>OX451737.1:689889479-692362270 GCA_948472305.1 Vicia faba
GTACTGGTATACAACAACATTATTTGGTACGATCTCAAAAGTTATTTTCTCCTTGTTCGTCTCGTACATGGGTATCTGGTTGTAGTCGGAAAATGCATCCATAAATGAAAAACAACTTGTACACGGTCGAATTTCTTACCCCTTATCAATATTCTAAAGTGGATACAATTATTTAGGGCACACCCGATTGAGGTCCTTGTAATCAACACGCATAATACACTTCTCTGAAGCCTTCCTGACTAACAATACATTGTAAAGAAATTCGTTATATTTCACTTAAGAGATTAAGTTAGCATCGACCAAGCCTAAATTGTCTTCCTGGTCGCTTCAGATTTTTGGGGGACTTCTGCCTCCTTCGCTCAGATACATATCAAGCACAAGGTATTCCATGCTCGGCTATATGCATGACATCTTGCAAGGGGAGATTGGGACGAGGTGGACATTATTCCTTAGGCATTCAACAAGTTCATCCTTTACTATGATCAGTGTATAATCCCCTACTCAAACTGACTGCATTTGGTTATCATCGAGATAGATGACTTCAAAATCGATAGTCAGAATCTTCCTCAAAGTCTTCATATTGCCCCCCAGTTGATGTTCTAAGCTCGTCGTCTTGCAAGAATTTATCCATGTATACATTGATATCGACTATGTTGATTGCTTCATATGCCTTCTTTTTTCTTTTCTCATAGGAGACATCAGCTTCTAGGGGTTACTTAGTATTTTCTCATGCATAAGACGAGTTCCACATATGTCAGCTTTAACAATGACTCGTTTATCTGAATCGTTGTGGTATTTCATCTTCAGATGGACCATAAAGGCTAAAATGTCTAACGTCGACAAAAATAGTCTTCCAAGAATGTCATTGTAGACATTTTCACAAGGGATTACAAGTAAATGCACATTTACAATTCTCTTGTTCTTCCCCTCTCTAGAGGAAACTAGTAGGTCAACTGTTCCACATGGTCGAGTTGAAGAATCGTTGAGCTCTAGGAGGCTTCTGCCTTCACACGCTTCAAATATTTTATATGCAACCCTAACTTCATGAAAATTCTGTGATACATTAGGTCGCATGAACTTCCATCGCCAATGAGGATCCCTGATACTTAATGATTTGTTATGGTGGTGTTTATGACCAGTGAAAACGTTGTATTAGGAGTTCCATCCACCTTCTTGTGGTCTCGAAACCCTAAAATTGGTCTATCCTTCAGACTTCTTGATTTTCATTTTTGATTTAAGGGAGTTATGTAGTGGGCTTTCTCTCGCTGGGCAGTTTCCTATCGATCGAGATGAAGACGAAGATCGAAGATGATCTTAGAGTTCAAAGGATTTAAAGTGATCTCAAAAATAAGGGAAATAGTTTCTTTCTTTATCTTAGCATAACTGATACAACGATCGTAAATTTGACATATTAGATTGTGGAAATTTGCTAGAATCAAAAGTTGGTTCCCACAAACAACACCATTATTTTGCTGGGGAACTAGAAATGATTGGTGAAATTGTGAGATAAGATCTTGGATTAGTGGAGCAAGTTATGGTGCGGCGGAAAGAAGATTGACCTGCAAAGTTAACACTCTAACGTTTAAATCAATAAAAGAATGACAAATAAATGTGAGTGAGAATCCGATTAGATGATATATTTTTCTTTACATGGAGCACCTTATATATAAAAGTTAGTTTAGACATATGTACTTAGTGTTTGAAATGTGAGAGATCATTAATTGTAAGAGACCCATGATCAGGATCAGATGTAAAACTTTTTTTGGGTTAAATATGTTTTTGATCCTTATAAATATCTCAAATTTCATTTTTAATCCCTATTAAAAAAATGATAAATTTTGGTCCCTAAAAAATTTTTGTTCATCCAGTTTTAGTCTCTGCTATTTTCTAAAATTTTAAAAACTGTTTAATTACCCTTAAACTTTTAAATTTCTGAATAATATTTTTCATACGTGTTTAGAATACTATAAAATGTTTCTTTATCAAATTTTAGAATTTTTTAAAATGAGAAGAATTAAATATGATTTTTTTAAGTTTCAAAAGATATTGATAAAAATAATAAAAATCTCAACTTAGAAATCAAATTTTGAATTTCTTTTTTTTCAAAGAATTTTTTATAACGTTCTAAACATATCTATAAAAATACGCATTAGTTTAACAAGAGAACCTAAAACTACGTATATAATAATTTTGTAATGACTAAAACTTATCATTATTTTAATAAGAATATTTAATCCAACTTTTTTTATTGGATCTTTGTCCAATCTAAAACAAAAATCAAATTGATCCATGGCCGATAGATTTTAAGTTAGATTCCAAAAGAGATGCGAATAACTTTTACTTTTTATTGGGTAATATCTTTGAGTATGTGCTCATAATTATCTTCTCCAAATGTCTGTTTTCGTAATATTTACGTTAAATATATTTTTGGTCCTCTAAAATATTTCATATTTATTTTTAATATTTAAAAAAAAATTTAAAAAAATTTTTTTTTTTAAAATTTTAATTTTAATTTTTGATCTCTTATATCAAAATCATCATTTAAATTATCGCCAACTCGATCACTAAATAAAAAACTGTTATTAAAATCGTCGTTAATTTTCTTACTAAATTGTACAAACCTTCACTAAATTATAAAAGGATCAAAATTAAAATTAAAATTTTTAAAAAAACTATTCTTTAAATTTTTTTTTAAAAGAACTAGAATTTAAATATAAGAAAAATTAAAAACATATTTAACACTATTTTCTTAACTCTAAATCTAAATTTATTCAGGAAAAAAGAAAAGCCACATGGTAATAAAAAAGCCACTATGGTAATTTTCACGTTTCCATAAAAATTCTCAATTCTATTCACCGAATTGTTGCTAATAAAATAAGTTAACTTTGCCTCCTTAGAAAGAAGAAAAAACAATTTCTATCTATTCTATAAAGTCAAAGAAAACCAATTCTTTTTATTACCAAAACTTCTTGCGCACAAAGTTTTCTTAACGCATCATTTTCACATAAACGACAACCCAAAACTCCCAACGCCCTTGATGTAACCGATTCAAGTACAATAAATTCAACCAAAAAGCATAACAATAATACAACAACATTATTAACTAACCCACCTCTAGATTTATTGGTCTGATCTAGGCCCGGGCCGTAGAGCCCAAAATAGAGTAATCAGGCACAGACCCAGACCCAGACCCGGATCTTACAGCTTCAACGATCTTTAATTCAGTTCGGGCCTGACCCAAATCATGCTTACAGTAATTCCTAACAGCCGAAAGCTCATACGGCGACGTATCCGTCGCCAGCCACTGTTCCACCGTAAACTGTTCCTGAGCGCAAGGCGTATGCACCCCAGTTGAAGTAACCTCAATATAATTAACATACCACCCGTGATGAGGACCCGACCCGTCCGAAGTCACGTTGATAGCACAAACGGGTCCGTCCAAACAAGGACCCTTGCCACTGAATATATCAAGGTTGCCCCGCTCAAAGTAGTTGTAACCCGAACCCATTAACCCGCCCCATGCTTCAAGATCCTTGATATATATTCCGTAACCGGATGCGTCGTATAGCTTGAGCCCGATGATTGAGTCCGTTCCGCCTTTGATTATTGACCCGGTTCTAACGTACACCGTGTACACACAATCTTCCTCCTATATAAAAAATATTTAATTATTTTTTACTAAATTTATGAGTCACCGACACCTCATAAGCGATTCTAACACCGACACGTAATACCCATAATCACAAATGTCAGAGTGCGTTCCATACACATAAGGTTTTTTTTTCAAAAGTGTTCGTGCTACATAAATAACTAATTAACAAGAGAAAGTAATAATATAGAGAGAAAGTCTTACAGAGTTAATGGTTGCTGCGAAGCAAAACGTGAGAAGGAAGAAGAGAGGGAAGAGAGTGGTTGGAGTAGCCATGAGAATGAGATGGAGCGGGTGGAATTAACTATGTTTGTTAAGTGATAGGTGTGTTAATAAATAGAGGAGGGACAAATGGATTCATCAAGTTTAGGACAGTTTTTATTGATTTGTTTTTTATTATTATTTTTGAAAATGTTATTGTCATGTCCTTATCTGAATAGTAATTTTTTATTTTTTATTTTGAAAAAATTAAGCAAATACGTGTTGAGAATATAATTATTTTTAAAAATTAAATTGAAATGCAACTTAAAGAAATTTTACATACTTACTGATTGATAATCGTTAAATTTTAAAATAGGTTTGATTTTTATTTTAATTATTAATAAAATAATATTTATAAGTGGTTTTTTTTAAGAAGCTAAAAAAATATATTAAAAGTCAAATAATCCTTCAAGTATAAGGAGTATCTGAAGAAATACAAAAATATTGTTATAACGGCAACAAAATCAAAAGTAACACTTAAAACAAAAACAAAACTATAAGACAGTAGCTACAATTTACTGTATGAGATTTAGTTTTCAACTCAGATAATCGAAATTGAACGAAAGATAATGATATTTCAACCATCAGAAAGATTCACTATTACAAAACGCGTAAACGACAACGTTATAATCACCACAGTTCTTCCCTAAATCGTGGTGACATCTTCAAACTAAGACGCTCTCATATTGTTTTTGTTTTTTGATTTAAAATTAATTGTATATAACAACGATTGAATCAACCGTGGTGAATTCGTCAAGCTTTCATGGGTTCGAACCTCAACGACATCATCTATATTATTTCACTAGTATTAAGGCACACCTTTTCTTTTTTATTTATTTTTAAATAAAAAACTTAAAGGGTTATGACTACGGTTGGTTTGTTCTCCCGTTGTGATATAGTTTGTTTTTTATTTAAAAAATTTAATTGTAAATTAAACTCTGGTGTTTCTTTATGAAATTTCACTATGAAAGTAATATATCATAATGGTTTATGGATTTGACTGTGGTGGTATCTTTATAATATTATACACTCCTAGTTAGCTTGTCTCTTAAGTATCCTTTTTTCCATTGAAAAAAGAAATTAGACAAAATAATACACGATTTCAACCCTAAACCTTAACGTTCAATACTATGAAACAATCCATGATTTCAACCAAAACACTATCGTTCACCCTAACTTGTCTCTTTAGTATCCGTTCTTCACTGCATATTTGTCATTTTCGTCATCATCATCAAGGTTGACAAGATCATCATGATCGTGGCGTCGAGAAAGAAGAGTACACCAATAAAGTTGCCACCGTCGAGAAGGAAGACAACAACAACACCGTCATTGTCGTAAGGAAGGAAGACAACACCAACATCAACACCAACATCATTTATTTAATCATCACGTTTAGGGTACATAAATATTTTCCCCATGTGTAACACCCCAATTCTACCCCGACAAATTATATAAATAAATCGGAGTTATAAAAATCATTCATGCAAACGAATCGGGATGCCACAAATTCTTCTTTCAAAACACATTGCATTCATCGTGGATATATAACACTTTTAAAACATCGGATGAACCATCATCATAACATCTTTAATTAAATAATTCAACATCTACGCAGCGGAGTTCTTGATAACATCTTTATCATCATTACAGCAACTTCAAAACAACACAATTTAATAATAATCAACTTAAAGTTCAACAACTGAATAATCAACAATCAAAAGCAACAAGCGTTCATCCCCCCGAGTGTTACATATCAGAGCAATGACACCGACTCGAACTACTGAAGGTATACAATCTTCACTCTCGATTACCTGCACGTTACTAACATAAGGGCAACATTCAAACAGAAGGGGTGAGATATCTAACAATATAATAAAGCGCATGATAATTAATATATTAAATTAGATCACATAGCATCACCACTTCTCATCTCATAATCAACAATAATCACAACAATAATACACATTCACAACATCAATACACACTTCTTTATGAAGTCATATAATGCGACTCAATACTATGCAAATGCATGTGGTACTATTGGAGCAGAACTCCCATCTCAAAAATTGCCAATTAATAGAGGCATCAACAAGGCATAAGCCTTCATCTCAATATTTGTCAATTCAGGTCATCTCAACGAGCATAAGCTTCATTTGAAAATGCAATGTATGCGACACAATCATGAATATAATAACAACATCATAATTGACAACATCTCAATACAACACCATCGTTGGCCAAAGGCCTACATCTCAAAGCATCTCAACATCTCTTTATCAACATCTCATATCTTTCATAATAATTCATCAAACATCATTTATTCGTCAAACATCATTTATTCATCAACCACAACTTCATTAATAACATCTCATCAACAACTCAGCTGTACTTTAATACGACAGTAACTCATCAATTTCGCAACGTTGGACATAGGCCTATACAAGATATTGCCTATAATTAATTAACCAACTAAAGCTTACTTCTAAATCACTGAATCTCTACATACTACTATTATGTACTATTGCATCATTATTATTATTAATCCTACTGTTACAAATCAAACAGCAGCTTCTAAGCATCTCATCTTCATTCTTCTTCATAAAAACCAACATAACGATCAACGCGGGAACTAATTCAAATCCTATGGTTATCCTTCCTATCTTCATTTTAACCCTTAAGAATAAAGCTCATCACGTTATCCATTCAACGCTTCGAATGACACCTCAAACGGAGTCCGAAAACTCAAGTTACAGCATCTTCAAAACTGATTCTGCCAAAAACCAGACAACATGGATCGACGCATATCGTCTTGGATCGACGCGTACTGAGTTTAACACGCCACATGAGTCGACGCATTACTCCGTTGTATCGACTCATACTGAGTCTAACACACAACATGTATCGACACACGCCCTTACGTATCGACTCAGCCTGAGTCTAAAAGTCCTCATGTATCGATGTAAGACCTCTTCGTGTCGACTCATCCTGAGTCTCTAAACCTTCATGTATCGACACATCATGTTTGGGATCGACGCATACTGCTCTATCCTGCATAATTCCTGCGATTTTCTCTGCATTTTCACTACGAGTTCTATACTTTAAGCCCTAAAAACTTAATCTAATCATAAGTAATCATCACTTACAGTTATCCTATGATTCTACATCAAATAAACAACATCGGGACATCATCATTCATCTTTCAATCATCAACTCTCATCATACAACAACATATACATTCAATTCATGAACAAGACAATAATCACCTCTAAACCCACATACCAATTATCACAAACCCTATTATAGAGTCAGCACCCCACCCTTACCTTGGATTGAAGGTCGCTCTATAATTTTCCGGTCCAAACCTCGTTCTGTCGTTTTCCCTCTTTTTCCAGTAGCTTCACGTTCTTCTTCTCAATCCTTATTCTTCTACTGCTTCTTCTTTTCTATTCTTTCTAACAATAATAGAATAACCTATTATTCTTTATTCCTTATTGGGCTTAAACTAATACACCCCCTTATTACTACTTATATTCCTTTAAAACAAGCCCACATCAAATAATGTCGTTCTTCTAATATTATCTCTCCACTTAATAAAATAATTAAATTCGATTAATCACAACACAACTTCACAAATATTCCAAAAATAATTTAATTAAATAATTAATTAAATTACGGGCGTTACAACTCTCCCCCACTTAGAATATTTTGGTCCTCGAAAATTTACCTCAATCAAACAACTCAGGGTAGGAGTCTCGCATATTGCTCTCCAACTCACAAGTCATGCTTTCTCCGGCAGCTCCTAGCCAAACCAATTTAACCAAAACAATCTCATTGCCCCTAAGAGTCTTAGTTTCACGATCCGCGATCCGTACAGACATCGTCTCCACCGTAAGATTATCCCGTACTTGCACATCGTCCATATGAATCACATGAGATGGATTTGAAATATACTTCCGGAGTTGTGACACATGAAACACATCATGCAAATTCAAAAGGTTTGACGGTAAATCAACTCTATAAGCAACATTCCCCACTCTCTCCAAAATATGATAAGGTCCAATAAAACGAAAAGTGAGCTTCTTAGACTTCAACGCTCTCCTAACACCAGTCACAAGTGTAACTCTTAAAAACACATGGTCACCAGCTTGAAATTCTAAATCTTTCCTTCACTTGTCATGATAACTCTTCTATCTACTTTGGGAAGCTTTCATCTTTTCTCAAATCAACTTCACCTTCTCCGTAGTTTCACGAACAAGTTCAGGTCCAAGTACTACACTTTCACCAGATTCATGCCAACGTAAAGGAGTTCTACATCTTCGACCATACAACGCTTCAAAAGGTGTCATCCCAATACTATAATGGCAACTGTTATTATAGGTGAACTCTATCAACGAAAGATAAGCATCCCACGAACCTCTCTGCTTAAGAACACATGCCCTCAACAAATCTTCCAACGATTGAATCGTCCGTTCAGTTTGACCATCTGTCTGAGGATGATATACTGAACTCAACCTTAACTTAGAACCCAATGCTATTTGCAAACTTTTACAAAAATCAGAAGTAAATCTTGGATCTCTATCTGACACAATGCACAAAGGAACACCATGCAACTTCACAATGACACTAGTGTAAATCTCAGCCAACTTCGACACTAGAAAATTGATGTTAATAGGAATAAAATGAGCCGACTTTGTAAGCCTATCAACAATCATCCAAATCGAATCATGTCCTCTTAAAGTATTAGGTAACCCCGTCACAAAGTCCATTGAAATGCTAACCCATTTACATTCTGGAACTTCTAACGGTTGCATCAATCCTGCTGGCTTCTGTGTTCAACTTTCGACTTCTGACAAGTCAAACATGCATACACAAACCGAGCCACATCACTCTTCATCCCAGACCACCAAAACAAACCTTTCAAATCTTGATACATCTTTGTAGCTCCTGGATGAATACTCAACTTACTTCTATGACTCTCTTCAAGTATCACTTTCTTCATCTCAGCATCATCAGGAATACAAATCCATTTACGAAATCTCAACACACCTTGCACATCTAGCTTAAAATCATTATTCTCAGCCTGATCAATCCCAACCATCAAATCTACCAGTTTCACATCCAACTTCTGAGTTTCTCTGATATTGTCTAAAAATTCATTATTAATCTTCAACATACCCAACATAACACTCTGCGGCGTAACCTCGCAAACTAAGCTCATATCTCTGAACTGCTCAATTAATTCCAACTCTTTAACCATCATTGCCGACATATGTAAAGTCTTTCGACTCAACGCATCAGCCACAACATTCGCTTTTCCTGGATGGTAATTCAAACCAAAATCATAATCCTTTAACAATTCCAACCATCTTTGTTGCCTCATATTCAACTCCTTTTGATCAAATAAATACTTTAAGCTCTTATGGTCATTAAACACTTCAAATCTAGAACCATAAAGATAATGCCTCCAAATCTTCAATGCAAAGACAACTGCAGTAAGCTCTAAATCATGCGTAGGATAGTTTTTCTCATGAGTCCTTAACTTCCTTGATGCATAAGCAACTACCTTACCATTCTGCATAAGCACACCTCCTAAACCCATCTTAGAAGCATCATAATAAACCACAAAAGGCTCTCCTGGATTAGGCAATGTCAAAATCGGAGCCGACGTCAACCTTTTCTTCAATTCTGTAAAACTTTCTTTGCACTGAACATCCCATACAAAAGCTCTACCTTTACAAGTCAACTTAGTCAACGAAAGTGCTAACTTAGAAAAACCTTCGATAAACCTCCTATAATAACCAACTAATCCCAAAAAGCTTCTAATCTCAGTAGGTGACTTTGGAGTTTCCCATTGCAACATAACATCAACCTTCGATGGATCTACATTAATGCCACTACCTGAAATCACATGACCAAGAAAACTAACCTCCTTTAACCATAATTCACACTTGGAAAGCTTTGCATACAACTTCTTCTCTTTCAAAACTTGCAATACTACTCTTAAGTGTTCAACATGCTCTTCTTCTGACTTAGAGTAAATCAAAATATCATCAATGAACACCACTACGAATCGATCCAAATAAGTATGAAAGATACGATTCATATATTCCATGAATACTCACGACGCATTAGTAACACCGAAAGGCATCACCGAATACTCATAATGTCCATAACGCGTTCTGAAAGTCGTCTTCTGGATATCTTCATCTTTCACTTTAATCTGATGGTAACCCGACCTCAAATCAATCTTACTAAACAGACGGGCATCCACCAATTGATCCATTAAGTCATCTATTCTTGGAAGCGGATACTTGTTCTTATTCGTCACTTTATTCAACTGTCTATAATCAACACAAAGCCTCATACTTCCATATTTCTTCTTTACTAACAACACTGGAGCTCCTCACGGTGATACACTTGGTCTTACAAACTTCTTCTTAAGTAACTCTTCCAATTGCTTCTTTAACTCTGACAGTTCAGATGTAGACATTCTGTATGGTGCCATAAACACGGGTCTGGTACCAGGTACACGATCAATCGCAAATTTAACTTCCCTCTCTGGTGGTACATCAGGAATCTCATCGGGGAAAACTTCAGGAAATTCACACACCACCTGCAATTCCTCAATTATAGCTTGAGTCTCTACAGATAGCGACACCATCGACAAGAACATTTGTGCTTCTTCTTGCATCAACTTCCTTAACTGTCTAGCAGACAACAGACCATCTTCCTCTTCTTCAGGAGTAGAAAACCTTACAGACTTGTCATAATAGTTAATATGAACACAATTATGCTCTAACCAGTTCATACCCAAAATTACATCCAAACCTCTTAACGGTAAACAAACCAAATCAACAGCAAAGTCTCTGTCGAAGATCGACAAGGGACACTTAACACACCCAATTTATGGACCAAGGTATCAAACATGGCCATTGGATTCATCACAAGATTACTCAAAGCATTGCATTGGAAGATTGGTGAAATTTTAACCTGGTTGACTGAAAAGTCAACTTTCTGACAAAGGAATTTCCTGAAATTTTTCTTGAGAAACTTGGTTCTCAATGACTTCTACATGACCTAATGAATTCTCATATGGATTGTGGACCTTTGGTTGGCATTGTTTGAGGTTAAATTGCTTAATCTTGATTATCTGGTCATTTGAGCAAAAGTCAACAAAAATCAATTGTTGACCAAGTCGAATTTTGGTCAAAGTTGAATTCAGTGATCATGTTTCAACATTATATAGCCTATGGTTTAAGAAATTCAAGAGAAATATGGATTTTGGAGTTAACTTGTTCATGAAGGTATCTTGGTGAAATTGGAAAAATTTCAAAGTGTGGAAAGTTATAAGGCTAAACTTCAAAAGTTCATAACTTCTTCATTTTTTATTTAAAATGTGCAAATTTACATGGTTGGAAAGAGAAAAATAAGATCTATAACTTTGTCACTATGGTATCATACCCAAAAAGTGATTATTTTGAGAGTTATGGATCAAGGAATTATAGGACACTTTCAAAGATTATAAGTCATTTCTTAAAATTTTAGTTTTTCATGGTCAGTTTTGATGACTTTAATAGATTCAAATGAGAGAACTTCCAACATGAAGTTTGTAGAACATTTCAAGAAATCTCCAAAGATTACAAGTTTTCCCATTGATTCAAATAACTGAGATAGTTATGCCCTTTATATTGGGACTGCATTTTATTGAATTTTGCCAAGTCAAAATTTGCAATTTCTTGAGTTCTCCATTTATAGCCATTCTTTTTAACTCCAATCAAGCCCATAAGATATTTGGGTCATGTATAAGAGAATTAAACCTTCTATTCACTCCCGTGCATGCATTTGTACCAAGTTTGTACAAAAAACCTCAAAATTGCCCAAAATAGCCATTTCTATATTTCTCTCTCCATACTCCACTAAGTTGTACCATGTTTTGGGCACATGCTACTGCATATATGAGCTGTCCAAAATGAAAATAATGCACCCTCTCTCTCTCTCTCAAAACACATGCTTCATGACCAAGGCATAATTATGCAATTTCATCCAAAAACACCTTTCAACGACTCTAAGCTTGTAATGACCTCTCTACCCTCAATTTGGGGCTCTATATAAGAGCCCTATTGCCTTCATTCATTCACACACACACACGCAAATATGAGCTCTCTCACTAAAAACCTCATTCTTGCCTTCTCTCTCTCTCTCTCTCTCTCTCTCTCTCTCTCTCTCTCTCTCTCTCTCTCTCTTTTCAAGCAAGCATTCTTTTGAGATTTCTTCAACATCAAAGCTCTTTATTTGATCTCAAGGAGGAAGATCAAGGAGCAATCTCTGAGTTTCTTCTTCATTTGGTAGCATAAGAGGGTAGTGAACTCATTTTCCACTAGGTAAGCCTTTAAACCTTAAACCCTTGCACATTGCTTATGGCATTCGTGTAATATTGTTCTTGTGTTGCTACTGGGTCCCTCTCTCAAGGGCATTGGTTTATGTTTGTGTTTGTGTAAATTTATTCAGATCTGAAAAATATGTGAAAAAGTGATTATATGCTCCCTTCTCATCCAGATCTCTCCCTCATCTCTCATCCTTTTCAAAAATTTCTTGAACCAAAGTTGTAGATCTTGATGTGATCTACAACTTTAGTGTTTACACTTTGTAATTTCATCAAGTATTGAGAGAGAAATCTGAGATTAAAAGTCAGTACATATTTCTGAAGATAATTGATTTTGGATTTTTTTAAAATTTTTTAGTCAACTTCTCGCCCAGATTTATCCCTCATCTCTCAACCATTTCAAAAACTTCTTGAATCCAAGTTGTAGATCTCTTTGAGATCTACAACTTTGGTGTTTAAACTTTTCAGTTTTTTTGAGAAACGAAGGAGAAATCTGGATTGCAAGCATGCTAAGAAATCACGTTTTTGCATGGATATTGGCACAAAATATGATTGATTGATGATTGTTTGAAGGTCCCTGCACTGATTTCCATGTTGACTCTTTGACCATTAATATATTTTATTCTTTTGTTTTGTTTTATTTTAACAATACTTTTATGCGTTTTCTTAAAATTATTTAAAATATTTTTACTCATCAAAAAATTCTGAAAAAATTCATGAGTGAATTTTAAAATGTCTATTGTATTATCACGATTTGTATTTATTTTTTTCAAACATGTTTCCATATCAATTCAATAAAATGGTTAAAAGTGTTTTTAATTGTTCTATTTTGTACAAAATTAATTCAGACTTATTTAGGAACCATAAAAATAACAAAAATATTTTAATGTTCCTCTGAGTTTTCTTGAATTTCCGATAGTCTTAGACCTCATTTATTTTTTGTTTTTCCTGGTTTTCAAAAATTGAGAACTTATTTAATAATTTTTGAGATTTTATTGCTTCTTTTTGAAGTTTCAATATAATTCACTCATTTCCATTCATCTTAAAATTCCATAAAAATTCTCCTAAGCTTATTTAAGATGTTGGGATCTTGTTTCTCATTTTTGTTGATTTTTAATTCTGATTTTTGTATTTTATACAAATTAATTTTTTTAGTGGTCATTTATGCCTAGTTTTAAGCCAATATTGATTATTTGATTTAATTTTGATATTTCCATGAACTTTTAAGTTGAGAAAGGATTGGTATCTGACTTGTAAGAGAATTGAGCTCTTTTGATCATTTTTGTTAGGATTTTATACCCTAGTTTTATATTTTTCATGGAATATTGAAGTGAGCATTTGGTTTTTACCTTGAGGATAAAGTTTGTGTGGTTTTAAAAACCCTAATTTGAATGCATTTGATCTTTAAACCATGTTCTTGTACAATCTTTGGTTGTAATTAATGCTTCGAAGTATGATAACTCAAGGATAGTCTTCTAAAGACTTGAGAGGCATTTGACTTCAATTGATCACTTTGATCTTTCTCTTTGAATGTGATTTATTTTGTGCTTGTCTTGTGAGGTATATGAAATTCATTTATGCAAACTTTGGGAATTTGATTCTCATTTCTCTACTTCATCTCTCTTTCTACTTGACTACTTGTCTTGTTTTGCACAATGAACCCTAAGCCTCTATTGCATGACCTTTACACATCACTTAACCCTTCACTCCTCACTATGCATGACCACTCTCTACTACACACCTTCCTTATGTGTCTCCTATTGCTCGATGCTTACTTTCCTTCTTTCTTCTTTTCTTTTGCTTGACAACATTTACCTTAAGATGATAGTTTAATCTTCTATGAGATATGAACTAACTAGACCTTAGGTTCTTATACATGCATGTTGTAATATGGTGGGAGAACTGACTTGGGTGTTTTGCATTTTATTGCAATTATTGCGGATAGCAAGAGTCACCACCGACTTTTCTTTTATCCAATAAAGGAAAGGGTGAAAAGAACATGAAAGACCTTTTAAGATATTTTCTTGAGTTTGGGGGGCAGGTTATGAAAAGGGAAGGTGTTAGCACCCTTTTCATCTATAGTTATCTACGGGCTCTTAGTTGCTTGATCACTTTGAAAATGATTTGTTTGAAATGGGTTTGTGTTTGGTGCAAGTTTGAAAATATTTTGAAAATGCCTTTGTTTCAACAAACTTTGTAATGATTCTCGTCTCTATAAGAATGTATACAAAGTGTTAGTTTTGAAAATAGTTCAAAGAGATGTTTGTTTTTGAAGATGTTTTGAAAGTGTGAGTGTATTTTGAAGGATATTGTTTTGAAAATGTTGTGAGCAAGCAACTACGAGCGTCCTACCTATTCAAAAGGTCTATGTTCTTTTCTTCCTCCTTTAGATAGTGTTATCTTACCATTGATTGATAAGAAACCCTATTGTTGGATGTGAAGGTACAAACGCGGGTTAATCGTACAGTCATAGAAGGGAACACGTGAGACGTTTTAGCAATTTTCGTAATGGACTAGATCGTTTTACCGAAGGCAACATCGAGGGACATCGAGGGACTACAATCTTTTTTATAGAAGGGTCTTTGCTAAAGCATCCCGCATTCGAGGGACATGACTGTTTTTCCGAGGCAACAAGTGAGGTTACCCTAGAGGTGTGCATGTGAGAAGTGTTTGATTTAAATTAATTTGTCTTGATTAGGGTTATCTAGCGGTTGATTTTATATCTTGCCATACACACCTAATTATTATACAGTATAAGAAAATGCGGTAAAGTGCGGAAAAAAAGTTCTATGCTATTACAACGCTTCGGGAGTGAGGGTACAAATTTATAAATGGGGATGAAGTAAAAGCCTAATTAAACTATTTACAAACCGTAAGCAATTACAATAATCAAAAGAATGCGAAAAATAGAAAACTACGAGCAAATGAAAAGAGAAAGAAAATTGTTTTTTGATTTTATCAAATAAGGAAATTAAATCAACTAAAAGCTGTGAACGAAAATTCAAGAATTCTAAATAATATTTTTGGTATTTTTGTTTGTGAGAAAATTTGAAAAGCGAATAAAAACCTATTCTATTATTTTTTGGAATTTTTTGTTTGTCATGAAGAAAATAAAACAATTATAAGAAATCAACTAAACAAATATTAAAAATAGAGTAATGTGGTAACTAACAAAATTGATTTATTCAGAAACTTCTTTAAACAAATTTTTAAAACTAAGAATAAGCAATCATTTAGTTGAGAAAAACTTGAATTTAAAACCTAAACTAAAAATTCTAAGTTTATAAAAAAAAGGTTAAAATTTGCAAAATTAATAAGTTATATCTAAACTAAACTTAATTTTAGAGATTGCTAATTAAATTAGAATAAAACAAAAGAATTAAGAAAATCACTAAAACTTAGAGAAAAGGGTGTAAACAGGAAATATTGGTGTGAGCTACGAAATTTGTATGGGCTTATGATTAATCTGAGGTGAGGCCCAATATTATTAATTAATCAGAAAATAAAACAGATAAGTGTTTGAAGTGAAAAAAAATAGTTTGGGCTGAAAGGTAAGATGGGGTTAGTGCTGAGTAAACTTGCAAGCCCGAGGATAGAAAAAAAATCCTGGGCTCGATTCAATTGAGGCCCAAATGTCTCTCTAGTTGGTGCATGGGTACATGAAGTGAAAACCTTGAGGCTTTAGCGCCTCTTTTAATAGGAATATGAATAAGAGATATTATTCTCTTTTCCTCTCTCGCCTGAACCGCACAACAACAATAAAAAACTTCTTCTCTTCCATTTCCAAAAAATCTCACAATTTACTCTCCCCTTCAACTCACCCTCTCTCAAAAACTGTTTCCTCTCGCGAATCCTCTCCCTTTTTTTACTCAATTATGGAAAAAACACCAACAACAATCATAACCCTAAGCCCCAAATTGATCCATCCCCAACGAAATTGAAAACAGAAAAATCAAAGAATTACATGACAACAACTTGAATCTGGGTAAGCTGCTTCTTTATCCCGCTTCTGAACTTCTTCCTTTTCTTTACGCTTGATTTTAAATTCTCTTTTCTCTTCTATGTGTTAACTCTCTCTTTCTTTCTTCTCTTTGAGTGAAGACCGACGAAGGGTTCTCAGATGTACGATGGAGATGGGTGGTGTCTTGTAGAATCGCGGTGGAGGCTTGGGGTCCGGTTCAGTGGTGGTTATATTGGAAGGTGGTGGTGATCTATGGTTAGGAAGATGAGCGGAGGGGGTTTGGGTGAAGGGAGTATTATGATGAGGTGATAGCAGGTTGTTGGTTATGATGTCGAGGGGAACATGGATGAATTTTGGATGGTTTTAAAAGTTGAGACGTGGGTGATATAAAGGTTGAAAATGGTGAATTTTCTGTGTTTTTTTTTTCTGTCCAATTCTCCACTGTTAATCTATATCTTACTAAGCTACTGCTCTGTTATTTTATAGTCACAGCAACTAACGTTTAAGGGGAAAGATTTTGATAATTTTCAAACAATTTCAGTATGCTTAAACTACACTTTCTAAAGCAGTTTTTGTTTTGCTTTTCGTGTGTAAGTTTTGGACTAATTATTGCAGCTATTTTGATTGTGTAAGCTGGCTTTATACACGATTTTTTTAGCAGCTAATACAACCTGCTTTTGATAGTTTAATGGGCAGCAATGGAACAAGGTTTTAGACTGTTGTATGGGATAGGTGATATCTCTCTAAACTTGTCCCTTTTCCTCTTTATCTTTCAATGATGCAAACTATTTTGCCTTTTTGAAATTTCTGAAGGGTTTTTAAAATTAGGAAAATGATGATATATAGGGCTATGTGTGCTAGTGCTAGCTTGCACTATTGTTTTGTGTTTTTAGCTATGCTGCCTATTTGTTTTTGTTTCCTATGCTGCTGTTGTCTTTTGCCCTACTGTTTGGCAGCTTTTTCGTTTTTGTGCTGTCTTGGGCTGTGCATTGCCTGTTTTGTTGCCCTGGGTAGTTTGGCTCGTTTTTCCTTGTTTTTGTGCTTGTTGGCCTGCTATTTTTTGTGCGCTTGCTGGCCTACTATTGTTTTTGTGGCTTGCGCTTGCTTTGCTTCTGTTGGACAGTTTTGCCTTTTGCTGCTGATGTTTAGTAGTCTTGACTTTGCTTGTTTGTATATGTTTTTGGGCTGCTATTTGTAATGGGGGTGCATTTCGCTATATTTGATGTTTTGGCTTTTTTTTGCAGCAAGAAAACATTTGCAAATCTCTTTTCCTTTTGTGAACCAAAATCCAAATTTTATGATTTGCAAAATAGGAGGAGATAGCCTATAATTGAAACAAAACCCTTTTTCAATTTTTGATTCCAAGTGCAAATCCTAATGATGAGATACAAATTTCTTTTAACCACTAATTCTTGCTTGGAAATTTTCACATGTTGATGTTTGCTAAATTTTTCTTTTTTCTTATTTCATGAACATGAGGATTGGATGGCCAAAGCGAGGTTGAAAGATGAAGAAAAGTCACGGCGGGAAAGGAGGATGAGTTACTTGAAGATGAAGCAAAGAGACTTGAAGAAGAAGCAAAATTTTTTTTGTAAACAAAACAATTATAGTTCGTATTTCGCATTGTAATCCCTTTTTGTAAATTGTCCCAAAAATGTAGCGTGAACACAAAACTTGAATGAATTTTATGAATGATGAATTGGTTAGATGGAAATCAAACAATTCTTGAATCTTGATTGAAAATGGAAATTTCCACTTGAATTTGGAAAAGAATTGATTGATACTTGAATGTATTTATTGAATGATGAATGAACAATAATGCAATCCTTAAGACTTCAATCTTGCATTTGTATTAGAGATCCAAATAAATTTCATGAATTGATCTTCAAAATTGAGCAAATTTGCACCATGTGAAATTATTTCTTTTGTATATATTGAATCCAAAAGAAAATTCATATGAATGAACCGCGCCTCACACACTTGAACTGATTTGAAATTAAAAAAATAATATTTCAAATTGTTTCTCAAATCTTCTTCTTTAAAACCCACATCGTCAATTTGCGATAATTTGCAATACGAGCCAATAATACAAATCATGCCTTTAAGAGATTTAATCAACAATCCACCTTAATCCAATGATCCCTAATGTTCACTTGAAAATGACTTGAAGTAAGCGAAAATCAATCAATGAATCATTGAACTAGAACTCTAGTTTCATGAATTATCTCAACATAAGAATCAAACGTCCTTTGAGAAACGTCTGCGACATAAATTAAACCAAGCATAATTTGACCTTTATCTTTGAAGTAATCTCATAGACAGTGCTATTTGAGATAATTCATAAAAAGAATCGCCTCAGGGCATTAAGAATTAAAGAAGTTATGAACCTCGAAAATTGGACAAGAGTTTCTTGTAATTAGGTCAAATTTGCAAAATGACCTCTAAAGTATTCGAATTTTATGATGATCTTCCGCATGTAATCAGCTCTTGACTTGTAAAGAGTAATTGGAGATGACGTCAAGGAGAGTCATACGCAAAAAGAACCATTCAAAAATATCAAATAATGAATAAGTTACAATCGTTTGAACTTGATCTTGCAAAGGTCAATTTTTGGGTCAATGCAGTTTATTTTTAGTCATCTGAACCATTGACTGAGCAAATTTACGATGTAAAGCTTGAAAAATGACATGAACATCCTTGAGAATACATGAAGAACCATGAAGACCATTTGAAACTTTGGAAACTCAATTTTGCTTGAGAAATACCAAACCCTAGTTGCTGACTCAATGCTTAGGAGAAGAATCTGTTTGATCAACTTCTGAGCCAAATTGAGTATTTGGGAAAACCTTAGGATAACATCTTGAATGAAAAATGGGAGGGAAAATTTTGAAGTACAACAACTGCCCCTGTTCAATCTTCTTAAACTTGAAAGGTGAGATTGGCATGTTTGCCGTTCGTAGCTTGAAAGTGGAAGATGATTGAACACTAGAGTGCCCAGAAATTTGCAGTCGCTGATGCACAAAGTTATTCCTTGGATTTATTGTATCAGGAATGGGCTTATAGATGCCATTTGGAGAGGTGAAAAGTTTGTCAGAGATGGGCTTATAGAAGCCATCTAGAAGTGATTGAGAATCTTCAGAGATGTGCTTATAGATGCCATCCAGAAGTGACTGTTGATAAAGATTGGAAGAAGTATCAGGGTAAATCTTCGGTTGATTTATACCAAAACAGCAGATGTCGGTATTTATTTTTGTCTGGATAAGAATCAGAAAAATCTTAGGGCCGATTTGACTGAACCAAAGAAAATGTCTACCGAAACAGAATCAGGATAAATCATTGTTTGATTTAAACTGGACCATCAGAGGTTTTGAAGGAAGCATTTGTCATGTAGATAGTCACCCCATCCTATTTCAGGAATTGATCTACAATCGGTTTGTTGGTAAACTTGTCCTGTTTTGGGAGTTCATACCATTGGCAATAAAGATAGTTACCCCGTCTTGTTGTGATCTTCATCTAACCAAAGAGAAAGAAAAATAGTTTCTCCGTCCTGTTTCGGGAGTTAATCTTCAATATGTTTATGTAGATAGTTGTCCTGTCTTGTTTTAGGTATTAATCTATAATCAATTGTTGACAGATAATTGTCCTGTCTAGTTTCAGGTATTAATCCGTAACCCGCTTTTTGTTGGTCGTGGAGATAGTTGCCCTGGCTTGTTTCAGGAATTAATCTTTATCTGACCAAAGAGAAATAAAGATAGTTTTCTTATCTTATTTCAGGAGTTAATCTTCAATTTACTCATGTAGATAGTTGTCCTGTCTTGTTTCAGGTATTAATCTACAATCAGTTGTTCACAGATAGTTGTCCTGTCTTGTTTCAGGTATTAATCCGAAACTCGCTTTTTGTTGGTCGTAGAGATAGTTTCCCTGGCTTATTTCAAGAATTAATCTTTATCTGACCAAAGAGAAAGAAAGATAGTTTCCTTGTCTTGTTTTTGGAGTTAATCTTCAATTTGCTCACGTAGATAGTTGTCCTGTCTTGTTTCAGGTATTAATCTATAATCAGTTGCTCACAGATAGTTGTCCTGTCTAGTTTCATATTAATCTGGAACCCTCTTTTTGTTGGTCGTAGAGATAGTTGCCATGGATTTTTTCAGGAATTAATCTCTGAACTATTTGAGAAATGTTGGTGGTATTTTCCTGTTGATAACATAAGAGGTCTTTTGTTCGTTTGTCTTTAAATGGAAGAAGTAAATCTAACCAGAAGAGGTCTTTGATTCGCCTAACATTAACTGAAATAAGTGAATCTATCCAGAAGAGGACTGTTGATTACCTATTATTAACTGGAAGAGGCGAATCTATCCAGAAGAGGACTTTTGTTTTATTGATTGACTTTTCCTGCAAGGAAAAGAGTTAGTTGCATGCAGATGTGTGTATGACTTGATGATGTTCTCAAAATAAATGAGATTATGCTATATGCATTTATCATGTATGTAATATGATGTATGAATGTGAAATATTGTTGAAATGTATCTTTGTCTTGGAAAATAAATCTTTGACAAATGCTGGGGAGTCTTTAAGTCCCAGGATGCTGTTGAAAAGTATTTGTGTCTTCAAACTTTGTTTAGTGTGTTTCCGCTGGGGATTCCTGTTTTGTTGTTTGAGGAAAACTCCGCTGGGGATAATTAACTTTGATTTGAGGGAAAATCTATGGATAGTGTTGATTTATTCTTGGGAACTAGAGTTCAGAAGTTTTGGTTATCCATTGCTCTACTGGGGATTTGAAAGTTAGCTATTATTTGGTCGAAATCCAGGCTTGGCAGCAACTTGCTGAGGATAATAAAGCTAACTGTTATCTGGTCGGAATCCAGGCTTTGCAACAACTCACTGGGGATAGTGGCGAACTCTATTGGGGAAGAGGAGTTTTTTTAGTGATTTAAAGAAGTTAAACTATTATCTGGTCGGGTCCAGGTTTCATAGTAACTCGATCAGTTATCTGGTCGGGTCCAGGCTTTAGCAACTCGAACTGTTATCTGGTCGGGTCCAAGTTTAAGCAATTTGATCTTGAGGTTAACTGGTATCTGGTCGGGTCCAGGTTTCAGCAACTCAAACTGTTTTCTGGTCGAGTCCAGACTTTGCAGTAACTGAAGAAATTAAACTATTATCCGGTCGGGTCAAGGCTTTAGTAACTTAAAATTGAGATTTAATGTTATCTGGTCGGGTCCAGGTTTTAGTAACTTAAAATTGAGATATACTATTATCTGGTCGGGTCCAGGTTTCAGCAACTCAAACTGTTTTCTGGTCGGGTCAAGGCTTCATAGTAACTTGCTAGAAAGAGATGAAGTTGAACTAGTATCTGGTTGAATTCAGGCTTTATAGTAACTTGCTTGAAGGAGTCAACTATTATCTGGTCAAATTCCAAGTTCCGTATTAACTTTCGTGGATAGTAACGACTCCTTTGGGGGTTGTAATGACTTAACAAGAGGTTAAGGGATCTTGTCCATTGATTCGTAATAGTTTGAGGGGCAAACTCGAGCTGGAGAATTTGTAGCTTTGTTGGGGAAATAAACCCCGTTGAAGAGAAAATTTGACGATCTACAGGGAAGGTAAATTCTTTAGACAGAAACTCTACAAGGTTTCCAACTCGGCTTGGGAGAGAGTTTTCCAGAGATTGAAACTCTGGCTAGTGGATTTCATGAATCCAACTGTGGGGATAATCTAATTAAAGTAACTCTGTAGGGACATCCGTGGAGTTGGCCTTATGAGGATTTGTAGGCAGTTTGAACTCTATCAGAGTGATAAATCTTATACTGATAGATAAATTGATGAGATAATGGGACATAGTCGTACGCTTTTAATCCCTAACTTTTCCTTGGACCGTCTTTTCAGATTTTCAGTCCAACGGGGTACCCTTTTTTTTCCCAAGCCACCTTTTCAAGTTTTCGACTTACCGGGTGTACAATCTTTTATACATATCCCTAAATTTTGCCCGAACCTTTTGGTTTGCCGGGATTCCCTTATTTTGCCTAGGTATGTCAACCTAGTGTGTCTCTTTTCACGCGTAGTATTTTTCTGACTATGTCCGCGTTCATAAGGTGTAGAGAATTGTCACTGTCTTATGGTAGTAAGTGTTGTAGAAACTCCAACACTTAATTTCTTGATCATACATGATCTTTCATATGTGGGATCCCGTTTTCCCCTAAATTTAGTCTGGTGCACTTGATGTTTGAAGTTTTGATCAAATTTCTGATAGTCTTAAACTTCCTATGTATCTTTTCTAAGAACTATCATGGAAGGATCCGAAGACATGATACTAACACCATCTGATACTACTGGCATAGACAAGCAATTTGGTGGTACCCAAGATCTTTGGTCAAGTCTCGGAATTTTCTAAGAACTGTCATGGAAGGATCCAAAGACATGATACTGACACCATCTGACACTACTGGCACATACAAGCAATTTGGTGGTCTTGTACCCCAATTTTTGCCCCTAAGATCCCTTCATCATACCATGTTGACTCATTAACAACAAGATCACACTAGGATTCTTGGTTCCCCTCCCTATATTTTGTTTTTCCCTTTTGAGGGATTACCAAGCACCTTGACTTATGTTCCTTTTGTGATCATGAATATTGTTTTTGTCTTGATTTATTTTTTTAACTAATAAAATGCAATGATGGTTTGTATTGCTTGTTATCTATGTAGGTAAAGACAATGATATTTAACAAGTTACCCCATGGGTTCATGAGTTTATGTTCATGCCCTAGTCAATAAAGCTTGAGAAGTTCAAACCTCACCATTGGATTGGTTTTAGAAGAATTGGCATGGCAAAGTTTGTTTTGGTTCATCACATTTCAAGGTTAATAGATTTGACTGAAAAGTACAAGGGGTTGATTGAAGAAGTTGTCATGTTTGGACAAAGCCTTGTTCCTATTGGTTATAAGAGCATATTTCTCTCAATTGTCAAGATATGGAAGTGGTTTTGGTGGCTAAGAGTTCTCACTATCATCCTCAACAACTTATATTCACAAAGCAAGAATGTTGGTACAAGAAGTTTGTTCAAGCTTGTCAAAGTTCCTCAAAGCATTCTCTTGATCTAAGGAGCTAGGGTTTTGAACTTCAAAGGAATATATCTTTCTCATCTTTTGTTATTTTTGAGTGATTCCAAAGACATCCTTCTCTTCAAAGGGTTATCAACAAATCACTTCAAAAGTTCCAAGGAGTTTTGTTGTACCCCAAAATTTGCCCTCCCATATTTCTCAAAACATTGCAAGAAAAATCTCCAAGTTGCTCAAGTTTGCTCAAGAGTGGGTCAGACAAATCATCTCCTAAGGCAGTCAACCCCAAATTAGGGTTTTGTGTTGCATCAAGATCCTTAAGTACAAATGACCTCAAATGCTCCCTAATGTCCTAATATGTTCTCAAGGTCATCCATGTCAAATTTCAAGCCTTGCATAGGAAGTTTGCTCAGTCAATTGCTCAAGGGTCCAAAAATCGTCTGTGCTAGGGCAAAAGTCAACTGTGACCTATAAACAGTCAAACTTCAAGATTTTTTGTCAACATTCTCATTTTGAGGGATATTTCATCATTTGTAGGAAAAGTCAACTCAACTTTGACCAAGCATAACTTTCTCATACTTTATGAGAAATGACCCATCCAAAGCTCATTTTGAAGAGAATTCAATTTCCTACAATCCATCTTCATACCCCAAGATCAGAAAATGCACTCTCAAGAAGTTATAAATTTGGACATTATAGGTCATTTTTGAAAGTCAACAAAAACACCTTTTTTTCCAAAGCTTATAACTTGAGCATGGAATATCAAAATGAGATGAGACCAAAAGGTTTGGTTAGAGGACATCTCAATCTTTCTAAAAAGTCAAATAACACTTCCAAAAGTTCAAAATTGAAGAAGTTATGTATTATTGAAGTTGGGCATTTTTGCAAAATTGCCAAAAGTTAACTATCCCCAAAACTTCAAATTTTGTCAAATAGGCCCATTCTTTTTAACTTGATTTGAACTTGCCACATTTCACACGTGTCCTAGCTTCAGCCTTGTGTCCATTTATTAATTTTATTATTTTATTTGATTTTTTGTTGAATTATTTCATTTTTAATCAAATTAAATCAAATAAAATCCAAATATTGATTGCTTCATATCTTTTTGGCTATTTCAGGACTAAATCATCATCATCAAGGGTATCAAACTCGTATCAAGCATTCCATGTGCAAAAAGATTGAGTTTTGACAATTTTGGAAGGTTTAGTAATGGTGAATCAAATCAAATCCCATGGCATTGATGTGCAAAGATTCAAGGCATATTTGTTAACCTAATACATTATATCATACATAAGGAGGCTAGAGGGAACGAAAAAGAGGCTAGAGGCTGCAGAAATAAGCAAAGAAAAACTTGCAAAATTCACAAAAAAGTGTGAAACCAAAATCCCACTTGGAGGCGTTTTCAGAAGCAAAACTCAACACCAATCGATTGTTGGAGGTCCACTGAGTCAGAACCAATCCCTAGAAAGCCTCCATACATGCGCAAACTCACTGTAAGGGTCACGAAAAATTGCTATGCATTTGAATTCGTGAATCCTTATTCTTGCACCTTTCGTACAAACTCTTTGCATATTCATAATCCTCGTCAAATTTACAAGCATTCTGCATTAGCCAATTGCGTTTTTCTGGCCTAGATGAAGAACCCCCATAGCTAGGGTTCTTCGTTCGTGTTTTAGGGTTTTCTTTTTCTAGAGAAATCAAGACTCAAGAAGGGCATGGGGTTAATCAGGAAGCCCAGACGAACTCAACCATGTGCTTGGAATTGATTTTCATGGACTGGGATGGATTTTAGAGTGAGCCTACGCATTTAGCTGCGGATCTAAATTCGCAGGTAAAGTTACAGGGTTTGAAGGACAGGGACGACAACGTGTCTCCCTCTGATTGGCCTAATTCAATTTCCGCGCACTTTTTTATTTATTTCTGGCATATTAACACGCTTTCCCTTATTATTTTAATTGCCTAATATAATGACAAACAGAACAAAATGGCTGAGTGGTGGGCGTGTACATCCAATGACCAACAGGACCTGGGTTCGAATCCCAGGTCCCCCATGCTATTTGTTATTTTATTTCTTCAGATATTCCAGTGTGCATGAGGAACAACAATGCATCATATACCATCATCTAATCAATGGACATATGGCCAATGACCAGATCTGATGGATGGAGATGGAACGTCCACCATGGACCAAGTCAACCAGCATGCATGGAATCCAGGGAGGTCAAACGAGGCCAGCTTGTGATGGGCCTCTGAATTGCTATTCCAAACCTCCAAATCAGGCCCAACCCCCCCTCCCCCCTAACTCTTTCTATTTCATTTTGTTTTATTTATTTGTTTGTTTAATTATTTTTATTATTAACTAACCAATCAAATCTTTTTCTTTAATAAAATTAAAACAAAAAAAAAATAATTTTTCTTTATTAAATTAAATTTCAGTATTTTATTTTTATTAATAAAATTATTAATTAATTTAGGCTTTAATTAGACAATAACTTTAATATATTTTTGTCAATAATTAAAATTAACTTAGACATAATTAGGTTTTTATTAACATTGATCGATTTTATTTTCTTTCTTAAAATATCAAAAACCCAAAAATATTTATTTTTATTAATTAGTTTAATTAATTTAATTTAATAATTAAGTTAGGATAGTTTATTTCTTAAAATTCAAAAACAAACAAAAAATTATTTTCTTTAATAACAAAGAGTCAAAACCCTAGAACTCGCATTCGATTTAATTTCCCGCACGCGATCCATTTTATTCAATATTGTATTTGTTCCCGGAATGTAATAGATAATTAGGACTATTTTTATCGCTTTATTTATTTTCCGCATTTAATTTTCAAAGGGTTGTTTTTGGCGATGTAAATACCCGACGCCTTGTAATTTAATTTCCGCAATTTAATTTCCGCAACTTATAAACTGTTAGATGTTTGATAATATGGATGCATGACAAGAATGGATGTTTAACCTAAAATCAACATAGATAACCATTGACATGTACAAAGACAAAATAACTGAAAACAACACACTCGCACATGCGCACTCTTAGGGTACACCCCACTTGGTTGCCTTCGTACGCGGTCATTAAGTATAGGTTGTTTTAGAGGTCTTCCTCTTGTCCAAAAATCATAGTCGCCTCGAATATTGTTGCCTCAAAACAAATGATCTAAGACATTAGGGTTACCGCTAAGGCATCCTAACATTGCTTTGGTGACCGTAAGTCCCTAAATTCGAATTGACCCTTAAAACTCCAACGATGGTGATACCTACTCATCAATATTGGGATATCATTGTCTAAAGGAAGATAGCATAGAACAATTCCTTTTTCGAGTAGGTAGATGGTTCTTAAGTACTTGCTCTTTCCAAAACAAAATCTTTTTCACACTTACACCTTTCAAACAAAAACTCTTTCAAACCCACAAACACAAAGAAAATAAATTTTGAAAACAATTTGAGCAAGTAGCTAAGAGCCCGTGGATAACCACGGATAGAAAGGGTGCTAACACCTTCCCTTTCTATAATCTACCCCTCGGACCCGAGAAATATCTCGAAAAAGGAATTTTTCTGTGCTCTTTTCCTTTCCTTGTTGGATAAAATAAAAGTCGGTGGCGACTCTTGCTTACCGCGACATTTTGCAAAAACAAACGCAAAACGCAAACCAGCATTCCAAAAAATAGTCAGTTCTTCCCACCGTATCACAGAACTGGCGACTCTGCTGGGGACGCTTAATAAGTGGGGTGTACCTTAGGATTAGATCATTGTGTTTTCAATTGTTTGCTTTGTATGCTTTATACTTGTGGGCTTGTATCGGAGTTACTATAGATCCTAACCTGGATCTGGGGGACACCCTTTAGGTAAGTAGCAATAAACTGCGAGGGAACTGTACGACGTAGACCGATACGGTTGAAGCAGTAGCTACGTTGGTGTGGCACTTTAGTATGTACCGATATCCCTTGTGTTGGAACGAGGAGAATATGGGTCTGCTAAGGGGTCATTAAGCACCAACTGACCTTAGAACCTTTAAATTGACCAACTTGGCCATATAACAGTAGCATTATGCTACACTCATTGAGACTAAACTCTCGCGATGATTTCGACCGCAAGAAAAGGTTGCTAAACTGGAGTTATGACCGATTGAGGGTAGTCAGTGATATTGAGATCCTCTAGAACCCGGTTACTATTTTTAGGACAGGTTTAAACCAACTGAACTGAAAGAGGGTAGTACCTAAGCTCCTTTCCAGCCTGAAATCTAAGGGCTCTCTGTGTGACTTGTGTGCCTTTACCATGTTTGCTATTTGTGGATACTTGTGGTGTGCTTTCTATCATGACATCATGACATCATGACATTGCATACATCTTGCATTGGACTAACCTATTTCAAAGACAAGAGGGATTCATCTTTGTTCTATTTTGTAGGTCATGGCACCCATGCGTAGGAACACCATCCGGATCAACTTTGTCCAGGTTCCCACTATGCTTAAAGAATTGGTTACAAAGATGTCTGATACTACCTCCTTCATCAGAAGACATGGACATCTTCTTAGTTTGGTCACCTCCAAATTGGACGAACAGATGATGAGTGTCCTAGTCCAGTTTTATGATCCACTGTACCATTGCTTTACTTTTCAGGACTACCAGTTGGTCCCCACCTTAGAAGAGTTCTCTGAGCTGCTTGGTATCTCTATTCTGGAGCAGACCCCGTTCACAGGTTGGGAGAAGATCCTTAGGCCGGAAGAGATTGCTTCAGCCCACCACCTGACAAAGGATGAGGTAATGGCTAATTGGGAGACTAGAAGTGGAGCAAAGGGCTTTCTGACTAAGTTCTTGGTTGGTAAGGCTAATCATTTCTGGGATAGTCTAGACTTCAAGGCATTCGAAGATATTTAGGCTCTTCTAATATATGGCTTGGTATTGTTTCCTAACTCTGACTCCTTTGTTGATGTGAATGCGGTAAAAATCTTCATCTTCGGTAATCCTGTACCCACCCTCTTGGGTGACATTCTTCATCAGCTCTATGCCCGTACTGCTCGGAAGCAGGGAACCTTGATGTGCTGTGCTCCGTTATTGGCGAGGTGGTTTATGTCTCACCTCCCCAAATCAGTTTTAAAGAACAAAGAAGGCACGGGATGGGCTTATAGGGTTATGTCTCTCTCTCACAATGACATCATCTGGACTATTAAGGGTATGGACGAGGTGGCTATTATTGATCGCTGTGGGGAATACCCCAATGTTCCACTGATAGGAACCCATGGAGGAATTACTTACAATCCATGCTTGGTCTTACGTCAGTTTGGGCAAGCCAGAAAGGAAGGACCTCATGAGCTGCTAATGCCTAGTATCATCTTTGATTTTCAAGGGGATAACGACGAGCAATGCTGCAGATTCATAAGGGCTTGGGATAGAGTTCACAGATCTGATCCACATGAGCTGGGCCCAAAGACTTCACTTCCGATGGAGCCATATCTCAGATGGGTTGGCATCCGTGCCCAAAAGCTGGGAATGCCCTACGAAGCCGTCTTGCCTATTATTGTTGAAGTTGCTGATGAGGAAGGGGTTCTTCCTACTATCTTACACCCTTACATGCCTACTGACATCGGGGCATTGAAGAGGTCCTGGATGCAACTGAGAGAAGAACGGGATACTTACCGAGAGAAGTATCACGAGCAAGAGCGAAAGATCCAGAAGTTGACTAGGCAGTTGGAGAAGGAACAGATCATCAATGACTATGTCAGCACTAAAGGCAAACGACCATGGGAGCGTTGATGTCCTTTGATTATTTCCAGTTTTTTTTATTATTTACTTTCCAGTATTTCCTTTCTTGTAACGCCTTAAAGGCATATGTTGAACAATTTGAATTTCAAGTTTATCTAATAAAAGTGTGTTTCATTTCTTATTTACGAATTTGAATCTCTCGATGTCTTTGAAATCATATCATACGCATTTCATTCCATGCACCTCATAACAGGTACCCTTACAGGTCTCTTATCTTCTTTGCTGTTTATTTCAACATCATGTCTTCTGAACCATCAACTGAACAAGCAATCAAAGCTCTACAGGCTCAAAATGCCCAATTCCAAGAGTTGTTCATGAATCTAGCTAAGGGTCAGCAAGATCTGAAGACCCTTATTCTGAAAGAGAAGAAGAAGAAGAAAAAGAGGACAGTCCTGTTTAACACAGGTCACATGTTTGGAAACAGGCTACGAGATGAAGTTGATTTGACCACCTCATCTGGAGGGAAAGATAGTCAGGAAGAAAGGAGGGCTCCTAGCCCTGTGGTTTCAGACGACGAGACAGACTTCGACGAAGACCAGTATCCTCCGGTAGAGGATAGATATAAGCAACTGGAAGACTGATTGAGTGCGATGGAAGTTCAGAAGGTGCCTGGTCTGGACTTTGGAGATCTGGGTCTGTCATCTGGGGTGGTGATTCCCCACAAATTCAAAGCACCAACCTTTGCTAAATACGACGGAATTTCTTGCCCGAAACTGCACCTCCGGTCGTATGTAAGAAAGATTTAGCCGTACACCGTTGACAAGAACCTATGGATCCACTTCTTTCAAGACAGTCTCTCAGGGACTCAGCTTGAATGGTTTTACCAGTTAGAAGGAGCCAGTATCCGTAGCTGGGAAGATTTGGCTGCTGCTTTCTACAGGCAGTACCAATACAATGCCGACCTCGCTCCCACGCGTACCCAACTCCAAGGTATGTCTATGGGAACGGGTGAAGGTTTCAAAGATTATGCTCAGAAGTGGAGGGATCTCGCTGGAAGAGTGCAACCAACCTTGGCTGATAGGGAGCTAGTGGATATGTTTCTGGGGACCTTGTCTGGTCCATTTTTCAACCATCTGATTGGAAGCTCGTCGTCTGGGTTTACAGAGCTAATTATGACCGGTGAAAGGATTGAGGTTGGTATTAAGTCTTGTAAGATACAAAAGGTTGCTTCATCGAGCACCGAGAAAAGCCTTTTAAGAAGGAGTCCAGTGTTATTTACAGTTCGAAAAGCCAGAATAGACCTGAACGCCGCCAAGCTGTTAATGCGATTGTTATTTCAAGACCTGTTGGGGCTCCTCAACGCAACAATCAACAAAAGGCCGAGAGACCTCGGAGGCAATTCACCCATCTCAACATGACTTTGTCTCAGATTCTGCCACAGTTATTGAAAACCAATCTAGTAACTCCAAGGGAGGCTCCGCAGAATCCCAACACTGCATCGCCTAAGTATAATCCTAATGCCCGCTGTGCTTTTCACTCTGATAGCCCGGGGCATGATACAAATGATTGTTGGGCTTTGAAGAACAAAGTACAAGACTTAATTGATGCGAAGGAGATCGAGTTTGGAGCACCAGAAAAGCCTAAACAAGATGCAGGGGTGAATGCTATCGGGGATGAAGATGATGAAGAGTTTGATATTGACAGCTGGATACACCTAACTGCCGATGGTGGATCAAGCAACTGGACAGCGAAGGATTCTATGCCCGTTTCTTTTATCACCCAGTAATGAGACTTTTGTTTTGAATTTGTAACAGACAATGTTTTAAACTTTACGGCCCGGTGTCTTACCCGGGGCACTATGGCTTCATTTGTGAGGGCTTTATGTGTGTCATCTACATATATCATTAATAAAAGCATTGGACGTTTCTTGCATTTCAAATCTTGCGCTCCTTGTTTTTCTTTTATTATATATTGCAAAACAACTATTTTACACACACTCACATATACAGGTCTACATCCACTCTGGATCTCACTGGTAACGACTCTGCTACTGCCAGTTATGACTTCGAAAGTCCGATCAACTTAGCCGAAGACGAAGGTGAAGATGATTGCGAAGTTCCTGGTGAACTTGCAAGACTGTTACTTCGGGAAGAGAGGGTTATTCAGCCGCACGAAGAGCCGGTAGAATCAGTGAATCTGGGTATAGAGATAAACAAGAAAGAGGTCAAGATCGGGGCAAATCCGGAGCTTAGTGTGAAGCAACGGTTGATTCAAATGCTGCGTGACTATGTTGAGATCTTTGCTTGGTCTTATGAAGATATGCTTGGGTTGGATACCGATATTGTGGTTCACCGCCTACCTACCAAGGAAGACTGTCCTCCAGTGAAACAGAAGGTCCTCCGAATGCGCCCAGAGATGTCTGAGAAAATCAAGGCTGAGGTTATGAAACAATTTGACACCGACTATCTAGCAGTGAATTCTTACCCACAGTGGGTGGACAGCGTGGTTCCTGTACCAAAGAAAGATGGTAAAGTTCGAATGTGTGTTGACTATAGAGATCTGAACAGGGTGAGTCCCAAGGATGATTTTCCTCTACCTCATATCGACGTTCTGGTTGACAACACTGCTCAGCAAAAGGTATTCTCCTTTATGGATGGTTTCTCCGGTTATAATCAGATTAAAATGGCTCCCGAAGACATGGAGAAGACGACCTTTGTTACTCAATGGGGTACCTTTTGCTACAAGGTCATGCCTTTTGGATTAAAGAATGTCGGGGCAACGTATCAATGTGCCATGGTTGCTTTGTTTCATGACATGATCCATCACGAGATTGAGGTATACGTCGACGACATGATTGCAAGATCCCATACGGAGGAAGAACATCTTGACCACCTTCAGAAGCTATTTGACAGGTTGAAATTGTTCAAGCTGAGGTTAAACCCGAACAAGTGCACCTTCAGGGTGAGATCTGGTAAGCTGTTGGGTTTCGTCGTAAGCGATAAAGGTATTCAGGTGGATCCTGCAAAGGTAAAGGCTATACAGGAAATGCCAGCTCCCCAAATAGAGAAAGAAGTCAGAGGCTTTCTGGGACGACTAAACTACATTACCCGATTCATCTCACACCTGACCGCTACTTGTGAACCAATCTTCAACTTACTAAAGAAAGATCAAGTAGTACATTGGAGCGATGAATGCCAGGCCGCTTTCGAAAGGATCAAAGAGTATCTCCAAGAGCCACCCATTCTGATGCCTCCAGTTGAAGGGAGACCTTTGATCTTATACCTGACAGTACTCGACAATTCAATGGGGTGTGTGCTGGGGCAGCATGACCAGTCTGGCCAAAAAGAGAATGCTATTTATTACCTTAGCAAAAAGTTTACCGACTGCGAGATCCGATACTCGTTGCTCGAGAAAACTTGTTGCGCTTTGGCATGGGCTGCTCGCCGGCTGAGACAGTATATGCTGACTCAAACTACTCTATTGATATCAAAGATGGATCCAATCAAATATATCTTCGAGAAGCCTGCCTTATCCGGAAGAATAGCAAGATGGCAGATGATCTTGACTGAGTATGACATCCAGTATATGACCCAAAAGGCAATCAAGGGGAGTGTGTTGGAAGACCATTTGGCACATCAAGCAGTGGATGATTACCAGTCTATGAATTTTGAATTTCCGGATGAGAACATCATGCTAGTAACCGACTGTGAGACACCTGGACCGGATGAAGGACCTGAGGAAGGATCCCGATGGTCTATGTACTTTGATGGAGCTTCGAACGCTTTGGGCAATGGCATTGATGCCGTAATAATATCTCCTAAAGGCTCTCATACTCCGTTCACCGCCCGACTATGTTTCAACTGCACCAACAACATGGCGGAGTATGAGGCGTGCATTATGGGTCTTCGAGCAGCAATTGACCTAAGGATTAAGTTTTTAAGTGTCTTCGGAGATTCCGCTCTCGTGATCAGTCAGATCAAAGGCGAGTGGGATATGAAGCACCCAAATCTTATTCCTTACAAAGAGTATGTGTTGATGTTGCTTCCCCATTTCGAAGAGATAACCTTTAAACACTTCCCTAGAGAGGAGAATCAGTTGGCGGACGCGCTGGCTACGATGTCTTCTATGTTCAAAGTCAATTGGGACAACGAAGCTCCCCAGATTATCATTGAAAGATTGGACGAACCTGCACATTGCTGTGATGTGGAGACTGAAGAGGTAACAGAAAAACCCTGGTTTCATGAAGTAAAAAGGTACCTTGAGGCTCAAGAATACCCTGAGGGTGCATCTGTTAATGATAAGAAGTTTCTGAGGAGGTTCGCAGCGAAGTTCTTCATCAGCAATGGTATTCTTTACAAGCATAACCATGATTCAACCTTACTGCGTTGTGTGGATAAGAATGAAGCAGAAAGGATCATGGCAAATTTACATGAAGGTACTTTCGGAACTCATTCCAGTGGACATACCATGGCAAAGAAAATCCTTCGGGCAGGATATTATTGGTCTACAATAGAAGCCGACTGTTATCAGCACTCTCGGACCTGTCACAAGTGCCAAGTCTATGCTGATAAGGTGCACATACCTCCAGTTCCTTTGAACCTCTTGACAACTCCTTGGCCTTTTGCAATGTAGGGCATTGATATGATCGGCGAGATCAGACCTACGACATCTAACGGACATCATTTCATCCTGGTAGCTATTGACTACTTTACAAGGTGGGTTGAAGCAGCTTCCTTTGCTACTGTAACCAAGAACGTCGTGGCACGGTTCATTCAGCACAATCTGATCTATCAATACGGTGTACCAGAGAGGATCATTACGGACAATGGTACGAATCTTAATAACAAGATGATCACTGAGCTCTGCCAGCAGTTCAAGATACAACATCATAACTCTTCTCCTTACCGGCCGAAGATGAATGGGGCTGTTGAAGCGGCTAATAAAAACATTAAGAAGATTGTGCAGAAGATGACGGTGACATACAAAGATTGGCACGAGATGTTACCATTTGCTCTTCATGGGTACCGTACCTCAGCACAGACGTCAACAGGGGAAACACCTTATTCCTTGGTATATGGCATGGAGGCAATCTTTCCCATTGAAGTTCAGATACCCTCTCTTAGAATCATGAAGGATGGAGGTTTGAGCGAAGATGACTGGATTCAGACCCGGCTTGATCAACTGAATTTAATCGACGAAAAGAGACTTACTGCTATTTGTCATGGTCAAACGTATCAAAAGCGAATGATCAAGGCATTTAACAAGAAAGTCAGACGACAAGAGTATCAATTTGGGGACTTGGTAATCAAGCGCATTATCCTACCTCAAGGTGATCCCAGGGGCAAATGGACCCCTACTTATGAAGGGCCATTTGTGGTTAAGAACATTTTCTCAGGAGGAGCTATGATTTTAACCACCATGGATGGTGACGACCTTCCTCACCCCGTCAATGCAGACATAGTGAAAACATACTACGCATAATCAAAGACCCGCTAGGTTGACTGGCCTAGGCAAAAATGAGGGCTTCCTGGCGAACCAAAAGGGTTCAGGCAAAAATAAGGGATGAAAATGAAAAAAACTGTACACTCGGCAAGTCGAAAACCTGAAAAGGCGGCTTGGGCAAAAATGGGTATCCCGGTGGACTGAAAACCCGAAAGGGCGGTCCAGGCAAAAATTAGGGATCAAAGCGTAACACTATGTCTCATTGGATCACCTTGCATCCAGACTTCGGTATCAACTATCAAGCTCGGACGACACTAATCAATCTGATCTACCTTCAACCAAGTAGCAAAGTGATGAGATGCTCGAAGACATAAAGGCAATAGCAGAGTTGGAACCCAGTGCGATTATTCACATAGCTGTTTTGTTTAGTTTTTCAAAAATTGTGTAAATTCTATTTATTCGGCGGTGTTCTCCTACTAGGACGTCAAACTCTTGTACAAAAACACCTATTTTACAGGCCAAACTTCAAAATCAATACAAATTCATGTTCATACAAATTTCAAACTGTTTTTTTCTTTATCTGTTTTGATTTGCAAAGAACGTCCAATGTTCATTTTTGATATATGCATTTGACATTAATTGCTGCTCATGAATGTTTACATACCAAACAAAAGAAGGTTACTGGTAATATCAGAAATAGGGGAAATAAAATTGTCCAAACTGTATAGTTGCTCTGTCCACCAGGTACAAAGGTAGATTCAGCTGAAGAATATGGCTAAGATACCTTCACTCCCCGCAGAGTAAGACAATAATGATAGCTCTCCCAAGCTGAGACTTGCAACTGTGAATGAATCAGTAATATTCTCCCCAAGCAGAGTTTATCTACCATCAGCACTAAAAAGGCTTGATAACCCCGACAATCTTAATATTCCCCAACGGAATATAAGAATGCTCCCCGGCAGGGTACAAGATATCCCCAGTGGAGTCGAAATTTTCCCAGTGCAGTCTGAAAAAGCTTCCCCAACGGAGTTGGGAGAATCATCCCCAGTAGACTCTGGAAGTTTATCCCCAGCGGAGTACAAAAATAAATCTCCCCATCCGAGTTTAAAGGATCATTCCCAGCAGAACTCAAAGGATTATCCCCATAAAAGTCTAAAAGGTTATTCCCAGAGAAGTCGCGACCGAAGATCATCCCCAGCGGATTTCTTTCCTTTCATAAATAGGAATTCAGTCCCCAATAGGATTCAATATCACCAGGAACAATAATTCATCCCGACAAAATTTATCAGTGGAATCTTCAGCAGTACATCTCTTCCCCACAGAGTAATCTCCTCATCAGTTTATTCCCCCAACGGAGTCATCCTCTCCTGCAAGTTTATTCTCTTCGTTCGCCATCCCCAGCGGAAAAGAAGAATCCAACTCTATTCTTCAGCAACTATCCGGGGGTTATTTTCCCCAGCTAGAAACATTACATTTCCATACATCATGATACAGGCATGTACGCATCATACCACACAATCTCATTTATTTTGAAAGCATCATTGCTTGATATATATCATGCATTTCATACATAATGACATTGCATATGACTAACTCTTTACCTTTTCAGGGAAAGACGAATCAATAAACACCGTTGACTACTTATATGACCTTGTAGTCCCCTCAAAAACTACATCTATTAAGAGCTGTTTCAGTGGATTCCTCAGAAAGATGCTCTCACAAGACTTTCGTCTGGTTCAGTTAAATTGATTCTAAGATTTTTCTGATTCTTATCCAGTTAAAAGTTAATCCAAGACCTTCTCTGGTTCAGTCAGATCGACACTAAGATCTCCCTGATTCTTATTCCAGTTGAAGATATTCTAAGACTTTCGTTTGGTTCAGTTAAATCGATTCTAAGATTTTTCTGATTCTTATCCAGTCAAAGTTAATCCAAGACCTTCTCTAGTTCAGTCAGATCGACGCTAAGATCTCCCTGATTCTTATTCCAGTTGAAGATATTCCAAGACTTTCGCCTGGTTCAGTTAAATCGATTCTAAGATTTTTCTGATTCTTATCCAGTCAAAATTAATCCAAGACCTTCTCTGGTTCAGTCAGATTGATGCTAAGATCTCCCTGATTCTTATTCCAGTTGAAGATATTCTAAGACTTTCGTCTGGTTCAGTTAAATCGATTCTAAGATTTTTCTGATTCTTATCCAGTCAAAGTTAATCCAAGACCTTCTCTGGTTCAGTCAGATCGACGCTAAGATCTCCCTGATTCTTATTCCAGTAGAATATATTCCAAGACTTTCGTCTGGTTCAGTTAAATTGATTCTAAGATTTTTCTGATTCTTATCCGGTCAAAGTTAATCCAAGACCTTCTCTAGTTCAGTCAGATCGACGCTAAGATCTCCCTGATTCTTATTCCAGTTGAAGAAATTCCAAGACTTTCGTCTGGTTCAGTTAAATCGATTCTAAGATTTTTCAGATTCTTATCCAGTCAAAGTTAATCCAGGACCTTCTCTGGTTCAGTCAGATCGACGCTAAGATCTCCCTGATTCTTATTCCAGTTGAAGATATTCCAAGACTTTCGTCTGGTTCAGTTAAATCGATTCTAAGATTTTTCTGGTTCTTATTCGGTCAAAGTTAATCCAAGACCTTCTCTGGTTCAGTCAGATCGACGCTAAGATCTATCTGGTTCTTATTCCAGTTGAAGATATTCCAAGACTTTCGTCTGGTTCAGTTAAATCGATTCTAAGATTTTTCTGATTCTTATCCAGTCAAAGTTAATCCAAGACCTCCTCTGGTTCAGTCAGATCGACGCCAAGATCTCCCTGATTCTTATTCCAGTCAAAGACCTCCTATCAACAATCTCCAAATGGCATCTGTAAGCCCATTCCCGACATCACAAGGCTGACACTACTTCATGCGAGTGCAAATTTCTGGGCACTCTAGTGTTCAATCATCTTCTACCTTCGGATCACGAAAGGCACGAAAGCCAATCTACATCCTCAGGTTTAAGAAGATTGAACAGGGGCAGCTGTTGTACCCCAAAATTTTCCCTCTCATATTTCTCAAAACATTACAAGAAAAATCTCCAAGTTGCTCAAGTTTGCTCAAGAGTGGGTCAGACAAATCATCTCCTAAGGCAGTCAACCCCAAATTAGGGTTTTGTGTTGCATCAAGATCCTTAAGTCCGAATGACCTAAAATTCTCCCTAATGTCCTAATGTGTTCTCAAGGTCATCCATGTCAAATTTCAAGCCTTGCAGAGGAAGTTTGCTCAGTCAATTGCTCAAGGGTCCAAAAATCGACTTTGCTAGGGCAAAAGTCAACGGTGACCTATAAACAGTCAAACTTCAATATGTTTTTGTCAACATTCTCATTTTGAGGGATATTTCATAATTTGATCAAGGGTTGATCATGATTCATCAAGGATTACTCAAAATTCATCAAGACTCAAAAGTTGCTAAATTAGGGTTTTGTAGGAAAAGTCAACTCAACTTTGACCAAGCATAACTTTCTCATACTTTATGAGAAATGACCCATCCAAATCTCATTTGTAATAGGATGCAATTTCCTACAATCCATCTTCATATCCCAAGATCATAAAATGCACTCACAAGAAGTTATAAATTTGGACATTATAGGTCATTTTTGAAAGTCAACAAAAACACCTTTATTGCCAAAGCTTATAACTTGATCATGGAATATCAAAATGCGATGAGACCAAATGGGTTGGTTAGAGGACATCTCAATATTTCTAAAAAGTCCAAGAACACTTCCAAAAGTTCAAAATTGAAGAAGTTATGTATTGTTGAAGTTGGGCATTTTTGTAAAATTGGCAAAAGCCAACTATCCCTAAAACTTCAAATTTTGTCAAATGGGCCCATTCTTTCCCATTTGATTTGAACTTGCCACATTGCACACGTTTCCTAGCTTCAGCCTTGTGTCCATTTATCACTTTTATTATTTTATTTGATTTTTTGTTGAATTATTTCATTTTTAATCAAATTAAATCAAATAAAATCCAAATATTGATTGCTTGATATCTTTTTGGCTATTTCAGGACTGAATCATCATCATCAAGGGTATCAAACTCGTATCAAGCATTCCATGTGCAAAAAGATTGAGTTTTGACAATTTTGGAAGGTTTAGTAATGGTGAATCAAATCAAATCCCATGGCATTGATGTGCAAAGATTCAAGGCATATTTGTTAACCTAATACACTCTATCATACATAAGGAGGCTAGAGGGCACGAAAAAGAGGCTAGAGGCTGCAGAAATAAGCAAAGCAAAACTTGCAAAATTCACAAAAAAGTGTGAAACCAAAATCCCACTTGGAGCCGTTTTCAGAAGCAAAACTCAACACCAATCGATTGCTGGAGGTCCACTGAGTCAGAACCAATCCCTAGCAAGCCTCCATACACGCGCAAACTCACTGTAAGTGTCACGAAATACCGCTCTGCATTTGAATTCGTGAATCCTTATTCTTGCACCTTTCATATAAACTCTTTGCATATTCATAATCCTCGTCAAATTTACAAGAATTCTGCATTAGCCAATTGCGTTTTTCTGGCCTAGATAAAGAACCCCCATAGCTAGGGTTCTTTGTTTTTGTTTTAGGATTTTCTTTTTCAGGAGAAATCAAGACTCAAGAAGGGCATGGGGTTAATCAGGAAGCCCAAACGAACTCAACCATATGCTTGGAATTGATTTTCATGGATTGGGATGGATTTTAGAGTGAGCCTACGCATTTAGCTGCGGATCTAAATCCGCAGGTAAAGTTACAGGGTTTGAAGGACAGGGACGACAACGTGTCTCCCTCACTTTGGCCTGATTCAATTTTCGTGCACTTTTTTTTATTTCTAGAATATTAACACGTTTTCCCTTATTATTTTAATTGCCTAATATAGTGACAAACAAAACAAAATGGCTGAGTGGTGGGCATGTACATCCAATGACCAACAGGACCTGGGTTCGAATCCCAGGTCCCCCATGCTATTTGTTATTTTATTTCTTCAGATATTCCAGTGCGCATGAGGAACAACAATGCATCATATACCATCATCTAATCAATGGACAGATGGCCAATGGCCAGCTCTGATGGATGGAGATGGAACGTCCACCATGGACCAAGTCAACCAGCATGCATGGAATCCAGGGAGGTCAAACGAGGCCAGCTTGTGATGGGCCTCTGAATTGCTATTCTAAACCTCCAAATCAGGCCCAAACCCCCCCTAACTCTTTCTATTTCATTTTATTTTATTTATTTGTTTGTTTAATTATTTTTATTATTAACTAACCAATCAAATCTTTTTCTTTAATAAAATTAAAACAAAAAAAAATACTTTTTCTTTATTAAATTAAATTTCAGTATTTTATTTTTATTAACAAAATTATTAATTAATTTAGGCTTTAATTAGACAATAACTTTAATATATTTTTGTCAATAATTAAAATTAACTTAGACATAATTAGGTTTTTATTAACATTGATCGATTTTATTTTCTTTCTTAAAATATCAAAAACCCAAAAATATTTATTTTTATTAATTAGTTTAATTAATTTAATTTAATAATTAAGTTAGGATAGTTTATTTCTTAAAATTCAAAAACAAACAAAAAATTCTTTTCTTTAATAACAAAGGATCAAAACCCTAGAACTCGCATTCGATTTAATTTCCCACACGCGATCCATTTTATTCAATATTTTATTTGTTCCCGGAATGTAATAGATAATTAGGACTATTTTTATCGCTTTATTTATTTTCCGCATTTAATTTTCAAAGGGTTGTTTTTGGCGATGTAAATACCCGACGCCTTGTAATTTACTTTCCGCAATTTAATTTCCGCAACTTATAAACTGTTAGATGTTTGATAATAGGGATGCATGACAAGAATGAATGTTTAACCTAAAATCAACATAGATAACCATTGACATGTACAAAGACAAAATAACTGAAAACAACACACTCGCACATGCGCACTCTTAGGGTACACCCCACTTGGTTGCCTTCGTACGCGTTCATTAAGTATAGGTTATTTTAGAGGTCGCCCTCTTGTCCAAAGATCATAGTCGCCTCGAAACAGTTGCCTCGAATATTGTTGCCTCAAAACAAATGATCTAAGACATTAGGGTTACCGCTAAGGCATCCTAACATTGCTTTGGTGACCGTAAGTCCCTAAATTCGAATTGACCCTTAAAACTCCAACGACGGTGCTACCTACTCATCAATAGTGGGATAGCATTGTCTAAAGGAAGATAGCATAGAATGGTTCCTTTTTCGAGTAGGTAGATGGTTCTTAAGTACTTGCTCTTTCCAAAACAAAATCTTTTTCACACTTACACCTTTCAAACAAAAACTCTTTCAAACCCACAAACACAAAGAAAAGCAATTTTGAAAACAATTTGAGCAAGTACCTAAGAGCCCGTGGATAACCACAGATAGAAAGGGTGCTAACACCTTCCCTTTCTATAATCTACCCCCCGGACTCGAGAAATATCTCGAAAAAGGAATTTTTCTGTGCTTTTTTCCTTTCCTTGTTGGATAAAATAAAAGTCGGTGGCGACTCTTGCTTACCGCGACATTTTGCAAAAACAAACGCAAAACGCAAACCAGCATTCCAAAAAACAGTCAGTTCTTCCCACCGTATCACAAGTTTTAATGAGGAAGAAAGATTACAAGTCCTCCACATGAATCCCCAATTTTCCATGTGTGACTTAAAATGGCCATAACTTGGTCAATTTTTATCACCTTAAGTCCATTATTTTTCCATAATGATCTTGAAGATGTTAAGTTTATACCTTCTTTTATGTGCAAAGTGAGAAAATGGATGAAAGTTGCCTTAAAGATGCAAAAGATTATAAGTCATTTCATGATTTTTTGCCAACTTCAACAATTCATAACTCTCTCAAATTTTGGAGATTTTGAATGATTCAAGTTTCAAAATGCCATCCAAGAGATCTACTTCATGCCATCTTTTTTGGTGAAGAGCAAATTCCAAGTGGAAAGCCATGTTTGGATGCAAGACATTATAGGTCATTTTTGAAGAAGAATTTGAAATATTTCTAAGTATGGAAAGTCAACCTTTTTTCTTCAACTTTGACTCAATGCAACTTTCAGCTCAAGCATCCATTTAACTCCATTCTTTTTCAATTGCAAATCTTGTAACCTCATCTTTCTAAAGCATCAAGAATCATGCCTTAAGACCCCTTGAGCTGAGAATGCCATTGTTTCAAAGGTAACTTGGAATTGAAGTTTCGTTGCAAGTCATAATTTGAATTTCATGTTACAACCTCTAAACCTCAAATTAGCACGTGTTTATGATCTAAACATGATTATCCAACTTTCCCAAGTGGACTAGCGCATCAAAACGCAAGAGTTGGATGAGTTTTTATAGATTTACACTTTATTTGATTTGTTTTAAATGTTTAAAAATACTTTTATACATTTTTAAATTCTGAAAAAAATTATGGAATGATCCAATGATATTGTGACAAATATTGGTGACCTTATTTTATTTTTGTTTCTGACTTTACTATTTTTTATCATTTTTTGTTTATTTTACCCATTTATTTTAATTTTATAAATAGTTTCTGACTTAAAAAAATTACCAAAAAATTTGTAAAATTATTTGAGCCCTTTTCTGATTTTTCTATGGTCTTACTTTTTATTTCTTGATTAATTTGAACATAGTTGATATTTTTCTCTTTATTTTCTATTTTTAAACATTATTTTAAAACCTTTTTGTGTATATTAAAATGTGATATTATTTTGTGACTATTTTCTGGCTGATCTTGGGTTAGATTTTGGATCACGAACTTTATTAACATCATTGGATCCATGGTGTTGAGTTTAACTCCACAAAAATGGATGAATGCTTTTAATAATAGTTTGATTAAAATTTAATTCAAATGTGGTTTGTATATTTTTTCTCCATCCCTCTTCATCTCATCCCTTTCTTATTGCACTAAATGTTGTTGGATCATGATCTCTATATCATGTCTCAAAACAAATGGTGCATAGATTTCTATTGACCGACCTCAAAATAGGTGCGACTTCTATATAAGTCCACTTACGATTGCTTAACATAACACTAAATTTTGTCCCGATTCGAATAAATGATCATTCGTGGCCCAAACTTATGATTGCAAGCCCAAGTATGTTAATTTGATCTCTTTGATCCAATAACCTTGAGATTCATTGTGTGGAGGCTTTGGTTCTACCAATCCTCTAATGGATCTATAACACCTTTGGTCAACACGGATCACTTAAACATTGTTGATCATTAAATGGAACTTGTGAGAATTCCAAATGGATGATATACTTGACAAAAAGCAAATACAACTTGTTATGTGGAGGCTTTGGTTCTACCAATTCTCTAATGAGTTCCAAATGCAAGCTTCAAGATGGTCATCCAACTAACCACTAACTATTGACTTGTCTTACTTTATGCTTTTATTCTTTTTTATGCTTTATGTACCATTTACTTTTACCATTTTCATTTCATGCCATTTTCATCTTTGCTCATTTGAGCATTTACTTTCTTGCCTTTTTTACTTTGCTCACTTGAGCTTTTCTTTTCCTTTCTTAAGATACTTAATAATCAACATAAAACCTAAAAAAATCTTTAATGGTACTTGGACTATTTGGTTACTATCCTAGGCATTATGGAGCACAGGACTTTTCTTGGACTTAGGATTAGAAACCTTGGCCTATCTTGGAGACCTTGTGATCTTATCTGATTATTCTGTCTCGAGTTCTTGAGGTTTACCTCAAGACATTGGGTTGCTTGTTTGTTTTTGTGTGCAGGTTTTTGTGATTATACCCTTTGTTTGTAATCTGGAATTCACCCGTATACAACCGTTACTCTGCCCAATTTTTGTGAAGACTTAATACACTTGAAGTTTGGTTCTCTCAAGAGGTCTAGTAATTTTTGCTTGATTAGTTTCGATCCAAGGAATGGGAATTCTATCTTGGCTCAGAATGTCAAGTATTGACTTCTTGTTGGTTAGATGGTTCTTATCCCTAGCTTTTACCTTATGCTTTAGGATAGTCCCTTCTTCTCCTTCCATCTTCTTTAATTTCCAAAATCTTCTTCCTCCTTTAAAAAAACTCTTCTTGTTTTTAAACTTGAACAACTTTCATAATAAACTTGGACTTATGTCCATGCATTTTCAAAACATTTTCATAAGTAAACTCCAATCAACCTAATAATACCTTGTCATTTTTTGTGAGAAGACTAAAAGTAAATCAATCTCATTTCAAACCATTTTGCCACTTTGGCTTTTATCTTTAAAACTTTTCTCAAAGAAAGATTGAACTCTTGCTAATCCTTGTAGTGATGCAAACAACTATACTTCTACAATATCTAGTGAAGAGAGAGATTTTCCACTTGGGTGTTGAGTGAGGCATTGTTGATTTTAAAATCCAAGCCATATCCTCCACTTTGAGATGATGCAAATTCTCCTTTCTCATAATTGTGGGTAGTAGGTATGTTTTCCACACGGACAATGACGATTATGTTTTATCTCATAAAATTAACCAACACATTTGTGTCTTAAAATCTTTTTTAAAAAAAGAGGAACTACGTGTACCCTGATCCCCTATTGCACGAAAAGGTGGTACGTAGGCACTAAAGATTCGCAACCACGGCGGGTGCAAAAATTATAAAATAAATATATTTCTTTTCTCACCTCCACCATCCATTTTTTATATACAACATTTTTTCATAGCCAAAATATACAGATTTTACAAAGAGGCTCCTGCAGAGTACCATAAATGTTTAGGGTGCTAATACCTTCCCTTTCCATAACCAACCTCCTTACCTTGAATATTTCCCCCTCTTTTTGGGTTATTCGCTCTTTTCCAATTCCTTTGGAAACAATAAAGCGCGGTGGCGATTTTTATTTTGATTTGTATAAAGTCTAGTCAATCCAATGGCTTAGTCTTAAACATTTCTACCGCTACAGAAAATGGCGAATTCACTGGGGAAAGATTGACTTCTTGCTGGTCCATCCCTAAGTGGGTTAAGCTTATCTTTGTTTATATCTGTATATGTGTTATTAATTTTTTGTGTGTTATATGTTGTATATATGTTTGTCTGGATTTTCCTGGTTTTCAAGGTGCTTGGTGATTACTCATAAGTCCTATACCCGGACTTGGGCAAACTTTAAGATAGGACGGGCCGTATAGTCATGTTAACTTTGAGGGAGTAATCCCCAAAAAGGAGGCATGAGATCCCCTACTCAGTGGAGGCCCCTTTGACTGTAGTGTCGTTTACCGAGTAATCGGGAAGACGTACTGCTTTTGACCTGGGAGCCTGCTGAAACTGAGGATCGTAGAATACCAAACCCATATTGGCCTTTTAGGTGTAGTGTGGAAGCTATGATAGAGTAATCTAGAAATAGTTGTCACACGATACTACGCTCGGACGAGTCTTTCTTGAGAATATTACTAATTACCGAGTTAATCTGGAAGTTGGTAATATCCTAAGGAAGGATGTAGACTCTGGGAACCTCTAGAACCTTGTTCGGCAGGTGATAACTTTTAGATGAACACCTTATGGGTAGTACCTTCGACCTCATGCTCGTGACGTTGAACCTATGAACCCTATATGTGTGATCTTGTGTGTGATTTCTGCATCATGCATCCATGCACTCATAAGCATCTTTTGAAGAAACCATATTTCAAGAGATTTAAAGGTTGACCATTTGTGAATATCTCAGGTACTTTATAACCATGGATTTTGGAAAGAGAAAGACCGGAAAATACAGTTTCAAGGATCCCAAGATAGATGAGTTGATCAGTCTAATTCCCGAGATCGAGTGTTCTGTAGACTTTAGGAAGAAGTATGGATCCATTATTCCTCTCATGAAGCTGAAGATGAAGGAGGGTATTATCTCGACCTTGGTCCAATTCTATGATCCGATGTATCATTGCTTTACTTTTCCTGACTATCAGTTGATGCCCACACTGGAGGAGTATTCTTATCTATTAGATTTACCTGTTATCGATCGTGTTCCTTTTACTGGTTTAGAGGGTGAGTCAAAACCACATGAGATTACTGCTTTGATTCATCTGGGGAAGTCTGAGGTGGAAGCCCATATGACTACTAAAGGAGGGATTAGAGGATTACCATCTCAGTTCTTATTGGAGAAATCTCGTTACTTTGCCAGAATGAAGAGTACAGTTTCTTTTGAAGCCATATTTGCTCTACTTGCTTATGGGTTGTTCTTATTTCCTAATGTGGACAAGTTTGTTGACATTAATGCTATCAAGATCTTCATGATTGGAAACCCAGTTCCTACATTGTTGGGTGATGCTTATTACTCTATTCATCTTGGGAATTCTTATCATGGGGGGATGATTATCTGTTGCACGCCTCTGTTGTACCAGTGGTTTATCTCTCATATGCCTCAGTCTGATGCTTTTTGGGATGTCAAGAAGAAACCCCGTTGGGCTCCTAAGATCATGGCACTTACTCCCTCAGATATTGATTGGTATCTATTGTACCCCAAAATTTTCCCTCGCATTTTTCCACAAGAAATCGCAGCTTCAGGCGTTTCCTGATTTTTCAGATTGGGTCAAGAATCGGTCAAACAGACTTTTCTCGTCAGTCAGGACACAATTAGGGTTTCATTGATTTTCAGGGCTCTGGAATGTTTCACACAGTTGGCTTAGGGTTTTGGTTGACTTTGGCTCAACTTTGATCAGGCGAACGTTCTTTGGCATTTAATCAGGAATTAGGGTTTTTCGTGCGCGGTTCTTCAGAAAGATTTAATTCTACGGTGCTTTGCAAGTTGTTCCGGGATTTGGTTTGAATACGCATTGTTTGATTTAATCAGTAAAAGAAGGCATTTGGTTTGAATTCACATTTGTTTGTTTGAACCAGTCAAAGGATACATTCAGTTTGGATTTACAGTGTTTGATAAGAAATCAGTAAGAAGGGAATGCGTCTGATCAGTTACTGCGTTTGACTGTGCTCTGCTTTGGATGATGGAAGCGCCAAGTTCATTATTTTGATCAACGTGGAATCAATGTTTAGTTGATTATTTATTATTCTAAAGATTAAATATCTGGAATTTAATTTTCAGTTATTTTAATTTAAATAACTATAAATAATAAGTAAATAATTGAAAAAAAGGAGGAAATAGAATTAATTGGATAACAAAAACTTTTATTTATTTTTAAATTATTCGTACAATTATTGTTTACAATTTATTTACAACAATGATTTTACATTAATTTAAATTCAAATAAAAAAATGAAACTATCCTATTTTTTCTAAGTCTCCAATTCTTCATTCTTCATTTAATACCCCTCTCCATCCAATTATTCATCTGCAAAAGAAAAGAAGAAAAGTCAAATAGCAGATAAGTAAATAAAAGAGACAGATATAAAATTCATCATTAAGGGCCACTGATTGGGATCAGTTAACCCTCTCTGCAAATCACGGGATTTCTCCCGGTTCACAAAGAGGGACGAGTTTTTATTTGCTAAAAATGAATGCACAAAAGTCAAAATTGCACAATTCAAAAATTGTCAAACTGCATAGTTCAATACAAACAGAAAGTCCAAACTGAATCATAACTTTCAAACCATCCAAAACTGTCAAAGTACAAGTTACTATCCAAAAAGGTACCCAAGCTGTCAATAAAGAAGATATCAAAAGATACAAAGTACAAGAAGCTGTCAAGAAGGGACAAATATGCAGAGGAAAATTGATATGCAAGCAAACACTCATTTTCATCATTTCCCAAAGAAGTGGCCCTTTCAGAAAGTACAAAAGCATAAACAATATTTAATGCAAACTGTACTCAGAGAGAAGAAAAAGAGAAAAAGAAAGCAGGCTTAGGCTTTAGGCAGGAAGATAATAGAAAACAAAAACTGAACACAGTGGATAAAAGGAAAATATCAAACCAACAAGCATTAAACATGTGCCTCATATCTGCCTAAGCATAAAACTGCAGAAGCTTTACCAAAACCAAAAAAATAGACAAGACCTGCATAAGCCTTATCCCTTTCCACAAAGAGATAACCATCAGTACTGTCAAAAACCTTCAAGCACACAAACATAACCAACATATGCCCAAGACCTGCAATAAAACAAAGGTAACACACAAGCCCATTAACCTGCTAACCCTCAAAAGCATAACCTGTAACAATTGTCAAAAACCTCACCACAAGTCATACCAGCATATGCCCAAAACCTGTATACCCTGTAAAACAAAAACCAAACCTGCCTAAATCAAGAAGCATAAACCAGATGAAATCACCCAAAGCCTTAAACCTGATGCATCAAACCTGATGCATCAAACCTGAAGCATCAAACCTGCCTAAGCATAAACTGTGAAGCCTCACAACCTGTCAAACTCAACATAAGCAGAAGCCTAAACAAAACAAGCTCAAACCAAGTCCAAGCCTACAACCAGCAAAACTTCACAGTCCTCAACCCAACTTAAAACAGTAAAACCTGTTCCAGCCTCACACAAGCCTAAAGTTACAAAACCTGAAGCCAGGCCATTCAACGTCAAACATAAGCTCTTAAGCTTTTCAAAGCCTAAAGGCTCCAAAAAAAGCATCAAACCCTCAGAACCCTAGGCTCATCATGGGGAAAGGAAGAAGTAAATAGGCAACTCAATAAGGCAACAGAATCGAGAGAGAAAGAAGGGAAGAATGGGCAACACAAGAGCCTCAGAAAAGGCTTCTTCATGGGCATAAAAAATCATCAATCTCAGCATATTCAAGGCAGCATTAACAAGCCAAAGAAGCATCAGGGCCATAAACAAACGAGAAGCACATTCAAGGTAGGCTCTCAGAGGAGTACTCATCACAGGGCATCATACAAAGCAAATCAAAAAGGCAATCAAACAAAAGGCAACAAAGGCAAGCCAACGAGGAGAAGAGATAAAGAAGTGTACAAAGGTTTTCAGGCCATAATCATCATAAAACCAAAAGAAATATACAAAGGTACCAGGAAGCTCAAAGAGATCATCAGCACCGCATCCCCGCCGGCAAGCTTCCGGAGCGCCACCTACCCTATCTCTCCTCCTTCTCCAAGACCGAAGGTAGTACGCCTTTCTCTCTCTTTTTCTTCCGCCACCTTAATAATAAAAGTTTAAGGACAAAATTCAAAACGAAGTAAGCACGCAATTCGTAAAAAGATATAAAACATCAAAATCAAACCTTGTTTTCGTAAGACCACTGGGCTCGATGCTATGGAGGGAGGAGAGTTTAAGGGGTAACGTTGGTAGCTCAGGCGAGGAGGCGCTGTTCAGTATCCATGGCGAAAGATGAACGAAGAACGCCGCCGCTGCTCACAAAACCCTAAGCGTAATCCCAATTGAAAACAAACAATCAAACCCTAAAGAATTGTCTCAAAATGCTGGGCCTCACCCCGTTCTCACTACGCCTAAGCCCACTGCGTTCCGGATAGCACCCCCCCTCATTTCTTTTTTATTTGGGCCAATACCTCCCCAAGGCCCGTCCTAAAACTTAACCTTTTTTAAGTATAAAACATTTTCATTCATTTTTCTTTTGTTAAATAAATTAACAAAACACAACCTTTTTTTTTTTACACTAACAATATTTTTATATATAGCATAATATAGAAACTTATACAAATAACATTTTTTTTCTATAAATAAACTTACATTTTTCTTTTATTTTTCTATACATAGAATATTAATTTTTCTTAAGATAAATACTTCTCTTTTATTTTTAAGAAACATTATGTTTGTACATAAATAATAAAAATACATTTTTTATTACACCATATAATTAAAATTGAAAACACCTTTTTCTTTTAATTCAAATATTCTTATTAACAATATAAAGATACTTTTTTTTTTATATCAAATGTAAAATAATAATTTTCAAACTTAGAATACTTTATTTTCTTAAATTTTCCTTTTTGTACATATTAAAGAAAATACAAGATTATTAATTAAATTAAATAAACATTTAATTTTTCTTTAAGTCAAAACAATACTTAATAATACGCATTAATTCACATTGTCGCACCTGTAAATAATTACATACACGTACACTTACACAATGTACTTATACTTGATACATTATACCTTTGTTTATTTTGTATATTCGTTACATTTATATTTGATCGCAAATTCGATTTGGTTGTAACTTATTGGACATTACATTCCTAAGTCTCATCCCCATTCGTAAATTTGTACCCCCACTCCCGGATACTTATTTTGTAATAGCTTAGATTTTACATTTTCGCAATTTACCGCTTTCGAATTATACCATGGTTAGACCTAGGGTTTGCATGTACATAAAATCAAACCCTAGATAACCTAATACAAGACAAATACATGAAATCAATACACAATCACACTTGCACCCTCTAGGGTAATCCGACATGTTGCCTTCCAAAATGGGCCATGCTTGCACGTCGAGTATCTTTGGCAAAACAAATTCAAATGATCATAAGTCCCTCGATGACGCTTTCGAAAGTTGCCTAAATAGAATGATCATAAGTCCCTCGATGACGCTTTCGAAAGTTGCCTAAATAGAATGATCATAGTCCCTTCAAAAGCAAATTGCCAAAGACACTTGGCATCATTGCATTCATGGTCCATACGATGACCCGCGCCCGTCCCGTTAAACATCCTAAATGCAAGATTGTCCACCAAATTCAATGGTGGAACAAAATTGTTCAAAAGGGTTGAAAACATAGAGAAAACCTTTGAGTATAATAGGGTAGACAAAACTCTTAGTTACTTGAGATCAACTTGCAAAAACACTTGCCTTCTTTTCAAAAACCACATTCCACAAACACTTTCAAAACAAACTCTCAAAACATTTTGAAACATCTTTTCGAAAAGATACACACCTTTGTAAAACATTCGAGTAAAGAATTGTTACAAGGGTAGCCTAAGACAAGGCATCTTCTTCAAAAACATTTTCAAAAAACACACACACACACACACCATTTTTCAAGCAATCGAAAATCAAGGCAAGTGATCTAAAAATCCAAGTAACTAAGAGCCCATGGATAACCATGGATGAAAAGGGTGCTAATACCTTCCCTTTTCATAATCTACCCCCCGAACCCACGAAATATCTCAAAAGGTTTTTGCTGTGCTTTTTAACCTTTCCTTTAGGATGAAATAAAAAGTCGGTGGCGACTCTTGCTCAACCGAACAAGTGCGAATACAAACGCAAAACTCATAGTCAGTTCTCCCACCTTTTCACAGAACTGGCGACTCTGCTGGGGACTACTACTCAAAGTGGGGTTACCTTAGGGTTTAGATCACCTTTGTTTTCAATTTATTGCTTTGTTTTCTTTTACATTTATGGGATTTGTATCGGAGTTTCATAGATCCTAACCCGGATCTGGGGAATACCCTTTTAGGTAGCATAATCTGTGAGGGACCTGTCCGGCGTATACCGACATGGGTGAAGCAGTGGCTACGTTGGTGTGGCGCCTTGGTCTGTACCGATATCCCTCGTGTTAAAACGGGGAGAATATGGGTCTTCCAAGGAGTCATTAAGCACCAACCGACCTTAGAACCCTAAATTGACCCAACTTGGCCATAGAACAGTAGCAGTATGCTACACTCATTGAGGATAAACTCTCGCGATGGTTCCGGCCGCAAGAAAAGATGGCGATGTTGGAATTATGACCGATCGGGGGTAGCCAATGATTTGAGATCCTCTAGAACCCGGTTAATTTTGATAGGACAGGTTTTAACCAACGAAACTGAAAGAGGGTAGTACCTGAACCCCATGCAAGCATAAACCTAAGGACTTGTTTGCTTTGTGTGAATATGTTTTCCTGTATATACACTCACTTGTTTTTCGCATACATGTACATGACATCATGACATCATACCATAGCATTTTCAATAACCATCTCAAGGATCTCAAGGGTTCTTTTGAAGCAGTGTTACGTTGAACCAGACATCTACCAAGGGGCAAGAGGTTTCTCCTCTAAACAAATGCCATCAAAGATCAAGTACAACAACTTGAATCAGTCGCTATGACCCACTCGACATGGTGAGCTTGATTCTCGTGGAAAGACATCCACCGATACAAAGCTCTCCAATCAAAGATCAAGCGCAACAACTTGAATCAGTGGCTATGACCCACTCGACATGGTGAGCTTGATTCTAGTGGAAAGACATCCACCGGTGCGGAGATCTCCAATCCAAGAGCAAAGTTTAACCTATAACATTTTCTTGTGTTTACCTCAAGAGATCCTTGAAAGCATGCATCCACATATCATGCATTGCGTTTTGACAGTCTTTCCTTTTTTCAGGTTTCCTTACTCTCCTGCTGTTTACTTCAGCAAGAGATGGCTCTAGAAAGGTCTGTCAAAGACATCCAAGACCAGACTGCTCAGCTGCAGGAGATGTTCCTGAACTTGTCTCTGGGGCAAGAAGAAATGAAAGCTCTCCTCACAAGGGGTTTGGAGAATTAAAACAATGCCAGGAGTGATCAGTTTGCGGAGCTGCAGTTTGATCTGACAACCTTGAGGACCCAAGTGATGGGACAGTTGGTGGGCCAGATGGCTCTCATCCAAGACCTATATCAAAGACAAGAGGAACTCAGAGTTCTTGTCCGCCAACTGCTTCCAAGTAACCAATTGGGGCAAACATCTGAGGTTGAAGAGAAAGTCACCGCTCAGCCTCCATCCACTCAAGAAGACAAGGGGAAGGCTCCTTCGCTTGCTTTAGGGTCACAAGCCCATCAACAACCTCGCCAGCGTCAACGGGGTAATTGGCATAAGCAAGAAACATTGGGAAGACAGTTCACGGAGACTGAAATACCATCATTCTTCATACTGAAGCGCCTATTGGAGGTCAACTTGCTCATCCTAAGGGATCCTCCTCAGAAGCTCAATACCTCCTCTCCTAACTATCGTCCCGACGCATTTTGTGTTTACCACTCCTACAGCCCGGGACACGACACCAACGACTGTTGGGCCTTGAAGAACAAGATTCAAGATCTGATCGACATTGGGGTGCTGGAATTCATGCCAGACGGCGAGATGAAAATCTTCCGTTAAAGGGTTCTCCACTTGAAGTGACGAAGCTCAAACTGAAAGACTTTTGCTTCTTTTTGAATTTCCAAAGTTGTAATTTCTTTTGCTGTCAAACAATTATCTGTTGATGTTAAACTCTGTTTTCATTAATGCATTGCATATGTTTGTCTTGAATTCATCCATTCGTTTCACTACTCTTATGCTTTTCTTTATGATATTTGACTCTTGGTAAAAAGCTGTAAGCCTTTAGAGGGAGGATGACGAAACAATACCATAATCTTATACAGTATGCTTTTGAACAGACCTTGCTGATGATGTACAGGCATTTCTTTCAAATCCCAAACACTGGAGTTATAAGGAAGATAATCCCTAGTCAACCCCTTCGAGCCAAAGAAGTAGGAGTTTTCTGTTCTAAACAATCAAAACCTTTGATATAAACCCGGGGCAGGGTAGTATCTCAGTTAATTCAAGAGAAAATGCGCATTGAAGTCGCAAACTCAAGTTCGTAACACAACGAACGACGAATGACAAGAAAAGCATTCCTTTGGAATCAAAAGACAAGGGTGGTTCCCTATCACATAGACAGTCAATATCTCAAAAGAGAAAAACCCACTGAGCCAAAACCTATAAAGGAGGCTTAAGAAAGCTGGGGCATCCCGCTGACGGTAATCCCGGAAAACGGTAACAGTCAGGCAAAAGTTAGGGATAACAAATCAAAATCAAAATAGTGAGGTCATTACAAAATCCTCAACAACATGAAAAATGTTGAAAAAAGGAAAAGAGGAGATGATGATTGTCTCCCCAAATTCAACCGGTGAACCATCGCCCAAAAGTCGTTCCAAACTCAAAACAGAGTGTGACGCACAATTAACTGAGCTTAGGTTGAAGAACATCACGAAGAGCGGGTGGGTACAAATATACTTTGAGCCTTTATCCTTTGTTTTTAAACCGTGAACCAAACCACGTTACAACCCTTCAAAAGTCCTAATTGAAGCATGAGTTAAGTCGAAAGCATACTGTTACAAAAGGTATCCTGACTCCTGTAAGGCTTTGCTCTAAATCTTGTGTTGATCTGTCTTATAAAAAGTTTTCTGCTAAAAAACACATTTTTCAAAACTTCGAGACAAACATAAACTTTGCATTGCTTGAATATCACTGTCTGCATTTGGCTTTTTGTTCGACAGCGAAGAATTTCCTACAGTGAATGTTCGGAGGAACGAAAACTCTCTCAGTGAGCCAAATCACTTCAAAAGGACGACACTCCCTTTACAAATCCCCTATCAACAAGGGGCATGACATGTCACCATCCAATTAACCTAGGGCAGTCCAGTCAAGGTCCAACAGATCTTTCAAAATCCAATTAACCTGGGGCAGTCCAGTCAAGGTCCAACAGATCTTTCAAAATTCAATTAACCTGGGGCAGTCCAGTCAAGATTTCAAGAAATCTCTCAATATGCAGAGTAATCTGATTCAAGATTCCTTCATCACCACTTGGGGAATTCGAATGTCAAAAGTGTTCAACAATTCAACTATCACATTTCCAGACTCGATTCCTGTATCTAGCCAGGGCACGTCTGAAGAGTTTGAGGATTCGATTCCTGTATCTAGCCAGGGCATATCTGTTGACGACTATTTCCAGATTCGATTCCTGTATCCAGCCAGGGCATATCTGTTGACGACTATTTCCAGACTCGATTCCTGTATCTAGCCAGGGCACGTCTGAAGAGTTTGAAGATTCGATTCCTGTATCCAGCCAGGGCATATCTGTTGACGACTATTTCTAGATTCGATTCCTGTATCCAGCCAGGGCATATCTGTTGACGACTATTTCCAGACTCGATTCCTGTGTCTAGCCAGGGCACGTCTGAAGAGTTTGAGGATTCGACTCTTGTATCCAGCCAGGGCATATCTGTTGACGACTATTTCCAGACTCGATTCCTGTATCTAGCCAGGGCACGTCTGAAGAGTTCCAGATCAACACCTGTAACAAGCCAGGAAAATATCTGTGAACGACCGATTGTGGATCAACACCTGTAACAAGCCAGGAAATTATCTACATCACCACTTGGGGCATTCGAATGTCAAAAGTGTTCAAAAACCCGATGCAGTTTTACACGAACTCATCATCACAGATCTCCTCAAAACAGGAAGTCCCCAGTAGTTTGGTATACAACCCAAGCTTCTGAGTACACCAACAGTGGTCCCAAGACTTCTCATTTTTCAACAATTGAAGATTCTTGCCCTCCACAGCAGCAGCCCAGGAATTATTTTCCCCGGCAGCAGTCAAGATTCATTTATCCTCAGCAAGATAGCTCATCAGCTTACATGCGCATTCATCACGTTCATGTTATAAACATTGATGTCACATAAATTGCATCATGCATCATAACATTGCATGCAACTAACCCTTTACCTTTTCAGGAAAGATCAGTCGACAGACAAAGATCATCTTCCGAGATTCATCCAGAAATAGTTCAGATGTGACCCGGACATGGCGACATTCTGATACTTATTCCAGATCCATCCAGATGCAGTTTTACACGAGCTCATCCTCAGGAAGCCCTACACCGGTTCCTTTTCAAGACTTCTGAAAACAGTTCACGGGTTCTCCAAGTAACGGATGTTAACCTATCACTTGTTCAGATTCTTCTCAAGACTTCTGAAAACAGTTTACGGATTCTTCCCAACAACGGATGTTAATCTACCAACTTGTTCAGATGCAATTTCTGAAAACAGTTTACGGATTCTTCCCAACAACGGATGTTAATCTACCAACTTGTTCAGATGCAATTTTTGAAAACAGTTTACGGATTCTTCCCAACAACGGATGTTAATCTACCAACTTGTTCAAATGCAATTTTCGAAAACAGTTTACGGACGCTTCCAAACAACAGATGCTGCTCTATTGCTTATTCAACTTCAAGAATTCTGAAAACAGTTCACGGGTTCTCCAAGTAACGAATGTTAACCTATCACTTGTTCAGATTCTTCTCAAGACTTCTGAAAACAGTTTACGGATTCTTCCCAACAACGGATGTTAATCTACCAACTTGTTCAGATGCAATTTTTGAAAACAGTTTACGGACGCTTCCCAACAACGGATGCTGCTCTATTGCTTATTCAACTTCAAGACTTCTGAAAACAGTTCACGGGTTCTCCAAGTAACGGATGTTAACCTATCACTTGATCAGATTCTTCTCAAGACTTCTGAAAACAGTTTACGGATTCTTCCCAACAACGGATGTTAATCTATCAACTTGTTCAGATTCTTCTCAAGACTTCTGAAAACAGTTTACGGATTCTTCCCAACAACGGATGTTAATCTATCAACTTGTTCAGACTCTTCTCAACTTTTGAAAACAGTTTACGGACGCTTCCCAACAACGGATGCTGCTCTATTGCTTATTCAATCTTAACTCCTGAAAATAGTTTACGGATTCTCCAAAACGTGGATGTCAATCTATTGCTTGCTCAGACCCCCAATTCAGAGATGTTCCAAAACGTGGGTGCCTTTCTGATACTCGTCCACTCACCATTGACATACAGTTCAACATCACCAAATGGCATCTTTAAGCCCATTTTCAGATGGCATCTATAAGCCCATCCTCCTACCAGCAGTCACCAAATGGCATCTTTAAGCCCATTTCCAGATGGCATCTCTAAGCCCATCCCCCGACAAGATTCTATCGCACCAGATGGCATCTTTAAGCCCATCACCAAATGGCATCTTTAAGCCCATTCACCTCTACCATCATATCGCCGAGTGCAAATTTTCTGGGTACTTTAGTGTCCAATCTTCTTTTACCTTCAAGTCGCGAAAGGCAAACTTGCCAATCTAACTCTTCAGGTTCAAGAAGATTGAACAGGGGCAACTGTTGTACCCCAAAATTTGCCCTCACATTTTTCCACAAGAAATCGCAGCTTCAGGCGTTTCCTGATTTTTCAGATTGGCTCAAGAATCGGTCAAACAGACTTTTCTCGTCAGTCAGGACACAATTAGGGTTTCATTGATTTTCAGGGCTCTAGAATGTTTCACACAATTGGCTTAGGGTTTTGGTTGACTTTGGCTCAACTTTGATCAGGCGAACGTTCTTTGGCATTTAATCAGGAATTAGGGTTTTTCGTGCGCGGTTCTTCAGAAAGATTTAATTCTACGGTGCTTTGCAAGTTGTTCCGGGATTTGGTTTGAATACGCATTGTTTGATTTAATCAGTAAAAGAAGGCATTTGGTTTGAATTCACATTTGTTTGTTTGAACCAGTCAAAGGATACATTCAGTTTGGATTTACAGTGTTTGATAAGAAATCAGTAAGAAGGGAATGCGTCTGATCAGTTACCGCGTTTGACTGTGCTCTGCTTTGGATGATGGAAGCGCCAAGTTCATTATTTTGATCAACGTGGAATCAATGTTTAGTTGATTATTTATTATTCTAAAGATTAAATATCTGGAATTTAATTTTCAGTTATTTTAATTTAAAGAACTATAAATAATAAGTAAATAATTGAAAAAAAGGAGGAAATAGAATTAATTGGATAAAAAAAACTTTTATTTATTTTTAAATTATTCGTACAATTATTGTTTACAATTTATTTACAACAATGATTTTACATTAATTTAAATTCAAATAAAAAAATGAAACTATCCTATTTTTTCTAAGTCTCCAATTCTTCATTCTTCATTTAATACCCCTCTCCATCCAATTATTCATCTGCAAAAGAAAAGAAGAAAAGTCAAATAGCAGATAAGTAAATAAAAGAGACAGATATAAAATTCATCATTAAGGGCCACTGATTGGGATCAGTTAACCCTCTCTGCAAATCATGGGATTTCTCCCGGTTCACAAAGAGGGACGAGTTTTTATTTGCTAAAAATGAATGCACAAAAGTCAAAATTGCACAATTCAAAAATTGTCAAACTGCATAGTTCAATACAAACAGAAAGTCCAAACTGAATCACAACTTTCAAACCACCCAAAACTGTCAAAGTACAAGTTACTATCCAAAAAGGTACCCAAGCTGTCAATAAAGAAGATATCAAAAGATACAAAGTACAAGAAGCTGTCAAGAAGGGACAAATATGCAGAGGAAAATTGATATGCAAGCAAACACTCATTTTCATCATTTCCCAAAGAAGTGGCCCTTTCAGAAAGTACAAAAGCATAAACAATATTTAATGCAAACTGTACTCAGAGAGAAGAAAAAGAGAAAAAGAAAGCAGGCTTAGGCTTTAGGAAGGAAGATAATAGAAAACAAAAACTGAGCACAGTGGATAAAAGGAAAATATCAAACCAACAAGCATTAAACATGTGCCTCATATCTGCCTAAGCATAAAACTGCAGAAGCTTTACCAAAACCAAAAAAATAGACAAGACCTGCATAAGCCTTATCCCTTTCCACAAAGAGATAACCATCAGTACTGTCAAAAACCTTCAAGCACACAAACATAACCAACATATGCCCAAGACCTGCAATAAAACAAAGGTAACACACAAGCCCATTAACCTGCTAACCCTCAAAAGCATAACCTGTAACAATTGTCAAAAACCTCACCACAAGCCATACCAGCATATGCCCAAAACCTGTATACCCTGTAAAACAAAAACCAAACCTGCCTAAATCAAGAAGCATAAACCAGATGAAATCACCCAAAGCCTTAAACCTGATGCATCAAACCTGATGCATCAAACCTGAAGCATCAAACCTGCCTAAGCATAAACTGTGAAGCCTCACAACCTGTCAAACTCAACATAAGCAGAAGCCTAAACAAAACAAGCTCAAACCAAGTCCAAGCCTACAACCAGCAAAACTTCACAGTCCTCAACCCAACTTAAAATAGTAAAACCTGTTCCAACCTCACAAAAGCCTAAAGTTACAAAACCTGAAGCCAGGCCATTCAACGTCAAACATAAGCTCTTAAGCTTTTCAAAGCCTAAAGGCTCCAAAAAAAGCATCAAACCCTCAGAACCCTAGGCTCATCATGGGGCAAGGAAGAAGTAAATAGGCAACTCAATAAGGCAACAGAATCGAGAGAGAAAGAAGGGAAGAATGGGCAACACAAGAGCCTCAGAAAAGGCTTCTTCATGGGCATAAAAAATCATCATTCTCAGCATATTCAAGGCAGCATTAACAAGCCAAAGAAGCATCAGGGCCATAAACAAACGAGAAGCACATTCAAGGCAGGCCCTCAGAGGAGTACTCATCACAGGGAATCATACAAAGCAAATCAAAAAGGCAATCAAACAAAAGGCAACAAAGGAAAGCCAACGAGGAGAAGAGATAAAGAAGTGTACAAAGGTTTTCAGGCCATAATCATCATAAAACCAAAAGAAATATACAAAGGTACCAGGAAGCTCAAAGAGATCATCAGCACCGCATCCCCGCCGGCAAGCTTCTGGAGCGCCACCTACCCTATCTCTCCTCCTTCTCCAAGACCGAAGGTAGTACGCCTTTCTCTCTCTTTTTCTTCCGCCACCTCAATAATAAAAGTTTAAGGTCAAAATTCAAAACGAAGTAAGCACGCAATTCGTAAAAAGATATAAAACATCAAAATCAAACCTTGTTTTCGTAAGACCACTGGGCTCGATGCTATGGAGGGAGGAGAGTTTAAGGGGTAACGTTGGTAGCTCAGGCGAGGAGGCGCTATTCAGTATCCATGGCGAAAGATGAACGAAGAACGCCGCCGCTGCTCACAAAACCCTAAGCGTAATCCCAATTGAAAAAAAACAATCAAACCCTAAAGAATTGTCTCAAAATGTTGGGCCTCACCCCGTTCTCACTACGCCTAAGCCCACTGCGTTCCGGATAGCACCCCCCCTCATTTCTTTTTTATTTGGGCCAATACCTCCCCAAGGCCCGTCCTAAAACTTAACCTTTTTTAAGTATAAAACATTTTCATTCATTTTTCTTTTGTTAAATAAATTAACAAAACACAACCTTTTTTTTTTACACTAACAATATTTTTATATATAGCATAATATAGAAACTTATACAAATAACATTTTTTTTTCTATAAATAAACTTACATTTTTCTTTTATTTTTCTATACATAGAATATTAATTTTTCTTAAGATAAATACTTCTCTTTTATTTTTAAGAAACATTATGTTTGTACATAAATAATAAAAATACATTTTTTATTACACCATATAATTAAAATTGAAAACACCTTTTTCTTTTAATTCAAATATTCTTATTAACAATATAAAGATACTTTTTTTTTATATCAAATGTAAAATAATAATTTTCAAACTTAGAATACTTTATTTTCTTAAATTTTCCTTTTTGTACATATTAAAGAAAATACAAGATTATTAATTAAATTAAATAAACATTTAATTTTTCTTTAAGTCAAAACAATACTTAATAATACGCATTAATTCACATTGTCGCACCTGTAAATAATTACATACACGTACACTTACACAATGTACTTATACTTGATACATTATACCTTTGTTTATTTTGTATATTCGTTACATTTACATTTGATCGCAAATTCGATTTGGTTGTAACTTATTGGACATTACATTCCTAAGTCTCATCCCCATTCGTAAATTTGTACCCCCACTCCCGGATACTTATTTTGTAATAGCGTAGACTTTACATTTTCGCAATTTACCGCTTTCGAATTATACCATGGTTAGACCTAGGGTTTGCATGTACATAAAATCAAACGCTAGATAACCTAATACAAGACAAATACATGAAATCAATACACAATCACACTTGCACCCTCTAGGGTAATCCGACATGTTGCCTTCCAAAATGGGCCATGCTTGCACGTCGAGTATCTTTGGCAAAACAAATTCAAATGATCATAAGTCCCTCGATGACGCTTTCGAAAGTTGCCTAAATAGAATGATCTTAAGTCCCTCAATGACGCTTTCGAAAGTTGCCTAAATAGAATGATCATAGTCCCTTCAAAAGCAAATTGCCAAAGACACTTGGCATCATTGCATTCATGGTCCATACGATGACCCGCGCCCGTCCTGTTAAACATCCTAAATGCAAGATTGTCCACCAAATTCAATGGTGGAACAAAATTGTTCAAAAGGGTTGAAAACATAGAGAAAACCTTTGAGTACAATAGGGTAGACAAAACTCTTAGTTACTTGAGATCAACTTGCAAAAACACTTGCCTTTTTTTCAAAAACCACATTCCACAAACACTTTCAAAACAAACTCTCAAAACATTTTGAAACATCTTTTCGAAAAGATACACACCCTTGTAAAACATTCGAGTAAAGAATTGTTACAAGGGTAGCCTAAGACAAGGCATCTTCTTCAAAAACATTTTCAAAAAACACACACACACACACCATTTTTCAAGCAATCGAAAATCAAGGCAAGTGATCTAAAAAACCAAGTAACTAAGAGCCCATGGATAACCATGGATGAAAAGGGTGCTAATACCTTCCCTTTTCATAATCTACCCCCCCGAACCCACGAAATATCTCAAAAGGTTTTTGCTGTGCTTTTTAACCTTTCCTTTAGGATAAAATAAAAAGTAGGTGGCAACTCTTGCTCAACCGAACAAGTGCGAATACAAACGCAAAACTCATAGTCAGTTCTCCCACCTTTTCACAGAACTGGCGACTCTGCTGGGGACTACTACTCAAAGTGGGGTTACCTTAGGGTTTAGATCACCTTTGTTTTCAATTGATTGCTTTGTTTGCTTTTACATTTATGGGCTTTGTATCGGAGTTTCATAGATCCTAACCCGGATCTGGGGAATACCCTTTTAGGTAGCATAATCTGTGAGGGACCTGTCCGGCGTATACCGACATGGGTGAAGCAGTGGCTACGTTGGTGTGGCGCCTTGGTCTGTACCGATATCCCTCGTGTTGAAACGGGGAGAATATGGGTCTTCCAAGGAGTCATTAAGCACCAACCGACCTTAGAACCCTAAATTGACCCAACTTGGCCATAGAACAGTAGCAGTATGCTACACTCAGGGCTATGGTTTAGAAAGAAAGGGAATCATTCAAAGAATATACGCTGAGATGGCGTGAGGTAGCCGCCCAGGTGATTCCTCCCATGGAAGAGAAGGATATGACTAAGATTTTCTTGAAGACGCTGGGTGCTTTCTACTATGAGAGGATGGTAGCAAGTGCACCAAGTGACTTTACTGAAATGGTAGGAATGGGTATCCGCTTAGAAGAGGCTGTAAGAGAAGGTCGTTTGACGAAGAGTGAAGGATCCGGAGGTGTGAAGAAGCCATCTTATGGGTTTACCAAGAAGAAAGAAGGAGATGCAAATGCTGTTATACAAGAGAGGAGGGTAAACACTCCTAGAAGGAATTATCAGCGTCATCAGCAAGTCGCCTCAGTTACTCCCGTTATGAATGCCGCTCCAACTACCGTTGCTTATCAGAGACTGTCCCAGCAGGGGAATCAATGGTATAATCAGAGAAGGGAGAGTTATGACCCTATTCCCATGAGCTATACAGAGCTACTACCGGCATTGATTCAGAAGAAGTTGGTTCAAACCCAACCACCTCCCTCCATACCGTCACCATTGCCTTGGTATTACAAGGCAGACCAAACATGTGCTTTTCATCAGGGAGCACCAGGGCATAATGTTGAGAATTGTTATCCTTTGAAGACTGAGGTACATAAATTGGTAAAGTCTGGTGTTCTATCTTTCAAGGACGTGAGACCTAATGTGAAAGATAATCCTCTACCCAAGCACGGGGGAGTAAATGCTGTGAATATGGTGGCCGGTTGTCTAGGCGACTTCTGGATTTTTGATGTTAATTTGGTTAGAGGAGATTTAGTGAAAATGCATGCAGACCTCTGTGAATTTAGCTACTATACGCATGACCATTCCGATTGTGCTATTTGCAGTACAAACATACAGGGTTGCGATAAGATAAAGGCTGATTTACAAGAGATGATGGATGAGGGCCTAATCCATATAATCAGGCCTAGGGCATAGTATGAAGAGGAAGTGAATATAGTTTTTGGATGTCCTGGTGAATTCAGAATTTTTGATGTAGAGTATATGAATGAGGACCTCGCGTAGTTGCATGCTACCTTCTGCCATATGGCTGGTCAGGTGGAACACCAATATAGATCTTGCCTAGTTTGCTATCGAGACCCCCGAGGATGTTCAGTCGTGAAGAAGGGTGTTCAGTTGTTGTTAGACAATGGAACTATCAAGGTCACAAGTCAGAGGGATGATTACCATGGAGTTGATATGATTGAGGTTTGTTTGACTGAAGAAGAGTCAGATGAAGAGTATGCCTCCACAGATGAGTATTTCTCTTCAGACAAAGATTTATTTTCCAGAAATGACTTATTAATGACTGATTGTGTTGAAGAAGGGGTAAACTTCTTTGTACCTTGTTTTGGGGCACCCGCCCATTTTGAAGTTGAGTATCATAGCAAGCCAGCTGTTACCCCATTGGTGATTAGTTTATCGGGTCCTATCCCCTACAAGTCAGATAAGGTTGTGCCTTACAAATACAACGCTACAATCTTAGAGGATGGAGTGGAAGTTCCCATCCAGCCAATGCCTGATGTTGGAAATGTAGCTAAAAATAGCAGGGTGACCCGCAGCAGTCGTGTGTTTGCACCAGTTGTTCGAAGAGATGTTGGTGCTGGAAAGAAAATTGCTGAGAATAATGAACCTAAGAAGGCTACGGGTGAGACTAGTGGAGCTACTATAGAGAAAGAAGTGGATGATATTTTGAAGATAATTAAGATGAGCGACTACAGAATTGTAGATCAGCTACTACAAACTCCTTCAAAAATATCTATCTTAGATTTATTAATGAACTCCTCTGCTCACAGAGAATCCTTGATGAGGGTACTGGACCAAGATTTTATGGAGAGTAATATGCCAATAGACCAATTCAGCAGCATAATAAGAAACATTACTTCATGTAATAACTTGAGTTTCTACGATGATGAATTACCAGATGAAGGGAGGAATCACAACCTGGCCCTCCACATCTATATGAACTGCAAGAATTATTTACTATCCAATGTGCTTATTGATAATGGATCCACGTTGAATGTTATACCGAGGAGTACACTTATGAAGTTGAAATATCAAGGAACGCCTATGCGCCCTAGTGGCATCATTGTGAAAGCGTTTTATGGGTCAAGGAAATCTGTCATTGGTGAAGTGGACCTACCTATTCATATAGGACCACATTTGTTTCAGATAACTTTCCAGGTCATGGACATTGTTCCCGCTTATAGTTGTTTGCTAGGACGATCGTGGATACATGAGGCAGGGGCTGTCACTTTAACTTTACACCAGAAGCTAAAGTTTGTACGTGAAGGGAAAGCAGTGATCATAAATGGGGAGCATGCATTGTTGATATCTCATTTGTCTTCTTTCAGCATTGTAGAAGCGGATGAAGCTGCTGTTAGAACCCAGTTCCAAGCCTTATCCATTGACAACATAAGAGGAAATGAGAATTCCATGGTTTCGCTGAAGGAAGCACAATAGGTTGTGCGTAATGGTCATAATGAAGTTTGGGGACAGATCGTGGAACCACCTGTGAACAAGAACAAAGCCGGCTTGGGGTTCTCTTTGAAGAATGACAAAGGTAAGGGAATGAAGCCGAAGTCTACTGCGAGCAAGTATCAATACATCTTCCGTAGTTGGGGTTATCTTCATCCAATTATTTCTAGGATTAATGCCATTGAAGAAGATGAAGCAGAGCAGGAAAGGCCGAATTATGTGATGCACGAAGTTAGGGTTCAGAATTGGATCACCATTTATGTTCCCTCTTGCATACACATTTCAAAGTAATTTGATTTTTTAATCTTTTTGAAAATAGCTTTCACTCTGCCCAAGGTGGAAGTATTAATGTTGTAGGGCTTATCTGTTTGCTGTGACTTTTAAAATCAATAATAAAAGTTGTCTTTGCTTCCCGAATTATGTCTTTATTTTCTACTTTTTATTGGAAAATGGTAATCAGAAAAAAACCTTTCAAAATAAATAATAACTAAAATTCAATCTGCATGATCACTTATTATATGTGTCAGTTTCTAAATACAATCACAAATCATATGTGCTGATTAATTAAAAAACATGTTGAATACAATGACCCTACACCCTCTCCCAACTTTGAATGTCATGTGTATGGGACTGAAGAAGAAGATTATGATAAGATTCAAGAAGAGGTCTCACGGTTTCTTGAGCACGAGGAAAATACCATTCAGCCATATAAAGAGCCATTGGAATTGATCAATTTGGGTTCAGAAGAAGATCCGAAGGAAGTCAAGATTGGAGCATTGCTGCATCCCGATGTGAAGAGAAGGTTGATTGAACTATTGAAAGAGTATGTGGATATTTTTTCTTGGTCTTACCAAGATATGCCTGGTCTAGATACAGATATGGTAGATCACCGTTTTCCGTTGAAGCCAGAATGTCTGCCAATCAAACAAAAGTTGAGAAGAACTCACCCAAATATGGAAGTAAAAATCAAAGAGGAGGTTCTAAAGCAGATCAATGCTGATTTTCTTGTGACGTCAGTGTATCCTCAATGGATTTCCAATATTTTCCCAGTACCAAAAAAAGACGGAAAAGTCCGCATGTGCGTAGATTACAGAGATCTAAATAAAGCTAGTCCAAAAGATGATTTTCCGTTACCACACATTGATATGTTAGTGGATAGCACAACAAAATTCAAAGTATTCTCGTTCATGTACGGATTTTCTGGGTATAATCAAATAAGGATGGCTCCAGAGGACATGGAAAAAACAACGTTTATCACACCCTGGGGAACATTCTGTTACAGAGTGATGCCCTCCAAGTTAAAGAACACTGGTGCAACGTACCAGAGGGCTATGACAACCCTATTCCATGATCTGATGCACACGGAAATTGAAGTATATGTTGATGATATGATCGCCAAATCCCAGACTGAAGAAGGGCATATAGAAGATTTGTTGAAATTGTTTCAGCGTTTGAGGAAGTATCGTCTCTGCTTGAATCCAAATAAATGCACCTTCGGTGTTCGATCAGGGAAATTGTTGGGTTTCATTGTTATCCAGAAAGGAATTGAAGTTGACCCTGATAAAGTCAAAGCAATTCAAGAAATTCCAGCACCAAGTACTGAAAAGCAAGTCAGAGGTTTCCTCGGGCGGTTGAATTATATTTCCAGATTCATTTCCCACATGATTGCAACATGTGAACCGATCATTAAGTTGTTAAAGAAAGATCAAGGTTGTGTATGGACGGATGACTGCCAAAGGGCATTTGAAATTATTAAAGAATATTTGCTTGAACCTCCTATCTTACTCCCTCCTATAGAAGGAAGACCATTGATTATGTATCTGACAGTGTTAGATAAATCCATGGGTTGTATTCTGGGACAACGGGATGAAACAAGGAAGAAGGAGTTTTCCCTTTATTATCTCAGTAAAAAATTCACCGCGGTATTCCATGCTGGAAAAAACATGTTATGCTTTGGCCTGGGCGGCAAAGCGTTTGCAGCAATATATGTTGAATCACACTACTTGGTTGATCTCCAAAATGGATTCAATCAAGTACATTTTTCAAAAGCCTGCTCTTACTGGGAGAATTTCCCGTTGGCAGATGTTTTTATCTGAATATGATATCGAATACCGCACTCAAAAGGCTATTAAAAGTAGTGTGTTGGCAGATTATCTTGCTCACCAACCAGTGGAGGATCACCAGTCTGTAGAATATGAATTCCCCGATGAGGATGTGATGTTCTTGAAATTGAAGGATTGTGATGAACCATTGCCCGAGGAAGGTCCTGACCTTGAATCTCGTTGGAGTATGATATTTGATGGAGCTGTGAATGCTTATGGTAAAGGAATTAGTGCTGTGATTGTCACTCCTCATGGATCGCACATTCCTTTTACTGCAAGGTTAACATTCGATTGTACTAACAATATGGCAGAATACGAGGCTTGCATCATTGGTCTCGAAGAAGCTATTTATCTCAAAATTAAAATTCTAGATGTGTATGGTGATTCAGCTTTGGTAATAAATCAGATTAAAGGAGAATGGGATACTCGTCACCCCGACTTGATCCCTTACAATGATTACGCTAGAATATTATTACCATTATTCAATAAAGTTGAATTCTATCACATCCCTAGAGATGAAAATCAAATGGAGGATGCTCTGGCAACTCTGGCTTCTATGTACCAAGTGAATACTTGGAATGATATACCCCGAATTACGGTTCAACGATTGGATAGGCCCGCTCATGTGTTTACAACTGAGGAGGTAGCAAATGAAAAACCTTGGTATTATGATATCAAGCATTTTCTTTAGACTCAGGAATACCTTATTGGTGCGTCGAAGAAAGATAGAAAGACATTGAGAAGATTGGCAGGCAGTTTCTTCCTCAGTGAAAATGTGTTGTACAAAAGAAATTATGACATGCCTTGCTCAGATGCGTGGATAGACACGAAGCATACATGTTGATGCATGGGATTCATGAAGGTTCATTTGGCACTCATGCCAATGGACATTCGATGTCTAAAAAGATGCTAAGGGCAGGTTATTATTGGCTGACAATGAAGTCTGACTGTTACAAATTTGCAAAGAAGTGCCATAAATTCCAGATTTATGCAGACAAGGACCATGTGCCTCCGACACTTCTCAATGTGATTTCCTCCCCGTGGCCTTTCTCTATGTGGGGTATTGACATGATTGGGATGATAGAATCCAAATCTTCGAATGGGCACCGTTTTATCTTGGTAGCAATTGACTACTTCACCAAATGGGTGGAGGCTGCTTCATATGCCAATGTTACTAAGTAGGTGGTTGTGCGCTTCATTAAGAATAACCTTATATGTCAGTATGGTGTGCCGAGCAGAATCATCACTGACAATAGCTCGAATTTGAACAACATGATGATGACAGAACTGTGTGAAGAATTCAAGATTGTCCATCATAATTCATCTCCATACAGGCCAAAGATGAATGGGGCTGTTAAATCTTCTAATAAGAATATCAAGAGAATTATCCAGAAAATGGTTGTTACTTATATGGATTGGCATGAAATGCTCCCTTTTGCTCTGCATGGATATCGAAAATCTGTCCGCACTTCAATAGGAGCAACCTCGTTCTCCTTGGTGTATGGAATGGAAGCTGTACTCCCTGTCGAGGTAGAGATTCCCTCGTTGCGTGTGATAATGAAAACCAAGTTGATAGAGGCTGAATAGGTCCGTAACAGGTTTGACCAATTGAATTTGATTAAGGTGAAGAGGATGACAGATTTGTGTCATGACCAGTTATATCAGAGAAGAATGAAGAAAGCTTTTGATAAAAAGGTCAAACCTCGTGAATTGAGAGAAGGACACCTCGTGCTCAGGAAGATCATTTCTTTCAACGCTGATTCTAGGGGCAAGTGGACTCCCAATTTTGAAGGCCCATATGCTGTCAAGAAAGCCTTCTCTGGCGGTGCATTAATTCTTGAAACTATGGATGGCGAGGAGTTCCCACGTCCCATGAATGCTGATGCAATCAAGAAATACTTCTCCTAAAGAAATAAAAGAACAACTCACTAAGTTGGAAACCCGAAAGGGCGGCTTAGGAAAAAAAGGAGCGTCTCGGTAGGCCGAAAACCCGAAAGGGCGGTCTAGGCAAAAATTAGAGACCTAAACAGAATAAATTTCCCGCTAAGTTGAAAACCCGCAAGGGCAGCTTAGGAAAAAGTTAGGGACTTTCTTGGAAAGTAACTACGTCAGACAAGACTTGATCATTGAAGCAACAATCTTCTCGGATCCTCACCATACTTCAACAGAAGCTGCTGCTCAGGATTTCAAAAGTTGTTAGAGGGGATAGTGGTCATTGTATCTCAATGTATCTTTTCCATTATATGTTACCATTTTCCAAACTTTGTAATCATCTATGGAGTCTCGCCATTCGCAGACTACCATTCTATTAATGAAATTTGAGCTTTTACCCAATTCTTGGTATTTCTTATTTTATTTAGCTTGCAAATACTCCATTTATTATTGATAATAACTTTCAAAGAAAAAAGATTAAATAACAAAATTGTTTTTTCAAAAAAAAGATTTTACAATCTACTTTTACTTTGAGATTTGTGATGAAACAATGACAACAAAAATGGTGATCCCAAGAATGGACAAACTCCAGTTGTTTTGAGAAGTTTCTGTTCCACTCGGGAAGGTTTACTCGGGATGTTTTTGCCGTATTGGGTTTATGATTCCGGTATCCTCGGTTAAGTTTGGATTCATTTCTCCTCTTTTCTGATTTTTCATGATGTGAAGTTTCAGTCCAAGATTTCTCCAGTGAAGTTTTTGTTTGGCCTAATAAAAGTTCTTTTTCCAGAGAAGTTGGTATCATACCCACTCTTGAGGAACGCAGGTCCCTCGTTTCTCTAAGTGAAGGACGTATTGTGAATGTGGTGTTAACCTCGCCAATGAAGTAGGCCTGAATTCCCCAGTGAATGTTTTGATGTTTCGGTGTCAGTCTGATTTACTTGAGACTGGTTTTGCAATCTCCAGTAGGAATGTTACTTTTGAAAAACACTTGTTTCCCTAGTGAATCCTGAAGAAGGATGTTCTATCCCTGTATCTGTACTATTTTATCACTTTGATTTGTCTACCTCCGGATTATGTTTCTCCCCAGTAAAGTTAAAGCAGACAGTAGGTTTTGTTTCCTCAGCTGGCATTTACTTTTCTTGGAATGATCATCTTGGATGGAGTTTAGCCAAGTGTTGTTAGTGCCCGAGGCGGTTTTGCTTGGTTGTTCCCAATGTTGCATATCTATTTTGTCAGCATACACACGATAATACTCATACATACTACATACATCATGCATAGCTAAAATTGGCAAGTCATTGTTCATTGACATTTGTTAATATTTTTGTTGACATATTACCCTGTTTTGTAGAGTTACGTCGTCCTCTTTTCAATAGAGTATTGGCCTTAAGCAGAAAGCGTATATTCTTTCAATTTCCCCATTGAGTTATCCCTCATGGAAGGTTTTTGCTTTAGCCTTCCGGTACAACTCCTTATTTGGATGGATTTGGTTTTGCCTCTTGAGTTTATTTCTCAAAGGATGTATTCTTGGTTGGCTATTTCATTCCAGTTTATTTCTGGTTTGAATCTGTGGTTCCACGACAATATTATTTACTTTGGATTTCTGAAAACTCCAAGCTTTGGTTGGTGCATTTATTTTGCACGAGAAGACTTTATCTCCCCAGTAAGAATATCATGGCATCTCCCTAAGAAGTCATACCTATTTCCCAAAAAGTCATTTCTTTTTACAATCCTCCATGACAACAAGTAGCGGGTTTCTTTATTTGAGTAACTTGTGCTTCCCTGTAAAAGTCGACGTAAATTTTTTTTGCTGTCTCCTCTATGAGTGAATAGTTCGCAGTTTATCGTTAGATCACACCAACGGATGGAAAGACTTTTAATATCACAGAAAGAGCTCGTTTAGAAATCTTTGAAAGTGGAAGTCTCTTTATTTGAGACAACTTATATATTATCCTTTCCAGGGGGAGTGCTTTGGTTAAAGAAGAAGTTGAGACCCGTTCTAGGTGAAACGCCAGAATCTTGGGGAAACTTGTTATCTTTTTGCTACCCTCAGTGAATGTTGGTAGTTCATCGTCAGTGAACGGAGGTGTTGTGATATTCTCTTTCTACCTTCAGTGAAAGTTGGTAGACCATCGGCAATGAACGTCAATGTTTGTTATCTTTTTTCTACCCTTAGTGAATGTTGGTAGTTCATTATCAGTGAACGGCGGTGCTATGATACTCTCTTCCTACCTTCAGTGAAAGTTGGTAGGACATCGGCAGTGAACGTTAATGTTTGTTATCTTTTTGCTACCCTCAGTGAACGTTGGTAGTTCATCGTCAGTGAACATTGGTAGTTCATCGTCAATGAACGATGGTGCTATGATATACTCTCTTCCTACCTTCAGTGAAAGTTGGTAGGACATCGGCAGTGAACGTAGATGTTTATTATCTTTTTGCTACCCTCAGTGAATGTTGGTAGTTCATTGTCAGTGAACGGCGGTGCTATGATATATTCTCTTCCTAACTTCAATGAAAGTTGGTAGGACATCGGCAGTGATCGTCGATGTTTGTTATCTTGATGTTTGTTATCTTTTTGCTACCCTCAGTGAATGTTGGTAGTTCATCGTCAGCGAACGGCGGTGCTATGACATATTATCTTTCTACCATCAGTGAAAATTGGTAGGATATCGGTAGTGAACGTCGATGTTTGTTATCTTTCTCTCTGCCTTCAGTAAACGTAAGTAGCTTTGCCTTCGGTAGAAGTTGGTTAATCCTTTGACCATTCTACTTTGATTCAGATCTTTTGATCCACCAGTGATTTATTTTCCTGGCGGGGTTTCTCCCTTGTTTCTTTATTATTGTTACATCTCCAGTGGTGTTTTGAGTCTCTTTGGTCCTGTTCATATGCATTCATGATCATAAACCTTTGCATGGCATCTTAGGGCCAAAAATAGGGTTTGTTTTATATTTAAGTATCTTCGATCGCGTCAACACGAAGATTTTTAACCTTCGTATCTCCGGATAGAAGAAAATTAAATAAGGGCAGCTGTTGTACCCCAATTTTCCCCCCTAAGATCCCTTCATCATACCATGTTGACTCATTCACAACAAGATCACACTAGGATTCTTGGTTCCCCTCCCTATATTTAGTTTTGCCCTTTTGAGGGATTACCAAGCACCTTGACTTATGTTCCTTTTGTGATCATGAATATTGTTTTTGTCTTGATTTCTTCTTTTAACTAATAAAATGCAATGATGGTTTGTCTTGCTTGTTATCCATATAGGTAAAGGCAATGAGATTTAACAAGTTACCCCATGGGTTCATGAGTTTATGTCCATGCCCTAGTCAATAAAGCTTGAGAAGTTCAAACCTCACCATTGTACTGGTTTTGGAATAATTGGCATGGCAAAGTTTGTTTTGGTGCATCAGATTTCAAGGTTATTAGATTTGACTCAAAAGTACAAGGGGTTGATTGAAGAAGTTGTCATGTTTGTATAAGGCCTTGTTCCTATTGGTCACAATAGCATATTTCTCTAAATTTTCAAGATATGTAAGTGGTTTTGGTGGCTAAGAGTTCTCATTATCATCCTCAATAACTTCTATTCACAAATAAATAATGTTGGTACAAGAAGTTTGTTCAAGCTTGTCAAAGTTCCTCAAAGCATTCTCTTGATCTAAAGAGCTAGGGTTTTGAACTTCAAAGGAATATATCTTGCTCATATTTTGTTATTTTTGAGTGATTCCAAAGACATCCTTCTCTTAAAAGGGTTATCAATAAATCACTTCAAAAGTTCCAAGGAGTTTTCGTGAGGAAGAGACTTGATGAGGAAGAAAGATTACAAGTCCTCCACATGAATCCCTAATTTTCCATGTGTGACTTCAAATGGCCATAACTTGGTCAATTTTTATCACCTTAAGTCCATTCTTTTTCCATAATGATCTTGAAGATGTGAATTTTATGCCTTATTTTATGTGCAAAGTGAGAAAATGGATGGAAGTTTCCTTAAAGATGCAAAAGATTATAGGTCATTTCATGATTTTTTTCCAACTTGAACAATTCATAACTCTCTCAAATTTTGGATATTTTGAATGATTCAAGTTTCAAAATTTCATTCAAGAGATCTACTTCATGCCATCTTTTTTGGTCAAGAGAAAATTCCAAGTGGAAAGCCATGTTTGGATGCAAGACATTATAGGTCATTTTTGAAGAAGAATTTGAAATATTTCTAAGTATGGAAAGTCAACCTTTTTTCTTCAACTTTGACTCAATGCAACTTTCAGCTCAAGCATCCATTTAACTCCATTCTTTTTCCATTGCAAAGCTTGTAACCTCATCTTTCTAAAGCATCAAGAATCATTCCTTAAGACCCCTTGAGCTGAGAATGCCATTGTTTCAAAGGTGGTAACTTGGAATTAAAGTTTCATTGCAAGTCAGAATTTGAATTTCATGTTACAGCCTCTAAACCTCAAATTAGAATGTGTTTTGGGTCTAAACATGATTAGCCAACTTTCCCAAGTGGATTAGCGCATCAAAACGCAAGAATTGGATGTGTTTTTGTGAAGTTTAGATCACACTACACTCGTGCATCCGGTTTGCACGAATTCCCTCCAAAATGCATCATTTACTCTTCCTTTTGATCCCATTTTCTTCTCCTATAAATACATTAACTATCCCATTCATTTTCTCAAGCTTGGATAGCCAGAATCACCCAGCCAAACTTGTTCCACAACTCAGAATTCAGTAACTTCAAAATCCATTCTCGAGCCTTTTTCAATCCAATTTTTCCATCAATTCACCTTCCTTGATCTTCCATGAAGTTAACCACATAATTACATTCAAGAATCGTGCCCTATACTGCTCCATAGAAGTCCAGTTTCAGAGCTCTGCAACTCAACTTCAATAGGTAGATTCCTTCATCAATTATTCAAAACTCTGATATCATTGTGTTTCTCTCATTGCCCTGGTTCTAGTCGCAACACTTACCTTTTACTGGAAACACGTTTTGACCATGAAATTTCAAATCCCTTTTCAAAACTTTCCTTCCAAATTGCTTGAGCTACAATTTATATAAATTTGGCGCGAGGGCGTGGTTGTCTTCGTCTTGAAGAGACGAAGCGAATGACATAGGTCTGAGTTTCTGATTTTACAAATTGAGAGACCTGCAATTCGTGTTGGCTGGAGGTTGAAGATGACCAACGTGTCATCTTCCAACCAATGAAGGCGCGCCACATGTTTTTTTTTAAAATCTGATTTAATTAATGATTCTGTACATTATTCACTAATGACTATGATATGCACATCGCGCCAGATCCCTTGGATTTGATTACTAACGCGTTTTGACTCTCATCTAATGGTCCACATATTTTAATTTTATTTTCTTTTTCTGATTTTTATATTTTAATTGTTTTAAATTTCAAAAAATCATAGAAAATTCATTTTCAGTCCAAAAAATCTGAAAAAATTATGAAAAATATTTTTGATTATTCTCTTTCTGATTTTTATTTTTTCACAATTCAATTTTGTGTTTTGTCTTTTTTATAGATTTACACTTTATTTGATTTGTTTTAAATGTTTAAAAATACTTTTATACATTTTTAAATTCTGAAAAAATTATGGAATGGTCCAATGATATTGTGACAAATATTGGTGACCTTATTTTATTTTTGTTTCTGACTTTACTATTTTTTTAATCATTTTTTGTTTATTTTACCCATTTATTTTAATTTTAAAAATAGTTTTTGACTTTAAAAATTACCAAAAAATTTGTAAAATTATTTGCGCCCTTTTCTGATTTTTTTATGGTCTTACTTTTTATTTCTTGATTAATTTGAACATAATTGATATTTTTCTCTTTATTTTCTATTTTTAAACATTATTTTTAAACCCTTTTGTGTATATTAAAATGTGATATTATTTTGTGACTATTTTCTGGCTGATCTTGGGTTAGATTTTGGATCATGAACTTTATTAACATCTTTGGATCCATGGTGTTGAGTTTAACTCCACAAAAATAGATGAATGATTTTAATAATAGTTTGATTAAAATTTAATTTAAATGTGGTTTGTATATTGTTTCCCCATCCCTTTCTTATTGCACTAAATGTTGTTGAAGCATGATCTCTATATCATGTCTCAAAACAAATGGTGCATAGATTGCTATTGACCGACCTCAAAATAGGTGCGACTTCTATATAAGTCCACTTACGATTGCTTAACATAGTGCTAAATTTTGTCCTGATTCGAATAAATGATCATTCGTGGCCCAAACTTATGATTGCAAGCCCAAGTATGTTAATTTGATCTCTTTGATCCAATAACCTTGAGATTCATTGTGTGGAGGCTTTGGTTCTACCAATCCTCTAATGGATCTACAACACCTTTGGTCAACGCGGATCACTTAAACATCGTTGATCATTAAATGGCACTTGTGAGAATTCCAAATGGATGATATACTTGACAAAAAGCAAATGCAACTTGTTGTGTGGAGGCTTTGGTTCTACTAATTCTCTAATGAGTTCCAAATGCAAGCTTCAATATGGTCATCCAACTAAACACTAACTATTGACTTGTCTTACTTTATGCTTTTATTCTTTTTTATGCTTTATGTACCATTTACTTTTAGCATTTACATTTCATGCCATTTTCATCTTTGCTCATTTGAGAATTTACTTTCTTGACTTTTTTACTTTGCTCACTTGAGCTTTTATTTTACTTTCTTAAGATACTTAATAATCAACATAAACCCTAAAAAATCTTTAATGGTACTTGGACTATTTGGTTACTATCCTTGGCATTATGGAGCATGGGACTTTTCTTGGACTTAGGATTAGAAACCTTGGCCTATCTTGGAGACCTTGTGATCTTATCTGATTATTCTGTCTGGAGTTCTTGAGGTTTACCTCAAGACATTGGGTTTCTTGTTTATTTTTGTGTGCAAGTTTTTGTGATTACACTCTTTGTTTGTAATCTGGAATTCACCCGTATACAGTCGTTACTCTGCCCAATTTTTATGAAGACTTAATACACTTGAAGTCTGGTTCTCTCAAGAGGTCTAGTATTTTTTGCTTGATTTGTTTCGATCCAAGGAATGAGAATTCTATCTTGGCTCATAATGTCAAGTATTGGCCACTTGTTGGTTAGATGGTTCTTATCCCTAGCTTTTACCTTATGCTTTAGGATAGTCCCTTCTTCTCCTTCCATCTTCTTTAATTTCAAAAATCTTCTCCCTCCTTTAAAAAAACTCTTCTGGTTTTTAAACTTGAACCACTTTCATAATAAACTTGGACTTATGTCCATGCATTTTCAAAACATTTTCATAAGTAAACTCCAATCAACCTAATAATACCTTGACATTTTTTGTGAGAAGGCTAAAAGTCAATCAATATCATTTCAAACCATTTTGCCACTTTGGCTTTTATCTTTAAAACTTTTCTCAAAAAAAGATTGAACTCTTGTCAATCCTTGTAGTGATGCAAACCACTATACTTATACAATATATAGTGAAGAGAGATATTTTCCACTTGGGTGTTGAGCGAGGCATTGTTGATTTTAAAATCCAAGCCATATCCTACACTTTTAGATGATGCAAATTCTCCTTTCTCATGATTGTGGGTAGTAGGTATGTTTTCCACACGGACAATGACGATGATGTTTTATCTCATAAAATTAACCAACACATTTGTATCTTAAAATCTTTTTAAAAAAAAGAGGAACTACGTGTACCTTGATCCCCTATTGCACGAAAAGGTGGTACGTAGGCACTAAAGGTTCGCAACTGCGGCGGGTGCAAAAATTATAAAATAAATATATTTCTTTTCTCACCTCCACCATCCATTTTTTATATACAACATTTTTTCATAGCCAAAATATACAGATTTTACAAAGAGGCTCCTGCGGAGTACCGTAGATGTTTAGGGTGCTAATACCTTCCCTTTGCATAACCAACCCCCGTACCTTGAATCTTTCCCCCTCTTTTTGGGTTATTCACTCTTTTCCCATTCCTTTGGAAACAATAAAGCGCAGTGGCAATTTTTATTTTGATTTGTATAAAGTCTAGTAAATCCAATGGCTTAGTCTTAAACATTTTTACCGCTACAGGTGGTACCTAAGATCTTTGGTCAAGTCTCAGAATTTTCTAAGAACTGTCGTGGAAGGAACCGAAGACATGATATTGACACCATCTGATACTACTGGCGCAGACAAGCAATTTGGTGGTACCCAAGATCTTTGGTCAAGTCTTAGAATTTTCTAAGAACTATCATGGAAGGATCCGAAGACATGATACTGACACAATCTGATACTACTGGCACATATAGGAAATTTTATGGTACCAACAGTCTTTATAGTTGATTTTGTGCAAGCCCATGATCAACGTAACATTGCCTCTTGAGTGATTCAGATGGAGATTTTCCCCTGGTTATCCAACATTTCTTTGAGAGATTCTTTGAATCTCGACTTGACTGCCCCAGATGTGTTGGAAAATGGTCATGCCATGCCCCTTGATTATGAGATATTTGTCATTGGAAGCGTCTTTGCATTTAAAGTGACTCTGTTTATTGAGAGAGTTTTTGTTTACTGGATATCCATCGTGTGAATTTATCTGTTGTCAAACAATTAGCCATATGCAAACAGTGGTATTCAAACAATGCAAAGTTTATGTCTGTCTTGAGAAATTTTTTGAAAAATGCACTTTTAAAAAGCAACAAAAATTTGTAAGAATATGAATTCAACTCAGGATCTACAGTAAACCTTATAGGAGTCAGGATACCTTTTGTAACAGCATGCTTTCGAACTAACCTATGCTTCAATTTGGACTTTTAAAGGGTTGTAACGTGGCCTGGTTCACGGTTTAAGAAACAAAGGATAAGGCTCAAAGTTTATTTGTACCCAACCTGTTTTCCATGATGTTCTTCAGCCCTATACTCAGTTAATTGCGTGCTTGGATTCCAATTGAGTCTTGGAATGGTTTTTAGGTGATGGTTTAGAAACTGGAAGTTTATTTGAGAAGGCAGTCATTTTTGTAACATTTTTCTGTTGTTGAGGATTTGTAACAACCTCCTTTTTTTGATTTATTGTCCCTACTTTTTTCCTGACTGTTTTTGTTTTGTTTTGAGACTACAGTAAGCGGGATGCCCTAGTTTTTTTCTTAAGTCTTCTTCATAGGTTTTGAGTTAGTGGGCTTTTATTTTAAGAGATAATGACTGCCTATTTCACAGGGAACCATCATCGTCTTTTGATTCAGAAGGATGTTTTTGTTGTGTATGAAGTGAAAGCTTGCGACGGAATGCGCATTTGAGTAAAATGAGAAACTACCCTTCCCCAGGTTATAACTTAAATGTTTCAATTTGTGCGAAAAAGAAAAACTCCTACTTATTTGGCTCAAAGGGGTTGACTAGGGATTATCTTCCTTATAACTCCACTGTTTAAGATTTGAAACAATGCCTGTACATCATCAGCAAAGTCTGTTCAAAAGCATACTGTATGAGATTATGGTATTATTTTCACCATCCTCCCTCTAAAGGCTTACGACTTGTAATCGAGAGTTGAACATCATACAAAAAGCATAATTTCAATATAGTGAAAATGAATGGATTAACTCAAGACAAATATATGCAATACATTAATGGGAACAACAAAGTCTGACATAAAGATAAGTGTTTAAGCAAACAAAGAAATTACAACTGAAAATTCGAATGAACAAAAATTTCTCTGCCTAAACTGCTCACTTCAGATGGTGTGCCTTTGAGGGATGGCATAAAAACTCAAGTTGACCATCTTGTGTGAATTACAACGCCCCTTCGTCGATCAGGTCTTGAATATTTTTTTTCAACGCCCAATAGTGGTTAGTGTCGTGTCCAGGACTGTTGGAGTGGTACGCACATCTTTCTTCATGATTGTAACGGGGAGAAGCAATAATGGGTTTTTAAGGAGGCTCCCTCAATGTAACCAGATTGGCTTCCAACATATGATGCAATGCTTGAACCAAGGGCATGTTGATCTCAGAAAATTGTCTTCCTTGCTTATGCTGACCACCTTGTCGTGGTTGGCGAGGTTATTGTTGGACTCTTGGTATAGTAGCCATTTTGAAGGGTGTTCTCTCGACTAAACCAACTTCTTGTCTCATCAGAGGCTGATTAATGACTCGATCCCCAATTCTAGCTGTTTGTTCCATATGGTTGCGTCCGTCTTAATGAAGCTTGTTGACGAGGGCTCTCAACTCTTCTTGTCCCCGAGCTAAGTTTTAGATAAGATCCATCTGACCCACCATTTGTCCCATCATCTGGACTTTCATTGTTCCCATTTCAGTTTGTAATCGTTCTAACTGGCCGTCTCGGTTGTCTTTAGGATTCCTCTTGGCCATGCTCTACATGAGGACTGATTTCACTTCTTCTTGCCCCTTGGATAAGTTCAAGAATAATTCTTGGAGTTGAGCATTTTGGGTCTGAAGATCTATGACAGTGTATTCTAGAGCCATCTCTACTAAAATAAACAGTAAGCAAATAAGAAACTTGTATGGGGAAAGCCTGTTATGATGACATGCATGATATGTGGATGCGGTGTTTTCAAGGATCTTGTAGGGTACACGCAAGAAAATGTCGGAAGTTGAACTTTGATTACGACTTTGATTGAATAACTTCGTATCATTGAAATGTCCTTCTACGAGAATCGAGCTCACCATGTCGAGTGGGTCATAGGCCTTGACTCAAGTTATCGTGCTTTGGTCTTTGACAACATTTAGTTAGAGGAGAATATATCCTCTCGCCCCTTGATATACGTCTTGTTCATCATGACCCTGCATCACAGGCCCTTTGAGATCCTTGAAATGGTTAGTGGAAATGATATGGTATGATGTCATGATGTTATGTATAAGTAAACATATACACACAAAGCAAACAAGTCGTTATGTACAAATAATCATATAAACACAAAGCAGAGAATTCCTTAGGTTTAGGCTTGTATGGAGTTCATAGGTAAGTACCCTCTTGAAGTTTAGTTGGTTCAACCTGTCCTAGAAAGTAATCGGGTTCTAGGGGATCTCAATATCATTGATCTTTCTTCATCAGACATTGTTTCAGCGCAAGCCTCTTTATTGGCGACCGAAATATCCCAAAATTCAGATCTCAATGAGTGTAGTATCGAGTATCAACCAACTTCGGACTGCACCAAAGCCGGCTATCTCACTACTTCCTAATGGCCAAGTTGTTTAATTAAAGTTTCTAAGGTTCGTTAGTGCTTCACGACACCATACATCGCCCCCGTATTCTCTTTAATTCGCCATAAGGGATACCAGTACCCACAAATGTGCCACACTAACATAGCTATTGTTTCAACCATATTGGTCTACACCGTACAATCTCCACAATCTTTGCTATTTACCTAATGCTGTTCCCAGATCCGGGTAGAGGATCAAAATAAGCCCAAACAAAGGCCCAAAATGTAAAGCAAACAAATCAAACCAATAAAAGAAATTTAAATTTGATCTATCTCTAAGGTAACCTCGCTTTTAAAATTGACTCCCCAGTAGAGTCATCAGTTCTATAATACGGTGGGAGAACTGACTTGGGTGTTTTGTGTTTTATCGCAATTGTTGAAGATAGCAAGAGTCGCCACCGACTTTTCTTTTATCCAATAAAGGAAAGGATGAAAAGAACAGGAAAGACCTTTTGGGATATTTTCTTGAGTTCGGGGTTAGGTTATGAAAAGGGAAGGTGTTAGCACCCTTTTCATCTGTAGTTATCTACGGGCTCTTAGTTGCTTGATCACTTTGAAAATGCTTTGTTTGAAATGTGTTTATGTTTGGTGCAAGTTTGAAAATATTTTGAAAATGCCTTTGTTTTGCCAAACTTTGTAATGATTCTAGTCTCTATAAGAATGTATACAAAGTGTTGGTTTTGAAAATAGTTTAAAGAGATGTTTGTTTTTGAAGATGTTTTGAAAGTGTGAGTGTGTTTTGAAGGATGTTGTGATACGGTGGGAGAACTGACTTGGTGTTTTGTGTTTCAATCGCATTTGTGCAGATAGCAAGAGTCGCCACCGACTTTACTTTTATCCAAAAGGAAAGGTAAAAAAGCACAGGAAAGACCTTTCGAGATTATTTCTCAGGTTCAGGGGGTAGATTATGAAAAGGGTAGGTATTAGCACCCTTTTCATCCATGGTTTTCCACGGGCTCTTAGTTACTCGTTTAGATCACTTGCTTTTGTTTGGCAGTGTGCTTGTGGTGTAGGCTTTGAAAGTGTTTTGAAAAATCTCTTTGTAATGGTTCTCGTTTCTATAAGAACGCGTACAAAGTTTTGTTTCGAAAGATGGTTCAAAGACGTGTTTGTGGATTGTGTTTTGAAAAGATGTTTCTCAATGGTTCTCGTCTCTATAAGAACGTATACAAAGGGTTTTGTCTTTTGAAAATATTTTGAGATGAAAGTGTTGGTGTAAAATGTTTTTTGTCGTGAGCAAGCGAGCAACTAGGAACGAATCTACCTATTCGAAAGGTCTCAAGGTTCTTTTCTTCCTCCTTTTAATGTTGCTATATTACCATTGATTTGGTAGGAAGCCTCAATGTTGGATGTAAAGGGACATGCGCAGGTCAATTTTACAGTCATCAAAAGCAACTTATGTGACGATTTAACAATTTTCGTAAGGGACGAGATCGTTTTATCGAAGGCAACGTCGAGGGTCATCGAGGGACTACTATCTTTATTATCATAGGGTCATTGCTTAAACGTCCCATACTCGAGGGACATGACTGTATTTCCGAGGCAACGAGCGAGGTTACCTTAGAGGTGCGCGTGTGAAGAAGTGTGTTTGATTCAAGTTAATTTGATCTTTGAAATTAGGTTAACTAGAGATTGATTTTTTTGATCTTGCCATACACGCCTAATGACTATACAGTAATAAGTAAAACAATAAAAATGCAGAAATTGAAATTCTACGCTATTACAGAGTTTCGGGAATGGGGGTACAAATTAATGTATGGGGGCAACAGTAAGAAATAAATATTTAAATCACACAATACAAGTCCAAACCGTTAAATAATTATTTAGGTTAAAACTATTTTCATTTGATAAAATTAATTAAGGACTTAATTAATAATGTCAAACAAAAACTATTTTAAAGTTAATAATTATTTAAAACAAATATTAATATATTTACATTTTTTAAATATATGCTGATGAAATAAAAATCAAATAATGAAAAAGAAAATATTAAAAACAAAAAAATATAAAGGGGAAAACTAGAAATGGGTTTGCAAATAGAGCAAAGCAGGGGTGTAGAAATTAAAAAGCCCAAATGTTTCTGGCTGATCCAGTGTAGCAACCCCCTGGAGGTATACCATGGGCGTGCGTCTAAGATGCGTTGAAAGGGCTTTAATAAATGATCAGATGGATGGATGATGAGGGCGCATCAGATTAACATGTGGATGCAAGTGGGGGATCATCCAGGGTGACTAAAGGGGTGGTGATAAGTGTCACCAACGGATTGGGCCTAGGCTCTATTATCAAAACAAAACAAAAAGAGAAAGGCTGAAAGCACAAGCCTCATAACTCATTGTTTTTCTCTCTCTAAAAGCTCTGCCCTCTCTCTTCTCTCTTATCATGATCCTTCACCATAGAAGACCCTTTGGCCGCACCAGAAATCGCCTTACGGCAGTGACGGCGGCGGCGTGCCTCAAAACCCTATTTTTCTTACATCTTTTTTATCGTCTCTTTCCCCTGGTTACTAATTTATGATTAATTTATGCATATTCTTATTTAATAACCCTAAATCTTGAAAGGGGGAAAACAAAACCCTAACTCTCCGTTTAGTGGGATCGATGAAGACAATGATGCATGCAACGACAGATCCATGAGAGTATTGGAAAGGGAAGAAAGAGATCGCATGTGAGGTCCGGATCTATAACCTTACTAACATCTTAAAGCTCTTTTTTTGGTAAGACGGATCTGACTCTGTGCTTGTGAATGACTTTCTTTCTTCTTCTGAACTTTTGTTATCCTAATTATTAGATTAGGGTTTTTTTCGCTGTTTATTTGAATTACTGACTTGCTGGGTTTTGTGTATTCTGAATGGACTTTGAAGAGGGGAAAAATGATGAACAAAGAGACTTGGCTTTTTTGGTGTTTGTTTGCTACTGATTTGCTTATGTTTTTTTTAGTAATGATGTTTGATGACAATATTTATGTGGTGGACTTTGGTTCTATGTTTTTGTTATTTGATGGTTTCTAGTGATGGTTTGATGGCTGTTTTTGATGGATACTGGTTTTTAGTGATGGTTTGATGGTTGTTTTGATGGATACTGTGATGCTCTGGTTTTTTAGTGATGGTTTGATGGTTGTTTTGATGGATACTGTGATGTTCTGATTTTTTTAGTGATGGTTTGATGGTTGTTTTGATGGATACTATGATGTTCTGGTTTTTTTAGTGATGGTTTGATGGTTGTTTTGATGGATACTGTGATGTTCTGGTTTTTTAGTGATGGTTTGATGGTTGTTTTGATGGATATTGTGATGTTATGGTTTTTTTAGTGATGGCTTGATGGTTGTTTTTGATGGATACTGTGATGTTCTAGTTGGTTTGAGACAAAGGGTTTTCTTGAACTTTTGGTTCTGAGTTTTTTGTGGTTTTATCTTTTCTAGTTTTGCATGTCCCCCTGATATGTGATGGTTCTCTCCTCTTCTATAAAACAATGATCTTTGTTATCTGGTTAGGGTGAAAAAAATAGGAGGGAAAAAACTTTGAATTTTGACAGTTTTGGCTTTTCTAGTTTTGGGCTTTTGAGTGTAGTTTGAACTGTTTGCATTTTGGTGCAAGTCTGGGCAGCTTTTTGGACTGTATTGCAGACTAGTTTGTTGTGGTTTATGTTGACATTCTTTTGTGCAGAACTTGAACAGATTTTGGACTGCTATGGGCAGCATAAGGAGGCTTTTTGAGCAGGTCTTCTTGGACTGTTTCTTATAGCAATCTGTTTGTCTTAGCATGGCTTTAGGTTATTTGCTGGCTAGGTGATATCTTTCCTCTTTCCTCTTTTTATGAGATAAAGCATTTTCTGAAGGATTTGCTTGTTTTTAGGAAAATGATGGTATGTTAACTTATATTACAACATTTGATGCCTTTGGCTTGTTGCTTGCATATTGTCTGTTTTGTTCTGTTGCATACATGTGTTGCTGCCTTTGTTTGTTACATGTTGGTCTGCAGCATTTGTTGTGGGTTTGTTGTAGATTTGGTTCTGCCTTGGACAGCTTGCTTGCTATCTGCTATTTTTCTTGCCATTCTTACTGCCTTTGTTTGGCCTGCGCTACTGTTAGACATCTTTGATATATATTTGTTACTTGTTGCCTACTGTTTTGTTGTTTGCACTTGCTGCCTTGCCTGTCCCATTTGTATATTTATTTCTTTTTCCCCCTTTTTTGTGGACCAAGACCTAGGTTTTGAGATTTGTAGAAATAGGGACAAATGGACAAACAAAATTCTGATTCCTAAAAGCAAACCCTAGTGATGAAAAATCAAATTTGGTTGGACTTTTCAATATTGATTTTTGCTAATATTCTCATTTCTTTTGTCACATGTACAAACAAAAGGCAAGCAAGACAATGATGAAGGGAAAACCAAGGCTAGCAATGGGGAACTTCTTGAAGATGAAGCAAAGAGACTTGAAGAAGAAGCAATTCTTTTCTTGTATATTTGACTTTGTATTTCACTTGTAATTTACTTGCAATAATTTGTAATCATTTTGTGAATGACCCATAAAACTATAATGAACACAAAGCTTGAGTAGTAATGAAATTTGTTGTACAAAAATTTGAGTTTTAGTTTAATTTTGAAATTCTTGATTAAATGTTTGGAATAAAACATCTTGGTTTGATAACTTGCATTTCAAGTAAACATAATATGATAGGTAAATCATGTATTTTGCACTCTTAAAAAAAATAAATGTTTAAAAGCTCAAACCCAAATGATTAATTGAACCCCCAATCATGATTGATTAAAATGATAGTTTTAGACTTTGCACCTTGTTCAAACAGAATATGCTCTAAAAATAACATCAATCCTCAGAAGATTATAGTTAAGAAAACAAATAAAAATCACACAAATGCCTTTTCAGTTATCTGGGCCATGGATGGGAAAACTTGCAATGTGAGGTTTGAAAATTGACTTAACAGACTTTGAGGAGACATGGTGATTTATTTGAAACCTTGATGACTCAAATTCTTTTGAGAAGTGCAAAACCCTAATTGCTGACTGGTTGCCTAGGAAGAGAATCTGCTTGATCAACTTTTGAGCCAAATTGAGTGTTTGAGAAACCCTGGGATAACATCTTGAGTGAAAAATGGGAGGGCAAATTTTGGGGTACAACAGCTGCCCCTGTTCAATCTTCTTAAACTTGAAAAATGAGATCGACATGTTCATCGTTCGTGGTTTGAAAGTAGAAGATGATTGAACACTAGAGTGCCCAGAAATTTTCACTTGATGATGCGCTGGTTAATTATGTGGGGAATGGGCTTAAAGATGCCATTTGGAGAAATGATGGAGAGTTGTCGGAGATGGGCTTATAGATGCCATCCAAAGATGATTGTTGACAAAAAGTCTAAACTCGATTTTAACAGAAAACGAATCAGAATAAACTGTTGAGAGATTTATCTAAATCAGTAAGAAATCTGGAAACAAATCAGAATAAACCATTGAGAGATTTATCTGAACCAGTAAGAATCTGGAAATGAATCAGAATAAACTGTTAAGAGATTTATCTGAACCAGTATGAAAACTGGAAACGAATCAGAATAAATCGTTAAGAGATTTATCTGAACAAGTAAGGATCTGGAAACGAATCAGAATACACCGTTGAGAGATTTATCTGAACCAGTAAGGATCTGGAAACGAATAAGAATAAACCGTTGAGAGATTTATCCAAACCAATAAGAATATGGAAACGAATCAGAACAAACCGTTGAGAGATTTATCTGAACCAGTAAGAATCTAGAAATGAATCAGAATAAACCGTTGAGATTTATCTGAACCAGTAAAGATCTAGAAACGAATCAGAATAAACCATTGAGAGATTTATCTGAACCAGTAAGAGTCTGGAAACGAATAAAAATAAACCGTTGAGAGATTTATCCGAACCAGTAAGAATCTGGAAAAGAATCAGAATAAACCGTTTAGAGATTTATCTGAACCAGTAAGAATCTGGAAATGAATCAGAATAAACCGTTGAGAGATTTATTCGAACCAGTAAGAGTTTGGAAATGAATCAGAATAAACCGTTGAGAGATTTATCTGAACCAGTAAGAATCTGGAAACGAATAAGAATAAACCATTGAGAGATTTATCTGACCGAGTAAGAATATGGAAACGAATCAGAATAAACCGTTGAGAGATTTATCCAAACCAGTAAGAATCTGAAAGAAATATTTTGCCATGTAGATGGTCGACCAGTCTTTTCTTGTTAAAAATATTTGTCTGTTGGAAATTTGTTGGTGATAATTTCCTATCGATTGATTCTTTCCCGCAAAAGGTGAAGAGTTAATTGTATGCAATGCTATGATGAATGCAATGCATGATATGATGTTGTTTATCAAAATAAATGAGATTGCACTGTATGTACTTGTGTTGTTAACGTTATGACGTATGAATGAAAATGTATGAACTTAAAGATTATTCGTGCCGTAGTGTTGTTGGAAGCGGGGAAAATAAATCCCTCTTGAAGCACTGATGAGTGAGTTTCCAATCATTAGAGAAATAAACTCTGTTGTAGAAGGGAAACATCAGACATTGCTTGTAGACTTCGTGAAATCCTGCTGGGGAAACCTGAGAAGTTGGGAAACTTACTGGGGAACCTCTGGAGCGGTAGTTGGAAGCTTTTCTCTGTTAGGGGTATGATAGCGCTTGATACCAACAGGATGCATACTGGGGATATGTCAGCGATTCTGTAGTAGGATATATTTTCTTTCGTTCTTGCTGGAGAAGGTACCTGCGAGGATCTTATGGAATGACCTATAGATATTATCCTATTTCTTAAAGTCATTAGTAATTGTCTTTCCGTTTTCCATTTATTTGTAACAGTAATCACGTTCAAATGCATATGTTCAAAAATAAATCATTGGACATTTTTGTAAACAAAACACAAACAAAGAAAAAAACAGATGGTTTTGCACTTCCAAAGGGGATATCTTTGTATTAACTTGAATAAGTATTTTTGTACAATGAGACGAGCATTCTAGTAAGAGAATGTCGTCGTAAAAAAATGAAAATTGATACAAAGAAAAGATAGCTATGTGCAATAATCCCATGGGGTTCCCATTCTTCTATAGTCTTTGTGTCTCTGAGTGTCTTGTCCACTTGTCGCCTCGGCAAAGTTGATTGGATTGATTAGAACCGTTTGAGTTGATTGGTCAATGCTGAAAATTGTCTACAAGATGATCTAACGGGACATAGTCATACGCTTCAATCCCTAACTTTTTCCTGGACCGCCCTCTCGGGTTTTCAGTCCACCGGGATACCCTTTTTTGCCCAAGCCGCCCTTTCGGGTTTTTGACTAGCCGGGTGTACAATTTTTTTTCATTTTCATCCCTTAATTTTTCCCGAACCCTTTTGGTTCGCCGGGAAGCCCTTATTTTTGTCTAGATCATTCGTCCTAGCGGGTCCTTGTTCATGCGTAGTATCTTTTAACTATGTCCGTATTTACAGGGTGCAGGAGGTCGTCGCCATCCATAGTGGTCAAGATCATTGCTCCACCAGAGAATATGCTTTTGATTACAAATGGTCCTTCATATGCAGGAGTCCATTTTCCCCTGGGATCACCTTGTGGCAAAATGATACGCTTGATTACAAAGTCACCGACCCGATATACCTGACGTTTGACCTTTTTGTTAAAAGCTTGGATCATGCGTTTTTGGTACATCTGACCATGACAGATAGGTGCAAGCCTCTTCTCATCAATCAAGTTCAACTGGTCAAGTCGAGTTTGGATCCAATCTTCTTCGTTCAAACCATCATCCTTCATGATCCTCAGAGAGGGGATCTAGACCTCAATAGGTAAGACAACCTCCATGCCGTATACCAAAGAATAGGGTGTTGCCCCAGTTGATGTGCGAGCTGTGGTACGATACTCGTGGAGAGCGAAAGGTAGCATCTCATGCCAGTCTTTGTATGTGACTGTCATTTTCTGTATGGTCTTCTTAATGTTTTTGTTAGCAGCTTCTACAACGCCATTCATCTTTGGCCGGTAGGGGGAAGAATTGTGATGCTAGATCTTGAATTGCTCGCACATGGAGGTCATCATAATGTTGTTTAGAGTCGTACCATTATCAGTGAGTATTCTCTATGGGATACCGTACCGACAGATGAAATTCTGTTTGATGAACCGGGTGACCATATTCTTAGTAACGGAAGCGAAGGAAGCTGCCTCAACCCACTTTGTAAAATAGTCGATGGCCACTAGGATGAAGCGGTGTCTGTTGGAGGCCGTTGGCTTTATTTCCCCAATCATATCGATTCCCCGCATAACAAAGGGCCAAGGAGCCGTCAAGACATTCAGAGGAACCGGAGGGACGTGCACTTTATCAGCATAAATCTGACACTTATGGAAAGTCGGAGAGTGTTGGTAGCAATCTGCCTCCATGGTAGACCAATAATAGCCTTCCCGTAGGATTTCCTTTGCCATTATATGCCCACTAGAATGGGTACCAAAAGTTCCTTCGTGTAATTCAACCATGCTCCTTTCAGCTTCAACCTTGTCTACGCACCGAAGTAATACAGAGTCATGACTGCGTTTGTATAAAATGTCATTAGTAAGGAAGAACTTAGCCGAGAATCTTCTAAGGAACTTCTTGTCATTCACTGAAGCTCCTTCTGGATATTCCTGAGACTCGAGATACCTTTTAACTTCATGGAACCAAGGTTAATCCACTACTCCTTCAGTACCGATCTCATGATAGTAGGCTGGTTCATCCATCCGCTCAATGGTGATTTGAGGAGCCTCGTTATCCCAATTAAGTTTAAACATAGATGACATTGTGGCTAGTGCGTCTGCTAGCTGATTTTCTTTTCGCGGGAAATGCTCGATGGTAATCTTCTCAAAATGCGGTAGCAATATCAAGACATGTTCTTTGTAAGGGATAAGGTTGGGGTGTTTGGTGTCCCATTCCCCTTCGATCTGACTGATGAACAAAGTTGAATCTCCAAATACATCCAAGGATTTGAGCATCTTTTAGACCGAAGATGCATGCTTCATATTCTGCCATGTTGTTTGTACAGTTGAAGCAAAGTCTGGTAGTAAAGGGAGTATGATATCCTTCCGGAGATATGAGTACGACACTGATACCATTGCCAAGTGCATTGGATGCTCCATCAAAGAACAAGGTCCATCGGGATCCTTGTTCAGGCCCGTCATATGGCCTGATTTCTTTACAGTTGTCTAATGTCATGATATCTTCATCCGGGAATTCAAACTTCATGGACTGATAGTCTTCCACAGCTTGGTGAGCAAGGTGATCAGCTAATACACTACCCTTTATAGATTTCTAGGTAGTATACTGTATGTCATATTCTGTCAGGATCATCTGCCATCTCGCTATTCTCCCAGAAAGAGCGGGCTTCTCGAAGATGTATTTAATCGGATCCATTTTAGCTATCAATAAAGTAGTATGGGTCAGCATATACTGTCTCAGCCGGCGAGCAGCCCATGCCAGAGCGCAACAAGTTTTCTCGAGCAGTGAATATCTTGTTTCACAATCGGTAAACTTTTTGCTCAGGTAATAAATAACATGCTCTTTTCGGCCAGACTCGTCATGCTGCCCCAACATACACCCCATTGAGTTTTCTAAAATAGTCAAATATAGGATTAAAGGCCTTCCCTCGACGAGTGGTAACAACACAAGAGGCTCTTGTAAGTATTCTTTGATTTTGTCAAAAGCAACTTGGCATTCGTCATTCCATTTGACTACTTGATCTTTCTTCACGAGCTTGAAGATTGGCTCACAAGTAGTTGTCAGGTGAGAAATGAACCTGGAGATGTAATTCAAACATCCCAAGAATCCTCTGACTTCTTTCTCAGTATGAGGAGAAGGCATCTCTTATATCGCTTTAACCTTGGCAGAATCAACCTCGATACCTTTGTTGCTGACGACAAAGCCTAGGAGCTTACCAGACTGTACTCCGAACGCGCACTTGTTTGGATTCAATCTCAACATGTACTTCTTGAACCTCTCAAATAGCTTTTGTAAGTGATCAAGGTGTTCTTCTTCCATTTACGATCTGGCTATTATATCGTCTACGTAGACCTCTATCTCATGATGTATCATGTCATGAAATAAAGCTACCATGGCGCGTTGATAAGTTGCCCCAACATTCTTCAGTCCGAATGGCATGACCTTATAGCAGAATGTGCCCCATTGTGTAACAAAGGTTGTTTTCTCCATATCCTCAGGCGCCATTTTAATTTGATTGTAGCCTGAGAAACCGTCCATGAAGGAAAACACTTTGTGTTATGCCGTATTGTCAACTAGAATGTCGATGTGGGGGAGTGGGAAATCATCTTTGGGGCTTGCCCTATTCAAATATCTGTAGTCCATACACATTCGCACCTTACCGTCTTTCTTGGGCACAGGAACAACATTGGCCACCCATTGGGGATAAGAGGTGACAGCAAAAAATCCAGCATTGAATTGTTTCATGACTTCTGCTTTGATCTTATCTGACATATCAGGTCTCATTCGGTGAACCTTTTGCTTTACTGGAGGACAATCTTCCCTTGTAGGCAGACGATGTACCACAATGTCTGTATCAAGTCCCGACATGTATTTGTACGACCAGGCAAAGACTTCAACATAATCGTGCAGCAACTGAATCAGACACTTCTTGACACTAGGTTCCAAATTAGCACCCACTTTGATCTCCTTTTTGTCCTCCTCAGTACCTAAGTTAACTGTTTCAACCAGCTCTTCGTGCGGCTGAATGGTCCTTTCTTCCTGTTGCAACAACCTGGCCAACTCCCCTGGCACCTCACAATCTTCTTCACTTGCGTCGTCGGCTTGGTAGATCAGATTTTCAAAGTCACAATTGGCCATAGCAGAACTGTTACCCATGGGATCCTGAGTGGATGTAGATCTGCATTTTAATATGTGAGTGTGTGTAAGAGTATAGCTACTTTTGAAAGAAAATAAAATGTAAGAAAGAAAGACAAAGAACACAAAATTTGATGCAAAAACATCCATGATTCATTAATGACATATGAGAATGAAGTGACAACCCTCACTAATGGACCGTTGTGCCTCGGGTAAGACACAAGGTTTTAAAAGTATGAATTGTTTAAGTATTACAACCCTGAAATATTAAAAGACAATTACTCTTGAATAAAAGTAATATGAATGAAATCTTTGGCCTCCCAATTGTTGAGCCCTTCGCCGATGGTTGGGAAAATCCATTCGTCCATATCACAGCTGCCATCACCGTCTTCCAATGCATTAACTCCTTGATTGCTGATACGCAGAGGCGGTCTCCCAGTGCGAGAAAGTCGAACAGCTCTTTGGGCCTCTGAAGTGAACCCCAACCCAAATTTGTCGGACTTGTAGGGAATATCCGGAAGTTGACCCCAGATGGTACACCCTTCTTCTTCAACTACTGCTCGAGCATCTTTCAAAGAGGCCATCTTCAATGAAGGTCTGGTAATCTTCGAGACCTTTGGAGTAGACTTGGTTGTCGCGACCGTTGTTGGAACCTCCTCAAAGTTATGACAATGAGTCTCGATGACTTCACCATCCATTTCAACATACCTGAAAGAATTCAGATGACTAACCATGTACTCCTCCTCTCCGTGAACTGTGACAATCTTTCCTTTGATCGGGTATTTTAGCATTTGGTGCAGGGTAGAAGTGACGGCACCAGCACCATGGGTCCAGGGTCGACCCAGTAGACAAGAGTACGAAGGGAGGATGTCCATCACATAGAAAGTTGAGTCAAAAGTTTGAGTTCTAATTTTTATGGGGATACTAACTTCTTCGTGCACCATCCTCTTGGAACCATCAAATGCCCTTACTATGATGTTGCTAGGCTTTAAGATGAGCCCCTCGCAGTCCAGTCGGTCGAGAGCATTTTTGGGTAAGATGTTTAATTATGAGCCAGTATCCACCAGAACATGGGCAAGTGTGGTGCCCCTGCATTCAATGGAAATATGCAAGACATCATTGTGCTTCTTTCCCTTAGAGGTTAAATCAGCGTTAGAAAAGCCCAATCTGTTATCAACAGTTAGACTGGCCACCCAATTTTCAAATTGGTCGATGGAGGTCTCTTGGGGGCACGTGGGCGGTCTTAAAAAACTTTACCAAGGCTTTGGCGTGGGTCTCAGAACACAAAAGTAAGGAAAATAATGATATCTTCGAGGGGGTCTGCCCAAACTGTTCGACAATGTTGTAGTCACTTTTCTTGATTATCTTTAATATTTCTTCTATCTCTTTTCTAGAAGCTTCAAGGATGATCTCGGGATGTTCTCTTGCTTGGACCGGTTCATTCAAGACCTCTTTTCCCCTTGTATCGGTAGCAGGGATAACAGTAGGAGTATCACTGGGAGTGTCGGTAGGAGTGGCAGTAGGAATGATCACAGGAGTAGCAATGGTCTTTGGAGAAATCTCAGGTGAGAATACTCTTCCACTTCTTGTTATTTTGCTGGTCCCAGGGATATTACCGATGTCAGGATCAAAATCTCTCACAACTTCGTCTTTGACAACCAACTGGTCTTGCTTGACGCCATAGTAATAAAAGTCAGCCCCATAACTCCAGGGAACAGCTTTATCTGAAGAGTACGATATTGGTCTTGGCATAGTGATGATTAAAGGTGCAGACCTTGGAATAGATGTAATCCTGACGGATCTTTTGGTGGAGACCCCGAGAGGATTGTCGGAAATGGTGATTATCGAAACATCTTGATAGGAACTTCTGGTAAGAGGAAGCTTTTCAAGTAGGATTTATTTACTAGTCATCAGGCGCTGGACGCCTATCTTCAGTAACAAACAACCGTTCGATAGAGACTTGCATAAGTGACAATCTTCATCGTAGCCTGGGAACAGACCGACTTGCAATAGATTCTGTTTAATGATCAACAGAGGAGTAACTAAGTCATTCACGGAGGAGACAAAATGATCATCATCAATGGCGTTGATACCTTGGCCATGTCTTGGCATTGGCGCTGTTATTACAATAGGCGTTTCTGGGGGATCAAACTTAATCTCCTTTGCGTCGATAAGGTCTTGCACCTTATTCTTCAAGGCCCAATAGTCATTTGTATCGTGCCATGGGCTTTCAGAATGATAGGCACATCAGGCGTTCGGGTTGTAGCGAGGAGAAACTTGAGACATGTTCATGTTGATCCGGGTAAATCATCTCATGGGCATTTCTGGTTTGCGCTGATAATTTCACTGTTGATTTGGCACAGGATTAGAAACCATAACAACCCCTACCGCCGGGCGATAGTCAGTTTTGTTTTGATTCCTATAGTCATATGCAACACTGACCTCCTTCTTTCCAACAAAGGGCTTCTTCATCATACTCGAGGATGCATCTCTTTGAATTTTGTTGCTTTTTTAACCGGCTTCGACCCGCTCACCGGTCATGATTAATTCAGTAAATCCAGTTGAGGAACTCCCATTCAGGTGGTTAAAAAATGGTCCCGACAAGGTGCCTAGGAACACATCCACTAATTCTCTGTCGGATAGAGGGGGCTGGACCCTGCCTGTGAGATCCCTCCATTTTTGAGCATAGGTTTTGAAACCTTCACCTGTTCCCATAGGCATGCTTTGCAATTGCGTCTTAGTCGGAGCTAAATCAGCATTGTACTGATATTGTTTGTAGAAAGCGGAGGCCAACTCTTCCCAATTGCGAACATTGGTCCCTTACAATTGATAGAACCAATCCAACTGTGTCCCAGATAAGCTCTCTTGGAAGAAATGCACCCACAGATTCTTGTCAGCCGTATGAGGTTGAATCTTTCTGAGGTATGACCTTAGATGTAGCTTTGGGCAAGAGACACCGTCGTATTTGGAGGAAGTGGGGACCTTGAATTTTTGTGGGATGACAACCCCTGAGATGAGTCCTAAATTTTCAAAATCTAAACCGGGTACCCTCTGAATCTCCATAGCATTTAAACGATCCTCTAGCTGTTTGTATTTGTCATCAGCAAGAGGATATTATTCGTCAGAGTAATCAGGCTCTTCCTCTTCCACAGATGCTGAGTCGTTGTTCACTTCCTAGGTTTGATTATCTCCTTCGCTTGATGATGTCGCGAAGTCCAAAGTTCGTCTGGCTTGTCCTTTAAACCTCCTTCCCATGATCACAACACTAGTTGATTTCTTCGCTTTCTTCTTCTCTTTGGCCAGCAGAGTCTTCAACTCCTCTTTTCCTTTTGTCAGAGCCAACACAAAATAATACCTCTTTTCTTCATGGTGCGAGTATGAAGGCAATGCAAGATGTCTCCTAGTAAGGTAGGTATAGGATTGTGAGAGAGAAAGACTTTGATGGCATTAACATCTATGAATTGGTCCGAATTGGGAAACAGAACCAAACCATAAATGAGAAGAGCAAGGACGTCTTCGAAAGCTTGGAAATCCATGTCATCCCAGAATGAACGAGCTTTTCCCAATAAAAACTTAGCTAGAAGGCCTTTAACCCCGCTTCTTGTTTCCCAATTGGCTATGATGTCGGCCCTCTTCATATGCAAAGCTTCAACGATGACTTCAGGTTTTGGAATCCCTTCTAGACCGGTGAACGGTATTTGATCAAGCACGGGCACCCCTAAGAGTAGAGAGAACTCTTCCAGTGTAGGTACCAACTGATAGTCCGGGAAAGTGAAACAATGATGTACGAGATCAAAGAATTGGAATAGTACACGCATCATCTCTTCTTGGAAGTTGGATGTAGCCAAACTGAGGAGTCAACCATACTTCTTGGTAAAAAGAGAATCCCCGGGCACTCTTGAAGCTAGCTCTTGAATTTGAGGGTGTGCTTTTACAAAGCTGATTCGGATGGTGTTTCTTCAGAGAGAATTCATGTCCTACAAAACAAAAAACAAAGATAAATTTCTAAATCGTTGAAATGGTTAGTGAGCATGCATATGATGTTCATGATGTTTATGATGTTTTATGTACAAGTAAATATATACACACACCACAAACAAGTCCCTATGTTTTAGGCTTGCATGAGTTTTGTAGGTAAGTACCCTCTTGAAGTTTAGTTGGCTCAACCTGTCCTAGTAATAATGATTGGGTTCTAAAGGATCTCAATATCACCGACCTTTCTCTTAGGTATTGTCTCAGCACAACAATCTTTTCTTGCGGCCGAGATATCCCAAAAGTCTAGCCTCAATGAGTGTAGTATCGAGTATCAACCAATTTTCAGCTCTACACCGAAATTGGCTATCTCACTACGTCCTAATGGCCAAGTTTGTTCAATTAGGGTTCTAAAGTCAATTAGTGCTTCATGATGCCACTCAGCGGCCCCGTATTCTCCTTGATTCACCACGAGGGATACCGGTACCCACAAATGCGTCACACTAACATAGCCATTGTCTCAACCGTATTGATCTACGCCGTACAGTTTCCATAATCTATTGCTATTTACCTAAAAATATGTCCTAGATCCGGGTGGAGGATCAAAGCAAGCCCAATACAAAGAACCAAATATAAAGCACACAAATCAAATAATGAAAGCGAGTAAAGGCGATCTAACCCTAAGGTAACCCCACTTTTAGAATTTTCCCCAACAGAGTCGCCAATTCTGTGATACGGTGGGAGAACTGACTTGGTGTTTTGTGTTTCGATCGCATTTGTGCGGATAGCAAGAGTCGCCACCGACTTTTCTTTTATCCAAAAGGAAAGGTAAAAAATCACAGGAAAGACCTTTCGAGATTATTTCTCGTGTTCGGGGGGTAGATTATGAAAAGGGAAGGTATTAGCACCCTTTTCATCCATGGTTTTCCACGGGCTCTTAGTTACTCGTTTAGATCACTTGCTTTTGTTTGACAGTGTGCTTGTGGTGTGGGCTTTGAAAGTGTTTTTAAAAATCTCTTTGTAATGGTTCTGGTTTCTATAAGAACGCGTACAAAGTTTTGTTTCAAAAGATGGTTCAAAGACGTGTTTGTGGATTGTGTTTTGGAAAGTGTTTTGAAAAGATGTTTCACAATGGTTCTCGTCTCTATAAGAACGTATACAAAGGGTTTTGTCTTTTGAAAATATTTTGAGATGAAAGTGTTGGTGTAAAATGTTTTTTTGTCGTGAGCAAGCGAGCAACTAGGAGCGAATCTACCTATTCGAAAGGTCTCAAGGTTCTTTTCTTCCTCCTTTTAATGTTGCTATATTACCATTGATTTCGTAGGAAGCCTCAACGTTGGATGTAAAGGGACAGGCGCGGGTTAATTTTACAGTCATCAAAAGCAACTTATGTGACGCTTTAGCAATTTTTGTAAGGGACGCGATCGTTTTATAGAAGGCAACATCGAGGGTCATCGAGGGACTGCGATCTTTATTATCGAAGGGTCATTGCTTAAACGTCCCATACTCGAGGGACATGACTGTATTTCCGAGGCAACGAGCGAGGTTACCCTAGAGGTGCGCGTGTGAAGAAGTGTGTTTGATTCAAGTTAATTTGATCTTTGAAATTAGGTTAACTAGAGATTGATTTTTTTGATCTTTCCATACACGCCTAATTACTATACAGTAATAAGTAAAACAATAAAAATGCGGAAATTGAAATTCTACGCTATTACAGAGTTCCGGGAATGGGGGTACAAATTAATGAATGGGGGAAACAGTAGGAAATAAATATTTAAATCACACAATACAAGTCCAAACCGTTAAATAATTATTTAGGTTAAAACTATTTTCATTTGATAAAATTAATTAAGGACTTAATTAATAATGTCAAACAAAAACTATTTTAAAGTTAATAATTTTTTAAAACAAATATTAATATATTTACATTTTTTAAATATATGCTGAAGAAATAAAAATCAAATAATGAAAAAGAAAATATTAACAAAAAAAAAATATAAAGGGGAACACTAGAAATGGGCCTGCAAATAGAGCAATGCAGGGGTGTAGAAATTAAAAAGCCCAAATGTTTCTGGCTGATCCAGTGTAGCAACCCCCTGGAGGTATACCATGAGCGTGTATCGAAGATGCGTTAAAAGGGATTTAATAAATGATCAGATGGATGGATGATGAGGGCGCATCAGATTAACATGTGGATGCAAGTGGGGGATCATCCAGGGTGACTAAAGGGGTGGTGACAAGTGTCACCAACGGATTGGGCCTAGGCTCTATTATCAAAACCAAAACAAAAAGAGAAAGGCTGAAAGCACAAGCCTCATAACTCATTTTTTTTCTCTCTCTAAAAGCTCTACCCTCTCTCTTCTCTCTTATCATGATCCTTCACCAGAGAAGACGCTTTTGCCGCGCCGGAAATCGCCTTACGGCGGTGACGGCGACGGCGTGCCTCAAAACCCTATTTTTCTTACATCTTTTTGATCGTCTCTTTCCCCTGGTTACTAATTTATGATTAATTTCTGCATATTCTTATTTAATAACCCTAAATCTAGAAAGGGGGAAAACGAAACCCTAACTCTCCGTTTAGTGGGATTGATAAAGACAATGATGCATGCAACGACAGATCCATGAGAGTACTAGAAAGGGAAGAAAGAGATCACATGTGAGGTCTGGATCTATAACCTTACTAACCTCTTAAATCTCTTTTTTTGGTAAGACGGATCTGATTCTGTGCTTGTGAATGACTTTCTTTCTTCTTCTGAACTTTTGTTATCCTGGTTATTAGATTAGGGTTTTTTTTTGCTGTTTATTTGAATTACTGACTTGCTGGGTTTTGTGTATTCTGAATGGACTTTGAAGAGGGGAAAAATGATGAACAAAGATACTTGGCTTTTTTGGTGTTTGTTTGCTACTGATTTTCTTATGTTTTTTTTTTAGTAATGATGTTTGATGACAATGTTTATGTGGTGGACTTTGGTTCTATGTTTTTGTTATTTGATGGTTTCTAGTGATGGTTTGATGGCTGTTTTTGATGGATTCTGGTTTTTAGTGATGGTTTGATGGTTGTTTTGATTGATACTGTGATGCTCTGGTTTTTTAGTGATGGTTTGATGGTTGTTTTGATGGATATTATGATGTTCTGGTTTTTTTAGTGATGGTTTGATGGTTGTTTTGATGGATACTGTGATGTTATGGTTTTTTTAGTGATGGTTTGATGGTTGTTTTGATGGATACTATGATGTTATGGTTTTTTAGTGATGGTTTGATGGTTGTTTTGATGGATATTGTGATGTTATGGTTTTTTTAGTGATGGCTTGATGGTTGTTTTTGATGGATATTGTGATGTTCTAGTTGGTTTGAGACAAATGGTTTTCTTGAACTTTTGGTTCTGACTTTTTTGTGGTTTTATCTTTGCTAGTTTTGTATGTCCCCCTGATATCTGATGGTTCTCTCCTCTTTTATAAAACAATGATCCTTGTTATCTGGTTAGGGTGAAAAAAATAGGAGGGAAAAAACTTTGAATTTTGACAGTTTTGGCTTTTCTAGTTTTGGGCTTTTGAGTTCAGTTTGAACTGTTTCCATTTTGGTGCAAGTCTGGGAAGTTTTTTGGACTGTATTGCAGACTAGTTTGTTGTGGTTTATGTTGACATGCTTTTGTGCAGAACTTGGACAGATTTTGGACTGCTATGGGCAGCATAAGGAGGCTTTTTGAGCAGGTCTTCTTGGACTGTTTCTTATAGCAACCTGTTTGTCTTAGCATGGCTTTAGGTTATTTGCTGGTTAGGTGATATCTTTCCTCTTTCCTCTTTTTATGAGATAAAGCATTTTCTGAAGGATTTGCTTGTTTTTAGGAAAATGATGGTATGTTGACTTATATTACATCATTTGATGCCTTTGGCTTGTTTCTTGCATATTGTCTGTTTTGTTCTGTTGCATACATGTGTTGCTGCCTTTGTTTGTTACATGTTGGTCTGCAGCATTTGTTGTGGGTTTGTTGTAGATTTGGTTCTGCCTTGGACAGCTTGCTTGCTATCTGCTATTTTTCTTGCCATTTCATGCTGCCTTTGTTTGGCCTGCGCTACTGTTAGGCATCTTTGATATATATTTGTTACTTGTTGCCCGCTGTTTTGTTGTTTGCACTTGCTGCCTTGCCTGTCCCATTTGTATATTTATTTCTTTTTCACCCTTTTTTGTGAACCAAGACCTAGGTTTTGAGATTTGTAGAAATAGGGAGAAATGGACAAACAAAATTCTGATTCCTAAAAGCAAACCCTACTGATGAAAAATCAAATTTGCTTGGACTTTTCAATATTGATTTTTGCTAATATTCTCTTTTCTTTTGTCACATGTACAAACAAAAGGCAAGCAAGACAATGATGAAGAGAAAACCAAGGCTAGCAATAGGGAACTCCTTGAAGATGAAGCAAAGAGACTTGAAGAAGAAGCAATTCTTTCCTTGTAGATTTGACTTTGTATTTCACTTGTAATTTACTTGCAATAATTTGTAATCATTTTGTGAATGACCCATAAAACTGTAATGAACACAAAGTTTGAGTAATAATGAAATTTGTTGTACAAAAATTTGAGTTTTAGTTTAATTTTGAAATTCTTGATTGAATGTTTGGAATAAAACATCTTGGTTTGATAACTTGCATTTCAAGTAAACATAATATGATAGGTAAATCATGTATTTTGCACTCTTAAAAAAAATAAATGTTTAAAAGCTCAAACCCAAATGATTAATTGAACCCCCAAGCATGATTGATTAAAATGATAGTTTTAGACTTTGCACCTTGTTCAAACAGAATATGCTCTAAAAAATAACATCAATCCTCAGAAGATTATAGTTAAGAAAACAAATAAAAATCACACAAATGCCTTTTCAGTTATCTGGGCCATGGATTGGGCAAACTTGCAATGTGAGGTTTGAAAATTGAATTAACAGACTTTGAGGAGACATGGTAATTTATTTGAAACCTTGATGACTCAAATTCTTTTGAGAAGTGCAAAACCCTAATTGATGACTGGTTGCCTAGGAAGAGAATCTGCTTGATCAACTTTTGAGCCAAATTGAGTGTTTGAGAAACCCTGGGATAACATCTTGAGTGAAAAATGGGAGGGAAAATTTTGGGGTACAACAGCTGCCCCTGTTCAATCTTCTTAAACTTAAAAAATGATACCGACATGTTCATCGTTTGTGGTTTGGAAGTAGAAGATGATTGAACACTAGAGTGCCCAGAAATTTGCACTTGATGATGCGCTGGTTAATTATGTGGGGAATGGGCTTAAAGATGCCATTTGGAGAAATGATGGAGAGTTGTCGGAGATGGGCTTATAGATGTCATCCAAAGATGATTGTTGACAAAAAGTCTAAACTCGATTTTAACAGAAAACGAATCAAAATAAACTGTTGAGAGATTTATCTGAATCAGTAAGAAATCTGGAAACGAATCAGAATAAACCATTGAGAGATTTATCTGAACCAGTAAGAATCTGGAAACGAATCAGAATAAACTGTTAAGAGATTTATCTGAACCAGTATGAAAACTGGAAACGAATCAGAATAAACCATTAAGAGATTTATCTGAACAAGTAAGGATCTGGAAACGAATCAGAATAAACCGTTGAGAGATTTATCTGAACCAGTAAGGATCTGGAAACGAATCAGAATAAACCATTGAGAGATTTATCCAAACCAATAAGAATCTGGAAATGAATCAGAACAAACTGTTGAGAGATTTATCTGAACCAGTAAGAATCTGGAAACGAATCAGAATAAACCGTTGAGATTTATCTGAACCAGTAAGGATCTGGAAACGAATCAGAATAAACCGTTGAGAGATTTATCTGAACCAGTAAGAGTCTAGAAACGAATCAAAATAAACCGTTGAGGGATTTATCTGAACCAGTAAGAATCTGGAAAAGAATCAGAATAAACCGTTGAGAGATTTATCTGAACCAGTAAAAATTTGGAAATGAGTCAGAATAAACCGTTGAGAGATTTATCTAAACCAGTAAGAGTCTGGAAATGAATCAGAATAAACCGTTGAGAGATTTATCTGAACCAATAAGAATCTGGAAACGAATCAGAATAAACCATTGAGAGATTTATCTGAACCAGTAAGAATATGGAAACAAATCAGAATAAACCGTTGAGAGATTTATCTGAACCAGTAAGAATCTGAAAGAAATATTTTCCCATGTAGATGGTCGACCAGTCTTTTCTTGTTAAAAATATTTGTCTGTTGGAAATTTGTTGGTGATAATTTCCTATCGATTGATTCTTTCCCGCAAAAGGTGAAGAGTTAATTGTATGCAATGCTATGATGTATGCAATGCATGGTATGATGTTGTTTCTCAAAATAAATGAGATTGCATTGTATGTACTTGTGTTGTTAATGTTATGACGTATGAATGAAAATGTATAAACTTAAAGATTATTCGTGCCGTAGTGTTGTTGGAAGCGGGGAAAATAAATCCCTCTTGAAGCACTGATGAGTGAGTGTCCAATCATTAGAGAAATAAACTCTGTTGTAGAAGGGAAACGTTGGACATTGCTTGTAGACTTTGTGTAATCCTGCTGGGGAAACCTGAGAAGTTGGGAAGCTTACTGGGGAACCTCTGGAGCGGTAGTTGGAAGCTTTTCTCTGTTAGGGGTATGATAGCGCTTGATACCAACAGGATGCATACTGGGGATATGTCAGCGATTCTGTAGTAGGATATATTTGCTTCTGTTCTTGCTGGAGAAGGTACCTGTGAGGATCTTATGGAATGGCCTATATATATTATCTTATTTCTTAAAGTCATTAATAATTGTCTTTCCGTTTTCCGTTTATTTGTAACAGTAATCACGTTCAAATGCATATGTTCAAAAATAAATCATTGGACATTTTTGTAAACAAAACACAAACAAAGAAAAAAACAGATGGTTTTGCACTTCCAAAGGGGATATCTTTGTATTAACTTGAATAAGTATTTTTGTACAATGAGACGAGCATTCTAGTAAGAGAATGTCATCGTAAAAAAAATCAAAATTGATACAAAGAAAAGATAGCTATGTGCAATAATCCCATGGGGTTCCCATTCTTCTATAGTCTTTGTGTCTATGAGTGTCTTGTCTACTTGTCGCCTCAGCAAAGTTTATTGGATTGATTAGAACCGTTTGAGTTGATTGGTCAATGATGAAAATTGTCTGCAAGATGATCCAACGGGACATAGTCATACGCTTCAATCCCTAACTTTTGCCTGGACCGCCCTCTCGGGTTTTCAGTCCACCGGGATACCCTTTTTTGCCCAAGCCGCCCTTTCAGGTTTTCGACTTGCCGGGCGTACAAATTTTTTTCATTTTCATCCCTTACTTTTTCTCGAACCCTTTTGGTTTGCCGGGAAGCCCTTATTTTTGTCTAGATCAGTCGTCCTAGCGGGTCCTTGTTCATGTGTAGTATCTTTTAACTATGTCTGTATTTACCAGGTGCAGGAGGTCGTCGCCATCCATAGTGGTCAAGATCATTGCTCCACCAGAGAATATGCTTTTGATTACAAACGGTCCTTCATATGTAGGAGTCCATTTTCCCTTGGGATCACCTTGTGGCAAAATGATACGCTTGATTACCAAGTCACCGACCCGATATACCTGAAGTTTGACCTTTTTGTTAAAAGCTTTGATCATGCGTTTTTGGTACATCTGACCATGACAGATAGCTGCAAGCCTCTTCTCATCAATCAAGTTCAACTGGTCAGGTCGAGTTTGGATCCAATCTTCTTCGTTCAAACCAGCATCCTTCATGATCCTCGGAGAGGGGATCTGGACCTCAATAGGTAAGACAGCCTCCATGCCGTATACCAAAGAATAGGGTGTTGCCCCAGTTGATGTGTGAGTTGTGGTACGATACCCGTGGAGAGAGAATGATAGCATCTCATGCCAGTCTTTGTATGTGACTGTCATTTTTTGTATGGTCTTCTTAATGTTTTTGTTAGCAGCTTCTACAGCGCCATTCATCTTTGGCCGGTAGGGGGGAAGAGTTGTGATGCTGGATCTTGAATTGCTCGCACAAGGAGGTGATCATAGTGTTGTTTAGGTTCGTACCATTATCAGTGAGGATTCTCTCTGGAATACCGTACCGACAAAAGAGATTCTGTTTGATGAACTGGGCGACCACATTCTTAGTAACGGAAGCGAAGGAAGCTGCCTCAACCCACTTTGTAAAATAGTCAATGGCCACTAGGATGAAGCGGTGTCTGTTGGAGGCCGTCAGCTTTATTTCCCAAATCATATCGATTCCCCACATAGAAAAGGGCCAAGGAGCCGTCAAGACATTCAGAGGAACCGGAGGGACATGCACTTTATCAGCATAAATCTGACACTTATGGCAAGTCGGAGAGTGTTGGTAGCAATCTGCCTCCATGGTAGACCAATAATAGCCTTCCCGTAGGATTTCCTTTGCCATTGTATGCCCATTAGAATGGGTACCAAAAGTGCCTTCGTGTAATTCAACCATGATCCTTTCAGCTTGAACCTTGTCTACGCACCGAATTAATACAGAGTCATGACTGCGTTTGTATAAAATGTCATTACTAAGGAAGAACTTAACCGAGAATCTTCTTAGGAACTTATTGCCATTCACTGAATCTCCTTTTGGATATTCCTGAGACTCGAGATACCTTTTAACTTCATGGAACCAAGGTTGATCCACTACTCCTTCAGTACCGATCTCATGACAGTAGGCTGGTTCATCTATCCGCTCAATGGTGATTTGAGGAGCCTCGTTATCCCAATTAAGTTTAAACATAGATGACATTGTGGCTAGTGCGTCTGCTAGCTGATTTTCTTCTCGCGGGAAATGCTCGAAGGTAATCTTCTCAAAATGCGGTAGAAATGTCAAGACATGTTCTTTGTAAGGGATAAGGTTGGGGTGTTTGGTGTCCCAATCCCCTTTGATTTGACTGATGAACAAAGTTGAATCTCCAAATACATCCAAGGATTTGAGCATCTTTGAGACCGAAGATGCATGCTTCATATTCGGCCATGTTGTTTATACAGTTGAAGCAAAGTCTGGTAGTAAAGGGAGTATGATATCCTTCCGGAGATATGAGTACGACACTGATACCATTGCCAAGTGCATTGGATGCTCCATCAAAGAACAAGGTCCATCGGGATCCTTGTTCAGGCCCGTCATATGGCCTGATTTCTTCACAGTTGTCTAATGTCATGATATCTTCATCCGGGAATTCAAACTTCATGGACTGATAGTCTTCCACAGCTTGGTGAGCAAGGTGATCAGCTAATACACTACCCTTTATAGATTTCTAGGTAGTATACTGTATGTCATATTCTGTCAGGATCATCTGCCATCTCGCTATTCTCCCAGAAAGAGCGGGCTTCTCGAAGATGTATTTTATCAGATCCATTTTAGCTATCAATAAAGTAGTATGGGTCAGCATATACTGTCTCAGCCGGCGAGCAGCCCATGCCAGAGTGCAGCAAGTTTTCTCGAGCAGTGAATATCTTGTTTCACAGTCGGTAAACATTTTGCTCAGGTAATAAATAACATGCTCTTTTCGGCCAGACTCGTCATGCTGCCCCAACATACACCCCATTGAGTTTTCTAAAATAGTCAAGTATATGATTAAAGGCCTTCCCTCGACGGGTGGTAACAACACAAGAGGCTCTTGTAAGTATTCTTTGATTTTGTCAAAAGCAACTTGGCATTCATCATTCCATTTGACTACTTGATCTTTCTTCAAGAGCTTGAAGATTGGCTCACAAGTAGCTGTCAGGTGAGAAATGAACCTGGCGATGTAATTCAAACGTCCCAAGAATCCTCTGACTTCTTTCTTAGTATGAGGAGAAGGCATCTCTTATATCGCTTTAACCTTGGCAGGATCAACCTCGATACTTTTGTTGCTGATGACAAAGCCTAGGAGCTTACCAGACCGTACTCCGAACGTGCACTTGTTTGGATTCAATCTCAACTTGTACTTCTTCAACCTCTCAAATAGCTTCTGTAAGTGATCAAGGTGTTCTTCTTCCATTTACGATCTGGCTATCATATCGTCTACGTAGACCTCTATCTCATGATGTATCATGTCATGAAATAATGCTACCATGGCGCGTTGATAAGTTGCCCCAACATTCTTCAGTCTGAATGGCATGACCTTATAGCAGAATGTGCCCCATTGTGTAACAAAGGTTGTTTTCTCCATATCCTCAAGCGCCATTTTAATTTGATTGTAGCCTGAGAAACCGTCCATGAAGGAAAACACTTTGTGTTGTGTCTTATTGTCAACTAGAATGTCGATGTGGGGGAGTGGGAAATCATCTTTGGGGCTTTCCCTATTCAAATATCTGTAGTCCACACACATTCGCACCTTACCGTCTTTCTTGGGCACAGGAACAACATTGGCCACCCATTGGGGATAAGAGGTGACAGCCAAAAATCCAGCATTGAATTGTTTCATGACTTCTGCTTTGATCTTTTCTAACATATCAGGTCTCATGCGGTGAACCTTTTGCTTTACTGGAGGACAATCTTCCCTTTTAGGCAGACGATGTACCACAATGTCCGTATCAAGTCCCGACATGTATTTGTACGACCAGGAAAAGACTTCAACATAATCGTGCAGCAACTGAATCAGACACTCCTTGACACTAGGTTCCAAATTGGCACCCACCTTGATCTCCTTTTTGTCCTCCTCAGTACCTAAGTTAACTGTTTCAACCAGCTCTTCGTGCGTCTGAATGGTCCTTTCTTCCTGTTGCAATAACCTGGCCAACTCCCCTGGCACCTCACAATCTTCCTCACTTTCGTCATTGGCTTGGTAGATCGGATTTTCAAAGTCACAATTGGCCATAGCAGAACTGTTACCCATGGGATCCTGAGTGGATGTAGATCTGCATTTTAATATGTGAGTGTGTGTAAGAGCATAACTACTTTTGAAAGAAAATAAAATGTAAGAAAGAAAGACAAAGAATACAAAATTTGATGCAAAAACGTCCATGATTCATTAATGACATATGAGAATGAAGTGACAACCCTCACAAATGGACTGTTGTGCCTCGGGTAAGACACAAGGTTTTAAAAGTCTGAATTGTTTAAGTATTACAAGCCTGAAAATATTAAAAGACAACTACTCTTGAATAAAAGTAATATGAATGAAATCTTTGGCCTCCCAATTGTTGAGCCCTTCGTCGGTGGTTGGGAAAATCAATTCGTCCATATCACAGCTGCCATCACCGTCTTCCAATGCATTAACTCCTTGATTGCTGATACGTAGAGGTGGTCTCCAAGTGCGAGAAAGTCGAACAACTCTTTAGGCCTCTGAAGTGAACGCCAACCCAAATTTGTCGGACTTGTAGGGAATATCCGGAAGCTGACCCCAGATGGTACACCCTCATTCTTCAACTACTGCTCGAGCATCTTTCAAAGAGGACATCTTCAGTGAAGGTCTGGTAATCTTCGAGACCTTTGGAGTAGACTTGGTTGTCGCGATCGTTGTTGGAACCTCCTCAAAGTTCTGACAATGAGTCTCGATGACTTCACCATCCATTTCAACATACCTGAAAGAATTCAGATGACTAACCATGTACTCCTCCTCTCTGTGAACTGTGACAATCTTTCCTTTGATCGGGTATTTTAGCATTTGGTGTAGGGTAGAAGTGACGGCACCAGCACCATGGATCTAGGGTCGACCCAGTAGACAAGAGTACGAAGGGCGGATGTCCATCACATAGAAAGTTGAGTCAAAAGTCTTAGTTCCAATTTTTATGGGGATACTAACTTCTTCGTGCACCGTCCTCTTGGAACCATCAAAGGCCCTTACTATGATGTTGCTAGGCTTTAAGATGAGCCCCTCGCAGTCCAGTCGGTCGAGAGCATTTTTGGGCAAGAAGTTTAATTATGAGCCAGTATCCACCAGAATGTGGGCAAGTGTGGTGCCCCTGCATTCAATGGAAATATGCAAGACATCGTTGTGCTTCCTTCCCTTACAGGTTAAATCAGCATCAGAAAATCCCAATTTGTTATCAGCAGTTAGACTGGCCACCCAATTTTCAAATTGGTTGATGGAGGTCTCTTGGGGCACGTGGGCGGTCTTAAGAAACTTTACCAAGGCTTTGGCATGGGTCTCAGAACACAAAAGTAAGGACAACAATGATATCTTTAAGGGGGTCTGCCCCAACTGTTCGACAATGTTGTAGTCACTTTTCTTGATTATCTTTAGTATTTCTTCTATCTCTTTTCTAGAAGCTTCAAGGATGATCTCAGGACGTTCTCTTGCTTGGATCGGTTCATTCAAGACCTCTTTTCCCCTTGTATCGGTAGTAGGGATAACAGTAGGAGTATCACTGGGAGTGTCGGTAGGAGTGGCAGTAGGAATGATCACAGGAGTAGCAATGGTCTTTGGAGAAATCTCAGGTGAGAAGACTCTTCCACTTCTTGTTATTTTGCTGGTCCCAGTGATATTACCGATGTCATGATCAAAATCTCTCGCAACTTCGTCTTTGACAGCCAACTGGTCTTGCTTGACGCCATAGTAATAAACGTCAGCCCCATAACTCCAGGGAACAACTTTACCTGAAGAGTATGATATTGGTCTTGGCATAGTGATGATTAAAGGTGCAGACCTTGGAATAGATGTAATCCTGATGGGTCTTTTGGTGGAGACCCCGAGAGGATTGTCGGAAATGGTGATTATCGAAACATCTTGATAGGAACTTCTGGTAAGAGGAAGCTTTTCAAGTAGGATTTCTTTATTAGTCATCAGGCACTGGACGCCTATCTTCAGTAACAAACAACCATTCGGTAGAGACTTGCATAAGTGACAATCTTCATCGCAGCCTGGGAACAGACCGACTTGTAGTAGATTTTGTTTAATGGGCAACAGAGGAGTAATTAAGTCATTCACAGAGGAGACAAAACGATCATCATCAATGGCGTTGGTACCTTGGCCATGTCTGGGTATTGGCGCTGTTATTACATTAGGCGTTTCTGGGGGATCAAACTTAATCTCCTTTGAGTCGATAAGGTCTTGCACCTTATTCTTTAAGGCCCAACAATCATTTGTATCGTGCCTCGGGCTTTCAGAATGATAGGCACATCGGGCGTTCGGGTTGTAGGAGGAGAAGCAGTATTGGGTTCTTGGGAGCTTCCTTTAGAGTTTCCAGATTGGTCTTTAGAAGGTGTGGAAAAACTTGAGACATGTTCATGTTGATCCGGGTAAATCATCTCATGGGCATTTCTGGTTTGCGCTGATAATTTCACTGCTGATTTGGCACAGGATTAGAAATCATAACAGCCCCTACCGCCGGGCGACAGTCAGTTTTGTTTTGATTCCTATAGTCATATGCAGCACTGACCTCCTTCTTTCCAACAAAGGGCTTCTTCATCATACTCGAGGATGCATCTCTTTGAATTTTGCCGCTTTTTTAACCGGCTTCGACCCGCTCATCGGTCATGATTAATTCAGTAAATCCAGTTGAGGAACTCCCATTCAGGTGGTTGAAAAATGGTCCCGACAAGGTGCCTAGGAACACATCCACTAATTCTCTGTCGGATAGAGGGGGCTGGACCCTGCCTGCGAGATCCCTCCATTTTTGAGCATAGGTTTTGAAACCTTCACATGTTCCCATAGACATGCTTTGCAATTGTGTCCTAGTCGGAGCTAAATCAGCATTGTACTGATATTGTTTGTAGAAAGCGGCGACCAACTCTTCCCAATTGCGAACATTGGTCCCTTCCAATTGATAGAACCAATCCAACTGTGTCCCAGATAAGCTCTCTTGGAAGAAATGCACCCACAGATTCTTGTCAGCCGTATGAGGTTGAATCTTTCTGACGTATGACCTTAGATGTAGCTTTGGGCAAGAGACACCGTCGTATTTGGGGAAAGTGGGGACCTTGAATTTTTGTGGGATGACAACCCCTGAGATGAGTCCTAAATCTTCAAAATCCAAACCGGGTACCCTCTGAATCTCCATAGCATTTAAATGATCCTTTAGCTGTTTGTATTTGTCATCAGCAAGAGGATATTATTCGTCAGAGTAATCAGGCTCTTCCTCTTCCACAGATGTTGAGTCGTTGTTCACTTCCTAGGTTTGATTATCTCCTTCGCTTGATGATGTCACAAAGTTCAAAGTTCGTCTAGCTTGTCCTTTAAACCTCCTTCCCATGATCACAACACTAGTTGATTTCTTTGCTTTCTTCTTCTCTTTGGCCAGTAGAGTCTTCAACTCCTCTTTTCCTTTTGTCAGAGCCAACACAAAATAGTACCTCTTTTCTTCATGGTGCGGGTATGAAGGCAATGCAAGATGTCTCCTAGTAAGGTAGGTATAGGATTGTGAGAGAGAAAGACTTTGATGGCATTAACGTCTATGAATTGGTCCTAATTGGGAAACAGAACCAAACCATAAATGAGAAGAGCAAGGACATCTTCGAAAGCTTGGAAATCCATGTCATCCCAGAATGAACGAGCTTTTTCCAATAGAAACTTAGCTAGAAGGCCTTTAACCCCGCTTCTTGTTTCCCAATTGGCTATGATGCCGACCCCCCAATTGGTAAAAAGAGAATCCCCGGGCACTCTTGAAGCTAGCTCTTGAATTTGAGGGTGTGCTTTTACAAAGCTGATTCGGATGGTGTTTCTTCAGAGAGAATTCATGTCCTACAAAACAAAAAACAAAGATAAATTTCTAAATCGTTGAAATGGTTAGTGAGCATGCATATGATGTTCATGATGTTTATGATGTTTTATGTACAAGTAAATATATACACACACCACAAACAAGTCCCTATGTTTTAGGCTTGCATGAGTTTTGTAGGTAAGTACCCTCTTGAAGTTTAGTTGGCTCAACCTGTCCTAGTAATAGTGATCGGGTTCTAAAGGATCTCAATATCACCGACCTTTCTCTTAGGTATTGTCTCAGCACAACAATCTTTTCTTGCGGCCGAGATATCCCAAAAGTCTAGCCTCAATGAGTGTAGTATCAAGTATCAACCAATTTTCAGCTCTACACCGAAATCGGCTATCTCACTATGTCCTAATGGCCAAGTTTGTTCAATTAGGGTTCTAAAGTCAATTAGTGCTTCATGACGCCACTCATCGGCCCCGTATTCTCCTTGATTCACCACGAGGGATACTGGTACCCACAAATGCGTCACACTAACATAACCATTGTCTCAACCGTATTGATCTACGCCGTACAGTTTCCACAATCTATTGCTATTTACCTAAAAAGATGTCCTAGATCCGGGTGGAGGATCAAAACAAGCCCAATACAAAGAACCAAATATAAAGCACACAAATCAAATAATGAAAGCGAGTAAAGGTGATCTAACCTTAAGGTAACCCCACTTTTAGAATTTTCCCCAGTAGAGTCGCCAGTTCTGTGATACGGTGGGAGAACTTACTTGGTGTTTTATGTTTCGATCGCATTTGTGCGGATAGCAAGAGTCGCCACCGACTTTTCTTTTATCCAAAAGGAAAGGTAAAAAAGCACAGGAAAGACCTTTCGAGATAATTTTCAGGTTCGGGGGGTAGATTATGAAAAGGGAAGGTATTAGCACCCTTTTCATCCATGGTTTTCCACGGGCTCTTAGTTACTCGTTTAGATCACTTGCTTTTGTTTGACAGTGTGCTTGTGGTGTGGGCTTTGAAAGTGTTTTGAAAAATCTCTTTGTAATGGTTCTCGTTTCTATAAGAACGTGTACAAAGTTTTGTTTCGAAAGATGGTTCAAAGACTTGTTTGTGGATTGTGTTTTGGAAAGTGTTTTGAAAAGTTGTTTCGCAATGGTTCTCGTCTCTATAAGAACGTATACAAAGGGTTTTATCTTTTGAAAATATTTTGAGATGAAAGTGTTGGTGTAAAATGTTTTTTGTCGTGAGCAAGCGAGCAACTAGGAGCGAATCTACCTATTCGAAAGGTCTCAAGGTTCTTTTCTTCCTCCTTTTAATGTTGCTATCTTACCATTGATTTGGTAGGAAGCCTCAACGTTGGATGTAAAGGGACAGGCGCGAGTCAATTTTACAGTCATCGAAAGCAAGTTATGTGACGCTTTAGCAATTTTTGTAAGGGACGAGATCGTTTTATCGAAGGCAACATCGAGGGTCATCGAGGGACTATGATCTTTTTTATCAAAGGGTCATTGCATAAACGTCCCATACTCGAGGGACATGACTGTATTTTCGAGGCAACGAGCGAGGTTACCCTAGAGGTGCGCGTGTTAAGAAGTGTGTTTGATTCAAGTTAATTTGATCTTTGAAATTAGGTTAACTAGAGATTGATTTTTTTGATCTTGCCATACACGCCTAATTACTATACAGTAATAAGTAAAACAATAAAAATGCGGAAATTGAAATTCTACGCTATTACAGAGTTCCGGGAATGGGGGTACAAATTAATGAATGGGGGTAACAGTAAGAAATAAATATTTAAATCACACAATACAAGTCCAAACCGTTAAATAATTATTTAGGTTAAACCTCTTTTCATTTGATAAAATTAATTAAGGACTTAATTAATAATGTCAAACAAAAACTATTTTAAAGTTACTAATTATTTAAAACAAATATTAATATATTTACATTTTTTAAATATATGCTGAAGAAATAAAAATCAAATAATTGAAAAGTAAATATTAACAACAAAAAAATATAAAGGGGAAAACTAGAAATGGGCCTGCAAATAGAGCAAAGCAGGGGTGTAGAAATTAAAAAGCCCAAATGTTTCTGGCTGATCCAGTGTAGCAACCCCCTGGAGGTATACCATGGGCGTGCATCTAAGATGCGTTGAAAGGACAACAATAATTGATCATATGGATGGATGATGAGGGCGCATCAGATTAACATGTGGATGCAAGTGGGGGATCATCTAGGGTGACTAAAGGGGTGGTGACAAGTGTCACCAACGGATTGGGCCTAGGCTCTATTATCAAAACAAAACAAAAAGAGAAAGGTTGAAAGCACAGGCCTCCTAACTCATTGTTTTTCTCTCTCTAAACGCTCTGCCCTCTCTCTTCTCTCTTATCATGATCCTTCACCAGAGAAGACCCTTTGGCCGCGCCGAAAATCTCCTTACGGAAGTGACGGCGGCGGCGTACTCAAAACCCTATTTTTCTTACATCTTTATGATCGTCTCTTTCCCTTGGTTACTAATTTATGATTAATTTCTGCAGATTCTTATTTAATAACCCTAAATCTAGAAAGGGGGAAAACGAAACCCTAACTCTCTGTTTAGTGGGATCGATGAAGACAATGATGCATGCAACGACAGATCCACGAGAGTACTGGAAAGGGAAGAAAGAGATCGCATGTGAGGTCCGGATCTATAACCTTACTAACCTCTTAAAGTTCTTTTTTTGGTAAGACGGATCAAACTCTGTGCTTGTGAATGACTTTCTTTCTTCTTCTGAACTTGTGTTATCCTGGTTATTAGATTAGGGCTTTTTTTGCTGTTTGTTTGAATTACTGACTTGCTCCGTTTTGTGTATTTTGAATGGACTTTAAAGATGGGAAAATGATGAACAAAGATACTTGGCTTTTTTGCTGTTTGTTTGCTACTGATTTTCTTATGTTTTTTTTGAATACTGATGTTTGATGACAATGTTTATGTGGTGGACTTTAGTTCTATGTTTTTGTTATTTGCTGGTTTCTAGTGATGGTTTGATGGTTGTTTTTGATGGATACTGGTTTTTAGTGATGGTTTGATGGTTGTTTTGATGGATACTGTGATGCTCTGGTTTTTTAGTGATGGTTTGATGGTTGTTTTGATGGATAATGTGATGTTCTGGTTTTTTTAGTGATAGTTTGATGGTTGTTTTGATGGATATTGTGATGTTCTAGTTTTTTTTAGTGATGGTTTGATGGTTGTTTTGATGGATACTGTGATGTTCTGGTTTTTTAGTGATGGTTTGATGGTTGTTTTGATGGATACTATGATGTTATGGTTTTTTTAGTGATGGCTTGATGGTTGTTTTTTATGGATACTGTGATGTTCTAGTTGGTTTGAGACAAAGGGTTTTCTTGAACTTTTGGTTCTGAGTTTTTTGTGGTTTTATCTTTGCTAGTTCTGTATGTCCCCCTGATATTTTATGGTTCTCTCCTCTTTTATAAAACAGCGATCCTTGTTATCTGGTTAGGGTGAAAAAAATAGGAGGGAAAAAACTTTGAATTTTGACAGTTTTGGCTTTTCTAGTTTTGGGCTTTTGAGTGAAGTTTGAACTGTTTCCATTTTGGTGCAAGTCTAGGCAGTTTTTTGGACTACATTGCAGACTAGTTTGCTGTGGTTTATGTTGATATGCTTTGTGCAGAACTTGGACAAATTTTGAACTGCTATGGGCAGCATAAGGAGGCTTTTTGAGCAGGTCTTCTTGGACTGTTTCTTATAGCAACCTGTTTGTCTTGGCATGGCTTTAGGTTATTTGTTGGCTAGGTGATACGTTTCCTCTTTCCTATTTTTATGAGATAAAGCATTTTCTGAAGGGTTTGCTTGTTTTTAGGAAAATGATGGTATGTTGACTTATATTACAACATTTGATGCCTTTGGCTTGTCGCTTGCATATTGTTTGTTTTGTTCCGTTGCATACATGTGTTTCTGCCTTTGTTTATTACATGTTGGTCTGCAACATTTGTTGTGGGTTTGTTGCAGATTTGGTTCTGCCTTGGACAACTTGCTTGTTGTCTGCTATTTTGCTTGTTATTTCTTGTTGCCTCTGTTTGGCCTGCGCTACTATTAGGCATCTTTGCTATATATTTGTTACTTGTTGCCTGCTGTTTTGTTGTTTGCACTTGCTGCCTTGCCTGTCCAATTTGTATATTTATTTCTTTTTTTTCTCTTTTTTGTGAACCAAGACCTAGGTTTTGAGATTTGCAGAAATAGGGAGAAATGGACAAGCAAAATTCTGATTCCTAAAAGCAAACCCTAGTGATGAAAACTCAAATTTGCTTGGACTTTTCAATATTGATTTTTGCTAATATTCTCTTTTCTTTTGTCACATGTACAAACAAATGGCAAGCAAGACAATGATGAAGAGAAAACCAAGGCTAGCAATGGGGAACTTCTTGAAGATGAAGCAAATAGACTTGAAGAAGAAGCAATTCTTTCCTTGTAGATTTGACTTTGTATTTCACTTGTAATTTACTTGCAATCATTTGTAATCATTTTGTGAATTACCCACAAAACTGTAATGAACACAAAGCTTGAGTAATAATGAAATTTGTTATACAAAACTTTGAGTTTTAGTTTAATTTTGAAATTCTTGATTGAATGTTTGGAATAAAACATCTTGGCTTAATAACTTGCATTTCAAGTAAACATAATATGATAGGATAAATCATGTATTTTGCACTCTTAAACAAAATAAATGTTTAAAAGCTCAAACCCAAATGATTAATTGAACCCTCAATCATGATTGCTTAAAATGATAGTTTTAGACTTTGCACCTTGTTCAAACAGAATATGCTCTAAAAAATAACATCAATCCTCAGAAGATTATAGTTAAGAAAACAAATAAAAATCACACAAATGCCTTTTCAATTATCTGGGCCATGGATTGGGCAAACTTGTAATGTGAGGTTTGAAAATTAACTTAACATACTTTGAGGAGACATGGTGATTTATTTGAAACCTTGATGACTCAAATTCTTTTGAGAAGTGCAAAACCCTAATTGCTGACTGGTTACCTAGGAAAAGAATCTGCTTGATCAACTTTTGAGCCAAATTGAGTGTTTGAGAAACCCTGGGATAACATCTTGAGTGAAAAATGGGAGGGAAAATTTTGGGGTACAACAGCTGCCCCTGTTCAATCTTCTTAAATTTTAGGGTACGAGCGTCCTACCTACTCAAAAGGTCTATGTTCTTTTCTTCCTCCTTTAGATAGTGTTATCTTACCATTGATTGATAAGAAACCCTATTGTTGGATGTGAAGGGACAGGCGCGGGTTAATCATAAAGTTATAGAAGGCAACTTGTGAGACGTTTTAGCAATTTTCGTAAGGGACTAGATCGTTTTACCGAAGGCAACATCGAGGGACATCGAGGGGACTGCGATCTTTTTATCGAAGGGTCTTTGCTAAAGTGTCCCACATTCGAGGGACATGACTATTTTTCCGAGGCGACAAGTGAGGTTATCCTAGAGGTGCGCATGTGAGAAGTGTTTGATATCAATTAATTTTTCTTGATTAGGATTATCTAGCGGTTGATTTTAAATCTTGCCATAGACGCCTAATTACTATACAGTATAAGGAAATGCGGTAAAGTGCGGAAAATAAAATTCTACGCTATTACAACGCTTTAGGAGTGGGGGTACAAATTTATAAATAGTTGTTGTACCTCAAAATTTACCCTCTCACTTATCAAGAATTTGCTCACAAGATCTCCTTAGGCTCAAGACTGCACTATGGTTTGATCAGCTCAAGACACCTCCTCATGCATTGATGACCAAAATTAGGGTTTGAGTTTGCACAAAGATTTTTGAAATTTCTATGCCCCATATGATTTTCATGGATCATTATGGACCCCCGAGATTACTCATGTCAAGTTTCAAGCCTTGGATCACATTTTTGATCAGTCAATTGAGCAGTTGACCTAAAAATCAACTGTATTGGGGAAAAAGTCAACTATGGCCAATTTACAGTCAAACTTCATAATTTTTGATCCACATAAACATTTTAAACTCATATGTATCATTTGATCAAGTTTGAACCACAACTCCTCAATAAATTTAATCAAATCTCCAAAAGGGCAAAATGGTCAAAATTAGGGTTTTGATTGGGAAATGGCAATTTCTGATTTTTGACTTAGAAAATGGTCAATTGGTTTAAAGCATAATATCAAGAGTCCAATTTCATCACTTTGACCTAATTTCATGGTTCAAAACATTGCAAGTCCATTGGATTGACAGATGAATTTTGCAGTCAACTGATCAAAAGTCAACTGTATATTGAAAAGTCAAACTTTGACTTTTTGGTCAAATTCAAGTGCCAAAGATCAAATTTCATCAAAACATGTCAAAATATAAAACTTATTCATCAAGAAATCAAAAGTCAAGATTTCATTTTGAAAAGTCAAAATTTCTAAACTTAGAAAATTTTCTAAGTGTTGGAAATTTCATGTTTTTTCATAACTTTAAGCCAAATTTTCACCATGATGCAAAATGATTCAAGAGAAACTTCCAACATGAAAGTTGTAGATCTCCATGAAATATATAACTTTTCTTTACCCAACTCCTTCCAAAAATGCTTGGATCTCAAGTTATAATTTTATGAACATGTGGTCATGAAACTAAACACTTAGTGAAATTTTGCCCTAATTTGGTCAGGATTTTGACCCAACTTCATGGCACTTTTTCATATAGTTCCAAGGGGAATCTTCAAAATCAATTCAAATATGGTTTGTATAGTACATTTCAAGCTTTCCAAAATGTCTAATAACTCCTTAAGATCATTCTTGAGTAGGGAGAATCGAAGAGATGAAGTTAGAGTTTTGTCACTTGAATTACAAGCCATTTTTGATGAACACATGAACCAAATCCATGCTAGGCTGCGTAATCTTTGCTTTGCAGGCCTAAAACTTGTTTGTCACTCCATAATTAAATGTTTACACAGCTGTTAGGGCTTTGATCTAAGCAATTAAGCTATTATTCAAGTTGCATTTCCATTAATGGCACAAAGTTAACATTGTCATTCTTGTAATGAAAGCTTTTTTGCATAAAGGCCATTCTTGAGCCTCTAACTTGTTCCCTCTGATCACACTCCATCCACAAAGTTAGAATCAAGCTTGTTTAAATCATAACCACTTTATCTTAGCAAGTACAAGACATGGAAACTTGTTTTGTCAAAAAATCACATGTTTAACTTAAACATGTGAATTTGAATTCTAATCAACTAGAGCACTCAAAACTTGTTGCTTATAAATAGAGTCACTATTTGTGAGATAAAGGACGAGCTTAAGCACCCTTAAATACACCTAAACTCTCTCAAATCATAAATTTCCCAAAAACTCCATTATTGCACAGTTTCTAACCTTGAACATCAAACTCACATTTCTCTCGTGCGTTTCTTGGCCTTTTAGTTTCTAAAGCTTCCTTACATCAAGTGAAACCTATCCTTGTCCCTATTTCATTACTGTAACATCATTCACCCTATCTTCCATAACAAAAAACAGAGTATTGCACATTGACTTCTCCAAGTCATTTCAGCCATTCTCAACTCAAGAAAACCATTGCATTAGCTTCCTAGGACCTCAAGGAAGCTAACCTGACCATCACCATCACTTGAAAAAATCTCAAACTCAAAAGACGATTTCCAGTTTTGAGGTAAGTTATCTCAACTTGGAACTCTTCATACAGGCATCATCAATAGTTTATTTGTGAACAAAACATGTAGATATCATTTCCCTGAAGATAACCATGTCCATAGTTTCCACTAATTTTGCTTGAGCTTAGAGAATTTTGAAACTGAAATTTCTGAAATTTTTAGGGTTCAGATTAGGGCCATTAAAATTGCTGCTTATCTTTGATCTATATTTTTAATGCTTCATATTTCTAAAACCTTGAGAAAATTTGCTACAAGTTTCATGTTTACAGTTTTCATTTTTGATGAGAAATGAGAAAGTTACATTTGGTCTGGCTGGAGGTTGAAGATGAAGTCTTCAGGGCACGTTTTGCCTTACATATTTATTGTTTTGTTTGTATTAGCGGATGTATAGCCACCCCAGTGGTAGAAGCGCACGCCTGTAACCTATGGGACCTGGGTTCGCACTCCAGTGGTACCCTTTTCATTTTTCACATTTTCATATTTTCACTTTTTTGATTTTTGTTGTTTTTGGTAGGCGCTGGGCCCCTTTGGGCCTGGCTTGTTTTTTGTTTTTGCTAGCTGACCTCCCTATTGACTAATGGCACCCTAGGCCCAAGTTTATTTATTTTTGTATTTATTTCATTTTTATTTTCTTAAATATATTTTCTAAAAATGCTAAAAATCATAAAATACAAAAAAATAATAGATTTATATCTTGACTTATTTTATTTTATTTTTTCCACAAAAAAATATTTTTATTTATTATACGTTATTTATTTTATTAACTAATCTTGTAAACTTAATTAATATTATATTTTTATTTATTATTTTTTCACACCATTTAAAGTACATTATTTTTAATATTAAAAAAGGCCAAAAAATATTTTATAATACTATAAATATTTTAAAGATAAAAATACCAAAAAATACTTTTCTTAAACTTATTTTCTTTTGATTAATTAATAAGACTAGGGTTTTACTTAAAATCTTTTCTTAATAAAATTCAATTTTAATTAATTATTTTCTTTATTTTAATTAGGTTAAGACAAAATCCCTTTTTCATGAAAATCAAACAAAAACTCATTTTCTTTACATTTTGCATCCTTGTACATTTATTCATTTTTATACTTTGTATTTATTATATTTATTGTATATTTATACCAATTCAATATGGTTGTAATAGACTAATTAGGTTTAAATTCTTGCAATCCCCATTTACAAATTGTACACCCTCCCCACAAATGTTGTAATAGCGTAGTAACTTTAAATTTCGCAATTTATCGCTTTTATATAACATGCTAGTAATTAGGGTTTGTATGGAAAGACTAAAACCAATGCTTAGAAAACCCTAATTCAAGACAAAAATAAGCATGAAAACAATACATTTTCACACAAGCACCCCTAGGGTTACTCCACTTGGTTACCTTATAAAGTGACCATATTACGCATGTAAGGTTCTTAGCAAGACAAGCAAATACAAGATCATAGTCCCTCGATGACGCTATCTAAGTTGCCTTACAAATGATCTAAGTCCCTCAAAAAGAATGCTAAGATACCTTGAAACATTGCTAATCATGGTTATATGATGACCCACGTCCGTCCCGTTTACATCCAAAGATAGGGTTGTTTACCAAATCAATGGTAAGACAACAATGTCAAAGGAAAAGAAAAATGAACAAGAAAGACTTTTTGAGTAGGTAGAATGCTCCTAATTACTTGCTCCATTTCAAAACAAACATCCTTGCTATTTTCAAAACAAACACATACACTTTCAAACATCTTACAAACTTGAAAACATTTTCAAAAGATCAACGTCTTTGTATACATTCTTACAAACAAGAATCATTACAAAGATTTCCTAAACAATGGCCTCTTTACAAAATACTTTCAAAAAACCACACAAAGCACAATTTCAAATAAAAAGCAAGTGATCTAGCAAGTAACTAAGAGCCCATGGAAAACCATGGATGAAAAGGGTGCTAATACCTTCCCTTTTCATAATCTACCCCCCGAACTCAAGAAATAATCTCAAAGGTCATTCCTGTGCTTTTTCACCTTTCATTTTGGATAAAAGAAAAGTCGGTGGAGACTCTTCCTAACCGTAACGTTTGCGATCAAACGCAAAACCCTCAAGTCAGTTCTCCCATCGTATCACAGAACTAGTGACTCTGCTGGGGATTTTCTAAAAGTGGGGTTACCTTAGGGCTAGATCAAATTTACTTGCTTACATTGTTTGACTTGTATGCTTTATATTATGGTTCTTTGTTTGGGTTTGAATACTCTACTCGGATTTGGGATACAATATAGGTAAGTAGCAATACATTATGGAAACTGTGTAGGGTATACCGACATGTTATAAGCAATATCTACATTAGTGCGACATATTTGTGGGTACCGGTAGACTTTGAGTTAATCAAAGAGAATACAGGGCCGTTGAGTGATGTCATGAAGCACTAATGAACTTCTAGAACCTTTACTTGACCAACTTGGCCTTTAGGATGTAGTGAGATGACCGACTTTGGTGCAGTCCGAAGTTGGTAGATACTCGATACTACACTCATTGAGGTTTGGTTTTTTGGGATATTTTGGTCGCCATTAAAGAGGCTTGTTCTAAAACAATGACCAAGGAAACAAACCAGTGATATTGAGCTCCTTAGAACCCGGTTACTATTACTAGGACAAGTTGAGGCAACTAAACTTCAGGAGGGTACTTACCTATGAAACTCCATGCAAGCCTAAACCTAAGGACTTGTTTGCTTTGTTTGTATATACATACTTATACATAACATCATGAACATCATAACATCATACACATTCACTAACCATTTTAAGGATTTTGGGATTAATCTTTGTTCTTGTTTTGTAGGATATGGATTCTATTCGCAGTAAAACTATTCAAGTCAACCTTGTAAGGATCCCTCCACAACTTAAGGAGCTAGCTTCAAGGATTCCTGAAAACTCTCCATTCACCAAGAGACATGGTCGCCTACTCAACTTGGTCACCTCCAACATAGATGAGGACATAATGAAGGTGCTCTTTCAGTTCTTTGATCCTTTACACCATTGCTTCACATTTGCCGACTATCAAATTATGCCTACTTTGGAAGAATTCTCCCGACTCTTGAGGATTCCCATTCTTAACCAACTACCTTTCAATGGTATGGAAAGAGACCCAAATCCAGAAGAGATTGCTCAAGCTCTACACTTGCACTCATCTGATGTCACAACTTATTGGGAAACAAGGAGTGGTGTCAAAGGTTTCCTAGCAAAGTTCTTGTTCGAGAAAGCCCAAAACTGTTAGAACTCCTTAGATTTGCAAGCCTTTGAGGAAATTGTGGCTCACCTCATATATGGGATGGTTTTGTTTCCAAATCCTGACCAACTCATAGATGTGAACGCTGTCAAAATCTTCATATCTCGTAACCCGGTGCCTATATTGCTAGGGGATATCCTACACTCTTTTCACACTCACACAATGAGGAAAAGAGGTATCCTTATGTGTTGCACTCCTCTCTTAGAAAGATGGTTTATTTTGCATCTTCCTCAATCTGTATTAAAGAATGAGCAAGGTTCAAGGTGGTCACAAAGGTTGATGACGCTCAAACATTCAGACATTCATTGGTGCTCCCAATCCATAGAGAATGTTACTATTGTCGACCGTAGTGGAGAATTTCCTAATGTCCCTTTGCTTGGAATTAGGGGAGGTATCACCTACAACCCCTGCTTAGCCTTAAGACAGTTTGGTTATGCCCAAAGGGATAGCCCGCACGAGATGCTGATTCAAGGTTTGGTATTTGACTACGACAACGATGATCAATGTCTTCGCCATAGATTTATCCGAGCTTGGAGGATGTTGAAAAAGGTAGATAGCAAGACACTGGGGCACAAGAATTCCATCCCTCTTGAGCCTTACCTCAAATGGGTACGAACTCATGCTTAAAATATTATGATGCCTTATCCCTCCATTCTCCCGGTAATCATTGAGCCTGTCATGGAAGGAGATGTTCCTTACACTATCCTACATCCTGACATGCCCACATCTTTTGAAGACCTACAAAGGGATTGGATACAACTCAAGGGGGAGCGAGATACTTTCGAAGCCCAATTCTATGCAAGCGAGAAGAAGGTTTTGGAACTCACTAGACTACTTCATGAGGAGCAGACTCTGAATGCCTACATTGCACCAAAGAGGATGCGTACTACCTTTTTATCTTAGAGTTTTTTGTATTATTTTGCCCAAGAAGGCATTGATGTACTCAAGACTTTAATTTATGAATATAACATGTGTTTCCTTTTTGTCTAAAACAAATTTGAATCTTAAAATCCTTGAAATCATTGCATACGCATTTATCATTCATCATAACATAAGCAGGTTTCTTGCAACAAGTCTCCTCATCTCTCTACTGTTTATTTCAGTAATATGGATATCGAGCAAATGGTAAAGGACCTCCAAGCTCAGAATGCACAGTTCCAACAGTTATTTTTAACTCTAGCCAAAGGACAAGAAGAGTTGAAGACCTTGCTGGCTGAGGAGAAGAAAAAGAAGACAAAGAAGATAACCAGAGTTCTAAACATGGGAAGAAGATTCCAAGGGCAGACAAGAAGGGCCTTATACTTTGCAATGATATCCGGTGAGAAAGACAATCAAGATGGGAAAAGGAAAGAAACAGTTGTCCAGTCAGAGTCAGAAGAGGAAGAGGAAGAAGAAGATTATTCTGAAGAACAATACCCTCCAGCTGATGACAAGTATAAACATCTCGAAGAACGGTTGAGTGCAATGGAAATCCAAAAAGTGCCTGGCTTGGACTTTGAGGAGTTGGGGTTAGTATCGGGAATTGTCATTCCTCCAAAATTCAAAGAACCCGTGTTCGCCAAATATGACAGAGTTTCATGCCCTAAAATGCATCTCCGGTCCTATGTGAGGAAAATCCAGCCTTATACCGCTGCCAAAGATTTATGGGTACACTTCTTCCAAGACACTTTGTTTGGAACTCAACTTGATTGGTTTTATCAGTTAGAAAGAGCCAATGTTCATAACTGGGAAGATCTTGTTGTAGCCTTTTACAAACAATACCAATACAACGCTGATCTTGCACCTACCCGTACTCAACTCTAGAGTATGGCCATGGTTTCAAGTGAAGGCTTCAAGGACTATGCGCAAAAATGGAGAGACTTTGCTGGGAGAGTTCAACCTCCCCTATCTGAAAGGGAATTAGTAGACATGTTTTTGGGCACCTTGTCTGGTCCCTTCTTCAATCACCTAATTGGGAATTCATTCACAGGTTTTACCGAACTGATATTGACCGGAGAGAGGGTAGAAGCTGGGAAAAGAGTGGAAAGATTCAAAAAAATGCATCCTCTGCTGCTGTAAGGAAGCCATTAATCAGAAAGAAGTAAGTGGTTGTTGTATATCCTCAGAGAAATCAAGATAGGGCCGAATTTCGTCCAATGGTAGGGGCTGTTATGATTCCTAAACTTGCACCTGATCAGCAAAGAAACAAAGAACCAAGGATGGAAAGACCAGTCAGACAATTCACCAGAATTAACATGACCTTATCTCAAGTATTTCCACACTTGCTAAGATCCAACCTAGTGACCTTGAAAGAAGCTCCAAAGAACCCTAACACAACCTCTCTTCACTATCATCCTAATGCCCGCTGTGCATACTACTCTGAGAGTCCCGACCATTACACTAATAACTGTTGGGCTCTAAAGAACAAAGTACAAGACCTCATTGAAGCTAAAGAGATTGAATTCGATGCGATCGAAAAGCCAAATGTCATTTCTGCCCCTATGCCCAAACACGGCCATAATAACAACGCAATTGGAGTAGATATGTTTGTTACTTCAGTTGATGAACTTATGACCCCACTCCTGATTATTAAAAAGAACTTATTAAATGCCAGTGTATTCCCAGGCCGTGATAAAAGCTTCCATTTCAGTTTGTCCTCACCAACCAGTTGTCCTTTGTTGAAAGCAGGCATTCAGTGCCTAATAGATAACAAGGAAATTTTGTTTGAGAAGACTTATGTTGCACCTGTTCCTTATAATGATGTTTCTATCATTACCATTTCCACCAATTCTTCCAGGGTCTCCACCAAAAGACCCGTTAGAATTACATCAGTTCCAAAAATAACCCCTTTGATAATTACAATGCCTGGACCAGTCCCGTATTCATCAGACAAAACCATACCATGGAATTATGGAGGGGATGTCTACTACCACGATATCAAGCAAGATTGGCCAGCTACCGAAGATTCAAGTTCCGAGAAAGTTAAATTTGATATCAGTAATATTGCAGGGACTAGCAAGATTACCCGAAGCGGAAGGATATTCTCTCCAGAAATTTCTCCCCCAAAAGCAGTTTCTGGACCCGTAATTATTCCTATTATTGTTGCTCCTCCGAAGGCTATTCCAAGTCCTACAATCATCTCCACCAATACTCCAACTGACAAAGCTGTTACAATCCATGCTATCACTCCTACTGACATTCCCGCTGCCGAGTTAACTGAGACTCGAGGTAAGAGTATTTTGATTGAGCCTGTTTGGTCGAAGGAACAATCATTGGCTATCCATGAGACCCCCCGTAAAGAGATGGAGGAAATTCTAAAGATCATAAAAAGAAGAGACTACGATGTAGTTGGACAACTGGGCAAACTCCATCTAAAATTTCCATGATGGCTTTACTACTATGTTCCGAGGCACATGCAAAAGCCTTGGTAAAATTCCTGAAAATTGCCCATGTACCCCAAGAAACATCTGCGGGTCAGTTCCAAGACTGCGTAGCCGGCTTGACTGCAAATAATGGTTTAGGTTTCTTGGATGCTGATTTAACGCCAAGAGGAAGGAAGCATAATGAGGCATTACATGTCTCAGCGGAATGCAGGGGCACAACCTTGGCCCATGTCTTGGTGGACACTGGCTCATCTCTGAATGTATTGCCTAAAAAGGCTCTTAATAAGTTTGAATGTGAAGGATTTACATTGAAACCAAGCAACATAGTAGTGAGAGCTTTTGATGGCTCGAAAAGGATGGTGCATGGGGAAGTGGATATTCCCATAAAGGTTGGAACCCAAAAATTTGATTCAACTTTTTATGTAATGGATATTCGCCCTTCATACTCCTGCTTGCTAGGCCGACCATGGATTCATAATGCTTGCGTTGTTACTTCTATGTTGCACCAAATGCTGAAGTATCCGATTCAAGGGAAGATTATCACCGTTCATGGAGAAGAAGAGTATATGATCAGCCATCTCAATTCCTTCAGATATGTGGAATTAGATGGTGAATTTATTGAAACTCTATTCCAACACTTTGAAGAAGTCCTGCAAGATGTGGCAGTGACCAGGGCTGATCCCAAGATCACACAGCCTCCACTCAGGATGTCATCTTTGAAGGATGCAAAAGCAGTGATAGAAGAAGATGGGTGCACTATTTGGGGACAACTCCCAGATATCCCATACAAGTCTGACAAGTTTGGCCTGAGTTTCACTTAAGGTGCTCAGAAGACTGTACGCCGCGCTCGTGCTGGAGGACCACCCCTGAAGATCAGCAACCGTGAAGTCAACGCGGTAGAGGATGATGAATATGGATGCAACTTGGAGGATTGGATCTTCCAAAATGTCAGTGGAGGGCTCAGCAACTGGGAGGCTAGAGATTTTATCCCGATCAATTTTATCCCACAGTAATTTGTCTTTACATTTTGTTGGATCTGTAATATTAAAACAATTCAGACTCTTAAAACCTTGTGTCTTACCCGAAGCACAATGGTCCATTTGTAAGGGTTATTATCTCATTTCCACATGACATCAATGAATCATGGAAATTTTGTATACAAACTTTGTGCTCATTGTTTTTATTTTTTACATTTTCATTTCTTTCAAAGATAGTTATACCCTTACACACACTCACACTCACAATGCAGGTCTACATCCATTCGGGATCCCATGGGTAACGGTTATGTTGTGGCTTTTTATGACTCTGAAAATCTAATCTACCAAGCTGAAGACGAAGGTGAGGAAGATTGTGAAGTACCAGGGGAACTTTCCAGATTACTACAACAAGAAGAGAGGACCATTCAGCCACACGAGGAACCCATGGATACAATCAACCTAGGTACCGAGGAAGACAAAAGAGAAGTCAAGGTGGGTGCCAACCTGGAACCCAGTGTCAAAGAGAGTCTGATTCTGTTGCTACACGAGTATGTTGAGGTCTTTGCCTGGTCGTATGAAGACATGCCAGGACTTGATGCATATATTATGGTACATCGTCTACCTACAAAAGAGGATTGCCCACCATTAAAACAAAAGGTCCGTCGAATGCGACCAAATATGTCGGAGAATATTATAGCAGAAGTCATGAAACAATTCAACACTGGATTCTTGGCCGTCACCTCCTATCCGCAATGGGTTTCCAATGTTGTTCCCGTGCCCAAAAAGGACGGCAAGGTACGAATGTGCATGGACTAGAGAGATTTAAATAGGGCATGCCCTAAGGATAATTTCCCACTTCCCCACATTGACATCCTAGTTGACAATATGACACAACACAAAGTGTTTTCCTTCATGGACGATTTCTCAGGTTACAACCAAATCAAAATGTCGCCTGAGGACATGGAGAAAACAACATTTGTGACATAGTGGGGCACATTCTGCTACAAGGTTATGCCATTCGGACTGAAGAATGCTGGGGAAACCTATCAGCGTGCCATGGTAGTTCTATTTCACGACATGATACATCACGAAATAGAGGTCTACGTGGATGACATGATAGCTAGATCTCAAACAGAAGAAGAGCATCTTGATCATTTACAGAAACTATTTGAGAGACTAAAGAAGTACAAGTTGAGGTTGAACCCAAATAAATGCATGTTTGGAGTAAGGTCTGGTAAGCTCCTAGGTTTTGTCGTCAATAATAAGGGTATTGAAGTAGATCCTTCCAAACTGAAAGCGATACAAGAGATGCCTGCTCCTCGTACTGAGAAGGAAGTAAGAGGATTCTTGGGACGTTTAAACTACATTTCCAGATTCATTACTCACCTGACAGCTACTTGTGAACCAATCTTCAAACTATTGAAGAAAGATCAAGTAGTCAAATGGAATGATGAGTGCCAAAATGATTTCGACAAGATCAAAGAGTACCTGCAAGAGCCTCCTGTTTTGATTCCACTAGTCGAGGGAAGACCATTGATCATGTATCTGACTGTTTTGGAAAATTCAATGGGGTGTGTGCTGGGGCAGCATGACGAGTCTGGCCGAAAAGAGCATGCTATTTATTACCTGAGCAAAAAGTTTATCGACTGTGAAACAAGATATTCACTGCTCGAGAAAACTTGCTACGCTCTGGCATAGGCTGCTCACCGGCTAAGACAGTATATGCTGACCCATACTACCTTGTTGATATCTAAAATGGATCCAATAAAATACATCTTTGAGAAACCTGCTCTCTCCGGGAGAATAGCGAGATGGCAGATGATCCTGACGGAATATGACATACAATATACTACCCAGAAAGCTATAAAGGGTAGTGTACTAGCCGATAACCTTGCTCACCAAGCTGTAGAAGACTACCAGTCCATGAAGTTCAAATTCCCAGATACAGACATCATGATGGTAGACAACTATGAAGAATTCAGACCATATGACGGACCTGAACAAGGATCCTGATGGACCCTGGTTTTTGATGGGGCATCTAACGCACTCGGAAATGGTATTGGTGCTATACTCATATCTCCTGAAGGATTTCATACTCCTTTTACGGCAAGACTCTGCTTTAATTGCACAAATAACATGGCGGAATACGAAGTGTGCATCTTTGGTCTCAAAGCTGCCATAGATTTAGGGATCAAGTCTTTGAATGTATTCGGGGATTCAACTTTGGTTATTAGCCATATCAAATGGAAATGGGATACCAAACACCTTAACCTTATCCCTTATAAAGAACATGTTTTTACATTGCTCCCACATTTTGAGAAGATTACCTTCGAGCATTTCCCGCGAGAAGAAAATCAGCTAGCAGACGCACTAGCCACGACGTCATCTATGTTTAAACTTAAATGGGATAATGAGGCTCCCCAGATCACCATTGAATGAAGGGATGAACCAGGACACTATCACGAGATTAATACTAAAGAAATAGTGGACCAGCCTTGGTTTCACGAAGTCAAGAGGTATCTCGAAACCCAAGAATATCTTGAAGGAGCTTCAGTCAATGATAAGAAGTTCTTAAGGAGGTTCTCTGCTAAATTCTTCCTTAGTAATGACATTCTTTACAAACGCAACCATAACTCTATGTTACTTCGGTGCGTAGACAAGGTTGAAGCTGAAAGAATCATGGTTGAGTTACATGAAGGCACTTTTGGCACCCATTCCAGTGGGCATACGATGGAAAAGAAAATCCTACGGGCAGGCTATTATAGGTCTACCATGGAAGAAGATTGCTATCAACACTCTCGAACCTGCCATAAGTTTCAGATTTATGCTGACAATGTACACGTACCTCCGGTTCCTCTGAATGTCTTGACGGCTCCTTGGCCCTTTGCTATGTGGGGGATTGATATGATTGGGGAAATCAAGCCAACCACCTCTAATGGACACCGCTTCATCTTAGTGGCCATTGACTATTTTACCAAGTGGGTGGAGGCAGCTTCCTTCACTTCTGTTACCAAGAACGTTGTCGCCCGGTTCATCAAGCAGAATATCATTTGTCGTTACGGTATCACCGAGAGGATCATTACAGACAATGGTACAAACTTGAATAATACTATGATCACCGCCCTGTGCGAGCAATTCAAGATCCAGCATCATAATTCTTCCCCTTACCGGCTGAAGATGAATGGTGTTGTCGAAGTCGCCAATAAGAACATTAAAAAGGTCATACAGAAAATGACATTCACATATAAAGACTGACATGAGATGCTACCATTCGCTCTCTGTGGATATCGTACCACAACTCTCACATCAACTGGGGCGACACCCTATTCTCTGGTATACGGAATGGAGGATGTCTTGCCTATTGAGGTCCAGATCCCCTCTCTGAGAATTTTGAAGAATGTAGGGCTGAATGACGAAGATTGGATCCAGACTCGACTTGATCAACTAAACTTGATTGATGAGAAAAGGCTTGCTGCTGTCTACCATGGTCAAATGTATCAAAAATGGATGATCTAGGCTTTCAACAAAAAGGTCAGACGCCAAGTGTATCAAGTTAGGGATCTGGTGATCAAACGTATCATACTACCGCAAGGTGATCCCAGGGGAAAATGGACTCCTACATACAAAGGACCGTTTGTAATCAAATTTTTTTTCTCTGGTGGGCCAATGATCTTGACCACCATGGATGGTAACAACCTGCCGCACCCTGCAAACGCAGACATAATCAAAAGATACTACGCATAAGAGACCTTATAGGTTAACACACCTAGTCAAAATAAGGGCATCTCGGCGAACCAAAAAGGTTCGGGAAAAATTTAGGGATAAAACAAAAAAAATCTGTACACCCAGCAAGCTGAAAACCTGAAAGGGCGACTTAGGCAAAAAAGGGTATCCTGGTGGACTGAAAACCCGAAAGGGCGGTCCAGGCAAAAGTTAGGGAATTAAAGCGTATGACTATGTCCCGTTGGATCACCTTACGGACAACCTGCAAACTCATAGGTTCTGATCAATTCAATCAACTTCAGACAAGGCAACTAATAAACAAGATGCTCAAAGATATAAAGACTATAGCAGAATGGGAACCCCATGGGATTATTGCACATAGCTATCTTTTCTTTGTATTATAATTTTCATTTTTTACGACGATATTCTCTTACTAGAATGTTTGTCTCATTGTACAAAAATACTTACTCAAAGTCAATACAAAGATATCCCTTTGGAAGTGCGAAAACTATCTGTTTTTCTTTACGCTTGTGTTTTGTTTACAAAAACGTCCAATGATTCATTGTTGAACATATGCATTTGAACATAATTATTGTTTGTAAATAAACAAAATGGAAAGACAATCACTGATGGCTTTAAGAGGTAGGGAAATATCTCCATGATATTTCCATAATCCCCCGCAGTGTGCAGTTCAATCCCCAATAGAAATAAGCTTCCAGTTATCAATCCCTGTTAGAAGTCACCAAATTTCCCAGGATTTTACAAGCAGTACACGACATTTCCTTTACAATAGAGTTTATTTCTATAAGAAGAAATCCATCAACACTTCAACTTCACAACATGAAGACTTACACTCCATATCCTCAGCAGCAGTCATGGATTTATTTTCCCAATCTAACAACAGCGCAGCAGATTAGCTCACATACACATACATCGCATCCATATATCATAAACATTGATAACACGAATGCATTATACCTTGCATTTCATACAACATGACATTGCATATTAGCTAAAATTTTACCCTTTTCAGGATAAGGTTAATCAATAGCTACCATTAACAATGTTCAAAGGATTTCCAGATACAATTCAGATACACTCTAGACACGGACGCCATTCTGATACTCATTCAGAGTCAACATTCAGATACAGTTCAAATGCACTCCAAACATGGATGTCATCCTGAAACTCATTCAACTCTCAAATACAGTTCAGATACGCTCCAGACATGGATTCCATTCTGATACACATTCAAATTCATCTTTCCAGATACAGTTCAGATACGCTCCAGATACGGATGCCATTTTGACACTCATTTAAATTCAACTTTCAGATACAGTTCAGATACGCTCCAGACACAAATGCCATTTTGATACTCATTCAGATTCAGCTTTCAGATACAATTCAGATACGCTCCAGACACGGACACCATCCTGATACTCATTCAGATTCAGCTTTCAGATACAGTTTAGATATGCTCTAGGCACGGATGCCATTCTGATACTCATTCAGATTCATCTCTCAGATACAGTTCAGATACACTCCAGACACGGACGCCATTCTGATACTCATTCAGATTCTCTTTCAGATTCAGTTCAACAATCACTTTTGGATGGCATCTACAAGCCCATCTCCAACAACTTTCCATCATCCCTCCAAATGGCATCTTTAAGCCCATTCCCTATACCATCAACCTTCACAACACCAAGTGCAAATTTCTGGGCACTATAGTGTCCAATCATCTTCCACCTTCGAGTCACGAATGGAAAAACTTTCCAATCTAACTCTTCAGGCTCAAGAAGATTGAATAGGGGCAGATATTGTACCTTAAAATTTTCCCTCTCACTTATCAAGAATTTGCTCACAAGATTTCCTTAGGCTCAAGACTGCACTATGGTTTGATCAGCTCAAGACACCTCCTCATGCACTGATGACCAAAATTAGGGTTTGAGTTTGCACAAAGATTTTTGAAATTTCTATGCCCCATATGATTTTCATGGATCATTATGGACCCCCAAGATTACTCATGTCAAGTTTCAAGCCTTGGATCACATTTTTTATCAGTCAATTGAGCAGTTGACCTAAAAATCAACTGTATTGGGGAAAAAGTCAACTATGGCCAATTTACAGTCAAACTTCATAATTTTTTATCCACATCAACATTTTAAACTCATATGTATCATTTGATCAAGTTTGGACCACAAATCCTCAATAAATTTAATCAAATCTCCAAAAGGGCAAAATGGTCAAAATTAGGGTTTTGATTGGGAAATGGCAATTTCTGATTTTTGACTTAGAAAATGGTCAATTGGTTTAAGGCATGATATCAAGAGTCCAATTTCATCACTTTGACCTAATGTCATGGTTCAAAACATTGCAAGTCCATTGAATTGACAGATGAATTTTGCAGTCAACTAATCAAAAGTCAACTGTATATTGAAAAGTCAAACTTTGACTTTTTGGTCAAATTCAAGTGCCAAAGATCAAATTTCATCAAAACATGTCAAAATATAAAACTTATTCATCAAGAAATCAAAAAGTCAAGATTTCATTTTGAAAAGTCAAAATTTCTAAACTTAGAAAATTTTCTAAGTGTTGGAAATTTCATGTTTTTTCATAACTTTAAGCCAAATTTTCACCATGATGCAAGATGATTCAAGAGAAACTTCCAACATGAAAGTTGTAGATCTCCATGAAATATATAACTTTTCTTTACCCAACTCCTTCCAAAAATGCTTGGATCTCAAGTTATAATTTTATGAACATGTGGTCATGAAACTAAACACTTAGTGAAATTTTGCCCTAATTTGGTCAGGATTTTGACCCAACTTCATGGCACTTTTTCATATAGTTCCAAGGGGAATCTTCAAAATCAATTCAAATATGGTTTGTATAGTACATTTCAAGCTTTCCAAAATGTCTAATAACTCCTTGAGATCATTCTTGAGTAGGGAGAATCGAAGAGATGAAGTTAGAGTTTTGTCACTTGAATTACAAGCCATTTTTGATGAACACATGAACCAAATCCATGCTAGGCTGCGTAATCTTTGCTTTGCAGGCCTAAAACTTATTTGTAACTCCATAATTAAATGTTTACACAGCTGTTAGGGCTTTGATCTAAGCAATTAAGCTATTATCCAAGTTGCATTTCCATTAATGGCACAAAGTTAACATTGTCATTCTTGTAATGCAACCTTTTTTGCATAAAGTCCACTCTTGAGCCTCTAACTTGTTCCCTCTGATCACACTCCATCCACAAAGTTAGAATCAAGCTTGTTTAAAGCATAACCACTCTATCTTAGCAAGTACAAGACATGGATACTTGTTTTGTCAAAAAATCACATGTTTAACTTAAACATGTGAATTTGAATTCTGATCAACTAGAGCACTCAAAACTTGTTGCTTATAAATAGAGTCACTATTTGTGAGATAAAGGACGAGCTTAAGCACCCTGAAATACACCTAAACTCTCTAAAATCAGAAATTTCCCAAAAACTCCATTATTGCACAGTTTCTAACCTTGAATATCAAACTCACATTTCCCTCGTGCGTTTCTTGGCCTTTTAGTTTCTAAAGCTTCCTTACATCAAGTGTAACCTATTCCTGTCCCTATTTCATTACTATAACATCATTCACCCTATCTTCCATAACCAAAAACAGAGCATTGCACATTGACTTCTCCAAGTCATTTCAGACACTCTCAACTCAAGCAAACCATTGCATTAGCCTCCTAGGACCTCAAGGAAGCTAACATGATCATCACCATCACTTGAAACAAGCTCAAAATCGAAACACGATTTCCAGTTTTGAGGTAAGTTTTCTCAACTTGGAACTCTTCATACAAGCATCATCAATAGTTTATTTCTGAACAAAACATGTAGATATCATTACCCTGAAGCTAACCATGTCCATAGTTTCCATTAATTTTCCTTGACCTTAGAGAATTTTAAAACTGAAATTTCTGAAATTTTTAGGATTCAGATTAGGGCCATTAAAAGCATGCTTATCTTTGATCTATAGTTTTAAAGCTTTATATTTCTGAAACCGTGAGAAAATTTGCTACAAGTTTCATGTTTACAGTTTTCATTTTTGATGAGAAATGAGCAAGTTACAGTTGGTCTGGCTGGAGGTTGAAGATGAAGTCTTCAGGGCATGTTTTGTCTTACATATTTATTGTTTTGTTTGTATTAACGGATGTATAGCCACCCCAGCGGTAGAAGCGCGCGCCTGTAACCTATGGGACCTGGGTTCGAGCCCCAATGGTACCATTTTCATTTTTCACTTTTCTGATTTTTGTTGTTTTTGGCAGGCGCTGGGCCCCTTTGGGCCTGGCTTGTTTTTTGTTTTTGCCAGTTGACCTCCCTATTGACTAATGGCACCCCTGACCCAAGTTTGTTTATTTTTTTATTTATTTCATTTTTTATTTTCTTAAATATATTTTCTAAAAATGCTAAAAATCTTAAAATACAAAAAAATAATAGATTTATATCTTGACTTATTTAATTTTATTTTTTCCACAAAAAAATATTTTTATTTATTATGCTTTATTTATTTTATTAACTAATCTTGTAAACTTAATTAATATTATATTTTTATTTATTTATTTTTCACACCATTTAAAGTACATTATTTTTAATATTAAAAAAGGCCAAAAAATATTTTATAATACTATAAATATTTTTAAGATAAAAATACCAAAAAATACTTTTCTTAAACTTATTTTCTTTTGATTAATTAATAAGACTAGGATTTTACTTGAAATCTTTTCTTAATAAAATTCAATTTTAATTAATTATTTTCTTTATTTAAATTAGGTTAAGACAAAATCCCTTTTTCATGAAAATCAAACAAAAACTCATTTTCTTTATATTTTGCATCTTTGTACATTTACTCATTTTTATACTTTGTATTTATTTTATTCCTTGTATATTTATACCAATTCAATATGGTTGTAATAGACTAATTAGGTTTAAATTCTTGCAATCCCCATTTACAAATTGTACATCCCCTCCCCACAAATATTATAATAGTGTAGTAACTTTAAATTTCGCAATTTATCGCTTTTATATAACATGCTAGTAATTAGGGTTTGTATGGAAATACTAAAACCAATACTTAGAAAACCCTAATTCAAGACAAAAAAAAGCATGAAAACAATACATTTGCACACAAGCACCCCTAGGGTTACTCCAGTTGGTTACCTTATAAAATGACCCTATTACGCATGTAAGGTATCTTAGCAAAACAAGCAAATACAAGATCATAGTCCCTCGATGACGCTATCTAAGTTGCCTTACAAATGATCTAAGTCCCTAAAAAAGAATGCTAAGATACCTTGCGACATCGCTAATCATGGTTATACGATGATCCACGTCCGTCCCGTTTACATACAAAGATAGGGTTGCTTACCAAATCAATGGTAAGACAACAATGTTAAAGGAAAAGAAAAATGAACAAGAAAGACTTTTTGAGTAGGTAGAATGCTCCTAATTACTTGCTCCATTTCAAAAAAAACATCCTTGCTATTTTCAAAACAAACACATACACTTTCAAACATCTTACAAAGTTGAAAACATTTTCAAAAGATCAACGTCTTTGTATACATTCTTACAAACAAGAATCATTATAAAGATTGCCTAAACAATGACCTCTTTACAAAATACTTTCAGAAAACCACACAAAGCACAATTTCAAACAAAAACCAAGTGATCTAGCAAGTAACTAAGAGCCCATGGAAAACCATGGATGAAAAGGGTGCTAATACCTTCCCTTTTCATAATCTATCCCCCGAACTCAAGAAATAATTTCAAAGGTCTTTCTTGTTCTTTTTCACCTTTCCTTTTGGATAAAAGAAAAGTCGGTGGAGACTCTTGGTAACCGCAACATTTGCAATCAAACACAAAACCCTCAAGTCAGCTCTCCCACCGTATCACAATAGGGATGAAGTAAAAGCCTAATTAAACTATTTACAAACCGTAAGCAATTACAATAATCGAAAGAATGTGAAAAATAGTAAACTACGAGCAAATGAAAAGAGAAAGAAAATTGTTTTGTGATTTTATCAAATAAAGAAATTAAATCAACTAAAAGTTGTAAACGAAAATTCAAGAATTCTAAATAATATTTTTGGTATTTTTATTTGTGAGAAAATTTGAAAAGCGAATAAAAACCTATTCTATTATTTTTTGGAATTTTTGTTTGTCATGAAGAAAATAAAACAATTAGAAGAAATCAACTAAACAAATATTAAAAATAGAGTAATATGGTAACTAACAAAATTGATTTATTCACAAACTTCTTTAAACAAATTTTTAAAACTAAGAATAAGCAATCATTTAGTTGAGAAAAACTTGAATTTAAAACCTAAACTAAAAATTCTAAGTTTATCAAAAAAAGGTTAAAATTTCTAAAATTACTAAGTTAAATCTAAACAAAACTTAATTCTAAAGATTGATAATTAAATTCGAATAAAACAAAAGAATTAAGAAAATCACTAAAACTTAGAGAAAAGGGTGTAAATAGAAAATATTGGTGTGAGCTACGAAATTTGTATGAGCTTGTGATTAATCTGAGGTGAGGCCCAATATCATTAATTAATTAGAAAATAAAACAGATAATTGTTTGAAGTGGAAAACAAATAGTTTGGACTGAAAGGTAATATGGGGTTAGTGCTGAGTAAACTTGTAGGCCTAAGGATAGAAGAAAAAAAGCCCGGGCTCGGTTCAATTGAGGCCCAAATGTCTCTCTAGTTGGCGCAGGGGTACATGAAGTGAAAACCTCAAGGCTCCAACGCCTCTTTTAACAGGAACAAGAATAAGAGATATCGTTCTCTTTTCCTCTCTCGCCTGAACCGCACAACAACAATAAACAACTTGTTCTCTTCCATTTCCAAAAAATATCACGATTTACTCTCCTCTTCAACTCACCCTCTCTCAAAAACCGATTCCTCTCGCGGATCCTCTTCCTTTTGTTTAGTCAATTATGGACAAAACAACAGTAACAAGCACAACCCTAAGCCCCAAATTGACCAATCCCCAACGAAATTGAAAACAGAAAAATCAAAGAATTACATGACAACAACCTGAATCTGGGTAAGCTGCTTCTTTATTCTGCTTTTGAACTTCTTCATTTTCTTTATGCTTGATTTCAAATTCTCTTTTCTCTTCTCCGTGTTAACGCTCTATTTCTTTCTTCTCTGAGTGAAGACCGACGAAGGGTTCTCAGATGTACGATGGAGATGGGTAGTGCCTCGCGGAATCGCGGCCGAGGCTTAAGGTCTGGTTCGGTGGTGGTTATATTGGAAGGTGGTGGTGATCGATGGTTAGGAAGATGAGCGGAGGGGGTTTGGGTGAAGGGAGTATTATGCTGAGGTGATATCAGGTGGTTGGTTATGATGTCGAGGGGAACATGAATGGATTTGGGATGGTTTTAAAAGGTTATACGTGGGTGATATGAAGGTTGAAGATGGTGAATTTTCTCTGTTTTTTTTTCTGTCCAATTCTCTGCTGTTAATCTATATCTCACTAAGCTATTGCTTTGTTATTCTATAGTAACAACAACTAACGTTTAGGGGGAAATATTTTGATAATTTTCAAAAACTTTCGGTATGCTGAAACTGCACTTTCTAAAGCAGTTTGTTTTGCTTTTTGTGTGTAAGTTTTGGATTGATTATTGCAGCTATTTTGATAGTGTTAGTTAGCTTTATACATGGTTTTTTTAGCAGCTAATGCAGCCTGCTTTTGACAGTTTTATGGGCAGCAATGGCACAAGCTTTTTGACTGTTGTATTGGCTAGGTGATATCTCTCTAATCATATCCCTTTTCCTCTTTATATTTCATTGATGCAAACTATTTTTCCTTTTTGAAATTTCTGAAGGGTTTTCAAAATTAGGAAAATGATGATATAAAGGGCTATGTGAGCTAGTGCGAGCTTGCACTGTTGTTTTGTGTTTTTAGTTGTACTGCCTGTTTGGTTTTGTTTTCTATACTGCTACTGTCTTTTTCCCTGCTGTTTGGCAGCTTTTCCATTTTTGTGTTGTCTTGGGCTGTGCGTTTCTTGTTTTGCTGCCTTGGGAAGTTTGGCTTGTTTTGCCCTGTTTTTGGGCTTGCTGGCTTGCTATTTTTTATGCACTTGCTAGTCTGCTGTTGTTTTTGTGGCTTGCATTTGCTTTGCTTCTGTTGGACAGATTTGCCTTTTTCTGCTGCTATTTAGCAGTCTTGACTTTGCTTGTTTGTATTTTTTTTGCTGCTGTTTGTAATGGGCTGCATTGCGCTATATTTGTTGTTTTGGCTTGTTTTTTGCAGCAAGAAAACATTTGCAAACCTCTTTTCCTTTTGTGAACCAAAATCCAAATTTTGTGATTTGCATAATAGGAGGAGATAGCCTATAATTGAAACAAAACCATTTTTCAATTTCTGATTCCAAGTGCAAATCCTAATGATGAGATACAAATTTCTTTTAACCATTAATTCTTGCTTGGAAATTTTCACATGTTGATGTTTGCTAACTTTTTCCTTTTTCTTCATGAACATGAGGATTGGATGGCCAAAGCGAGGTCGAAAGATGAAGAAAAGTCACGGCGGGAAAGGAGGACGAGTTACTTGAAGACGAAGCAAAGAGACATGAAGAAGAAGCATAATTTCTTTTTTGTAAACAAAACAATTGTAGTTCGTATTTCGCATTGTAATCCCTTTTTGTAAATAGTCCCAAAAATGTAGCTTGAACACAAAACTTGGATGGATTTTATGAATGATGCATTGGTTGTACGAAAATCAAACAATTCTTGAATCTTGATTGAAAATGGAAATTTCCACTTGAATTTGGAAAAGAATTGATTGATACTTGAATGTATTTGTTGAATGATGAATGAACAATAATGCAAGCCTTAAGACTTCAATCTTGCATTTGTATTAGAGATCCAAATAAATTTTATGAATTGATCTTCAAAATTGAACAAATTTGCATCATGAGAAATTAGTTCTTTTGTATATCTTGAATCCAAAAGCAAATTCATATGAATGAATTGCACCTCACACACTTGAAACGATTTCAAATCAAAAAAAGAATTATTCGAATTGTTTCTCAAATCTTCTTCTTTAAAACCCACATCGTCAATTCGCGGCAATTTGCAATACAAGCCAATAATACAGATCACGCCTTTAAGAGATTTAATCAACAATCCACCTTAATCCAATGATCGCTAATTTTCACTTGCAAATGACTTGAAGTAAGCGACAAGCAATTAATGAATCATTGAACTAGAACTCTAGTTTCATGAATTATCTCAATATAAGAATCAAACGTCCTTTGAGAAACGTCTGTGACATAAATTGAACCAAGCATAATTTGACCTTGATCTTTGAAGTAATCTCATAGACAACACTATTCAGGATACTTCGCAAAAAGAATCGCCTCAAGACGTTGAGAATTGAAGAAGTTATGTACCTCGAAAATTGGACAAGAGTTTCTTGTAATTAGGTCAAATTTGCAAAATGACCTCTAAAGTATTCAAATTTTCTGATGATCTTCTGCATGTAATCAGCTCTTGGCTTGTAAAGAGAAATTGGAGATGACGTCAAGGAGAGTCACACGCAAACAGAACCGCTGAAAATAATGAATAATGAAGAAGTTACAATCGTTTGAACTTGATCTTGCAAAGGTTAATTTTTGGGTCAATGCAGTTCATTTTCAGTCATTTGAACCATTGACTGAGCAAATTTACGATGCAAAGCTTGAAACCTGACACGAACATCCTTGAGAATACATGAAGAACCATGAAGACCATTTGAAACTTTGGAAACTCAACTTTTCTTGAGAAATACAAAACCCTAGTTGTTGACTCAATGCTTAGGAGGAGAATTTGTCTGATCAACTTCTGAGCCAATTTAAGTATTTGGGAAAACCTTAGGATAATATCTTGAATGAAAAATGAGAGGGAAAATTTTGGGGTACAACACATGCTAACTTAAGTAGAATTTTCCCTTTCAACCTTAACCTTAGGGCCATCATTGTATGATAACATTAGGATTTTGTTAGTCTCCCTTAGACTTTTTTTCATCCCCCTTTTGCATACTCATAAAACTAAAACTTATTTTTCTTTCAAACCTCAAAACACTTAATAATAAATGATGAGAATCACACTTCCTTAAGAGATGGAAATTATAAGCAAGTTTCTTCTCGATCTTATCATTCTTTCATTCTTAGTCTTTTGTGCTGTTCAAGTCTTAAACTCTTTTCATTAATAAGTGGAGAAATGGATAAATATCTCTATCTTGAGATCAATTATTTATTGTTCACAATAAAAACACAAACCAATTCAAAATATTTTTGCCACTTGGCTTTTCTTTTGAAAACTCTTTTCATAAAGTGAATGCGTCTTAGCCATTCCAATACGAAGCAAACTCAACAACTTAAGCCTCTTCAAAGGAGCACCCAACAAGTCAATGTTCCAACGTTTAAAATGTCTAACACATTGTTGTACCCCAAAATTTCCCCTCTCATGTTTTCCAAGATTTTCTCTTACATAGGTGATTACAAAACTTGATTAAAGCAAAAAAAAATAATTTTTTTTGAAGATAAACAAGGTATTTCGATTGGCATGAACAAGGTGTTTTTCGATTGGCATTTGGACAGGCTTCGATTGAGCGTCTAACCTCCTCCAAGCTTGCCTCAAATTTCCAAGCTTCGATTGAAGCCTTGGCCTTCTGCTTGTTTGTTGTATACAAGCTTTGACTGGGCATGTGTTTCCTTTGAAACAGCCTCCTTCGATCCAAGAGGGAAGGGCCTCCTGTTAGTGCTTCTACGATTGCACCATTGGCTTTGCATGCTAGCTTGATTCACAATGCAAAGGCTACCTGCATGCAAGCTGGATTCCTATTTCGTTTGAGCATTTGGTCTCTTTGGAGAAAGCTTAATTCTTGCTTCAATTGGGCAAATTATCCCTTTGTGTGTGCCTTTAGTGCACAAAGCAAGAACTTCTTCAAACTGGCCTTCGATTCACAAAGCTCCCACTGGGAAAAAGGCCCCTCAACGTGTCACTAGTACACGTATGCCTCTTCATGCTTTCCTTGGTTTCACAAGGCAAAGACCCATCAACATGCCTTCAACTCACAAGGAAAAAGGCCCCTCTCACTGGTCTTCGACTCACTAGGCAAATAATCCCTCTTCAGCCTGCCTTCAGCGCACAAGGCAAAAGGCTTATTTTGACTTGCCTTTGACGCACAAGGCAAAAACCCCCTACAAGCGTGTTTTGATTCATCAGGACAAAATCCCCTTCACGCCTGCCTTGGATTCACTAAGACAAAGATTTCGTGTGTGCTTTCCTTCAATGCACAAGGCCAAGACTCCTCAGCTCAGTTTCTGCATTATAGCACAATATGGCCCCTTCGAAAGAGCATTCTAAAGGTCCAGTCGAAGGATACACATTGGAGAGTCTGTCGAAGAAGGCACAAATCATGCATGTGACCCCTTCAAAAGAGCACATATTTGGTTCAAAATGAAGAATACACAAAAGGACCATCTAAAGACCCATTCAAAGGAAGTAATACTAGAGCCATTCGAAGGGTACACAAGAGGTATATTCGAAGAAGCATGCATAAAGCCCATTCGAAGGCTACGCAAGAGGTCCATTCAAAAGAGGCAACTTGAGGCCAGTCGAAGAGCAACACTAGAAGGCATTTGAAGGAGCCAAAATGTCCACATGCATTCAAATTTCAAAAAGGACAAGGTTCCATGGCTTTTACAACGTTACAAAACATCATTCATGGCTTTGAAAACATTTTTTATGGCTGTTTAAGCCTTTGTTTTCTTGTCCCCTCCATACCCTCTATATAAAGAACCACATACATACGCACAAAGGAGAGGTTGGACACAATAGGAGAGAGGGTCACACAAAATTGCAAATACATTCTTGAAGTTCTCTTGAATTTGTTCCAATCATCACCATCCCTTAAGCAAGCGCATATCTAGCAGTGCAAAATCGAAGCAACCCTTAAACAAAGGTACCCACGTCCAAAAGCCAAATCGAAGTAATCCTCAATCAAGGGTACCCACATCCATCACCACAGATTCATCCATAAACCATTGGTAAATTGGTAAAAAGATCAATCTCTACACTTGTATGACACATCAACATTTTTAATTTCATTTGATTTTTTATTCAAGACTAAAGACCTGGGCTCGACCCCATGTCTGCATTTGTTTTGCTTCTAACACTTGTTGCAGATCCAACATAAATAAGGCCAGTGCACACAGAATTGAAGGATCTGGGCTTAGCACCCATGTCATGCTTTTCGTTTTTGCTAACATACCTTTGCAGATTCAGTGTCCTCATAGGATCCACCTCTGGATCGAAAGACAATCATCTCTCCCTGGGTCGAAGGACAAACATCTCTCCTGGATCGAAAATCACATCTATCTCTGGATCGAAAGGCTACTTCCCCTCTGAATCGAAAAGACCATGATTCTCCCTGGATCGAAGGATTCCCCCCTTTATATTTTATTTTTGTTATTTTTTTGTTATTTCTTTATTGACTTTATCATTTGAATTAACTTTAAATCAAAAAAATCACAAAAAAAATATTAGGGTAGTTTATTAATCAAATTAATTTGTAAATAAATAAATAAATTATTTAAACCTCTTTCTTGAAATTAAAACTAAATAGACTTAGGTTCTATTTTCTTAAAATAAAAACAAACAAAAGGATTTCTTTTCCTTAGGATTCAGACGTCTATTTTAATTTGTTTGCGCATTTATTTATTTTTCACATTTTGTTTCATTTTACTGTAACTGCTCCCAGTTTGTAATAGTAACTAGGACTTTATATATAATAATTTATTTTAAATTATTTGTATTTCTTAAATAGTAAATACTTGCTCGTCTTTCATATGCTTTCAGTTGACTTTTTTATTATGAATAAATGACATAGCACATTTGGTAAGGAAGCGTAGCTTGTAAACATGAGGAATCGAGTCCGAACTCGACATTTTTCCTATTTTATCCTTGGTTTTTATTTTTATTTTTATTTTCTATTTACATCATATTTAAAAATCACAAAAAGACTTAATATAAATTTTTTTAAATAATGTTATTTACTTATTTTTGTATTTTTTTAATAAAATAATTTTCAAATTTTGTTTTGTTTTTTATTCAAAACTAGTCAATTTAAAAAAAAAGATTTAGAAAGATATTGTTCACTTTTTCTTTTATAATGCATTTTATGATAGAGATCTTATTTTAATGATTAAATATAATCACCAAATCAAAATCAAATATAAATGGTTTTTGGGCTTTTGATTATTTTTAATTGTTAAATTAATTTTTTTCCTTTTCTATTGACCTAATTTTATCAATAAAAAGGATATTTTTTCATCTTTTAGAGGAGGCCATGTTTTATTTTACTTGTAATCACTAACAATTACACCTTTTTCAAACCATGACTTTTTTAAATCAATGTTCAAAACCATGCCTTTGTTTCATCCCGAAATTCATCATTCAACTCCAAACAAACAAACTTGTCAAACTTGAACAGTGCAGTACACAACATGCAAATCTGAAGAAAAAAATACAAACCTTCATATCACTATTTAATAATTTCCACACAAACCTTATAATTTCAAACTTCCCATACAATCAAAACATCACCATGAATTCTATTTATTTTTTACTCAAAATTACAAGTCATAACTTCCATTGATTTTTGCTCATAATCATTAACACATACAGAGGAGCATATGTTCTATGTTGCCACTGTGCTTCGGTTTTGCAGGTACCAATTTTTAACAAAGCTACACATGCCGCACATAACAACCGCAACTGCCACCTATTGAAGCGCGATTGTCGTTGAAAACCACCGAGCTCTGCTTCAAACACTAGTTGAAGAAGGTTCTTTTTTTTTCTCTGCATTTCTCATATGACCTTTTGAATTTTAATAATGGTATATATTTAATATTAAAGCAGGTTAGTCTTTCTATGCCAAATTTGTTTTATTGTTTATGTTAAGTTTTTAGTCCAAATAGTGATAGCAGATGGAGACACACGTGATAACCTTTCTATGCCCACATAATTACTATTATTTTTATTCAATTTGTTCACTTCTTTTTAATGATTAAAACAAAGTAAAATTAATCTTACTTTTTATGTTATTTCTTTGAGAAAATATGTAGATAGAATTAAAACTGCAATGTGTACGTGTAGCGGTAGAAATGTTGAGGCTAAGCCATTGAATTGACTTGACTCGTACAGATCAAATAAAAATCGCCACCGTGCTTTATTATTTCCAAAGAAATGGGAAAAAAACGAATAACCCAAAAATAGGGGGAGAGAATCTAAGTTCGGAGGTTGGTTATGTGAGTATGAGAGTGTGTCTAAGAGGGGGGAGGGGAGGGGGGGGGGGGGGGGGGGGTGTGAATTAGGTACTTTAATAGTTTTACTGTTTTAGTGATGATGAATATTATTTTTCTGGTTTAGTGCATGAGTTTACAATAATCTTTTCCTTCTTTGTCAATCATGGTTTTCCTTCATCAAAACAAAATGCATTTGAGAAGCTTGATTTTTACATTCTCCCCCTTTTTGATGATGACAAACGATCTTGCTTGATACGTTGTAATTACTGGAAAGATCTTCTCCCCCTAAGATGCATAACTCCCCCTTTGTATGAGAAGCTTTGAAATCATTTGGATTTGCTCATCTTGAAGGATTCTTTGTACCTTAAAAGATTAAGACAAGGAAATACACAAGCATAAAGTATAACATACTTCCCCCCCTTTGACATTATCAAAAAGAAGGGAAAGATGCATAAAAATGGACAATATACATATAATAATATTGAAAGCTTAACCATATCCATATTGCTTCATGATGCTTTTTCTCATCCTTTGATAAATGCACATAGTAGTTATCTTCATCAAAACATAATATTGAAGATGCTTGACTCTTTTAGAAATAATGAGAAACTCTTATGTGAATGCTCCCCCTATCTTTGATAACTCCCTCTTGATCAAAATTCTCCCTTGAATCATAGAGAATTTGCATCTATCTTTGGGCTGCAATAGTTAGAGACACACACACACACACACACACACACACACACACACACACACACACACACACACATATATATATATATATATATATATATATATATATATATATATATATATATATATATATATATATATATATATATATATATATATATATATATATATATATATATATATATATATATATATATATATATCTTCTCCCCCTTTGTCATTAAAAAAGGATGGGAAAAGCCTTATAATATATAAAGAAATTATTGAAAGTAAAAACAATTTATACCAATGAATTTCACCTCAAGAGTGACTTCATAAACCATTCATCTTTTGAGAACATGATGTTGAAGCCTTTGTCACAAAGTTGACTTGTACTTAGAAGTTATCTTTTGTTCTTTAACATGAAGTACATCTTCAATGGATATGAAAGTTAGTGTATCAACTTTGCCAATGCCAAGAATTATTCCTTTAAGGTATTTCTCACATGTGAAATAATCCTTGGACTTGAACTAGATTTGAAAGTTAGTGTAACTCTCCCGTCATATGCTTTGAACAACCACTATCAAGATACCAAAGATTGCATATGGTCTTCAAGCATACCTACAAAACAAATTAAGTTTGATTTGGTACCCAGTGTGCTTTAGGTCCATCATAGTTAGTTCCCTTCTTAACCCGCACATAATGCCCATTTTATACACTAAAGTTTCTAACATAACAAGCATTAGGTGTATGGCCGACAATACCACAATAAAAACAAGTAGGTTCAAAGTTACTTCTATATCTAGAAGGGTAAGATTTCTTCTTAACAAATCTTTTCTTTTTAGGATATTGATGAACTACTTTAGGTTTGTTCACTTTCTATTTAGATGATTGATCACTAGCTTTAACAAAGATATTTTTATTAGAACTTGGTTTTGAAAACTTTGAATATCCAAGTCCACTTTTATCATTGGAATATCTTTATTAGCTAAGAACACCTCCCAATCCAAATTGACCTTTTTCATATCTTTCAATAACTATTTTTAATTGGACAATTTGGAAAGAGAGTGATTCACATTTTTTGCATATAAAATTTTGTTTTTGCTCACTAAATTTTTATTTTTCATCTTTGAGATCTTTTTCCATCGACTCAAATTTTTCTTCTAAAGATGAAATTTGTTTCTTTTGAGATGAAATAGTTTTGTACAAAATTTTGTATTCATTTAATAGTTCATCTATAATACCTTGTGCATCACTATCATAAATAGAGAATTCATTACTAACCTCGTCATCTTCAATATCTAAATGGTGTGAGTCCATCAATGCAAGATTAACAAGTTGATTGTTTTCGAAATCAGAAGATGAACTTTCTCATGCTATATATGCTTTCTTTGACTTCTTATATTAATTTCTCTTGAAATATTTCTTCTTATTTTCAAGTGTATAACATTAACTTTTAACATGTCCATTTTCTCAACATTCAAAGCATATAACCATCCTTATTGGTGCTTCCCTTTTTCTTTCTTTTCGTAGAACCTTTTCAATTTTCCCGATGAGATCATCATCTTCACTACTACTGGATTCATCCTCTTGATTTCTATCATGATTTTTTATCCTTGTATTTAAAGCAATGTCTTTTGAGTCTTTTACTTGGATTTCATGCTTTTCAAGTCTTGCAAGTCCCGTATCATATTCTTGAAGTTTTCCGAACAAAGAGGCGGAAGTCATTGTGGATAGATTCTTCTTCTCGGATATTGATGTTACTTTTGGTTGCCATTCCCTGGATAAAGACCTAAGCACTTTAAGATTAAGTTCATCATTAGTTAAAGTCTTACCGAGTGCTTTCAAATGATTTGTCAAGTGTACAAATATTTTCTGCAAGTCGAGGATTAATTCTCGGGGTTGCATTCTGAATAGTTTGTATTCTTGACTCAAAGTATTTAATCTCGATCTTTTAACTTCAGCGGTTCCTTCATGAGTTTCTACCAAGGTATCCCATATTTCTTTTGCCATTTTGCATGCCGAGACATAGAAGAATTTATCCATGCTAAGTGCACCTTGAAGAAGATTTATTGCCTTCTTATCATAGAGAACCTTCTTGTTATCATCTTCGTCCCATGTAGTTTTAGGCTTTAATGTGCCAGCACCATTGATTACCGTTATAGGGATAAATGGACCATTCTCGACGGCATCCCATATTTCTTCTCCTTGTGCTTCTAGACGTGCCTTCATGCGTATTTTCCAGAAGTTAAAATATTCACCACAAAATAAAGGATGCTTATTGTTACTACCACCATCTCTGAAAACAGGATTTTGATTTGCGGAAGCCATTCTGGATCTTTTAGGAACAGGTTACCTATAACCTGCTGTGATACCAATTGTAAGTATAAGAGTGCGCCTAAGAGGGGGGGGGGGTGAATTAGGTACTTTAATAGTTTTACCGTTTTAGTGATGATGGATATTATTTTTCTGGTTTAGTGCATGAGTTTACAAATGTGTTTCTTTCTTTTCTGGTTTATGACTAGTGATGAAAGCGGTAAATGCAGAAAAGTAAAGAACACAAATATGTATCCTTGTTCCCCTCACAGTCCGAGAGTACTCCAGTCCCCTTTCAACATGAAAGATATTTCCTTATTGTTAGATCTCTAGACAAGACACCCTAGTCCTTATATACAAGACTCTAACCAACAAAACAACCAAGAACAATCCTCTTGGACCAAGAACAATCCTCTTATATTTTCACTATGTCATCAATGATAACAATCATCTCAATGTGACCTTACTTGTATCCAACAATCTTGGAAAAACAAGATTTACAAAACCTCTTGAACTTATTTCCAACAATCCTGAAAAATAAGCAAGTATATAACAATATTTGATTTGAGTGAGTTTGTGTAGCAATGATCACTTTGAGTGATTTAATCAATGAATTGATTTTCTCTTCCAATGATGATAGTATACAATGACTCAAGATATATAATGCTCAAACTTTTCTGGTTACCAATATGTGAAAGTGTGCAGAAAACTTGTGTATGAAAATGTATAACAGCTTGAGTTTGTTTTTTGAAAATTCATAAAATATAATTGGAAGAGGTGTTGAAATGATTTTTAAAATGAGTATTTATATGTTTATAGCACATTTTTGAAACAACATAAAGTTCTGTAAATGAATCATGAATAGTTGGCAAGATTGAGTGAAAGTTTTCCATGAAATGGTGTTATGAACATGCATGTACAAAGCTGCTGTTTTTCAAAATCGTGCAGCATGCAATCAATTGCGCCCTTTGTGTAAATCTATTGCACGAGGTTTCAACAGCTAGAAATTCAAATATTTTGAGTGTGCAATCGATTGTACAAGAGTGTAAATTGATTGCATTTGAAGTCAGTAGCAAAAATTGATTGAGTGCAATCGATTGCACAAACATGCAAATCGATTGCACTTAGAAACTATAGCAAATGTTTTGAAAAATTAAAGCATGCAATCGATTGCACTAATATTCAAATCGATTGCACTCAAGTAAACAATGATTTTTAGCTTAGAAAAACTTGAGTAAGGATTTGGACAATATAAAATATTTCTTTTGACCATTGAGCATCATTGTCTTAAGTTCAAAGTAAGTATTATCATTATACCTTGAAATTTTGCTAAGTGCTTGAACCAAAGACTTTATCCACGAATGCTTTTAGCTTGATCAATAATCTTTACCTTCTTTGTCAATCATGGTTTGTCTTCATCAAAATAACAGTGCATTTGAGAAGCTTGATTTTACAGGTTATGCAAAGGGAAGGTATTAACACCCTAAACATCTACGATACTCCGCAGGAACCTCTTTGTAAATTTGTGTATTTTGGCTATAAAAGTTGTATAAAAAATAGATGGTGGAGATGGGAAGAGAAGTATTTTTTACAATTTTTTCACCCACCACGGTTACAAACCTTTAGTGCCTATGTACCACCTTTTATGCAATAGGAGATCAGGGTACTCGTAGTTCACCTTTAAAATTTTTAAAACACAAGTGTGTTGGTTAGTTTTAAGAGACTAGACGTCATTGTCTTATCCGAGTGGAAAACATACTTATTACCCACAATCATGAGAAAGGAGAATTTGCGTCATCTCAAAATAGAGGATATAACTTAGATTTTAAAATCAACAAAGCCTCGCTCAACACCCGAGTTGAAAATATCTCATTTCACTATATACCATAGAAGTATAGCATCTTTCATCACTACAAAGATTGACAAGAGTCTAATCTTTTGAAAAAAAGTTTAAAGTAAAAAGCCAAAGTGGAAAAATGATTTAAATGAGATTGATTGAATTTTAATCTTCTCACAAAAAATGTCAAAGTATGATTAAGTTTTTTAAAATTTGATTAGTAAAATATTTTGAAAATGCATGGACATAAGTCCAAGTTTATTATGAAAGCGATTCAAGTTTAGAAAACAAGAATAGTTATGAAAAGGAGGGATAAGATTTTTGAAATTAAAGAAGATGGAAGGAGATGAAGAGGCTACTCTAAAGCATAAGGTAAAAGCTATGGAAAAGAGCCGTCTAACCAACAAGAAGCTAACAATTGAGACAATGAGTCAATGCATAATTCCCATCCTTTGGATCGAAACCAAACAAGAAAGGATAATAAACCTCTTAAGAAAACCAAGCTTCAAAGGAATTAAGTCTTCACAAAAATTGGACAGAGTAACAGAAGTATATAGATGAATTCCTAATCACAGACGAAGCATATAATCAGAATAACCTACACACAAAGAAAAAAAAACCCAATATCTTGGGGTAAACCCCAAGAACTCCATACAAAATAGCAATAGAAGCCACAAGGGTCTCAAGACAGGTCAAGGTCTTTACTCCTAAGTCCAAGAAGTCCATAACTCCAAAATGCCAAGGATAGTAACCAAATAGTCCAGGTAACATTAAAGCTTTTTATTGTTCAAGTTGGCTATTAAGTTTGTTCAAAAAGAAAATGAAAGCTCAAGTGAGCAAAAATAAAAATGACATAAAGATAAATGTTCAAGTGACCAAATATAAACATAGCATGAAATTTAAATGCTAAAATAAATAGTGCATAAAAGTAAAGGCATAAAGTAAAAGCATAAAAAAAATCAATTTTTAGAAATTAGAGGTTAGTTGTGTAAGTTCAGAGAACGCCTAAAAGGGGGGGTGAATTAGGTTCTTTAAAAGTTTTACCGATTTTTGTTAAACATATAAAGTATTTTTCTGGTTATGATGGTGTTAGGAAATAGTAAAGTGTAGAAAGTAAAAAGACACAATGATATATACTGACTCCCCTCACAGACTGAGACTACTCCAGTCCCCCTTACACAAGTAAGAGATTTCACTATAGTTAGAATGATTGTACAACCTATTCATACTAATGGTGATGTCTACTATCTAACCTATAGGGAGATCAAAGGCTCTTAAAACCTTTAAGATCTAAACCACTAAGTGCAAGAAGAACAATCGTCTTCAATGCATAACTTGCTTCTAACAATCCTGGATAGCAAATATATAATAAGTGTCTTTGATTTTTACAAGAGTTTGGATGAAGGTTAATAATGAATCAATCACTTGATTGATCTTCTCTATCAAATATGAAAACCAGAAACAATTACTCTCTTTTGTGCTCAAGAAAGCTTTCAAGATGCAATGAAAATTATCTTCACAAATCTGAATATAGAAAGATTCTTGTTAAAGTTTTGTAGAGAGTTTTTCTAAAGTTGAAAGAGGTTGTTTGATTTTGAAAAATCATAAACAGTTTATAGTGAAGTAATACATTTTGAAAAATCATGGCAAAGGTTGGAGAGATTCTGAATAATTGAAAGTGAAAAGATACAAGTGTTTACATGAAGAGATGTTTCTCAAAAGGTGCAGGAAAATACTGTTTTTTCAAAATCTGGGAGCATACAATGGATTGCAGTAATATAACAATCGATTGTATCATTTTAACGTTGTAAAAATTTGAAAATTTTAACTATGACAATGGATTGTCATATGGATGCAATCGATTGCATTAACTAAATAATCATTTTCTTCATGTTTTTCTAAGTGTACAATCGATTGAGGAAAAGGTGCAATCGATTGCACTAGATCAAAGTTAAAAAAATATTATTTAAAATTATAGCACTTTAATTTTAATCATTTTTCACAAGAATCTTTATATGCATGATTAAAAATATTTTTGATCACCAAGATTATAAAAGTTTGGATTTTCATATACCTATGTAAAAGTTGAAATCATGAGTTTGACTTAGATCTTTTGCTTTGAAATATCTTTGTCTTCAAGCTATTGAGAATTTTGTCGTCATCAAAACATATGTAGATCATTTGAAGAGCTTGACTTTACAAGTTGATTGACCATCTTGAAACTTGCATTTGAAAACTCATTAGAAGATTGATAAAATCAAAGTCTCTCAACAACAAGTTTCATTTTCTTTTTGTCAAGTATATCTTTCATTTCAAAATCTCAAGGCAACAATAAATGATCAACAATATTTAAATGATTCACTTAGTTCCAAAATTTATGAAGATTCATTAGAGCATCAATAAGACTAAAGCCTCCTAACAATGAACCTTAAGGTTATTAGATCAAAGGTTTCAAATTAAATATACTTGGGCTTGCAAACATAGGTTTGGGCTACAAATGATCATTTCTCGAATCAGGACAAAATTTAGCGCTATGTTAAGCAATCGTAAGTGGACTTATATAGAAGTCGCGCTTATTTTGAGGCTGGTCAATAGCAATCTATGTGCCATATGTTTGGAGTGATGATATGTAGATCATCCTCTAACAACATGTAGCACAAATGAGAAGAGAATGAGATGAAGAGGGATAAGATACATTTGAATCAAAAATTTAATCAAACTATCATTAAAATCATACATCCATTTTAGTGGAGTTAAACTCAACACTCAAGATCCAATAATGTTAATGAAATTTATGATCAATAATCACATAGCCAGAATATATTAAAAAAAAAATTGCATTTAATGAATAAAATAAAAGGGAAAAATGTTTTTAAATTCTTTTTAAAAAGAAAATAAAAGGAAAAATATCAAACCATATTCAAAGTGTCAAAAATTTTTTTTTAAATAATCCATAGAAAAATCAGTAATGATCTCAAATGTTTTTATAAAATTTTTGGTATTTTTTTAAAACAAAAAAGTATTTTTAAACTAATTAAAATCACTCAAATAAGTGAAGAAAAAGATCAAAAATAGTAGAAGTTAAGATAGAATTCTAGAAAATTTTCAAAAAGTCAGAAATGAGTAAAATGATTTTTATAAAAATTTTCAGAATTTAAAAACATCAAAAAGTATTTTAAATAATTAAAATTAAGTTGAAATAAATGAGAAATTATAAAAAACATCAAATCTGAAAATAAAATCATGAAAAAATAAAAAATCAGTAAGAGAATATTTGAAAATATTTTTGTGAATTTTTTCATTATTTTTGACTAAAAAAATTATTTTTCTATGATTTTTTGAAGTTTAAATCAATTAAAATAAAAAATCGAAAATAAAATAACAAACCAAAAAAATGTGGACCATCTGATCATTGTCAAAACGCGTTAGTAAACAGATCCAGTGGATCTGACACGCTGTGCATGTCATGGACTTTATTGAATATCACACCTAATCATTTTTTATAAAATAAAAATAACTTAAATGTGGCACGTTGGATGGAGTCTGACTCACTAAAGTAATCAGATCCTAGGGCTCACAACACGCGCACATGATATAGTGAAACACCAAATTTGTTTCAAAAAAATAACGTGGCTAAACATCATTGGTTGAAGAGGAACATATCATCGTCTTCAACCTCCAGCCAACCTCAAATTGAATTCCATAAACTGTAAAATTAGCAATCCAGACCGATACCATTAGATTCGTCTCTTCAAGACGATTCTAATAGTACCATCGCACCAAATTTATATAAATTGAGAAAGGCTTAAATTGAGAAAATGCATAAATAATAACGAGCACGAAATTCTGGAATATCTCACTCAAATCTCAATGAAATTGCAAATTATAAAAAGCACGAGAATCAAAAGGATGCAAAGAGTAGATTAGTCTTTATTCGGATTGATTTAACCAAGGAATCTACCTGAACGAAGTAGCGAAAGGTGATTCTGAAACTGGACTTTTGTAGATCAATATAGGTTACAACTCTTGAAGGTAAGAGTGTGGTTAGCTTCAGAGAAGTTCAATGAAGCTAACTGAATGGAGCTTTTGGTGTTTTGGAGTGAGAAAGCAAGAAATCAGAAATCAGAAATTCAAATTCAGAGTTTGTAGGGGATCTGAACAGGGGTCAATTGGCTATCAAAAGCTTAAGAAAATGATTGAGATATAATCCTCTATTTATAGGGAAGAAAATGGGATGCTCAAGCATGTGGAATGATGAAGTTTGGAGGGAATTCGTGTGAAGTTGCAAGCATGAAAAGTGTGACTCGTATTTTGCTCAAAGCTCAGCCAAACCTTGCGTTTCAAGGCGCTAACCACTTCTGGAAGATTGTTAAACATGATTATAATTAAAAACACACAACAAATTAGTGATTAGAAGTTTAATTGTGCATTTCAAATTCTGACTTGAAGGAAAAAGTCAGTTTCAAGGTACCAACTTTGAATCAATGGTATTCACAACTCAAGGAGTCTTAGGGCATGATTCTTGAAGCAATTGAAATATAAGGTCACAAATTTTACAATGTGTAAATAATGTGATCAATTGGATACTTGAACTAGGAGTTGTGATGAGTCAAAGTTGAGAAAAAGATGCTGACTTTTTGTACTTAGAAAATTCTAAGTTTTTCTTCAAAAGTGACCTATGATGTTTTGAGTTCAAACAAGGCCTTCCTCATAAATTGAGATTTGATCAATGATGCTAGCTTGAATTAGACATCCCAAAGAGCATTTTGAAACTTGAATCACTCAAAAATACAAAGTATTGAAAAAGTTATGGCCTTGCAAAATTGGTGAAAATTCATGAGGTGACCTATAATCTTTTGGGTTCTTAGGGAAACTTCCACTCATTTTCAATATTTGAATATAAAAGAAGAGTTGAAATTCACATCCTTAAGATCAGTGTGGAAAAAGAATGGGCTCAAAGAGATAAAAATTGACCAATTTATGTTCTTTTGAAGTCACATAAGGGAGTTTGATGGCCTATCTAAAGGACTTATAATCTTTCTTCATCATTAGGCATCTTCCATATAAAAGTTTCTTGAAATTTTTGGAGTGATTGGTTTATAACTCTTTAAACAGAAGCATGTATTTGGAATCACTCAAAAATACCAAAATATGAGAAAGATATAGCCCTTTGAAGTTCAAAACCTAGCTCCTAGAGCACCAAAATGACTTGGAAACCCCTTTCAACTTTGACAAACTTTCTTGCACAATTACTCTTTCCATTTGAATAGAAGTTATTATTGATGATAATAAGAACCGATAGCAACTAAAACCAACTCCAAATGTTAATAATTGAGAGAGTTATGCACTTGTGATCAAGAAATTAAGAACTTGTCCAATTAGGTCAAACTTCTACAATCAACTCTTGTGTCTTGTGATTTTATTTGGCAGATTGAGGCATGATGAATCATAGTAGACCTTGTCATGATATTACTTCAAAGTATATTCAATGATGAAGCTTGAATCTCAATGAAACTTTGTTGAAGAAGGCATGGAAATAAACTCATAAACCTATAAATCAAACTGATGAATTGTGTTGTGCCCTTACCTATAATATCATCAATTAGAGCAAACATTCATTTTATTTATTATTTAAAAGTTAATAAATAAAAAACATAGATGATCACAAATTATACATCAAGGTGCTTGGTGATTTCTCATGAGCAAGCCTAAAGGTAGGGAGAAGAACTAAACCCTAGTGTGATCTTGTTGTGATTGATTTGATATAAGATGATAGAGGAATCTTAAGGGCAAAAATTGGGGTACAACAGCTGACATTATTTAAGTGTCTTCTATCCGGAGATACGAAAGTTAAAATCCTCGTGTAGACGTGATTGAAGATACTTAAATACAAAACAAACCCTATTTTTGGCCCTAAGAGGCCATAAAGTGATTATGATTGTGCATGCAAATAAAAAGATCCAAATGTGACATGGGAAACCACTAGGGAAACGGAAAATAAAAGATCAAAAGAGAATTAGACCAGGAAAATAAATCATTGGTGAACAGAAGACTCGACTCTATTGGGGTAAAGCCCAAGGAGGAGATAATGTAACATCAACTCAAACATTTAGGAGAGAAAATAAAGGATAATAGTGATCGACAGATAACCGCAAACTATCCACTCATTAAGTAGATAGAAAAAAGGTAATGTCGACCCACAAGGGGAAAAAAGTGGTAGGATAATACCAACAAACATCAATATTATAGTAAGTCACAAATGACCAACATCATTACTTATAACTAGAAACAAACAAACTCTTCAGAGAAAAATGAGTCTCAACGACGAACTGTCTCCCATAATGACGAGACTTCCATTCATCAGAGTAACAAAATGTCAACAACAAAATATCTCCCATAATGACAAGACTACCATCCATTGGAGTAACAAAATCTCAACAACAAACTATCTCCCATAATGAGGAGACTACCATCCATCGGAGTAACAAAATCTTAATAACAAACTATCTACCATAATGACGAGACTACCATCCATTGGAGTAACAAATCTCAACAACGAACTATCTCCCGTAATGACGAGACTACCATCCATTGGAGTAACTAATCTCAACAACGAACTATCTCCCATAATGACGAGACTACCATCCATCGGAGTAACAAAATCTCAACAATGAACTATCTCCCATAATGACGAGACTACCATCCATTGGAGTAACAAAATCTCAACAGTGAACTATCTCCCATAATGACGAGACTACCATCCACCGGAGTAACAAAATATCAACAACGAACTATCTCCCATAATGACGAGACTACCATCCATCGGAGTAACAAAATCTCAACAATGAACTATCTCCCATAATGACGAGACTACCATCCATTGGAGTAAAAAAATCTCAACAACGAACTATCTCCCATAATGACGAGTCTACCATCCATCGGAGTAACAAAATATCAACAAAAAACTATCTCCCATAATGACGAGACTACCATCCATCGGAGTAACAAAATCTCAACAACAAACTATCTCCCATAATGAAGAGACTACCATCCATCGGAGTAACTAAATCTCAACAACAAACTATCTCCCATAATGACGAGACTACCATCCATTCGAGTAACAAAATATCAACAACAAACTATCTCCAATAATGATGAGACTACCATTCATCGGAGTAACAAATCATGAATCTTCTCTGGGAACTAACAAACTTACTAGGGAAGTACATGTTGCTCAAATAAAGAGACCTACCACTTGTTGTTATGAGAGGGAGTTGTAATAATGACTTCCTGGGGAAATGCCAATATATTCTTGCCAAGGAGATAAAATCTTCACGTGTAAAATAAATGTACATTCTCAAACAATGGCTCAAGTCTTGATGAGAAATAAACTCAAGAGGGGACCACGTTCCATCCAGATAACGAGCTGAATAAGAAGGCTAAAACAAAATTCTTCCACGAGAGATAGCTCAGTGGGGAAATTGAAAGGATATACACTTTCTGCTTAAGGTTGACAGTCTATTGCAGAGAGGGTAACATAACTCTGCAAATAGGGTAATATACCAACAAAAATTATAATAAATGCAAATGAGAAATGAATTTTAATTCAGCTATACATGATGTATGTATGAATATTATTATGTATATGCAGATAAAACAAACATACAACACTGGGAATAACCTGACAAAACCAATTTGGGTAAAGTTAACACTCAGATGAATCACATCCAAGAGGAAAAATTTATAAGAAAGTAATACCAACCGAGGAAGAAAATTCCTATTCCACGGCTTAAATTCACTGGGAAGAAACATAATCCGAAAGTAATCAAATCAAAAGAATAAATCAGTACAAATATAGGGATATAACATCCTCCTCCAGGCTTTACCAGGGAACATCACTCAGACTTCAATGGGGAAAACAAATGTCTCAACGTCTACATTTCCATTGGAAATTATAATATTAGCTTCTCTAAGGAAGATGAAAACCATGCCGTCGAGATATCAATTGGGGATCTCTTGCTGACCTCATTGGGGAGTACGAAACCACATCACCGAGAGGAGCCCAAAATACATTCTTCAATACCAAAAGTGATGATTACACAAACTTCCCTGGGGAGAAATTATGAAGTTAAACAATACAGCAAGACATCAAAAATTATGGGGATTTTAAATTAAACCCAATAATTGGCGGGAGAAAAACCAAAAAGTTGACAACTGTTTCAACACAACAACAATAATGCCATCATTGCAAAGGGCAATGTTTTGCAAATGATTCTTCCTTAGCACATAAAGGGAGAAAAAATTTCCGTCAAATGAGTGAAGACCTTGCTGGGGAATCTGGGATAGAGGCTCCAGACCATGCAAACCTGAAATCAAAATTATCAACCTGGAGAAAAATTGAACCAAGACTTGACTAGGGAAAATGGGATCACAAACCCAACACTGCACCGTACATCAACCGATATCATCTCCAACTATTTGAGAAACACAAGGAGATCGTGCGCGCACCAGCAAGAGTGACCTTAGAGAACTTTCCTGGGGAAAATATACTTCCAAAAAATTCAGAGTTCATCCATCCTTGGAATCACTAATTTTGTTTTTCTTGAGTCACAAAATCTAAAGTAAAAGGTAGTTTGTAAATTCTTTTAAAAAACATTTTTATTATTAAATCTCTTTGTTTTGAAAATTACTATAAATAATAAATGAAGTCTTTGTAAGAAGAATAAAATGAGAATTGCAAATAATTGGATAAAAAATTAAACTTTATTAATAGAATGATAGTCTGGGAATGGCGAGACCCTACACATGATTACAAAATTTGGAAAAATGGTAATACATTGGAAAAGATACATTGAAATACAATGACCACTATTCTCCCTAACAAATTTGAGTTCCTGAGCAGCGACTTCTGTTGAAGTATGGTGAGAGTCCAAGAAGATTGTTACTTCAATGATCAAGTCTTGTCTGACGCAGTTACTTGCCAAGAAATCCCTATCTTTTGCCTAAGTTTCCCTTGCGGTTTTTCAACCTAGCGGGAAGAATATATTATGTTTATGTCTCTAATTTTTGCCTAGACCTCCTTTTCGGGTTTTTAGTCTACCGAGACGCTCTTTTTTGCCTAAGCCTCCCTTTCGGGTTTTCGACATAGCGAGCTATTCTTTTATTGTTTAGGCGAAGTATTTCTTGACTGCATCAGCATTCATAGGACGTGGGAACTCTTCGCCATCCATAGTTTCAAGAATCAATGCACCGCCAGAGAAGGCTTTCTTGACAACATATGTGCCTTCAAAATTGGGAGTCCACTTGCCCCTAGAATCAGAGTTAAAAGACATGATCTTCCTGAGCACGAGGTTGCCTTCTCTGAATTCACAAGGCTTGACCTTCTTATCAAAAGCTTTCTTCATTCACTTCTGGTATAACTGACCATGTCACAAGGCCGTCATTCTGCTTTCTTCAATCAAATTCAAATGGTCAGACCTGTTCTAGACCCATTCAGCCTCTGACAACTCGGTTTCCATTATCACACGTAAAGAGGGAATATCACCCTCGACAGGGATCACTGCTTCTATACCATACACAAGAGAGAACGAGGTTTCCCCTGTTGAAGTGCAGACAGATGTACGATACCCATGCAAAGAAAAAGGGAGCATCTCATGCTAGCCTTTATAGGTAACAACCATCTTCTAGATGATCTTCTTGATGTTTTTATTAGAAGCTTCAACAACCCCCTTCATCGTTGGCCTATAAGGAGATGAATTGTGATGGTCAATCTTGAATTCTTCACAAAGTTCTGTCATCATCTTGTTATTCAGATTCGAGCATTGTCGGTGTTAATCCTACTAGGCACACCATACCAACATATAAGTTTGTTCTTGATAAAACGTACTACCACCTGCTTAGCAACATTAGCTTAGAAAGCCGCTTTCACCCATTTGGTGAAGTAGTCTATTTCCACCAGGATAAAACGATGTCCATTTGACACCTTAGGTTCAATCATTCCAATCATGTCAATACCCCACATAGAGAAAGGCCACGGGGAAGAAATATTATTGAGAAGTGTCAGAGGCACATGAATTTTGTCAGCATAAAATTGGAACTTATGGAACTTCTTTTCAAATTTATAACAGTTAAATTCCATTTTCATCCAATAGTAACCTGCCCTAAGCATCTTTTTTGACATCGAATGTCCATTGGCATGAGTGCCAAAGGAACCTTCATGGATTTCATGCATCAACATGTCTGCTTCGTGTCTATCCACACATCTGAGCAAGACCATGTCATAATTTCTTTTGTATAACACATTTTCATTGAGGAAATATCTACCTGCCAACCTTCTCAATGTCTTCCTATCTTTGTTCGATGCACCAATCGGGTATCCCTGAGTCTGGAGAAAATGCTTGATATCATAATACCGAGTTTTTTGTCTGACATTCCCTCTGTTGCAAACACATGAGCTGGTCTATCCAAATGTCGCACTATGATACGAGCCACGTTGTTCCAAGTATTTACTTGATCATAGAAGCCAAAGTAGCCAAAGTATCAACCATCTTATTTTCATGTCTGGGAATATGATGGTACACAACTTTATTAAAGATATGTAATAATCTTCTAGCATAGTCTTTGTAAGGAATCAAGCCAGGGTGACGAGTATCCCATTCTCCTTTAATCTGATTTATTACCAAAGCTAAATCACCATACATATCTAGAATTTTGATTCTGAGATCAACTTCCTCTTCGAGTCCCATGATACAAGATTCATACTCTTCCATGTTATTGGTGCAATCGAATGCCAACCTTGCAGTAAATGGGATATGCGATCCATGGGGAGTGACAATCACAATACCAATTACTTTCCCATAAGCATTCACAGCTCCATCAAACACCATGCCCCAACGAGATTCAGGATAAAAACCTTCCTCATACAATGTCTCATCACAACCTTTTACTTTCAGAAACATAATATCCTTATCAAGGAAATCATATTTAACAGACTGATAATCATCAACCGGTTGGTGAGCAAGATAATCTGCCAACACACTGCTTTTTATAGCCTTATGAGTAAAGTATTCAATATCATATTCAGACAACAACATCTGCCAATGGGAAATTCTCCCAGTAAAAGCAGGCTTTTCAAAAATATACTTAATTGGATCCATTATGGAAATCAACTAAGTAGTATGATTCAACATATATTTCCACAACCGCTTTTCCGCCTAGGCCAAATCACAACATGCCTTTTCTAGCATAGAATATCGTGACTCACTGTCAGTAAACTTCTTGATGAGATAATAAATGGTATATTACTTCTTCCTTGTTCCATCTTGTTGTCCTAAAATACAGCCCATAGAATTATCTAACATTGTTAGATACATAATCAATGGTCTTCCTTCAACAGGAGGGAGAAAGATAGGAGGTTCAAGCAGACACTCTTTAATACTTTCAAATGCCCTTTGACAATCATTTGTCCACACACAACCTTGATCTTTATTTAACAACTTAAAGATCGGTTCACATGTTGCAGTCATATGGGAGATAAATCTGGAAATGTAATTCAAATGCCCAAGGAAGCCTCTAACTTGCTTTTAAGTTTTTGGTGCTGGAATTTCTTAAATTGCCTCAACTTTATCAGGATCAACTTCAATTCCATTTTGGATGACAATGAAACCTAACAATTTTCCTAATCGAACACCAAAGGTGCATTTATTTGGATTCAAGTGGAGACGATACTTCCTCAAACGCTAAAACAATTTCAACAAATCCTCTATACGCCATTCTTCAGTCTGGGATTTGGCAATCATATCATCAATATATACCTCAATTTCCTTGTGCATTAGATCATGGAATAGGGTTGTCATAGCCCTCTGGTACGTTGCACCAACGTTCTTAAACCCGAAGGGCATCACTCTGTAATAGAATGTTCCCTAGGGTGTGATAAACATTTTTTCCATGTGCTCAGGAGCCATTATGATTTGATTGTATAAGGAAAATCCGTCCATGAACGAGAATATTTTGAATTTTGCTGTACTATCAACCAACATATCAATATGTGGTAATGAAAAGTCATCTTTTGGACTAGCTTTGTTTAAATCTCTATAATCCACGCACATGCGAACTTTTCCTTCTTTCTCTGGTACTTGGAAAATATTGGTAATCCATTGAGGGTACACTGATGTCACAAGAAAATCAAAATTAGTCTACTTTAAAACTTCTTCTTTAATTTTCACTACCATATCAGGGTGAGTTCTTCGTAATTTCCGCTTGATTGGTGGGCATTCTGGCTTTAGTGGAAAATGATATTCCACAATATCAGTAACCAACCCCGACATGTCTTGGTAAGACCAAGAAAAGATATCCACATACTCTTTCAACAATTCAATCAACCTGCTCTTCACGTCGGGATGAAGCAATGCTCCAATCTTGACTTCTTTCAGATATTCTTCTGTACCCAAATTTATTGTCTCCATTTGCTCTTTATACGGCTGAATGGCACTTTCCTCACGCTCAAGCAACCGTAAAACCTCTTCTGGGATTTCATCATATTCTTCTTCTTTGGCCACATACGCATAATATTTAAAGTTGGGAGAGGGTGCAGGGTCATTGTAACCAACATGTTTTTTAATTAATATGCACATATGATTTATGATTGCTTCTAGAAACTGACACATATAGCAAGTGATTATACATATTTATTTGCAGTTATTATTTATTTTGAAAGGGATTTTTCTGATTACCATTTTCCAAGAAAAATCATAAAATAAGGACACAATTTGGGAATCAAAGACAACTTTTATTATTGATTTTAAAGATCAAAGCAACAGATAAGCCCATACAACATCAATACTTTCCCCTTGAGCAGAGTGAAAGATTTTTGAAAAGATTAACAAAAAAAATTACTTTGAAATATGAATGCAAGAGGGAACATCGATAGTGATCCAATTTTGGACTCTAACTCCATGTGTCACGTAGTTCAACATCTTCTGCTCTGCTTCACCTTCCACAATAGCATTGATCCTCGGAACAGTTGGATGAAGATAACCTCCACAATGAAAGATGTCCATATATTTGACCAAAGCAGACTTCAATTTTATATTCTCACTTTTACCATTCTTCACAGAGAAACCTAAACCAGCTCTATTCTTATTCACAAGTGGATTAACAATCTACCCCAACACCTTACTAGGGCCATTACACACCATCTATTGAGCATCCTTAAACAAAGTTATGGAATCCTCATTTTCCTCACATTATCAATGGATAAAGCTTGGAACTAAGTTCCAACAATATCTTCATCTGTTTCCACAACACTGAAAGAGGATAAATGAGATATTAACAACACTTGTTCTCCTTTTATGATGACCACCTTTCCTTCACGGACAAACTTCAGCTTCTGGTGAAAAGTTGAAGTGACAGCCCCTACCTCATGGATCCATGGTTTTCCCAGTATATAGCTATAAGCGGGAACAATATCCATAACCTAGAAAGTAATATGAAATAGGTGCGGGCCTATGTGAATAGGCAAATCTACTTCCCCGATGAAAGACTTCCTTGATCCATCGAAAGCTTTCACAATTATGCCACTTGGGCGCATGGGAGTTCCTTGGTACTTCAGCTTCATAAGCATGCTCCTCGGTATGACATTTAAAGAGGATTCATTGTCAATCAGCACATTTGACAATGAATCCTTCTTACAGTTCATGGAGATATGGAGAGCCAAGTTATGATTCATTCCTTCATCGGGAAATTCGTCATCACAGAAACTCAGGATATTACAGGATGTAATATTCCCTATAACACTTCTGAATTGGTCCAGAGGCATATCACTTTCCACAAAATCTTGATCCAATACTGTCATCAAAGATTTCCCGTGGGCAGAAGAGTCCATTAACAAAGCTAGAATGGATATCTTTGATGGAGTCTGCAACAATTGATCTATGATCCTGTAGTCGCTCATCTTGATAATCTTTAATATATCATCCACATATTTTTCTAGAGTAGTACCACTAAGTTCCCCCACAGTTTTCTTAGGTTCAGTACTTTCAACAACCTTTTTATCAGCATTAACATTCCCTTAAATGACAGGTGCGAACACACGGCCACTGTGGGTCACTTGGCTGGCTTCAACAATATTCTTAACATCAGACAAAGCTTGGATAGGAACTTCTATACATCCTCTAAGATTGTAGCATTGTATTTATATGGTACGTCTTTGTCTAATTTGTAAGGAACAGGACCCGACAAGCAAATCACCACTGGAGAAACAACTGGCTTGCTATGGTACTCGATCTCTATAGGGGCGGGAACACCGAAACAAGGCACAATAACATTCACCCCTCTTCAAAATACATAGACATCATAGAATCATTGCTGGAGAACATATTGCGATACGGTGGCAGAACCGACTGTTAATACTGGTTTACGTTTTGTATTCGCAAATATGCGGTAAGCAAGAGTCGCCACCGACTTTTATTTTATCCAATCAGGAAAAGGAAAAAGGACAGAAAAAACCTTTTTCGAAATGTTTCTAAGTACGAGGGGTAGATTATAGAAAGGGAAGGTGTTAGAACCCTTTCTATCCATGGTTTTCCATAGGCTCTTAGGTACTTGCTCATTTTGAAAACTGCTTGTGTGTGCTTGTTTTGAAAAGTTTTATTTTACTTTGTATTAACCCTTGTTTCTGTCCTCAAGAGTGTTACGAAGTTGTTTTTGAAAACTTTGTTTGAAAAGTGTTGGTGTGAAAAAGTATTTGTTTGTTGGAGCAAGTACCTAGGAACTAATCTACCTACTCGAAAAAGTCTGTTCGTTTTCCTTTAGACAGCGCTATCCCATTATTAAGGAATGGGTAGCACCGTCGTTGGAGTTTTAAGGGAAGTTCGAAGGGACATGTACGATCACAAAAGCAATGCTAGGAAATATTAGTAATCATCCTAAAGCCTTAAGGATCTTTTTCCGAGGCAACACCAGAATGGGTCATTTTAGATCTTTCGGGACTAGAGGACGACCACTAACAATCCCTATACTTCATGACCGTTTTACCAAAGGCAACCGAAGTGGAGTAAACCCTAGGAGTGAGCATGTGCGAGTGTATTTTTTCAGTTAATTTATCTTTGCACATTTAGGGTTTTCTACCGTATTAATTTTCAGTTTGTCTTTCCATACAATCCTATTAACATCTAAGCAGTTTATAGTTTGCGGAAATTAAACTGCGAGAAATTAAAGTCCTAGCTATTACAAGGCTTTCGCAGATACATAATTATTTTGACTGAAAATAAAATGCGGAAATTTAAAATCCTAATTAAATCTATTGAAAACTCGGAGCAGCTACAATAATAGAAAAAGAATTAAAGCGCGCGGCGAATTAAATGCGAGAATAATTGGAGAACCCTAAGAAATCTAATTGAAAAAGATTTAGGTTATTTTTTGAGAAAAATTAGAATATGTACAAAATTAAACCCTAATTCTAATTATTTTTAATTATGAAAAGAAATAAATTGCCCTAATTTTAATTAAACTAATTAATTAAAGAAATAGAATATTTTATGAAAAAATAATTTTTGATGTTTTTTGTGATTTTTGATTTAATAAAAAAACTGATTTTTGTTTTATTTTTGTAAAAGAAAATAATTAATAAAACAATTAAAACAAGAAATAAAATAGAAAAGTAAAGAGATGGTCCTGTATGGAAGCTGAAAGGGGGGTATATTGTTTAATTTGTAAGGCCCAATAGTTGGTCAGCCCAGTCAACACGTTGATTCTGTGCAGCCATGCTTGGAGGGTGTATCATGGTCTTTCCTTGATTGAGCGTTGGATCTGGATAAACAATGATCCATTGGCTGGATGGTGGTAGCGCATGGTGGACGCTTGGCAAGGTAATGTATAGAACCTGCGTTAAAATGTTAGGAAAATAAAGAAAATGCTGGGACCTGGGATCGAACCCAGGTCCTCCTACTTACACAACACACGCCTTGGCATCTGGGCTATCATGTTTAGTTATCAATATAATAACAACAATAAGTAAAATATATAAAAAACGTGAATGACTCAAATAAGCGCGTGAAATTCAAATAAGCCAATAGTGGTTAGACACGTTGTTGTCTTCTTCGCAGATCTGTCACCTTAGGCTAAACACTTTTACCTACAGACAAGCGTCTATAGCCATAACGTGTACACTTCAAAAATAAAGAAAAATGCAAGATAAATGAAATTAAAGACCATGGTTCAACTTGTCTTGATGCCACGAGCATCATGGTACCCTTTTCTTGGGCCAATTTCACCTGTATCAAGAAGCCCTAAAACGTGACTTCAAACCCTAGCCATGGCATTCATCAGTATATGCATCAAAACATTAATTAAACCAATCCAACACGTTGCAAACATGACAACCAACACATATATATCATTAAAACATGTTCATGATGCAAGAATCATAGTAATCGGATTTTGAAAAAGAAGAAAACCGTGACATTCATATGTCCTGTTTCTGGGCTTGGGAGAATTGGAAAATGATTGGAGAACGTTCTAGAGATGTCCAGGAATCAATTGGTATCTTTGAAATGCTTTGAATTGCCCTCTAGGTTGGAGAATGATCCACTACTTTTTTGCCAAAATTTGAGTTTTGTTCTCAGCTTTCACGACCTGCAATCCTTCTCCGTTTGGCTTGGGTATGTTCTATATATGTAGTAGAACAGATTCGGTTAACAAAAACAAATTAAATCTTTGTGAATCATGGAAATTGGATTTGATTTTGCTCTTGTATTATATCTTTCCAAAACAAGCATAATCATGCCAATTTTGCTTCAATCATCCTTTGCACGATTTGATATGATATGCCAGCCTAACTGGATTTGATTCCTATAAAAAATCAGATCAAAAATCAATCTTTTATATTTTTTGCAATTTATTTGATTTAATCTAACTTTTAATACATAAAAATCAAAATAAAATAAATGAATAGGCAAATAATATACGGAGGCTGATTTGGATCGTGGACCATGTCACAAACAAGATACAATCATGAAAAGCTAGGCCCGTTTGACAAAAAATGCACTTTTGTGCACATTTGACTTTTGACAGTTTTGCAAAAATGGTCAACTTTTACAAGGCATATCTCCTCCAATTTTAACCCTAGAGAGCCATTCTTGGACTTTTTAGAAAGCTTAGGATTTCCCCTAAACAACCCTTTTGGTTTCGTCTCAATTGGGTCTTCCATGTTCATGTAATAAGCTTTGACCCAAAAGTGTTTTTGTTGACTTTTCAAAAGGACCTATAATGTAGAAATTCATATCTTTTTATGAGTGCATATTTTGAACTTGGGGGCTGAAGATGAGTTGTAGGGAATTTCATCCTCTTCAAAATGAGCCTTGGATGGAAAATTTCTGATAAAGTATGAAGAAGTTATGCCTGGTCAAAGTTTGGTTGACTTTTCCTATGAAACCCTAATTTAGCAACTTTTGGGTTTTGATGAATTTGGGGAATTCCTTGAGGAATCATGATCAACCCTTGATAAAATGATGGATATCTATTCAAAATTTTGATGTTGACCAAAAATCTTAAAGTTTGACTGTATGTGGGCCACAATTGACTTTTGACCTAGTATCGTTGATTTTCAGGCATCTGGGCAATTGACTGAGCAAACTTCTTGTGCAAGGCATGAAACTTGACATGGATGATCTTGAGAACATATTAGGACCATGTAAGGAATTTGGGACCTTTGGAGTTCCCACATCCTGATGAAAATGAAAACCCTAGTTTGAGGTACATTGCCTTAGGAGAGAGTTTGTCTGGTCAACTCTTGGGCATCCTTGAGCAAGTTAAGGACCTCAATGGACATGTGTTGAGTAAAATGAGAGGGAAAATTTTGGGGTACAATAGCTGCCCCTGTTCAATCTTCTTAAACCTGAGGATGTAGATTGGTTGTCTGCTTTTCGTAATCTGAAGGTGGAAGATGATTGAACACCAGAGTGCCCAGAAATTTGCACTCGTCTAAGTTGGTGCTGGACTGTGTAGGTAGTATCAGGAATGGGCTTACAGATACCATTTGGAGGAGATGACGTAAGGTCAACGGAGATGGGCTTAAAGATGCCATCTGGAAGATATGACGAAGAATCTTTGGAGATGGGCTTAAAGATGCCATCTAGAGGATGTTGAATTCCCGAGATATTCCTTTGATGAGAATTCATGTTCCTGTCGTTAAGGAGGAATCCGCTGAGGAATGTTGGTCTCTATCTTGGGAGAAATGGAATTTTAGGAACTTCAGTTGTCCGTTACTACTGGGGAATCATCTCTTAGTCGAGGAGATGAAAATGAATTGTTATCTGGTCGTGCTCCAGGCCTTACAGTAATTTGCTGAGGATAATAATACTGATTGCTATCTGGTCATGCTCTAGGTTTTACAGTGACTTACTCGGAAGATGATATTAAACTTGCTATCTGGTCGTGCTCCAGGCTTTGCAATCTCAAAAACTGTTATTTGGTCGTGCTCCAGGCTTCATAATGAATTAAGTGGTTATCCGGTCGCATCCGGGTTCCAACTTGAATTTAAGGCATACTAACATCCGGTCGTTTCCAGACTTCAATAGTAATTGGCCGAGTAAACTGCTATCTGGTCGAATTCTAAGCTTCGCAGTACCTCATACTGTTATCTGGTCGTGCTCCAAGTTTCATAGTGTCTCTTGCCGCTATCTGGTCGTGCTCCAGACTTTACAGTGTCCTATACCATTATCTGGTCGTGCTCTAGGCTTCAGTAATTTGGGGAAATTAAGCTGTTATCCGGTCATTTTCCGGGCTTCATAGCTTTTTTAACTGGAAGATAAATCTTAGTATCGATTTAACTGAACCAGGGAAAGGTTTCGAGTTGTCTTCAACTGGGAGATAAATCTTAGTATCGATTTGATTGAACCCGGGAGAGGTCTCAGATTAACTTTGACAGGCGTAGAAATCAGGGGAATATTAGCGGCGATTCGGATGACCCAGACAAAATTCTTAGAACATCTTCAACTAGAATAGAAACCTTAGTGTCAGTTTGACTGAACCAGAGAAAATCTTGAAAAGTGTTGGAATATCTTCAACTGGAATAGAAACCTTGGTGTCAGTTTGAATGAACCAGAGAGAACTTGTGAGAACTTGATTGCATCTTTCCCTGAAAGGTAAAGAGTTATTCGTATGTAATGTCATGATGTATGAAATATATTGAGTAATGATGTTCTCAAAATAAATGAGATTGTGCTGTATAATATGTATGCACATGCCATGATGTATGGATATGCAATGCTATTTGTGATATTCTCTAGTTGGGGAAAATAAATCCCGGACTGCTGCTGGAGAGTATAAGGAGTTGAGTTCTTCGTTTCCGCTGGGGATAATGACCGAAGATGATTAGATGGGGATTTACATCCATTCTGCTTAAGAACATTCTACTGGAGGAGACTCTGTCTGAGAATAATCCTACGGGGGAATGACTTTGTGGGGAAGAGAGATACTCTATTATAAGATCTGCTGATTTGGAGAAATAAACTCAGCTGGGGATGAACTTCCATTGCTGGAGAGAAGAGCTCTGTTGGAGATTGAGCTTCTGCTGTCAGAGAAATAAACTCTGCTCGGGAGATGGCTTTATAAATTACTCATGGTTATAAAACTCGGCTGGGGAATGCATATATCAGCTTTCTGAAGGAACCTGCTGGGTAAGGAATTCCTGCTTGGGGATACGGAGGTCGGACCTTGGTTGTCTTGGCTCTGTGGGGAATATAGGTATCACTGGCTTGTATGTGATAGTGACTTCGCTTCCAACTGTCTCTGCCCCTTGTACCATGATGGATGGGGTAACTGTTGGTATTTAGGTTTTGTACCAGTTTCTTTGAGTTCTTAGTAACTGTCTTTCTGTTTTATATGCAGATATTTGTGAACAGTAATCATATTCAAATGCATATGTCAAGAATAAAATATTGGACATTTTTTTGCAAAACAAAACAGAAAACGGAAAAAAAAACACAGAGTTTTGTACTCAAAATACGCTTTGTATTGATTTGAAATTTGCCTATAACAGGCGTTTTTTACAAGGAGGCTGACACACTAGTAAGAGAACGCCGCTGTAAAAATGGAAATTATTACAGAAATTGTGTACAAAAAGAAAACAGCTATGTGTAGTGATCCCATTGGGTTTCAATTCTGCTATTTCCCCTATGTCTTCGAGCATCTCATGACTTTGCTGCTTGTCTGAAGCTGACTGGATTGATCGGTACCGTTTGAGCTTGATATCTGATTACTGAGGTCTGATCGCAAGGTGATCCAATGGGATATAGTGATACGCTTTAATCCCTAATTTTTTCATGGACCGCCCTTTCGAGTTTTCAGTCCACCGGGATACCATTTTTGCCCAAGTCACCCTTTCTGGTTTTCGACTTGCTGAGTGTACAAATTTTTCATTTTTTATCCCTAATTTTGCCCGAACTGTTTTGGTTTGCCGAGATGCCCTTATTTTTTCCTAGGTATGTCAACCTAGCGGGTCTTTATTATGCGTAGTATCTTTTCACTACGTCCGCATTGACAGGGTGTGAAAGGTCGTCACCATCTGTGATCGGTGGATCTGGAACTGACTGTTTAACGCTGGTTCGCGAAATGTCGTGGAAGCAATAGTCGCCACCGTCTTTTATTTTCTCCAACATGGAAAGGACAAAAGCACAGCAAAACTCCTTATTGAGATAGTTTCTCGGTTCGGGAGGTAGATTTATAGAAAGGGAAGGTGTTAGCACCCTTTCTATCAGTGGTTATCCACAGGCTCTTAGGTACTTGCTCTTATGTTTTCAAAATGTTTGCTTTTCAAAGTGTGAGTGGGTTTGAGAAAAGTTTCTTTGAAAGATTTCTGAATAACTCTTGTATCTGTCCTCAAGAGTGTTTGAAAAATTTGTTTTCAAAGCTTTTGAAAGTGTAAGGTGTGAAAAGTATTTTGTTTGTTTTGAAAAGAGCAAGTACCCATGAGTCATCTACCTACCCTAAGGAATTAAGCTGTGTAAGTGTCCTTTAGGTAGTGCCATCCCACCATTGAGAGGTAGGTAGCACCACCGTTGGAGGTGTTCGGGTCAATTCGATTGTAGGGATAGTGTGGTCGCCATAGCAACAGTAGGGCACCTTAGAAGCTACCCTTATGCCATTGATCCTTTTTTATTCCGAGGCAACTTTTCCGAGGCAACTTGTTTTGAGGCATATGGATCAACGGATATAAGGACTTACTAAAACGTCCTATACTCGACGACCACAATTCGAGCTTGTAGGGACAGTGTGGTCACCAGAGCAACAGTAGGACACCTTAGAAGCTACCCTTATGCCATGTTCATGGACATAAGGACTTACTAAAATGTCCTGTACTCGACGACCACGTTTTGAGGGGGAAAGGCAACAGTGAGGCGTACCCTAGAAGTGGTGTATGCATTGTGTGTTGTTTTCAGTTTATGTTATCTTTGATCAGGCATGGAGGTGAGCTACACTTGTTTTTAATTGTCATGCATTCTTCCATACAAGTTAACAGTTAAAGGGGGTGCGGAAAATAAATTGCGGAAACGTAAATCCTACGCTATTACAAGGCGCGGGTCTATACATCGCCAAATCTTTACAAAGACCCGTTTTAAGTAAATAAGTGCGAAAAATAAAAAAAAAACAGTAAAAGGTCCTATTTACTATTACATATCCGGAGCAGTTACATAATAATCGAACAAATTAAATACGCGCGAATAAAGAAAAGGGAATTAATTTTTTTTTTGTCATTTTTGGTAATTAAATGAAATTGAAAACTAATTAATTATTTTAATTACAAGAAAATATTTTTTTTTGTTTTTTTATATTTTTTTATGAAATAAAATAGAAATAAAAAGAAACAAAGTTAAAGATTAACCTAAATCTAAATCTATTTTAATTATTAAAATGTTTAAATGGCCTAATTAAAAAAACTAGTTCAATTATGATTTATTTACAAAATAAAAATAATAATAAAAGTGTTAATTATATTTTTTTGTTTTTTATGAAAATGATTAATTAAATTAATTACTAATAATCAATAAAATAAAAGGGGTTAGAAATTAAATTAAAGAAATAAAATGAAAAGAAAGAAAAATGAACCCAAATGGAGGGGGTGCTGGGCCAACATGGGGGTGAAATACTGAATCTGGGCCCATTAAGACCAAGGCCTCGTTGACCATTCTGCTTGTATGTGCACCCATTGACTGAAGCCTATGGTAAGCCTCTTTTGTGGCCTTTGGATATGCTTTGAAGACACCTGGCCTGTTGGATCTGTGAGGCCTATGATGAACCTCCTTTGGAGCGCTGCACAGGAAAGTTATATGAAAAATAATATGAGAATTGTGAGGGGACCTGGGAATCGAACCCAGGTCCCAGTGCCTACATGCCAACACAACAGCCAACTGAGCCAGCGCGTATGTTTGTTAACTTAATGGACAATGATCAATATAATGGAAAAAGCCATATTACGCTGAACCAAAAAATAAAAACGCGCTAAATTTGAATCATCCAACCACATCAAGCCACGCCAGCATCTTCTTCTACATTTGCCTGTAAACAAAAAACGAATAGCGGGGGTTTTAAACCCCCACTAAGCTTCAACCTGAAAAATAGCGAATAGGACATAGAGCAATATAAATTGGGCGCGATGGGTGGTTTTGCGTCGTCTGGATGTCCTGAATCCAATGGTATAGGTTTGGATGGCCAATTGTTCCATATATGCAAACGCCCAATTTCAAGCTTCTGAAACCCTAATGTCCATCAATGGCAATTCTTGATATGGGATGCTATTGTTCAATTAAATAATACCAAAAGCTTCAGGATGTTAATATGAGTATAAATCAATCCAAAAAAATGTCAAAAAACGCATGAGTGATTACATAGAATTCAAGAAAAAAATGCAAACCGCTTGGTGTCTATGGCACGATTTCTTGAGTGATTGTGCTTGGTTCTGATTGCCAAAGCCTCCTAGGATTGCCAGCAATGTGTTTGGATGGGAATTGGGACTTAAAACGTGCTGTAAGGAGGTTTACAGTTTTGCTCTTTTGCTTGAAATTTTTGAAGTGTGTTTTGCAATTTGGGAGCTTCTTAGGTCGTGACCCCCATTGTGTTAGCTTGCATACATGTTATGTAATGTGTCTTGATCAGAATTAAAGCCAATAATGCAATGCATTCATGCTTGGGATTCTCCATAAACTCCATTGAAGCACTTTCCATTCTTAAGCCAAAATTTGAATTCTTGCTTCCTTTAAGCCCTTGCACGAAATTGGAATGTCAATGATGGTGATTCAAAGCTAGTCAAAGCAAAATATGTCCCTTAATTAACTTCTTTGATTTTATTTGATTTTAAATGATTTAAAATGAATTAAATCAAATAAAATTAAATAAAAAATGAAAAAATTAATTTTGAATTTTGAAATAATTTGTGGGACACGTGGGAAGCATGGCCAAGCTGAATCAAGTGGAAAAAGTGGGCCCCTTTTGTCAAAAAATGAAATTTCAAGGATAAATGATTTTGGCCATTTCACAAAAATTTCCCAACTTCTCCAATGCATATCTTGCTCAATGTTGAAGTTATGAACATGTTCTTAGACATTTTAGAAAGGTCTTGAAGTCCTCTAACCAATGTCTTTGGTCCCATGTCATTTAGATTTACCAATCTCAAGTTATGGTCTTTGACTTAAAGTCCCTTTTTGTTGACTTTTGAAAATGACCTATAATGTTGAAATTGATAACTTTTTGTGAGAACATTTCTTGGACTTGGAATGTGAAGATGAGTTGTAGGAAATGTCATCCCCTTCAAAATGAGCTTTGGATGGGATTTTTCTGATGAACCATGAAAAAATTATGCCTTGGTTAAGTTACAGTTGACTTTTTAGCTGTCCAAAAATAGAAACTTTTGACACCTTGATGATTTTTGAGCCATTCTTGTGAAATCATGATCAAGAATTGATCAAATGATGATTGTTGCTTCAAAATAAGATGTTGACCAAATTTTTTGACTTTTGACTGCCAAATGACCATTTTTCCCCTACAGTTGACTGTTGAGCAAATGGGACTTTTGACTGTGCAACTTGACCTTGTGAGCCTTGAAACTTGACATGTAGGTGCTTGACAATGTATATGAGCATGTGGGACTTGATTGAGCCCTTGAAAACCTCAACTTCCTTGCAGGAACCAAAACCCTAATTTGCATGGCTTAGGAGAGTGGTTGACTGTGTAGCCCTTAAGTAGATTTTGAACCATTTGAGGTGATGCTTGTCAAAACTTTGAAGATTATGGGAGGGAAAATTTTGGGGTACAACAGTTGCCCCTGTTCAATCTTCTTAGACCTGAGGATGTAGATTGGCTTGTGTGCCTTTTGTGATCCGAGGGTGGAAGATGATTGAACACTAGAGTGCCCAGAAATTTGCACTCACATAGTTGAGTATCACCAGTGTGATGGAGGGGAATGGGCTTACAGATGCCATTTGGAGAGATGGTGGATAGGAGGATGGGTTTATAGATTCCATCTGGAGGTGTGACAGAACCTTGTCGGGAATGGGCTTATAGATGCCATTTGGAACTGAAATGGGAGGATGGGCTTATAGATGCCATCTAGGTGTCGATCGCGTAAGAGATTCCTTAGCGAGAACTTGCGTACCTGAGAAAGAAAATAATTACCTGGCCTGTTACAGGAGTTGATCTTCAAACTCTTTATGTAGATGTGCCCTGGCTGGATACATGAATCGAATCTTTAAACTCTTCAGACATGCCCTGGCAGGATACAGGAATCGAGTCTGGAGAATATAGTCGTCAACAGATACACCCTGGAAAGACACAAGAATCGGATCTTCGAACTCTTTAGACGTGCCCTGGCAGGATACAGGAATCGAGTCTGGTAATGTAGTCGTCAACAGATACACCCTGGCAAGATACAGGAATCGGATCTTCGAACTCTTCAGACGTGCCCTGGAAGGATACAGGAATCGAGTCTGGTAATGTAGTCGTCAACAGATACACCCTGGCAAGATACAGGAATCGGATCTTCGAACTCTTCAGACGTGCCCTGGCAGGATATAGGAATCGAGTCTGGTAATGTAGTCGTCAATAGATACACCCTGGCAAGATACAGGAATCGGATCTTCGAACTCTTTAGACGTGCCCTGGCAGGATACAGGAATCGAGTCTGGTAATGTAGTCGTCAACAGATACACCCTGGCAAGATACAAGAATCGGATCTTCGAACTCTTCAGACGTGCCCTGGCAGGATACAGGAATCGAGTCTGGTAATGTAGTCGTCAACAGATACACCCTGGCAAGATACAGGAATCGGATCTTCGAACTCTTCAGACGTGCCCTGGTAGGATACAGGAATCGAGTCTGGTAATGTAGTCGTCAACAGATACACCCTGGCAAGATACAGGAATCGGATCTTCGAACTCTTCAGACGTGCCCTGGCAGGATACAGGAATCGAGTCTGGTAATGTAGTCGTCAACAGATACACCCTGGCAAGATACAGGAATCGGATCTTCGGACTCTTCAGACGTGCCCTGGCAGGATACAGGAATCGAGTCTGGTAATGTAGTCGTCAACAGATACACCCTGGCAAGATACAGGAATCGGATCTTGAACTCTTCAGACGTGCCCTGGCAGGATACAGGAATCGAGTCTGGTAATGTAGTCGTTAACAGATACACCCTGGCAAGATACAGGAATCGGATCTTCGAACTCTTCAGACGTGCCCTGGCAGGATACAGGAATCGAGTCTGGTAATGTAGTCGTCAACAGATACACCCTGGCAAGATACATGAATCGGATCTTCGAACTCTTCAGACGTGCCCTGGCAGGATACAGGAATCGAGTCTGGTAATGTAGTCGTCAACAGATACACCCTGGCAAGATACAGGAATCGGATCTTCGAACTCTTCAGACGTGCCCTGGTAGGATACAGGAATCGAGTCTGGTAATGTAGTCGTCAACAGATACACCCTGGCAAGATACAGGAATCGGATCTTCGAACTCTTAAGACGTGCCCTGGCAGGATACAGGAATCGAGTCTGGTAATGTAGTCGTCAACAGATACACCCTGGCAAGATACAGGAATCGGATCTTCAAACTCTTCAGACGTGCCCTGGCGGGATACAGGAATCGAGTCTGGTAATGCTAGTCGTCAACAGATACACCCTGGCAAGATACAGGAATCGGATCTTCGAACTCTTCAGACATGCCCTAGCAGGATACAGGAATCGAGTCTGGTAATGTAGTCGTCAACAGATACACCCTGGCAAGATATAGGAATTGGATCTTCGGACTCTTCAGACGTGCCCTGGCAGGATACAGGAATCGAGTCTGGTAATGTAGTCGTCAACAGATACACCCTGGAAAGATACAGGAATCGGATCTTCGAACTCTTCAGACGTGCCCAGGCAGGATACAGGAATCGAGTCTGGTAATGTAGTCTTCAACAGATACACCCTGGCAAGATACAGGAATCAGATCTTCGAACTCTTCAGACGTGCCCTGGCAGGATACAGGAATCGAGTCTGGTAATGTAGTCGTCAACAGATACACCCTGGCAAGATACAGGAATCGGATCTTTGAACTCTTCAGACGTGCCCTGGAAGGATACAGGAATCGAGTCTGGTAATGTAGTCGTCAACATATACACCCTGGCAAGATACAGGAATCGGATCCTTAGTTGCGACCGTTGATAGTAATTATCTTTGTATTAACCTTTGTCCTGAAAAGACAAAACGTTAGTTGTGCGTAATGTCATGATGTATGACATGCGAGATGAGATTGTATGTTCATGATGCGTATATGCATGCTGTAATGTATGAAAATGTGTTGTTTATGAATGTATGTTTTCGTCTTAGGAAAATAAATCCTTGACGGATGCCGGGAAGTTAAATCCTGGGCTGATATGAATAGAATTTCGCTGTTTCCGCTGGGGAGTGATGGTTGCAAGAATACCGGTAGGAGATGGTGACTCCGTTGGGGAATAAACTTGGACATTACTCTGTGGGGGAAATTATTCTAGCGACCTTGCTGGGGAACAATACTCTGTGGAAAGAGAGGTACTCTGTTGAGATGTTGATGATAACTTCGCTGGGGATACCATTGATGTGTTATGTTGAAGGAATTAATAGACTTCGCCGGGGATAGGAAGACTTCGCCAAGGACGGTCTTTCCGTGGCTTTTGGCTGAGGATAACCCAGTTATATCCTGGTAGGGAAATAACCTTTGAATAAAGCCGGGAGACGCGTTCGTGCTCTGCAGGGGGGAAGCTTCCAGAATCTACTGGGGATAAGCTTACTGCTGGGGAGATTGATTCCACTTTCCTGGGGAAACTTTTGAACTGTACTGGACTTTCCTGGGGAAAATTTTGAGACGTATTGGAAGTGGCTCCACTGAAGGTCTGTATACCGCTGGGGAACAATCTTAGATCAAGACTGCCGGGGATGCTTGTTAAGAATGTTTTCATAAATTCGCTGAGGAATGTTGAGATCTGCTGGGAACACCCAACTTCCTTAAGGCTGACAGGATAACTCTGCTTGGGGAGAGTGTGTTGACTTGCTGGCTCACTCTCTGGGGAGTTAAGAGATCTTGGTTATGTTCTTCAGCTGAACCTACCTTGGTACCTTGGTGGACAGAGCAATTAGATCGCTTAGACAATTCTGATTGCCCCAGTTTCTGCGGGAGAAGGTACCTGTAGAGGTGCTTGAGGACTGCCAATTTGACAAATCTTCTTCTGGTAGGCAAGTGACAAGATGACGGGACATAGTCGTACGCTTTGATCCCTAACTTTTTCCTGGACCGCCCTTTCGGGTTTTCAGTCCACCGGGATACCCATTTTTGCCCAAGTCGCCTTTGCAGGTTTTCGACTTGCCGGGTGTACAGATTTTTTCATTTTCATCCCTTATTTTTGCCCGAACCCTTTTGGTTCGCCGGGAAGCCTTTATTTTTGCCTAGGTGTGTCAACCTAGCGGGTCTTTGATTATGCGTAGTATTTTTTGACTATATCCACGCTCTCAGAATGTAGGGAGTTGCCCCTGTTAGAAGTGTTTTGCCATGCCACCATAAGATGTTTGATCAGGCAAGATTCGTTGCTGGAATGCCCCCAAGTGACTTAGGCGGAGATTTTCCCCAGGCTATTTGGTCTTTGAGAGATTCTCCGAATCTTGATTGGACTGCCCCAGATAATAGACCATGATCATGTCTGTCTCTTGATTGGGAGTGCTTCTTCCATTTGAGCTTTTGTTGAGAAGATTTTGTTCACTGGATATTCGTCATGCGAATTTCTCTGCTGTTCAAACAAGAAGTCATATGCAAACACTGTTATATCAAAATGCAAAGCTTATGTCTCTCTTGAAGATTTTGAAAATGCATTCTTTTTCATAAAAACAAGTGAATTTTTTGTAAACAGTGATGTCAACTCGTTATTTTACCGCAATCCTTAAGGAGTCAGGATACCTTTCGTAACAGTATGTTTTCGAACTAACCCATGCTTTAGCTAGGACTTTTTAGGGTTATAATGTGGCCTGGTTCACGGTTTAAGAAACAAAGGATAAAGGCTCAAAGTATTTGTACCCACCCTCTCTTCGTGATGTTCTTCAAACCTAAACTCAATTGATCGTGCGCTAGACCTTGTTTGAGTCTTTGCTTTGATATTCCAGTGATGGTTCAGATATTGATGATTTATTCTGAATAGGCAGTCATTTTTTGTTTTTGTTGAGGGTTTGTATGACCTCTTTCTTTTTGATTTTGCTATCCCTAAATTTTGCCTGAACTGTTTCTTTTGTGATTACAGTCAGCGGGATGCCCCAGTTTTGTAAGTCTCCTTCATAGGTTTTGACTTATTGGGTTTTTATTTTTGAGATATAATGACTGCCTATCCTTATGATTATTCGGAATCATCACTGTCTTCTCCTTTTTTTTGTAAGGACCTCTTTGGTGCCATTTGTTGTGCACTTGGATCAATTGAGAGAACTACCCTACCCCAGGTTATGATAAAGGGTTTTAATTTTCGAAAAGAAAAAAAAAATCCTACTTCTTTGGCTCAGAGGGGTTGACGAGGGATTATCTTCCTTATAACTCCAGTGTTTAGGGATTGAAATAATGCCTGTACCTTATTAGCGGGGTCTGTTCAAAAGCATATTGTAAGGATCGTGGTATCGTTTTCGTCATCCTCCCTCAAGAGGCTTAGAATTATTAATTGAGAGTTGACATCAAAAAATGAAAGCAGTTTGAATCTAGCGAATGCGAATATATTGATTCAAAACAGACATATGCGATGCATTAATGAAATAACAACGTTTAACATGAATAAATGTTTGAACAGTCGAAAGAAAATTACAACTTGAAAATTCTAATAGACAAAAAGTCTTCTCATTTCAGGACTTGCTACTTCAAATGGTGAATCCTGTAGGGATGGCAGGAGCATTCAGCCTGGCCCATCTGAGTGAAATCCATAGCTCCTTCATTAATCAGGTCCTGGATTTTGTTCTTCAGAGCCCAGCAGTCAGCAGTGTCGTGTCCAGGACTATCGGAGTGGTATGCACACCTTTTGTTAGAATGATAGTTAGGAGCAGAGATGTTGGGGTTCTGGGGAGGAGCCCTTAGTGTAATCAGATTTAACCTCAACAGGTGTTGTAGAGCTTGAAACAACGGCATGTTGAGCTGGGTGAATTGCCTCTTGGACCTGCTTGGCTTACTCTGATCAACCTGTTGCTCTGGGCGAGGTTGATGCTGGGCTTGTGAAGTGGTAGCAATCTGGAGAGTTCTATTCTTCACCATATTAGCCCCTTGTCTTCTTGAAAGCTGATCAAAGACCTGGTCCCTGAATTGGACTGGTTGCTTCAGGTTGGATCTGTCTTGGTGGAGTTGACTGATCATGGCCCTCAACTCTTCTTGCTCCCGAGCCAAACCTTGGATGAGAGCCCTTTGCCCCAGCATCTGGGTTTTCAATGTATCTACCTCAGCTTAGTAGACGTTTCAGCCGTTCGTCCTTGTCATCTTCGGGACTTTTCTTGGCCAGATTCCCCATGAGGAGTGTCCTTAACTCTTCTTGCCCCTTGGATAGGCTTGAGAAGATTTCCCTGAACTGAGTCTCTTGAGCATGAAGACCCTGGTTATCTTGTTGGGAAGTCATTGCTGAAATAAACAGCGACAAAGGTAAGTGACCTGCAAAAGGGATACCTGTAATGCAATGATATGTATGTATGCATGCAATGTTTTCAAGGATCTCGTGTGGTAAACAAGAAAAGTTGTTAGGATTTGAATTTCGTAGCTTGATTGAAGGAACTTCGTGTTGTTGAGAGTCCTTCTTCAAGATTCAAGGCTCACCATATCTAGTGGGTCATAGCCCCTGACTCAAGTTATCAACCTGGCTAGGGGAAAATAAATCCCCTTTGCCCCTTGCTAGACATTCTGGTTCATCATGACCTGCATCACAAGCCCTTGAGATCCTTGAAATGGATTAGTCCTTATGCAAGATGCATGCAATGGTATCATGTTATGCATGTGGGTGCAAAGGTGTGAGGTGCCCTGTAATAAGTCCAGTTTAAGGACTATAAACAAAACCTGCAAGAAACTCATGTGTCAGATAACAAGTATGCAAGTAGTCAAGTTTGAAAGCACACAAGTCACACAAAGAGCCCTTAGAGTTTAGGCAAGCATGGGGTCTACGTATTACCCTCTTTCAGTTTGTTGGTTAGGACCTGTCCTATCAGAAGTAACCGGGTTCTAGAGGATCCCAATATCACTGAATACCCTCAATCGGTCATAACTCAAGCATCGCAACCTTTTCTTGCAGCCAGAACCATCACGAGAGTTTAGCCTCAATGGGCGTAGCATACTGCTACTGTTCTATTGGCCAAGTTGGATCATTTAAGGTTCTAAGGTCGGTTGGTGCTTAACGACTCCTCAGAAGACCCATATTCTCCTCGTTGCGACACAAGGGATATCGGTACAGACCAAGGCGCCACACCAACGTAGCCACTGCTTCACCCATGTCGGTCTACGCCGGACAGGTCCCTCACAGCTTATGCTACCTAACAGGGTATCCCCAGATCCGGGTTAGGATCTATGTAACTCCGATGCAACCCACAATAATAAAGCAAACAAAGCACAACAATTGAAAACATAATTATGAACTATCCTAAGGTACACCTCACTTTATAAGATTCCCCAGCAGAGTCGCCAGTCTGTGATCGGTGGATCTGGAACTGACTGTTTAACGCTGGTTCGCGAAATGTCGCGGAAGCAAGAGTCGCCACCGTCTTTTATTTTCTCCAACATGGAAAGGACAAAAGCACAACAAAATTCCTTATTGAGATAGTTTCTCGGTTCGGGAGGTAGATTTATAGAAAGGGAAGGTGTTAGCACCCTTTCTATCCGTGGTTATCCATGGGCTCTTAGGTACTTGCTCTTATGTTTTCAAAATTTTTGCTTTTCAAAGTGTGAGTGGGTTTGAGAAAAGTTTCTTTGAAAGATTTCTGAATAACTCTTGTATCTGTCCTCAAGAGTGTTTGAAAAATTTGTTTTGAAAGCTTTTGAAAGTGTAAGGTGTGAAAAGTATTTTGTTTGTTTTGAAAAGAGCAAGTACCCATGAGTCATCTACCTACCCTAAGGAATTAAGCTGTGTAAGTGTCCTTTAGGTAGTGCCATCCCACCATTGAGAGGTAGGTAGCACCACCGTTGGAGGTGTTCGGGTCAATTCGATAGTAGGGACAGTATGGTCTCCAGAGCAACAGTAGGGCACCTTAGAAGCTACCCTTATGCCATTGATCCTTTTTTATTCCGAGGCAACTTTTCCGAGGCAACTTGTTTTGAGGCATATGGATCAACGGATATAAGGACTTACTAAAACGTCCTATACTCGACGACCACAATTCGAGCTTGTAGGGACAGTGTGGTCACCAGAGCAACAGTAGGACACCTTAGAAGCTACCCTTATGCCATGTTCATGGACATAAGGACTTACTAAAACGTCCTGTACTCGACGACCACGTTTCGAGGGGGCAAGGCAACAGTGAGGCGTACCCTAGAAGTGGTGTGTGCATTGTGTGTTGTTTTCAGTTTATGTTATCTTTGATCAGGCATGGAGGTGAGCTACGCTTGTTTTTAATTGTCAGCATTCTTCCATACAAGTTAACAGTTAAAGGGGGTGCGGAAAATAAATTGCCGAAACGTAAATCCTACGCTATTACAAGGCGCGGGTCTATACATCGCCAAATCTTTACAAAGACCCGTTTTAAGTAAATAAGTGCGGAAAAAAAAAACAGTAAAAGGTCCTATTTACTATTACATATCCGGAGCAGTTACATAATAATCAAACAAATTAAATACGCGCGAATAAAGAAAAGGGAATTAATTTTTTTTTGTCTTTTTTGGTAATTAAATGAAATTGAAAACTAATTAATTATTTTAATTACAAGAAAATATTTTTTTTTGTTTTTTTATATTTTTTTATGAAATAAAATAGAAATAAAAAGAAACAAAGTTAAATATTAACCTAAATCTAAATCTATTTTAATTATTAAAATGTTTAAATGGCCTAATTAAAAAAACTAGTTCAATTATGATTTATTTACAAAATAAAAATAATAATAAAAGTGTTAATTATATTTTTTTTGTTTTTTATGAAAATGATTAATTAAATTAATTACTAATAATCAATAAAATAAAAGGGGTTAGAAATTAAATTAAAGAAATAAAACGAAAAGAAAGAAAAATGAACCCAAATGGAGGGGGTGCTGGGCCAACATGGGGGTGAAATACTGAATCTGGGCCCATTAAGACCAAGGCCTCGTTGACCTTTCTGCTTGTATGTGCACCCATTGACTGAAGCCTATGGTAAGCCTCTTTTGTGTCCTTTGGATATGCTTTGAAGACACCTGGCATGTTGGATCTGTGAGGCTTGTGATGAACCTCCTTTGGAGCGCTGCACAGGAAAGTTATATGAAAAATAATATGAGAATTGTGAGGGGACCTGGGAATCGAACCCAGGTCCCAGTGCCTGCATGCCAACACAACAACCAACTGAGCCAGCGCGTATGTTTGTTAACTTAATGGACAATGATCAATATAATGGAAAAAGCCATATTACGCTGAACCAAAAAATAAAAACGCGCTAAATTTGAATCATCCAACCACATCAAGCCACGCCAGCATCTTCTTCTCCATTTGCCTGTAAACAAAAAACGAATAGCGGGGGTTTTAAACCCCCACTAAGCTTCAACCTGAAAAATAGCGAATAGGACATAGAGCAATATAAATTCGGCGCGATGGGTTATTTTGCTTCGTCTGGATGTCCTGAATCCAATGGTATATGTTTGGATGGCCAATTGTTCCATATATGCAAACGCCCAATTTCAAGCTTCTGAAACCCTAATGTCCATCAATGGCAATTCTTGATATGGGATGCTATTGTTCAATTAAATAATACCAAAAGCTTCAGGATGTTAATATGAGTATAAATCAATCCAAAAAAATGTCAAAAAACGCATGAGTGATTACATAGAATTCAAGAAAAAAATGCAAACCGCTTGGTGTCTATGGCACGATTTCTTGAGTGATTGTGCTTGGTTCTGATTGCCAAAGCCTCATAGGATTGCCAGCAATGTGTTTGGATGGGAATTGGGACTTAAAACATGCTGTAAGGAGGTTTACAGTTTTGCTCTTTTGCTTGAAATTTTTGAAGTGTGTTTTGCAATTTGGGAGCTTCTTAGGTCGTGACCCCCATTGTGTTAGCTTGCATACATGTTATGTAATGTGTCTTGATCAGAATTAAAGCCAATAATGTAATGCATTCATGCTTGGGATTCTCCATAAACTCCATTGAAGCACTTTCCATTCTTAAGCCAAAATTTGAATTCTTGCTTCTTTTAAGCCCTTGCACGAAATTGGAATGTCAATGATGGTGATTCAAAGCTAGTCAAAGCAAAATATGTCCCTTAATTAACTTCTTTGATTTTATTTGATTTTAAATGTTTTAAAATGAATTAAATCAAATAAAATTAAATAAAAAATGAAAAAATTAATTTTAAATTTTGAAATAATTTGTGGGACACGTGGGAAGCATGGCCAAGCTGAATCAAGTGGAAAAAGTGGGGCCCTTTTGTCAAAAAATGAAATTTCAAGGATAAATGATTTTGGCCATTTCACAAAAATTTCCCAACTTCTCCAATGCATATCTTGCTCAATGTTGAAGTTATGAACATGTTCTTGGACATTTTGGAAAGGTCTTGAAGTCCTCTAACCAATGTCTTTGGTCCCATGTCATTTTGATTTACCAATCTCAAGTTATGGTCTTTTACTTAAAGTCTCTTTTTGTTGACTTTTGAAAATGACCTATAATGTTGAAATTGATAACTTTTTGTGAGAACATTTATTGGACTTGGAATGTGAAGATGAGTTGTAGGAAATGTCATCCCCTTCAAAATGAGCTTTGGATGGGATTTTTCTGATGAACCATGAAAAAGTTATGCCTTGGTCAAGTTACAATTGACTTTTTAGTTGTCCAAAAATAGAAACTTTTGACACCTTGATGATTTTTGAGCCATTCTTGTGAAATCATGATCAAGAATTGATCAAATGATGATTGTGGCTTCAAAATAATATGTTGACCAAAATTTTTGACTTTTGACTGCCAAATGACCATTTTGCCCCTACAGTTGACTGTTGAGCAAATGAGACTTTTGACTGTGCAACTTGACCTTGTGAGCCTTGAAACTTGACATGTAGGTGCTTGACAATGTATATGAGCATGTGGGACTTGATTGAGCCCTTGAAAACCTCAAATTCCTTGCAGGAACCAAAACCCTAATTTGCATGGCTTAGGAGAGTGGTTGACTGTGTAGCCCTTGAGTAGATTTTGAACCATTTGAGGTGATGCTTGTCAAAACTTTGAAGATTATGGGAGGGAAAATTTTGGGGTACAACACCGTCCATGGTGGTCAGAATCATGGCTCCACCAACAAATATTTTCTTGACTACAAATGGTCCCTCATAGGTGGGAGTCCATTTTCCCCTGGGATCACCTTGCGGTAGTATGATGCGATTGATTACCAGATCCCCTACTTCATACACTTGTTATCTGACTTTCTTGTTGAAGGCCTTGATCATCCGTTTCTGATACATTTGACCATGGCATACAACAGTAAGTCTTTTCTCGTCGATTAAGTTTAATTGATCAAGTCGAGTCTGGATCCAATCATCTTCGCTCAAACCCGCATCCTTCATAATCCTTAGAGAAGGGATCTGAACCTCCATGGGTAGGACAACCTCCATGCCATATACCAGAGAATAGGGTGTTGCCCCTGTCGACGTACGTGCTGAAGTACGGTACCCATGAAGAGCAAACAGTAACATCTCGTGCCAGTCTTTGTATGTCACTGTCATCTTCTGTATGATCTTTTTAATATTATTATTAGCAGCTTCGACAACCCCATTCATCTTCGGCCGGTAAGGAGAAGAGTTGTGATGCTGAATCTTGAACTGTTTACAGAGTTCAGTGATTATTGAGTTGTTGAGATTAGTACCATTATCCGTGATGATTCTCTCAGGGATACCATAACGACAAACCAAGTTATGCTTGATGAACCGTGCCACCACATTCTTGGTAATCGTACAAAGGAGGCAGCCTCAACCCACTTCGTGAAGTAATCAATGGCCAATAGGATGAAGTGATGCCCGTTGGACGCGGTAGGTCTGATCTCGTCGATCATGTCAATGCCCCACATTGCAAAGGGCCAGGGAGCTGTCAAGACGTTCAAGGGAACTGGAGGTACACGCACCTTATCAGCATAGATTTAGCACTTGTGACAGGTTCGAGAAAGCTGATAAAAGTCGACTTCCATAGTAGACTAATAGTATCCTGCCCGTAGGATCTTCTTTCCATGGTATGTCCACTGGAATGAGTGCCAAAGGTACCTTCGTGTAGGTCTTCCATGATCCTCTCTGCTTATCTCTTGTCTACACACCACAGTAAGGTAGAGTCATGATTGCGCTTATAGAGGATTCCATTGCTGAGGAAGAACCTTGCAGCAAACCTTCTCAGAAATTTCTTGTCATTAACAGATGCCCCTTCGGGATATTCTTGAGCCTCGAGATACCTTTTCACCTCATGAAACCAAGGTTTGTCGGCTACCTCCTCAGTATCAATCTCACAGCAGTATGCCAGTTTATCCAACCTCTCAATAGTGATTCGGGGAGCTTCATTGTCCCACCTGACCTTTAACATTGACGACATAGTAGCTAGCACATCCGCTAACTGATTCTCTTCTCGTGGGAAATGTTTAAAGGTGATCTCTTCAAAATGCAGCAGCAGTGTCAGTACATACTCTATGTAAGGGATATGGTTTGGGTGCTTCGTATCCCACTCATCTTTGATCTGACTTATCACCAAAGAAGAATCCCCGAATACACTCAAGAACTTAATTCTCAGGTGAATAGCAGCTCGAAGACCCATAATACATGCTTAATACTCCGCCATGTTGTTGGTACAGTTGAAACATAATCGGGCAGTGAACGGAGTATGACAACCCTCAAGAGATATGATTACGTCGCCAATGCTATTACCCAGTGCGTTTGAGGCTCCATAAAAAAAATAGACCATAGGGATCCTTCCTCAGGTCCTTCATCCGGTCCAGGTTTTTCATAGTCGGTTACTAACATGATATTCTCATCCGGGAACTCAAAATTCATGGACTGATAGTCATCCACGGCCTGATGCGCCAAATGATCAGCTAACACACTTCCCTTGATTTCCTTTTGGGTTGTGTATTGGATGTCGTACTCGGTCAAGATCATTTTCCATCTTGCTATTCTTCCGAAGAGAGCGGGCTTCTCGAAAATGTACTTGATCGTATCCATCTTAGATATCAACAAAGTAGTGTGGGTCAACATATACTGTCTCAGTTGGCGAGCAGCCCATGCCAAAGCACAACAAGTTTTCTCAAGCAGTGAGTATCGTGTTTCACAGTCGGTAAATTTTTTGCTAAGGTAATATATTGCGTGCTCTTTTCGACCATACTCGTCATGCTGCCCCATCACACACCCCATTGAATTATCTAGCACTATTAAGTACATTATCAAAGGTCTTCCTTCAGTCGGAGGTATCAGAATAAGAGGCTCTTGGATATATTGTTTGATTCTGTCAAAGGCTACCTGGCATTCATCATTCAACTTTACCACTTGATCTTTCTTCAGAAGCTTGAAGATCGGCTCACAAGTAGCAGTCAGATGTGAAATGAACCTGGCAATGTAATTCAGGCGTCCCAAGAAACCTCTAACTTCCTTCTCAGCGCGGGGAGCCGACATGTCTTGTATGGCCTTCACCTTTGCAGGGTCTACCTGAATACCTTTGTCACCGATGATGAACCCCAACAGCTTTCCGGACCTCACCCCGAAGGTGAACTTGTTCGGATTTAACATCAGCTTGTACGTCTTCAACCTATCAAACAACTTTTGTAGATGATCAAGATGTTCTTCCTTAGTTTGAGACCTGGCTATCATGTCATCGACATAAACCTTTATCTCATGGTGAATCATGTCATGGAACAGAGTTACCATAGCTCGCTGATAAGTTGTCCCAGCATTCTTCAACCCAAACGACATCACCTTGTAGCAGAAAGTGCCCCACTGTGTAATAGAGGTTGTCTTCTCCATGTCTTCAGGTGCCATCTTGATCTGATTGTAGCCAGAGAAACCGTCCATGAAGGAAAATACTTTGTGTTGTACGATGTTGTCAACTAGATCATCGATGTGAGGAAGCGGGAAGTCATCCTTGGGGCTTGCCCTGTTCAGGTCTCTGTAATCCACACACATTCATACTTTACCATCTTTCTTAGGTACTGGAACCACATTAGCAACCCACTACAGATAGGAGGTGACAGCTAAGAACCCTGCGTTGAACTGCTTCATAACCTCTGCTTTAATCTTCTTTGACATCCCAGGGAGCATACGACGTACATTTTGCTTTACCGGAGGGCAGTCTTCTTTAGTCGGCAAACGATGAACCACTATATTCGTGTCTAGTCCCGACATGTCTTCATATGACCAGGTGAAGATTTCAACATACTAATGCAACATATGTACCAACCGCTATTTGACACTAAGCTCCAGATTTGCACCTATCTTAACCTCTTTTCTGTCTTCCTATGTACCCAAGTTCACTCTCTCAACCGAATCTTCATGAGGCAGTATGGCCCTTTCTTCCTGCTATAATAGTCTAGCAAGTTCTCCGGGTACCTCACAATCTTTCTCACCTTCATCCTCGACTTGGTTGATCGGATTTTCAAAGTCATAATGAGCAGTAGCAGAACTGTTATCAATGGGATCCAGAGTGGATATGGATCTGCATTTGGATACGTGAGTGTGTGTAAGAGCATAGCTGTATAGACAAAATAAAAGAAAAGAAAGACAGAGAGCGCAAAATTTGTATGCAAATGTCCAATGCTTTATTGATATCATATGAAAATGAAACATGATAACCCTCACAAATAGAACCATTGTGGCCCGGGTAAGACACATGGCTATAGAGTTTATATTGTTTTTAAATTACATATCCAAAAAATCAGAAAGACAATTACTCCTGAACAAAAGTAATCGGTACAAAGTCCTTGGCAGTCCAGTTACTGAGTTCTCCGTCGGTAGTCGGGAAGATCCAGATGTCAATGTTGGAATCACCATCACTGTCTTCAAGCACATTGATCCCAGGATTGCTGATGCGTAGGGGAGGTCCTCCAGCCCGAGCGTGACGAACAGCCTTTTGAGCACCTGTAGTAAAGCCTAAACCAGATTTGTCAGACTTGTAATGAATAACTGGGAGATGACCCCAAATGGTAGACCCACCTTCTTCAACCACTGCTCGTGCATCCTTGAGAGAAGCCATATTCGAGGGATATTTGGTGACCTTTGGAGGACTGTCGGTAGTTTCTACTGTAGCCATAATCTGAGGTACCTCTTCAAAGTTCTGGCAAGGAGTCTCGATGAAATCTCCATCCATTTCCACGTACCTGAAGTAGTTCAAATGACTGATCATATACTCCTCTTCACCATGCATAGTGACAATCTTTCCTCTTACTAGGTACTTCAACATTTAGTGGAGGGTAGAAGTAACAACCCCAACCCCATGTATCCAAGGGCGTCCCAACAAGCAAGAATATGATGGTTTGATATCCATTACATAGAAAGTGGAGTCGAAGGTCTGGGAACCAACTTTGATAGGGACATCCACTTCCCCGTGCACCATCCTCTTCGAACCATCGAAAGCTCTCACTACTATATTGCTAGGCTTCAAGGTCAAGCTTTCGAAGTCCAATCTGTCCAGAGCTTTTTTAGGTAGCACATTCAACAAGGAGCCAGTATCTACCAAAACATGGGCCAGAGTCGTGCCCCTGCTTTCAACGGAAACATGAAGAACATCATTATGCTTCCTCCCTTTTAGTGTTAGATTCGCATTGGAAAAACCCAAACCAGTATCGGTAGTCAGACTAGCCACACAATCTTCAAACTGATCAACATATGTCTCTTGTGGCACGTGAGCCGTCTTCAGAAACTTAACCAAAGCCTTCGCATGGGCCTCAGAACACAACAACAAAGCCAACATAGAAATTTTGGATGGGGTCTGCCCCAGCTGCTCGACCACGTTGTAGTCGCTCTTCTTTATTATCTTCAAAATTTCTTCCATTTCTTTTTTGGAAGCTTCTGGTATGGTTACTGAATTGGCCTTTGTCAGGACAGGCTCAATCAGTATGTCTTTGCCTCGAGTCTCGACCGACTCGGTGATGGGAGGGTTAATAAGAGTGATTACTGGAATTGCAGTAGTAGTTTTGGGTGGAACCACAACAGGAATGATCAGAGGTTCGGTAACAATCTTTGGGGGATAAATGTTAGGGGAGAACACTCTTCCACTTCTTGTTATTTTACTGGTTCCGACAATATTTATGATGTCAGAATCAACATTTTCAGCAATCTTGTCTTCAATGGCTATCATGTCCTGCTTTACGCCGTGGTAATAGACGTCATCCCTATAGTTCCAAGGAACAACTTTGTCCGAGGAGTATGGGATTGGTCCAGGAATGGTTATGATCAACGGAGTCACCTTCGGAACTGATGTAATCCTGACGCATCTCTTAGCGGAGGCCCTGGAAGGATTGACGGAAATGGTTATGATAGCAATGTATGTACAAGAAACAGTTGGAACAGGGGTCTTCTCAAACAAAATCTCTTTGTCATCCATCAGGCGCTGAACACCTACCTTCAACAAAGGGAAACCGGTCGGTAGAAATGAACAAAAGTGGCAACCTTCACCACAACCCGGAAATAAACCCGCCATCAACAAATTCCCCTTGATAGTCATGAGTAGGGTCACCAATTCTACCACAGAGGTCACAAATACACCTTCTTCAACGGAATTAACACCCCAACCATGTTTCAGAATAGGGGCAGTGATAACATTGAGAGTCTCCGTGGGATCAAATTCAATCTCCTTAGCATCAATCAGATCCTGTACTTTGTTCTTCAAAGCCCAACAGTCATTAGTATCATGGCCTGGACTTTCCGAATGGTAAGCACAACGAGCATTTGGTTTATAGTAGGGAGAGGTGGTGTTTGGATTCTTCGGAGCTTCCCTCAGAGTAACCAGATTGGACTTTAGCAAATGAGTTTAAAACTTGAGACAACGTCATGTTGAGTGAACTGTCTAGCTGGTCTTTCTGCTCTTGGCTGATTATTTCTTTGCTGAGCAGGTGTAGGTTTGGGAATCATAATAGCCCCTACCGCCGGACGACGCTTAGTTCGATTCTGATTCTTTTGGTTATAGACGCCACTGACTTCCTTGCAGCACTATAAGAGGCATCCTTCTGAATTTTTCCACTTCAGATTCCAGCTTCCACTCTTTCTCCTGTTAAGACCAGTTCAGTAAAACCCGTCGATGAACTTCCAATAAGATGGTTGAAGAATGGCCCAGTCAAAGTTCCCAAAAACATATCCACGAGCTCCCTGTCAGCCAAGGGAGGTTGAACTCTTTCAGCCAAATCTCTCCACTTCTGAGCATAATCCTTGAAACCCTCGTTCGAACCCATAGGCAGATTTTGGAGTTGTGTACGGGTGGGAGCAAGGTTTGCATTATACTGATATTTCTTATAAAATGCAGCAGCAAGGTCTTCCCAGTTACAAACATTGTCTCTTTCCAGTTGATAGAACAATCCAGTTGTGTTCCAGACATACTGTCTTAGAAGAAGTGAACCCACAAGTCTTTGTCAGCAGTATGAGGCTGTATCTTCCTCACATAGGAACAAAAATGAATTTTAGGACAAGAGACCCCATCCTACTTAGCAAATACCGGTGCCTTTAATTTTGGGGGATGACAACCCCGAAGACTAGACCCAACTCTTCAAAATCCAGCCCAGGAACCTTCTGGATTTCCATAGCACTCAGACGCTCTTCTAACTGCTTATACTTTTCATCATCCAGAGGGTACTGCTCCTCATTATAATCAGTTTCATTGTCAGACTCTTTAGGACTAGGGTCTTGGCGGCCCTCTGAACTTTCTGCTCATATGTGCCACACCGACTGTCCTCTCGGTCTTCTTAGAGTTCTTCTGAACAATCAGAGCCTTCAGCTCTTCCTGTCCTTTGGCCAGAGCCACAAACATTTGCTGGAACTGCGTGTTCTGAGTCTGAAGATCTTTCACAGTTTGTTCAAGAGCCATTGCTGAAATAAATAGCGGAGGAGATGAGAAACCTGTTATGAATCCTGTTATGCAATGATATGTATGATATGTATGCAATGTTTTCAAGGGTTCTTAAAGGCTCAAATTTTCTTAAACAAAAAGGAACAGATGCTAATTGTATTAGTAAACTTGAATTGTTACAAAGAATGTATTTTGAGAGTACAATTAAGCAAAATAAAACAAAAAAAAAGACTAGGTTTCCGATGAGCGTATCCTCTTTGACGCGATGTAGTCGTTGATATTCCTCTCTTCATGAAGTAGCCTAGTGAGTTCCAAGACCTTCTTCTTGCCGGCATAGAATTTGTCTTCAAACGTATCCCTCTCCTCTTTAAATTGAACCCAGGACTTTTGTAACTCTTCGTGATTAGTTGGCTCGTCTGGATGAAGAGCAAGATGAGGAGTGTCTCCATTGGCAACTCGTTCCATAATCATAGGTCGGATAGCGGAATAAGGCATCATAAGAGTTTGAGCGCGGGCTCGTACCCATATGAGATAAGGCTTGAGAGGTATGGAATTCTTGTGCCCAAGTGTCTTGCTGTCAACCCTATGTACCATACTCCAAGCTTGTATGAACCTTTTGCAGTAACCCTGAACATCAGTCTCATAGTTGGAGGCGATTCCTTAAATAAGTGTATCATGAGAACCATCCCTTCTTGCATAACCAAACTGTTGTAATGCTAAGCAAGGGTTATAAGTGATTTCTCCCTTAATGCCTAAGAGAGGGACATTAGGGAATTCACCACAGCGATCGATGATAGTAACATCTTCCGATAACTGTGAACACCAATAAATGTCTGAATGCGTAAGGGACGTCAGTCGATGAGACCATCTTTTACCCTGTTCATTCTTCAAAGTAGATCTGGGTAGGTGAGAAATAAACAACCTAGCCAATAGAGGAGTGCAACACTGAAGGGTCTCCCTTCTCTTTATAGTGCGAGCATGCAGAGAGTGTAGAATATCCCCGAGTAATATAGGTACCAGATGAGATAGAAAAACCTGGATTATGCTCACATCTACGAGTTGATCCGCATTAGGGAACAATACCATCCCATAGACAAGGAGCTCCAAAACCTCTTCAAAATCTTGTAGATCCAGGGTATCCCAAAAATAGTAAGCCTTCTCGAATAGAAATTTAACCAGAATTCCTTGAACACTCCCTCTAGTTCCCCAATTTGTCACTATGTCGGACCGTTGTAAGGATAGAGCTTTAGCAATTTATTCAAGTTTGGGATGTATTTCCGTACCGTTGAAAGGTAGCTGGTCAAGAATAGGTACCCCTAGTAATTGAGAAACTTCCTCCATAGTAGGCACTAATTGGTAATCCAGGAAGGTGAAACAGTGATGCAGAGGATCGAAGAACTGAAACAACACTTTCAACATTTCTTCGTCAGGTTTTGCAGTGACCAAGTTGAGCAATTGACCATGCTTTTCAGAGAAAGGAGAGCTTTCGGGAATCCTTACTGCCAAGTCCCTTAATTGGGGAGATACTTTCACTAGGTTAATCTGAATAGTGTTCCTGCGGGCGGATGTCATATCCTATAAAACAGAGCAAAGATGAGCCCTAGAAACCCTTGAAAAAGTTAGTATGATATGCTATGGTATGATGTTTATGATGTCATGATAACTCACAGGTATAGCAAACACAGAAAAATCACACCAAATCCTTAGGTTTAAGGTCTGCTTTAGTTTTAAGGTCATACCCTCTTGAAGCTGGATTGGTTTAACCTGTCCTATAAATATGTAATCGGGTTCTAAAGGGATCTCAATATCACCGATCTTTCCCCCAAGCCTTGTTCAATCGACGATTGACTCGTAATCAAACAAAAATCAGAAGTCAAACCTCAATGAGTGTAGCATCGAGTATCTGTCGACCTTGGGCATACACCAAAGTCGGCCATCTCGCTACATCCTACTGGCCAAGTTGTGCAATTAAAGGTTCTAATGTCAGTTGATGCTTTATGACACCACGCGGCGGCCCCGTACATCTCCCTGATAGACTCAAGGGTTACGGGTACCAACCAAAGTGCCACATCAACGTAGCTACTGCTTCAACCGTGTCGGTATACCTCAGCACAACTCCCTCACAATATATTGCTACTTACCTAAAAGGTGTTTCCCAATCTGGGTGTAGGATCAAATAACCCAAACAGCTCCCATAAATATAAAGCAAGCAAGACAATCAAGAGAAAGCAATTAAATATGACCTAGATCCTAAGGTTTACCCCACTTTATATTTTATTACCCAGCAGAGTCATCAGTTCTAGGATACGGTGGCAGAACCGACTGTTAATACTTGCGTTTTATATTCGCAAATGTGCGGTAAGCAAGAGTCGCCACCGACTTTTATTTTATCCAATCAGGAAAAGGAAAAATAATAGAAAAAACCTTTTTTGAGATGATTCTGAGTACGGGGGTAGATTATAGAAAGGGAAGGTGTTAGCACCCTTTCTATACATGGTTTTCCATGGGCTCTTAGGTACTGGCTCATTTTGAAAACTGCTTGTGTGTGCTTGTTTTGAAAAGTTTTGTTTTACTTCATATTAACCCTTGTTTCCGTCCTCAAGAGTGTTACAAAGTTATTTTTGAAAACTTTGTTTGAAAAGTGTTGGTGTGAAAAAGTTTTTATTTCTTTGAGCAAGTACCTAGGAACTAATCTACCTACTCGAAAAAGTCTGTTCGTTTTCCTTTAGACAGTGCTATCCCATTATTAAAGAATAGGTAGCACCATCGTTGGAGTTTTAAGGGACGTTCGAAGGGACATGTACGATCACAAAAGCAATGCTAGGAAATACTAGTAATCATCCTAAAGCCTTAAGGATCTTTTTCCGAGGCAACATCCGAATGAGTCATTTTAGATCTTTCGGGACTAGAGGACGACCACTAACAATCCCTATACTTCATGACCGTTTTACCGAAGGCAATCGAAGTGGAGTAAACCCTAGGAGTGAGCATGTGCGAGGTGTATTTTTTCAGTTAATTTATCTTTTCACATTTAGGGTTTTCTACCGTATTAATTTTCAGTTTGTCTTTCCATACAATCCTATTAACATTTAAGCAGTTTATAGTTTGCGGAAATTAAAATGCGAGAAATTAAAGTCCTAGCTATTACAAGGCTTTCGCAGATACATAATTATTTTGACTGAAAATAAAATGCAGAAATTTAAAATCCTAATTAAATCTATTGAAAACTCGGAGCAGCTACAATAATAGAAAAAATAATTAAAATCGCGCGACGAATTAAATGCGAGAATAATTGGAGAACCCTAAGAAATCTAATTGAAAAAGATTTAGGTTATTTTTTGATAAAAATTAGATTATGTACAAAATTAAACCCTAATTCTAATTATTTTTAATTATGAAAAGAATTAAATTGCCCTAATTTTAATTAAACTAATTAATTAAAAAAATAGAATATTTTATGAAAAAATAATTTTTGATGTTTATTTATTTATTTTTGATTTAATAAAAAAAACTGATTTTTGTTTTATTTTTGTAAAAGAAAATAATTAATAAAACAATTAAAACAAGAAATAAAATAGAAAATAAAGAGATGGGCCTTTATGGAAGCTGAAAGAGGGGTATATTGTTGAATTTGTAAGGCCCAATAGTTGGTCCGCCTAGTCAACGCGCTGATTCTATGCAGCCATGCTTGGAGGGTGTATCATGGTCTTTCCTTGATTGAGCGTTGGATCTGGATAAATAATGATCCATTGGTTGGATGGTGGTAGCGCATGGTGGACGCTTGGCAAGGTAATGTATATAACCTGCGTTTAAATGTTAGGAAAATAAAGGAAATACTGGGACCTGGGATCGAACCCAGGTCCTCCTACTTACATAACGCACGCCTTGCCATCCGGGCTATCATGTTTAGTTATCAATATAATAACAACAATAAGTAATATATAAAAAAATGTGAATGACTCCAATAAGCGCGCAAAATTCAAATAAGCCAATAGTGGTTAGACACGTTGTTGTCTTCTTCGCAGATCTGTCGCCTTAGGCTAAACACTTTTACCTACAGACAAGCGTCTGTAGCCATAACCTGTACACTTCAAAAATCAAGAAAAATGCATGATAAATGAAATTAAAGACCATGGTTCAACTTGTCTTGATGCCACGAGCATCATGGTACCCTTTTCTTGGGCCAATTTCACCTGTATCAAGAAGCCCTAAAACGTGACTTCAAACCCTAGCCATGGCATTCAACAGTATATGCATCAAAATATCAATTAAACCAATCCAACACGTTGCAAACATGACAACCAACACAAATATACCATTAAAACATGTTCATGATGCAAGAATCATAGTAATCGGATTTTGAAAAAGAAGCAAACCGTGGCAATCGTATGTCCTATTTCTGGGCTTGGGAGAACTGGAAAATAATTGAAAAATGTTCTGGAGATGTCCAGGAATCGATTGGTAGCTTTGAAATGCTTTGAATTGCCCTCTAGGTTAGAGAATGATCCACTACTTTTTTGCCAAAATTTGAGTTTTATTCTCAGCTTTCACGACCTGCAATCCTTCTCCTTTTGTCTTGGGTATGTTCTATATATGTAGTAGAACTGATTAGGTTAACAAAAACAAATTAAATCTTTGTGAATCATGGAAATTGGATTTGATTTTGCTCTTGTGTTATATATTTCCAAAACAAGCATAATCATACCAATTTTGCTTCAATCATCCCTTGCACGATTTGATATGATATGCCAGCCTAACTGGATTTGATTCCTACAAAAAATCAGATCAAAAATCAATCTTTTATATTCTTTGCAATTTATTTGATTTAATCTAACTTTTAATAAATAAAAATAAAAATAAAATAAATAAATAAGCAATTAATATATGGAGGCTGATTTGGGTCGTGGACCATGTCACAAACAAGATACAATCATGAAAAGTTAGGCCCATTTGACAAAAAAATGCACTTTTGAGCATATTTGACTTTTGACAATTTTGCAAAAATGGTCAACTTTGATAAGGCATATCTCCTCCAATTTTAACCATAGAGAGGTGTTCTTGGACTTTTTAGAAATCTTAGGATGTCCCCTAAACAACCCTTTTGGTTTCATCTCAATTGGGTCTTCCATGTTCATGTAAGAAGCTTTGACCCAAAAAGTGTTTTTGTTGACTTTTCAAAATGACCTATAATGTAAAAATTCATATCTTTTGATGAGTGAATATTTTGAACTTGGGGGATGAATATGAGTTGTAGAGAATTTCACCCTCTTCAAAATGAGCCTTGGATTTAAAATTTTTGATAAAGTATGAAGAAGTTATGCCTGGTCAAAGTTTGGTTGACTTTTCCTATGAAACCCTAATTTAGCAACTTTTGGGTTTTGATGAATTTGGGGCATTCCCTGAGGAATCATGATAAACCCTTGATCAAATGATGGACATCTCTTTAAAATTTTGATGTTGACCAAAAATCTTGAAGTTTGACTGTATGTGGACCATAGTTGACTTTTGACCTAGTATAGCTGATTTTCAGGCATCTAGGCAATTGACTGAGCAAACTTCTTGTGCAAGGCATGAAACTTGACATGGATGATCTTGAGAACATATTAGGACCTTGGAAGGCATTTGGTACCTTTGGAGTTCCCACAACCTGATGAAAATGGAAACCCTAGTTTGAGGTACATTACCTTAGGAGAAAGTTTGTCTGGTCAACTCTTGGGCATCCTTGAGCAAGTTGAGGACCTCAATGGGCATGTGTTGAGTAAAATGAGAGGGAAAATTTTGGAGTAAAACACATATCTTCATCAGCGGAAAATAATTCATCTATAGAAGCATACTCATCATCTGACATAGTTTCCATCGAGGAATCTTCAATCACGTTAATCTCACAGTAATCATCTATATTGCCTGAAATATTGATATTACCATTGTCCAATAACAATTGAACACCCTTTATCACTATGGAAAAACCACAAGAATCTCTTCAGCAGATCTAGCAAGACCCATAGTGGTGTTCTTCTTGACCATCCATGTGACAGAAATTAGCGTGCAACTTCACCAAATCATCATTCATATGATCCACGTCAAAAATACGGAATTCTACAAGATATCTAAAGACCATATTCACATCTTCTTCGTACTCTGCCCTTGGCCAAATTATATGAATGAGGCCTTCGTCCATCATTTCCTGAAGATCAACTTTTATCTTATCACATCCCTGAATATTTGTACTGCAAATACCACAATCAACATGGTCGTGCATATAGTAATTGAACTCGCAGAGGTCTGCATGCATCTTCACCAGATCCCCTCTAACCATGTTGATATCATAAATCTGGAAGTCCCCTGGACAACTAGCGACCATGTTTACACCATTTTTCCTCCATGCTTAGACAAAGGATTATCTTTCACGTTAGGGCCAACATCTTTAAAGGATAAGAGGCCAGATCTCACCATCTTTTGTACTTCAAATTTCAAAGGGTAATAATTCTCAATATTGTGCCCTAGGGCTCCTTAATGAAAAGTGAACATCTGGTTTTCCTTATAATACCAGGGTAGAGGTAAAGGTATAGCCGGGGGAGGCCTGGTTTGAACCAACTTCTTCTGAATCAAAGCCGGGAACAACTCTGCATAGCTCATTGGAATAGAGTCAAAAGCTTATCTCTTCTGACTTTACCCTTGAATTCCCTGAGGAGATGGTCTCTGATAAGCAACAATGGTTGGAGCTATATTAATGACTGGAGTCACAGAAGCAACCTGTTGCTGGTACCGTTGATTCCTTCTAGGTGAACTAATCTTCCTTTCTCCAATAAAAGCATTTGTTTCACTTTCTTTCGTCCGAGAAAACCCATATGATGACTTCTTCATCCCATCCTCTTTTGTCAAGCGCCCTTTTCTAATAGCCTGTTCCAAAAGAACACCCATGCTTACCATTTCGATAAAATCACTCGGCGCACTGGCGACCATCCTTTCATAATAAAATGATCCAAGGGTTTTCATGAAGACCTTGGTCATTTCTTGTTCTCCCATAGGTAGCACCACCTGGGCATCTATCTCGCACCATCTCTGCGTATATTCTTTGAACGACTCCTTGTCTCTCTGAGCCATTGCTCTCACCTGGTCACGGTCAGGCACCATGAACATATTATACTTGTACTGCTTAATAAAGGCTTCTCCCAGATTATTGAAGGTGTGAATACTGCTATTGTTCAGACTCATATACCACTTCAGAGCAACACCAGTTAAACTATCTTGGAATAAATGAATGAGCAAACACTGATCATTGGTATGGGTAGACATTTTCCTGATATACATCACAAGGTGGCCACGAGGGAAAGAGTTGCCCTTGTACCTCTCAAATTCTGGTACTTTATACTTGGCTGGCACTTTTACATTGGGAACAAGGCAGAGTTCACTGAAGTTCTATCCAAATAATTCTTTTCCTCGAAGGGCCTTCATTTTATTCTGCATCTCATTGAACTGGTCCTGAAAATCATCCAACTGGTCATAGAAACCCGCACTTTCACTCGGTGAAGGAACAGGAAGATAAACCTCATCATTAACAAATGGCATAACATTCACCGAAGGAGGTGCAATATAGTGGATCTATTTTCTAACAGTTAGAGTAATATGCACCACAGGAGGTGCGACAGTAGTAGCAACTTGCACAAATGGAGCAGCTTGAGTGTCAAGATTAAAACCTTCTGGCATGAATTTTTCAGGAATTCCCCACTGGTAACCCTGAGGCATACAGTTCTGAGAAACAGGAACTAATGGACCTTCAGAAGTATTTGTTGTTTGTTGAGGATGATTAAGTGGTGGCTGATTCTAAGCAGCCACTAATGATTCCATCAAAGAAGTCAGATTGTCCATACCGGCTATTTTACCCCAAAATTTCCCCTCCCATTTTACTCAACATATGTTCATGGAGATCCTCAACTTACTCAAGGATACCCAAGAATTGACCAGAAAAACCCTCTCCTAAAGCAAGGAATCTCCAACTAGGGTTTTCCTTTTCATCCAGATGGGTGAGCTCCAAAGGCCTCCAATCTTTTCCATGGTCCTAGTATGTTCTCATGATCATCCATGTCAAGTTGCATGCCTTATACAAGAAGCTTGCTCAGTCAACTGCTCATATGCTTGAAAATCAACTGTATTAGGTCAAAAGTCAACTGTGACCCACATACAATCAAACTTCAATATTTTTGGTCAACGTCAATATTTTGAAGTGATATCCATCATTTGATCAAGGGTTTATCATGATTCCTCAAGGAATGCTCCTAATTCATCAAAACTCAAAAGTTGCTAAATTAGGGTTTCTTAGGAAAAGTCAACCAAACTTTGGCCAAGGCTCATTTTGAAGAGAATCCAATTTCCTACAACTCATATTCATCCCTCAAGTTCAATAATTCACTCATAAAAAGATATGAATTTCTACATTATAGGTCCTTTTGAAAAGTAAACAAAAACACCTTTTAGGTCAAAGCTTTTTACATGAACATGGAAGACCCAATTGACATGAAACCAAAAGGGTTGTTTAACTAACATCCTAAGATTTCCAAAAAGTACAAGAACACCTCTCTAGAGTTAAAATTGGAAGAGATATGCATTGTCAAAGTTGGCCATTTTTGGAAAATTGCCAAAAGTCAAATGTGCTAAAAAGTGCATTTTTTTGTCAAATGGGCCTAGCTTTTCATGATTGTATCTTGTTGAAGACATGGTCCACGACCCAAATCAGCATCCATATATTATTTGCTCTATTTATTTATTTTATTTTGATTTTTACTTATTAAAAGTTAAATTAAATCAAATAAATTGCAAAAAATATAAAAGATTGATTTTTGATCTGATTTTTGTAGGAATCATAATCTAATCAAGCTAGCCTAATTAGATCAAATCAAATCAAGGCAAATTGAGGCAAAAATAACATAATTAGGATGGTTTTGGAAAGATATCATATTGCAAACAAATCACATTCAATTTCCATGATTCAAAAAGATTCAGTATGTTTTTGTTGCCCTAATTCGCCCTACTACATATACTGAACAAAAACAATACAAAAGGACAAGGGTTGAAGTCGTGCAAGCTAGCCAAGAAAACTCAAAAATTGGACAAAAAGTGTGGATCTGATTTCCAATCGAGGGGACGATTCAAGGCCATTCAAAGCTTCTAATCGCTTCCTGGATATCTCCTGAAGCTAACACGATCAATTGCAAGCATTCCCAACTCCAGAATCTCCCCATAGCCTTCACACGGTTTGCTCTTTGTTTCAAAATTGATTACAACAATTATTGCATCATAAACATATTCTAATGATGTATTTGTGATTATTGACATATTTGCAACATGCTTGAATGATTTAATTGGTGCTTTGATGCATATATTGATGATTGCCATGGCTAGGGTTTAAGAAGACATTTTAGGGCTTCTCTGTACAGGTAAAATTAGGTCAAGAAAATGATACCATGATGCTCGTGGGATCAAGACAAATTGATACATGTACTCATCTTTAATTTATCATGCGATTTATGGAATTTTTAAGCTTGCAGGGCTATGGCTATGGAGTTCTGTCTGTAGGTAAAAGGTATTGGCCTAAGATGACGGACAGAGAAGAAGACAATGACTTGTCACCATCCTAGTGGCCAATTTGAATTCATGTGCGTTTTTTATTCTTACTGACCATTCTTTCAATATAATATATGTTGTTCATTTATATAAACAAAAGACAACATGGCCAGGTGGTAAAGAGAAGCGTTTGCAAAGGGGAAGACCTGGGTTCGATACCCAGGTCTGGAGTTTTTTTTTCATTTTCTCATTCGTTCATTGCAGCTTCCATACACCTTCTTGCCTAGTGTCCACCATGCACTCCCATCAATAGTCCGTCAGATCCCCTCAAGCCTGGATCAAACGCTCTAGATTTGATGACCACGCTGGAAATTCCAAGGGTCAGTAGTGTTAGAACAAAGTTTGAATCTACTACCCTAAGTTTAAGTTTTGATGATAACAAAATGCAAAGATATATTAATTGTATGATTCATGTAAGACATATATGCTACCTAAAAATTACATTCTGTTTTACAGAAACTCTGATGGGTATCAGCAAGAGAATATCATCATCAGCATCAGAAGATGAAATATCAACATCAGCATTAGAGGATGTTATATCAGATGCCAGAATCAGAAGATTAACATGTGCTTACGCTGAAGCTTGATGAACAGATCTGCGCGTAACAATCTGAACTCTGATCAAGAAAACAACAACTCATCAGCATCTAGCAGCGTCAGAATGAGCCAAAGCCAGAACACGCTTAAATGGCAATGGTACTGTGCATTCAAGATACTTTATTATCAACGACATCATTCGAGACAAGATCTTCTCAATTTGGAAAGAATGTTATTGGCATTGAAACAGAATTAACTGACTCCAACGTACCATTTTCCAATGCTATTTAAACAAGACAGTGAAGATTGAATTGGCTAATGCTCTACAACACTCTACACGCCTAAAGCTATTCATCATCTTCCTCACTCTCAGTTTTCTAAAGCTCTCAAATTCTTTACTCAATTATTTTAGCACTCTATTTTTCATAAGCTTAAACGTGTGTAGTATCACAGTTGTGATAAACAGTTTTTGTAGAAAACATTCAACACACTTAGATTTCATTAATTTGTAAGAAAGTATTCCCTTGAGAAACCGGTTTGTGGTTTGAATCAAGAAGGCTTTAGCAGTTGTTAAAGCAGTTGTAATATTCAGTTGAATATAGTGAATTAAGACCTCGTTGGAGAGAGGCGAAATCACCTTGACGGGTGGACTGGAGTAGTTTGAGATCAAACGAACCAGGATAAAAATACCGTGTTGACTGCAATTGATTTCCAGTTTTTACAATTCAACCCCCCTTCTTGTGTTTTTCACTTCTTCAATTGGCATCAGAGCGCCTGGTTCTGAGCTAAAACACTTAACCGTGTCAGTACAAGATCCAGCGTCAGAAAAACACAATGGCAGGAACATATCAACACACCAGCAATGACAACAATGAAGACAGAGACAGATTCAGCGGCAAACCTCCAGTCTTTGATGGAGAAAATTTTGATTACTGGAAAGACAGAATTGAAAGCTTCTTTTTGGCACATGATGCTGATCTGTGGGACATGGTGACAGATGGATACACGCACCCAGTGAATGCAAGTGGTCAGAAGATTGACAGGAAAGCAATGTCTGATCAACAAAAGCGTGACTTCAAAAATCACCACAAGGCCAAAACCATTCTTCTCAGCGCCATCTCTTACGCTGAATATGAAAAGATCTCTAACAGAGACACAACAAAGAACATGTTTGACTCACTTAGAATGACGCATGAAGGCAACATTCAGGTCAAAGAAACTAAAGCTCTTGTGCTCATTCAGAAGTATGAGGCATTCAAAATGGAAGAAAGTGAATCCATTGAAACAATGTTCTCAAGATTCCAAATTCTGGTGGCTGGTCTCAAGGTTCTGGACAAAGGATACTCTACTGCTGATCACGTCAAGAAGATCATCAGAAGCTTGCCAAAGCAGTGGAGGCCAATGGTTACAGCGCTGAAGCTAGCTAAAGATCTCAACAAAATTTCTCTGGAGGAACTTATCAGCTCCCTCAGAAGTCACGAGGTAGAGCTGGAAGCTGATGAACCTCAGAAGCAAAGTAAGCCTTTAGCATTAAAATCTAACAAAAAATATGAGTCTAAAGTTTTGCAGGCAGTTGAAGAAACATCTGATGGATCCTCATCAGAAGAAGAATAACTTTCCCTCTTCTCCAGAAGAGTGAACCAACTATGGAAGCAGAGGCAAAGGAAGTTCAGGAATCCCAGAAGATCTGATCAGAATGAGTCCTCTTCCAGATACAGAAGGTCAGATTCTTCCTCTGGATACAGAAGATCTGAAGGGTCCTCAGGAAGCAGAAAGCCAAACACCAAGGACATCATCTGCTATGAATGCAATGAGCAAGGACACTACAAGAGTGACTGCCCAAAGCTTCATAGGGAAAATCCCAAAAAGAAGTTTGGAAGAGAAAAGAAGAAAAGTCTCATGGATACATGGGATGACTCTGACTCGTCTGAAGTTGACTCAGAATCAGATGATCAGAGAGCAAACATAGCTCTCATGGCCAACATTTCAGAAGAAAGTGAAGCTTCTGAATCAGACTAAGAATCAGACACTGAAGAGGTATTTCCTGACTTTGCAATTAATTTTACTAAGGCTGAACTTGCTGAAAGCCTTAACGAAATTCTAGAAAGGTACCAGCAGATTAGAGTTAAATCCAGAAACCTGAAAAGGAATCTTGAATCTGACTCTGATAAGACTGAGAGTCTTAAATTGGAAAATTCTGAGCTGAAAAATAAAATTTTAAAGTTAGAAAATGTTTTACAAAACTCTCAGAAGGAAACAATTTCTGAAACTCCAAGCAGCACTGATGAGATCATCAAGGAGTATGATAATAGTTTTCAGAAGTTCCTTGCTAAAAGCATAGATAGAAGCAAAATGGCTTCAATGATCTATGGAGTTAGCAGAAACGGCAGAAAGGGAATAGGATACCAAGGTAAGGTACCTACACCAAAGAATGCCATGGATTTAACTATTAAACACACTCCTTTGAACTCACATTTTGTGTATGGTCACACACATGATATTAAATACACTAGTAGTAAGTATTCTGTGAAACCAAAATTCAACCAGAGTTTTGGTAAATCTAACAAATCAGGACCCAAGAAAATCTGGGTACCTAAGGATAAAATAATACATATTGCAGATATCTTTAGCAGCAAATCAGAAACACTAGTCATGGTACCTGGACTCTGGCTGCTCGCGACACATGACGGGAAGAAGGCATATGTTCCAAAGCCTGGAACTTAAGCCTGGAGACCACGTTGGCTTTGGAGGCAATCAGAGGGGAAAGATCATTGGCTCTGGAACTGTAGGTAATGGAAATCTTCCCTATATAAATAATGTTCTGTTAGTAGATGGATTAATGCATAATCTGTTATCCATAAGTCAATTAAGTGATAACGGTTATGATATAATCTTTAATCAAAAATCATGTAAAGCTGTTAGTCAGAAAGATGGGACTATCCTATTTAATGGAAAGAGGAAAAACAACATTTATAAAATCAAACTTTCTGAACTGAAAAGTCAGAATGTAAAGTGTCTTCTGTCTGTTAACAACGAGCAATGGATCTGGCACAGAAGATTGGGGCATGTTAGTATGAGAAGAATATCTCAGATTAACAAACTCAATCTGGTCAGAGGACTTCCTAATCTGAAGTTCAATTCAGATGCTCTGTGTGAAGCATGTCAGAAAGGCAAGTTTGCAAAACCTTCTTTCAAATCAAAAAATGTTGTTTCTACCTCTAAGCCATTAGAACTTCTGCACATTGACTTATTTGGAATAGTTAAAACTGCTTCAGTCAGTGGCAAGAAGTATGGGTTAGTAATCGTAGATGACTATAGCAGATGGACATGGGTAAAGTTCTTAAGACACAAGGACGAGTCACAGTCTGTGTTTGTTACCTTCTGTAACCAAGTTCAGAATGAAAAGGATCTTAGAATCGTTAAAGTCAGAAGTGATCATGGTGGAGAGTTTGAAAACAAAGATTTTGAGTCATTCTTTAATGACAGAGGCATTCTACATGATTTATCTTGTCCTAGAACTCCCCAACAAAATGGAGTTGTAGAACGAAAGAACAGAACATTGCAAGAAATGGCCAGAACCATGATCAATGAGACAAACGTTGCTAAGATCTTCTGGGCAGAGGAAATAAACACAACGTGCTACATTCAGAATAGAATCTCAATAAGACCTATTCTGGAAAAGACTCCATATGAATTATGGAAGAACTGAAAGCCCAACATTTCATATTTTCATCCATTTGGATGTACTTGTTTTATGTTAAATACAAAAAATTATTTGAACAAGTTTGACTCTAAAGCAAAGAAGTGTATTATGTTAGGATACTCTGAACGCTCAAGAGGGTACAGAGTATACAATACAGAAACACAGATTGTGGAAGAATCAATTAGTGTTCGTTTTGATGATAAGCTTGACTCTGAAAAGTCAAAGCAGAATGAAGTTTTTGCAGGTATGGAAGTTGAATTTACAGGTTCTGAAGACAAGTCATCAGAAGCTCTCAATAAATACACTCCTTCAACATCTGAAAGGAGAACTGCAAGCAATCCAGCAACAGCTGCTGATCAACCTCAGAAAAGACTACCCAGAAGCAGCTTGGATCACCCAGAAGAAACTATCTTAGGAAGAAAGGAAGATCCAATCAGAACAAGAGCCAGCTTCAGAAACTCTGAAGAATCCCTCATGGGACTTGTGTCTCTGATTGAACCTTCTTCTATTGATGAAGCACTTCTGGACAACGACTGGATTCTAGCAATGCAAGAAGAGCTGAATCAATTCACCAGAAATGACGTATGGGATCTCGTTCCCAGACCAAAAGGATTCAACGTCATTGGAACAAGATGGGTGTTCAGAAACAAGCTAAATGAACAAGGTGAAGTTATCAGAAACAAAGCACGACTGGTAGCACAAGGTTATAGTCAGCAAGAGGGGATAGACTATACAGAAACCTTTGCTCCAGTCGCCAGGTTAGAATCTATCAGACTTTTAATTTCGTTTGCTGTTAATAAAGGCATCACTCTGTATCAGATGGATGTCAAGAGTGCATTCTTAAATGGTTATATAGAAGAAGAGGTTTATGTGCACCAACCCCCTGGTTTTGAAAGTACAAAAAATCCAGAATATGTTTTCAAACTAAAGAAGTCACTATATGGTCTGAAATAAGTTCCCAGAGCTTGGTATGAAAGACTAAGTAACTTTCTGTTAGAAAAAGAATTCACCAGAGGGAAGCTGGACACTACCTTATTCTGTAAGTCAGTTAAGAATGACATCTTAGTTTGCCAAATTTATGTTGATGATATTATTTTTTGATCTACTAATCCTTCTCTTGGAAGAAAATTTGCTAAGTGTATGCAGGAAGAATTTGAGATGAGCCTCATTGGAGAACTGAAATTCTTTCTGGGAATTCAGATCAACCAAAATCCTGAGGGAACTTACATTCATCAGAGCAAATATGTCAGAGAACTTCTGAAGAAATTTGACCTCTCAGAATGCAAGTCATCAAAGATTCCAATGCATCCCACGTGCATTCTGGAAAGAGAAGAGGTAAGCAAAAAGGTAGAACAGAAGGTCTACAGAGGTATGATTGGTTCTCTCCTTTATCTGACAGCTTCAAGGCCTGATATTTTATCCAGCGTATGTATTTGTGCTAGATTCCAATCAGATCCTAGAGAATCTCACTTAATAGCTGTTAAGCGAATTTTCAAGTATCTGAAAGGTACTACTAATCTGGGTCTATTTTATAGAAAATCTAGTGATTACAACTTAGTAGGCTACTGCGATGCTGACTTTGCTGGAGACAGAGTAGAGCGTAAAAGTACTTATGGAAGCTGCCAGTTTCTGGGAGAAAATCTGATCTCTTGGTCCAGCAAAAGGCAATCCACAATTGCACTATCAACAGCAGAAGCTGAGTACATAGCAGCAGCTGGATGCAGCACACAAATGCTCTGGATGAAAAGTCAGCTTGAAGACTTCCAGATTTTTGAGAGTAACATCCCTATACTCTGTGACAATACTTCTGCCGTTTGCTTAAGTAAAAATCCTATTTTGCATTCTAGGGCTAAGCATATAGAAATAAAACACCATTTCATTAGGGACTATATTCAGAAAGGAATTTTGAACTTAAAATTTATTGATACAGACCATCAATGGGATGATATCTTCACTAAACCTCTTTCTGAAGATAGGTTCAATTTCATTCTGAAACATCTCAGCATGAAGCTCTGCCCAGAGTGAAAATGTTTTAATTTTATATATTAACCTTCAGAATGTGTTTTCTTTTTACTGTGAACTTCTGATCAATCTTCTTTCAGAAAGATAGACATGCAGACTTTATCAGATTCTATTCTTAAAGATCTGAGCGTTTTAGCTCAAGGATAGACGTGTTGCTCACTAAATCAAACAAGTGTCATCAAATCATCAGCAAATCTCTGAAGCAGAACACGCGTGCATGCTTCTGAGAAGGCAAAATGCTGATTGGATGCATTGAGACACATGTCTGGTAACCGTTTCAAATATGTTTCTCAAATCCCCCAAAATCAGCAAGCATTAAATGCACGTAATCATGAGATAAACTGTAATCATGGATTAATTCTCTTTCTTAAAACCGTTTACGTTTTCAAAACTCATTTTGAAATCTATTTAAGCACATTAACATCATTCATTAAACTTTTACTGTCTCTTACAATCATCCAAAATATTTTCTGCATTCTCACTTGTGTGTTCATCCTTTTTCAAAAGAAACCCTTTCTCAAATTTTTTCTCAGAAAACCCTAAGTGTGAACATGGCAACCTCTAGCAATGTTTCTGCAGGTTCTCAGAAGGAGGCTTCATCTGAACAATACCAAATTCCCTTCAGAACTCTACTTACACTAGTGAAGAACTTGGAAGTTCTGTCTGAACTGATTGTTGATTTCACCAGTCTGAAAGAAAATGGATTCGACTTGACAGAAGAAGTTAGGGCACAAGGATGGGAGAGATACTTTGATAGGTTGGTGGGGCCAACGTTCCCAATATTGGTCAAGGAATTCTGGATTCATGCGTCTTCATCAACACATCAAGTTACTTCCTATATAATGGGAAAGAAGATTGTGATCACTGAGGATCACATTGCAAGATTGATTGGATACAATGGTGGTGGTATCCGCTGTATCGACATGGCAGAAAGATGCTCAGATGCTGCTGTCATTGCAAGAGAGATTTTCACCCATGGGGTTCCCAGCAGCAAAATCAGAGACTTGAAGGATCAGCACAGAATATGGGCAAAGATTATTCTGGGGTGCTTCAATCACAGGAAGCCCACAAGCTCTCCTGATTATATAAACATAGATCAGCAATTTCTGATCTATTTTATTAATCAGAAGGTAAAGATTAACTTGGCTCATCTTCTGTTTAATCACCTCAGGACCAGCGTCAAGGAGACAAGAGAAGAAGAAAGGACAAAAAGGGATTGGATACCCTTTGGCAGGTTAATATCAGATATTCTAACTGAGAATAGGCTGATTGAACACCTTACAGAAGCACAGGAAGTAAGCTCTATTGAACCTACTGTTGGCAAGCCTCTGAATGCCAAGAATCTGAAGAAAATGAAACTGATAGAGAATATCAGAAAGGAGCCCAGCGTCATTCCTCTTGCTGACATCACCAGCAGAAGAGTCCCTCTGGACGACTTTCCAATATTTTCTGAGATTGACTCTAAACCAGTCATTGTTCTCAGATACTTGGATGCTTGCAAGGCTGATGGCACAGATCCCACTCTGAACATTAAAGATCTGCACCAGTAAAATCCAGAAGTTACTGTGAAGAAGACGAAGAAAAGAAAGGCTACTTCAGAAGGACCATCCTAGCAGACCCCTAAGAAGAGAGGTAATCTATCTGCTACTAATGTTTTAAATTCTTCTGCTATTCCAACATCAATCCCAACCCCAGCTTCATATGAACTCCCAATCCCCATACCAACCATTGATGACACAGAACCAGAGGCTGACCCTTCTGAGTCACTAACTCTCAGGAGATCTCGCACCAAATCCCAAAATCTAAAACCCACAACATCAACAGAATCAGAACTTGATAAAGTTCTTTCTGAAATTGATAGACGTTCTTCCGCTCCCCTCTCAGAAAATCCAAACACTCAACCACAAACTGCCCACTCACCTCAACTAGAACATACACTCTCACCCATACCAGAAATTCAACCAGAAACTCAACCTCCTTCTCCACAACCAGAAATTCCACCTCCCTCTCCACAACCAAAACTTCATCCACTTTCACCTCAACCATTATCTCCACAACCTGAGTTTCAACACTCTGAAACTCCATCACCTGAACCTCAAACCCCTGAACCTCATTCTCCTCAATCCTCTGAACCACAACCCTTGGCAATTCAGCTGCCTTGTGGTACAACTGTAAACATTCCCCAACTGCCATCCTCACCAGAAACTACCCCTCCAAATACTCCAAACAGTCCAATTATCATTTCTGACTCTCCCACTCCATCTCCCAAACAAAATACAGAAGACCACAGCAGGACCTTCATTGATTTAACAATCCTTGACCGTCTTGCTGACCTCAAAAATAAAATAGCCATCCCCAAACCCAAACAACTAGATGTTGGTGCTGGCATTTTGAATTTTGAAACAGGCTTACATAATTGGATTGCTTCTCTAAAGCAGGTTTGTCCTGGAATGATTGATCCTGCTGCCTCAGACCAACTCTGGACACATTTCAGAATGCGGGTACGCGCTGAAGCCCTCAAGCTGCAAGACATATACTATGAACAGGCCCAACAGAACTTCAGCAAGCTGCTGAAGGAAGTTGAAGGTCAGCTGCCAAAGGAGGTAGTGCTACTTCTGGATAGTGAGCCATGGTCTGAAAAACGTCCAACTTCAAAAGTTCAGCAAGCAGAAGATCAGACAACTCAAGCTGAAGATGTTAGTCAAGCTGAAGATGTTGCAGAAAGCTCTCAGAAGCATCCTGCTTCTGACGTTTCTCAAGCTGCCTTGGACAGGCAGACTCTGGAAGAGCTGAAGCAGAATGATATTCGTCTGCAGCAAAGAATGGATAGGAATGATCAGAAGATGAAGGAAAGGATGGATGTGCAAGATGGAAAGATTGATACAGTTGTCAGCATGGTGCATCAGCAGAAGGAAACTGCTGATCAGATCAAGAACATGCTAGAAGCTCTGTTCACACGCTTTCCACCCCAACCTTAGATTTTCATTCATGATGTTTTCATTGTTTTCTTTCCATGTTTTATGTACTATCTTCTAAGCTTTGAATTAAATATAACAGTTTTTCTGCTCTGATCGTTTTAGCTTAAATTACTTACACTTTTTGATTGCTGACAAAAAGGGGGAGAAAAAGAACGATATTTTTCAATAACGGATTACTGAGACAAAAAGTCTCAAACATTCTAACACTCTGATATACTTGAATGTTTTCTGTTTTGCATAAGCCTACAGGTACAAGAAGTTAATCATCTCTGATACACTGAAGCTCTGATGTTTTGATGTTCAAAGAAAGCCAATAAAGATCTGATACTGAAGGACTCATGGAATTAAAAAGGGAAGTAATAAATTCAGGGGGAGTATCTCCGATCTAAACTCTGATATCTCTTTATCCCTTATCCTCTTATATTTGATAACTTCCTATTTAATTCTGATACTCTTTTCTATTTAGTTATCTCTGATACTTTTCACGTTAATTTTCAATTGAAAAAAATCTAGTTTTTGTCATCATCAAAAAGGGGGAGATTGTTAGAACAAAGTTTGAATCTACTACCCTAAGTTTAAGTTTTGATGATAACAAAATGCAAAGATATATTAATTGTATGATTCATGTAAGACATATATGCTACCTAAAAATTATATTCTGTTTTACAGAAACTTTGATGGGTATCAGCAAGAGAATATCATCATCAGCATCAAAAGATGAAATATCAACATCAGCATCAGAGGATGTTATATCAGATTCCAGAAACAGAAGATCAACATGTGCTTACGCTGAAGCTTGATGAACAGATCTGCGCGTAACAATCTGAACTCTGATCAAGAAAACAACAACTCATCAGTATCTAGCAGCGTCAGAATGAGCCAAAGCCAGAACACGCTTAAGTGGCAACGGTACTGTGCATTCAAGATACTTTATTATCAACGACATCATTCCAGACAAGATCTTCTCAATTTGGAAAGAATGTTATTGGCATTGAAACAGAATTAACTGACTCCAACGTACCATTTTCCAATGCTATTTAAACAAGACAGTGAAGATTGAATTGGATAATGCTCTACAACACTCTACACGCCTAAAGCTATTCATCATCTTCCTCACTCTCAGTTTGCTAAAGCTCTCAAATTCTTTACTCAATTATTTTAGCACTCTAGTTCTCATAAGCTTAAACGTGTGTAGTATCACAGTTATGATAAACAGTTTTTGTAGAAAACATTCAACACACTTAGATTTCATTAATATGTAAGAAAGTATTCCCTTGAGAAACCGGTTTGTGGTTTGACTCAAGAAGGCTTTAGCAGTTATTAAAGCAGTTGTAATATTCAGTTGAATATAGTTAATTAAGACCTCGTTGGAGAGAGGTGAAATCACCTTGACGGGTGGACTGGAGTAGTTTGAGATCAAACGAACCAGGATAAAAATACTGTGTTGACTGCAATTAATTTCCAGTTTTTACAATTCAACCCCCCTTCTTGTGTTTTTCACTTCTTCAAGTAGCACTGGACCAAACGCCAGACCCTGGGTCATCTTTGGGACTAACACGAATTTGGCAACACCCCCCCTGATTGCTTAAACATGCCCATTTCTTTTCTTTTTCTATTTTAATTCCTTTTTTTTTTATTAATTATTTTCTTTTTTCAAATAACACCAAAAATCATGCTTTTTTTTATTTAATCAAAAAATCATAAAAACATCTAAAATCATTTTTTTATAAAAATATTTATTTAATTAATTAGTTTAATTAAATTAAGGCAATTTAATTCTTTTTTGTATAATTAAAATCAACTAGAATTAGGGTTTAATTTTGTACATAGCCTAATTTCTTCTCAAAAAACAATCTAAATATTTTTTCAATTAGTTTTTTAGGTTTTCTAATTATTTCTTGCATTTAATTCTCCGCGCGCGCCTTTAATTTTATTTTTTCTATTATTGTAACTATTTCGGGTATGTAATAGATTTAAGTAGGGGTTTAATTCCGCATTTAATTTTCAGTCAAAATAATTATGTATCTGCGAAAGCCTTGTAATAGCTAAGACTTTAATTTCTCGCATTTTAATTTCGGCAAACTATAAGCTGTTAGATGTATGTTAATAGGATTGTATGGAAAGACAAATTGCAATTAATATAGTAGAAAACCCTAAATGTGCAAAGATAAATAAACTGGAAAAAACACACTTTCACATGCTCACTCCTAGGGTTTACTCCACTTCGGTTGCCTTCAGTAAATGATCATGAAGTATAGGAAATGTTAGTGATCGTCCTCTAGTCCCAAAAGATCTAAGATGACCCATTCAGATGTTGCCTCGGAAAAAGATCTTTAAGGCTTTAGGGTGATTACTAAAATTTCCTAACATTGCTTTTGTGATCGTACTTGTCTCTTCGAACGTCCCTTAAAACTCTAACGATGGTACTACCCATTCTTTAATAATAGGATAGCACTGTCTAAAGGAAAACGAATAAACTTTTTCCGAGTAGGTAGATTAGTTCCTACGTACTTGCTCAAACAAACAAATTTTACAAACACTTTTCAAAACAGTTTTCAAAACAACATTGTCACACTCTTGAGGACCGATACAAGGGTTATCACGAAGTAAAACTTTTCAAAAGAAGCACACACAAGCAATTTAAAAAATGAGCAAGTACCTAAGAGCCCGTGGAAAACAACGGATAGAAGGGGTGCTAACACCTTCCCTTTCTATAATCTACCCCCCGTACTCAGAAACATCTCGAAAAAGGTTTTTCCTGTTCTTTTTCCTTTTCCTTAGTTGGATGAAATAAAAGTCAGTGGCGACTCTTGCTTACCGCGACATTTGCGAATACAAAATGCAAACCAGTATTAATAGTCGGTTCTGCCACCGTATCACACCGGCCTTCAAAGCAGTAACTTCTTCGTGTAGCTCGTGATTCTCTTGTTCAGGATTCTCCATTTTCTTCTTGGAATTAACTCAAGTATTGTACCGGTGAGACAACTTACTGAACGAAGTAGAGAAATTCAGTTAGACACTTGGGTATGATCAGAAATGCAAGAAATATATACAAGATGATGCATGATATGCGATGCACATGATTTATTTTATTATTATTAATATTTCAAGGGACTCAAATAATTATAGATGATTTGCAAATAGTACAGTACTAACACATTTTGAAATACTAAAAATCTCATTATAATAACTTCAAAATGGATTATAACTTTTTAGTACAAGTTTTAACAATCCCAAGTACAAGAAGAGATAAAATCTAAAATCCTAAGAAAGAAAAACTGATAAAGATCACTCCACACACTGACACTTTCCTATGAGTCTTACAACCTGAGCCTTCAACTGCTTGTTCTCTTCTGTATTAATGCCGGCAACCAATTTCTAATCATCAGAGTCGGGAAATGAATGACCAAGTCCTGCTCGAGCTCGAGAGGAAAATAAATCCTCTTGCTTCTCCATCATCTCTACAACACGACTCTCAAGAATCTCAATTAGGTCATCCTTATCCTTTAAGTCTGCTCGGTAGGACATCTCTAAAGTCTGACACTTATTCTTCCAGGCCTCCTTCTCATGCTGCATCCTGACTAGGGCAAGCTGAAGCTCTTCCACATCATCTAAAAGGGGAGGTGTGGTCTTCATAAACATATCAAGTAAAGGTTCCTCACAGGAATATGGCATCTTCAACTGGATCTCCCTCGCCTGTACCCACCAGAGATAAGGATCCAAAGAAACAACTTCTCTAGGTCCCAAGTCCTTTCTACTCTTTCTGTGAATATGGCACCAAGCCTTTGAAATATCCTCTTTAGCTTCCTTATGATCCTCTCCTTCTTTAAGAAAGAAACCACTCAAATGAATACTATTTGGCTTGTCTCTCATCGAATATCCAAGATAACATCGTGCAAGAACGGGATTGTAGTTAATTCCTCCCTTTGTACCAATAAGAGGTACATTGGGGAAACTATCACATCATGGTAAGCCTGATGTACCAGACAATATCTGAATGAGTGAGGGCCATAATCTTTGGAGCCCAACGAGGTTCCTTCTTGATATCCCAGAAAGCATTGGCCCGAGGTAAGTGAGAAATAAACCACTGATACAACAAAGGCGTGCAACGAAGGATCATCCCTCCATGATAATAATCTTGAAGATGAATGGAGTAATAAGCATCTCCTAATAATGTAGGAACTGGATTTACAATCAAAAATATCTTAATGGCATTGATATCCACAAATTTGTCGACATTGGGAAATAAGAACAACCCATAGGCAGGTAGAGCAAAGATGGCCTCAAAAGCAACTATACTCTTCATCCTAGCAAAGTAGCAAGATTTCTCCAATAAAAACTGAGTGGGTAATACTCTAATTCCTCCTTTGGTAGTCATGTGGGCCTTAATCTCAGACTTCCCCAAATGAACCATAGCAGCAATCTCATGAGACTTAGGTTCTCCCTCTAAACTGGTGAAAGGAACATGATCGGTAACAGGTAAACCCAGTAGATAAGAATAATCCTTCAATATAGGCATCAACTGATAATCAGGGAAAGTGAAACATCTATACATCAGATCATATAATTAGACCAAAGTTGAGAGAATACCCTCCTTCATCCTGAGCTTCTTGAGAGACACGATGGATCCATAATTCTTCTGAAAATCTATAGAACTCTCAATCTCGGGAATAAGACTCATCAAATCATCTATATTAGGATTCATGAAACTATACTTCCGAGTCTTTCTTTTTCCAGAATCCATGGTTAAAAGTACCTGAGATATTCGCAAAAATTCAACTTTAAGTCCCTTGAACCAAAATGTTTTAAAAGATGTTCATGGGTGCATGAATGCATGATGCAACAATCACACACAATATCACATACATGGGGGGTTCATAGGTTTGACGTCACGATCAAGAGGTTAAAGTTACTACCCATAAGGTATGGTATAATAGTTTATCACCTTCCGAACAAGGTTCTAAGAGGTTCCCAGAGTCTACATCATTCCTTCGGATATTACCAATGTCTCGATTAACTTGGTAATTAGTAATATTCTTAGGAAAAACTCGTCTGAGTGTAGTATCGCGTGACAACCATTTTCGGATTACTCCGTCATAGCTTCCGCACTATACATAAAAGGCCAAGGTGGGTTAAGGGTTCTACGGTCCTTAGTTTCAGCAGGCTCCCGGGTCAAAAGTAACATGTCTTCCCGATTACTCGATAAATAACACTACAGTCAAAGGGGCCTCCACTGAGTGAGGGATCTCATGCCTCCTTTTTTGGGATTAGTACCTCAAAGTTAACATGACTATACCGCCCGTCCTATCTTAAGTATGCCCAAGTCCGGGTATAGGACTTATGAGAAATCACCAAGCATCCTGAAAACCAAGAAAATCTAGAGAAACATATATACACATATAACATATAAACAATAATAGCACATATACAAATAAACAAAGATAGGCTCAACCCACTTAGGGATGGACCAGCAATTGGTCAATCTTTCCTCGGTGAAGTCGCCATTTTCTATAGCGGTAGAAATGTTAAGACTAAGCCATTGGATTGACTTGACTTGCACATATCAAATAAAAATCTCAAACGCATTTTATTATTTCCAGAGGAATGGGAAAAGAGCGAATAACCCTAAAAGAGGGGGAGAGAATCTAAGTTCGGGGGTTGGTTATGCAAAGGGAAGGTATTAGCACCCTAAACATCTATGGTACTCCACAAGAACCTCTTTGTAAATTTGTGTATTTTGGCTATAAAAGTTGTATAAAAAATAGATGGTGGAGATGAGAAGAGAATTATTTTTTACAATTTTTGCACCCGCCGCGGTTGTGAACCTTTAGTGCCTATGTACCACCTTCCGTGCAATAAGGGATCAGGGTACTCGTAGTTCACCTTTAAAAAATTTAAAACACAAGTGTGTTGGTTAATTTTAAGAGACTAGACGTCACCGTCTTATCCGAGTGGAAAACATACATACTACCCACATCATGAGAAAGGATAATTTGTGTCATATCAAAGTGGAAGATATAGCTTGGATTTTAAAATCAACAAAGCCTCGCTCAACACCCGAGTGGAAAATATCTCACTTCACTACATGTCGTAGAAGTATAGTAGTTTTCATCACTACAAGGGTTGACAAGAGTCTAATCTTTTGAAAAAAAGTTTAAAGTAAAAAAGACAAAGTGGCAAAATGGTTTGAATGAGATTGATTGAGTTTTAGTCTTCTCACAAAAAATGTCAAAGTATGATTATGTTGTTTAAAATTTGATTAAGAAAATATTTTGAAAATGCATGGACATAATTCCAAGTTTATTGTGAAAGCGTATCAAGTTTAGAAAACAAGAATAGTTTTGAAAAGGAGGGAGAATATTTTTGAAATTAAAGAAGATGGGAGGAGATGAAGAGGCTATCCTAAAGCATAAGGTAAAAACTATGGAAAAGAGCCGTCTAACCAACAAGAAGCCAACATTTGACACAATGAGTCAATGTAGAATTCCCATCCTTTGGATCGCAACCAAACAATCAAGGATAATAAACCTCTTAAGAAAACTAAGCTTCAAAGGCATTAAGTCTTCACAAAAATTGGGCAGAGTAACGGCTGTATATAAATGAATTCCCAATCATAGACGAAATATATAATCAGAATAACCTGCACATAAAGAAAACAAATAACCCAATATCTTGGGGTAAACCCCAAGAACTCCATACAAAATAGAAATAGAAGCCACAAGGGCCTCAAGGCAGGTCAAGGTCTCTACTCCTAAGTCCAAGAAGTCCATAACTCTAAAATGCCAAGGATACTAACCAAATAGTCCAGGTAACATTAAAGCTTTTTTATTGTTTAAGTTGGTTATTAAGTATCTTCAAAAAGAAAATGAAAGCTCAAATGAGCAAAAATAAAAATGACATAAAGATAAATGCTCAAGTGAGCAAAGATAAACATAGCATGAAATATAAATGCTAAAATAAATAGTGTGTGAAAGTAAAGGCATAAAGTAAAAGCATAAAAATAAAAGTCAATTGTTAGAAATTAGAGGTTAGTTGAATGACCATCTTGAAACTTGCATTTGAAAACTAATTAGAAGATTGATAAAATCAAAGCCTCTCAACAACAAGTTTCATTTGCTTTTTGTCAAGTATATCCTTCATTTCAAAATCTCAAAGCAATAATAAATGACCAACGATGTTTAAATGATTCACTTAGTTCCAAAATTTATGAAGATTCATTAGAGGATTGATAAGACCAAAGCCTCCTAACAATGAACCTTAAGGTTATTGGATCAAAGGTTTCAAATTAAATATACTTGGGCTTGCAAACATAGGTTTGGGCCACGAATGATCATTTCTCGAATCGGGTCAAAACTTAGCGCTATGTTAACAAATCGTAATTGGACTTATATAGAAATTGCACCTATTTTGAGGCCGGTCAATAGCAATCTATGTGCCATATGTTTGGAGTGATGATATGTAGACCATCCTCTAACAACATGTAGCACAAAGGAGAAGAGGATGATATGAAGAGAGAGGGGATATATTTAAATCAAAAATTTAATCAAACTATCATTAAAATCATTCATCCATTTTAGTGGAGTTAAACTCAACACTCAAGATCCAATGATGTTAATGAAGTTTATGATCAACAATCACATAGCCAGAATATATTAAAAAAATAAATTGCATTTAATGAGTAAGATAAAAGGAAAAATTATTTTTAAATTATTTTTAAAATGAAAATAAAAGGAAAAATATCAAACCATATCCAAAGTATCAGAGAAAATTTTAAAGAATCCATAGAAAAATCAGAAATGACCACAAATGTTTTTATAAAATTTTTGGTAAATTTTTTTAAAACAAAAAAGTATTTTTAAACTAATTAAAACCACTCAATTAAGTGAAGAAAAAGATCAAAAATAGTATAAGTTAAGATAAAATTCTAGAAAATTTTCACAAAGTCTGAAATGAGTAAAATGATTTTTATAAAATTTTTCAGAATTTAAAAACATCAAAAAGTATTTTTAAATAATTAAAAACAATTTGAAATAAAGGAGAAATTATAAAAAAATATCAAATATGAAAAATAAAATCATGAAAAATAAAAATTAGGAAGAGAATATTTGAAAATATTTTTGTGATTTTTTCATAATTTTTGAGTAAAAAATGAATTTTCTATGATTTTTTGAAGTTTAAATCAATTAAAATAAAAAATCAAAAAATAAAATAACAAACGAAAAAAAATGTGAACCATCTGATTATTGTCAAAATGCGTTAGTAAATAGATCTAGTGGATAGTGTTTGTCTGTCTGCTACTTTAACATGAAAAGGTAAAACCAATTTCATGCAATGTCTTGATGTATGAATTGAATGATGCTCTTAAAATAAATGGGGTTGTGATATATGCATTTGCGCTGCATATGATATGATGTTTGTAGAATGATGCATGAATGCAGTGTATGAACGTGTCAGTTGTTCCATTGATTTGTTGTTTAATTAGGGAAAATAAATCCCCGACTGTTGCTGGGGGAAAGAAATGTAGATCTTCAAATTTGTTGAAGTTGAAATGCTGGGAGATAAACTTCCGTTGTTAGAGAAATAAACTCTATTGGGAAGGTAAAGTCCACGAACTGAACTGTTACTAGAAGATAGTTTGGAATAAGTATCAGGATGACATTCGTCTCTGGATCGTACCTGAACTGTTTCTAGAAGATGATCTGAATAAGTATCAGGATGACATCCGTCTATGGATCATACCCGAACTGTTGCTAGAAGATGATCTAAATAAGTATCAGGATGACATCCGTCTCTGAATCGTACCTGAACTGTTGCTAGAAGATGATCTGAATAAGTATTAGGATGACATCCATCTCTGGATCGTACTCTAAATGTTGCTAGAAGATGATCTAAATAAGTACCAGGATGACATCCGTCTCTGGATCATACCTGAACTATTGCTAGAAGATGATCTGAATAAGTATCAGGATGACATCCGTCTCTGGATCATACCTGAACCGTTTCTAGATGAGAATCTGGAGTAAGTTTCAGGATGACATCATCTCTGGATCGTACCTGCATCGTTTCTAGATGAGAATCTGGAATAAGTGTCAGGATGACATCCGTCTTTGGATTGTACCTGTACTATTTCTAAAGGATAGCTTTAGAACGTTTCCGCCGGGAATTCTTATTTTGTTGTTTTAAGAAGAAATCCGTTGGGGAAGGGAAACTCCAAAATCCGCTTGGGGATTTTGTGAGATCCTACTGGGGAATCCTGAGAAGCTTGGTGACTTCACTGGGAAATTTTTAGATGTTGGAGCCTTAATTTGGAGATTCTTGCTCCACCAGGGATATGAGAACACCTGACACCAGTAGTTTGCATGCTGAGGATATAGAGGTGACCTTGTAGTAGAATGCCCCTGTCTCGGTACCTACTGGAGAAGGTATCTTCCGGGGATTTTGTAGATGGTTTAACTGTTATCCCAACTCTTAGAGTCTTTGGCGAATGCGGATCAGGGTAATAAACCTTCTACTGATAGACAAGTGACGAGATGACGGGATATAGTCGTACGCTTTAATCCTTAACTTTTTCCTGGACTGTCCTTTCAGATTTTTAATCAACCGGGATACGCTTTTTTGCTTAAGCCGCCTTTTCAGGTTTTTGACTTGCCGGGTGTAAAGTTTTTATATATTTCCCTAATTTTTGCCCGAACCCTTTTGGTTCGTCGAGATGCCCTTATTTTTGCCTAGGCCAGTCAAGTTAGCGGGTCTTTGTTTATGCATAGTATTTTCCGACTATGTTCATTGGGTACAGAGAATGGTCACTGTCCATAGTAGTAAGTGTTGTCACACTTCCAGAAGGGGTTTTTTTGATCGCGTATAATTCGATGCTGGAATTCATGTCCAATGCCCCAAGTGATTCAGATGGAGATCTGCCCCTTAGCTATTTGGCATTTTTGAGATATTCCTTGAACCTTGACTTGACTGCCCCAGATCAGATGGACTCCATGCTATGCTCCTTGATTATGAAAGGCCTATCACTGGGATGTCTTTCCATCTGAGGTGATTCTGTTCGTTGAGAGGATTTCTGTTCATTGAATATCCGTCTGCGAATTTCTCTATTGTTTGAACAAATAGTCATATGCAAGCAATGGTATTTTTAAAAATGCAAAGCTTATGTCTGTATTGAAGTTTGAAATTCATTTTTTAGTAAAGCAAACAAATTTTGTAAGAGTGTGATATCAACTCAGGATTTATAGCGAAACCTACATGAGTCAGAATACCTTTTGTAACAGAATGCTTTCGAACTAACCCATACTTCAGCTAGGACCTTTAAGGGTTGTAATGTGGCCTGGTTCACGGTTCAAGAAACAAAAGATAAAGGCTCAAATTTTATTTGTACCCAACCCGTTCTTCGTGATGTTCTTTAATACTATGCTTAGCTAATTGTGCGTTTAGATCCCAATTGAGTCTGGAATCTTTGCTCTGATACTTGGAGATGGTTCAGAAATTAAACGTTCGTTTGAGAAGGCAGTCATTTTTATAACCTTTTTTTTGAGGATTTGCAGAACCTCTTTTTTTAATTTTATTATCCCTGCTTTTGCCTGAACAGTTTCTTTTGTGTTTACAGTCAGCGGGATACCCCAGCTTTTCTTAAGTCTCCTTCATAGGTTTTTGACTTAACGGGATTTTATTTTGAGAGACAATGACTGCCTGCCTTGACTATTATGTGGACCCATCGCCATCTTCTGGAGAGCATCTTCTACACTATTTGTCGTGCATGAAGGGGAAAATTTGCGATTGAATGCATATCTGAATTAACTGAGAAAACTACCCTGCCCCAGGTTATGATTAAGGGATTTAATTTATGTGAAAAGAAAAAGCTCCTACTTATTAGGCTCAAAGGGGTTGACTAGGGATTATCTTCCTTATAACTCCACTGTTTAGTATTTGAAACAAAGCTTGTTCATCATCAGCGGTGTCTGTTCAAAAGTACACCATATGAGATTGTGGTATCGTTTTTGTCATCCTCCCTCTAAAGGATTAGAGCTTTTAATCGAGATTTGAATATCACAAAAAGGAAGTAAAAACACATTTTGAATATAATGAGGACGGATAAATAATTCAAGACAAAACATATGTGATGCATTAATGGGAATACCAAAGTTTGACATAATAGTAATTGTTTGAACAAGCAAAGGAAATTACAATTGAAAAATCACAAATGAAATAGACAGTCTCAATGATTTGGCCTAGGAGAAGTGATCACATGGTGAGTCTCTGGAGGGTCTAATTCAATCTCCTTGGCGTCAATCATATCCTTAATTTTGTTCTTCAGAGCCCAACTCCTATTCGTATCATGTCCAAGACTATCAGAATAGTATGTGTGATACGGTGGCAGAACTGACTGTTTTTTGTTACTAATGGTTTTACGTTTTTTTGTTTGCAAATGTACGGTAAGCAAGAGTCGCCATCGTCTTTTATTTCATCCAACAAAGGAAAAGGGAAAAAGAACAGAAAAAACCTTTTTCAAGGTGTTTCTGAGTACGGGGGATAGATTATGGAAAGGGAAGGTATTAACACCCTTTCCATCCATGGTTTTCCAAGGACTCTTAGGTACTTGCTCATTCTTAAATTTATTTTGTGTGTTTGCATGCTTGAAAAAAGTTTTGAAATTGCCTTAGTGCGGCGTTTCACTTTATGGAAACCCTTGTATCAGTCCTCAAGGGTGTGATAAAGTGTTTTTGAAAACTTTGTTTGAAAAGTGTATGGTGTAAAAGATTATTTTGTGCAAGTACTTAAGAGTTTCTACCTACTCGAAAAAGACTGTTCATTTTTCTTATTTCCTTTAGACAGCACTATCCTACTATTAAGGAGTAGGTAGCTCCATCGTTGGAGTTTGAGGGACAATCGTAGGGATGAATATGATCGCTAAAGCAATGGTTAGGTAATATTAGTAATTACCCTAGAGTCTTAAAGATCTTTCCGAGGCAACATTCGAATGGGTCACTTTTTATCTTTTGGGACTAGAGGGCAACCACTAAAGCTCCCTATACTTCATGACCGTTTACCGAAGGCAACCAAAGTGGGGAAAACCCTAGGAGTGAGCATGTGCAAGTGTTTGTTTTTCAGTTATTTATCTTTGCACAGTTAGGGTTTTCTACTGTTTTAAATTATGATCTTTTGCATACAGTCCTATTATCAATCATCTAACAGTTTATAATGACGGAATGTAAAATGCGAATAATTTAAAACCTAGCTATTACAAGGCTTTGGGGAGGGGGATTACATAATCAAAAAAACTTTGGGGAAAACAGTAAATGAAAATATTAATAAACCTATTTAACTATTACAAACTCGAAGCAATTACATTAATTGGAAAAATAATATAATAAATACGCGTGGTGAAATTAAATACGAGGAATTATAGTTAAATTCGAAGGCATTTAATTAGTGAATAAAAGAAAAATATTTTTTGGATTTTTTGAGAAAGTAATTAATTTTGCAAATTAACCTAATTTCTACTTAATTTTAATTATGAAAAAAGAACTTAAATCATCCTAATTAACCTAATTAATTAATGAAATTAAATATTTAAAAAAATCTAATTCTAATGTTTTTTTATGATTTTTGTGATTTTTGATTTAATTAAAAAAACATGATTTTTTTTGTAAAAAAACAATTAAAACCAATAATTAAATAAAGAAGATTAAAAAGAAATTGAAATGGGCCTGATGCTGGAAGTAATTCTGGGGGGTGTATGCTGAATTTGTCCAGGACCAGAATAGTTGGCCCAAGGCTGGCGTTTGATCCAATGGGAAGATTGCCAAGAGAGTCCACCATGCGCCTGCATGCTTGAGACGTTGGATCTGGATACAAATTGATATAATGATGATGATATGGAGGCGTATGGTGTTTGCACATGTGATGAGACCACTGGATCTGCAAACAAATATTGGGAAAAATATTATGTAGGAGGCAAGGATCGAACCCCTGACCTCCTACACGCGCGTGCCCTGAAACCTTTCCTACTTGCCACTGGGCCAATTGGCCTTTTATTGATACAAACAAACAATAAATAATATATTTGATAATGAGTCAGTATTATAAGAAAAACGAGCGAGATTTTAAACGTACCGCTCAGGTGTTGACACCTTTATCTTCCTCGTTAGAATTGCTGTTTTAGACCCAGAACTGTACCTACGGACATGTCCATTGCTATAAACCTGTACATCTCAAAAATCATATCCAGACAATATAAATCAAATCTAATTACACATATCAATTGGGTTTGATCTCTGGAATGCAGTGGTATCCATCTTTGGTCCTGATTTTACCTGAAACAAAAAGCCCTAAAAGGAAGCTCTAAACCCTAACAATGGCAGGTTGTCCAATAAGCATAAAAACTCACAATTAAATATGCAAACATGCTCTAATCAATGATACAAACATGAATGTATAGTTAGAAATCATTTATCATGCATGTATTTCCAAAACCAATTTCAAGAACATGAGCAAACCATGATTGCTATATATGCTGTTTCTGAAGGTGTTGATGCGTGGTAATGCTCCAGATAGTTCCCAAATACGCCCAGGAATGGATTGCAAGCTTTCAAAGTCCTTGAATCTCCTTGTATCTCAAAGTCAGATCACCACTTTTTTTTTCAAAAAACTTGAGTTTTTTCTCCCCAATATACACGACCAATCCTTGTTTTTATGCTTTGGAAATGTTGTTTATATATAATAGAAGCAATTAGGTTAACAAAACTATATTCAATCTTTGCAAATTGTTGAAAAAGATTTGATTTTTTTTCCTGGTATGATTTGTTTCTAAAACAAACCAAATCAAGATCTTTTCCAATCAATTAGCCCTTGCATGAATTTTCCTGATTTGCTAACTGTTCATGGACTCATAGTGTGCTCACAAAATCAAATCTTTGATTTTATTTGATTATTCTACTATTTAAATTGATTTATTTTGATTTAAATGAATAAAAAAATCAAAATAAATAATAAAAATAATGAAATAATAGGTGAATAAGCTCAGGGGTCGTGGGCCATATTAGGAACAAGTTTCAAACAAGAAAACATGGTCCCCTTTGGAAAAAAAGTCATTTTGATCAATGTTGACTTCATGCACATTTCCAAAAATTGGTCAACTTTAGCAATGCACATATCTCTTATTTTTAACCCTAAGAAGGTGTTCTTTGACTTTTTAGAAAGCTTAGGATGTCCCCTAAGTAACCTCTTTGGTTTAATCTCAATTGGATCTTCAATGTTCACGTAAGAAGCTTTGACCCAAAAGGTGTTTTTGTTGACTTTTGAAAAGGACCTATAGTGTCTGAATTTATATCTTTTCATGAGTGCATTTCTTGAACTTGAGGGATGAATATGAGTTGTAGGGAATTGGATTCTCTTTAAAATGAAACTCGGATGAAAAATTTCTGATAAAGTATGAGAAAGTTATGCCTGGTAAAAATTTGGTTGACTTTTCCTATAGAAACCCTAATTTAGCAACTTTTGAGTATTGATGAATTAGGAGCATTCCTTGAGGAATCATGACCAACCCTTGATAAAATGATGGGTATTACTTCAAAATGTTGATTTTGACCAAAAATCTTGAAGTTTGACTATATGTCGGTCACACTTGACTTTTGACCTAGCACAGTTGATTTTCAGGCATTTTGAGCAGTTGACTGAGAAAACTTCTTGTGCAAGTATTGAAACTTGTTATGGATGGTCTTGGGGACAAATTAGGGAAATGGACACTGTTTAGGACCTTTGTAACTAAAACATCTTGATGAGGAGTGAAAGCCTAGTTTGAGGCTTATTGTCTTAGGAAGAGGATTTGTCTGGTTAATCCTTAGTGAACTTGAGGAATTGAGGACCTCTAGGAGTATGTTTTTGTGTGAAAATGGGAGGGAAAATTTTAGGGTACAACAGCTGCCCCTGTTCAATCTTCTTAAACCTGAGGATGTAGATTGGCTGGTCTGCCTTTCGTGATCTGAAGGTGGAAGATGATTGAACACTAGAGTGCCCAGAAATTTGCACTAGTCTGAAATGATGCTTTATTTGTATAGGTAGTATCGGGAATGGGATTACAGATGCCATTTAAAAGGTGACGGAGAATCTTCAGAGATGGGCTTAAAGATGCCATCCAGAGAATTTGACAATTGCATAAGAGATTCCTTTGCGAGAATTCTTGTACTTTCCGTTGAGGAGGACTTCGGCGGGAAATGTTGATTCATATCCTGGGAAATAAAGTCTAGGAGATTAGGTTGTCCATTACTCTACTGGGGAATTAACTCTTGATTGAGGACTCGTAAATGAACTACTTATCTGGTCAGAGTCCAGGCTGCAAATCAAATTACTGGGGAAATGTTAAATCGATCGTATCTGGTCGGGTCTAGGTTTTACAGTGTGGTAAACTGTTGTCCGGAGACAAAAGAGAAGGAACCTGGATAGTAGGGTTACTACGAAATGAAAGCCTGGATAGTAGGGCTGTGAGAAGGAACCTGGATGGTAGGGTTGCTTCGAAATGAAAGTCTGGACAGTAGGGCTATGAGAAGAAACCTGGATAGTAGGGTTACTTCGAAATGAAAGCCTGGATAGTAGCGCTAAGAGAAGGCACCTGGATAGTAGGGTTACTTCAAAATGAAAGCCTGTATAGTAGGGCTATGAGAAGGAACCTGGATAGTAGGGTTACTTCGAAATGAAATCCTGGATAGTAGCTTATGAGAAGGAACCTGGATAGTAGGGTTACTTCGAAATGAAAGCTTGTATAGTAGGGCTATGAGAAGGAACCTGGATAGTATGGTTATTTGAAATGAAAACCTAGATAGTAGGGTTACTTTGAAATGAAGCCTGGATAGTAGGGCTATGAGAAGGAACCTGGATAGTAGGGTTACTTCGAAATGAAAGGGTGGATAGTAGGGCTATGAGAAGGAACCTGGATAGTAGGATTACTTCGAAATGAAAGCCTGGATAGTAGGACTATGAGAAGGAACCTGGACAGTAGGGTTACTTCGAAACGAAAGCCTGGATAGTAGGGCTATGAGAAGGAACCTGGATAGTAGGGTTACTTCGAAATGAAATCCTGGATAGTAGGGCCATGAGAAGGAACCTGCATAGTAGGGTTACTTCGAAATGAAAGCCTGGATATTAGGGCTATGAGAAGCAACCTGGATAGTAGGGTTACTTTGAAATGAAAGCCTGGATAATAGGGCCATGAGAAGGAACCTGGATAGTAGGAATACTTCGAAATGAAAGTCTGGATAGTAGGGTTACTTGGAAATGAAAGCTTGGATAGTAGGGCTATGAGAAGGAACCTGGATAGTAGGGTTACTTCAAAATGAAAGCCTGGATATAGGGCTATGAGAAGGAACCTGGATAGTAGGGTTACTTCAAAATGAAAGCCTGGGTAGTAGGGCCATGAGAAGGAACCTGTATAGTAGGGTTACTTTGAAATGAAATCCTGGATAGTAGGGCTATGAGAAGGAACCTGGATAGTAGGTTTACTTCGAAATGAAAGCATGGATAGTAGGGCTATAAGAAGGAACCTGGATAGGAGGGTTACTTTGAAATGAAAGCATGGATAATAGGGCTATGATAAGGAACCTGGATAGTAGGGTTACTTCGAAATGAAAGCCTGGATAGTAGGGCTATGAGAAGGAACCTGGTTAGTAGGGTTACTTCAAAATGAAACCCTGTATAGTAGGGCTATGAGAAGGAACCTGGGTAGTAGGGTTACTTCAAAATGAAAGCCTGGATAGTAGGGCTATGAGAAGGAACCTGGATAGTAGGGTTACTTCGAAATGAAAGGGAGAATAGTAGGGTGTTGTACCCCAAAATTTTCCCTCCCATATTCTTCAAGATGTGTCAAGATCAAGGTTCAAAATCTCTCAAGGGTTGCACAGTCCAATTGCCTCCTTATACAATCAAAATTAGGGTTTTTGTTCCTGCAAAGAAATTGAGGTTTCCAAGGGTCCAATCAAGTCCCAAATGCCTATGAACATTGTCAAGCATTCATATGTCAAGTTTCAAGACTCACAGCATCAAGTTACACAGTCAAAAAACCCTAATTGCTCCACAGACAACTGCAGGGGCAAAATGGTCATTTGACAGTCAAAAGTCAAAAAATTTGGTCAACATCTTATTTTGAAGCCACAATCATCATTTGATCAATTCTTGATCATGATTCTCAAAGCATGGCTCAAAAAGTCTCAAGATGCAAAAGTTTCTATTTTTGGACAGTTGAAAAAGTCAACTGCAAATTGACCAAGGCATAACTTCTTCATGGTTTATCAGAAAAATCCCATCCAAAGCTCATTTTGAAGGGGATGACATTTCCTACAACTCATCTTCACACTCCAAGTCCAAGAAATGCTCTCACAAAAAGTTATCAATTTCAACATTATAGGTCATTTTCAAAAGTCAACAAAAAGGCACTTTAAGTCAAAGACCATAACTTGAGATTGGTAAATCAAAAGGACATGGGACCAAAGGCATTGGTTAGAGGACTTCAAGACCTTTCCAAAATGTCCAAGAACATGTTTATAGCTTCAAAATTGAGCAAGATGTGCATTGGAGAAGTTGGGAAATTTTTGGGAATTTTCAAAAGTCAACTTTGCCTAAAACAGTTCAAAATTGCTAATGGGCCTCAAATTCTTCCTTGAATCATTACCCAAAGCCTATGCACGACCCATTGAGCTCAAAGGGATTTATTTTCTTATTTTTAATTAATTAATTGAATTTTTATTCTTATTAATTCATTTAATTAGTTTTAATTGTAGAAAAATATCAAATAATGCTTTTCAAATCTTTTTGTGCAGCAAATCAAACTAGGGCAAGCTGGCCAAGTCGTTTCACATCCAAAAAAGGAAAATCATCCGTGATTGGCAAAGATTTCAATGAAAAAAGATTGAAAAATATATGATGAAAATCAAAGATTCAAAACATTAATTCATGGACTTATGGGCTTGTTTCTTGACCTAATTTCGTTCACATACAAAGGCTGAGTGAAACCCTACTCAAGTGGAGACGAAAAGCTGCTCACAAACTCAGAACCAATTTGCAACTTTTCAACAAAAACTTGGAATCTGATTTCATATTTGCAGGGCGATTCAAGGCCTCAAAACGTTTCCATTACATTACTGACATTGCTAGGAGTCTTTTGGCATCAAGAACAAGCTTCCATACTCAAAGAAACGGTAGAACAGATTCACGCTTTTCACAAATATGTCCATAATCGAATTTTAATTTCCACGCATCATTCATGTGTTTTATTCATTAATTTACACTACTGACATCTCTCTGAAGCTTTTGGTATAACTGAATTGTGCTAATATTGCCTGAATCAAGATTCACCATGGACGAAAATTAGGTTTTCAGAAGCTTCCAATTAGGGCTTTCCTTGTATGGAAAAATTGGACCTTTAGACCTATACAACTGAATTCAGAAGCTCAAGACGAAGCAAACCAACTACTCGCGCTCAATTTATCTTATCCATGGGCGTAATCGCTATTTTCCACTGTGATACTTAGTGGGGGTTTAAAACCCCCGCTATCTTATTCATAATTGTAGGGAAAACAAGGAAGAAGATGGACGTGGCCTTACACTATTGGGAGATTCAAATATTGGCGCGTTTATTCTTTGTTTCAGCATAATTATCTTTTTTCATATATTATATTTTTTGTCTATCCATATAACAAATGCACACAATAGCTCAGTTGGTGGAAGACGTGGCTGGCAGGTACAGGGACCTGGGTTCGATTCCCAGGTCCCCCACATATTGCATAATTTTTGTTTTAACGTGTTCACATGCAGCAATGGTTCAGTGGTCCACCATACGTACCCATGCTCATGCTTGCCAGATGGCCTTGACCCACAATCTGAAGGCCACAAAAGGAGGTCTATCATGTACCTCAGTCAACCAAGGCGCACTCAAGCTGAAAAGTCAAACAAAGGCCTTGCTTCAATGGGCCAGAATGCTTCAAAACACCTCCCTTTGGGGCCTGACACCCCCTTGGTTTGCATATTTCTTAATTTTCTTTTCTTTTCTTTTCTAAATTCTTTTCAATTGTTTTTTTAATTATTTTCATTAATTCACCATTAATTAATTTTCATAATAAAAAATCTGAAATCAAAAAATATGTTTAATTAATATTTAATTTACCATTAATTTATTTTTGTAAATAAATAACTAACAATTAATTTAGTTAATTAGGTTTTAATTTTTAACATAATATTTTCTTAATAAATAAAAAATATGTAGAATTAGGTTTTGACATTTTTATCTTTTTTTTAATTAATTATTTCCATCATTATTATTATTAATTATTATTTTTGTATATAACATGTAATTAAATCAATTAACTAGTAAATTAGGTTAACTTTAATATTTTCTTTAACAATTAAAATATACTTGGAATTAGGGTTTCTCTTGATTTTAATTTTCTTATTTTCATTAAATACAAAAACACAAAAAAAAGACTTTCCTTTCTTTAATTAAATAATTAGGTTTTAATTTAATTTAATTTCTCAAAAGGGTCAAAACCCTCGGACGTCCTGACTTTATTCTTTCGCGCATTATTTTTCTTATCGATTATTATGTAACTGCTTTCTGGATGTAATAGTAATTAGGTATTTATTTACTTTCCGCACCTTTTATCAAACGGGTCTTTGTACTTTGGCGATGTATAGACCCGCGCCTTGTAATAGCATAGTTTTTATCTTTCCGCTTTTTACTTTCCGCACTCTTAAATTCTAACTTTGTATGAAAGAATGTATGCTAATTAAAAACAAGCGTAGCTCACCATGCCATGATCAAAGATAATTGTTAAGCTGAAAACAACTCACAAATACACACACCACTTCTAGGGTACGCCTCACTTGTTTCCTTCGAAACGTGGTCGTCAAGTATAGGACGTTTTAGTAAGTCCTTATGTCCATGATCCAGTTGCCTCGAAACAGTTGCCTCGAAACAGTTGCCTTGAAACGGTTGCCTCGAATTAAAAAAGGATCAAGGACATAAGGGTAGCTTCTAAGGTGTCCTGCTGTTGCTTCGGTGACCACACTGTCCCTACACTCGAATTGACCCGAACACCTCCAACGGTGGTGCTACCTACCTCTCAATGGTGGGATGGCACCACCTTAAGGACATTTACACAACTTAATTCCTTAGGGTAGGTAGATGACTCATAGATACTTGCTCTCTAAAAAACAAAACAAAAAACCTTTTCACACTGACACTTTCAAAAAGCTTTCAAAACAATTTTTCAAACACTCTTGAGGACTGATACAAGAGTTATTCAGAAATCTTTAAACGAAACTTTTTTTCAAACCCACACTCACTTTAAAAAGCAAACAAACATTTTGAAAACATAAAGAGCATGTATCTAAGAGCCCATGGATAACCATGGATAGAAAGGGTGCTAACACGTTCCCTTTCTATAAATCTACCTCCCGAACCGAGAAACTATCTCATAAGGAATTTTGCTGTGCTTTTGTCCTGTCCATGTTGGAGAAAATAAAAGACGGTGGCGACTCTTGCTTCCGCGACATTTTGTGAACCAACATTAAACAGTCAGTTCTAAATCCACCGATCTCAGAACTGGCGACTCTGCTGGGGATACCATAAAAGTGAGGTGTACCTTAGGATAGCTCATACTTATGTTTTCAATTGCTTTGTTTTGTTTGCTTTATTATTATGGGCACTGTCTTGGAAGTTCTATAGATCCTAACCCGGATCTAGGGGATACCTTCTTAGAAAGTAGCAACAAGACTGTGAGGGAACTGTGCGGGGTATACCGACACGGTTGAAGCAGTCTGCTACGTTGATGTGGCACTTTGGTGAGTACCGGTAACCCTTGAGTCAAGTCAAGGAGAGTACGGGGCCACCGCGTGGTGTCGTGAAGCATCAACTGACCTTAGGAACCTTAATTGAACCATCTTGGCCTCTTTAGGGTAGTGAGATAACTGACTTTGGTGCAGTTCGAGGTTGGTTGATACTCGATACTACACTCAATTGAGGGTTGTTTTCTTGGAATATTTAGGTCGCCAGTTCAGTGGCTAAATCGAAACGATGAACACAGAAAGCAATCCAATGATATTGAGACCCTTAGAACCCGGTTACTTCTGATAGGACAGGTTTTGAGCCCACCAACCTCAAGAGGGTAATACCTAGACCCCATGCTGGCCTAAACTTTAAGGGCTCTTTGTGCGACTTGTGTGCTTTCAAACTTGACTACTTGCATACTTGTTATCTGACACTTGAGTTTCTTACAGGTTTTGTTTACAGTCCTTAATCTGGACTTATAACAGGGTTTACCTACATCATTCCATGCATAGCATGCCATCATACCATTGCATACATCCTGCATAAGGACTAATCCATTTCAAGGATCTGAAGGGCTTGTGATGTAGGTCATGCTGAACCAATTATCCAGCAAGGGGCAAAGGGGATTTATTTTCCTCTAGCCAAGGTTGTCAGGGGCTATGACCCACTCGATATGGTGAGCCTTGACCCTTGAAGAAGGAATCTCAATAACATGAAGCTCCTTCAATCAAGCTACCCGATTCTAACAATTTTCTTGTTTACCCCGCGAGATCCTTAAAAGCATTGCATGCATATCATACCTATCATTGCATTATAGGTACTCTTCTTTTCAGGTTGCTTAATGTTCTTCACTGTTTATTTCATCAATCATCATGAATCCTGAATCATCTACTGAGCAATCCATCAAGGCCCTCCAGGCTCAGAACGCCCAGTTCCAAGAGTTGATCATGAGTTTAGCCCAGGGGCAACAAGATCTGAAGACTCTGCTCCTGAAGAAGAAGAAGAAGAGGACGGTGTTGTTCAACCCTAGACGCAAATCTAGGAATGGATCACAAAATGAGGTTGAGCTGACTACCCCATCTGTGGAAAAAGACAGTCCCCATGAGAGAGAGGTTCCTAGCCCAGTGGTCTCCCACAACGAGACGAATTTAAATGACGAACAGTACCCTCCTGCGGAGGACAGGTACAAACAGCTAGAAGACAGACTAAGTGCTATGGAAATACAAAAAGTGCCCGGCCTGGACTTCGAAGATCTAGGTCTGTCTTCTGGGGTAGTGATCCCACACAAATTCAAGGCACCTACTTTTGCAAAATATGACGGGGCTTCCTGTCCTAAGCTGCATCTCAGGTCATACATAAGGAGGATCCAGCCCTACACGGCTGACAAGAATTTGTGGATTCACTTCTTTCAGGATAGTCTGTCGGGAAATCAACTCGACTGGTTCTATCAACTGAATGGAGCCAACATCCGCAGCTGGGAGGACTTGGCCACTGCATTCTACAAGCAGTACCAGTACAATGCCGACCTTTCTCCCACGCGCACTCAGCTTCAGGGGATGTCTATGGGTGCAGGCAAAGGCTTTAAAGAATATGCTCAAAAATGGAGGGATCTTGCTGGAAGGGTACAACCACCTCTAACTGACCGTGAGCTTGTAGACATGTTCTTGGGGACCCTGTCTGGGCCGTTCTTCAACCATCTGATTGGCAACTCCTCAGCCGGGTTTACAGACCTCATTCTGACTGGGGAAAGAATTGAAGCTGGTATCAAGGCTGGGAAGATTCAAGAGGCCACACCTTCTAATACTCACAAAAAGCCTTACATGGGGAAGAAAGAGTCTAATGCTGTATACAGTCAAAAGAGTCGCCGTGACCAACATGCAGGGGCAGTCATGATCTCTGGTTCTGCACCACTCCGACAACCACAAAAAGGAAATCAGTGAAGGCCGGACGAGCCTAGAAGACAGCTCACCAACATCAATATGCCGTTGTCACAAGCACTGCAACACATGTTGAAGATGAATCTGATTGCAGTGATCAACCCTCCTGCAAATCCCAAGACCTCCTCTCCAAACTACAACCCAGAAGCGAGGTGTGCTTATCATTCTGATAGCCCGGGGCACGATACTGAGGATTGTTGGGCGCTAAAATACAAGATCCAGAATATGATCGATGCTAAGGAGATCGAATTCGAGCCTGCTTAGACTCCCAATGTGATCAATGCTCCTTTGCCAAAACATGGCTAGGATTGAAACACTTTTGTTCATTCGAATGTTCAAATTGTAATTTTCTTTGATTATTCAAACATTTTATTGCATGTCAAACTTTGTTATTTCATTAATGCATTACACGTGTCTGTTTTGAAGTAATTGTGTTCACTATATTCAAAATTGCTTTTATTTTTGATGTTCAACTCTCGATTAAATTCTAAGCCTCTTGAGGGAGGATGACAGAAACGATACCACGATCTCCAGTATGCTTTTGAATAGACCCTGCTGATGAGGTACAAGCATTGTTTCAATTCCTAAACACTGGAGTTATAAGGAAGATAATCCCTCGTTAAACCCTTCGAGCCAAAGAAGTAGGAGTTTTTTTTCTTTTCACAAAAAAAAAATTAATTAAAAACCCTTAATCATAACCTGGGGCAGGGTAGTTCTCTCAGTTGATCCAAGTGCCCAACGAATGGCACCAAAAAGTCCTTACAAAACAAAAGACCGTGATGGTTCCGAATGATCATAAAGATAGGCAGTCGTTATCTATCAAAATAAAATCCCATTAAGTCAAAACCTATGAAGGAGACTTACAAAACTGGGGCATCCCGCTGACTGTAATCACAAAAGAAACAGTTCAGGAAAAAAACAGGGATAATGAAATAAAAAAGAAAGAGGTCCTACAAACCCTCGACAAAAAAAGGAAATGACTGCCTATTCAAAATAAACTGTCAATGTCCGAACCATCATCATAATATCAGGACAAAGACTCAAACAAGGTCTAATGCATGATCAACTGAGTTTAGGTTTGAAGAACATCACGAAGAGCAGGTGGGTACAAATAAAATTTGAGCCTTTATCCTTTGTTTCTTAAACCGTGAACCAGGCCATGTTATAACCCTCAAAAGTCCTAGCTGAAGCATGGGTTAGTTCGAAAGCATACTGTTACGAAAGGTATCCTGACTCCTTAAGGCTTGCGGTAAAATAACGAGTTGACATCACATTTTATAAAATTCACTGGTTTTACTGGAAAAAAATGCATTTCCAAAAAACTTCAAGACAGACATAAGCTTTGCATTTTTAACATAACTTTTGTTTGCGTATGACTTTTTGTTTGAACAACAGAGAAATTCGCACAAAGAATATCTAGTGAACAAAAAACACTTCCAATCAAGGGGCATGGCATGATCATTGTCCATCATCTGGGGCAGTCCAGTCAAGATTCGGAGGATCTCTCAAAAGGCCAACCAGCTTGGGGCAAATCTCAATCTGAATCACTTGGGGCATTGGACGATCAAACGAAGATCTTTTGGTGGTATGGCAACGCAACACTACTGACAGGGGCACCTCCCTACATCCTGAGAGCATGGATATAGTCGAAAAAATACTACACACAACCAAAGACCCGCTAGGTTGACACACCTAGGCAAATATAAGGGCTTCCCGGCGAACCAAAAGGGTTCGGGAAAAAATAAGGGATGAAAATGAAAAATTTGTACACCCGGCAAGTCGAAAACCTGAAAAGGCGGCTTGGGCAAAAATGGGTATCCTGGTGGACTGAAAACCCGAAAGGGCGGTCCAGGCAAAAGTTAGGGATCACAGCGTACGACGATGTCCCAGCATCTCGTCACTTGCCTACCAGAAGAAGATTTGTCAACCGACAGTCATCAAGCGCCTCCACAGGTATCTTCTCCCACATCAGAAACAAGGGGCAATAATGAGTTGTCTAAGCAATCTAATAGCTCGGTCCACCAAAGTACCAAGGTAAGTTCGGCTGAAGAATGTAACCAAGATGCCTTAATTCCCCAGAGAGTAAGCCAAGGTTCAGCCACACTCCCCCCGAGCAGAGAAGGTACAATACCTCCAGCAAGTCCGCAACACTCTCCCCGAGCAGAGTTAGTTTGCGATCAGCCTTAAGGAAGTTGGATTATCCCCCAGAAGATCTCAACATTCCCCAACGGAGTATACAAATATTCCTAACAAGCATCCCCGGCAATCTTGATCTAAGATTGTTCCCCGGCAGTATACCAGACGTCTAGTGGAGCCACTTCCCCAGTACAGTCTCAAAAATCTCCCCAGGAGAGTTCAATCAATCTCCCCAGTAGATTCTGGAAGCTTATACCCTACAGAGTATGAACGCCTCTCCCCGGCTTTGTTCAAAGGTTATTCCTCACCAGAGCTTATAACTGGGTTATCCTCAACTAATTACAACGGAAAGATCGTCCCCGGCGAAGTCTTCCTATCCCCAGCAGGATTCATCAGATTCCCCAAAAAACATATCAACGGAATCCCCAACGGAGTCATCATCAACATCTCAGCAAAATACCTCTCTTTCCCCACAGAGTTCACTCCCCGCAGAGTAATCTATTCGCCAAGTTTATTCCCCCAACAGAGTCATCTTCTCCTACCAGTATTCTTGCAACCATCATCCCCAGCGGAAACAAAAAGCTCTACTCTTTAACATTAACCCAAGATTCAAGCTCCCGACATTCGTCAAGGATTTGTTTTCCTAGACGGAAATGCATCCATAAACATCGTATCTCCATACATTATAGCATGCCCATACGCATCATAGACATATAATCTCATTTATTCTTGAGAACATCTTAATGTCATGCAGTTCATGCATCATGACACTGCATACAACTAACGTTTTGCCTTTTCAGGAAAAGGTCAATCAAAAGATGATTACCATCTACCTCTACAGTTCCAGATTAACATTGGTAACAAGCCAGGAAAAATCAGTGGACGACTGATCGTGGGTTAATATCCGAAACCAAACAGGACAATTATCTACTTGATCATCCTCAGGCAACCCTACACCGGTTCCTCCTCAACCTCAGATGTAGTTTTACACGAACTCATCATCAGGCAACCCTACACCGGTTCCTTTTCTTTCAGAAGAAGTCTTACACAGGCTAATCAACAGGCAACCCTACACCGGTTCCTCCTCAACCTCAGATGTAGTTTTACACGAACTCATCATCAGGCAACCCTACACCGGTTCCTTTTCTTTCAGAAGAAGTCTTACACATGCTCATCAACAGGCAACCCTACACCGGTTCCTCCTCAACCTCAGATGTAGTTTTACACGAACTCATCATCAGGCAACCCTACACCGGTTCCTTTTCTTCCAGAAGAAGTCTTACACGGACTTATCATCAAAGTAACCCTACACCGGTTCCTTTTCTTTCAGAAGAAGTCTTACACGGACTTATCATCAAAGTAACCCTACACCGGTTCCTTTTCTTTCAGAAAAAGTCTTACACGGACTTATCTCAAAATGACCTTACCCCGGTTCATCCAGAAGTTTTACACGAACTTACCCTGCAGTAACCTTACCCCGGTTCCTCCAGAAGTCTTACACGGACTTATCTCAAAATGACCTTACCCCGGTTCATCCAGAAGATCTACACAGACTTACCCTGCAGTAACCTTACCCCGGTTCCTCCAGAAGTCTTACACAGACTTATTTCAAAATGACCTTACCCCGGTTCATCCAGAAGTTTTACACGAACTTACCCTGCAGTAACCTTACCCCGGTTCCTCCAGAAGTTTTACACGAACTTATTCCGAAGAAACCCTACACAGGTCCTCTCTCTCCAGACGTAGTTTTACACGGGCTCGTCGTCAAAGAAACCCTACACAGGTTCTCTCTTCCCAAAGATGCAGTTTTACACAGACTCGTCATCAGAAACCATACCCAGGTTTTACTTCTCAATTCCAGATGCAGTTTCACACAGGCTCATCATCAGTCAACCCTACACAGGTTTCCTTCTCAATTCCAAATGCAGTTTCACACATGCTCATCATCAGTCAACCCTACACAGGTTTCCTTCTCAATTCCAAATGCAGTTTCACACAAGCTCATCCTCAGTCAACCCTACACAGGTTTCCTTCTTTCCAAGATGCAGTTTTACACGAGCTCATCATCAGGCAACCCTACACAGGGTCCCTCTTTCAACTTACAAAAATTACAATTCAACAGACAACCTCCAGATGACATCTATAAGCCCATCCACCTACCAACAGTCTCCAAATGGCATCTATAAGCCCATTCCCGACAAGGTTCTGTCACATCTCTAGATGGCATCTATAAGCCCATCCTCCCATACCATCTTTCCAAATGGCATCTGTAAGACCATTCCCGCCATCACACTGTTGACATTCTACTATTTGAGTGCAAATTTCTGGGCACTCTAGTGTTCAATCATCTTCTACCTTCGGATCACGAAAGGCACGCCAACCAATCTACATCCTCAGGTCTAAGAAGATTGAACAGGGGCAACTGTTGTACCCCAAAATTTACCCTCCCATATTCTTCAAGATGTGTCAAGATCAAGGTTCAAAATCTCTCAAGGGTTGCACAATCCAATTGCCTCCTGATACAATCAAAATTAGGGTTTTTGTTCCTACAAAGAAATTGAGGTTTCCAAGGGTCCAATCAAGTCCCATATGCCTATGAACATTTTCAATCATTCATATGTCAAGTTTCAAGACTCACAGCATCAAGTTACACAGTCAAAAAACCCTAATTGCTCCACAGTCAACTGCAGGGGCAAAATGGTCATTTGACAGTCAAAAGTCAAAATTTTTGGTCAACATCTTATTTTGAAGCCACAATCATCATTTGATCAATTCTTGATCATGATTCTCAAAGCATGGCTCAAAAAGTCTCAAGATGCAAAAGTTTCTATTTTTGGACAGTTGAAAAAGTCAACTGCAAATTGACCAAGGCATAACTTCTTCATGGTTTATCAGAAAAATCCCATCCAAAGCTCATTTTGAAGGGGATGAAATTTCCTACAACTCATCTTCACACTCCAAGTCCAAGAAATGCTCTCACAAAAAGTTATCAATTTCAACATTATAGGTCATTTTCAAAAGTCAACAAAAAGGCACTTTAAGTCAAAGACCATAACTTGAGATTGGTAAATCAAAAGGACATGGGACCAAAGGCATTGGTTAGAGGACTTCAAGACCTTTCCAAAATGTCAAAGAACATGTTCATAGCTTCAAAATTGAGCAAGATGTGCATTGGAGAAGTTGGGAAATTTTTGGGAATTTTCAAAAGTCAACTTTGCCTAAAACACTTCAAAATTGCTAATGGGCCTCAAATTCTTCCTTGAATCATTACCCAAAGCCTATGCACGACCCATTGAGCTCAAAGGGATTTATTTTCTTATTTTTAATTAATTAATTGAATTTTTATTCTTATTAATTCATTTAATTAGTTTTAATTGTAGAAAAATATCAAATAATGCTTTTCAAATCTTTTTGTGCAGCAAATCAAACTAGGGCAAGCTGGCCAAGTCGTTTCACATCCAAAAAAGGAAAATCATCCGTGATTGGCAAAGATTTCAATGAAAAAAGATTGAAAAATATATGATGAAAATCAAAGATTCAAAACATTAATTCATGGACTTATGGGCTTGTTTCTTGACCTAATTTCGTTCACATACAAAGGCTGAGTGAAACCCTACTCAAGGGGAGACGAAAAGCTGCTCACAAACTCAGAACCAATTTGCAACTTTTCAACAAAAACTTGGAATCTGATTTCATATTTGCAGGGCGATTCAAGGCCTCAAAACGTTTCCATTACATTACTGACATTGCTAGGAGTCTTTTGGCATCAAGAACAAGCTTCCATACTCAAAGAAACGGTAGAACAGATTCACGCTTTTCACAAATATGTCCATAATCGAATTTTAATTTCCACGCATCATTCATGTGTTTTATTCATTAATTTACACTACTGACATCTCTCTGAAGCTTTTGGTATAACTGAATTGTGCTAATATGGCCTGAATCAAGATTCACCATGGATGAAAATTAGGTTTTCAGAAGCTTCCAATTAGGGCTTTCCTTGTATGGAAAAATTGGACCTTTAGACCTATACAACTGAATTCAGAAGCTCAAGACGAAGCAAACCAACTACTCGCGCTCAATTTATCTTATCCATGGGCGTAATCGCTATTTTCCACTGTGATACTTAGTGGGGGTTTAAAACCCCCGCTATCTTATTCATAATTGCAGGGAAAACAAGGAAGAAGATGGACGTGGCCTTACACTATTGGGAGATTTAAATATTGGCGCGTTTATTCTTTGTTTCAGCATAATTATCTTTTTTCATATATTATATTTTTTGTCTATCCATATAACAAATGCACGCAATAGCTCAGTTGGTGGAAGACGTGGCTGGCAGGTACAGGGACCTGGGTTCGATTCCCAGGTCCCCCACATATTGCATAATTTTTGTTTTAACGTGTTCACATGCAACAATGGTTCAGTGGTCCACCATACGTACCCATGCTCATGCTTGCCAGATGGCCTTGACCCACAATCTGAAGGCCACAAAAGGAGGTCTATCATGTACCTAAGTCAACCAAGGCGCACTCAAGCTGAAAAGTCAAACAAAGGCCTTGCTTCAATGGGCCAGAATGCTTCAAAACACCTCCCTTTGGTGCCTGACACTCCCTTGGTTTGCATATTTCTTAATTTAATTTTCTTTTCTTTTCTAAATTCTTTTCAATTGTTTTTTTAATTATTTTCATTAATTCACCATTAATTAATTTTCATAATAAAAAATCTGAAACCAAAAAATGTGTTTAATTAATATTTAATTTACCATTAATTTATTTTTGTAAATAAATAACTAACAATTAATTTAGTTAATTAGGTTTTAATTTTTAACACAATATTTTCTTAATAAATAAAAAATATGTAGAATTAGGTTTTGACATTTTTATCTTTTTTTTAATTAATTATTTCCATCATTATTATTATTAATTATTATTTTTGTAAATAACATGTAATTAAATCAATTAACTAGTAAATTAGGTTAACTTTAATATTTTCTTTAACAATTAAAATATACTTAGAATTAGGGTTTCTCTTGATTTTAATTTTCTTATTTTCATTAAATACAAAAACACAAAAAAAAAAGACTTTCCTTTCTTTAATTAAATAATTAGGTTTTAATTTAATTTAATTTCTCAAAAGGGTCAAAACCCTCGGACGTCCTGACTTTATTCTTTCGCGCATTATTTTTCTTATCGATTATTATGTAACTGCTTTCTGGATGTAATAGTAATTAGGTATTTATTTACTTTCCGCACCTTTTATCAAACGGGTCTTTGTACTTTGGCGATGTATAGACCCGCGCCTTGTAATAGCGTAGTTTTTATCTTTCCGCTTTTTACTTTCTGCACTCTTAAATTCTAACTTTGTATGAAAGAATGTATGCTAATTAAAAACAAGCGTAGCTCACCATGCCATGATCAAAGATAATTGTTAAGCTGAAAACAACACACAAATACACACACCATTTCTAGGGTACGCCTCACTTGTTGCCTTCGAAATGTGGTCGTCAAGTATAGGACGTTTTAGTAAGTCCTTATGTCCATGATCCAGTTGCCTCGAAACAGTTGCCTCGGAACAGTTGCCTCGAAACGGTTGCCTCGGATTAAAAAAGGATCAAGGACATAAGGGTAGCTTCTAAGGTGTCCTGTTGTTGCTTCGGTGACCACACTGTCCCTACACTCGAATTGACCCGAACACCTCCAACGGTGGTGCTACCTACCTCTCAATGGTGGGATGGCACCACCTTAAGGACATTTACACAGCTTAATTCCTTAGGGTAGGTAGATGACTCATAGATACTTTCAAAAAGCTTTCAAAACAATTTTTCAAACACTCTTGAGGACTGTTACAAGAGTTATTCAGAAATCTTTAAACGAAACTTTTTTTCAAACCCACACTCACTTTGAAAAGCAAACAAACATTTTGAAAACATAAAGAGCAAGTATCTAAGAGCCCATGGATAACCATGGATAGAAAGGGTGCTAACACCTTCCCTTTCTATAAATCTACCTCCCGAACCGAGAAACTATCTCATAAGGAATTTTGCTGTGCTTTTGTCCTGTCCATGTTGGAGAAAATAAAAGACGGTGGCGACTTTTGCTTCTGTGACATTTCGCGAACCAGCGTTAAACAGTCAGTTCTAAATCCACCGATCTCATAGGGCTATGAGAAGGAACCTGGATAGTAGAATTACTTCGAAATGAAAGCCTGGATAGTAGGGCTATGAGAAGGAACCTAGATAGTAGGGTTACTTCGAAACGAAAGCCTGGATAATAGGGCTATGAGAAGGAACCTGGATAGTAGGGTTACTTTGAAATGAAAGCCTGGATAGTAGGGCCATGAGAAGGAACCTGGATAGTAGGGTTACTTCGAAATGAAATCCTGGATAGTAGGGCTATGAGAAGCAACCTGGATAGTAGGGTTACTTTGAAATGAAAGCCTGGATAATAGGGCCATGAGAAGGAACCTGGATAGTAGGGTTACTTCGAAATGAAAGCCTGGATAGTAGGGCTATGAGAAGGAACCTGGATAGTAGGGTGACTTGGAAATGAAAGCTTGGATAGTAGGGCTATGAGAAGGAACCTGGATAGTAGGGTTACTTCGAAATAAAATCCTGGATAGTAGCCTATGAGAAGGAACCTGGATAGTAGGGTTACTTCGAAATGAAAGCTTGTATAGTAGGGCTATGAGAAGGAACCTGGATAGTAGGGTTATTTGAAATGAAAACCTAGATAGTAGGGCTATGAGAAGGAACCTAGATAGTAGGGTTACTTCGAAATGAATCATGTATAGTAGGGTTACTTCGAAATGAAGCCTGGATAGTAGGGCTATGAGAAGGAACCTGGATAGTAGGGTTACTTCGAAATGAAAGGGTGGATAGTAGGGCTATGAGAAGGAACCTGGATAGTAGGATTACTTCGAAATGAAAGCCTGGATAGTAGGACTATGAGAAGGAACCTGGACAGTAGGGTTACTTCGAAACGAAAGCTTGGATAGTAGGGCTATGAGAAGGAACCTGGATAGTAGGGTTACTTCGAAATAAAATCCTGGATAGTAGCCTATGAGAAGGAACCTGGATAGTAGGGTTACTTCGAAATGAAAGCTTGTATAGTAGGGCTATGAGAAGGAACCTGGATAGTAGGGTTATTTGAAATGAAAACCTAGATAGTAGGGCTATGAGAAGGAACCTAAATAGTAGGGTTACTTCGAAATGAATCATGTATAGTAGGGTTACTTCGAAATGAAGCCTGGATAGTAGGGCTATGAGAAGGAACCTGGATAGTAGGGTTACTTCGAAATGAAAGGGTGGATAGTAGGGCTATGAGAAGGAACCTGGATAGTAGGATTACTTCGAAATGAAAGCCTGGATAGTAGGACTATGAGAAGGAACCTGGACAGTAGGGTTACTTCGAAACGAAAGCCTGGATAGTAGAGCTATGAGAAGGAACCTGGATAGTAGGGTTACTTCGAAATGAAATCCTGGATAGTAGGGCCATGAGAAGGAACCTGGATAGTAGGGTTACTTCGAAATGAAATCCTGGATAGTAGGGCTATGAGAAGCAACCTGGATAGTAGGGTTACTTTGAAATGAAAGTCTGGATAATAGGGCCATGAGAAGGAACCTGGATAGTAGGGTTACTTCAAAATGAAAGCATGGATAGTAGGGCTATGAGAAGGAACCTGGATAGTAGGGTTATTTGGAAATGAAAGCTTGGATAGTAGGGCTATGATAAGGAACCTGGATAGCAGGGTTACTTCAAAATGAAAGCCTGGATATAGGGCTATGAGAAGGAAACTGGATAGTAGGGTTACTTCGAAATGAAAGCCTGGGTAGTAGGGCCATGAGAAGGAACCTGTATAGTAGGGTTACTTTGAAATGAAATCCTGGATAGTAGGGCTATGAGAAGGAACCTGGATAGTAGGGTTACTTCGAAATGAAAGCATGGATAGTAGGGCTATAAGAAGGAACCTGGATAGGACGGTTACTTTGAAATGAAAGCATGGATAATAGGGCTATGATAAGGAACCTGGATAGTAGGGTTACTTCGAAATGAAAGCTTGGTTAGTAGGGCTATGAGAAGGAACCTGGTTAGTAGGGTTACTTCAAAATGAAACCCTGTATAGTAGGGCTATGAGAAGAAACCTGGGTAGTAGGGTTACTTCGAAATGAAAGCCTGGATAGTAGGGCTATGAGAAGAAACCTGGATAGTAGGGTTACTTCAAAATGAAAGGGTGAATAGTAGGGCTATGAGAAGGAACCTGGATAGTATAATTACTTCGAAATTAAAGCCTGGATAGTAGGGCTATGAGAAGGAACCTGGATAGTAGGGTTACTTCGAAACGAAAGCCTGGATAGTAGGGCTATGAGAAGGAACCTGGATAGTAGGGTTACTTCGAAATCAAATCCTGGATAGTAGGGCCATGAGAAGGAACCTGGATAGTAGGGTTACTTCGAAATGAAAGCCTGGATAGTAGGGCTATGAGAAGAAACCTGGATAGTAGGGTTACTTTGAAATGAAAGGGTGAATAGTAGGGCTATGAGAAGGAACCTGGATAGTATAATTACTTCGAAATTAAAGCCTGGATAGTAGGGCTATGAGAAGGAACCTGGATAGTAGGGTTACTTCGAAACGAAAGCCTGGATAGTAGGGCTATGAGAAGGAACCTGGATAGTAGGGTTACTTCGAAATCAAAGCCTGGATAGTAGGGCCATGAGAAGGAACCTGGATAGTAGGGTTACTTCGAAATGAAAGCCTGGATAGTAGGGCTATGAGAAGAAACCTGGATAGTAGGGTTACTTTGAAATGAAAGCCTGGATAATAGGGCCATGAGAAGGAACCTGGATAGTAGGGTTACTTCGAAATGAAAGCCTGGATAGTAGGGCTATGAGAAGAAACCTGGATAGTAGGGTTACTTCAAAATGAAAGGGTGAATAGTAGGGCTATGAGAAGGAACCTGGATAGTATAATTACTTAGAAATTAAAGCCTGGATAGTAGGGCTATGAGAAGGAACCTGGATAGTAGGGTTACTTCGAAACGAAAGCCTGGATAGTAGGGCTATGAGAAGGAACCTGGATAGTAGGGTTACTTCGAAATCAAAGCCTGGATAGTAGGGCCATGAGAAGGAACCTGGATAGTAGGGTTACTTCGAAATGAAAGCCTGGATAGTAGGGCTATGAGAAGAAACCTGGATAGTAGGGTTACTTTGAAATGAAAGCCTGGATAATAGGGCCATGAGAAGGAACCTGGATAGTAGGGTTACTTCGAAATGAAAGCCTGGATAGTAGGGCTATGAGAAGGAACCTGAATAGTAGGGTGACTTGGAAATGAAAGCTTGGATAGTAGGGCTAGGAGAAGGAACCTGGATAGTAGGGTTACTTCGAAATGAAAGCCTGGATAATAGGGCTATGAGAAGGAACCTGGATAGTAGGGTTACTTCGAAATGAAAGCCTGGGTAGTAGGGATATGAGAAGGAACCTGAATAATAGGGTTACTTTGAAATGAAAGCCTGGATAATAGGGCCATGAGAAGGAACCTGGATAGTAGGGTTACTTCAAAATGAAAGCCTGAATAGTATGGCTTTCAGAAGGAACCTGGATAGTAGGGTTACTTTTAAATGAAAGCTTGGATAGTAGGGCTATGAGAAGGAACCTGGATAGTAGGGTTACTTCAAAATGAAAGCCTGGATAATAGGGCTATGAGAAGGAACCTGGATAGTAGGGTTACTTCGAAATGAAAGCCTGGGTAGTAGGGCCATGAGAAGGAACCTGTATAGTAGGGTTACTTTGAAATGAAATCCTTGATATTAGGGCTATGAGAAGGAACCTGGCTAGTAGGGTTACTTCGAAATGAAAGCATGGATAGTAGGGCTATGAGAAGGAACCTGGATAGTAGGGTTACTTCGAAATGAAATCCTGGATAGTAGGTGTTGTACCCCAAAATTTGCCCTCTTATTTCATTAATATTTTCTCACCACAAGACCCTTGGAGCTCATGATCAAGTTAGGGTTTGCTCTGCTCAAGACTCCTCCTTGCACTGTTGACCCAAATTAGGGTTTGAGTTTGCACAAAGGTGTTTTGACCTAAAATGCCCAAAGGGACTTTTATGCTTCATGTTGGACTCACAAGTTTATCCATACCAAGTTTCAAGCCTTGATTCCAATCTTGGCCCAGTCAATTGGACAGTTGACCCAGAAATCAGCTGTATTGGGGAAAAAGTCAACTGTGGCCAATTGACAGTCAAACCTCATGAAATTTGACCCACATCAACATTATGAACTCACATGGACCATTTTATCAAGTTTGGATCACAATTCCACAAGAAATTTGATCAGATCATCAAAAGGGCAAAATGGTCATTTTTAGGGTTTTGACTGTACAAAGGCAATTTGTGACTGTTTAACCTAACCAATGGCAAACCAAGCTCACATATGGACTCAAGAACTCAATGGCATTGTCTTTACACATTCAACAAGTTCAAAAGATCCCAAATGCATAGGATTGACAGATGAATTTTCCAGTCAACTGATCAAAATTTGACTGTATACTGAAAAGTCAAACTTTGACTTTTTGGTCAAAATCAAGTGTCAAGATTCATTTTTCATTAAGACATGTCAAATTATGAAACTTGTTCATCAAGAAACCCAAAATTGCAAATTAGGGTTTAAGATGAGAAAATTTCATAACTTAGAATTTTTCTAAGTTATGAAACTTCCTTATTTTCCCCTAACTTTGTCCTATTTGTTCATCAAGATACAAATGGATTCAAACAAAACTCAAAACATGAAAGTTGTAGACCATTGCAAAATCTACAACTTTGATTCACAAAGGTTTCTCAAAAGAAGCTTGTAGCTAAAGTTATGATTTTTGGAACAAGGGTGCAAAACATTCTTAACTTCGAAAATTTTTGACCTATTCTAGGCAGGATTTTTGTCCAACTTCATGGCCACTTTTCACATGGTTCCACTTGGAATTTCAATTTTCATTACAAAGATGGATTGTAGTACACATTCCAAGCTTTCCAAATTGTCCAAGAACTTCTCAAACACCCTTGTGGTTAGGGAGAATCGAATTTGCAAAGTTGGGCAAAATCCACTTTTGTTCTTGGCCAAGGCTTGTCCATAACACTTTGCATTTTCAACTCAGCATGGTTTATGCTAGCTTACAGGCCTCTAATCCTCTTCACACTCAATAGTTAAATGCCAAACCATTGTGTTCAAGCATTATTTTGTTCATTTGGTCATTACATGCAAGATTAATCCATAATTAGAAAAAGCATATTTGCCATTTTTGAAAAGGTGCACTTTATGTCAAATTCAAAATCCAAGAGGCATGGGCCAGATCTTTGAAGCTAGCATTTGTACACAAATCCCTCTGATCAAGAAGAAGATATGCAGCATGCTTAGGGACTTGGTACATGCCTATAACCCAACTTGCATTTCCTTACTTCAAAAAGAAGCAAGATTGCAAAACACAGATAATCTCTAATTCCTGTAAACACCAACCTAAGCAAACTTTGTTCTCATCTTTCACACTCCCTAACTGACCTAAAGCACGATTCCTTCACCCTCAATCCATCCTCATATCCAAAAGCACAGTTTTTCTGCAAAACAGAGTCCCTGCTGCAGATTGACTTCCACAGTCCATTCCACTCGTGCACTTTGGCCAAAAAGAGTTCAAACATGTTCCATATCACCCACTGAAGCTATCCCAAGCATTGAACACAAACTGTAACATCCCTAACATCACTTGCCATTTTCAGTTTTCAGGTTTGCAGGTGGACTTCCATAGCTTAATTCAGAGAGATTCAAAGCAAGCTAAGCATAGGAGAAGCATCCTTGGACTTCAGGCAAGCTGTACCAAAGTTCAAACTCCATTGAAGATACCTCCATTGCTGTACACGACTCAAGTTGAACAGGTAAAAATATGAACTTCTATCTCTCTATCCAAACATGATTAGGCTTAGGTTTGTGAAGAAAACATGTTCTACTCATAGCCCTGAAACCATCCATGTATTTACTTTTCATTTATATTATGCGTGCTGTGAGAATTTTGGCCATGAACATTGAAAAAAACTTAGGTCAGAAATTGGGGATGAAGAAATTCTCCCTTATTTCTGAGAGTTAGGTCAAGATTTTTATATGTATGAATTCGTCTCTTCATGCTCTACATTGTTTATGTTATGAGTTTTTGTTAAAAGTCAAAGAATCAGGAATTTGAATGAAGCATAGAGGGCGCGTGTTTTTGAGACAGAATGGCTGGAGGTTGAAGAAGGTGGACTTGGGCTGGGCCTGAGTTGTTCTTGCTGCTTGCACCCTCTTTTTCCATTTACACCCCCTTGGCCCATTGTGTGATATTTTATTCATTTTTGATTTTTTCTTTTTTGATTCTGACTTATTATTTTTGCTCAAATATAAAAATATAAAAAATATTTTTCCACCCATTTTTGCATTTTATTTGGAATTTATTTGTTTTATTTGAACCTATACATGTAAAATAAATATAAATACCTTTTTATTTAAAACATTAAAAATAATACAAAATATATTTATTTTCAGTTATTATTTTATTTTACCTTTTGAAAACATTTTCTGAAAAAAATATACTTTTTTGTAAACAATTAATATTTTTATTTTTGTACATATTTAGTATATTTAAATATATATAATATAAATACTTGTACATTTATTAGAATATTTAGGATAAAATATGAAAATAATACATTTTTTATTTTATTAATATATGACATTAAAAAATACCCTTTTTTTACAATATACTTTTTTTTTGCATAAATTAATATATAATATTGTATAATATTAATAAATAAATATTATTTACTTAGAAAACTAGGGTTTTACCCTAAAACCACAAAATATCCAAAAAAATTGACTTTTTTTATTTTTGTTTATATTTTGCATTGAAAAATATTTTCTCATACATAAAAAACCATTTTGTGCATAATACATTTTGCATATTTATTGTATTTATTTAATTATTGTACAATTAAATAATTTGTATATTCAATATGGATGTAATAGTTTTAGATTTAATTTCTTGCTAAATATCCCCTATTCAAACATTTGTACCCCCATCCCCATAATCATGTTGTAATAATTTAGGACTTTAAATTTCCGCATTTAAAATCTTTCAAATTATGCCATGATAGATCTAGGGTTTGTATGCAAAAATCAAATAACAAATAGTTTGACTAATACAAAGACAAAAAAGCATGAAAATGGACAATGCACACTTGCACCCTTAGGGTTCCTCCACTTGTTGCCTTCAAAAAATGGGCCATGTTGCATGTTGAGTGTCTTTGGCAAAACAAAAACAAATCAAATGATCATAGTCCCTCGATGACGCTTTCGAAGTTGCCTAAAAAATGATCAAGTCCCTTAAAGGAAAAAATTGCCAAAGACACTTGGCACTATTGCATTCATGGTCTAAAGAATGACCCGCACCCGTCCCGTTAACATTCTAACACAAGATTGCCCACCAAATACAATGATGGAACAATACTGTTAAAAGGGTTAAAACATAGGAAAGATCTTTGAGAAATTTAGGGTAGATGGCTCTTGGTTACTTGACCAACTTGCAAAACAAATCCTTGCCATTTTTCAAAACACATTCCACAACACAACTTTCAAAAACAAACTTTCAAAACCTTGAAACATCTTTTCAAAAAGACAAACACCTTTTGTAAAACATTCGAGTAAAGAATTGTTACAAGGGTTGCCTAGACAAGGCATCTTTTTCAAAACATTTTCAAAACCGCAAACACAAAGCACCATTTCAAACAATTGAAAGCACCATTTCAAACAATTGAAAATGCAAGGCAAGTGATCTAAGCAAGTAACTAAGAGCCCATGGATAACCATGGATAGAAATGGTTCTAATACCTTCCCTTTCTATAATCTACTCCCCGAACCCAAGAAAACATCTCAAAGGTTTTTGCTGTGCTTTTTAACCTTTCCTTAGGATAAAATAAAAAGTCGGTGGCGACTCTTGCTAAACCGAAACATTTGCGAAAACAAACGCAAAACCTCAAGTCAGTTCTCCCACCGTATCACAGAACTGGCGACTCTGCTGGAGAAAAAATTAAAAGTGGAGTAACCTTAGGGCTTAGATGACCCTTTTGCATGACTAATTGTTTACTTTGATTGCTTTATATTTTAGTTCTCTTGTTTGGGCTTGAAATCCTACACCCGGATTTGGGAAACATTCATAGATAGAAATACGTTGTGGAAACTGTGCGGGGTATACCGACACGGTTGAAGCAATAGCTATTTTAGTGTGAAATATTTGTGAGTACCGGTAACCCTTGAGTTCAATCAAGGAGAGTACGGGGCCGCTGAGTGATGTCACTAAGCACTAATGACCTAGAAACTTACTTGACCATCTTGGCCTTTTATTAGGGGTAGTGAGATGACCGACTTTGGTGCAGTCCGAAGTTGGTAGATACTCGATACTACACTCATTGAGGGTTGTTTTCTTGGAATATTTTGGTCGCTAGTTAAGTGGCTAAACCAAAACAATGAACATGGAAAACAATTCAATGATATTGAGCTCCTTAGAACCCGGTTATTATTTATAGGACAGGTTTTTAAGCCAACTTCACTCAAGAGGGTACTTACCTATGAAACCCCATGCGAGCCTGAAACTAGGGTTTTGTGTGACTTGCTTGTACATATGTTTGTGCATACATCATGAACATCATAAAGCATCATATGCATCCACTAACCATTTCAAGGGTTTGGATCTTCATCTTTGTTCTTGTTTTGTAGGTCATGGAAATTCTTCGCAGGAAAACTATCCAAGTCAACCTTGTGAGAATCCCTCCTCAACTCAAGGAGCTTACATCCAAAATTCCCGAAATCTCTCTCTTCAGTGAAAGACATGGTAGACTGCTCAGCCTAGTCAACACCAACATTGAAGAAGACTTGGTGAAAGTGATGTTCCAATTCTTTGACCCCCTTCACCACTGTTTCACATTTCCCGACTATCAATTGGTACCTACTTTGGAGGAATTTTCTCAACTCTTGAGAATTCCTATTCTTAATCAACTACCCTACAATGGTACGGGAAAAGAACCAAAGCCTGAAGATGTTGCTCAAGCACTACACTTGCAACCATCTGACATCAAGGGGCATTGGGAAACTAGAAGTGGTGTCAAAGGCTTCTTGGAAAAGTTATCGTTTGAGAAGGCACAAGAGTGTTGGAATTCTTTGGATCTACAAGCCTTTGAAGAGATTGTGGCACTCCTCATTTATGGGTTGGTCTTGTTCCCGAATCCTGACCAACTTATAGATGTCAATGCTGTCAAGATTTTCCTATCCAGGAATCCCATACCTACATTTCTTGGGGACATCCTCCACTCATTTTACACACAAACAATGAGAAAGAGAGGTGTTCTCATGTGCTGTACTCCTCTCCTTGCAAGGTGGTTTATTTCTCACCTTCCACAATCTGTTTTAAAGAATGAGCAAGGCTTAAGGTGGTCACAACGGTTGATGACCCTCACACACTCTAATGTACATTGGTGTTCTCGGTCCAGAGAAAATGTCATCATCGTCGATCGTTATGGAGAATTCCCTAATGTTCCATTACTTGGCATTAGAGGAGGCATTACCTACAACCCCTGTATAGCTTTGAGACAATTTGGATATGCACGGAGGGATGGCCCTCATGACATGCTGATTCCTGACCTGGTTTTTGACTTCGAAAACGATGCGCAAGGACTTCGACAAAGATTCATCAGAGCTTGGAGGATGCCTAACAAGGTAGATAGCAAGACACTGGGGCACAAGAATTCCATCCCTCTTGAGCCTTATCTCAAGTGGGTAAGAACCCGAGCCCAGAGTCTTATGATGCCTTACCCTCATATTATCCCTTTGATTAAAGAGCCTGTTAAGGAAGGAGAGGTTCCATACACCATCCTACATCCTGACATGCCAACATCATGGGAGGAAATGCAGAAAAGTTGGATCCAACTCAAGGAAGAGCAGAATACTTTTGAAGCCAGCTTCTATGCCAGTGAGAAGAAGGTTTTAGAGCTTACCCGCCGACTTCACGAGGAGGATACCCTCAACACTTACATCGCACCAAAGAGGATGCGCAACGTCTTTTTACCTTAATAAGTTTTTGTAATATTTGGCCCATGGGGCATTTATGTACTGACAAAATTTCTTCTTATTAATATGACGTTTGTTCTTTTTGTTTGCAACAATTTTGAATTTCTAAATCCTTGAATGCATTGCATGAATAAACATATCATTCATCATATGCATAAACAGGTCTTCACACCAGGTTTCCTTATCTCTCTGCTGTTTATTTCAGTAAGATGGATCTCGAACAGACGGTCAAAGATCTGCAGTCACAAAACTCGCAGTTTCAACAGCTCCTAATGACCTTGGCAAAGGGTCAAGAGGATCTAAAAGCACTATTGGGGAATAAAGAGCAAGAAAAAGGAAAAAAGAAGAAGAAAAGAGTTGGGGTAGCTACACCGGGAAGAAGGTTTAAGAATGAAGCTAGAAAAGTTCTTGAATTTCCCTCCGCATCTGATGAGGGAACCAGTAAGGGAAAAGGAGCTGCACTACCTTCTGAGTCCGAAGCTGAAGAGGAAGAGGTTGAGGAAGATGAAGACTACTCAGAGCAGCAATACCCGCCAGCGGACGACAAATACAAAAACCTGGAGGATAGACTGGCAGCTATGGAGCTGCAGAGAGTTCCCGGGTTAGATTTTGAAGAATTGGGATTGATTGCTGGAATTGTGATCCCTCCAAAGTTTAAGGTGCCAATTTTTGCAAAATATGACGGGCTGTCCTGCCTAAAAATGCACCTGAGGTCATATGTCAGAAGAATTCAACCTCATACATCCGACAGAAATCTTTGGGTACACTTCTTTCAGGACAGCTTGTCCGGTACACAGCTAGACTGGGTTTACCAGCTTGAGAGGTCAGAAGTGCATAACTGGGAAGACTTGGAAGCTGCCTTTTATCGCCAGTATCAATATAACACTGACTTGGCGCCAACCCGTACTCAACTGCAAAGTATGGGAATGGCCTCAAATGAGGGATTCAAAGAATACGCCCAGAAATGGCGTGACTTGGCCGGAAGAGTGCAACCACCTCTTTCAGATAGGGAACTAGTTGATATGTTCTTGGGGACCCTATCTGGTCCGTTCTTCAACCATTTGATCGGGAGCTCTTCCGCAGGGTTTACTGAATTGATTCTGACTGGCGAACGGGTGGAAGCTGGTATTAAGAATGGAAAGATTCAAAGGGATGCCTCTGCCTCTACAACTTCTAAGAAATCATTTCCGGCCAAGAAAGAGGCAGCTGTTATATATTCTCAGAAAAGATCGGGAAGAATTGAGCGCCGGCCGACTGTGGGGGCCGTGATGATCCAAAATTCATCAAATGATCAGCCTCGTAACAATCAGTCTAGACCAAATCAGCAATGGGTGGAACGGCCACAACGGCAGTTCACCCGCATCAATATGACGCCCGCACAAGTTCTTCCCCATTTGTTGAAGCTAAATCTCACCACTATCAAAGAGGCACCAAAAAATGTGAACACATCTTCCCCACATTATCATCCTAATGCTAAATGTGCCTATCATTCTGACAGCATCGGGCATGACACCAACGATTGTTGGGCGCTTAGGCATAAAATTCAAGACTTGATAGATGCAAAAGAGGTTGAGTTCGATGCTCCAGAGAAGCCAAACATAATATTCGCTCCAATGCCGAAGCATGGTCGCAATGTCCATGCTATTGAAGAAGATCTATATGTTTCTGCTGTTGACGATCTGATGACCCCACTGTTGACAATCAAGTTGAATCTGTTGAAGGATGGAATTTTCCCAGGATGTAAAGAAGACTGCTACTGTTGTTCCTCCCTACCAATAGACTGTCCATTGCTGAAGATAGGCATCCAAGGCCTGATGGACAGCCAACAAATTCTTTTCGAAAATATTCCTACTACTCCAACCCCTATCGAAGATGTTTCAGTAATCACCATTTCCACCAATCTTTCCAAGCTCCATAAAAAGCCTGTTAAGATTACATCAATTCCGAAGTTTGTTCCTCTGAAAATAACCATGCCCGGGCCTGTCCCCTACAAATCTTACAAATCAATACCATGGAATTATGGTGGAGAAATCTACTACCATGGTGTGAAACAAGTTGAGATAATTGAAGAAAGCTCTGACAAAGAAGATACCGACATTGGAAACATTGCCGGTACGAGCAAGATTACCCGAAGTGGGAGAATATTTTCTCCAGAGATTGCCCCTCCAAAGGCAATCTTTGGACCCTCAGTTGCTGCCAAAGTTACTCCTGCACCGATAAAACTTTCTGCAAGAACTCCGTTAATTGAAGAAGCTGTTACTCTTGTGGTAGTCCCTCCTACTTGTGCTGATAAGGGGAAAGGGATCCAAGATGAGCTCGTCAGGACGAGGGCTCAACCATTGGTCATCCCCGAAACCTCTAAGAAAGAAATGGAGGAGATTCTGAAAATAATAAAGAAGAGTGATTATGACGTTGTAGAGCAACTGGGGCAAACCCCTTCGAAGATATCCATGTTAGCTTTGCTGCTTTGTTCGGAGGCTCATGCTAAAGCATTGATAAGATTTTTGAAGACAGCCCGTGTGCCCCAGGAAACCTCAGCCGATCAATTCCTGGATTGTGTAGCCAGCCTTACCGCAGACAACAACCTGGGTTTCTCTGATGCTGACCTGACTCCGAAAGGAAGAAATCACAATGACGCATTACATGTGTCAGTAGAATGCCGAGGAACTACTCTCGCCCATGTCTTGGTCGATACTGGTTCTTCTTTAAATGTGCTGCCTAAGAAAGTTCTCGATCGATTGGATTGTGAAGGCTTGGAGCTGAAACCAAGTAATATCATTGTCAGGGCCTTCGACGGGTCTAAAAGAATGGTGCATGGGGAGGTCGACATTCCCATCAAGGTGGGCACTGAAGTATTCCACTAAAATTTCTATGTGATGGACATCCGTCCGTCATACTCTTGCTTGCTAGGGAGACCATGGATACATAATGCTGGCGCAGTCACTTCCTCCCTACATCAAATGCTGAAATACCCTGTCAAAGGAAAAATCATAACTGTACACGGTGAAGAGGAATATATGATCAGTCAACTGAACTCCTTTCGGTATGTGGAAGTGGAGGGCGAATTCATTGAGACACCGTTCCAACACTTCGAGGAAATTTCTCCCGAGGTTGCAGTAGCAAAGGCAGTAGCTGAGGAGCCCAAGCAGGTGTCCAGGATGGCATCTCTGAAAGATGCACAGGCTGCAATGAATGAAGGGAAGAGCTCAACATGGGGTCAGTTACCTGACTTTCCCCACAAAATAGACAAGTTTGGGTTGGGATTCACCGCTGCAGGGCAGAAAGCTATGCGTCGCTCGAAAATTGAAAGGACACCCATCAAGATCTCTCCTCATGGAATCAATGCTTTGGAAGACGAAGACGAAGAGGGTAACATTGAAGACTGGATCTTCCCAACCATCGAGGGGGGACTGCACAATTGGGAGGCGAAAGACTTCGTCCCCATTACTTTCATTAATCAGTAACTTATCTTTCGAACATTTCCTGTTGGTCTGTAATAATTACTTTTAAACAATCTGCACACTACTTTTTCACCTCATGCCTTTCCCGGGGCATGTAGGTCCATTTGTAAGGGTTTTGATTCTCTTCATATTCATATGCCATGTTTAATGATTCATTGGACGTTTTTCATTTATAAACTGATGTGTTCATTTTCTTTCCTTTTGCATTTTTGTCTGTTTAAGGATGGTTATCCCTTACACACACCCACACTCACAAATGCAGGTACCCATCCACTCTAGATTCTATGGGTGACTATTCTGCTATGTCCTTCAATAACTCTGAAGATTTGGTCAATCAGGCTGAGTGCGAAGACGACGAAGATTGTGAAGTACCAGAAGAGCTAGCCAGACTTCTACAACAAGAAGAGAGGGCCATCTTGCCTCACAAAGAGTTGTTGGAAACTGTCAACTTAGGAACAGAGGAAGACCGGAAGGAAGTACAAGTGGGAGCCAATCTGGAACCAAGTGTCAAGGAGCGCTTGATACAGCTGTTGATTGAATACGTTGAAATCTTCGCCTGGTCTTATGAAGACATGCCGGGTTTAGACACAGACATCATGGTTCACCGTCTCCCTACAAGAGAGGACTGTCCACCGATCAAGCAAAAAGTCCACCGAATGAGGCCCGACATGTCGGAGAAGATTAAAGCTGAAGTAATGAAGCAATTCAACGCTGGCTTTCTGGCTGTTACATCCTATCCACAATGGGTTGCTAACATTGTGCCAGTACCTAAAAAAGACGGCAAGGTTAGAATGTGTGTGGACTACCGGGATTTGAACAGGGCTGGCCCTAAAGATGATTTTCCGCTACCACATATTGACATTTTGATTGACAATATGGCTCAGCACAAAGTGTTTTCCTTCATGGATGGATTCTCGGGCTACAACCAGATCAAATTGGCCCCCGAGGACATGGAGAAAACAACCTTTGTTACACAATGGGGTACCTTATGCTACAAGGTGATGCCGTTCGGACTGAAGAACGCAGGGGAAACTTATCAACGCCCCATGGTAGCTTTATTTCATGATATGATACATCATGAGATCGAAGTTTACGTAGACGACATGATAGCTTGATCACAAACAGAGGAGGAACACCTTGAGCATTTGCAGAAGCTGTTTTCCAGGTTGAAAGAGTACAAACTCAGGCTCAATCCAAGTAAGTGCACTTTTGGAGTTAGGTCTGGTAAACTTCTAGGGTTTATTGTCAGCAACAAGGGCATTGAGGTCGATCCAGCAAAAGTGAAAGCAATACAAGAAATGCCTGCTCCCCGTATTGAAAAGGAGGTTAGAGGATTCTTGGGGCGCTTGAACTATATTGCCAGATTCATCTCTCATCTAACGTCTACCTGTGAGCCAATTTTCAAACTATTGAAAAAAGATCAGGTAGTCGAATGGAACGACGATTGCCAAGCTGCTTTTGATAAGATCAAGGAGTATTTGCTAGAACCTCCTATTCTGATGCCACCCGTCGAGGGAAGGCCGCTGATCATGTATCTGACCGTTTTGGATAACTCAATGGGGTGCATACTGGGCCAGCATGACGAGTCTGGTCGAAAAGAGCATGCCATTTATTACCTTAGCAAAAAGTTTACCGACTGTGAGACTCGCTAGTCACTGCTCGAGAAAACTTGCTGCGCTTTGGTATGGGTTGCTCGCCGACTAAGGCAGTATATGTTGACTCATACCACTCTGTTGATTTCCAAAATGGATCCTATCAAGTATATCTTCGAGAAGCCTGCTTTATCTGGAAGAATCGCTAGATGGAAAATGATCCTGACTGAGTATGACATCCAGTATACTACCCAAAAAGCTATAAAAGGTAGTGTACTAGCTGACCATCTAGCTCATCAAGCTATCGAAGATTATCAGTCCATGAGATTCGACTTCCCAGACGAGGACATCATGAATTTGGACAACATTGAAGGTAACGAACCGTATGACGGACCTGAAAATGGATCCCGATGGACCCTGTACTTTGATGGTGCTTCAAATGCACTTGGAAACGGTATCGGTGCGGTACTCATTTCCCCAGAAGGTTGCCACACACCTTTCACTGCCCGACTTTGCTTCAGCTATACCAACAACATGGCTGAATATGAAGCTTGCATCTTTGGTCTCAAGGCTGCTATAAACTTGGGGATCAAATCTTTGATCGTATTTGGGGACTCAGCTTTGTTTATCAGTCAAATCAAAGGAGAGTGGGATACCAAGCATCCTAATCTTATCCCATACAAAGAACATGTCCTGACATTGTTGCCTCATTTCGAGCAAATCACCTTCGAGCATTTCCCGCGAGAAGAGAATCAGCTAGCAGATGCTCTGGATACAATGTCTTCCATGTTTAAACTCAACTGGGATAATGAGGCTCCCCAGGTCACCATCGAGCGAATGGATGAACCTGCGCATTGTCATGAGATTAATACCGAAGAAGTAGTGGAACAACCCTGGTTTCACGAAATCAAAAGGTATCTCCAGACTAGAGAATATCCCGAAGGAGCTTCCATAAATGACAAAAAGTTCCTAAGGAAATTTGCTGCCAAGTTCTTCCTGAGCAATGGCATCCTCTATAAACGCAGCCATGATTGTGTTTTACTCTGATGTGTGGATAAAGCTGAAGCAGAGTTAATCATGACTGAGATACACAGCGGTACGTTTGGCACCCACTTGAGCGGGCATACAATGGCTAAGAAGATTCTAAGGGCAGGCTATTACTGGTCTACCATGGAAGCAGATTGCCATTAACATTCCCGTACTTGCCACAAATGTCAAGTCTACACTGACAAGATTCATATTCCTTATGTTCCCCTCAACATTCTGACAGCTCCTTGGCCATTCGCAATGTGGGGCATTGACATGATTGGAGAGATCAAGCCCACGGCGTCCAATGGACATTGCTTCATCCTGGTCGCCATTGACTATTTTACCAAATGGGTCGAAGCAACTTCCTTTGCCTCTGTTACAAAGAATGTGGTTGCCTGCTTCATCAAGCAGAACCTCATATGCGGGTATGGTGTCCCCGACAGGATCATTACAGACAACGCTACAAATCTTAATAATACTATGATCATCGCTCTATGCAAACAGTTCAAGATTTATCATCACAATTCATCTCCCTATCGGCCGAAGATGAATGGTGTTGTTGAAGCTGCGAACAAAAACATTAAGAAGATCATTCAGAAAATGACAATCACCTACAAAGACTGGCACGAGATGTTACCGTTTGCTCTACATGGATACCGTACCATGGCACGTACTTCAATAGGGGCAACCCCATTTTCTTTGGTATATGGCATGGAAGCTGTCCTGGCCATGGAAGTTCAGATTCCTTCTTTAAGGATTATGAAGGACGCTGGCTTGAATGAAGATGATTGGATTCAGACCCGACTTGATCAACTCAATTTGATCGACGAGAAGCGACTCGCTGCTGTTTGCCATGGTCAAACGTATCAAAAACGGATGATCAAGGCTTTCAACAAGAAAGTCAGACGTCAAGTGTATCAAGTCGGAGATCTCGTAATCAAGCGGATTATCTTGCCACAAAGTGATCCCAGGGGCAAATAGACTCCTACTTACGAAGGACCGTTTGTGATCAAGAGCATATTTTCTGGTGGTGCAATGATTCTGACCACCATGGACGGCGACGATTTGCCGCACCCTGCGAATGCAGACATAGTCAAAAGATACTACGCATAAAACAACCCGACAAGTCGAAAACCCGAAAGGGCGACTCGAGCAAAAATGGGTATCCCGGTGAACCTAAAACCCGAAAGGGCGGTTCAGGCAAAAATTAGGGATAAAACAAAAAAAATCTGTACACCCGGGAAGTTGAAAACCCGAAAGGGCGGCTTGGGCAAAAAAGGGTTTCCCAGTGGATTGAAAACCCGAAAGGGCGATCCAGGCAAAAGTTAGGGAATTAAAGCGTATGACTATGTCTCGTCGGATCACTTCAAGGACAATCTCTTCATCAACCAGCTCCAAGCTTCTAATCAATCCAGTCATCGGCGGACGAAGCAGTGAATGGACAGATATTCAGAGTTGTGAAGGCTATAGCAGAATGGGAATCCCATGGAATTGTTTCACATAGCCATCTTTATTTTGTAAAAAAATTTCAATTTTTACGAAGATATCCTCTTACTAGGATGTTTGTCTCCCATGTACAAAGATACTCATAAAAAGTTAATACAAATACTTTCCCGAGTACAGAAATTTGCTTTGTCTTCCCTTTTTCTCTTTCGCACTTATGTTTTATTTGAGAAGCGTCCAATGTTTTGTTAAATAGGCATATGCATTTGAACATAATCATTTTCCTTACAAACCAAGAAAAGATGATTACAGATGGGTATCTTGATGCCCTTTCAAAAGGAATCCCCAGCGGAACTAAACTCCAAATTCCTCAACAAGGTTAAAATCCAGAACTTAATTCTCCAAACAGAATTAAACTTCAGGATCTCCAGCAGAACAAAAGCTTTCCCAAAACTGATTTCCCCAGCCAGTGAGCCTTCCAGAACTCAATTCCCCTCAGAGTTAAGTTTTAGTATCCCCAGTGGAGCCTTAAAAATCTGGAAGTCCTATCCCCAGTGGAGCTAAAACTTCCAACTATCAATCCCCAACGAAACCAGACTGGTGAATCTTCTCCCCCCAGAGATACTTCCCACTAGACTGAAGACTCTCAGTCTTACTTCTTCAGCCTAAGTCTACCAGGTTCTGGACTCCCCATTAGAGATCATCAGAATTATCTTACCCTACAAGTCACCAAGGAGATCCAATCCCCAACAGTGGTCCTAAGATCCCTCAACAATTGAAGATCTTGTTCCCCAAGCAGTCAGCAGTCGATAAGGATGTCTCATCTTCAGCAATCAAAGATTCTTGCAATCCCCTGCAATAGTCAAGGATTCACTTTCCCCGACATCATCCAAGATTCTATTATCTCCATCCATCCAGGATTCATCTATCCTCAGCAAGACAGCTCATCAGCTTACATGCGCATTCATTACATTCATATCATAAACATTGATATAACATATATTACATCATACATTTCATGCAACATAATTTTGTGTTTAGCTAACATTTTGTCATTTTCAGGATAAGAATAAAAGGCTATCATTAACAATTTCAGATGCAGTTTTACACGGACTCATCATCAGGAAACCCTACACCGGTTCCTTCTCAAATCCAGATGCAGTTTTACACGGACTCATCATCAGGCAACCCTACACAGGTTCCTTATTCAATTTAAAGACTTCTGAAAACAGTTTACGGGTTCTCCAGACATGGATGTTAACCTATCGCTTGTTCAGATTCTTCAACTTCTGAAAACAGTTTACGGATTCTCCAAACACAGATGTCAATCTATCGCTTGTTCAGACTCAACTCTTGAAAACAGTTTACGGGCGCTTCCCAACATGGATGCTGCTCTATTGCTTATTCAACTTCAAGACTTCTGAAAACAGTTTGATGGGTTCTCCAGACACGGATGTTAACCTATCGCTTGTTCAGATTCTTCAACTTCTGAAAACAGTTTACGGATTCTCCAAACACGGATGTCAATCTATCGCTTGTTCAGACTCAACTCCTGAAAACAGTTTATGGATGCCTCCCAACATGGATGCTGCTCTATTGCTTATTCAACTTCAAGACTTTTGAAAACAGTTTACGGATTCTCCAGACACGGATGTTAATCTATCGCTTGTTCAGATTCAACTTTTGAAGACAGCTTACGGATGCTTCCAGATACGGATGTCAATCTATTGCTTATCAAGACCCCCCAGTTCAGAGATATTCCAAAAAAAATGGACACCTTTCTGATACTCATTACAGATGGTATCTTTAAGCCCATCCCCGACAAGATTCTATCACCCCGCCAGATGGCATCTTTAAGCCCATCTCCAAATGGAATCTCTAAGCCCATTCTCGAACCCATTGTTTCGACGAGTGCAAATTTAAGGGCACTTTAGTGTCCAATCTCCTTTTACCTTCGAGACGCAAAAGGCAAACTTGCCAATCTAACTCTTCAGGTGTAAGAAGATTGAACAGGGGAAACTGTTGTACCCCAAAATTTTCCCTCTCATTTCATCAATATTTTCTCACCACAAGACCCTTGGAGCTCAAGATCAAGTTAGGGTTTGCTCTGCTCAAGACTCCTCCTTGCACTGTTGACCCAAATTAGGGTTTGAGTTTGCACAAAGGTGTTTTGACCTAAAATGCCCAAAGTTACTTTTATGCTTCATGTTGGACTCACAAGTTTATCCATACCAAGTTTCAAGCCTTGATTCCAATCTTGGCCTAGTCAATTGGACAGTTGACCCAGAAATCAGCTGTATTGGGGAAAAAGTCAACTGTGGCCAATTGACAGTCAAACCTCATGAAATTTGACTCACATCGACATTATGAACTCACATGGACCATTTGATCAAGTTTGGATCACAATTCCACAAGAAATTTGATCAGATCATCAAAAGGGCAAAATGGTCATTTTTAGGGTTTTGACTGTACAAAGGCAATTTGTGACTGTTTAACCTAACCAATGGCAAACCAAGCTCACATATGGACTCAAGAACTCAATGGCATTGTCTTGACACATTCAACAAGTTCAAAAGATCCCAAATGCATAGGATTGACAGATGAATTTTCCAGTCAACTGATCAAAATTTGACTGTATACTGAAAAGTCAAACTTTGACTTTTTGGTCAAAATCAAGTGTCAAGATTCATTTTTCATCAAGACATGTCAAATTATGAAACTTGTTCATCAAGAAACCCAAAATTGCAAATTAGGGTTTAAGATGAGAAAATTTCATAACTTAGAATTTTTCTAAGTTATGAAACTTCCTTATTTTTCCCTAACTTTGTCCTATTTTTTCATCAAGATACAAATGGATTCAAACAAAACTCAAAACATGAAAGTTGTAGACCATTGCAAAATCTACAACTTTTATTCACAAAGTTTTCTCAAAAGAAGCTTGTAGCTCAAGTTATGATTTTTGGAACAAGGGTGCAAAACATTCTTAACTTAGAAAAATTTTGGCCTATTCTAGGCAGGATTTTTGTCCAACTTCATGGCCACTTTTCACATGGTTCCACTTGGAATTTCAATTTGCATTACAAATATGGATTGTAGTACACATTCCAAGCTTTCCAAATTGTCCAAGAACTTCTCAAACACCCTTGTGGTTAGGGAGAATCGAATTTGCAAAGTTGGGCAAAATCCATTTTTGTTCTTGGCCAAGGCTTGTTCATAACACTTTGCATTTTCAGCTCAACATGGTTTATGCTAGCTTACAGGCCTCTAATCCTCTTCACACTCAATAATTAAATGCCAAACCATTGTGTTCAAGCATTATTTTGTTCATTTGGTCATTACATGCAAGATTAATCCATAATTAGAAAAAGCATATTTGCCATTTTTGAAAAGGTGCACTTTATGTCAAATTCAAAATCCAAGAGGCATGGGCCAGATCTTTGAAACTAGCATTTGTACACAAATCCCTCTGATCAAGAAGAAGATATGCAGCATGCTCAAGGACTTGGTACAGGCCTATAACCCAACTTGCATTTCCTTACTTCAAAAAGAAGCAAGATTGCAAAACACAGACAATCTCTAATTCCTGTAAACACCAACCTAAGCAAACTTTGTTCTCATCTTTCACACTCCCTAACTGACCTAAAGCACGATTCCTTCACCCTCAATCCATCCTCATACCCAAAAGCACAGTTTTTCTGCAAAACAGAGTCCCTGATACAGATTGACTTCCACAGTCCATTCCACTCGTGCACTTTGGCCAAAAAGAGTTCAAACATGTTCCATATCACCCACTGAAGCTATCCCAAGCATTGAACATAAACTGTAACATCCCTCCATTGCTGTACACGATTCAAGCTGAATAGGTAAAAATATGAACTTCTATCTCTCTATCCAGGCATGATTAGGCTTAGGTTTGTGAAGAAAACATGTTCTACTCATAGCCCTGAAACCATCCATGTATTTACTTTTCATTTATATTATGCGTGCTGTGAGAATTTTGGCCATGAACATTGAAAAAAACTTAGGTCAGAAATTGGGGATGAAGAAATTCTCCCTCATTTCTGAGAGTTAGGTCAAGATTTTTATATGTATGAATTCGTCTCTTCATGCTCTACATTGTTTATGTTATGAGTTTTTGTTAAAGGTCAAAGAATCAGGAATTTGAATGAAGCATAGAGGGCGCGCGTTTTTGAGACAGAATGGCTGGAGGTTGAAGAAGGTGGACTTGGGCTGGGCCTGAGTTGTTCTTGCTGCTAGCACCCTCTTTTTCCATTTACACCCCCTGGCCCATTGTGTGATATTTTATTCATTTTTGATTTTTTCTTTTTTGATTCTGACTTATTATTTTTGCTCAAATATAAAAAATATAAAAAATATTTTTCCACCCATTTTTGCATTTTATTTGGAATTTATTTGTTTTATTTGAACCTATACATGTAAAATAAATATAAATACCTTTTTATTTAAAACATTAAAAATAATAAAAAATATATTTATTTTCAGTTATTATTTTATTTTACCTTTTGAAAACATTTTCTGAAAAAAATATACTTTTTTGTAAACAATTAATATTTTTATTTTTGTACATATTTAGTATATTTAAATATATATAATATAAATACTTGTACATTTATTAGAATATTTAGGATAAAATATGAAAATAATACATTTTTTATTTTATTGATATATGACATTAAAAAATACCCTTTTTTTACAATATACTTCTTTTTTTTTATTTTTGCATAAATTAATATATAATATTGTATAATATTAATAAATAAATATTATTTACTTAGAAAACTAGGGTTTTTCCCTAAAACCACAAAATATCCAAAAAAATTGACTTTTTTTATTTTTGTTTATATTTTGCATTGAAAAATATTTTCTCATACATAAAAAACCATTTTGTGCATAATACATTTTGCATATTTATTGTATTTATTTAATTATTGTACAATTAAATAATTTGTATATTCAATATGGATGTAATAGTTTTAGATTTAATTTCTTGCTAAATATCCCCTATTCAAACATTTGTACCCCCATCCCCATAATCATGTTGTAATAATTTAGGACTTTAAATTTCCGTATTTAAAAGCTTTCAAATTATGCCATGATAGACCTAGGGTTTGTATGAAAAAATCAAATAACAAATAGTTTGACTAATACAAAGACAAAAAAACATGAAAATGGACAATGCACACTTGCACCCTTAGGGTTCCTCCACTTGTTGCCTTCAAAAAATGGGCCATGTTGCACGTTGAGTGTCTTTGGAAAAACAAAAACAAATCAAATGATCATAGTCCCTCGATGACACTTTCGAAGTTGCCTAAAAAATGATCAAGTCCCTTAAAGGAAAAAATTGCCAAAGACACTTGGCACTATTGCATTCATGGTCTAAACAATGACCCGCGCCCGTCCCGTTAACAGCCTAACACAAGATTGCCCACCAAATACAATGGTGGAACAATACTGTTAAAAGGGTTAAAACATAGGAAAGATCTTTGAGAAATTTAGGGTAGATGACTCTTGGTTACTTGACCAACTTGCAAAACAAATCCTTGCCATTTTTCAAAACACATTCCACAACACAACTTTCAAAAACAAACTTTCAAAACCTTAAAACATCTTTTAAAAAAGACAAACACCTTTTGTAAAACATTCGAGTAAAGAATTGTTACAAGGGTTGCCTAGACAAGGCATCTTTTTCAAAACATTTTCAAAACCGCACACACAAAGCACCATTTCAAACAATTGAAAATGCAAGGCAAGTGATCTAAGCAAGTAACTAAGAGCCCATGGATAACCATGGATAGAAAGGGTGCTAATACCTTACCTTTCTATAATCTACTCCCCGAACCCAAGAAAACATATCAAAGGTTTTTGCTGTGCTTTTTAACCTTTCCTTAGGATAAAATAAAAAGTCGGTGGCGACTCTTGCTAAACCGAAACATTTGCGAAAACAAACGCAAAACCTCAAGTCATTTCTCCCACTGTATCACAGTAGGGCTATGATAAGGAACATGGATAGTAGGGTTACTTCAAAATGAAAGCCTGTATAGTAGGTGTGATCGGTGGAAATAGAACTGACTGTTTTTTAGCTGGTTTCGCGAAATGTCGCGGTAAGCAAGAGTCGCCACCGTCTTTTATGTTCTCCAATATGGAAAGGACAAAAGCACAGCAAAATTCCTTCTTTGAGAATGTTTCTCGGTTCGGGAGGTAGATTTATAGAAAGGGAAGGTGTTAGCACCCTTTTTATCCGTGGTTATCCACGGGCTCTTAGGTACTTGCTCTTATGTTTTCAAAAATTTGTTTGCTTTTCAAGTGTGTGTGGGTTTTGAAAAAGTTTCGTTTGAAAAATTTCTAAGTAACTCTTGTATCTGTCCTCAAGAGTGTATGAAATATTTGTTTGAAAACTTTTAGAAAGTGTAGGTGCGAAAAGATGTTTTGTTTTTTTTTTAGAGAGCAAGTACCCAGGAGAATCTACCTACTATAAGGAATTAGGCTGTGTAAGAGTCCTTTAGATAGTGCTATCCCACCATTGAGAGGTAGGTAGCACCGTCGTTGGAGTTATTCGGGTCAATTCGATTATGAGGGACATGTGTGGTCACCAAAGCAATAGTAGGACGCCTTAGCGGTAACCCTAATGTCCTAGATCCTTTTTATCCGAGGCAACCGTTTCGAGGCAACTGGATCTTAGACAGGAGGGCGACCTCTAAAACACCCTATACTTGACGACCACGTTCGAGGCAACCAGTGAGGCGTACCCTAGGAGTGGTATGTGCATGTGTGTTGTTTTTTTCAGTTAATGTTTGTCTTGTACATGTTATTTGTGAGCTACAAATTGATTTTATTTTACATACATTCTTGCAGGCATATTAGCAGTTAGGAGTGCGGAAAATAAATTGCAGAAATGTAAATCTAGCTATTACAAGGCGCGGGTCTATACATCGCCAAAAAAACAAAAACCCGTTTTAGAAAATAAAGTGCGGAAAGTAAAGGAAAACGGTAAATCCTAATTAACTATTACATATCCGGAAACAGTTACATAAATAATCAAAATAAGAATAATGCGCGAAAGAATAAAATTGGAACGTCCTAGGGTTTTGACCCTTTTTTAAGAAAGAATTGAATTTTTGTCCTTTTTTGTAATTAATGAAATTAAAACTAATAACTAATTAATTAATTAATTAAGAAAATGATATTTTTGTGTTTTTGTGTTTTTAATGAAAATAAAGAGAAAATAAATAGAAATTAAAAGTTAGTAAAAACCTAATTCTAAATTGTTTTTATTTATTGTAAAAAAGTATTAAAGTTAATTAATTAAGCTAATTTAATTTACATTTATTTACAAAATAAGTTAATAAATAATAAAATGTTTTTATTTTTTTGGTTTTCTGAATTTTATGGGAAAAATTAGTTTGTTAGGTTAATTAACAATAATGATAATAATTAAAAAAAAGAAATTATAAGGGAAAGAAAAATAAAAAAAAGTAACAAAACCATGGGGGGTTTGGGCCTTTTTTGGAGGTGTTGATTGCAGTTTTTTGGCCCACTAAGCTCAGGCCTGTTGACTTTCTGGATTCAGATGCGTATGGTTGACTGAAGAACATGGTGTTCCTTCTTCCCTGGCCTTTGGATGGCTGTTGAATACACTTGGCATGCTGGATGAGTGAGGTTTATGGTGTTCACTTATTTGGAAACCTGCATAGGAATTTGTTAGAAAAAATAACATTGAGTTTTGCGGGACCTGGGAATCGAACCCAGGTCCCATTGATTGTCAGACACGTCCTCCTCCACTACACCAAACGCTTGTAATTGTTAGTATAGTGGATAATGAAAATATTATGTAAAAATAACAATACACGCTGGAATCAATAAAGCGCGCGCCATTATATTTGAACGAACCAATAGCTGACTTCCACGTCTTGTCTTCTTCACCTGGCCTATAAAAAAATAAGGCAGATAGCGGGGGTTTTTAACCCCCACAAACTGCAAATGTAAAAAATAGCGATTAGCAGTACGTGTTTTATAAAAAGGGTGCGATGGTTGGGTTGAATTCGTCTGGCCTTGACGAATTCAACCATATGCGTTATGTGGTCAAATTTTGCTGTATGTGAAAAGCCCTAATCTGAAAGCTCTGAAACCCTAACATTCAACAATGGTGTCTTTCATTCCAGGGCACCATAATCAAATTGAATTGTACCAAAAGCTTCAGAAGAGTGTTAGCAATATAAAGCACATAAAAAATTTCATCAATAATGCATGAATAATGAATTATGATTGTGAGACAAATATGCAAACCGTATGACTGTGGTGGACGACTCCTTGAGTTCTGGCAAGTGGTTTTGATCCCAAATTGCTCTTGAAGCTTCCAGCAATATGTCTGAATCTCTAAATCTCCTTGAAAGGGCCTCTAAGGTGGAATTCAGTTTCAAACTTTCTTTGACTTTTTTTGGATTTTGGTTTGGCCGTTTGAGGGATGTTCAGGTCATGAATGAGGCTTGGCTTGCTTGCATATGTACATGTGAATGATATTAGGTCACATTATGAGCCAATGATCCATTGCAATTAAGTTTTTGAGATTCTTCATAACCACCATTAAAGGACTTTCCAAGTTTGTTCAAATTTTGAATTTTATGCTCCAAATGGCCCTAGCACGAATTTGGTATGTGGAATATGACACATGAAAGCCATTCAAACCTCAAGATACCATTCCTTTAATTTTTTTGATTTTATTTGAATTATTATGGATTAAAATGAATTAAATCCACAAAAATTAAATAAAAATGAAAAAATAAATGTTTGGTCTTGAAATTAATCATGGGACACGTGGGTGGCATGACAAGGCTGAATCAAGTGGAAGAAAGTGGGCCCTTTTGTCAAAAATGAAGTTTCAAGGATAGTTGACTTTTGCAATTTCACAAAAATTTCCAAACTTCTCCAATGAATATCTTGCTCAATTTTGATCATATGAACATGTTCTTGGACATTTTGGAAAGGTCTTGAAGTCCTCTAACTAATGCCTTTGGTCCCATGTCATTTTGATTTACCAATCTCACGTTATGGTCTTTGACTTAAAGTGCCTTTTTGTTGACTTTTGAAAATGACCTATAATGTTCAAATTGATAACTTTTTGTGAGAGAATTTCTTGGATTTGGAATGTGAAGATGAGTTGTAGGAAATGTCCTCCCCTTCAAAATGAGCATTGGATGGGATTTTTCTGATGAACCATGAAAAAGTTATGCCTTGGTCAAGTTACAGTTGACTTTTCAGCTGTCCAAAAATAGAAACTTTTGACACCTTGATGATTTTTGAGCCATGCTTGTGGAATCATGATCAAGACTTGATCAAATGATGACTGTGGCTTCAAAATAAGATGTTGACCAAAAATTTTGACTTTTGACTGCCAAATGAACATTTTACCCCTACAGTTGATTATGAAGCAATTAGGGCTTTTGACTATGCAACTTGACCTTGTGAGCCTTGAAACTTGACATGTAGATGCTTGACAATGTATATAGGCATATAGGACTTGATTGAGCCCTTGAAAACCTCAACTTCCTTGCAAGAAACAAAACCCTAATTTTGACTGGCTTAGGAGGATGTTTGACTGTGCAACCCTTGAGTAGACTTGAGCAAATTGAGATGATGCTAGTCAAACTTGAAGAATATGGGAGGGCAAATTTTGGGGTACAACAGTTGCCCCAGTTCAATCTTCTTATACCTGAGGATGTAGATTGGCTTGTGTGCCTTTCGTGATCCGAAGGTGGAAGATGATTGAACACTAGAGTGCCCAGAAATTTGCACTCACATAGTAGAATATCACCAGTGTGATGGCGGGAATGGGATTATAGATGCCATTTGGAGAGATGATGGATAGGAGGATGGGCTTATAGATGCCAACTGGAAGTGTGACAGAACCTTGTCGGGAATGGGCTTATAGATGCTATTTGGAAATGTGATGGATAGTCGGTGAATGGGCTTATAGATGCCATCTGGAGACTGTTGGTAGGTGGATGGGCTTATAAATGCCATCTGGAGGTGTAATGGATAGTTGTGGAGATGGGCTTAAAGATGCCATCGGGGGTGTCGATCGCGTAAGATATTCCTTAGCGAGAACTTGCGTACTTTGAGAAAGGAAGGCGGTTTTCTGGCCTGTTACAGGTGTTGATCTTCACTCTCTTCATGCAGATATGCCCTGGCTAGATACAGGTATCGAATCTACAATCAATTGCTCACAGATATGCCCTGGATAGATGCAGGAGTCGAATATGGAATTAGTCGTCTACAGATATGCCCTGGATGGATACAGGTATCGAATCTCTAAACTCTTCATGTAGACATGCCATGGCTAGATACAGGTGTCGAATCTACAATCAGTTACTCACAGATATGCCCTGGCTGGATACAGGTATCGAATCTGGAATTCGTCGTCTACAGATATGCCCTAGCTAGATACAGGTATTGAATCTCTAAACTCTTTATGCAGATATGCCCTGGCTGGATACAGGTGTCGAATCTCTAAACTCTTTATGCAGACATGCCCTGGCTGGATACAGGTATCGAATCTACATTCAATTACTCACAGATATGCCTTGGCTGGATACAGGAATCGAATCTGGAATTTGTCGTCTACAGATATGCCCTGGCTGGATACAGGTATCGAATCTCTAAACTCTTCATGCAGACATGCCCTGGCTGGATACAGGAATCGAATCTACAATCAGTTACTCATAGATATGCCCTGGCTAGATACAAGAATCAAATCTGGAATTGGTCGTTTACAGATATGCCCTGGCTGGGTACAGGAATCGAATCTCTAAACTCTTTATGTGGACATGCCCTGGCTGGATACAAGAATCGAATCTATAATCAGTTACTCACAGATATGCCCTGGCTGGATACAAGAATCGAATCCGGAATTTGTCATCTACAGATATGCCCTGGCTGGATTCAGGAATCAAATCTCTAAACTCTTCATGCAGACATGCCCTGGCTGGATACAGGAACCGAATCTACAATCAGTTACTCACAGATATACCCTGGCTAGATACAGGAATCGAATCTGGAATTGGTCGTTTACAGATATGCCCTGGTTGGATACAGGAATCGAATCTCTAAACTCTTTATGCGGACATGCCCTGGCTAGATACAGGTATCGAATCCACAATTAATCGCTCACAGATATGCCCTGGCTAGATACAGGTATCAAATATGGGAATGCGACAGTTGATAGTAATCATCTTTGGGTTGACCTTTTCCTGAAAAGGCAAAACATCAATTGTATGCAATGTCATGATGTATGAAATGCATGATGTCATGATGTTCAAAATGAGATAGTGTCATATGTACTTTATCATGTATGTAAGCAGGATGTATGAAATGTGAAATGGCTATGAATGTATTTTCGTCTAGGAAAATAAATCCTTGACGAATGCCGGGAGTTTGTTGAATCCTGGGCTGATGTTTGAAGAGTAGAGTCCTTCGTTTCCGCTGGGGATGATGGTTGCAAGGATAAACCGGTAGGAGAAGATGACTTCGTTGGGGAATAAACTTGTTGGAGAGATTACTCTGCGGGGAATTACTCTGTGGGAAGAGATACTTCGCTGAGGTTTGGTGATAACTCCGCTGGGGATACCGTTGATATGTTATGTTGGGGAATTGATGAACTCCGCCGGGGGATAGGAAGAACTTCGCCGAGGAAGATCTTTCTGTGGTAATTAGCTAAGGATAACCCAGTTATAAGCTCTGGTGGGGAATAACCTTCGAATAAAGTCGGGGAGAGGGTTCGTACTCTGCAGGGGATAAGCTTCCAGAATCTACTGGGGATAAGCTTCTAGAATCTACTGGGGAGGATAATTCAACTCTCCTGGGGAATAAACTTTTGGACTATACTGGGGAAGTGGCTCCACTAGGGTGTCTTGTATTCCGCCGGGGAACAATCTTATATTAAGACTGCCGGGGATGCTTGCTTTAGGAACATCTGTATACTCCGCTGGGGAATATTGAGATTTTCTGGGGATACCCAACTTCCATAAGGATGACTGTAGGCTAACTCTTCTTGGGGAGAGTGTTGATTTATTGGAGATGCGGTGCCTTTTCAGGACTGATTGGGAGACCAACTCTGCTCAGGGGGAGAGTATTGCTGAGTCTTGTCTTACTCTGCGGGGAGTGGAGGTATCTGGGCTACATTCTTCAGCCGAACTTACCTTGGTACCTTGGTGGACAGAGTAACTAGATCGCTTAGACAACTCATTATTGCCCCTGTTTCTAATGTCACCTGTAATTAGTCCTTTGTTTCGTATGCAAACATTTATGAGTTAGCAATTAGTGTCAAATGCATATATCAAAAATGAACATTGGACGTTCTTTGCAAAACAAAACAGATAAAAGAAAAACAGTTGGCAATTTGTCTGGAAAAATGGATTTGTATTGATTTTGAATTTTCCTGTAAATAGGCGTTTATGTACAAGAGGCTGACGTCCTAGTAAGAGAACACCGCCGAACAACAGAGTTTATACAATTTTGTGAAAAGGAAAACAAAACAGCTATGTGAAAAAAATAATCCCACTGGGTTCCAACTCTGCTATCGCCTTTATGTCTTCAAGCGTCTCATCACTTCACTGCTTAGTTGAAGAGGAAGCTGATTGATTGATGCCGTCTGAACCTGATAGTTGATACCGGATTCTGGATGCAAGGTGATCTAATGAGACATAGTATTACGCTTTAATCCCTAACTTTTTCCTGGACCGCCCTTTCGGGTTTTCAGTCCACCGGGATACCCATTTTTGCCCAAGCCGCCTTTTCAGGTTTTCGACTTGCCGGGTGTACAAATTTTTTCATTTCATCCCTTATTTTTGCCCGAACCCTTTTGGTTCGCCGGGAAGCCCTTATTTTTGCCTAGGTGTGTCAACCTAGCGGGTCTTTTATCATGCGTAGTATCTTTTTACTATGTCTGCATTGGCAGGGTGAGGAAGGTCGTCACCATCCATGGTGGTCAGAATCATAGCCCCTCTTGAGAAGATGTTCTTAACCACAAATGGCCCTTCGTACGTAGGGGTCCATTTGCCCCTGGGATCACTTTGAGGAAGGATGATGCACTTGATTACCAGGTCTCCGACTTGATACTCTTGTGGTCTGACTTTCTTGTTAAATGCCCTGATCATCCGTTTTTGGTACGTTTGACCATGACAAATAGCGGTGAGTCTCTTTTTGTTGATTAAGTTTAGTTGATCAAGTCGAGTCTGGATCCAGTCATCTTCGCTCAAACCTGCATCCTTCATTATCCGGAGAGAGGGTATCTGGACTTCGATAGGCAAGACTGCCTCCATGCCATAGACCAAGGAGAAGGGTGTTGCCCCTGTTGACGTCCGTGCTGAGGTACGGTACCCATGAAGAGCAAACGGTAACATCTCGTGCCAATCTTTGTAGGTTACTGTCATCTTCTGCACAATCTTCTTGATATTCTTATTTGCTGCTTTGACAGCCCCATTCATCTTCGGCCGGCAGGGAGAAGAGTTATGGTGATGTATCTTGAATTGCTCGCAGAGCTCAGTGATCATCTTGTTGTTGAGATTGGTACCATTGTCCGTAATGATCCTCTCAGGTACACCGTATCGACAGATCAGGTTGTGCCGAATGAACCGTGCCACGACATTCTTGGTTACAGTAGCGTAGGAAGCTGCTTCAACCCACTTTGTAAAGTAATCGATCGCTACCAGAATGAAGCGATGCCCGTTGGATGCCGTAGGTCTGATTTCACCGATCATATCAATGCCCCACATTGCAAAAGGCCAAGGTGCTGTCAAGACATTCAGAGGAACCGGAGGAATATGCACCTTATCAGCATATATCTGGCATTTGTGACACGTCCGAGAATGTTGGTAACAGTCAGCTTCCATTGTGGACCAGAAATATCCTGCCCGAAGGATTTTCTTTGCCAAGTGTGATCGGTGGAAATAGAACTGACTGTTTTTTAGCTGGTTTCGCGAAATGTCGCGGTAAGCAAGAGTCGCCACCGTCTTTTATGTTCTCCAATATGGAAAGGACAAAAGCACATCAAAATTCCTTATTCGAGAATGTTTCTCGGTTCGGGAGGTAGATTTATAGAAAGGGAAGGTGTTAGCACCCTTTCTATCCGTGGTTATCCACGGGCTCTTAGGTACTTACTCTTATGTTTTCAAAATTTGTTTGCTTTTCAAATGTGAGTGGGTTTTAAAAAGTTTCATTGAAAGATTTCTGAATGACTCTTGTATCTGTCCTCAAGAGTGTTTGAAAAATTTGTTTTGAAAGCTTTTGAAAGTGTAAGGTGTGAAAAGTATTTTGTTTGTTCTTGAAAAGAGCAAGTACCCATGAGTCATCTACCTACCCTAAGGAATTAAGCTGTGTAAGTGTCCTTTAGATAGTGCTATCCCACCATTGAGAGGTAGGTAGCACCATCGTTGGAGGTGTTCGGGTCAATTCGATTATCGGGACAGTGTGGTCACCGTAGCAACGGTAGGACACCTTATAAGTAACCCTAATGCCCTAGATCCTTTTTAATCAGAGGCAACTGTTTCGAGGCGACTGGATCTTAGACATAAGAGCGACCGCTAAAACATCTTATACTTGACGACCACGTTTCGAGGCAACGAGTGAAGCGTACCCTAGGAGTGGCATGTGCTTTGTGTGTTGTTTTTCAGTTAATGGTTATCTTGTACATGTTATTTTGTGGGCTACGAGTTGTTTTTATTTACCATACATTCTTTCATGCATTTAACAGTTAGGGGGTGCGGAAAGTAAATTGCGGAAACATAAATCCTACGCTATTACAAGGCACGGGTCTATACATCGCCAAAAATACAAACACCCGTTTTTTGGTAAATAAGTACGAGAAATAGTAAATAAAGTAGTAAAAATCCTAATTACTATTACATCCGGAGGCAGTTACATAAAAATAAGGAATTAAAACTAAGATGCGCACGAATGAAAGAATCGGGAATGTCTAAGGGTTTTGACCCTTTTTAGAAAAGAAATTGATTTTTTTTTGTCTTTTTGTAATTAAAATGAAATTAAAACTAACTAATGACTAATTAATTAATTTAATTAAAAGAAAATATATTTTTTGTGTTTTTTATGTTTTTATGAAATAAAAGAAAAGAATTAAAATTCTAAGTTAACTTATTTCTAAATTATTTTAATTGTTAAAAGAAAAGTCAAAATTGCCTAATTAAACTATTTCAATTAATGTTTATTTACAAAATAATATAATAATAATAATAATGATGTTAATTCTATTTTTTTGATTTTTTATGAAGATATTAGTTGGTTAATTATGTTAATAAGAAATAAAAATAAAAAAGAAGGTTAGAAATTAAATTGAAAAAATAAAAATGAAAAGAAAAAAAAAGACCAATGGAAAGGGGGTATTGGGCCAGGAAGGAGGGTGTATTGTTGGAATTATGGCCCATTTGCATCTCCAGCTCGTTTGACCTTTTGGATAGCCTACGCCCACGTTGACTCCAGAGCATGGTATTCCTCACTTTTTGTCCTTTGGATCTGCATTGATGGACGCTTGGAGCGCTGGGATGGGAGGCTTATGGTACACCTCACCTTGGAATCTGCACAGGAAAGCATTTGACAAAATAATATGGAAATTATAGGGGGACCTGGGAATCGAACCCAGGTCCCAGAGATTACCAAGTCACTGCCAGCCACTACACCAAACGCGCTTCTTTATAAATATAATAGAAACAAAAGAATATATGACATAAGTGCCCCATGTGCTGAAACGCGCGCGCTAATTTGAATGGACCACTCCCTGCTTGCCACGTCCTTCGTCTTCAACCTTTGCTGTAAACATAAAACATATAGCGGGGGTTTTAAACCCCCACAAAATGCAGACATTTTAAAAATAGCGAATAGACGCTCATTGAATATAAAAAGGGCGCGAGGTGTTCATCCTGTTCGTCTTGTCACACTGATTTTGACCATATATGTTTGGAGTTCTAATTTTACAGCATGAGAATAACCCCAATTTCAAAGCTCTGAAAACCTAGAAATTGCTAATGGTAACTTTCAATCCAGGGCGCCATTCTCAAATTAAATCATGTGGAACACTTTGTATTGATCCTGTGAGCATAGTGCTATCAACAAAAAGTGTTAAAAATGCATGAATATATGACTGTAATTTTGAGAAGGAATGAAAACTGTGTGACTTGTGTAGCGTGATTCCTTGAGGTTTTTGACTTGTTAATGATTGCAAAAGGTTCCTTGAAGGGTCAGGAGTGTGTTTGGATCAAAGAGAGAGCTTGAATTGTGTGGGAAGATGGTTTTCAGTTTGTGATTTTTCTCTTGAAAATTTGAGATTGGTTTGGCCCTTTTAGAGTGCTCTAGCTCGTGTATTGTATTGTGAAGGCTTGCATATGTGTTTTGTAATGAGTATCAATCAGAATAATGGTCATTAAGCCTTTGCAATGAAGTTCTTGATTTTGCCATGAACACCATTAAACCACTTGCCATATTTGTCAAAATTTGAATTTCTATGCTTGGAATAGGCCCTGCACGAATTTGGAATGTGCTTCATGGTGCATCAAAGCAATTTAAGCCACAAAATATCCTCCATTTAATTTTCTTGATTTTTATTTGAATTTTAAAGACTTAAAGTGGATTAAATCAAATAAAATTAAATAAAAATGGAAAAATTAATTTTTAATCTTGAAATAAATCGTGGGACACGTGGGAGGCATGGCCAAGCTGAACCAAGTGGAAAAAGTGGGCCCTTTTTGTCAAAAATGAAATTTCAAGGATAATTGACTTTGGCCATTTCACAAAAATTTCCCAACTTCTCCAATGCATATCTTGCTCAATTTTGAAGCTATGAACATGTTCTTGGACATTTTGGAAAGGTCTTGAAGTACTCTAACCAATGTCTTTGGTCCCATGTCATTTTGATTTACCAATCTCAAGTTATGGTATTTGACTTAAAGTGCCTTTTTGTTGACTTTTAAAAATGACCTATAATGTTGAAATTGATAACTTTTTGTGAGAGCATTTCTTGGACTTTGAATGTGAAGATGAATTGTAGGAAATGTCTTCCCCTTCAAGATGAGCATTGGATGGGATTTTTCTGATGAACCATGAAAAAGTTATGCCTTGGTCAAGTTACAGTTGACTTTTCAACTGTCCAAAAATAGAAACTTTTGCATCTTGATGATTTTTGAGCCATTCTTGTGAAATCATGGTCAAGATTTGACCAAATGATGATTGTGGCTTCAAAATAAGATGTTGACCAAAAATTTTGACTTTTGACTGCCAAATGACCATTTTGCCTCTACAGTTGACTGTGAAGCAATTAGGGTTTTTGACTGTGCAACTTGACCTTGTGAGCCTTGAAACTTGACATGTAGGTGCTTGACAATTTGTATGAGCATATGGGACTTGATTGAGCCCTTGAAAACCTCAACTTCCTTGCAAGAACCAAAACCCTAATTTGACTGGCTTAGGAGGATGGTTGACTGTGCAACTCCTTGAGTGGACTTGAGTAAATGCTTGCCAAAACATTGAAGAATATGGGAGGGCAAATTTTGGGGTACAACAGTTGCCCTTGTTCAATCTTCTTAGACCTGAGGATGTAGATTGGCGTGCATGCCTTTCGTGATCCGAGGGTGGAAGATGATTGAACACTGGAGTGCCCAGAAATTTGCACTCACATAGTAGAGTATCAGCAGTGTGATGTCGGGAATGGGCTTACAGATGCCATTTGGAGAGATGTTGGATAAGAGGATGGGCTTATAGATGCCATCTTGAGATGTTACAGAACCTTGTCGGGAATGGGCTTATAGATGCCATTTGGAACTGTAACGGGAGGATGGGCTTATAGATGCCATCTAGGTGTCGATCGCGTAAGAGATTCCTTAGCGAGAACTTGCATACCTGAGAAAGAAAGATAATTACCTGGCCTGTTACAGGGGTTGATCTTCAAACTCTTCATGCAGACGTGCCCTGGCTGGATACAGGAGTCGAATCTTCAAACTCTTCAGACGTGCCCTGGCTGGATACAGGAATCGAATCTGGAAATAGTCGTCAACAAATATGCCCTGGCTGGATGCAGGAATTGAATCTTCAAACTCTTCAGACGTGCCCTGGATGGATACAGGAATCGAATCCGGAAAATAGTCGTCAACAGATACACCCTGGCAGGATACAGAAATCGGATCTTCAAACTCTTCAGACGTGCCCTGGCAGGATACAGGAATTGAGTCCGGAAAATAGTCGTCAACAGATACACCCTGGCAGGATACAGGAATCAGATCTACAAACTCTTCAGACGTGCCCTGGTAGGATACAGGAATCGAGTCCGGAAATAGTCGTCAACAGATACGCCCTGGCTGGATATAGGAATCAGATCTTTAAACTCTTCAGACGTGCCCTGGCAGGATACAGGAATCGAGTCCGGAAATAGTCGTCAACAGATACGCCCTGGCTGGATACAGGAATCAGATCTTCAAACTTATCAGACTTGCCCTGGCAGGATACAGGAATCGAGTCCGGAAATAGTCGTCAACAGATACGCCCTGGCTGGATACAGGAATCGGTTCTTCAAACTCTTAAGACGTGCCCTGGAAGGATACATGAATCGAGTCCGGAAATAGTCGTTAACAGATACGCCCTGGCTGGATACAGGAATCGGATCTTCAAACTCTTCAGACGTGCCCTGGCAGGATACAGGAATCGAGTCCGAAAATAGTCGTCAACAGATACGCCCTGGCAGGATACATGAATCGGATCTTCAAACTCTTCAGACGTGCCCTGGCACGATACAGGAATCGAGTCTGGAAAATAGTCGTCAACAGATACACCCTGGCAGGATACAGGAATCGGATCTTCAAACTCTTCAGACGTGCCCTGGCAGGATACAGGAATCGAGTCTGGAAAATAGTCATCAACAGATACACCCTGGCAGGATACAGTAATCGGATCTTCAAACTCTTCAGACGTGCCCTGGCAGGATACGGGAATCGAGTCTGGAAAATAGTCGTCAACAGATACACCCTGGCAGGATACAGGAATTGGATCTTCAAACTCTTCAGACGTGCCTTGGAAGGATACAGGAATCGAGTCTGGAAAATAGTCGTCAACAGATACACCCTGGTAGGATACAGGAATCAGATCTTTAAACTCTTCAGACGTGCCCTGGTAGGATACAAGAATCGAGTCCGGAAATAGTCGTCAACAAATACGCCCTAGCTGGATAAAGGAATCGGATCTTCAAACTCTTCAGACGTGCCCTGGCAGGATACAGGAATCGAGTCCGGAAATAGTCGTCAACAGATACGCCCTGGCTGGATACAGGAATCAGATCTTCAAACTCTTCAGACGTGCCTTGGCACGATACAGGAATCGAGTCCGGAAATAGTCGTCAACAGATACGCCCCGGCAGGATACAGGAATCGGATCTTCAAACTCTTCAGACGTGCCCTGGCAGGATACAGGAATCGAGTCCGGAAAATAGTCGTCAACAGATACACCCTGGCAGGATACATGAATCGGATCTTCAAACTCTTCAGACGTGCCCTGGCAGGATACAGGAATCAAGTCTGGAAAATAGTCGTCAACAGATACACCCTGGCAGGATACAGGAATCGGATCTTCAAACTCTTCAGACGTGCTCTGGCAGGATACAGGAATCGAGTCTGGAAAATAGTCGTCAACAGATACACCCTGGCAGGATACATGAATCGGATCTTCAAACTCTTCAGACGTACCCTGGCAGGATACAGGAATCGAGTCTGGAAAATAGTCGTCAACAGATACACCCTGGCAGGATACAGGAATCGGATCTTCAAACTCTTCAGACGTGCCCTGGCAGGATACAGGAATCGAGTATGGAAAATAGTCGTCAACAGATACACCCTAGCAGGATATAGGAATCGGATCTTCAAACTCTTCAGACGTACCCTGGCAGGATACAGGAATCGAGTCTGGAAAATAGTCGTCAACAGATACACCCTGGCAGGATACAGGAATCGGATCTTCAAACTCTTCAGACGTGCCCTGGATGGATACAGGAATCAAATCTGGAAATAGTCGTCAATAGATGTGCCCTGGCTATATACAGGAATCGAATCTGGAATTGCGACAGTTGATAGTAATTATCTTTGGATTGACCTTTTTCCTGAAAAGGCAAAAACATCAGTTGTATGCAATGTCATGATGTATGAAAAGCACGATGTCATGATGTTCTCAGGGAGAAATGAGATTGCATGATATGATGCGTATGTGCATGCATTGTGTATGTAAGCAGGATGTATGAAAATGTGATATGTTTATGAATGTATTTTCGTCTAGGAAAATAAATCCTTGACGAATGCCGGGAAGTTAACTCCTGGGCTGATGTTGAAGAGTAGTTCTTCGTTTCCGCTGGGGATGATGATTGCAAGAATAAACCGGTAGGAGAAGATGACTCCATTGGGGAATAAACTTGTTGAAAAGATTACTCTGCGGGGAATTACTATGTGGGAAGAGAGGTACTTTGCTGAGGTTTGATGATAACTCCGCTGGGGATACCGTTGATATGTTATGTTGGAAGACTTGATGAACTCCACTGGGGGATAGGAAGAACTTCGCCTAGGACGATTTTTCCGTGGTTATTAGTTGAGGATAACCCAATTATAAGCTTTGGTGGAGCATAACCTTTGAATAAAGTCCGGGAGACGTGTTCGTACTCTGCAGGGGTAAGCTTCCAAAATCTACTGGGGATAAGCTTCCTACTGGGGAGATGGTTCAACTCTCCTGGGGAGACTTTTGAGACTATACTGGGGAAGTGGCTCCACTGGGATGTCTGGTATTCCACCGGGGAATAATCTTACGCTAAGACTGCCGGGGATGCTTGTAGAGGAATATCTGTATACCGCTGGGGAATGTTGAGATCTTCTGGGGATACCTAACTTCCTTAAGGCTGACAGTGGTCTAACTCCGCTTGGGGAGAGCATTGTTGACTTGCTGGAGATACTGTACCTTGTCAGGGCTGACGGGAGACCAACTCTGCTCGGGGGAGAGTATTGCTGAATCTTATCTTACTCTGCGGGGAGTGAAGGTATCTTGGTCACGTTCTTCAGCTGAACCTACCTTAGTACCTTGGTTGACAGAGCAACTAGATCGCTTGGACAACTCATTATTGCCCCATTTTCTTACGTGAGAGAAGAAGATACCTTGTGAGGTGTTAGACAACTGCTGATTTGACAAATCTTCTTCTGGTAGGAAAGTGACGAGATGACGGAACATAGTCGTACGCTTTTGATCCCTAACTTTTTCCTGGACCGCCCTTTCGGGTTTTCAGTCCACCGGGATACCCATTTTTGCCCAAGCCGCCTTTTCAGGTTTTCGACTTACCGGGTGTACAGATTTTTTTCATTTCATCCCTTATTTTTGCCCGAACCCTTTTGGTTCGCCGGGAAGCCCTTATTTTTTCCTAGGTGTGTCAACCTAGCGGGTCTTTGTTTATGCGTAGTGTTTTTCCGACTATGTCTGTGCTCTCAGGATGCTGGGAGTTGTCACTGTCAGTAGTGCATTGTTACTATGCCACCAGAAGATCTTCGTTTGATAGTCCAATGCCCCAAGTGATCCAGATGGAGATTTGCCCCAAGCTGGTTGGCCTTTTGAGAGATTCTCCGAATCTTGACCTAACTGCCCCAGATGTTGGACAATGATCATGTCTTCCCCTTGGTTGGAAGTACTTTTGTTCACTAGATATTCTTCGTGCGAATTTCTTTGCTATTCGCACAAAAAGTCATATGCAAACAATGTTATTTTAAAAATGTGAAGCTTATGTCTGTTTCGAAGTCTTTTGAAAATGCAGTTTTCAATAAAACAAGTGAATTTTTTTTTGTGAACTGTGACGTCAACTCGTTATTTTACCTCAAGCCTTAAGGAGTCAGGATACCTTTGTAACAGTATGCTTTCGAATTAACCCATGCTTCAGCTAGGACTTTTAAAGGTTGTAGCGTGGCCTGGTTCACGGTTTAAGAAACAATGGATAAAGGCTCAAGTTTATTTGTACCCACCCGCTCTTCGTGATGTTCTTCAAACTTAAACTCATCTGATCGTACGTTAGACCTTGTTTGAGTCTTTGCTTTGATATACCAGTGATGGTTCGGATATTGACAACTTATTTTGGATAGGCAGTCATTTCCTTGTTGAGGGTTTGCAGGTCCTCTTTTCTTTTTTGATTTTGTTATCCCTATTTTTTCCTGAACTGTTTCTTTTGTGATTACAGTCAGCGGGATTCCCCAGTTTTGTAAGTCTCCTTCATAGGTTTTGACTTAATGGGCTTTAGTTTCTGAAAGATAATGACTGTTTGTCCTTATGATTATTCAGAGCCATCACTGTCTTTTGTTTTGTAAGGACTCCTCTGGTGCCATTCGTTGTGCACTTGGATCAGCTGAGAGAACTACCCTGCCCCAGGTTATGATTAAGGGTTTTAATTTTCGAAAAGAAAAACTCCTACTTCTTTGGCTCAAAGGGGGTTGACGAGGGATTATCTTCCTTATAACTCCAGTGTTTAGGAATTGAAACAATGCCTGTACCTCATCAGCGGGGTTTGTTCAAAAGCATACTGTAGATTATGGTATCGTTTTTGTCATTCTCCCTCAAGAGGCTTAGAATTATTAGTCGAGCGTTGAACATCACAAAAAATGAAAGCAATTTTGAATATAGCGAATGTGAATATATTGATTCAAAACAGACATATGCGATGCATTGAGAAAGTAATAAAGTTTGCTATGACAATAATTGTTTGAACAATCAAAAGAAAATTACAACTTGAAAATTCTAATGGACAAAGGTCTTCTCATCTTAGGACTTATTACTTCAACTGGTGAATCCTGTAGGGATGGTAGAAGAACTCAGTCTGACCCTCTTGGGTGAAATCCACTACTCCTTCATTAATCAGGTCCTGGACTTTGTTCTTCAGAGCCCAACAATCAGCAGTGTCATGTCTAGGACTATCAGAGTGGTATGCACATCTTTTGTTGGGATGATAGTTAGGAGCAGAGATGTTGGGGTTCCGGGGAGGAGCCCTTAGTGTAATCAGATTCAAACTCAACAGGTGTTGTAAAGCTTGAAACAGCGACACGTTGAGCTGGGTGAATTGCCTCTTGGGCTTGCTTGGCCTACTCTGATCAACCTGTTGCTCTGGGCGAGATTATGGTTGGACCTGTGAAGTGGTAGCAATTTGGAGAGGTCTATTCTTCACCATACCAGACCCTTGTCCTCTCGGAAGCTGATCAGTGACCTGGTTCCTGACTTGGACTGGTTGCTTCATGTTGTATCTGTCTTGATGAAGCTGGTTGACCATGGCTTTCAACTCTTCTTTCTCCCGAGCCAAACTTTGGATAAGGGCCATCTGCCCCAGCATCTGAGTCCTCATTGCATCTACCTCATCTTGCAGACGTTTCAGCTGTTCGTCCTTATTATCTTCGGGACTCTTCTTGGCCAAATTCCCCATGAGGAGTGTCCTCAACTCTTCCTTCCCCTTGGATAGGCTTAGGAAGATCTCCCTGAACTGAGTCTCTTGAGCATGAAGACCCTGGTTATCTTGTTGGGAAGCCATTGCTGAAATAAACAGCGGAGAAGGTAAGTGACCTGTACAAAGGGTACCTGTAATGCAATGATATGTATGATATGCATGCAATGTTTTCAAGGACCTTGCGGGGTAAACAAGAAAATTGTTAGAATCTGGTAGCTTGATGAGGGAACTTCATGTTGTTGAGAGTCCTTCTTCAAGGGTCAAAGGCTCACCATATCCAGTGGGTCATAGCCCCTGACTCAAGTCATTAACCTTGGCTAGAGGAAAATAAATCCCCTTTTTCCCCTTGCTAGACAGTTTGATTCATCATGACCTGCATCACAAACCATTGAGATCCTTGAAATGGATTAGTCCTTATGCAAGATGCATGCAATGGTATGATGTTATGCTATGCATGGAGTGATGTAAGTAGGCCCTGTAATGAGTCCCAATTAAGGACTGTAAACAAAACCTGCAAGGAACCCGTGTTGTTAGAAAACAAGTATGCAAGTAGTTCAAGTATGAAGGCACACAAGTCACAAAAAAGAGCCCTTAGAGTTTAGGCCAACATGAAGTTTAAGTACTACCCTCTTTCAGTTTCGTTGGTTAAGACCTGTCCTATCAAAAGTAACCGGGTTCTAGAGGATCCCAATATCACTGACTACCCTCAATCGGTCATAACTCCAGCGTCGCAATCTTTTCTTGCGGCCAGAACCATCGCGAGAGTTTAGCCTCAATGGGTGTAGCATACTGCTATTGTTCTATGGCCAAGTTGGGTCAAATTAGGGTTCTAAGGTCGGTTGGTGCTTAATGACTCCTCAGAAGACCCATATTCTCCTCGTTGCGACACAAGGGATATCGGTACAGACCAAGGTGCCACACCAACGTAGTCACTGCTTCACCCGTGTCGGTCTACGCCGGACAGGTCCCTCACAGCTTATGCTACCTAACAGAGTATCCCCAGATCCGGGTTAGGATCTATGAAACTCCAAGACAATGCCCACAATAATAAAGCAAACAAAACAAAGCAATTGAAAACACAAGTATGATCTATCCTAAGGTACACCTCACTTTAAAATGTCCCCAGCAGAGTCGCCAGTTCTGTGATCGGTGGAAATAGAACTGACTGTTTTTTAGCTAGTTTCGCGAAATGTCGCCGTAAGCAAGAGTCGCCACCGTCTTTTATGTTCTCCAATATGGAAAGGACAAAAGCACAACAAAATTCCTTATTCGAGAATGTTTCTCGGTTCGGGAGGTAGATTTATAGAAAGGGAAGGTGTTAGCACCCTTTCTATCCGTGGTTATCCACGGGCTCTTAGGTACTTGCTCTTATGTTTTCAAAATTTGTTTTCTTTTCAAATGTGAGTGGGTTTGAAAAATTTTCATTGAAAGATTTCTGAATGACTCTTGTATCTGTCCTCAAGAGTGTTTGAAAAATTTGTTTTGAAAGCTTTTGAAAGTTTAAGGTGTGAAAAGTATTTTGTTTGTTCTTGAAAAGAGCAAGTACCCATGAGTCATCTACCTACCCTAAGGAATTAAGCTGTGTAAGTGTCCTTTAGATAGTGCTATCCCACCATTGAGAGGTAGGTAGCACCATCGTTGGAGGTGTTCGGGTCAATTCGATTATCGAGACAGTGTGGTCACCGTAGCAACGGTAGGACACCTTAGAAGTAACCCTAATGCCCTAGATCCTTTTAAATCTGAGCCAACTATTTCGAGGCGACTGGATCTTAGACATAAGAGCGACCGCTAAAACATCCTATACTTGACGACCACGTTTCGAGGCAACGAGTGAAGCGTACCCTAGGAGTGGCATGTGCTTTGTATGTTGTTTTTCAGTTAATGGTTATCTTGTACATGTTATTTTGTGGGCTACGAGTTGTTTTTATTTACCATACATTCTTTCATGCATTTAACAGTTAGGGGGTGAGGAAAGTAAATTGCGGAAACATAAATCCTACGCTATTACAAGGCGCGGGTCTATACATCGCCAAAAAGACAAAGACCCGTTTTTGGGTAAATAAGTACGAGAAATAGTAAATAAAGCAGTAAAAATCCTAATTACTATTACATCCGGAGGCAGTTACATAAAAATAAGGAATTAAAACTAAGATGCGCGCGAAAGAAAGAATCGGGAATGTCTAAGGGTTTTGACCCTTTTTAGAAAAGAAATTGAATTTTTTTTGTCTTTTTGTAATTAAAATGAAATTAAAACTAACTAATGACTAATTAATTAATTTAATTAAAAGAAAATATATTTTTTTGTGTTTTTTATGTTTTTACAAAATAAAAGAAAAGAATTAAAATTCTAAGTTAACCTATTTCTAAATTATTTTAATTGTTAAAAGAAAAGTCAAAATTGCCTAATTAAACTATTTCAATTAATGTTGTAGTTGTTTAGTTATTGGCTTGCATTTTTGGTAAAACCCAAGTGTGTGTGTGTGAATGTCATGACTGATGTCATAACATTCTAGTTTAGTTGTAGTGATTCATTAGGTACCTTTGCAGGAAAATATTGTCATTCAGGTACTGATGTTTATAAGTGTGTATCTGAGCATTTTGCAAAATGATCACATTTTCCTAAATCAGTAGACATGTTTTCTCAGATGTCATAACAGATGTTAAGACATCCTGTTCTGAACTAACCGGTTTTCAGTTTGGTTAATTCTGAGTTTTTTCAGGAAAATAACTCAGTCTTTCCAGAACAGAATCCTGCGTTTTCTTTGGGTTAACCTAGCTCAACCATAACCTGGTTAATAGAGTCCTGTGACCTAGTCTTAAGGTCAAACGGAATTAACCCTAGGTTTTTGTGGAAACCCTAACTGAAGTTGCAGCTGCTATATATTCAACAGAGCTGCTGTTTTGCAAGTAATCCCTTTTTGGTCAGAAGATCATTTGTAAACTGTATAGGTTTAATTATTGTACTCTAAGCATTATCATTGTGATAAGTGACTTGGAATAGGTTTTTAATTGTAAGGGTTGTGTAGCACTCAAAGCTTTGAAGCAAGAGTGTTTGAATGTTTCTTGACTAAAGCTGTGAAGCAGAGTCAAGTTAAGTGTGTGTATCACTCAAAGCTGTGAAGCAAGAGTGGTTGTGTTGCTTGATTAAAAAACTGTGAAGCTTAATCAAGTGTATGTTTTTGAAGAGTGTCTTCATCAATTCATTAGTCAAATTGTTTTATGTATCACTGCTGTGATTGAGGGGGAGTGAGTAGGAACTCAGGTTTAAGTTGTACTTAGATTGAAATTGCATTGGGTAGGTCTTAAGTGAAGGAGATAAACTGGTTAGTTTATTCCTGAATTAACATCTCTTATAGTGGATTTCCTCCCTGGCTTGGTAGCCCCCAGAGTAGGTGTTGTTGCACACTGAACTGGGTAAACAATTGACTATGTTCTTTACTGTTTTTGTATTTACTGTCTTATAGAAAGTCAGATACGGTGTCATAACATTGAACGTGACATTGAGTATCTGCAGCCAGAATTTCAATTGGCATCAGAGCAGGCACCCTGCCTGTATTACTGGGTGAGATCTAGGGATATCACTTTCTGGCACTATGGACAAAGAAGGAGTTTTTGGAAAAAGACCACCCATTCTGGATGGAACTAATTATGACTACTGGAAACCTCGTATGATTGCCTTCTTAAAATCTCTGGACAAAAAGGTTTGGAGAGCTGCTGACAAAGGATGGATCCATCCCACCATAACTGAGAAAGATGGGACAATCAGTCTGAAGCCTGAGGAAGATTGGAGTAAAGAAGAAGATGAGTTAGCCCTGGGAAATTCCAAAGCTTTAAATGCCTTGTTCAATGGAATTGATAGAAACATTTTCAGACTAGTACATCAATATGAACTGGCCAAGGAAGTTTGGGACACTCTCAAAACTACTCATGAGGGCACTTCCAAAGTAAAAATGTCAAGGCTTCAGATGTTGACTACCAAGTTTGAGAATCTAAAAATGATGGAAGATGAAACCATTCATGAGTTTCACATGAACATCTTGGAGATTGCCAACACCTCAGGAGCACTGGGAGAAAAGATGTCAGAAGAAAAACTGGTGAGAAAGATTCTCAGATCCTTGCCTAAAAGATTTGCAATGAAGGTAACTGCCATAGAGGAAGCCCAGGACATCAGCAAGTTGAAAGTGGATGAACTTATTGGGTCTCTTCAGACTTTTGAGATGGGGATCACTGATAATGGTGACAAGAAGAACAAGAGCATAGCACTTGTGTCCAACACTGATGTTGAAGAAAATATTTCAGAAGCTATAGCCATGCTTGGAAGACAGTTCAACAAACTCATCAAAAGAATAGATCCAAAGTCAAGGTCTAATGTCCATAACATTCCCTCTGACATTGACAGTTCCAGCAGAAGACCAAGGTCAGAAGAGAAGGGAAATCAAGGCAGAGGAATTCAATGCCATGGTTGTGAAGGATATGGGCATATTCGAGCTGAATGTCCTACCTTTCTTAAGAAACAAAAGAAAGGAATGACTGTTACTTGGTCTGACTGTGATTCAGAAAGTAATTCTGAAGAAGAATCTGCCAAACTAGTTACTGCTTTAACTGGTGTTTGTACCTCTGAAAGTGACATCAGTGATGAAGAGGTGACTTTTGAAGAACTGGCTGATACTTACAAGAAATTGTGTATCAGAAGTACTGAAGTCTGTGTGCAGAATGAGAAACAATCAAAACTCATCATAAAGCTGGAGGCTGAAAAAAAGGGCAAACCTTGAAACTATAAGTCATCTAGAAGGAGAAGTTCAATTGCTGAACTCACAACTGAATCAAATGACCAAATCTGTCAAGATACTGACAAATGGAACAGACAAATTGGAAGAGATCCTTCAGGTTGGACAAAATGTGGGAAATAAATCCGGACTAGGATTTATGGAAGCAAAGAAATCTGGTACAGATAAAAAGATCAGGCCTGATAAGCAAATGTCAAAACAGATGTCTCAACACAACTCTCAACATCAGAAACAGAGACATATGAAGAAAAGGTACCAAAGATGGAGATGTCATCATTGTGGGAGATATGGCCACATAAAGCCCTTCTGCTTCAGATTGCATGGATACCCTAATCAGAACTCAGGTGTCAAACCTAAGTCTAAAAAGGTACAACATGCTCCTGAATGGAAGAAAAAGGCTACTTCCCTGATAGCCCACACTTCCCTGAGGGTCTCTGCAAAGGAAGACTGGTACTTTAACAGTGGATGTTCCAGACACTTGACTGGAATCAAGAACCTCCTCAATAATGTTAAGCCTCACACCACCAGTTTTGTGACCTTTGGAGATGGTGCTAAAGGTGAAATCAAAGGAGTTGGTGATTTGGACTGCCCTGGAGTTCCAAGTCTGAATGAAGTACTGCTGGTAAAAGGGCTGACTGCTAATCTCATTAGTATCAGTCAATTGTGTGATCTAGGATTCAAGGTCAATTTCTCAAAATCTGAATGTCTTGTAATCAATGACAAACAAGAAATTGTAATGAAAGGAGTCAGATCTAAAGACAACTGTTACTTGTGGGAGCCTGAGAACACTAATTTCTCCTCTGTGTGTTCCATTGCAAAAGAAGAAAAAGAGGTGAAATTGTGGCACCAAAAACTTGGCCATCTTCATCTAAGAGGTATGAAGAGGATTATCTCCTTGGAGGCAGTCAGAGGGATTCCAAGACTGCAAATTGATGAAGAAAGAGTTTGTGGTGAATGTCAGGTTGGTAAGCAGACTAGGATGTCACATCCAAAGTCAAGACATCTGACCACCTCTAAGGTTCTAGAACTTCTTCATATGGATCTGATGGGACCAATGCAAGTAGAGAGTCTTGGTGGAAAAAGATATGCCTATGTGGTTGTGGATGATTTTTCCAGATTCACCTGGATTAATTTCATTAGGGAAAAATCTGATGTATTTGAAGTTTTTAAAGAATTGTGCAAAAGAATTCAAAGAGAAAAGGAAGGGTGTATTGTCAGAATCAGAAGTGATCATGGCAAGGAATTTGAAAATAGCAAGTTTGATGATTTCTGTTCTTCAGAAGGAATTAGTCATGAATTTTCTTCTCCTATAACACCTCAGCAAAATGGAGTTGTGGAAAGAAAAAACAGGACCATACAGGAATCTGCCAGAGCAATGTTACATGCCAAAAGACTTCCTATGTATTTTTGGGCTGAAGCTATGAATACAGCCTGCTATGTTCATAACAGGGTCACCTTGAGAAAGGGAACCTCATCCACCATATATGAACTCTGGAAAGGAAGAAAACCAACTGTGAAGTACTTCCATGTGTTTGGCAGCAAATGCTATATTCTGGCTGATCGTGAACAAAGAAGAAAACTGGACCCTAAAAGTGATGAAGGCATATTTCTAGGATACTCCTCAAACAACAGAGCTTATAGAGTATTCAATTCCAGAACCAAAGCCATGATGGAATCAATAAATGTTATAATTGATGACTATCATGAAGAAATAGATGTTCCTTGTACTGTTGAGACATTCTTTGAGACTTCAACCCAACAGAATGATCTACCCAACTCCACCACAACAGAATCTGAATCAAAGGAAGCTAGCAAGATCCCTTCCATCAGAATTCAAAAGGATCATCCAAAAGAGCTCATCATAGGAGATCCCAACAGTGGAGTCATCACAAGATCTAGAGAAATCATCTCAAACTCTTGTTTTGTGTCCAAAATAGAACCAAGAAATGTCAAGGAAGCTTTAACTGATGAATACTGGATTGGTGCAATGCAAGATGAACTGAACCAATTCAAGCAACATGAAGTTTGGGAACTGGTTCCTAGACCTGAAGGAACTAGCATCATTGGGACAAAATGGATATTCAAGAACAAGTCAGATGCTGAAGGAGTTGTCACCAGAAATAAGGCAAGACTTGTTGCTCAAGGATACACCCAGGTTGAAGGGGTTGATTTTGATGAAACCTTTGCACCTGTAGCTAGGCTGGAATCAATCAGACTCCTATTGTCAATTGCTTGTCTTCTGAAGTTCAAGTTATTTCAGATGGATGTGAAAAGTGCCTTTCTAAATGGGTACTTAAATGAGGAAGCTTATGTGGAACAACCTAAAGGCTTTGTGGATCCAACCCACCCTGATCATGTCTACAAATTGAGAAAAGCTCTATATGGCCTGAAACAAGCTCCTAGAGCATGGTATGACAGGTTAACAAAGTTTCTCTCAGACAAAGGCTACAGAAAAGGAGGCTTGGACAAAACTCTCTTTGTCAAAACTGAAGGAGGGAAGTTGATGGTTGCCCAAATATATGTTGATGACATAGTGTTTGGAGGAATGTCAGAACATATGGTTAAACACTTTGCTGACCAGATGCAGGCTGAATTCGAAATGAGTCTCATGGGAGAACTAACCTATTTTCTTGGACTACAAGTTTCACAGATGGAGGACTCAATCTTCTTATCTCAAAGCAAGTATGCTAAAAACATTGTAAAGAAGTTTGGTATGGAGAATGCAAGTCACAAAAGGACTCCTGCTCCTACTCATCTAAAGCTTTCCAAAGATTCAAGTGGGGTTAAGGTGGATCAAAGTTTGTACAGAAGCATGATAGGAAGCTTGTTGTACTTAACTGCCAGCAGACCTGATATTGCCTTTGCAGTTGGAGTTTGTGCAAGATACCAAGCTGATCCCAAAGTCAGTCATATCAATCAAGTGAAGAGAATTTAGAAGTATGTAAGTGGAACTTACAACTATGGGTTGATGTATTCTCATGGCTGTGAACCAGCTCTGACTGGCTACTGTGATACTGATTGGGCTGGTAGTGCTGATGATAGAAAAAGCACCTCTGGAGGATGTTTCTTCTTGGGAAATAATCTGGTTTCCTGGTTCAGCAAGAAACATAATTGTGTGTCTCTTTCTACTGCTGAAGCTGAATACATTGCAGCTGGTAGTAGCTGCTCCCAAATGATCTGGATGAAACAGATGCTTACTGAGTATAATGTCACACAAGATGTTATGATATTGTACTGTGACAATCTGAGTACAATCAACATTTCCAAGAATCCCATTTAGCATAGTAGGACCAAACATATTGACATACGACATCACTTTATCAGAGACCTTGTAGAAGAGAAGACAATCAAATTGGAACATGTTGCCACTGAGCTACAGCTGGCTGACATTTTTACCAAGGCTCTTGATGCAAATCAATTTGAAAACTTGAGGGGTAAGTTGGGTATTTGCCAACTTGAGGAACTGTAGCAATTAATTTTGCTTAAAACAAGGGTTAAAGGAGTTATGCTTGTTCTGATTGGGTTAAAATTATATTTTCCCATTTCCTTCAATTCTTTTAAGAAGTTGAATAGACACTCCTTTTCTTCCTTCCCCTCTCGTCTCCTCATCATAACCCAGTCTCTCAATCAGAATTTTCTCTTCAGTTGCTGTTGGTCCTCTAAGACTGTCAAAATGTCTCAAACACCATCATCATCCAATACGACTATTTCAACCTCTTCCTCTGATCAAGATTCTAGGACAATCTCTTCTTGTCTGGACTCTGAAGTCCTGGAGATCTCTTCTCGTATAAAAGTGGGAACTAACCCCACCAAGGTCAAAGAGTTGAGAACAAGACATGCAGGAAAGTCCCAAGCTTCTGCCTCTGGTAATCCATCTCATCCTTCTTCTTCAGTTCCCCCTGAAATTGCAAATAGGGAAGGGTCAGCCTATGTTAGTCAAGCAATAGCTAAAATTGTTTCAAGAATTCTGAACGAGAACCACTCAGTTCCTGGCATTTCTGTTCCTTTGAATCAAGAAAGTTCAAATGCTGAAACAAATCCAGATGTCTCTAAGGATGTTGAGACATCAGACAAAGAGAAGAATGCTGACATTGCTCACAAGAAAAGGAAGAAGCCCGAATCCTCTGAGTCTGATGACAGTGCTTAAAGGTTGGTTGTTGTTTGGTGGTGTTGCTGATTGATGGTGGTGATACCTGGTGGAGTTTGGAAGTGTGTTCAGCTGCTGCTCTTATTACTTTTTTCTGGATAACTGTATAATCTTTATGAACATGTATCTTTGGCCCATTTGTGACTAAAGAGGGGGAGAATATTTTGGTACTTACTTAATTAGTACCTGCTTAATTAGACATTCTATTTTTCTGCAGTCACTTATTTCTGCTGCTATCTATCTCTGATTGCTTAGGGTCTTTAGCCAAAAATCTGCCAAAGGGGGAGTTTGTAGTTGTTTAGTTATTGGCTTGCATTTTTGGTAAAACCCAAGTGTGTGTGTGTGAATGTCATGACTGATGTCATAACATTCTAGTTTAGTTGTACTGATTCATTAGGTACCTTTGCAGAAAAATATTGTCATTCAGGTACTAATGTTTATAAGTGTGTATCTGAGCATTTTGCAAAATGATCACATTTTCCTAAATCAGTAGATAGGTTTTCTCAGATGTCATAACAGATGTTAAGACATCCTGTTCTGAACTAACCGGTTTTCAGTTTGGTTAATTCTGAGTTTTTTCAGGAAAATAACTCAGTCTTTCCAGAACAGAATCCTGCGTTTTCTTTGGGTTAACCTAGCTCAACCCTAACCTGGTTAATAGAGTCCTGTGACCTAGTCTTAAGGTCAAACGGAATTAACCCTAGGTTTTTGTGGAAACCCTAACTGAAGTTGCAGCTGCTATATATTCAACAGAGCTGCTGTTTTGCAAGTAATCCCTTTTTGGTCAGAAGATCATTTGTAAACTGTATAGGTTTAATTATTGTACTCTAAGCATTATCATTGTGATAAGTGACTTGGAATAGGTTTTTAATTGTAAGGGTTGTGTAGCACTCAAAGCTTTGAAGCAAGAGTGTTTGAATGTTTCTTGACTAAAGCTGTGAAGCAGAGTCAAGTTAAGTGTGTGTATCACTCAAAGCTGTGAAGCAAGAGTGGTTGTGTTGCTTGATTAAAAAACTGTGAAGCTTAATCAAGTGTATGTTTTTGAAGAGTGTCTTCATCAATTCATTAGTCAAATTGTTTTATGTATCACTGCTGTGATTGAGGGGGAGTGAGTAGGAACTCAGGTTTAAGTTGTACTTATATTGAAATTGCATTGGGTAGGTCTTAAGTGAAGGAGATAAACTGGTTGGTTTATTCCTGAATTAACATCTCTTATAGTGGATTTCCTCCCTGGCTTGGTAGCCCCCAGAGTAGGTGTTGTTGCACACTGAACTGGGTAAACAATTGACTGTGTTCTTTACTGTTTTTGTATTTACTGTCTTATAGAAAGTCAGATACGGTGTCATAACATTGAATGTGACATTGAGTATCTGCAGCCATAATTTCAAATGTTTATTTACAAAATAATATAATAATAATAATAATGATGTTAATTCTATTTTTTTGATTTTTTATGAAGATATTAGTTGCTTAATTATGTTAATAAGAAATAAAAATAAAAAAGAAGGTTAGAAATTAAATTGAAAAAATAAAAATGAAAAGAAAAGAAAAGACCAATGGAAAGGGGGTATTGGGCAAGGAAGGAGGGTGTATTGTTGGAATTATGGCCCATTTGCATCTCCAGCTCGTTTGACCTTTTGGATAGCCTACGCCCACGTTGACTCCAGAGCATGGTATTCCTCACTTTTTGTCCTTTGGATCTGCATTGATGGACGCTTGGAGCGCTGGGATGGGAGGCTTATGGTACACCTCACCTTGGAATCTGCACAGGAAAGCATTTGACAAAATAATATGGAAATTATAGGGGGACCTGGGAATCGAACCCAGGTCCCAGAGATTACCAAGTCACTGCCAGCCACTACACCAAACGCGCTTCTTTATAAATATAATAGAAACAAAAGAATATATGACATAAGTGCCCCATGTGCTGAAACGCGCGCGCTAATTCGAATGGACCACTCCCTGCTTGCCACGTCCTTCGTCTTCAACCTTTGCTGTAAACATAAAACATATAGCGGGGGTTTTAAACCCCCACAAAATGCAGACATTTTAAAAATAGAGAATAGACGCTCATTGAATATAAAAAGGGCGCGAGGTGTTCATCCTGTTCGTCTTGTCACACTGATTTTGACCATATATGTTTGGAGTTCTAATTTTACAGCATGAGAATAACCCCAATTTCAAAGCTCTGAAAACCTAGAAATTGCTAATGGTAACTTTCAATCCAGGGCGCCATTCTCAAATTAAATCATGTGGAACGCTTTGTATTGATCCTGTGAGCATAATGCTATCAACAAAAAGTGTTAAAAATGCATGAATATATGACTGTAATTTTGAGAAAGAATGAAAACCGTGTGACTTGTGTAGCGTGATTCCTTGAGGTTTTTGACTTGTTAATGATTGCAAAAGGTTCCTTGAAGGGTCAGGAGTGTGTTTGGATCAAAGAGAGAGCTTGAATTGTGTGGAAAGATGGTTTTCAGTTTATGCTTTTTCTCTTGAAAATTTGAGATTGGTTTGGCCCTTTTAGAGTGCTCTAGCTCGTGTATTGTATTGTGAAGGCTTGCATATGTGTTTTGTAATGAGTATCAATCAGAATAATGGTCATTAAGCCTTTGCAATGAAGTTCTTGATTTTGCCATGAACACCATTAAACCACTTGCCATATTTGTCAAAATTTGAATTTCTATGCTTGGAATAGGCCCTGCACGAATTTTGAATGTGCTTCATGGTGCATCAAAGCAATTCAAGCCACAAAATATCCTCCATTTAATTTTCTTGATTTTTATTTGAATTTTAAAGATTTAAAGTGGATTAAATCAAATAAAATTTAATAAAAATGGAAAAATTAATTTTTAATCTTGAAATAAATTGTGGGACACGTGGGAGGCATGACCAAGCTGAACCAAGTGGAAAAAGTGGGCCCTTTTTGTCAAAAATGAAATTTCAAGGATAATTGACTTTGGCCATTTCACAAAAATTTCCCAACTTCTCCAATGCATATCTTGCTCAATTTTGAAGCTATGAACATGTTGTTGGACATTTTGGAAAGGTCTTGAAGTCTTCTAACCAATGTCTTTGGTCCCATGTCATTTTGATTTACCAATCTCAAGTTATGGTCTTTGACTTAAAGTGCCTTTTTGTTGACTTTTGAAAATGACCTATAATGTTGAAATTGATAACTTTTTGTGAGAGCATTTCTTGGACTTGTAATGTGAAGATGAATTGTAGGAAATATCTTCCCCTTCAAGATGATCATTGGATGGGATTTTTCTGATGAACCATGAAAAAGTTATGCCTTGGTCAAGTTACAGTTGACTTTTCAACTGTCCAAAAATAGAAACTTTTGCATCTTGATGATTTTTGAGCCATTCTTGTGAAATCATGGTCAAGATTTGACCAAATGATGATTGTGGCTTCAAAATAAGATGTTGACCAAATTTTTTGACTTTTGACTGCCAAATGACCATTTTGCCTCTGCAGTTGACTGTGAAGCAATTAGGGTTTTTGACTGTGCAACTTGACCTTGTGAGCCTTGAAACTTGACACGTAGGTGCTTGACAATTTGTATGAGCATATGGGACTTGATTGAGCCCTTGAAAACCTCAACTTCCTTGCAAGAACCAAAACCCTAATTTGACTGGCTTAGGAGGATGGTTGACTGTGCAACTCCTTGAGTGGACTTGAGTAAATGCTTGCCAAAACTTTGAAGAATATGGGAGGGAAAATTTTGGGGTACAACACCATGGTATGTCCACTAGAATGCGTTCCGAAGGTACCTTCATGTAGCTCTTCCATGATCCTTTCTGCTTCAGTATTATCCACACAACACAGTAAGGTTGAATCATGGTTTCGCTTGTATAGAATGCCATTGCTGAGGAAGAACTTTGCTGCAAACCTTCTCAGAAACTTTTTGTCATTAACAGATGCACCCTCGGGGTATTCTTGAGCTTCAAGGTACCTCTTCACTTTATGATACCAAGGTTTTTCAGTTACTTCTTCAGCCTCAAGATCACAGCAATATGCAGGTTCATCCAACTTCTAGATAATGATCCGGGGAGCCTCGTTGTCCCATTTGACTTTGAACATAGAAGACATCGTAGCTAGCGCGTCCGCCAACTGATTCTCCTCTCTTGGGAAGTGTTCAAAAGTTATCTCCTCGACGTGGGGGATCAATGTCAATACACACTCCTTGGAAGGAATAAGGTTCGGGTGTTTCATATCCCACTCGCCTTTGATCTGATTGATCACGAGAGTGGAATCTCCGAAGACACTCAGATACTTGATCCTTAAGTCAATTGCAGCTTGAAGACCCATGATGCATGCCTCATACTCCGCCATGTTGTTGGTGCAGTTGAAACATAGCCGGGCAGTGAGTGGAGTATGAGTGCCTTTTGGGGATATGATCACAGCGCCATTACCGTTACCCAAAGCGTTTGAGGCTCCGTCAAAGTGCATAGACCATCGGGATCCTTCCTCAGGTCCTTCATCCGGTCCAGGTACTTCACAATCAGTCACTACCATGATATCCTCGTCTGGAAATTCAAAGTTCATAGATTGGTAGTCGCCCATGCCTGGTGTGCCAAATGGTCTACCAATACACTTCCTTTGATTGCTTTCTGAGTCGTGTACTGGATGTCGTATTCTGTCAAGATCATCTGCCGTCTTGCTATTCTTTCGGACAAGGCAGGATTTTCGAATATGTACTTTATTGGATCCATTTTTGAAATCAACAAAGTAGTGTGAGTCAACATATACTGTCTCAGCCGGTGAGAAGCCCATACCAAAGCGCAGCAAGTTTTCTCGAGCAGTGAGTATCGGGTCTCACAGTCGGTAAACTTTTTGCTAAGGTAATAAATAGCGTGCTCTTTTCGGCCAGACTCGTCATGCTTCCCCAGCACACACCCCATTGAGTTGTCAAGTACTGTCAAGTATAAGATTAGAGGTCTCCTTTCAACCGGTGGCATAAGAATGGGTGGCTCTTGGAGATACTCTTTGATTCTGTCGAAAGCGGCCTGACATTCATCGTTCCAACGTACTACTTGATCTTTCTTCAGCAGCTTGAAGATTGGTTCACAGGTAGCAGTTAGGTGTGAGATGAATCAGGCAATGTAGTTCAGACGTCCTAGAAAGCCTTTGACTTCTTTCTCTGTCTTGGGAACTGGCATCTCTTGTATGGCTTTTACTTTGGCAGGGTCCACTTGAATACCTTTGTCGCTTACGACGAAGCCTAGCAATTTTCCAGATCTTACCCCGAAGGTGCACTTGTTCGGGTTCAACCTCAGCTTGTACAACTTCAGACGGTCAAACAGCTTCTGTAAATGGTCAAGGTGTTCCTCTTCAGTTTGGGACCTTGCAATCATATCGTCGACGTATACTTCGATCTCATGATGGATCATGTCATGAAATAAAGCAACCATGGCACGTTGGTAGGTTGCCCCAGCATTTTTCAACCCAAAAGGCATGACCTTGTAGCAAAAGGTCCCCCACTGAGTAACAAAAGTGGTCTTCTCCATGTCTTCAGGAGCCATCTTAATCTAATTATATCCGGAGAAACCATCCATGAAGGAAAACACCTTGTGCTGAGCAGTATTGTCCACTAGAACGTCGATGTGAGGTAGAGGGAAATCATCTTTGGGGCTCGCCCTGTTCAAATCCCTGTAATCAACATACATTTGGACCTTACCATCCTTTTTCGGCACTGGAACCACATTGGCAACCCACTGAGGGTAAGAAGTCACTGCTAGAAACCTGGCATCAAATTGTTTCATAACCTCAGCCTTGATTTTCTCGGACATCTCTGGACGCATACGGCGGACCTTCTGTTTAACCGGAGGGCAACCTTCCTTGGTAGGCAGGTGATGAACCACAATGTCGGTATCCAATCCAGGCATGTCTTCGTAGGACCAGGCAAAGATTTCCACATAATCATGCAGCATCTGAATCAACCGTTATTTCACACTGAGCTCTAGATTGGCACCAATCTTGACTTCCTTTCTGTCTGTCTCAGTACCCAGATTCACCGTTTCCACTGGCTCTTCATGTGGCTGAATGGCCCTCTCTTCCTGGAGTAACAGTCTTGCAAGCTCACCAGGCACTTCGCAATCATCTTCACCTTCGTCTTCGGCTAAGTTGATCGGATTTTCGAAGTCATAACTGGCAGTAGTAGAGTCGTTACCAGTGGGATCCAGAGTGGATTGGAACCTGTATGAGTGAGTGTGTGTAAATATAGCTGTTTTGCAATATATAAAGAAAGAAAGGGAGCGCAAGATTTGAAATGCGAAAAAACGTCCAATGCTTTTATTCATGATATATGAAAGTAACAAATAACAAGCCCTCACAAATGAAGCCAACGGTGCCCCGGGTAAGACACCGGGCCATAAAGTTTCAAATTATTGTTCGTTACAAATTCAAAACAAAGGAGTTCATTACTGGGTGACAAAAGTAACAGGTATGGAGTCTTTTGCAATCCAGTTTCTTGGTCCACCGTCGGTCGTTGGGTAGATCCAGCTGTCAAATTTGGATTCCTCCACTTCGTCTTCATCCCTAATAGCATTTACTCCATGATTGGGCATGGGAGCTGTCACCACATTAGGCCTTTCTGGCGCCTCGAACTGAATCTCTTTAGCATAAATAAGGTCTTGAACCTTATTCCTCAGAGCCCAACAATCATCAGTGTTATGCCCCGGGCTATCAGAGTGATAAGCGCAGCGGGCGTTGGGGTTGTACTTTGGAGATGTTGTGTTCACTACCTTCAGAACTTCTTTGACAGTTACCAAATTGGTTGACAGTAGTTGCGGCAATATCTGAGACAGGGTCATGCTGAGCCGAGTGTACTGTCTTTTGGGTCTCTCACCCCTTGGTTCGTTGTATTGCTGAGGAGCAGTAGCAGGCTTTGAAATTACCACCGCGTTGACAGCTTGGCAGCGTTCTGGTTTATTCTGTCTTCTGGGACCATAAACAGCACTGGCTTCCTTTTTGAAGGGCTTCTTTTTAGTACTCGAGGAGGCACCTTTCTGTATCTTCCCCAACTTGATACTAACTTCGATCCTCTCACCAGTCAGGATCAGGTCTGTAAACCCAACAGAGGAATTACCAATCAGGTGATTGAAGAATGGACCAGACAGGGTCCCCAAGAACATGTCCACGAGTTCACGGTCAGTCAAAGGTGGCTGCACCCTGCCAGCCAGGTCTCTCCATTTCTGCGCGTACTCCTTAAAACCTTCACCCGTCCCAAGTGACATACCCTGGAGTTGGGTACGCGTGGGAGCAAGGTCGGAATTATACTGATATTGCTTATAAAATGCAGTAGCCAAGTCCTTCCAGTTTCGAATACTGGTTCCATCCAGCTGATAGAACCACTCGAGTTGAACCCCTGAAAGGCTATCCTGGAAGAAATGGATCCATAGGTTCTTGTCTGCAGTGTAAGGTTAGATCTTCCTTACATAAAAACGGAGGTGCAGTTTAGGACATGAAGCCCCGTCGTATTTCACAAAGGCAGGTGCCTTGAACTTGTGTGGGATCACCACCCCAGAAGATAACCCTAAGTCTCCAAAATCCAACCCAGGCACACATTGAATCTCCATAGCATTTAACCGGTCCTCCAGCTGTTTGTACCTGTCCTCAGCAGGAGGGTACTGTTCATCATTGAAATCTGTCTCGCTGTCAGAGACCACATGACTGGGAACCTCTCTTTCTTGGTGACTGCCTTCCCCAACAGATGGAGTAGTAAGCTCAGCTTCATTCTGCAGTGTATTCCTGAGTCTGCGTCCAGTGTTGAACAGCACAGTCCTCTTCTTCTTCTTCTTCTTCAAGAGCAGAGCCTTCAACTCCTGTTGTCCCTGGGCTAAGCTCATGACCAGCTCTTGAAACTGGGCGTTCTGGGCCTGGAGGGCCTTGATAGCTTGTTCAGTAGTTGGTTCAGGATTCATGATGTCTGAGTGCTGTAATAAACAGCGAAGAAGATTAAGCAACCTGTAGAAAATGGGTACCTGTTATGCACATGATGCATGATATGCTATTTATGCAATGCATTCAAGGGTTCGAAAGTTCAAATTCGTTGTAGACAAAAAAAGGGAACACACATTGTATTAGGAAATAATCTGTTCAGTACATCAGGGCCTCATGGGCAAAACATTACAAAATAATTAATCCCAAAAGACACTGCGCATCCTCTTTGGAGCGATGTAAGTGTTGAGGGTCTTTTCCTCGTGCAGTAGGCGGGTGAGCTCCAAGACCTTCTTCTCACTGGCATGTAGACTAGCTTCAAGAGAATTCTGTTCTTCCTTGAGTTGGATCCAACTCTTTTGCATTTCTTCCCAAGACGTTGGCATGTCAGGATTTTGGATGGTGTAGGGAACCTCTCCTTCCAGAATTGGCTCTTTGATCACGGGGAGAACATGAGGATATCGCATCACCAGCTTCTGGGAGCGGGCTCGTACCCACTTGAGATAAGTCTCTAGGGGGATGGAGTTTTTGTGCCCCAGCGTCTTGCTATCTACCCTATTGGGCATCCTCCAAGCTCTGATGAATCTCTGGCAGAGTCCTTGTGCATCGTTGTCGAAGTCAAAAACTATGTCAGGAATCAACATGTCATGAGGGCCATCCCTCCGAGCATATCCAAACTGTCTCAAAGCCAGACATGGGTTGTAAGTAATGCCCCCTCTAATTCCAAGTAAAGGAACATTAGGAAACTCTCCGCAACAATCAATAATAGTGACATTTTCTCTGGACCGAGAACACCAATGTATATCAGCATGTGTAAGAGTCATTAATCGTTGTGACCATCTCAAACCCCGCTCGTTCTTCAAAACTGATTATGGAAGGTGCGAAATAAACCACCTTTCCAGGAGAGGAGTGCAGCACATGAGAACACCTCTTTTTCTCATGGTTCGAGTGTAACATGAGTGAAGGATGTCCCCAAGCAACGTAGGTATAGGATTCCTGGACATGAAGATCTTGACAGCATTGATATCTATAAGCTGATCCGGATTTGGGAACAACACCAACCCATAGACAAGGAGTGCCACAACTTCTTCAAAGGCTTGTAGGTCAAGGGAATTCCAACATTCTTGGGCCTTCTCAAACAGGAACTTTACTAAGAATCCTTTGATACCACTTCTAACTTCCCAATGTCCCTTGATGTCATATGGTTGTAGACGTAATGCTTTAGCAACCTCTTTAAGTTTTGGTTCCCTTTTCGTACCGTTGTAGGGTAGTTGACTGAGGATGGGAATCTTCAGAATCTGGGAAAACTCTTCCAAGGTAGGCACCAATTGATAATCCGGGAAAGTAAAACAGTGGTGCAAAGGGTTAAAGAACTGGAACAACACTTTCACCATATCCTCTTCAATGTTGGTATTGACCAAGCTGATGAGTCTACCATGCCTTTCACTAAAGGAGGAGTTCTCGGGAATCCTGGATGTAAGCTCCTTAAGCTGAGGAGGGACCCTTACAAGGTTGATCTGAATTGTCTTTCTGCGGATAATTTCCATGTTCTGCAAAATAAGAACAAAGATGAAGATTCGAACCCTTGAAGTGGTTAGTAAATGCATATGATGCTGTATGATGTTATGATGTTATGATAAGGACACACCACAAGTATTCAAAAAAGGCAAACATGATAAGGCACACAAGTCACACAAGACAGCCCTTAGAGTTTAGGCCAGCATGAAGTTTGGGGTACTACCCTCTTGAAGTTGGTGGACTCAAAACCTGTCCTATCAAAAGTAACCGGGTTCTAAGGAGCTCAATATCATAGGGTTGTTTTCTATGTTCATTGTTTTGATTTAGCCACTGGACTGGCGATCAAAATATTCCAAGAAAACAACCCTCAATGAGTGTAGTATCGAGTATCAACCAACTTCGGACTGTACCAAAGTCAGTCATCTCACTACCCTTAAAGAGGCCAAGATGGTCAAGTAAGGTTCCTAAGGTCAGTTGATGCTTCACGACACCACGCGGCGGCCCCGTACTCTCCTTGACTTGACTCAAGGGTTACCAGTACTCACCAAAGTGCCACATCAACGTAGCAAACTGCTTCAACCGTGTCGGTATACCCCACACAGTTCCCTCACAGTTTATTGCTACTTTCTAAAAGGTATCCCCCAGATCCGGGTTTAGGATCTATGAAACTCCAAGGAAAACCCACAATATTAAATCAAGCAAAGCAAGCAATTGAAAATATAAGAGTGGTCTAATCCTAAGGTACACCTCACTTTTATTATTACCCCCAGCAGAGTCGCCAGTTCTGTGATCGGTGGAAATAGAACTGACTGTTTTTTAGTTGGTTTCGCGAAATGTCGCAGTAAGAAAGAGTCGCCACCGTCTTTTATGTTCTCCAATATGGAAAGGACAAAAGCACAGCAAAATTCCTTCTTTGAGAATGTTTCTCGGTTCGGGAGGTAGATTTATAGAAAGGGAAGGTGTTAGCACCCTTTCTATCCGTGGTTATCCACGGGCTCTTAGGTACTTGCTCTTATGTTTTCAAAAATTTGTTTGCTTTTCAAGTGTGTGTGGGTTTTGAAAAAGTTTCGTTTGAAAAATTTCTAAGTAACTCTTGTATCTGTCCTCAAGAGTGTATGAAATATTTGTTTGAAAACTTTTAGAAAGTGTAGGTGCGAAAAGATGTTTTGTTTGTTTTTGAGAGAGCATGTACCCAGGAGAATCTACCTACTCTAAGGAATTAGGTTGTGTAAGAGTCCTTTAGATAGTGCTATCCCACCATTGAGAGGTAGGTAGCACCGTCGTTGGAGTTATTCGGGTCAATTCGATTATGAGGGACATGTGTGGTCACCAAAGCAATAGTAGGACGCCTTAGCGGTAACCCTAATGTCCTAGATCCTTTTTATCCGAGGCAACCGTTTCGAGGCAACTGGATCTTAGACAGGAGGACGACCTCTAAAACACCCTATACTTGACGACCACATTCGAGGCAACCAGTGAGGCGTACCCTAGGAGTGGTATGTGCATGTGTGTTGTTTTTTTAGTTAATGTTTGTCTTGTACATGTTATTTGTGAGCTACGAATTGATTTTATTTTACATACATTCTTGCAGGCATATTAGCAGTTAGGAGTTCGGAAAATAAATTGCAGAAATGTAAATCTAGCTATTACAAGGCGCGGGTCTATACATCACCAAAAAAACAAAAACCCGTTTTGGAAAATAAAGTGTGGAAAGTAAAGGAAAACGGTAAATCCTAATTAACTATTACATATCCGGAAACAGTTACATAAATAATCAAAATAAGAATAATGCGCGAAAGAATTAAATTGGAACGTCCTAGGGTTTTGACCCTTTTTTAAGAAAGAATTGAATTTTTGTCCTTTTTTGTAATTAATGAAATTAAAACTAATAATTAATTAATTAATTAATTAAGAAAATGATATTTTTGTGTTTTTTTGTTTTTAATGAAAATAAAGAGAAAATAAATAGAAATTAAAAGTTAGTAAAAACCTAATTCTAAATTGTTTTTATTTATTGTAAAAAAGTATTAAAGTTAATCAATTAAGCTAATTTAATTTAATTTACATTTATTTACAAAATAACTTAATAAATAATAAAATGTTTTTTTTTGGTTTTCTGAATTTTATGGGAAAAATTAGTTTTTTAGGTTAATTAACAATAATGATAATAATTAAAAAAAAGAAATTATAAGGGAAAGAAAAATAAAAAAAAAAGTAACAAAACCATGGGGGGTTTAGGCCTTTTTTGGAGGTGTTGATTGCAGTTTTTTGGCCCACTAAGCTCAGGCCTGTTGACTTTCTGGATTCAGATGCGTATGGTTGACTGAAGAACATGGTGTTCCTTCTTCCCTGGCCTTTGGATGGCTGTTGAATACACTTGGCATGCTGGATGAGTGAAGTTTTTGGTGTTCACTTATTTGGAAACATGCATAGGAATTTGTTAGAAAAAATAACATTGAGTTTTGGGGGACCTGGGAATCGAACCCAGGTCCCATTGATTGTCAGACACGTCCTCCTCCACTACACCAAACACTTGTAATTGTTAGTATAGTGGATAATGAAAATATTATGTAAAAATAACAATACACGCTGGAATCAATAAAGCGTGCGCCATTATATTTGAACGAACCAATAGCTGACTTCCACGTCTTGTCTTCTTCACCTGGCCTGTAAAAAAATAAGGCAGATAGCGGGGGTTTTTAACCCCCACAAACTGCAAATGTAAAAAATAGCGATTAGCAGTACGTGTTATATAAAAAGGGCGCGATGGTTGGGTTGAATATGTCTGGCCTTGACGAATTCAACCATATGCGTTATGTGGTCCAATTTTGCTGTATGTGAAAAGCCCTAATCTGAGAGCTCTGAAACCCTAGCATTCAACAATGGTGTCTTTCGTTCCAGGGCACCATAATCAAATTGAATTGTACCAAAAGCTTCAGAAGAGTGTTAGCAATATAAAGCACATAAAAAATTTCATCAATAATGCATGAATAATGAATTATGATTGTGAGACAAATATGCAAACCGTATGACTATGGTGGACGACTCCTTGAGTTCTGGCAAGTGGTTTTGATCCCAAATCGCTCCTGAAGCTTCCAGCAATATGTCTGAATCTCTAAATCTCCTTGAAAGGGCCTCTAAGGTGGAATTCAGTTTCAAACTTTCTTTGACTTTTTTTGGATTTTGGTTTGGCCGTTTGAGGGATGTTCAGGTCGTGAATGAGGCTTGGCTTGCTTGCATATGTACATGTGAATGATATTAGGTCACATTATGAGCCAATGATCCATTGCAATTAAGTTTTTGAGATTCTTCATAACCACCATTAAAGGACTTTCCAAGTTTGTTCAAATTTTGAATTTTATGCTCCAAATGGCCCTAGCGCGAATTTGGTATGTGGAATATGACACATGAAAGCCATTCAAACCTCAAGATACCATTCCTTTAATTTTTTTGATTTTATTTGAATTATTATGGATTAAAATGAATTAAATCCACAAAAATTAAATAAAAATGAAAATATAAATGTTTGGTCTTGAAATTAATCATGGGACACGTGGGTGGCATGACAAGGCTGAATCAAGTGGGCCCTTTTGTCAAAAATGAAGTTTCAAGGATAGTTGACTTTTGCCATTTCACAAAAATTTCCCAACTTCTCCAATGCATATCTTGCTCATTTGTGATCATATGAACATGTTCTTGGACATTTTGGAAAGGTATTGAAGTCCTCTAACCAATGCCTTTGGTCCCATGTCATTGTGATTTACCAATCTCAAGTTATGGTCTTTGACTTAAAGTTCCTTTTTGTTGACTTTTGAAAATGACCTATAATGTTGAAATTGATAACTTTTTGTGAGAGCATTTCTTGGATTTGGAATGTGAAGATGAGTTGTAGGAAATGTCCTCCCCTTCAAAATGAGCGTTGGATGAGATTTTTCTGATGAACCATGAAAACGTTATGCCTTGGTCAAGTTACAGTTGACTTTTTAGCTGTCCAAAAATAGAAACTTTTGACACCTTGATGATTTTTGAGCCATGCTTGTGGAATCATGATCAAGACTTGATCAAATGATGATTGTGGCTTCAAAATAATACGTTGACCAAAAATTTTGACTTTTGACTGCCAAATGACCATTTTACCCCTATAATTGATTGTGAAGCAATTAGGGCTTTTGACTGTGCAACTTGACCTTGTGAGCCTTGAAACTTGACATGTAGATGCTTGACAATGTATATAGGCATATAGGACTTCATTGAGCCCTTGAAAACCTCAACTTCATTGCAAGAAACAAAACCCTAATTTTGACTGGCTTAGGAGGATGTTTGACTGTGCAACCCTTGAGTAGACTTGAGCAAATTGAGATGATGCTTGTCAAACATGAAGAATATGGGAGGGTAAATTTTTGGGTACAACAGTAGGGCTATGAGAAGGAACCTGGGTAGTAGGGTTACTTCGAAATGAAAGCCTGGATAGTAGGGCTATGAGAAGGAACCTGGATAGTAGGGTTACTTCGAAATGAAAGGGTGGATAGTAGGGCTATGAGAAGGAACCTGGATAGTAGGATTACTTCGAAATGAAAGCCTGGATAGTAGGGCTATGAGAAGGAACCTGGATAGTAGGGTTACTTCGAAACGAAAGCCTGGATAGTAGGGCTATGAGAAGGAACCTGGATAGTAGGGTTACTTCGAAATGAAAGCCTGGATAGTAGGGCCATGAGAAGGAACCTGGATAGTAGGGTTACTTCGAAATGAAAGCCTGGATAGTAGGGCTATGAGAAGCAACCTGGATAGTAGGGTTACTTTGAAATAAAAGCCTGGATAATAGGGCCATGAGAAGGAACCTGGATAATAGGGTTACTTCAAAATGAAAGCCTGGATAGTAGGGCTATGAGAAGGAACCTGGATAGTAGGGTTACTTGGAAATGAAAGCTTGGATAATAGGGCTATAAGAAGGAACCTGGATAGTAGGGTTACTTCGAAATGAAAGCCTGGATAATAAGGCTATGAGAAGGAACCTGGATAGTAGGGTTACTTCGAAATGAAAGCCTGGGTAGTAGGGCCATGAGAAGGAACCTGTATAGTAGGGTTACTTTGAAATGAAATCCTGGATAGTAGGGCTATGAGAAGGAACATGGATAGTAGGGTTACTTCGAAATGAAAGCATGGATAGTAGGGCTATAAGAAGGAACCTGGATATGAGGGTTACTTTGAAATGAAAGCCTGGATAGTATTGCTATGAGAAGGAACTTGGATAGTAGGGTTACTTCAAAATGAAAGCCTGTATAGTAGGGCTATGAGAAGGAACCTGGGTAGTAGGGTTACTTCGAAATGAAAGCTTGGATAGTAGGGCTGCCTCATTTGATCACGTAGATTAGTTGACCCATTTGGTTTCGGGAACTTATTTTTCATTAGTTGTCTGTAGATATGACATGTATTACTTCATGGACTTAGTCTCGGACGGTTGGAATTGTTGATGATAACCATCTTTCCTGAAAAGGGTATAAGATTAATTATATGCGATGCATGAAATGCATTGTGTAATGATGTTCTCAAAATAAATTAGATTACGATGTATGCAATATGTATACGCACGTCATGATGTATGAACATGAAATGCTATTGTGACATATCTCAGTCTGGGAAAATAAATCCCTGACCGCTGCTGGAGAGTACCGGAAGTTAAATTCCTGACCGTTGTAGAAAAAGTGGTTCTTCAACTTCTGTTGGGGATGGTGAACAGAGATGACTATGTGGTGGATTTACTCCTTTCTGTTTGTGAATATTCTTTCGGGGAGAGACTCTTCTTGAGAATAACTTTGCAGGGGAATAAATCTGTTTGAGAGAGGAGATGCTTTGCGGGAAGATTTTGTCGATTCGGGGAAATAAACTCCACTGGGGGATGAACTTCTGTAGCTGGAGGATTAAACTTTGTTGGGGATTGAGCTTCTGTGTTCAGAGAAATAAACTCTGCTTGGGAGAAAAATTTATGAACCACTTGCGATTATAAAATTTAGCTGGGGAATATAGACGTCGGCTCTCTGAAGGAACTTTGCTGGGGAAAGTAACCCCTGTTTGGGGAAGCTGGTGTCAAAGATTTGGTTGCCTCTACTCTGTGGGAAGTGTAGATGTCACAGGGTTGTATGTAATGGTGACCTTGTTACAAAACTGTCTCTGCCCCTTTACCTGTTGGAGAAAGTACCTGCAGAGGCTTTGTGGATGGATAAGTGTCAGAATGACATCCGTCTCTGGATTGTACCTGAACTATTTGCTAGAAGATAGTCTGGACTAAGTATCAGGATGACATCCGTCTTTGGATCGTACCTGAACTGTTGCTAAAGGATGATCTAAATAAGTGTCAGGATGACATCCATCCTTGGATCGTACCTGAACTGTTGCTAGAGGATGATTTGAATAAGTGTCAGGATAACATCCGTCCTTGGATCGTACCTGAACCATTTCTAGATGAGAATATGCTTTATTCATAATGTTTCTGTTGGGGAAGGGAAACTCTGTAATCCGCTTGGGGAATCCCGAGAAGCTTGGCGACCTCATTGGGGAATTTTCATTGGAGCAGTAATTTGGAGATTTTGCTCTGCCGAGGGTATAAGAACACCTGACTTCACTAGGTTGTAAGCTGAGAAAATGGCGGTGACCTTGTAGTAGAATGCCCCTATCTCGATACCTGTTGTAGAAAATATCAACCAGGGATTTTGTAGATGGTTTGATTGTTATCTCAACTCTTGGAGTCCTTGGTGAATGCAAATCAGGGTAATGAACCTTCTACTGATTAGACAAGTGATAAGATGACGGGACATAGTCGTACGCTTAAAATCCCTAACTTTTGGCTGGACCACCCTTTCGGGTTTTTAGTCCATCGGGATACCCTTTTTTTCCCAAGCCGCCCTTTCACGTTTTTGACTTGCCGGGTGTACATTTTTTTTGTTTTTATCCCTAATTTTTGCCTGAACCCTTTTGGTTTGCCGGGATGCCCTTATTTTGCCTTGGCCAGTCAACCTAGCGGGTCTTTGTTCATCGCAGTCTTTTCTGATTATGTCCATGTTCACCGGGTGCGGAGAATGGTCACTGTCCTTAGTAGTAAGTGTTGTCAAACTGCCAAAAGGTGTTTGTTTGATCGTACATGATTCGTTGCTGGAATTCATGTCCAATGTCCCAAGTGAGTCAGATGGAGATCTGCCCCTGGCCATTTGGAATTTTTGAGAGATTCCTTGAATCTTGACTTGAATGCCCCAGCAATGGACAATTATCATGCCGTGCCCCTTGATTATGAATGTCCTATCACTGGATTGTCTTTCCATATGAGGTGATTATGTCCACTGAGAAGATTTTTGTTCATCGAATATCCTTCGTGTGAATTTCTCTGTTGTTGAACAAATAGTCATATGCAAACAATGGTATTTTAAGAATGCAAAGCTTATGTCTGTCTTGAAGTTTGAAAAATCATTTTTTAGTAAAAAAAACAAATTTTGTAAAAGTGTGATGTCAACTCAAGATTTATAGCAAACCTTACAGTAGTCAGGATACCTTTTAAACAGAATGCTTTTGAACTAACCCATGCTTCATCCAGGACTTTTAAGGGTTATAACGTGGCATGGTTCATGTTTCAAGAAACAAAGGATAAAGGCTCAAATTTTATTTGTACCCACCCATTCTTCGTGATGTCCTTCAGTCATATGCTCAGTTAATTGCGTGTTTAGAATCCTAGTTGAGTCTGGTATCCTGTCCTTGATGTTTCGGTGATGGTTCGAATACTGAAAATTTATTTGGAAGAGGCAGTCATTTTTGTAATCTCTTTTTTTTGGATTTGTAGTAACCTCTATAGCGGTGAAAATCGGAGATCGAGTTATTAATTAAATCGACTCGCAAAAGCAAGAGTCGCCACCGCGCTTTATTATTTCCAAGGGAAAAGGGAAAAGAGCGAAATAAAACCCTAAAATAGGAAATGTAAAATAATACTTAAAAGTAATAAAAAATACAATGCGTTTTTTGAAAGAGATCGAGAGTTCGGGGGTTGGTTATGCAATGGGAAGGTATTAGCACCCAATGCATCTGCGGTACTCCGCAGGAACCTTTTGAAATATCTGTTTTTTATTAAAATTGTTTGTTATATACAAGGGTGTATTTATCTACAACTATGTTTGTTTAAGGGGAAAGAAATGAGTTTTTATTATTGCGTTCGTGAGGGTTTCGCGACCCTTTGCATACGTATCCAATGAAGGAATCAAAACACCGTAGTTCCTCTAGAAAAAAGTTGATTTGTTTGTGTTTTTTAGTGGGCGACATTAACGCACGCATTCTAGCAATAGGCATGGCCGGTATCGCGGTAGAACGGAGATAACATGCCCTTGGGGGGAGCTTTGATTTGTTGAGTGTTTTTGCATGTTTTAAAGTATGTTCAAGTAATGATTAAAGAGTGTTTTTTTGGATTTTTTGGTTTGTTTACTTGTTGATTTTATCTCTCCTAATTACTAGCATTTGTACAAAGTAAGAAAAAAAATGCAGAAAGATAAAACCTACGCTATTACAAACATATCAAAAGGCATAAAAAATATGAAAAAAAAGAAGACAAAAGTAAGAAAAAATAGTGTATTTCGACCCAGGCAGTAGCACACTTCGACTGGCATTCTGTTGGCCTCCTTCGATTGGGGCTGGCAACAGTGAAGTCACGTCTTTCGATTGGGCCTTGGCAGGGGCGAGGTCCTGTCCTTCGATTGGGAAAAGGCAGCAGCAAGTTGTATCCTTCGACTGGGAGTTCGCACCAGTGAGGTTCTGTCCTTCGATTGGCTTGGCAGTCAGTGTATGGCGAAGTCTTTTGATTCTGCCTTGTTGCCTTCTTCGACTGGAGGTTGAAAGCAGTGAGGGAATGTCTTTCGACTGAGACTGGAAGTTAGTGAAAGCATACTTTCTGGTTCTGCCTCCTGGTTGTCTCTTTCGTTCGACCTGGAAAAAGAGGGTAGAAGCCAGAAGCTTCGTTTCCTATTTCATGTTTCCTGTTTCTTTCATTTCAAACATTAAATGACAACATTGCCTGAGGCCATGCTAGTATTTGTTTGGTAAACAGTTTAACAGTTAAAGCAAATTCAGGTAATAAGCAAGCAAAAACGAAAGGGTTAACTTTTTAAAAAATGTTAACAGGGTGGAAACGAAAAGAAACAGTGTGTTATTTACATGCTGGAAACAAACAAAAGATTATTTACATGTTATGGCATGAAACGAAAAGTTCAAGGGTAAGAGTGACTTACCTTGCTTCTGGCATTGAATGGATGTGGGGCCTTGAGTGGTGGCCCTGGATGCTGGGTTCGAAAGAGGGGTCACAGGCTGTGCTTGGAGCGCTGGATTTGAAGGAAAAGAAAAAGCAAGTGTGATGCTTCTTTGATTCGAAGGAGACTGAAGTGTGGTTGTTCTTCAGAATCGAAGGAAGTAAGTGTTTGGGGATTTTGGGTTTGTTCTCACAAGTATTGAAGGGACTTGAGAGATTTTTTGTGTTTGAGAAAATTTGGTGTTTTTGAGAATTTTTTGAAGATTTGTTCGCCTGGCCAAAATGTCCTCTTTTCAAAAAAAATGTGTTGTAGCCTCTTTATTTATAGGCGAGCTTTGATATGGTTTTGGGGGGAAATCAAATAATATTTGAATTATTTGGGTATACTGCCCCCTTGTTTTCTTCAATGCAATTCTTGTGCACTCCGTTTTTGTGCAAGTACAGGACTGAGACAACGCAGGCTTTTCAGTATTTTGGAGCTTAGTGGCAGGTTGGTGCAGGACTGCTGCATAGCAGCACAGTTGGCTTGAGTTTGGCAGTATATGGGACTTTAGTCAACAAACTCCTTGAATACTTCCCTCTTTCGTTTTGATCACTTCGACCAGCTTCATGATTACACAAAAAATGTTCGTTTCCAAACAATGTGTGCTCTAAGTACGTTGCTTCGAAGGGTTTAGTGGTCCAACTTGTGAATCGAAGGAGACTGTATTTCCAAATCGAAGCTTGTGACTGAAGGGAGACTGTATTTCCCATCGAAGCTTGTGGATCGAAACAGACATATTGCCCAATCGAAAGCCCGTGTTCGAAGGAAGCAATGTTGCCCAATCGAAGCATGTTTGCAGGCAGTAAACTAGTCTAGTCGAAAGTAGGCTTGCAGGCAGCAGACTTGTCCATATTCGAAAGAGGCTTGCAAGCAGCAAACTTTCCAATCGAAATAGGCTTGCAGGCAGTAAACTTGTCCAGATTCGAAAGAGGCTAAGAGTCAATCGAAGGGTGTAATCCAAGTTGCATTCGAAGGAGACCTGTCTGCACATGAAATCAAAGAAACAAAAAACACACATTTCGTGCTTGATTAGAAGTTAGTGATACATAGGCTAAGAATGTTCAAAACACTTGACAATTTCTGCATAATCAATGCTCGAAGGTGAGAGGTTAAAACCGACCGTATTTAGTGACCTTGACTGTTGCAAAAATAAAAATGGGATCTTAGGTCAAAAATTGGGGTACAACAGCTGCCCCTATTTAAGTTTCTTCTATCTGGAGATATGAAGATTCGAATCTTCATTTCGACGAGATTTAAGGGACTTAAATATAGAATACACAATTTTTGGCGTTAAGATACCGCAATTATGTTTTTGATATGATATGAATATAATGCTCTGAATTTTGTGGGGAATGACGCCACATGAAACAAACTATGCTGGAGAAACCAAGCACATTGTACAGTAACCCCACAGGGGAAGAGATTATAATTCCACTGGGGAAACAGAGTCATAGACTTCAAATGAGAGACTCTTGAATGATTTACATCAGTGTTGAGACTGGAAAAGAAATGATTTACATCAGCACTGAGGCTGGAAAACAAAATGATTGACATCAGCACTAAGGCTGGCAGATGATGATTGACACAGCACTGAGGCTGGCAAAGAAATGATTGACATCAGCACTAAGGCTGGAAAACAAAATGATTGACATCAGTACTGAGACTGGAAAATGATTGGTTTACATCAATACTGAGACTGGAAAAGGAAATGATTTACATCAGCACTGTGACTGGAAATAAACATCCCTGACTTCTGAATTTTACAAAGAACGGTAACACATTTCTTCTTTAACCAAGATATCGCTTGAAAAGGATAAAAATACAAATTTCCCCATGGAACTTTTCCGAAGAGGTGTCGTTTGCATTATTGTTGGGGATACACAAGCTGCTCAAATAAAGAGGCCGCCACTTGCTTCCTTTCAAAGGTGTCAATAACATACAAGTTGCTCATGAAGAGACCGCCGCTTGCTATTTTCTAAAAGGTGTCAATAACATACAAGTTGCTCATGAAGAGACCGCCGCTTGCTGTTTTCAAAGGTGACAATAACATACAAGTTGCTCATGAAGAGACAGCCACTTGCTGTTTTCTCAAAGGTAACAATAACATACAAGTTGCTCATGAAGAGACCGCCGCTTGCTGTTTTTCAAGAGAACAATAACACACAAGTTGCTCATGAAGAGACCGCCGCTTGCTGTTTTCTCAAAGGTATCAATAACATACAAGTTGCTCATAAAGAGACCGCCACTTGCTGTCTTCAAAGAATATTAAAGCACACAAGCTTCTCATGAAGAGTATGCCACTTGTTGCTTTCAAAGATACCAATAACCCACAAGCTACTCATAAAGAGACCGCCACTTGCTGTCTTCAAAGAATATTAAAGCACACAAGCTGCTCATGAAGAGTCTGCCACTTGTTGCTTTCAAAGATACCAATAACCCACAAGCTGCTCATAAAGAGACCGCCACTTGCTGTCTTCAAAGAATATTAAAGCACACAAGCTTCTCATGAAGAGTTCGCCACTTGTTGCTTTCAAAGATACCAATAACCCACAAGCTGCTCATAAAGAGACCACCACTTGCTGTCTTCAAAGAATATTAAAGCACACAAGCTGCTCATGAAGAGTCCGCCACTTGTTGCTTTCAAAGATATAAATAACACATCATGAAGATATTGCTGGAGGTGAGAATCAATAATTTCCCCGGGGATGGACAAACTGCTCATGAAGAGACCGCCATTTGTCATGACATAAAGAAATTCAGAAATAATCAAACTGCTCAAATAAAGAGTCAGTCGCTTGTTGTCACGTCGATATTCCAGAAGAAGGTTATGATAACACTACTAGGGAATAAAGTTCATCTTCAATACCATGAATAAATCCTTCCTGAGGAGACCGAGTATTTACATTGCAAAATAAATGCACTCTCCATCTAGGTTTCACAACCTAGAGATATCCAAAGGGTACCATTCACAAGAGACAAAGCTCAATCCAGGAATAAACTGGAGAGAAAATAGTCAAACAAGACTCTACCCAATGAGGAAACAACTCAAATGGGGATTTATCCTATCCAGAGATGGAAAAGGAAAGCTAAAGCAAGATTCTTCCACGAGAGTTAACTCAGTGGGGAATTAGAAAGGAGGCGCACTTTATGCTTAAGTTGACACTCTATTTGGGGAGAAGAAATATGATAACCAAAGTATACAGATCAAGAACATCAACAAATATAAATATGTGTGCATGATGCAAGTGTGAATGAATAAATGAATGTCACGTGTATGCTGACAAAACAGACAGGGGAGATAGACTGAAGATGATAAGACATCACAGCACAACCCGACACTCGGCTAATCTCAACAGGATGGGAACATTACTGGAGATAAAAACAAAATCCATCCTTGGAGAAAAGTCCTTTTACAAGGCTTAAATATCTCTGGAGAGGAAAATGTTTTTCGGTGAAAAACCCAAAGTCCAGTCTTTTATCACCAATAATCCATTGAAAGGATAATAACACAAACATTGTTTCAGCTGGAAAGAAGTCTTGCTTAGCTGGAGATACTGGGAACACCACCCTCTGATAATGTGTGCAAAACATATCACATATCTTAACAAATCTGGATTGCCCCTGGGACTAATTTTGGATGCCCCAAGTTTACTGCTGATAAGCTGCATGTTGCATGACAATTCTTGCGAATAACTTCACTTCTAAAATTCCCCAAGCTATATGGTTGATGAGGAGAAATCGTCTCAAGAGGATTTTACAAAAGACCTGGCATTCACCATGCTCCGGTGTCTTCAAACTCTTAGAGAGATTCATCAAATCTTGACGTGATTGCCCCGGATTGACTGTAGTTGGCACAACAAAGTCTTCAAATTTTTCCCAAAAGAGTAAACAAGTTGGGAAATCATTAACTGGGAGAAGCAACATGTTCGTGCTTAAAGTCTTCATGTGACATGCCCCCTGATATGATTTTTTCTTGAAATGATTCGCCATTTACTCAATCATAGTTTCAGGCCTTAAAAGAATAAACTCATCACTAATGCTTATATGTGAGCTTCCTTGATATCAAACAAATGTTTTGCAGTTAGAAAAAGTTTATTATGAGAATGAAAATTCTAATGCAACAGTTATGTAAGTCTTGAAGATTTTGAAAAGATATCGCACAAATTTTACGAGTTAGAGCGCCATTTATTTTTGTATAGGAAAAACATATGATACCAACATAACTACATAGAACATTCATGGGAGTCAGGAACACTATCTCATTGAAGTATGCTTTCAAAATAACCTTGCTTCAATTAGGACTTTTGAAGGTTGTAACGTGGTCTGGTTCATCGTTTTTTAGAAAAAAACTTTTAAGGCTCAAAATTTATAGGTGCCCACCCATTCTTCGTGATGTTCTCCAACCCTATGTTCAGTTAATTCAACAACAGTGTTCATCTCTCAAAAGGATTTTGTGACGGTTAAGGAAACGACGAGGCTTTCTGAGTAGAAACCACCCTTATGTCTTCGTGTTTGTAGTCACCAATTTGTTCTTTGCTGAGGACTTTTCTTTGTAGTCCTTTCTTTGAAATTTTTATTTTCCCTAACTTTTGCCTGAACTAATTCTTTTGAATTGATAGTCCAACGAGATGCCTTAATTTTTGCCTAAGTCACTTATTTTCAAGTTTTTTGACTTAGCAGGCTTTTTCTTTTTTTCTTGATTTTTGATTTTTTTGAACAAAATGTGTGACATTAGCTTGTCTTTACTTGTTGAGAGGATTGTGACTTCCTCGTTTCTTGATGAATGAGGGATAACATTGTGGTTCCACATCTTCTAGATTCATTATACATGAAGGATAACCCTCATAGTTTCTCTTCAGAAATATCTTTCTTACGAATTTTGAACACTCAATCAGATTAACTGAAAACTACCCTGCCCCAGGTTAAAATTTGATGTTTTTTTTTGTATAGAAAAGAAACTCCTACTTCAAAGCTCAAAAGGGGTTAGCAAGGGATTATCTTCCTTATATCTCCAGTGTTTAGGGATTTGAAACAATGCCTGTACATCGTCAGCAAGATTTTATTCAAAAGCACACAACCAGAGATTTTGTGTTTTTTTAGATCATCATCCTCCCTTCAATCTCTGCCTAGGCAAGAGAATGGGCAATAAGTTGGTATCATAATGCAAAAAGAAATTTAAAATTTGAAAACAAATATGAGTGAAACAAATGAATTTATTCAAGAAAAACATACTCATTGTATTAAGATAATCATTCAGATGCAAACAAGTTCTTACATGCAAACAATGTTTTGATAAACAAGAAAAATTACAAAAAGCATGAATAAGTTAATAATCTGGGAAGGCTTTCCATCTGGATTTGTGCTGAAGGAAACCTCTCTTTAACTTCAAGGCCAAAATCAACAGAGATTCACTTATGCTTTAGCAAAGGGGTTGACTTGGGCGGAAACCAAAATTCAGACCAAACCAGTTAAGGGCTCCACACTAGCTTTCAAATTAGTCATCTCTCTGCGGAGTTCAGAAATCTCTTGCTTGATATTCTCCATTGTTCCCTTAGCGCGAGTGTTGTACTAGTGAGACCAAAGGAAAAATAAGACTTGGAAAAAGACCTTTGAAAGTGAAACAAAAAATGTAGAATGATGCATGATATGCAAAAGAGAATTTTTATTTGACTTTCAAGGAACTCAAGATATTAAGTTGTAAACATGAAAGTATGAAGATAGAAGATGAATTTTAAATTGGATCAAAGCGTTGATCAAGTTATCATCAAGATCAATCATCCATTTTGGTGGATTAGGGTTTTCACTCTATCAACACCCAAGATCCATTGAGATTGACGAAACTTGTGATGTTTACAAAGAAAGGCTTCCAAATTCCTTGAAAGTCAAGTGAAAAGGGTTTTATGGATGCATGAATGCATGGCTATGCAACAACCACAAGCAAGGTCACAAACAAAGTCGAAAGGTTTAACGTCACGAGCATGGAGTCAAAGGTAAAGAACATCCCCAAGGTATGTACTAACGGTTTAATCACACCTATAGAACAAGGTTCTAAAAGTTCCCAGAGTCTACATTTCTCCTTCGGATATTACCAACGTCCCAATTACTCGGTAATCAACAATATTCTCAAGAGAAACTCGTCTGAGTGCAGTATCTCGTGACAACTACTTCCGGATTACTCCGTTATAGTCTCCGCACTACACCTAAGAGGCCAAGATGGGTTAGGGTTCTACGGTTCTCAGCTTCTCTGGCTCCCAGGTCGAAAATAATAATGTCTTCCCGATTACTCGGTAAACAAATATTACGTTCAAAAGGGTCTTCCAATGAGTGGGGGATCTCATGCCTCCTTCTTCGGGATTACTCCCTCAAAGTTAACATGACTATACCGCCCGTCCTATTCCTAGGTGTAACTTAGTCCGGGTATAGGACTTGTCTTTTGTAATCAACACCCCAAATAACCACAATATATACATATAATCAAACAAACAAATAATAATAAAATAGATAAAACAAATTAGGCTTAACCCACTTAGGGATGGACCAACAAGAGGTCAATCTTTCCCTAGCAGAGTCGCCAATTCTATAGCGGTGAAAATCGAAGATCGAGCTATTAATTAACTCGACTCGCAAAAGCAAGAGTCGCCACCGCGCTTTATTATTTCCAAGGGAAAAGGGAAAAGAGCAAAATAAAACCCTAAAATAGGAAATGTAAAATAATACTTAAAAGTAATAAAAAATACAATGCGTTTTTTGAAAGAGATCGAGAGTTCGGGGGTTGGTTATGCAATGGGAAGGTATTAGCACCCAATGCATCTGCGGTACTCCGCAGGAACCTTTTGAAATATCTGTTTTTTATTAAAATTGTTTGTTATATACAAGAGTGTATTTATCTACAACTATGTTTGTTTAAGGGGAAAGAAATGAGTTTTTATTATTGCGTTCGTGAGGGTTTCGCGACCCTTTGCATACGTATCCAATGAAGGAATCAAAACACCGTAGTTCCCCTAGAAAAAAGTTGATTTGTTTGTGTTTTTTAGTGGGCGACATTAACGCACGCATTCTAGCAATAGGCATGGCCGGTATCGCGGTAGAACGGAGATAACATGCCCTTGGGGGGAGCTTTGATTTGTTGAGTGTTTTTGCATGTTTTAAAGTATGTTCAAGTAATGATTAAAGAGTGTTTTTTTTTGGATTTTTTGGTTTGTTTACTTGTTGATTTTATCTCGCCTAATTACTAGCATTTGTACAAAGTAAAAAAAAATGCAGAAAGATAAAACCTACGCTATTACAAATATATCAAAAGGCATAAAAAATATGAAAAAAAAAGAAGACAAAAGTAAGAAAAAAGAGTGTATTTTGACCCAGGCAGTAGCACACTTCGACTGGCATTCTGTTTGCCTCCTTCGATTGGGGCTGGCAACAGTGAAGTCACGTCTTTCGATTGGGCCTTGGTAGGGGCGAGGTCCTGTCCTTCGATTGGGCAAAGGCAGCAGCAAGTTGTATCCTTCGACTGGGAGTTCGCACCAGTGAGGTTCTGTCTTTCGATTGGCTTGGCAATCAGTGTATGGCGAAGTCTTGTGATTCTGCCTTGTTGCCTTCTTCGACTGGAGGTTGAAAGCAGTGAGGGAATATCTTTCGACTGAGACTGGAAGTTAGTGAAAGCATACTTTCTGGTTCTGCCTCCTGGTTGTCTCTTTCGTTCGACCTGGAAAAAGAGGGTAGAAGCCAGAAGCTTCGTTTCCTATTTCCTGTTTCCTGTTTCTTTCATTTCAAACATTAAATGACAACATGGCCTGAGGCCATGCTAGTATTTGTTTGGTAAACAGTTTAACAGTTAAAGCAAATTCAGGTAAACAGCAAGCAAAAACGAAAGGGTTAACTTTTTAAAAAATGTTAACAGGGTGGAAACGAAAAGAAACAGTGTGTTATGTACATGCTGGAAACAAAAAAAAATATTATTTACATGTTATGGCATGAAACGAAAAGTTCAAGGGTAAGAGTGACTTACCTTGCTTCTGGCATTGAATGGATGTGGGGCCTTGAGTGGTGGCTCTGGATGCTGGGTTCTAAAGAGGGGTCACAGGCTGTGCTTGGAGCACTGGATTTGAAGGAAAAGAAAAAGCAAGTGTGATGCTTCTTTGATTCGAAGGAGACTGAAGTGTGGTTGTTCTTCAGAATCGAAGGAAGTAAGTGTTTGGGGATTCTGGGTTTATTCTCACAAGTATTGAAGGGACTTGAGAGATTTTTTGTGTTTGAGAAAATTTGGTGTTTTTGAGAATTTTTTGAAGATTTGTTCGCCTGGCCAAAAGGTCCTCTTTTCAAAAAAAATGTGTTATAGCCTCTTTATTTATAGGCGAGCTTTGATATGGTTTTGGGAGGAAATTAAATAATATTTGAATTATTTGGGTATACTGCCCCCTTGTTTTCTTCAATGCAGTTCTTGTGCACTCCGTTTTTGTGCAAGTACAGGACTGAGACAACGCAGGCTTTTCAATATTTTGGAGCTTAGTGGCAGGTTGGTGCTAGACTGCTACATAGCAGCACAGCTGGCTTGAGTTTGGCAGTATATGGGACTTTAATTAACAAACTCCTTGAATACTTCCATCTTTGTTTTGATCACTTCAACCAGCTTCATGATTACACAAAAAATGTTCGTTTCCAAACAATGTGTGCTCTAAGTACGTTGCTTCGAAGGGTTTAGTGGTCCAACTTGTGAATCGAAGGAGACTGTATTTCCAAATCGAAGCTTGTGACTGAAGGGAGACTGTATTGCCCATCGAAGCTTGTGGATCGAAATAGACATATTGCCCAATCGAAATCCCGAGTTCGAAGGAAGCAATGTTGCCCAATCGAAGCATGTTTGCAGGCAGTAAACTTGTCCAGTCGAAAGCAGGCTTGCAGGCAGCAGACTTGTCCATATTCGGAAGAGGCTTGCAAGCAGCAAACTTATCCAATCGAAATAGGCTTGCAGGCAGTAAACTTGTCCAGATTCGAAAGAGGTTAAGAGTCAATCGAAGGGTGTAATCCAAGTTGCATTCGAAGGAGACTTGTCTGCACATCAAATAAAAGAAACAAAAAACACACATTTCGTGCTTGATTAGAAGTTAGTGATACATAGGCTAAGAATGTTCAAAACACTTGACAATTTCTGCATAATCAATGGTCGAAGGTGAGAGCTTAAAACCGACCGTATTTAGTGACCTTGACTGTTGCAAAAATAAAAATGGGATCTTAGGTCAAAAATTGGGGTACAACAACCTCTTTTTTTGGTTTTCGTTATCCCTTCTTTTTCCTGAATTGTTTCTTTTGTGATTACACTCAGTGGGATGCCCCAGTTTTTTTTCTTAAGTCTCCTTCATAGGTTTTGACTTAATGGGCTTTTATTTTGAGAGATAATGACTGCCTGCTTTAATGATTATGCGGAACCATCACCATCTTCTAATTTAGAAGGACATCTTCGCAGACATTCATTGTATGCAAAGCGGAAGATTGCGACTATGTGCGCGTATGAATTGACTGAGAAAAATACCCTTCCCTAGGTTATGATCAAGGGTTTTAATTTGCATGAAAAGAAAAACTCCTACTTCTTTGGCTCGAAGGGGTTGGCTAGGGATTATCTTCCTTATAACTCCACTGTTTAGGATTTGAAACAACGCTTGTACATCGTCAAGGGGGTCTGTTCAAAAGCATACTGTGGAGATTGTGGTATCATTTTCATCATCCTCCCTCTAAAGGATTAGAGCTTTTGATCGAGAGTTGAATATTGCAAAAAGGGAAGAAGTTTAAATATAATGAATACAAATGAATTGATTCAAAACAGACATATGCACGACATTGATAAAGTAACCGAGTTTAACATGAATATATTTTCGAACAATCAAAAGAAAATTATAAATTGAAAATTCTAATGAACAAAAGCCTCATTGCCTGAACTTGTCACTTCAGATGTTGTGTCTTTGAGGAATGGCAGAAGAACTTATCCTGACCATCTTGTGTGAATTCCAATGCTCCTTCATCAATCAGGTCTTGAATTTTGTATTTCAACCTCCAACAGTCGTTAGTATTATGCCCCGGACTGTTGGAGTGGTATGCACATCTTACATTAGGATTGTAGTTAGGGGAATAAGTCTTGGGATTTGGATGAGGTCCTATCAACGTAATCATATTCATCTTCAACAGGTGTTGCAAAGCTTGAGACAATGACATGTTGAGTTTGGTAAACTTCCTTTTGTGTTCATTCGGCTTACTCTGATTAACCCATTGTTTTTGGTGAGGTTGCTGTTGGACCCGTGATGTGGTAGAAATTGGGAAAAGTCCACTCTTCACCAAACCAGCCTCTTGTCATCTCGGAAGTTGATGAATGACTTGGTCCCTAACCTCGATTGTTTGCTTCATACGGCTGCAGCCGTCTTGATGAAGTTTCTTGATAATGGCTGTCAACTCTTCTTGTCCCCGGGCTAGGCCTTGGATAAGAGCCCTCTGCCCCAGCATCTGGGTTCTCATTGTTTCAACTTCAGCTTGCAATTGTTCCAACCGTTCGTCCTTATTGTCTCCAGGACTTTCCTTGGCGAGGTTCACGACAAGGAGTACTTTCAACTCTTCCTTCCCCTTGGAGAGTGGTGATACGGTGGCACGACCGATTGTTTGATGCTGGTTTGCGTTTTGTGTTTGCAAAATGTCGCGGTAAGCAAGAGTCGCCACCAACTTTTATTTCATCCAACCGGAAAGGAAAAAAGTACAAAAAAAAATCCTTTTTCAAGATATTCTGAGTACGGGGGGTAGATTATAGAAAGGGAAGGTGTGAACACCCTTTCTATCCATGGTTTTCCATGGGCTCTTAGGTACTTACTCATCTTTTTAAATTTCTTGTGTATGTGCTTTGTTTTTGAAAAGAGTTTTAACTTCGTGATAACCCTTGTATCAGTCCTCAAAGGTGTGACGAAGTTGTTTTAAAAATTTGTTTGAAAAGTGTAAGTGTGAAAGGTTTTGATTTTGAGAAAATAACTACTAGTATCTACTTACTCGAAAAAGATCGTTTCTATTCTCGTTTCCTTTAGACAACGTTATCCCACTATTGAGAAATAGGTAACACCGTTGTTGGAGTTGTAAGGGTCAATTCAAAAGGGACGTACGATCACTAAAGCAATGTTAGGACATCTTAGTAATAACCCTAGAGTCTTAATATCATATTCGAGGAAACATTTCCGAGGCAACATTCGAATGGGACGTTTTGATCTTTTTTAGACAGGAGGGCCACCACTAAGACACCCTATACTTAATGATCGTTTACCGAAGGCGACCGAAGTGAGAGTATACCCTAAGAGTGATATATGAGAGTGATTAGTTTCAGTTATTTATCTTTGCACATTATGGTTTTCTAAATGTATTAATTTGTCATGCATTCTTGTCATGCAATCCTATTAGCATACATCTAGACGGTTAACTATTTGCAGAAATTAAAAATGCGAGAAAGTAAATCTACGCTATTACAAGGCTTCGGGGAAGGGGATTAATTACATAGCCAAAACCCCGGGAAAAAGCGATAACTAAAAAGACCTAGATTAAATTACAAACCATGAACCGTTACAAAAATATTGGCAAAAATAAATAACACACGCACGATGAATTGAATACGAAACAACTAGGGTTTTGACCCTTGCTTAAACCTAATTGCGATTGATTAAAAAATGTTTTTGTTTTGTTTTGTTATTTTAAGAAAATAAAGAAATCATTAAAAATAAAATCCTAATTCTAATTGATTTTAAATTAAGAAAAATAAATTAAATTATTCTAAAACCTATTTTTGTATTTTTATTTATTTGAGAAAAAGAGAAAATAAAATTAAATCAAGAGTTTTTAACCTAATTTCTATTTTGATTTTATTTATGAAAATAAATCACAATTTTCCTATGTTAAACTAAATTAAGTTAATTTTGATAATAAAAAAAACTAATTCTAATAATAACTTTTTTATGAAGTCTTGATTTTATGATTTTTTATGAAAAATAATTAATTTGTGAATTAAAATAAATAAAGAAAAGAAATAAAAAAAAGAAGTAAATGGGCCTGGTGGTGTTGCTGAAAGGGGGGTGCCAACTGAATTTCTGGGCCCAATAAAGCTAAGGCCTGCTTGACTTTGCCTGATTCAGTGCATACGTTGACTGAAGGCGCATGATGGACCTTTAAGGGAAAGGTATTCGATCTGGAGCACTGATGAATTGGATGGCTAGATCTTGAGTTGCATAGTGGATGCTTGGACGTGTGGTATACCTGATCACCTATTGAAAAATAACATGAAACGAAATATGGGACCTGGGGATCGAACCCAAGCCCTTATGCATGTCTCCAATACACACTTGCCAACTGAGCCACGCGTTTTTGTTGTATACATAATGGAAGTAAGACAATATAATAAAAAAAATCAATAATATTTTCAAAACGCGCTAAAATTCAAATAACCCAATCAGTGAATGCCATGCATTGTCTTCTTCCTCCCAACCGTCGTTTTAGGAAAATAAACTTTTACCTACTGACGTTTTGTTGTAGGTGTAGACCCGTGTATCTCAAAGATCATCCACAAGCAAGATAAATGACCATGGCTGGTACCAATCAACTCGTCTCATCCTCACGTGTATCATGGTACCAGAATCAACGTCCCATTTAACCTGTATTGCAAAGCTCTAAAACTAAACAAGAAACCCTAGCCATGGCAGTTTTACATACAATCATAAAAAATGTAATTAAATAGAATGATTAGCTTGCAAACTCAATAAGGAATAACAATATGTAATCAAAACTTGCAAATGATGTATAAATCAATGAAAATGAAAACGAGTTTTTTAAGCTAACCGTGTGAATGCTACAACGTGTTTCAGGATGTGGGGAGGCTTGCTAGTGATTAGAACATGTTCCTGTGGCGTCCAACAATCGATTGGTAAGGTTAGGATGGCTTGAGATGGCCTGTAACTTGGAATTTTATCTGCACTTTTTCTTTGAAATTTTGAAATTTTGTTTTCCGCCTCTTTCACGATTTCTCAACCTCTTCTCTTGCCTTGGATTCCTTCTGTATATGTAGTGCAACCTGTTAGGTCAACAAAAACAAATTGAATCTTGCCCATTATGAAGATTTGATTTGGTCTTTCATGGCATATGATATCTTTCCAAATTTGCTTCAATCCAATCATTTTCAACCCAAACCAGTCTTGCATGAATTGGTTCTCATTTGACAGCACATAAGATCTTCCTTCAATGCAAAAATCATCCCTAAAACACATTATATGATTTATTTAGATTTATTTGATTTTATTTGACTTTTAAATGAATAAAAATCAAAATAAATTAAATAAATAAATAAATAAATCATGGAGGGTCCTATAGGTCGTGGACTACATTATCATTGAAGTGCAAGCATAAAAAGTTGGGCCCATTTAGCAAAAAATGCAAATTTGAGCACATTTGACTTTTGGCAATTTTGCAAAAAAGGTCAACTTGGTCAATGCATAACTCTCTCAATTTTGACCCTAGAGAGGTGTTCTTGGACTTTTTAGAAATCTTAGGATGTCCCCTAAGCAACCCTTTTGGTATCATCTCAATTGAGTCTTCCATGTTCATGTATGAAGCTTTGACCCAAAATGTGTTTTTGTTGACTTTCCAAAATGACCTATAATGTCAAAATTCATATCTTTTTCTGAGTGCATATTCTGAACTTGGGAGATGAAGATGAATTATAGGTAATTGCATCCTCTTAAAAATGAGCTTTGGATGGATCATTTCTTATAAATTATGAGAAAGTTATGCTTGGTCAAAGATGAGTTGACTTTCCTTGCAAAACCCTAATTTAGCAACTTTTGGGTTTTAATGAATTGTGAGAAATCCTTGATGAATCATGATCAACCCTTGATAAAATGATGAATGATACTTCACAATGAGGAGTTTGACCAAAAATCTTGAAGTTTGACTGTATGTGGGCCATAATAGACTTTTGACCTAACACAATTGATTTTCAGGCCTTTGAGCAATTGACTGAGCAAACTTCTTCTGTAAGGCTTGAAACTTGACACGGATGATCTTGGGAACATATTAGGACAATGGAAGGAATTTGGGATCCTTTGGACTCAAGCATCTTGATGAAAAATAATACCCTAATTTGAGGTAGACTGTCTTAGGAGAGAGTTTGTCTAGTCAACTCTTGAACTTCCTTGAGCAGTTTGGGGACTTCACATGACATTTGTTGAGAAATATGGGAGGGAAAATTTTGGGGTAAAACAGCTGCCCCTGTTCAATCTTCTTAAACCTGAGGATGTAGATTGGCTCTTCTGCCTTTCGTGATCTAAAGGTGGAAGGTGATTGGACACTACAGTGCCCAGAAATTTGCACTCACATGAATCGATACTTGATTTTTGATATCGGGAATGGGCTTATAGATGCCATTTAGAAGTTTCTAGAGAATTGTTGGAGATGGGCTTAAAGATGCCATTCGAGGAAGCGTTGATCACAAAAGAGATTCTTTGCGAGAACCTGTATACCTGTTGTTTGAGGAGGACTCTACTGGGGAATGTTGGTCTCTATGTTGAGAGAAATGGAGTTTTAGGAGCTTCAGTTGTCTATTACTCTGCTGGGAAATAATTCCGGTTTGGGAAGCGGAAGTGAACTGTGTGTTTGGTCAGGGTATATGTTGCACCGTAACTTTCTGGGGAAATGTGAATTCGATTGTGTTTGGTTGGGTCCCGGTTTTACAGTGTTGTGGACTGTTGTCTGGGGATAAGAGAGGAAGAACTCGGATAGTTAGGTTCTGAGAAGGAACCTGGATAGTAGGGTTACTTCGAGACAAAAGCCTGGATAGTAGGGCTGTGAGAAGGAACCTGGATAGTAGGGTTACTTCGAAATGAAAGCCTGGATAGTAAGGCTGTAAGAAGGAACCTGGATAGTAGGTTTACTTCGAGATGAAAGCCTGGATAGTAGGGCTGTGAGAAGGAACATGGATATTAGGGTTACTTAGATATGAAAGCCTGGATAGTAGGGCCGTGAGAAGGAACCTGGATAACAAGGTTACTTCGAGATGAGAGCCTGAATAGTAGGGCTGTGAGAAGGAACCTGGATAGTAGGGTTACTTCGATATGAAAGCTTTGATAGTAGGACTGTGAGAAGGAACCTGGATAGGTGGGTTACTTCGAAATGAAAGCCTGGATAGTAGGAATGTAAGAAGGAACCTGGATAGTAGGGTTACTTCGATATGAAAGCTGGGATAATAGGGCTGTGAGAAGGAACCTGGATAGTATGGTTACTTCGAGATGAAAGCCTGGATAGTAGGGCTGTGAGAAGGAACCTGAATAGTAGGGTTACTTCAATATGAAAGTCGGGATAGTAGGGCCGTGAGAAGGAACCTGGATAGTAGGGTTACTTCGAGATGAGAGCCTGGATAGTAGGGCTGTGAGAAGGAACCTGGATAGTAGGGTTACTTCGATATGAAAGCTTGGATAGTAGGGCTGTGAGAAGGAACCTGGATAGTTGGGTTAGTTAGAAATGAAAGCCTGGATAGTAGGGCTGTAAGAAGGAACCTGGATAGTAGGGTTACTTCGATATGAAAGCCTGGATAGTAGGTCTGTGAGAAGGAACCTGGATAGTAGGGTTACTTCGAGATGAAATCCTGGATAGTAGGGATGCTTCGGAATGAGTTTGGGAGAAACTGCAGAGGGAACCTGGGTAAGGTTGTTCTTGTCGCGCCGATGATTACTCTGTTTATCTTCGAGTGTCGATCATGGACCTGCTGGAAATTGCTGATAATAATTGTCTTTCTGGAAAGAGATATATGGTTAGTTTTATGCGATGCATGAGATGCATTGTATAATGATGCTCTCAAAAATAAATGAGACTATGTTATATGTGATGTATGCACATGTCGTGATGTATGAACATGAAATGCTGACGTAATAAACTAAGTCCGGGAAAATAAATCCCTGACTACTGTTTGGAGAGTATGAGAAATGGTATTCTTGACTGCTGTAATAAAACATAGTTCATATGCTTCTGTTAGGGATGGTGAACAAAGATGACTGTGCTGGGGATTTGCCCTTTGTTTACGAATATTCTGCCTAGGAGAGACTCTACTTGAGAACAACTCTGCAGGGAATAACCCTGTTGGAGAGGAGATGCTCTGTTGATAGATCTACTGACTTGGAGAAACAACTTAGCTGGGGAGGAATCTTGTTGGAGATTGAATTTCTGCTTGTGAGAGAAATAAACTCTGCTTTGGGAAAAATTTACCGACTCACCCGTGATTGTCAACCTCAGCTGGGGAGTTATATCCTGCTCGGGAAAGCTAACATCACTGTCTTTGGATACCTTTTACTCTGTGGGGAGTGTATGTATCACTACTCATGTTCTCAAGACTTCTCTATCCCGGTACTTGATGGGCAGAATAACTGTAAGGTGTGGGCACTTCCTGTTTGTCCCTATTCCTAGAATAACGAGTAATCGTCTTTTGTTTCTTGTGTAAATATTTATGAGCAACCATTATTTTCAAATGCATATATAAAAAATGAATCATTGGACGTTCTTGCAAAACAAAACAGAAAAAGAAAAACAAATTGAAATTTCTGGTGAAAATGAATTGTATTGATTTTTGAAGTTGGCCTGTAATAGGCGTTTTGTACAAAGAGGCTGGCGTCCTAGTAAGAGAATGCTACCGAAAGACAGAAATTATACAATTTGTGTAAAAGAAAGAAAAATAGCTATGTGAAACAATCCCATTGAGTTCCAACTCTACTATTGCCTTTATATCTTCAAGCATCTCATCACCCTGCTGCTTGGTCGAAGGTTGATCAGATTGATTGGCACTATCCGAGCTTGATAGTCAATACCGAAGTTTGGTTGCAAGATGATCCCATGATACATAGTGTTACGCTTCAATCCCTAATTTTTTCCTGAACCTCCCTTTCGGGTTTTCAGTCCACCGGGATACCCTTTTTTGCCCAAGTCGCCTTTTTAGGTTTTCGACTTGCCGGGTGTACAATTTTTTTCATTTTCATCCCTTACTTTTGCCCGAACCCTTTTGGTTCACCGGGAAGCCCTTATTTTTTCCTAGGCCAGTCAACCTAGCGGGTCTTTGATTATGCATAATATCTTTTCACTATGCCTGCATTGACGGGGTGATGAAGGTCGTCACCATCCATGGTGGTTAGAATCGTAGCTCCTCCCGAGAAAATGTTCTTAACCACAAATGGCCCTTCCTATGTAGGGGTCCATTTTCCCCTGGGATCACCTTGCGGTAGTATGATGCGTTTGATCACCATATCCCCAACTTGATATTCTTGACATCTGAATTTCTTGTTAAAAGCCTTGATCATTCGATTTTGATACGTCTGACCATGACAGATAGCAGTAAGTCTCTTTTCATCGATTTGATTCAGCTGATCAAGTCGGGTTTGGATCCAGTCGTCTTCGTTCAAACCCGCATCCTTCATAATCCTGAGAGAGGGTATCTGGACTTCGATGGGTAGGACTGCCTCCATGCCATATACCAGAGAGTAGGGCGTTTCCCTTGTCGATGTCTGTGCTGAGGCACGGTACCCATGAAGAGCGAATGGTAACATCTCGTACCAGTCTTTGTATGTCACCATCATCTTCTGCACAATCTTCTTGATGTTCTTGTTAGCTGCTTCAACAACTCCATTCATCTTCGGCCGGTAGGGAGAAGAGTTATGATGCTGAGTCTTGAACTGTTTGCAGAGCTCGATGATCATTGTGTTATTGAGATTTGTACCATTGTCAGTAATAATCCTCTCTGGTACACCATATCGACAGATCAGATTATGTCGGATAAACCGCGCCTCGACGTTCTTGGTTATTGTAGCAAGGGAAGCTGCCTCAACCCACTTTATGAAGTAATCAATTGCTACCAGAATGAAACGATGCCTGTTAGACGCAGTAGGTATGATCTCTTCGATCATGTTGATGCCCCACATTGCAAAGGGCCAAGGAGCTGTCAAAACATTCAGGGGAACCGGTGGTACATACACCTTATCAGCATAGACTTGGCACTTATGACAGGTTCGCGAATGCTGCTAAATATCGGCTTCTATAGTGGACCAGTAGTACCCTTCCCGTAGGATTTTCTTCTCCATGGTATGTCCACTAGAATGGGTTCCGAAAGTACCTTCATATAATAATGCCATGATCCTTTCTGCCTTGCTCTTGTCCACACATCGCAGTAAGGTTGAATCACGGTTACACTTATAGAGAATTCCATTACTGATGAAGAACTTCACAACGAACCTTCTCAGAAACTTCTTATCATTAACAGATGCCCCTTCAGGGTATTCTTGAGCCTCAAGATACCTCTTTACCTCGTGAAACCAGGGTTTATCTGCTACCTTTTCAGTCTCAACATCACAACAATATGCGGGTTCATCCAACCTCTCAATGGTAATCTGGGGAGCCTCATTGTCCCACTTGACTTTGAACATAGAAGACATGGTAGCTAGCGCGTCCTCCAACTGGTTCTCTTCTCGTGGGAAATGTTCAAAGGTTATCTCCTCAAAGTGTGGGAGCAATGTCAGTACATATTCTTTGTAAGGAATAAGATTCGGGTGCTTCGTATCCCACTCCCCTTTGATCTGACTTATCACCAGAGTGGAATCTCCGAATACACTCAAGAACTTAATCCTCAGGTCAATAGAAGCTCGAAGACCCATGATACATGCTTCATACTCTGCCATATTGTTGGTGCAGTTAAAACATAATCGGGAAGTGAATGGAGTATGGCAACCTTCAGGAGATATAATTACAGCGCCAATGCCGTTACCCAATGCATTCGAGGCTCCATCAAAATACATAGACCATCGGGATCCCTCCTCGGGTCCTTCATCCGGTCCAGGTTCTTCGCAGTCGATTACCAACATGATGTTCTCATCCGGGAACTCGAAATTCATGGACTGGTAGTCATCCACGGCCTGATGCGCCAAATGATCCGCCAATACACTCCCCTTGATTGATTTTTGGGTTGTGTATTGGATGTCGTACTCGGTTAAGATCATCTTCCATCTTGCTATCCTTCCAGAGAGAGCGGGCTTTTCGAAAATATACTTGATCAGATCCATCGTTGATATCAACAAATTGGTGTGAGTCAACATATACAGTCTCAGCCGGCGAGCAGTCCATGCCAAAGTGCAGCAAGTTTTCTCGAGCAATGAGTATCGGGTCTCATAGTCGGTAAATTTTTTGCTAAGGTAGTAAATAGCGTGCTCTTTTCGGCCAGACTCGTCATGCTGCCCTAGCACACACCCCATTGAATGGTCTAGCACTGTCAAGTATAAAATCAAAGGTCTTCCTTCAACTGGAGGCATCAAAATTGGTTGTTCTTGAAGGTATTCCTTGATTCTTTCGAAAGTGGTCTGGCATTCATCATTCCACCTTACCACTTGATCTTTCTTCACCAGCTTGAAGATTGGCTCACAAGTAGCAGTCAGATATGAAATGAACCTGGCGATGTAATTCAAGCGTCCCAAGAAACCTCTAACTTCTTTCTCTGTGCGGGGAGCCGGCATCTCTTGTATGGCTTTTACCTTTGCAGGGTCCATCTGAATACCTTTGTCACTGACAACAAAACCCAGAAGCTTACCAGACCTTACCCCGAAGGTACACTTGTTCAGGTTCAACCTCAGCTTGTATGTCTTTAACCTATCAAACAGTTTCTGGAGATGATCAAGGTGCTCTTCCTCGGTCTGGGACCTGGCTATTATGTCATCAACATAAACCTCGATCTCATGGTGAATCATATCATGGAACAAAGAGACCATGGCGCACTGATAAGTTGCCCCAACATTCTTAAACCCAAAAGGAATTACCTTGTAACAAAAGGTGCCCCACTGTGTAACGAAGGTTGTCTTCTCCATGTCCTCAGGAGACATCTTGATCTGGTTGTAGCCTGAAAAACCATCCATGAAGGAGAAGATCTTATGTTGCATGGTGTTGTCGACCAGAACATCAATGTGAGGAAGTGGGAAGTCATCCTTGGGGCTTGCCCTGTTCAGATCTCTATAGTCCACCCACATCCGTACCTTACCGTCCTTCTTAGGTACCAGAATGACATTGGAAACCCACTGCGGATAAGAAGTGACAGCTAAGAACCCTGCATCGAACTGTTTCATGACTTCTGCCTTGATTTTTTCTGTCATTTCGGTGCGCATACGGAGAACCTTCTGCTTTACCGGAGGGCAGTCTTCTTTAGTCGGCAAGCGATGAACCACAATATCAGTTTCCAAACCAGGCATTACTTCATAGGACCAGGCGAAGATCTCAACATAGCCGCGTAGCATCTGTATTAACCGTTGTTTGACACTAGGCTCCAGATTCGCACCTATCTTGACCTCTTTCTTGTCTTCCTGCGTACCCAAATTCATTGACTCCACTGGATCTTCATGAGGCTGTATGGCCCTCTCTTCCTGCTATAATAGTCTAGCAAGTTCTCCAAGCACCTCACAATCATCCTCACCTTAGTCCTCGGCTTGGTTGATTGTATTTTCGAAGTCATAACTGGCAGTAGCAGAGTCGTTATCAATGGGATTCATAGTGGATATGGATCTACAGTATGATACGTGAGTGTGTGTAAGAAAATAACTGTTTTGATAAAGTGGGAAACAGAAAAGAAAATACAAGGAGCACAAAATTTGTAATGCAAGAAACATCCAATGCTTTATTAATGATATATGAAATGACAAATAATAGCCCTCACAAGCAAAGCCAAGGTACCTCGGGCAAGGCACTGGGCCGTAAAGTTTCAAACTGTTTATTACAAATCTTAAAACAAAAGTCAATTACTGCGGAATAAAAGAAACAGGTATGAAGTCCTTCGCCGTGCAGTTGTTCAGTCCATCATTGGTTGTTGGGTAGATCCAACTGTCGATGTATGAATCCTCTTCACTGTCTTCAATTACATTAACTCCCTGATTGCTGATGTGTAGAGGGGGTCTTCCAATCCGTGCGCGCCTAACAGCCCTTTGAGCCCCTTCTTCAACTATGGCCCTGGCGTCCTTGAGAGAAGCCATCTACAATGGAGGTTTGTTGGTAGTAACTTCAGTTGATGCCGAGAACTGAGGGACCTCTTCGAAATTCTGACAAGGAGTTTCTATGAATTCCCCGTCCATCTCCACGTAACGGAAGGAATTGAGATGACTCACCATATACTCTTCTTCACCTTGCACTGTGACAATCTTCCCCTTCACTGGGTACTTCAGCATTTGGTGGAGCGTGGAAGTAACTGCCCCAGCCTTGTGGATCCAAGGATGACCCAACAAGCAAGAATACGATGGTCTGATATCCATTACGTAGAAGGTGGACCTAAAAGTTTGAGAACCCACTTTGACAGGGATGTCCACCTCCCTCATGCACCATTCTCTTTGATTCATCAAAAGCCCTTACCACAACGTTACTAGGATTTAAGGTCAAACCTTCACAATCCAGACAATCCAATGCTTTCTTTGGCAGAGTATTCAATGAGGACCTGGTATCTACCAGCACATGGGCCATAGTGCTGCCCCTGCACTCGATCGAGACGTGCAGAGCATCATTATGATTTCTCCCTTTCGGTGTCAGATCCGCATCTGAGAAACCCATCCCATTGTCACCAGTCTGGTTGGCCATGCAATCTTTGAAGTGATCTGCTGAAGTTTCCTGCGGCACATGCGTAGTCTTGAGAAATGAAATCAAAGCCTTCGCATGGGCTTCAGAACACAACAATAGAGACAACATGGATATCTTTGACGGGGTCTTCCCTAGCTGTTCGACCACATTGTACTCGCTTTTCTTGATAATTTTCAGTATTTCCTCTATCTCTTGTTTAAAGGCTTCCACAACGATTTTCTTAGGTGCCTCCGTCCGGGCAGGCTCACCTATAATTTCTTTGCTCCGAGTCCCGGATGGCTCAGCAGCAGGGGTGATAACTGGAGTAAGAATAGGAATAGTAACAGGTGTAATAAATAGAGTAGGAACATGAGAACTGCCAGGAGTGCTGGTTGGAGCAGCAGTTGGAGTAACAATAGGCTTGATGATAGTCTTCGGGGAAATATCGGAAGAGAAGACCCTTCCACTTCGGGTAACTTTACTAGTCCCGACAATATTACTGACATCAGCATCAGCTTCTTCCGTCTTCAGATCTTGCTTAACACAATGGTAATATACATCAACACCATAATGCCATGGGACAACCTTGTCTGAGGTGTACGAAATGGGACAAGGAACAATGATTATTAGTGGAGCAATTCTTGGAACAGTTGTAACCCTAACAGGCTTTCTCGAGGAAACCTTGGAAGGATTGGCGGAAATGGTTATAATGGCAATGTCTTCATTTGGAACAAACGGAATCATGGTATTCTCGAACAAAATCTCTTTATTATCCATCAGGCGCTGAACACCTGACTTCAACAAACGGAAACCAATAGGCATAATTGAACACATGTGGCAACATTCACCACAACCAGGAAATAAACCGGCCAACAACAAATTCTTCTTAACAATCATCAGAGGAGTAGAAATTTCTTCAACAGAGGTCACAAACAAATCGGTGCCAACAACATTAACTCCATGACCATGTTTGGGCATAGGAGCAGTTATAACATTCGGCTTTTCCGAAGCGTCAAACTCAATCTCTTTGGCTTCGATCAAATCTTGTACTTTGTTTCTCAGGGCCCAACAATCATTTGTATCATGGCCCAGACTCTCGGAATGGTAGGCGCACCGCGCGTTGGGATTGTATCTGGGAGAAGTAGTGTTTGGATTCTTGGGAGCCTCTCTCAAGGTTGCCAAGTTGGATTTTAACAGATGAGGTAGAACTTCAGCCAAAGTCATGTTGATGCAGGTAAACTTCCATTGTGGTATCTCCACCCTTTGTTGATTGTTGCGTTGTGGAGCAACTGCGGGTCTTGGTATCACTACAACATTTACCGTTTGGCGGTGTTCATATCTGTTTTGGCCCCTCGGGCTATAGACTGCACTAGCTTCCTTCTTACCAGTAAAAGGCTTCTTTACTGAACTCGAAGAGGCGTCCTTCTATATTTTACCACTTCGAATGCCAGCTTCTACTCTTTCTCCAGTCAAAATCAACTCAGTAAAACCAGATGACGAGCTGCCGATCAAGTGATTGAAAAATGGACCAGATAACGTCCCTAGAAACATGTAAACCAACTCCCTATCAGACAAGGGGGTTGGACTCTTCCATCCAAATCTATCCACTTTTGAGCATAGTCCTTAAAACCTTCACCTTCACCCATGGACATACCTTGGAGCTGAGTACGAGTGGGAGCAAGGTCGTGGTTATACTGATACTGCTTTTAGAAAGCATCAGCAAGATCTTCCCAGTTTCGGACACTGGCTCCTTCCAACTGGTAGAACCATTCAAGTTGAGTCCCTGACAGACTATCTTGAAAGAAATGCACCCACAAATTTCTATCAGTAGTGTGGGGTTGGATTTTTCTGATATACGAGCGGAGATGGAGTTTTGGACAGGACACACCATCATACTTGGAAAAAACTGGAGCTTTGAACTTATGAGGGATGACCACCCCCGATACCAGTCCTAATTCTCCAAAATCCAAACCAGGTATTTTCTGAATTTCCATAGCGCTCAGACAGTCTTCTAGTTGCTTTTACCTATCCTCAGCATGAGGATATTGCTCATCATCGTAATCAGTACCGTCTTCAGAAACTGTAGGACTAGGGTCCTTTTCCCTTTCTTGGTTCTCCCCGTCTTTGGATGAGGAGTTCAGATCAGCTGGTTGTCTCAACCTTTCTCCGAATCTTCTACCCATATTCAGAATTCTGACCTTCTTCTTCTTCTTCTTCTTCTTCTTCTCTTTCAGAATAAGGGTCTTCAAATCCTCCTGCCCCTTAGCCAGATTTATGAACATCTGTTGGAACTAGGTGTTTTGTGCCTGAATATCTTTGATGGCTTGATCGGAAGACATTTCTGCTGAAATAAACAGCGAAGAAGATGAGAAACCTGTAAAGGTACCTGTAATTATGTGCATAATAATGGGATGCGCATGTAATGATTTCAAAGACTTTGGGAGATTTAAATTTGTAAACCAAAAATAAACAAAACTTTATTAGCTTAACTTTGAAAGGTTCAACAATGCCTTTAAGGCGTTACAAAGAAGTAAATAAAACTAAAATCTAAAACTAGAAAAAGCAAAATCAAAGGTCCCATGGTCGCTTCCTCTTTGTGCTGATGTAGTCATTGATCACTCTTTCTTCCTCGAGCTGCCTGGTGAGCTTCAAAATCTTCCTTTCTTGCTCATGGTATTGTTCCCGGTAAGTATCCCGCTCATTCTTCAGCTGAATCCAAGACCTCTGCAACTCCCCAAGATCAGTGGGCATGTAAGGATAGAGAACCATGTAAGGAATGCCTTCTTCATTAGTGGGCTCCACAACCACTGGGAATACGGCCTCATAGGGCATCCCAAGCTTCTGGGCACAAGCTTGGGCCCATTGGAGGTAAGGCTGCATAGGAAGGGAAGTCTTTGGTCCCAACTCTTGTGGGTCAGATCTGTTCACCATGCCCCAAGTTCGTATAAACCCCCGACGATGCTCCTTAACATGCTCCTTATAGTCGAATACAATGTCCTCGAGAAGTAACTCATGGGGACCATCTCTCCGAGCACGACCAAATTGTTGCAAAGCTAGACAATGATTGTAAGTTATACCCCCTCTGGTACCAAGTAATGGGACATTAGGGTATCCCCCACAATGGTCAATAACAACAGTGTCTTCCATATCCCGGAAACACCAAATAATATATGTATGAGCAAGTGACATTATTCTGTAGGACCAACCCAAACCTTCTTCGTTCTTCAGCACAGACTTAGAGAGGTGCAAAATAAACCACCTCGACAGCAACGACATGCAACACATAAGATTTCATCTTCTCCTTATAGTACAGGTGTGGAGAGCATGCAAGATATCTCCCAGCAAGGTAGGCACTGGGTTGCGAGAAAGGAAAATCTTGACAGCATTCACATCTATAAAGGAATCCGGATTCGGGAAGAGAACCAAACCATAGATAAGGAGAGCCAAGATATCTTCCAAAGCTTGAAAATCTAAATCATCCCAGAATAGCTGAGCCTGGTCTATCAGAAATTTGGCTAGAAAACCTTCGACCCTGTTTTGTGTTTCCCAATTGGATATTACATCAGCCCATTTAAAATGCAGAGTTGAGGAAATGTCTTCTGGTCTAGGAACTTCTTCCATACCTGTGAAGGGTACCTGTTCAAGGATGGATATGCCCAATAGATGAGAGAACTCTTCCAAGGTAGGTACCAGCTGGTAATATGGAAAGGTGAAGCAATGATGCACGGGATCGAAGAACTGAAATAGTACGCTCATCATCTGTTCATCAAGGTTTGAAGTAACCAGGCTGAGAAGTTGACCGTGTCTCTTAATGAACATAGAAGTCTTGGAAACTCTTGAGGCTAGCTCTTTAAGTTGGGCAGGTATTTGCACAAAGTTGACTCAGATGAAGTATGAATTCCATGTTATGATGCATGATGTCATGATAAGCCACAGGTATAGCAAACAACAAGTATTGCAAACAAAGTCAAATCACACAAAATCCTTAGGTTTAAGGCTTGCATGAGGTCAAAGGTGATACCCTCTTGAAGTTTAGTTGGTTCAAACCTGTCCTAGAAAAAGTAACCGGGTTCTAGAGGATCTCAATATCACTGACCATCCTCCATCGGTCATGGTTTCAGCTCACGCAATCTTTTCTTGCGGACGGAACTATCTCGAGAGTATGGTCTCAATGAGTAGCATCGAGTATCAACCAGTTCTCAGCTTTACACGGAGGCCGGCTATCTCACTACTTTCTAATGGCCAAGTTGGGCAATTAAAGGTTCTAAGGTCAGCTGATGCTTAACGACACCATGCAGCGGCCCCGTATTCTCCTAGTTACTCCACAAGGGATACCGATACCAACCAATGTGCCACATCAACGTAGCTACTGCTTCAACCATATCGGTCTACGTCGTACAGTTCCATCACAGTCTATTGCTACTTACCTAAAAGGTATCCCCAGATCTGGGTTAGGATCTATAGTAACCCCAAACAGAACCCTCAAAAATAAAGTAAACAAAACAATCAAGAGAAGCAAATATGATGAACTAGATCCTAAGGTATACCCCACTTATAACTCCCCAGCAGAGTCGCCGGTTCTGGTGATACGGTGGCACGACCGACTGTTTGATGCTGGTTTGCATTTCGTGTTTGCAAAATGTCGCGGTAAGCAAGAGTCTCCGCCGACTTTTATTTCATCCAACCGGAAAGGAAAAAAGTACAGAAAAAATCCTTTTTAGAAAAAATCCTTACTATCACAAATTTATAGAAAGGCAAGGTGTTAACACCCTTTCTATCCATGGTTTTCCATGGGATCTTAGGTAATTGCTCATCTTTTTAAATTTCTTGTGTATGTGCTTTGTTTTTTAAAAGAGTTTTAACTTCGTGATAACCCTTGTATCAGTCCTCAAAGGTGTGACGAAGTTGTTTTGAAAATTTGTTTGAAAAGTGTAAGTGTGAAAAGTTTTGATTTTGAGCAAATACCTACTAGTATCTACTTACTCGAAAAAGATCGTTTCTATTCTCGTTTCCTTTAGACAGCATTATCCGACTATTGAGAAATCGGTAGCACCGTCGTTGGAGTTGTAAGAGTCAATTCGAAAGGGACGTACGATCACTAAATCAATGTTAGGACATATTAGTAATAACCCTAGAGTCTTAAGATCATATTCGAGGCAACATTCGAATGGGACGTTTTGATCTTTTTTGGACAGGAGGGCCACCACTAAGACACCGTATACTTAATGATCGTTTACCGAAGGCGACCGAAGTGAGAGTATACCCTAAGAGTGATATGTGCGAGAGATTAGTTTCAGTTATTTATCTTTGCACATTAAGGTTTTCTAACTGTATTAATTTGTCATGCATTCTTGTCATACAATCCTATTAGCATACATCTAGACAGTTAAATATTTGCAGAAATAAAAAATGCGAGAAAGTAAATCTACGCTATTACAAGGCTTCGGGGAAGGGGATTAATCACATAGCCAAAAACCCGGGAAAAAGCAATAAGTAAAAAGACCTAGATTAAACTATTACACACCATGAGCAGTTACAAAAAAATTGGCAAAAATAAATAACATGCGCGTGATGAATTGAATACGAAACAACTAGGGTTTTGATCCTTGCTTAAAACTATTTGCGATTGATTAAAAAATGTTTTTGTTTTGTTTTGTTACTTAAAGAAAATAAAGAAATCATTAAAAAGAAAATCCTAATTCTAATTGATTTTAAATTAGGAAAAATAAATTAAATTATTCTAAAACCTATTTTTGTATTTTTATTTATTTGAGAAAAACAGAAAATAAAATTAAATCAAGAGTTTTTAACCTAATTTCTATTTTGATTTTATTTATGAAAATAAATCATAATTTCCTAAGTTAAATTAAATTAAGTTAATTTTGATAATTAAAAAAAACTAATTCTAATAATAATTTTTTTATGAAGTCTTGATTTTATGATTTTTTATGAAAAATAATTAATTTGTGAATTAAAATAAATAAAGAAAATTAAAAGAGCAAAAATAAAGAAGAGAAATAAAAAAAAGAAGTAAATGGGCCTGGTGGTGTTGCTGAAAGGGGGTGCCAACTGAATTTCTGGGCCCACTAAAGCTAAGGCCTGCTTGACTTTGCTTGATTCAGTGCATACGTTGACTGGAGGCGCATGATGGACCTTTAAGGGAAAGGCATTGGATCTGGAGCGCTGATGAATTGGATGGCTAGATCTTGATTTGCATGGTGGATGCTTGGACGTGTGGTATACTTGATCACCTATTGAAAAATAACATGAAACGAAATATGGGACCTGGTGATCGAACCCAGGCCCTTATGCATGTCTCCAATACACGCTTGCCAACTGAGCTACGCGTTTTTGTTGTATATATAATGGAAGTAAGACAATATAATCAAAAAAACCAATAATATATTCAAAACGCGCTAAAATTCGAATAACCCAATCAGTTAATTCCACACATTGTCTTCTTCCTCCCAACTGTCGTTTTAGGTAAACAAACTTTTACCTACGGACGTTTCGTTGTAGGTGTAGACCTGTGTATCTCAAAGATCATCCACAAGCAAGATAAATGACCATGGTTGGTACCAATCAACTCGTCTCATCCTCACGAGTATCATGGTACCAGAAGCAACATCCAATTTAACCTATATTGCAAAGCCCTAAAACTAAACAAGAAACCCTAGCCATGGCAGTTTTACAACAGTCATCAAAAATGCAATTGAATAGAATGATTAGCTTGCAAACTCAATAAGGAGCAAGAATATGTAATCAAAACTTGCAAATGATGTATAAATCAATGAAAACGAAAATGAGTTTTTTAAGCTAACCGTGTGACTACTACAACGTGTTTCAGGATGTGGGGAGGCTTGCTAGTGATTAGAACATGTTCCTGAGGCGTCCAACAATCGATTGGTATGGTTAGGATGGCTTGAGATGGCCTGTAACTTGGAATTTGATCTTCACTTTTTCTTTGAAATTTTGAAGTTTATTTTGCCTCTTTCACGACTGCTCAACCTCTTCTTTTGCCTTGGATTCCTTCTGTATATGTAGTGCAACCTATTAGGTCAACAAAAACAAATTGAATCTTGCCCATTATGAATCTTGCCCATTATGAAGATTTGATTTGCTTTAATCTAATCTTTTTCAACCAAAATTAGTTTTGCACGAATTAGTTCTCATTTGACAGCACATAAGATCTTCCTTCAATGCAAAAATCATCCCTAAAACACATTATATGATTTATTTGGATTTATTTGATTTTATTTGACTTTTAAATGAATAAAAATAAAAATAAATTAAATAAATAAAGCATGGAGGGTCCTATAGGTCGTGGAATACATTATCATTGAAGTGCAAGCATAAAAAGTTGGGCCGATTTAGCAAAAAAATGAAAATTTGAGCACATTTGACTTTTGGCAATTTTGCAAAAAAGGTCAACTTGGCCAATGCATAACTCACTCAATTTTGACCCTAGAGAGGTGTTCTTGGACTTTTTATAAATCTTAGTATGTCCCCTAAGAAACCCTTTTGGTCTCCTCTCAATTTTGTCTTCCATGTTCAGGTATGAAGCTTTGACCCAAAAGGTGTTTTTGTTGACTTTCCGAAATGACCTATAATGTCAAAATTCATATATTTTTGTGAGTGCATATTCTGAACTTGGGAGATGAATATGAATTGTATGGAATTGCATCCTATTAAAAATGAGCTTTGTATGGGTCATTTCTGATAAAGTATGAGAAAGTTATGCTTGGTCAAAGTTGAGTTGACTTTCCCTACAAAACCCTAATTTAACAACTTTTGGGTTTTAATGAATTGTGAGCAATCCTTGATGAATCATGATCAACCCTTGATCAAATGATGAATGTTACTTAACAATGAGGATTTTGACCAAAAATCTTGAAGTTTTACTGTATGTGGGCCACAATTGACGTTTGACCTAACACATTCGATTTTCAGGCCTTTGAGCAATTGACTGAGCAAACTTCTTCTACAAGGCTTGAAACATAACATGGATGATCTTGGGAACATATTAGGACAATGGAAGGCATTTGGTATCCTTTGGACTCAAGCATCTTGATGAAAAATGAAACCCTAATTTGAGGTAGATTGCCTTAGGAGAGAGTTTGTCTGGTCAACTCTTGAACTTCCTTGAGCAGTTTAGGGACTTCACATGACATTTGTTGGGAAATATGGGAGGGAAACTTTTGGGGTATAACAGATAGGTTTAAGAACATTTCCATGAACTAAGCTTCTTAAGTTTGGAGATCTCTTTTGTCTTGTTTGAGAGCCATTGCTGAAATAAACAGCGAGAATATGATAGATCTGTATTGGAGACTGCCTGTTATGCAATGACATGTATGATATGCGAATGTTTTCAAGGATCTCGCAGGGTAAACAAGAAAAATGTTAGGAATTGAACTTTACATCTTTGATTGAAGCAATTCGTATCGTTGAAGGTCCTTCTATAAGAGTGAAGCTCACCATATCAAGTGGGTCATAGCCCCTGACTCAAGTTATCGTGTTTTGGTCTTTTGACGACATTGGCTAGAGGAAAATAAATCCCCTTGCCCCTTTCTAGACATCTGGTTCATCATAACCTGCATCACAGGCCCTCGAGATCCTTGAAATGGTTAGTATGATATGTCATGTTATGATGCTATAATGTGTATGCTATGCATCAAGCAAAAATGAAGGGTAAGAAACCAATTTATTGGATTTATACAAACAAGGTCCTGCAAGGAATACAAACAAAGGCCTGCAATGAGTTCAAATTATTAGGAAAAGAAAGCAAACAAGTCACACAAGTAGCCTTAGGTTTAGGCTTGCATGGATTCCATAGATAAGTACCCTCTTGAAGTTTAGTTGGTTTCAAACCTGTCTTAGAAAAGTAACTGGGTTCTAAGGATTCTCAATATCACTGATCATCCTTTATCTGGCATTGTTTCAGCTCCGACAATCTTTTCTTGCGGATGAAATATCCCGAAAGTCTGATCTCAATGAGTGTAGCATCGAGTATCAACCAATCCTCAGCTTTATACCGAGGCCGGCTATCTCACTACTTTCTAATGGCCACGTTTTTTTGTCTAAGGTTCTAAGGTCCGTTAGTGCTTCATGACACCATGTGGCGGCCTCGTATTCTCCTCGTTTCAACACGAAGGATACCGGTACCAACCAAAGTGTCACACTAACACATCCATTGCTTAAACCATATCAGTTTATACCGTACAGTCTCCATGATCTATTGTTGTTTACCTAAAAAGTGTCCCCAGATCCGAGTGTAGGATCTTCAACAATACCCAAGAAAAAACCCATAAAGATAAAGCAGGAAAAACAAACAAGAAAGCAATTTAAAATGACCTAGATCCTAAGGTATAACCCACTTTATTAACTGTTCCCCAACAAAGTCTCCAGTTCTGTGATACGGTGGCAGAACTGACTGTTTTTTGTTACTACTGGTGTTGTGTTTTTTTGTTTGCAAATGTACGATAAGCAAGAGTCGCCACCGTCTTTTATTTTATCCAACAAAGGAAAAGGGAAAAAGAATAGAAAAAAACCTTTTTCGAGATGTTTCTGAGTACGGGGGGTAGATTATGGAAAGGGAAGGTATTATCACCCTTTTCATTTGTGGTTTTCCACAGGCTCTTAGGTACTTGCTCATTCTTAAATTGCTTTTGTGTGTTTGTGTGCTTGAAAAAAGTTTTGAAATTGCCTTAGTGCGGCGTTTCACTTTATGGTAACCCTTGTATCAGTCCTCAAGGGTGTGATAAAGTGTTTTTGAAAACTTTATTTGAAAAGTGTATGGTGTAAAATATTATTTTGAGCAAGTACTTAAGAGTTTCTACCTACTCGAAAAAGATTGTTCGTTTTTCTTATTTCCTTTAGACATCGCTATCCTACTATTAAGGAGTAGGTAACTCCATCATTGGAGTTTGAGGGACAATCGTAGGGACGAATACGATCACTAAAGCAATGGTTAGGCAACCTTAGTAATTACCCTAGAGTCTTAAATATCATTCCGAGGCAATATTCAAATGGGTCTTTTTTTATCTTTTGGGACTAGAGGGCAACCATTAAAACTCCCTATACTTCATGACCGTTTACCGGAAGCAACCGAAGTGGGGAAAACCCTAGGAGTGAGCATGTGCAAGTGTTTGTTTTTCAGTTATTTATCTCTGTACAGTTAGGGTTTTCTACTGTTTTAAATTATGATCTTTTGCATACAATCCTATTATCAATCATCTAACAGTTTATAATGACAGAAAGTAAAAAGCGAGTAATTTAAACCTAGCTATTACAAGGCTTTGGGGAGGGGATTACATAATCAAAAAAACTCTGGGGAAAACAGTAAATGAAAATAGTAATAAACCTAATTAACTATTACAAACTCGGAGCAAATACATTAATTGGAAAAATAATGAAATAAATATGCGCAATGAAATTAAATACGAGGAATTAATGTTAAATTCGAAGGCATTTAATTAGTGAATAAAAGAAAAATTTTTTTTTGGGTTTTTTGAGAAAGTGATTAATTTTTCAAATTAACCTAATTTCTACTTAATTTTAATTATAAAAAAAGAACTTAAATTATCCTAATAAACCTAATTAATTAATGAAATTAAATATTTAAAAAAAATCTAATTCTAATGTTTTTTGTGATTTTTGTGATTTTTGATTTAATTAAAAAAACATGATTTTTTTTGTAAAAAAAACAATTAAAACCAATAATTAAATAAAGAAGATTAAAAAGAAATTGAAATGGGCCTGATGCTAGAAGTAATTCTGGACGGTGTATGCTGAATTTGTCCAGGCCCAGAATAGCTGGTCTAAGGCTGGAGTTTGATCCAATGGGAAGCTTTCCAAGAGAGTCCACCATGCGCCTGCATGCTTGCGGCGTTGGATCTGGATACAGATTGATCCAATGATGATGATATGGAGGCGTAAGGTGTTTTCACATGTGATGAGACCACTAGATCTGCAAACAGATATTGGGAAAAATATTATGTAGGAGGCAGGGATCGAACCCTTGACCTCCTACACACATGCGCCCTGAAACCTTTCCTGCTTGCCACTAGGCCAATTGGCCTTTTGTTGATACAAACAAACAACAAATAATATATTTGATAATGAGTCAGTATTATAAGAAAAACGCGCGAGATTTAAACTGACCGCTCAGGTGTTGACACGCCTTCATCTTCCTCATTAGAACTGTCGTTTTAGACCTAAACCTGTACCTACACACATGTCCATTTCTATAAACCTGTACATCTCAAAAATCATATCCAGGCAATATAAATCAAATCTAATTACACAGATCAATTGGGTTTGATCTCTAGAATGTAGTGGTATCCATCTTTGGTCCTGATTTTACTTGAAACGAAAAGCCCTGAAAGGAAGCTCTAAACCCTAACAATGACAGGTTGTCCAATAAGCATCAAAACTCATAATTAAATATGCAAACATGCTCTAAACAATGATACAAGCATGAGTGTATGGTTAGAAATCATTTATCATTCGTGTATTTCAAAAACCAATTTCAAGAACAAGAGCAAACTGTGATTTCTATATATGCTGTTTCTAAAGGTGTTGATGCATGGTAATGCTCCAGATAGCTCCCAAATACGCCCAGGAATGGATTGCAAGCCTTTAAAGTCCTTGAATCTCCTTGTATCTCAAAGTCAGATCACCACTTTTTTGTCAAAAAACTTGAGTTTTTTCTCCCTAATCTACACGGCCAATCCTTGTTTTTATGCTTTGGAAAGGTTGTTTATATATAATAGAAGCAATTAGGTTAACAAAAATGTATTCAATCTTTGCAAATTGTTGAAAAAGATTTGATTTTTTTTGCCTTGTATGATTTATTTCTAAAAAAAACCAAATCATGATCTTTTCCAATCAATTAGCCCTTGCACGAATTTTCCTGATTTGCTAGCGGTTCATGGACTCATAATGTGCTCACAAAATCAAATCTTTGATTTTATTTGATTATTCTACTACTTAAATTGATTTATTTTGATTTAAATGATTAAAAAATCAAAATAAATAATAAAAATAATTAAATAATAGGTGGATAAGCTCAGGGGTCGTGGGCTATCTTAGGAACAAGTTTCAAACAAGAAAACATGGTCCCATTTGGAAAAAAAGTCATTTTGATCAATGTTGACTTCATGCACATTTCCAAAAATTGGTCAACTTTAGCAATACACATCTCTCTCATTTTTAACCCTAAGAAGGTGTTCTTTGACTTTTTAGAAAGCCTAGGATGTCCCCTAAGCAACGTCTTTGGTTTAATCTCAGTTGTATCTTCCATGTTCATTTAAGAAGCTTTGACCCAAAAGGTGTTTTTGTTGACTTTTGAAAAGGACCTATAATGTCTGAATTTATATCTTTTAATGAGTGCATTTCTTGAACTTGAGGGATGAAGATGAGTTGTAGGGAATTAGACTCTCTTTAAAATTATCCTTGGATGAGAAATTTCTGATAAAGTATGAGAATGTTATGCCTGGTCAAAGTTTGGTTGACTTTTCTTATAGAAACCCTAATTTAGCAACTTTTGAGTTTTGATGAATTAGGAGCATTCCTTTGGGAATCATGATCAAACATTGATCAAATGATGGTTATTACTTAAAAATGTTGATGTTGACCAAAAATCTTGAAGTTTGACTGTATGTGGGTCACAGTTGAATTTTGACCTAGCACATTTGATTTTCAGGTATTTTGAGTAGTTGATTGAGAAAACTTCTTGTGCAAGGCATGAAACTTGGCATGGATGGTCTTGGGGACATATTAGGGAAATGGATACCATTTAGGACCTTTGGAACTCAAACATCTTAATGAGGAATGAAACCCTAGTTTGAGGCTTATTGTCTTAGGAGGAGGATTTGTCTGGTCAATCCTTAGTCAACTTGAGCAACTGAGGACCTTTAGGATTATGTTTTTGTGTGAAAATTGGAGGGAAAATTTTGGGGTACAACAATATGCACACCTTTCTCTTGGGTGGTAGCTAGGAGCAGAGTCATTAGGATTCCGTATAGGATCTTTTAAAGTAATCAATCCTACTTTCAACATGTGTTATAACGCTTGAGCTAGTGACATGTTGATCTTGGTGAATTGTCTCTTAGACGCGACGTCTCTACGCTGATTCCCTTGTTGATGTTGTTGCACAGGCATACGATTATAGACTAGTAATGCCCCACTGAATGGCTTATTCTCAGCACTAGAAGATGTAGCCATCAGAATCTTCCCACTCTTGATACCAACTTCTACTCTTTCACCTGTCAGTATCAACTCTGTGAACCCAGCCGAAGAACTTCCAATCAAGTGGTTGAAGAATGGACCAGACAAAGTGCCCAAGAACATGTCTACCAGCTCTCTATCAGACAAAGGAGGCTGGACTCTCCCTGCAAGATCTCTCCATTTTTGGTGTAATCCTTGAAGACTTCTCTTGAGCCCATGGACATATTCTGCAATTGCACTCGAGTTGGTGCCAGGTCAGAATTGTATTGGTATTGGTTGTAGAAAGTAGCAGCAAAGTCTTCCCAGGTATGGATGTCAGTTCCTTCCAGTTGATAGAACCACTCCTGCTGAGTGCTGGCCAAACTTTCTTGGAAGAAATGGACCCATAGCTTCTAGTCAGCAGTGTGAGGCTGGATATTTCTGACGTATGATCTCAAGTGAAGTTTAGGACAAGGGACCCCGTCATATTTGGAGAACGTGGGAACCTTGAATTTTGGTGGGATGATCACGCCAGAAAACAACCCTAATTCTTCAAAGTCCAAGTCATGTATCTGCTGAATCTCCATAACATTGAGATGATCCTCCAGCTGTTTGTATTTATCATCAGCATGAGGATATTACTCCTCAGAGTAATCAGTTTCATCTTCATCAGTCCCTGGGTTGTTATCATCTTCATGATTATCCCCCTCATTTGATGAAGTTGTGAGATCTAAAGCTCGCTTGACTGGTCCTCTAAGTCTTCTTCCCATATTCAATATGCCAGCCTGTTTCTTTGGCTTCTTGGTCTTCTCTTTGATCATCAGGGTTTTCAGATCCTCCTGCCCCTTAGCCAGAGCCAGGAACATTTCCTGAAACTGAGCGTTTTGAGCTTAAAGCTCCCTAACTATTTGTTCAAGAGCCATTGCTGAAATAAACAACGAAGAAGATAAGAAACCTATCCTGAAAACCTGTTTGTGCAATGATATGTATGATATATGTATGCAATGTTTTCAAGGGCCTTATAGGATTTAAACTTTTTTAACCAAAACAAAAACAAAGACATTTTATTAGTAATCTCAAATGAAATCAAAGTTTACAAAGGAATAATAAATAAGAAACTTTTAAAACTTCTAAGTCTCCCAAGGACGCTTCCTTTTAATGCTAATATATGCATTGAAATTCTGCTCTTCTTGAAGCCGCTTGGTCAGTTGCAACACCTTTTTCTCAGTGGCATAGAATTGGGACTCAAAGGTATCTCGTTCTTATTTGAGTTGTATCCATGATTTTTGGAATTCTTTGAATTTTGTTGGCATATCAGGATGAAGAATGATGCGAGACTCGATCCCTTGAACAATAGGCTCTGAAATCACTGGTAGGATAGCAGCATACGGCATCATAAGATTTTGAGCACGAGCTCGCACCCATTTGAGGTATGGCTCCAAAGGGATGGAGTTCTTGTGCCCTAGAGTCTTTCTATCAGTCTTCTTAACCATTCCCCAAGCGCGGATGAACCTCTGATGATAACCTTGTAGATCATTTGAATAGTTGAACATAATATCTTGAATGACCATATCATGAGGAGCATACCTCAGGGCGTAACCGAACTAACGTAAAGCTAATGAGGGGTTATAGGTGATTCCTCATTTAATTCCAAGGAGTGGCACATTGGTAAATTCTCTACAATGATCAATAAAAGAGATGTCTTCTTGGGAGAGAGGGAACCAATAGATGTTAGATTGAGAAAAAGACATTAATATTTGGTTCCATTTTAAACCTAATTCATTCTTCATTACTGACCAAGGAAGGTGCAAAATAAACCACCTATAGAGTATAGGTATACAACACATAAGAGTCCCTCACTTCTTCATGGTACGGGTATGGAGTGAGTGCAGAATATCCACGAGTAATGTAGGCACTAGATTGTGAGCAAGGAAAATGTTGGTGGCACTGACATCTATAAATTGGTCTGAATTGGGGAATAAAACCAACTCGTAGATCAAAAGAGCTAAAACATCTTCAAAGGAACGGTAATTCATATCATCTAGGAGTACCTGGGCTTTCTTCATTAGGAAACTTGTGAGGAGGCCCTTAACTACACTCCTTCTTTCCCAATTGGACTCAATGTCAGATGGCTTCAAATGCAAAGCTATAGAAATATCTTTAGCAGTTGGATCTTGTTCTAAACCGGTAAAAGGTATCTGATTCAATATGGGAAAACCAAGTATTTTGGAGAATTCTTCCAACGTAGGCACCAACTGATAGTCTGGAAATGTGAAGCAGTGGTGCGTAGGGTCGAAGAACTGGAATAAGACACTCATCAAACCTTCGTTAAAATAGGTAGCAACCAAACTGAGAAAGTAACCATATCTCTTTTTGAATGAGGAACTCTTAGGAACCTTTGAAACCAATTCTTTGAGTTTGGGGGGGATCTCTATAAATTTGATTCGGATGGTTTTTCTACGAGCTGAATCCATTACCTATAAAACAGGGAAGATATAAATCCACAAGCCATTGAAATGGTTAGTGTACATGACATGTTATGATGTTCATGATTTTATGATTATGCTTTGAAATCACAAGTATATCAAACACAAACAAGTCACACAGAGACCTTAAGTCAAAAGGCTTGCATGGGTTCTAAAGGTAAGTACCCTCTTGAAGTTTCAGTTGGCTCAACTTGTCCTATTAATAGTAATCGGGTTCTAAGGAGTCTCATATCACTGACCTTTCTTTAGGCATTGTTCTAGCTCAAGCACCAAAGTATTGCGGCCAGAATATCCCAAAAGTCTAGTCTCAACGAGTCTAGTATCGAGTATCAACCAATCTTCGGTCGAAACCAAAGCCGACCATATCACTACTTTCTAATGGCTTAGGATGAGTCAATTAAAGGTTCTAAAGGTCAGTTAGCGCTTAATGACACTAAGGAAGCCTAATGTTATCCCTGACTGACTCAAGGAACATTAGTACAAACCAAAGTATCAAGCTAACGTAGCTATCGCTTTGTCCATATCGCTCTACATCGTACAACCTCCATGATTTATTGCTAATTACCTAATAAGGTGCCCCAGATCCGGGTGTAGGATCTTTTAGTAACAACCCAAAACAAACCCTCAAAAGTAAAGCAGACAAAGCATACAAGGTAAAGCCGTTTAAAATGAACTATACTCTAAGGTAACCCCACTTTTTATAGCTTCCCCAACAGAGTTTCCAGTTCTATGATACGGTGGCAGAACCGGCTATTAATAATGGTTTTATGTTTTGTGTTCAAAAATGTTGCGGTAAGTAAGAGTTACCACCGAATTTTATTTTATCCAAATTAAGGAATGGGTGAAAAGAACAAAAAAAGACCTTTTCAATAATTTTCTGAGTAAGAGGGGTAGATTATGGAAAGGGAAGGTGTTAGCACCATTTCCATCCGTAGTTATCTACGGGCTCTTAGATGCTAGCTCATGTTTTTGAAAATTGCTTATGCTTTGTGTTTTGAAAAAGTAGTTTGAAAATGCCTTAGTGCGGCGATTCGCTTTGTGATAACTCTTGCATCAACCCTCAAGAGTGTTGACAAAGCGAATGTTTTTGAAAGTGTTTTGAAATGTTTAAGTGTAAAAAGTTTGTTTTATTTTTGAGCAAGCATCTAACACCTATCTACTTGGACTCGAAAAAAGGTTGTTCTTTTCCTCCTATCCTTTAGACAGTGCTATCCTACTATTAATGAGTAGGTAGCCCTAGTCGTTGGATGTAAGAGGGACATTCGAAGGGACGTTACGGTCATGAAGGAAACTTGGAAAGGAATTTTAGTAACTTTCTTAAAGTTCTAAGATCACTTTTTAACCGAGGCAACGTTGAGTGGGTCATTGAGGGACTTGTGATCTTTCAAACTAGAGGATAACCACTAAAACTTCTCACATTTCTAGAATTCTGACTGTTTTTCCGAAGGCAACCGAAGTGGAATACCCTATAGGTGTATATGTGCAATGTGTGTTATGTTCAGTTATTTTTATCTTTTGTGTTAGGTTTGCTAACATTTTGTTATTAGTCTTGTCATGCAATCCTAGTTACTAGCAATTAAGATATATACAGGAATTTAAAGTGTAGAAATGTAAAGTGCGGGAATGTAAATCCTATGCTATTACATGGCTTTATGAGAGGTACATTATAGAAATGTGAAAAGTAAAGTCCTAGTTATTATTATAAACTGGGAAACAGTTACAATAAGATGAAATAAAATGCGAAAGTAAATAAATGCGCAAACGAAATAAAAGGGGCGTCTAAAACCTAAGGCAATTCTAAATGAAATAAGAAAATATTTTTTGGTTGTCTTTTGTTTATTTTTTATTAAGAAAAATAATTAAACTAAGTCTAAATTTAATTAAGAAAATAAATACTTAAATGAAGTTAAATCTAATTCTAATATTTTTGTGTTTTTATTAAGAAAATATTTGACTTAAATAAACCTAATTCTAGTTGATTTTAAATTGATAAAAAAAAATTAAAATAATTAATTAAATAAAATTACGAAATTAAAATTAATTTAAGAAAAAAAGAACTAAGTCTATTAATATTTTTTGATTTTATGATTTGTTAAAAAAACTGATTAAAAGAAATAAATAATAAAATAAATAAGAATAAAGAAAAGCAAATTTGGGCCTGGAGATAATTAGTAAACAGGGGGGGTGTGCTTGGAGTTTGTTTGGCTCGAGGGGAGACAAGCCCAGGCGCTGTAAAATGAATTAGGGGGTGAGAAGATTAAAAAATTCTTAGGCCCGAGTTAAGAAGTCCAAAGGTTGTATGGATCAAGTGAGAGGATCCTTTGGATGTCCATGATGGGGACGCATGCTTGCTGCACTTGGATCTGACTGCATTGTCATTGGAGGGTGTAGATTATGTGACCCATGGTATACGTGCGTGACATGGCTGTATGGAATCTGCAAGAGAATGTTAATAAAAATAAAATTGTGAGGTTTGGGTATCGAACCCAGGACCTTTCGGTTACCCACATTCCTTCACCATCTAAGCTAGATTTGTGATTCGAAGGAATCCGCCTCACATATCTTAGTCATGGTATCCTGTTACTTCAGACTTTACATGTAGCATATTAACAATCATGTAGTATGAATATGCAGAAATGTAAGTTACATGGGAAATGAAATTGAGATCGAAGGATCGTTACCAGTGGGGTGCTTCAATTCTGTCAACCTTGTTGGAATTTTGGAAGTTTTGTGGAGCTCTTGTGGGGCAACTTGTGTGTGTGTATGTATGCGATCTCCTCTCTTTTTTTTTCGTCTTCTTTTTTCCGTCCCCCTTTGAGATTTCTAGTGTGCTCCTTATATAGAGGGGAAGGAGGGGACATGGTAGAAAGGTAGTAAACAACCATAAACATGTTCTTTAAGGCCATGAATGAGAATTTAAACTTTGGAAAAAGACATGGGATTCTTGTCTCTTTTTGAACTTGAATGAATATGGACACCTTTGACTTTTGAATACCTTCAGTCCTTGCCCTTCGATTTGACCTCTTGTGTACCCTTCGAATGGACCTTTGGTTTCCTCCTTCGAATGAACTTTTTTAAGTGTCTTTCGAATAGTCCATATGTATGCCTTGTGCCCTCTTCGAATGGACCACCAATGTGTGTCCTTCTAATGGCTCAAGTATCATCATTGGGACCCCTTCGACTGAGCCCCTACTCAGCTAGCCCCAACAAAAACTCTTTCCAGGATAATTGAAGCTTCCTTTAGTATGAATGCTTGTGTAGGGAGCTTGAGTATGGCAATATGTGGGATTTTGGGCCAGCCAGCATCTTTGCATATTTCTCTTTCATTTTGGCCAGTAATATGTGTATCCTTCATTTTGAACCAATGTGTGTGCTCTTTTGAAGGGACCACATGCATCAATTGTATGCATCACTTGCCATTCCTTCGAATGGGCCAACAAAGTAAATCCTATGTTGTTGAAACAAACCCTCCAAGGGAGATACTGCCCATTTGAAGCAAGAATCAAGCTTGCATGCAGGTAGTCATCAAGACAAACCTGCAGAGGCCCTTGCTCAATCGAAGCAGGCATGCAGATAACCATTGTATTGTGAATCAAGCAAGCATGTAAATCCAGTGGTGCAATCGAAGGATGCATGCAGGAAGCCATTGCTTTGTGCCTGCTGGCATGAAAGAAGTTCCTGCCTTGTGGATTAAATGCAAGCGTAGAGAAGGCACTTGTCTTCTGAATCGAAGGAAAGCTGCAGGAGGCCATTGCCAACACCTTCTGAATTGAAAGAAACCAGTAAGAAGCCAATGCCATCTGAATCGAAAGAAGCCAGTAGGAAGATACTAACTTCTGAATCGAAGGAGCACCAACATGAGGCCCTTCCCTTTTGAATCGAAGAAGGTTGTTTCAAAGGAAACACGTGCCCAGTCGAAGCTTGTAGACAACAAACAAGAAAAAGGCCAAGGCTTCAATCGAAGCTTGGAAATTTGTAGCAAGATTGAAGGAGGTTAGGTGCTCAATCGAAGCCTGTCAAGATGCCAATCGAAAGACACCTACCTTGTTCATCTTCAAAATTTTTATTTTTCTTTAATCAAGTGCTTATGACCACCCATATAAGAAAAAATCTTGGAAAACATGAGAGTGCAAATTTTGGGGTACAACACTAACCAATCTTAAATCATTTTCCACTAACATAATAAAAACCTCAAGAACATTTTCAAAAAAGGATTAAATAGCATTGCCTTCAAACTTGATTGTGAACTGCGTCTACGATCACTCTTCTCAAACCCAGACAAGGCTCAAGGATAATTCAAAAGCAATTCTATGTAATCCTATAAAAAACACTGATAAAATATATGAACTATGAAATGGACTATGATTTCTTCGCAAGAGGATACGCATGCACGCAGTTAAAACCATAGCGAGTCCCTTAACTAAAAAATTTAACATTTTCCTATGCATAATGATAATATACCTTGAATAGAAATTTCTTGATATACCCTAGAATCTAAACTAGGATGCCTCTTGAGAACAAGGAAGATGAAGGATGCCTAACTCCTTCCCTTTGTCTAACTAACTTATGAACTTAAAATCTCTAACAATTAGGGTTTCCCATTATTTGCCATCCTTAGGGCAAAAAGTAGTAGTGGCGACTCATTCTATTTGCCGGTTACGACAATTATTCTTTCTTAGAATTATGATTTAAGCATGTGGAAGCGATTTAAAATAGTTTTCTTTATCAATAATTATTTCCTCACTAGAACCTTCTAATCATCAGATAGGTTCATTAGCATAGCTTGATCTACTAAATCCTTTTGTATGTTTAAAGTTCGTTATTAACACTTGATATCTCAGAATATTCTATACCCTAGAATTTCTTTTTATCAGAGTTTTCTCAACAAACCCTTCCAAATATTAGAAGTTATTTTTATCACAGCTTGATTAATTGAACCTTATAGGTTTTAGAAGTTCTTATTTCATTTATCTTGTACCTGCAATAGATTTCTAAAAGCTTTTGCATATATATATATATATATATATATATATATATATATATATATATATATATATATATATATATATATATATATATATATATATATATATATATATATATATATATATATATATATATATATATATATATATATATATCTGTGTATGTGTGTGTGTGTGTGTGTATGTGTGGTGTGTGTGTGTGTGTGTGTTAGAAAGGTAAGCAATGAGATTTAGAGAAAAAAATATGTATCAAAATCATCACTACTTTCTCCCCCCTTTTTGTCATAATCAAAAAGATATTAAGATATTGAAGTACACCATAATATAACAAGGAAGAATTATCATTAAGGATGCATCAAGGAAATACAACATACAAACACATGACTAGACTTCTTAAACATACAAACAAAAACAACGTTTACTTTTATTTAGTAAGATATTTTAATGAAAAAAACAGAACAAACACAAAGGATGAGACTAGACACTTCTTAATACGATCCAAAGAATTCACATCTTTCTTCTATAAGAGCATTTTCTGCTCCATTCATTCGAATCAATCCAATCTAATTTTCTTTGTAGAATATTTCAGAGAGAACTCTTCCATAAGGTATGAAGGACTTGTTTCGACTTTTGGAGATTACAATGGACTCTTTTAGATAATTAAAGATGGTTTGAGGCAGATTAACATTAACATCATTGAGAAAACAATAGATAAAGAGTATGTCATCATGAGATAGAGTGCTTAAATTATCTCCTCGAGGCCTAAAGTTGTTAAGAAGGAATCTGAACCAGATTCTTCTAATAAAGGGAAGCTTTGTTAGATTAGTAGGCCCATACGAAGATGAGATATCATGAATGGAAATTAGTTTTTCAACCAATGTATATTTTCTTCTGAACTCATCCATCGTGACCCCACAAGTTCAAGCACACCCTATAGTTTTGGAGATAGAGGTAGGAGTAATGACAAGATGAAAACCAAAAATGCTTGAACAAACAGAATACCCAGATCAACCTTGAAATTGAATAACTGGATACAGATTGCATCCATCATTGAGAAGAGTAGTGAAGTCTGGACGTTATTCAAAGAGAATCTCTAAGTTCTCCTCATTGTTAAGGGAGGTGTTTGAAGACATAAGAAGAATTGGGTTGAAGAAAATATTTGTGAGGTATATTTAAGAGATAGACACAGAAGGCTGTGAGACAGAGGATATAAGTAGTGATAGATGACTCAAGACAGATAAAAGAATTGATTTCCTTACTTAAGCAATCAACCCCGAGATACAAAAAAAAAGGTTAATGTTTGAACAGAGATCAATAAGAGTCATAAAACACTCATTATAAAAATGAGAAAAGAATGCATAATAAGATAAAACAAATTTATCTTAAATGAAAAGAAAGAAGACGAGATTGACTGACTATAAGATACCAAGGCTGACAACATCATAAATGAAACCTTATGAGGGGGGATATGTTGAAAAGTATCAAAATAAGGGGTGACAAATAGAAAAATGCTTGTCAGAGAAGGAAAACAAAATGACAGGCTAGACTTTAATAAAGAGTAGTCAAAATAAAAGATTCCTAAACATAACAAAAGACATTTTTGATTTTTCTTAGAACAAACAAAGGTTAGGAGAGAAGTATTAAGATTTCAACCTATTCTCAAAAACATCAAATTTCTCTAGATGTCTGTCATATTCCGAATTTGCCCGCCCTATTTCTACAGTCAAAATTATTTTCAAACTTGGGTTTTGTAAAATTTTTGGTTCAATTTTACTAATATTTTAAACAACAATTTACTTTGTTTATTTAAAAATTATAAAATAGTTTTACTTACAATTATTTGTATTTTTAAACAACAAAATTGCTCATCCTTCATATGATTTCAAGTGCTGTTTTATTTTGAATAAGTAATATAGCATAATTGGTAAGGAATAACACTTGCAAGTATAAAATCACGGGTTCAAATCTCACAGGTTTCCACTTTGGATATTTTTTCTATTACAAACTTTATTTCTATTTTTAACTATTTTCAAAATCACAAAAATAATATTTTTTAATTATTTAAATACTATTTTCGTTTTTATTTATTTATTATATTTTAAAATATTATTTTTTATTAAAATCATTAATTAATATAAAAAATAGTCAAAACATTTAAAAATAAATAAAATCATATTCAGTTTAAATATTTTTCAAATCTCTCTTGCATCTGGTCAAAAATAAGTCCAGATTCCTAGACTTATTAACCAAGATAGAATCATAAACTTTGGGTTTTTCTTAGTGTAGGATATTTTCTTTTTGGAGTTTTTTTAACCTAATTTTTCATCTATAAATATGGCTCTCTCTACCTTAATTTGTCATCCACAATTCTCCATCTTTCTTCTACCAATAATTTTTCTATCCAATTACTTTTTTGTGGGTTTATTTTAAAGTTTTGTCTTAAATACTTAACCCGGTTTTTGTCTTGAACAAACAATTACACATAATCAATAACAATCCTCAAATTTCACATTTTTGCAATTACACTCACACACTTTTTTTTTCAAAACCACTTTCTTCTCTTTGGAAAATGATTTTCATATGAGGCCCTCCCTTTTATTTTCAATTTTTTCAATATTAATTTGTTTGCTTTTTTAAACCATATGATGATTCTTGATGATTGTCTTTTATTTAAAAATTATATTTTTGTATCAATAATTTTCCATTCATTCACTCATTTCATCACTACTTTTTGCTATTTCTTTTTTCAAAACCTTTTTTTTTCATTCTATTGGTGATTTTATTATATTTTTGGCAAATAATTTTTGTATGAGGCCACGATTTTTATCTTTTTCTTAATTTTAATTTATTTGCGGTTTAAACCATGTGATGATATTACTTGGTGGTTGTCTATATTTTTTAAATTTTGTTTTCATACCAACAACTAAGCAATTTCATAATGAGCCATATCATTTTATTTTATTTTTCATCAAACAATTTACAAAACAATTCTAACATTGTTAATTTTTGTGATTTACCAACATTGTTAATTTTTACTAACTTTTTTTTCATCTATTGATTTACTATTTTCTTTACTAAATTTTACTAATTATTTTATCTAACAATTTTCAATTTTAACGTTCCAGTTCAACAAAACCTATTTTCTCTTCTTTTTCCTGTTTGCAGTAGCAAAATGTTTGAAAATCAATAAAGAAAAGAATATGGAACCAAAAAAGATTATCAAAGACAAAAACGTAAAGGAAGGAACACTAGTAACTTAAGGACGGCTTTTCTTCCTCAAACAGGTTTTTGGAATTAGTTTTTTATTAATTAATTTATCTTGTAGTTAGAAAGATTAGGGTTTTATGTGGTAGTAAGCTTTGGGCCATATATTTTCTTCCTCTATTCATACACCCCTTCTACTATTCCTATTATTTTAGTTTTAATTATTATTATTATTATTATTATTATTATTATTATTATTATCATTATTAGTCTTTATTATAATTAAAGATTGTTTAATTTTTAATTTAATTTGAGAAAGTGTCATAAAAATGTACCTTGCCTGTCCGTGAGCCTTATAGAGACATTTGTGGTTAGATTTTTCTCTTCCTTTTTTTATATAATAATGAAAAATTTTAAATTGGATTTTGAGTTCACTTGTTTGTTTATATATTTATTTATTATCATTATTTTTTTAAATAAATGTATAAATTGATTTATTTACATTAGGATGAATTGATTATTTGTGAATATTGTCAAAAATTATAAAAAATATAAAAGTACTCTTATTATTAGGTTTAATTTTATTTTTAAATAATATAGTTATGTAATTATTATAATTAGATTAATAATCACTAACCTTGTACATCATTCTAAACTTCTCAAATTAAATTAATTTAAACATTTTTTTAAATAAAATGATTTCACATCCTCAAGTAATTAGTAGGTTTGCTTAACGCCTTACCAATTAATTATTCAAATTAAAACATTAAAATTGACTCGAACCTTAGTTTTTCTCAGTGCAATAATCAATATTAACTCCCTCGATGCTATAAGCAAATCAAATCAATTCCTTCGCCTAGCGCGATCGAATTCCAATAAGGATCAACTCCTTATCGACCAAAATCAATTACTTCGCTCGATGCAATTTAACTTTAATGAAGAAGAAATCTTCTAAATTCTAAATTCAATTTAAACATCAAAATAGCTAACCCATCAAACTAATTTTTCTTACTAACTTAATGAAAACTAAAGATAATTTAAAAAACAAGATTGTTGGATTTCTTTTAAACTTAGTTGCGAACTAAGTCTACAATCACTCATTTTTCAAACCCATACAAGGTTCAATGATAATTAGAAAGAGATCCTACACAATCCTATAGAAAAACACCAACCAACCAATACGAACTACGAATTTGGACTCTGATTTTTTGCAAGGAGATACTTAGGTACGCGGTTAAAATCAAGGCGAGTCCCTTAATTAAAAAACAAAACATTTTCCTATGCAATTGATAATAACATGCTTTTAAATAGAAAATTCATGATTTACCTGTAAACCTAAAAATGGATGCCCCTTGAGAATAAGGGGTGCATAACATCTTCCCTTTGTCTAACCAACTCGTGAACTTAGAATCTCTAACAATTAGGGTTATCTATTGTTCTCTCGTCCTTAGGACAAAAATTAATAGTGGCAACTCAATATTTTTTTTTGGTTACGACAGTTGGAGACTCTGTAGGGGACATAACCCTAGGGTTAGAGTCTTCCTCTCCTTTTAGGTCTAGGTTTTATTGGGTTGTTTCTATTGATGTATTTTTTTTGTTTCCATATTTATTTATTTGTTTATTTATGGTTATTTTATCATATTATTGTCATATATATATATATATATATATATATATATATATATATATATATATATATATATATATATATATATATATATATATATATATATATATATATATATATATATATATAAATTGGTGGGATTTCATTAAAAATAAATTATAACCTTAGAAGAAGGATTGTCAATTGGCCAAGGGGGTTTAACATCAATATGAATTTTTGCGACGACTTCGTCTATAGTAGGTCGAATTCCGAGAACTATCTTTTAGAGGGCTAGATTCTCTTGGAGGTAGGACTTTGGGATTTGACAAGTGACTCTTTGTATAACCCTAAAATAAAATCTCATGGTGATACCTTGTATGACCTACGAGACAAAAGTCTTGGTCTACACAGAGGCTCCACTTAAGAGAGGCCCATGTGCCTTTGCTCTTAGGTGTTACCTATGATACCCTTAGAAGCCACCCTTATGGGGAAGGGTAGAATATCCGTAGAACAACCGTAGGAGCCCTCCTATAGAATGTTTTATTTACATCCTATCCTTCACGGGAAACCATTCTGCGAAGGATATCTTGTCATTATACCTAAACCCCCAAGGGTTACCTTCTATCCATTACAATCACTAAACCCGCAAGGGTTACCTTTAGTCTACTACAATCCCTAGCCTATAGGATTTTATTTGGTTAATCATAATCTCTAGCCAATATGGATTTTCTTTTGAAAATCTTAATCCCTAGCATGTACGGTTTTCTTTTATAGGTTACAATCCCGCATTGCATTATCCTTTTATATATATATATATATATATATATATATATATATATATATATATATATATATATATATATATATATATATATATATATATATATATATATATATATATATATATATATATATATATATATATATATATATATATATATATATATATATATATATATATATATATATATATATATATATATATATGTATGTAAAAACCCATGTAGGATGTCTTTATATCCTAACCTCATATTGTATTGCATATTGTTCAATCTTAAACTTGAAGATGTAGATTGAATGGTTTGCCTTTCATGATCTGAAGGTGGAAGGTGATTGAACACTAGAGTGCCTAGAAATTTGCACTCGTCTGAAGTGATACTTGACTTTGTAGGTAATATCAGGAATGGGCTTATAGATGCCATTTGGAAAAGATGACAGGAGACTGTCGGGGATGGGCTTAAAGATTCCATCCAAGGAGTATGACGGAGAGTCGTCGAAGATGGGCTTAAAGATGCCAGATGCTGACTTCATAAGAATTCTCTTTGTGGGGATTCTTGTTCCTGTTGTCCGAGGAGGAGTCCGCCGGGGAATGTTTTTTAGGGGAATAGAGTCTAGGAGCTTCAGTTGTCCATTACTCTATTGGGGAGTCATCATTTGACTGAAGAGACGGAAGTGAACTGCTATCTGGTCAGAATCCAGGCTTCGTAATGACTTGTTGAGGATGATAAGGCTAACGGCTATCTGATCGTTTTCCAGGCTTCACAGGGAATTACTGGGGAAATGATATTAAACTGTTGTCTGGTTATACTCTAGGCTTTGCAGTTTCTCAAACTGGAATAGAAATCAGAAAAATTTTAGTGTCGATTTAACAGAAACAGAGAAAGGATCTACCGGAAAAGAATCAGTAACAAATCAATGGTCGATTCAAACTAAACCAACAGAGGTCTTGATTTATCTTTGACTGGATAAGAATCAGAAAACTCTTAGTGTCTTTTTAATTGAACGAGTAAAGGATCTATCGGAAAAGAATCAGTAACAAATCAATGGTCGATTCGAACTGAACCAGCAGAGGTCTTGATTTATCTTTGACTGGATAAGAATTAGAAAAGTCTTAGGGTCGATTTAACTAAACAAGTAAAGGTCTTGAATTATCTTCAACTGGAATAGAAATCAGAGAGATCTTAGTTTCGATCTGACTGAACCAGAGGAAAATCTTAAATTAACTTTGACTAGATAAGAATCAGAAAAATCTTAGGACCGATTTAACTGAACCAGACAAAATTCTTGGAACATCTTCAACTAGAATAGGAATCAGAGAGATCTTAGTGTTGATCTGATTGAACCAGAGAAGGTCTTGGATTAACTTTGACTAGATAAGAATAAAAGAAATCTTAGGATCGATTTAACTGAACCAGACAAAAGTCTTGGGATATCTTCAATTGGAATAGGAATCAGAGAGATCTTAGTGTCGATCAGACTGAACCAGAGAAGGTCTTTAATTAACTTTGACTGGATAAGAATCAGAAAAATCTTAGGATCAATTCAATTGAACTATACAAAAGTCTTGAAATATCTTCAACTGGAATAAGAATCAGAGAGATCTTAATGTCGATCTGAATGAACCAGAGAAGGTCTTTAATTAACTTTGACTGGAATGGAAATCAGGAGAATCTTAGGATCGATTCAACTGAACCAACTAAAAGTCTTGGAATATCTTCAAATGGAATAAGAATCAGATAGATCTTAGTGTCGATCTAACTAAACCAGAGAAGGTGTTGAATTAACTTTGACTGGATAAGAATCAGAAAAATCTTAGGATCGATTTAACTGAACCAGACAAAAGTCTTGGAACATCTTCAACTTGAATAGGCATCAGAGAGATCTTAGTGTCGATCTGACTGAACCAGAGAAGATCTTGAATTAACTTTGGTTGGATAAGAATCAGAAAAATCTTAGGATAGATTCAACTGAAACAGACAAAAGTCTTGGAATATCTTTAACTGGAATAGGAATCAGAGAGATCTTAGTGTTGATCTGATTGAACCAGAGAAGGTCTTGGATTAACTTTGACTAGATAAGAATAAAAGAAATCTTAGGATCGATTTAACTGAACCAGACAAAAGTCTTGGGATATCTTCAATTGGAATAGGAATCAGAGAGATCTTAGTGTCGATCAGACTGAACCAGAGAAGGTCTTTAATTAACTTTGACTGGATAAGAATCATAAAAATCTTAGGATCAATTCAATTGAACTATACAAAAGTCTTGAAATATCTTCAACTGGAATAAGAATCAGAGAGATCTTAATGTCGATCTGAATGAACCAGAGAAGGTCTTTAATTAACTTTGACTGGAATGTAAATCAGGATAATCTTAGGATCGATTAAACTGAACCAACTAAAAGTCTTGGAATATCTTCAAATGGAATAAGAATCAGATAGATCTTAGTGTCGATCTAACTAAACCAGAGAAGGTGTTGAATTAACTTTGACTGGATAAGAATCAGAAAAATCTTAGGATCGATTTAACTGAACCAGACAAAAGTCTTGGAACATCTTCAACTTGAACAGGCATCAGAGAGATCTTAGTGTCGATCTGACTGAACCAGAGAAGATCTTGAATTAACTTTGGTTGGATAAGAATCAGAAAAATCTTAGGATCGATTCAACTGAAACAGACAAAAGTCTTGGAATATCTTCAACTGGAATAGGAATCAGAGAGATCTTAGTGTTGATCTGATTGAACCAGAGAAGGTCTTGGATTAACTTTGACTAGATAAGAATAAAAGAAATCTTAGGATCGATTTAACTGAACCAGACAAAAGTCTTGGGATATCTTCAATTGGAATAGGAATCAGAGAGATCTTAGTGTCGATCAGACTGAACCAGAGAAGGTCTTTAATTAACTTTGACTGGATAAGAATCAGAAAAATATTAGGATCAATTCAATTGAACTATACAAAAGTCTTGAAATATCTTCAACTGGAATAAGAATCAGAGAGATCTTAATGTCGATCTGAATGAACCAGAGAAGGTCTTTAATTAACTTTGACTGGAATGGAAATCAGGAGAATCTTAGGATCGATTCAACTGAACCAACTAAAAGTCTTGGAATATCTTCAAATGGAATAAGAATCAGATAGATCTTAGTGTCGATCTAACTAAACCAGAGAAGGTGTTGAATTAACTTTGACTGGATAAGAATCAGAAAAATCTTAGGATCGATTTAACTGAACCAGACAAAAGTCTTGGAACATCTTCAACTTGAATAGGCATCAGAGAGATCTTAGTGTCGATCTGACTGAACCAGAGAAGATCTTGAATTAACTTTGGTTGGATAAGAATCAGAAAAATCTTAGGATCGATTCAACTCAAACAGACAAAAGTCTTGGAATATCTTTAACTGGAATAGGAATCAGAGAGATCTTAGTGTCGATCTGACTGAACCAGAGAAGGTATTTAATCAAATTTGACTAGATAAGAATCAGAAAAATCTTAGGATCGATTTAACTGAACCAGACAAAAGTCTTGGAATAACTTCAACTGTAATAGGAATCAGAGAGATCTTAGTGTCGATCTGACTGAACCAGAGAAGGTCTTTAATTAACTTTGACTGGAATTGAAATCAGAAAAATCTTAGGATCGATTCAACTGAACCAGACAAAAGTCTTGGAATATCTTCAACTGGAGTAGGAATCAGAGAGATCTTAGTGTCGATCTGACTGAACCAGAGGAAAATCTTGAATTAACTTTGACTGGATAAGAATGAAAAAAATATTAGTGTTGTTTTAACTAAACCAGTAAAGGATCTATCGAAAAAGAATTAGTAACAAATCAATGGTCGATTCAAACTGAACCAGAAGAGGTCTTGATTTATCTTTGACTGGATAAGAATCAGAAAAATCTTAGTGTCGATTTAACTGCACAAGTATAGGTCTTGAATTATCTTCAACTGGAATAGAAATCAGAGAGATCTTATTGTCGATCTGACTGAACCAGAGGAAAATCTTGAATTAACTTTGACTGGATAAGAATCAGAAAAATCTTAGGATCAATTTAACTGAACCATACAAAAGTCTTGGAACTTCTTCAACTGGAATAGGAATCAGAGAGATCTTAGTGTCGATCTCACTGAACTAGGGAAGGTCTTGGATTAACTTTGACTAGATAAGAATCAGAAAAATCTTAGGATCAATTTAACTGAACCAGACAAAAGTCTTGGGATATCTTCAACTGGAATAGGAATCGGAGAGATCTGAGTGTCGATCTGACTGACCAGAGAAAGTCTTTAATTAACTTTGACTGGATAAGAATCAGAAAAATCTTAGGATCGATTCAACTGAACCAGACAAAAGTCTTGGAATATCTTCAACTGGAATAAGAATCAGAGAGATCTTAGTGTCGATCTGACTGAACCAGAGAAGGTCTTTAATTAACTTTGACTGGAACGGAAATTAGGATAATCTTAGGATCGATTCAACTGAACCAGAAAAAAGTCTTGGAATATCTTCAACTGGAATAAGAATCAGAGAGATCTTAGTGTCGATCTGACTGAACCAGAGAAGGTCTTGAATTAACTTTGACTGGATAAGAATCAGAAAAATCTTATGATCGATTTAACTGAATCAGACAAAAGTCTTGGAACATCTTCAACTGGAATAGGCATCAGAGAGATCTTAGTGTCGATCTGATTGAACCAGAGAAGGTCTTGAATTAACTTTGACTGGATAAGAATCAGAAAAATCTTAGGATCGATTCAACTGAACCAGACAAAAGTCTTGGAATATCTTCAATTGGAATAGGAATCATAGAGATCTTAGTGTCGATCTGACTGAACTAGGGAAGGTCTTGGATTAACTTTGACTAGATAAGAATCAGAAAAATCTTATGATCGATTTAATTGAACCAGACAAAAGTCTTGGAACATCTTCAACTAGAATAGGCATCAGAGAGATCTTAGTGTCGATCTGACTGAACCAGAGAAGATGTTGAATTAACTTTGGTTGGATAAGAATCAGAAAAATCTTAGGATCGATTCAACTGAAACAGACAAAAGTCTTGGAATATCTTCAACTGGAATAGGAATCAGAGAGATCTTAGTGTCGATCTGACTGAACCAGAGAAGGTATTTAATCAAATTTGACTAGATAAGAATCAGAAAAATCTTAGGATCGATTTAACTGAACCAGACAAAAGTCTTGGAATAACTTCAACTGTAATAGGAATCAGAGAGATCTTAGTGTCGATCTGACTGAACCAGAGAAGGTCTTTAATTAACTTTGACTGGAATTGAAATCAGAAAAATCTTAGGATCGATTCAACTGAACCAGACAAAAGTCTTGGAATATCTTCAACTGGAGTAGGAATCAGAGAGATCTTAGTGTCGATCTGACTGAACCAGAGGAAAATCTTGAATTAACTTTGACTGGATAAGAATGAAAAAAATATTAGTGTTGTTTTAACTAAACCAGTAAAGGATCTATCGAAAAAGAATTAGTAACAAATCAATGGTCGATTCAAACTGATCCAGAAGAGGTCTTGATTTATCTTTGACTGGATAAGAATCAGAAAAATCTTAGTGTCGATTTAACTGCACAAGTATAGGTCTTGAATTATCTTCAACTGGAATAGAAATCAGAGAGATCTTATTGTCGATCTGACTGAACCAGAGGAAAATCTTGAATTAACTTTGACTGGATAAGAATCAGAAAAATCTTAGGATCAATTTAACTGAACCATACAAAAGTCTTGGAACTTCTTCAACTGGAATAGGAATCAGAGAGATCTTAGTGTCGATCTGACTGAACTAGGGAAGGTCTTGGATTAACTTTGACTAGATAAGAATCAGAAAAATCTTAGGATCGATTTAACTGAACCAGACAAAAGTCTTGGGATATCTTCAACTGGAATAGGAATCGGAGAGATCTGAGTGTCGATCTGACTGACCAGAGAAAGTCTTTAATTAACTTTGACTGGATAAGAATCAGAAAAATCTTAGGATCGATTCAACTGAACCAGACAAAAGTCTTGGAATATCTTCAACTGGAATAAGAATCAGAGAGATCTTAGTGTCGATCTGACTGAACCAGAGAAGGTCTTTAATTAACTTTGACTGGAACGGAAATTAGGATAATCTTAGGATCGATTCAACTGAACCAGAAAAAAGTCTTGGAATATCTTCAACTGGAATAAGAATCAGAGAGATCTTAGTGTCGATCTGACTGAACCAGAGAAGGTCTTGAATTAACTTTGACTGGATAAGAATCAGAAAAATCTTATGATCGATTTAACTGAATCAGACAAAAGTCTTGGAACATCTTCAACTGGAATAGGCATCAGAGAGATCTTAGTGTCGATCTGATTGAACCAGAGAAGGTCTTGAATTAACTTTGACTGGATAAGAATCAGAAAAATCTTAGGATCGATTCAACTGAACCAGACAAAAGTCTTGGAATATCTTCAATTGGAATAGGAATCATAGTGATCTTAGTGTCGATCTGACTGAACTAGGGAAGGTCTTGGATTAACTTTGACTAGATAAGAATCAGAAAAATCTTATGATCGATTTAACTGAATCAGACAAAAGTCTTGGAACATCTTCAACTGGAATAGGCATCAGAGAGATCTTAGTGTCGATCCGATTGAACACGAGAAGGTCTTGAATTAACTTTGACTGGATAAGAATAAGAAAAATCTTAGGATCGATTCAACTGAACCAGACAAAAGTCTTGGAATATCTTCAACTGGAATAGGAATCAGAGAGATCTTAGTGTCGATCTGACTGAACTAGGGAAGGTCTTGGATTAACTTTGACTAGATAAGAATCAGAAAAATCTTAGGATCGATTTAACTGAACCAGACAAAAGTCTTGGGATATCTTCAACTGGAATAGGAATCAGAGAGATCTGAGTGTCGATCTGACTGACCAGAGAAAGTCTTTAATTAACTTTGACTGGATAAGAATCAGAAAAATCTTAGGATCGATTCAACTGAACCAGACAAAAGTCTTGGAATATCTTCAACTGGAATAAGAATCAGAGAGATCTTAGTGTCGATCTGACTGAACCAGAGAAGGTCTTTAATTAACTTTGACTGGAACGGAAATTAGGATAATCTTAGGATCGATTCAACTGAACCAGAAAAAAGTCTTGGAATATCTTCAACTGGAATATGAATCAGAGAGATCTTAGTGTCGATCTGACTGAACCAGAGAAGGTCTTGAATTAACTTTGACTGGATAAGAATCAGAAAAATCTTATGATCGATTTAACTGAATCAGACAAAAGTCTTGGAACATCTTCAACTGGAATAGGCATCAGAGAGATCTTAGTGTCGATCTGATTGAACCAGAGAAGGTCTTGAATTAACTTTGACTGGATAAGAATCAGAAAAATCTTAGGATCGATTCAACTGAACCAGACAAAAGTCTTGGAATATCTTCAATTGGAATAGTAATCATAGAGATCTTAGTGTCGATCTGACTGAACCAGAGAAGGTCTTTAATCAACTTTGACTGGATAAGAATAATAAAAATCTTATATTCGATTTAATTGAACCAGACAAAAGTCTTGGAATATCTTCAACTGGAATAGGAATCAGAGAGATCTTAGTGTCGATCTGACTGAACCAGAGAAGGTCTTTATTTAACTTTGACTGGAATGGAAATCAGAAAAATCTTAGGATCGATTTAATTGAACCAGACAAAAGACTTGGAATATATTCAACTGGAATAGGAATAAGAGAGATCTTAGTGTCGATCCGACTGAACCAGAGGAAAATCTTGAATGAACTTTGACTGGATTAGAATCAAAAAAATCTTAGGATCGATTTAACTGAACCATACAAAGTCTTGGAATATATTCAACTGGAATAGGAATCAGAGAGATCTTAGTGTCGATCTGACTGAACTAGGGAAGGTCCTTAATTAACTTTGACTGGAATGGAAATCAGAAGAATCTTAGGATCGATTCAACTGAACCAGACAAAAGTCTTGGAATATCTTCAACTGGAATAAGAATCCAAGAGATCTTAGTGTCGATTTTACTGAAACAGAGAAGGTCTTGAATTAACTTTGACTGGAATGGAAATTAGAAGAATCTTAGGATCGATTCAAGTGAACTAGACAAAAGTCTTGGAATATCTTCAACTGGAATAGGAATCAGAGAGATCTTATTGTCGATATGACTGAACCCGAGAAGGTCTTGTGAGGACATCTTTCCGAGGAAAATATTGAAAAACCCTTCGTTAGACGTAGCTTTTGAGAAGACTACCAGGTCACATAAGAAGTCAACGGTGTTTGTTGATTTGATCTTTTCCCTGAAAAAGGCAAAGAGTTAGTCATATGCAATGTCATGATGGATGAAATGCATTGTGGTGATCTTCTCAAAATAAATGAGGTTATGTTGTGTGCGATGTGTATGTGTATGCCACAATGTATGAAGATGGGATGCTATTGTGATGTTCCCAGTCTAGGAAAAAAATTTCCGTATTAGTGTTGGAGAGTATTGGGAAGCTGAATCTTTCATTTCCGCTGGGGATTTCCTCTTTCTGTTTGAGGATAACCTGTTGGGGATTGACTTTGCCTGAGAATTGATTATGTTTGCGAATAACTCTAGAGAGAGATGCTTGTTGGAAGATTCTATCGCTGTAGAGAAATAAACTCTTTTGGGGAAGGAGCTTCCGCAGTTTGATAAATAAACTCTACCTGGGAGGAGGTTTTGTAACTGTTGGATAAGGTGATTCCTGCTTGGGGAAGAAGAGACCAAAACTCTGGTTGTTTCTGTTCTGTGGGGAACGTAGAGGTCACGGGGTCGTATGCAATGGTGACTCCGTCTTAAACTGTCTCTGCCCCTGCACTATGCTGGAAAGAGTAACTGTCGGGACTACGAAATGGTTTTTTAGACTTTGCCCTATTTCTTAAAGTCGTCAGCAACTATCTTTCTGTTTTTTATGCAAGTATTTGTGAATAATGCTCATATTCAAATGCATATGTCAAAAATAAGCATTGGAAGTTTTTTCAAAACAAAACAGAAAAAGAAAAATAAACAGTTTTATACTTTCAAAGAAATGATTTGTATTGATTTCTGAAGTTTGCCTATAACAGGCGTTTTATACAAAGAGGCTGACATTCTAGTAGGAGAACGCTGCCGTGAGAGTGAAAACTATAAAAAATAGTGTACAAAGAGAATAAAATAGCTATGTGCAATAATCCCATTGGGTTTCAATTTTGCTATTGCCCCTATGTCTTCGAGTGTCTCATCACATTGCTGCTTGTCTGAAGCAGACTGGATTGGTCGATACCATTTGAGCTTGATAGTTGATACTAATGTATGATCACAAGGTGATCCAATGGGACATAGTGATACACTTCATATCCCTAATTTTTGCATGGACTGCCCTTTCGGGTTTTGAGTCCACCGGGATACCCTTTTTTTGCCCAAGCCGCCTTTTTAGGTTTTCGACTTGCCAGGTGTACAATTTTTTTTTGTTTTTTATCCCTAATTTTTGCACGAACCCTTTTGGTTCGTCGGGATGTCCTTATTTTTGCCTAGGCCAGTCAACCTAGCGGATCTTTATTTATGCGTAGTAACTTTTCACTATGTCTTCATTAACAAGGTGAGAAAGGTTGTCACCATCCATGGTGGTATGAATCAGGGATCCACCGGAAATTATGCTTTTGATCACAAATGGCCCTTCGTACGTGGGAGTCTATTTGCCCCTGGGATCACCTTGCGACAATATGATGCGCTTGATTACTATATCACCCACTTGATATACTTGACGTATGACCTTTTGTTGAAAGCCTTGATCATCCGTTTTTGATACATTTGACCATGACAGACAGCAGTAAGCCTTTTCTCGTCAATCAGATTTAGTTGATCAAGTCGAGTCTGGATCCAATCGTCTTCGTTCAAGCTTGCATCCTTCATGATCCTCAGAGAAGGGATCTGGACCTCAATAGGCCAGACAACGTCCATACCATATACCAGAGAATAAGGCGTTGCCCCTGTTGACGTGCGTGCTGAGGTGCAGTAGCCATGAAGAGAAAATGGTAACATCTCATGCCAGTCTTTGTATGTCACCATCATCTTCTGTATGAATTTCTTGATATTCTTGTTAGAAGCCTCCACAACGCCGTTCATCTTCGGCCGGTAAGGGGTAGAATTATGATGCTGGATCTTGAATTGCTTACAGAGTTCGGTGATCATTGTATTGTTGATATTTGTACCATTGTCAGTAATGATTCTCTCTGGTACACCACACCGACAAATCAGGTTGTGCTTGATAAACCGCGCCACAACATTCTTGGTAACAGAAGCAAAAGAGGCAGCCTCAACCCACTTCGTGAAGTAATCAATGGCCACTAAGATGAAGCGGTGCCCATTGGAAGCGGTAGGCGTAATCTCTCCGATCATGTCAATGGCCCACATTGCAAAGGGCCATGGATCCGTCAATACGTTCAAAGAAACCAGAGGTATATGCACCTTATCAACATAGATCTGACATTTGTGACAAGTTCGAGAATGCTGATAATAGTCTGCTTCCATGGTGGACCATTAGTATCCTGCCCATAGGATCTTTTTAGCCGTGGTGTGTCCACTAGAGTGGGTGCCGAAGGTACCTTCGTGTAAATATTTCATAATCCTCTTTGCTTCGCTCTTATCTACGCACCAAAGTAAATTAGAGTCATGGTTGCGCTTATAGAGGATTCCATTACTGAGGAAGAACTTTACAGTGAACCTCCTCAGGAACTTCTTATCATTGACATAAGCCCCCTCCGGATATTCTCGAGCCTCGAGATACCTTTTCACTTCATGGAACCAAGGTTTGTCTTCTACCTCTTCAGTGTCAATCTCGTAGAAATATGCCGGTTCATCCAACCTTTCAATAGTGATCTGAGGGGCCTCGTTATCCCACTCGACCTTGAACATAGATGACATGGTAGCTAGCGCGTCCGCTAACTGATTCTCTTCTCGTGGGAAATGTTCAAAGGTGACCTCTTCAAAGTGTGGAAGCAATGTCAGCACATGTTCTTTGTAAGGGATAAGATTAGGGTGCTTCGTGTCCAACTCACCTTTGATCTAGATGATTATCAAGGCTGAATCCCCGAAAACACTCAAGAACTTGATTCTCAGGTCAATAGCAGCTTTGAGACCCATGATGCATGCTTCATACTCGGCCATATTGTTGGTACAGTTGAAGAATAATCTGGCCGTGAAAGGAGTATGACATCCCTCGGGAGATATGATTACAACACCGATGCCATTGCCGAGTGCGTTGGAGGATCCATCAAAAACCATAGTCCATTAGGATCCTTCTTCGGGTCCTTCATCTGACCTAGGTTCTTCACAGTCAGTAACCAACATAATATTCTCGTCCAGGAACTCAAAATTCATGGACTGGTATTCATCCACGGCTTGATGAGCCAAATGATCGGCTAGTACACTTCCCTTGATTGCTTTCTGGGTTGTGTATTGGATATCATATTTGTTAGAACAATGTTTGAATCTAGTACCCTATATTTAAGTTTTGATGATAACAAAGTGAAAAGATATAGTATTTATATGTTTCGTGTTTGAACTATATGCTACCTAAAATTACTATGCTCTGACTTGCAGATACGCTGATTAAAATAAGCAAGATCACTTCTTCAGCATCAGAATTTGATTTGATACACCAGCATCAGAAGTTGCTGAATCAGAACGTGAAGATCAGATGATCAACTCACGTACATGCTGAAGATTGATGAACAGAACTGCGCGTAAACACTCTGATACAGAATCAAATAGTTCATCAGCAGCGAAGCAGAATCAGAATGAGCCAAGCCAGAACGTGCATTGAAGAAGCAACGGTACTGTGCATTGAACGCTAATTAATTCCAACGGCATCATTCTAGACAAGATCTGCTCAAAAAGGAAAGCTTGTTATTAGCATTGAATCAAGAATATTGCATTCAACGTTCATCTTCTCAAGTGCTATATAAACAAGGCTTCGAAGATTATAATGGCTAATGCTTCCAAATTCTCTACACGCACAAAGCTGAACAATAATCTTCATCTACCAGTTTTGCTAAACCAACAAACTCTGATACTCCATTAGTGTTTAGCAATCTAAGTTTCTAAGCTTAATTTGTGTATACATCACAGTTGTGATAAAGTTTTGTAGAAAACATTCACACACATTTGTTTTATACCTTTGTAAGAAAGTGTTGCCTTGACAAACCGGATTGTGGTTTGAATCAAGAAGGCTTTAGCAGTTGTTAAAGCAGAGTTGTATTCAGTTGAATATAGTGAATTAAGACCTCGTTGGAGAGAGGCGAAATCACCTTGACGGGTGGACTGGAGTAGTTTGAGATCAAACGAACCAGGATAAAAATATCTTGTCAATTGCTTTAAGATTCCAGTTTTACAATTCAACCCCCCCTTCTTGTGTTTTTCACCCCTTCAATTGGCATCAGAGCGCCTGGTTCTGAGCTAAAACACTTAACCGTGTCAGTACAAGATCCAGCGTCAGAAAAACACAATGGCAGGAAACAACTCTCATTTCAGCAATGACAACAATGAGGATAGAGACAGATTCAGCGGCAAACCTCCAGTCTTTGATGGAGAAAACTTTGATTACTGGAAAGACAGAATTGAAAGCTTCTTTCTAGCACATGATGCTGATCTGTGGGATATGGTGACAGATGGATACACGCACCCTGTGAATGCAACTGGTCAGAAGATTGAAAGAAAATCAATGACTGATCAACAAAAGCGTGATTTCAAGAATCACCATAAGGCCAGAACCATCCTCCTCAGTGCCATCTCCTATACTGAGTATGAAAAGATCTCCAACAGAGACACAGCTAAGAACATCTTTGATTCTCTCAGAATGACGCATGAGGGCAACGTTCAAGTCAAAGAGACAAAAGCTCTGGCGCTCATTCAGAAGTATGAGGCGTTCAAAATGGAAGAATCTGAATCCATTGAAACTATGTTCTCTAGATTCCAGATTCTGGTAGCTGGTCTCAAAGTTCTGGACAAGGGATACTCTACTGCTGACCATGTCAAGAAGATAATCAGAAGTTTACCCAAGCAGTGGAGGCCTATGGTTACTGCTCTGAAGCTAGCGAAAGATCTCAACAAAATCACTCTGGAGGAACTTATAAGCTCCCTCAGAAGTCATGAGATAGAGCTAGAAGCTGATGAGCCTCAGAAGCAAGGTAAGCCTTTAGCTTTAAAATCTAACAGAAAATCTGAATCTAAAGTTTTGCAGGCAGTTGAAGAAACATCTGATGGATCCTCATCAGAAGAAGACGAACTTTCCCTTCTCTCCAGAAGAGTAAATCAACTGTGGAAGCAAAGACAAAGGAAGTTCAGGAATCCCAGAAGATCTGATCAGAACGAGTCTTCCTCCAGATACAGAAGGACAGATTCTTCCTCTGGATACAGAAGATCTGAAGGCTCCTCCGGCAGCAAGAAGCCAAACACAAAAGACATCATCTGCTACGAGTGCAATGAGCAAGGACACTACAAGAGTGACTGCCCAAAGCTTCAGAGGGAAAAGCCCAAAAAGAAGTTTGGAAGAGAGAAGAAGAAAAGTCTCATGGCCACATGGGATGACTCTGACTCGTCTGAAGCTGACTCAGAATCAGATGATGAAAGGGCAAACATAGCGCTCATGGCTAACATTCCAGATGACAGTGAAGCTTCTGAATCAGACTCAGAATCAGACACAGAAGAGGTATTCCCTAACTTCGCTGTTAATTTTACAAAGGCTGAACTTGCTGAAAGCCTCAATGAAATTCTGGAACGTTATCAGCAGATTAGAGCTAAATTCAGAGACCTGAAAAGGAATCTTGAATCTGACTCTAATAAGTCTGAGAGTCTCAAATTGGAAAACTCTGAGCTGAGAGATAAAATTTTAAAATTAGAAAACTCTTTACAAAACTCTCAGAAGGAACCAATTTCTGAAACTCCCAGCAACGCTGATGAGATCATCAAGGAGTATGATCACAGTTTCCAGAAGTTCCTTGCTAAAAGCATAGATAGAAGCAGAATGGCTTCAATGATCTATGGAGTTAGCAGAAACGGCAGGAAAGGAATAGGATACCTAGGTAAGGTTCCTACACCTAAAAATGTCATGGATTTAACCATTAAACACACTCCTCTAAATTCACACTTTGTGTATGGTCACACACATGACATCAAATATACTAGTAGTAATCACTCTGTGAAACCAAAATTCAACCAGAGTTTTGGTAAAACTAACAAATCAGGACCCAAGAAGATCTGGGTACCTAAGGATAAAATAATACATGTTGCAGATATCTTTAGCAGCAAGTCAGAAACACCAGTCATGGTACCTGGACTCTGGCTGCTCACGACACATGACGGGAAGAAGGCATATGTTCCAAAGCCTGGAACTTAAGCCTGGAGGCCACGTTGGCTTTGGAGGCAATCAGAGGGGAAAGATTATTGGCTCTGGAACTGTAGGTAACGGAAATCTTCCCTCTATTAATAATGTTCTGCTAGTAGATGGATTGATGCATAATCTGTTATCCATAAGTCAATTAAGTGATAACGGTTATGATATAATCTTTAATCAAAAATCATGTAAAGCTGTTAGTCAGAAAGATGGGACTATCCTGTTTAATGGAAAGAGGAAAAACAACATTTACAAAATCAAACTTTCTGAACTAAAGAGTCAGAACGTAAAATGTCTTCTGTCTGTTAACAACGAGCAGTGGATCTGGCACAGAAGATTGGGGCATGTTAGTATGAGAAGAATATCTCAGATTAACAAACTCAATCTGGTCAGAGGACTTCCAAATTTGAAGTTCAATTCAGATGCTCTGTGTGAAGCATGTCAGAAAGGCAAATTTGCAAAACCTTCTTTTAAATCCAAAAATGTTGTTTCCACCTCTAAGCCATTAGAACTTCTGCACATTGACTTATTTGGACCAGTTAAAACTGCTTCAGTCAGTGGTAAGAAGTATGGGTTAGTAATCGTAGATGACTATAGCAGATGGACATGGGTAAAGTTCTTAAGACACAAGGACGAGTCACACTCTGTGTTTGTTACCTTCTGTAACCAAGTTCAGAATGAAAAAGATCTTAGAATCGTTAAAGTCAGAAGTGATCATGGTGGAGAATTTGAAAATAAAGACTTTGAGTCATTCTTTAATGACAAAGGCATTCTGCATGATTTCTCTTATCCTAGAACTCCCCAACAAAATGGAGTTGTAGAACGAAAGAACAGAACATTGCAAGAAATGGCCAGAACCATGATCAATGAGACAAACGTTGCTAAGACTTTCTGGGCAGAGGCAATAAACACAGCGTGCTACATTCAGAATAGAATCTCAATAAGACCTATTCTGGAAAAGACTCCATATGAATTGTGGAAGAACAGAAAGCCCAACATTTCGTATTTTCATCCATTTGGATGTACTTGCTTTATATTGAATACAAAGAATTATTTGAACAAGTTTGATTCTAAGGCACAGAAGTGTATTATGTTAGGATACTCTGAACGCTCAAGAGGGTACAGAGTATACAATACAGAAACACAGATTGTGGAAGAATCAATCAGTGTTCGTTTTGATGACAAGCTTGACTCTGAAAAGTCAAAGCAGAATGAAAATCTTGCAGGTATAGAAATTGAATTTGCAGGTTCTGAAGACAAGTCATCAGAAGCTCTCAACACAGACATTCCTTCAACGTCTGAAAGGAGCAATGCTAGAAATCCTACAACTGCTGCTGATCAACCTCAGAAGAGATTACCCAGAAGCAGTTTGGATCACCCAGAAGAAACTATCCTAGGAAGAAAGGAAGATCCAATCAGAACAAGAGCAAGCTTCAGAAACTCTGAAGAAACTCTTATGGGACTTGTGTCTCTGATTGAACCTTCTTCTATTGATGAAGCACTTCTGGACAATGACTGGATTCTGGCAATGCAAGAAGAGCTGAATCAATTCACCAGAAACGACGTATGGGATCTCGTTCCCAGACCAAAAGGATTCAACGTCATTGGAACAAGATGGGTGTTCAGAAACAAGCTAAATGAACAAGGTGAAGTCGTCAGAAACAAGGCACGACTGGTTGCACAAGGTTATAGTCAGCAAGAGGGGATAGACTATACAGAAACCTTTGCCCCAGTCTCCAGGTTAGAATCTATCAGACTTTTAATTTCATTTGCTGTTAATAGAGGCATCACTCTGTATCAGATGGATGTCAAAAGTGCATTCTTAAATGGTTATATAGAAGAAGAAGTTTATGTTCACCAACCCCCAGGTTTTGAAAATACAAAACATCCAGAACATGTTTTCAAACTGAAAAAGTCACTGTATGGTCTGAAACAAGCTCCCAGAGCTTGGTATGAAAGGCTAAGTAACTTTCTGCTTGAAAATGAATTCACCAGAGGGAAAGTGGACACTACTCTATTCTGTAAAACAGTTAAGAGTGACATTTTAGTCTGTCAAATTTATGTTGATGATATTATTTTTGGTTCTACTAATCCTTCTCTTGGAAGAAAATTTGCTAAGTGTATGCAGGCAGAATTTGAGATGAGCCTCATGGGGGAACTGAAATTCTTTCTAGGAATTCAGATTAATCAAACTCCATAGGGAACTTACATTCATCAGAGCAAATACATCAGAGATCTTCTGAAGAAATTTGACCTCTCAGAATGTAAGCCATCAAAGATTCCAATGCATCCCACGTGCATTCTGGAAAGAGAAGAGGTAAGCAAAAGTGTAGAACAGAAAGTCTACAGAGGTATGATTGGTTCTCTCATTTATCTGACTGCTTCAAGACCTGATATCTTATTCAGTGTATGTATTTATGCTAGATTCCAATCAGATCCTAGAGAATCTCACTTAACAGCTGTTAAGCGAATTTTCAAGTATCTGAAAGGTACTACTAATCTGGGTTTGTTTTATAGAAAATCTAGTGATTACAGCTTAGTAGGCTACTGTGATGCTGATTTTGCTGGAGACAGAGTGGAACGTAAAAGTACTTCTGGAAGCTGCCAGTTTCTGGGAGAAAATCTGATCTCGTGGTCCAGCAAAAGGCAATCAACAATTGCTCTGTCAACAGCAGAAGCTGAGTACATAGCAGCAGCAGGATGTAGCACACAAATGCTCTGGATGAAAAGTCAGCTTGAAGACTTCCAGATTTTTGAGAGTAACATTCCTATTCTTTATGATAATACTTCTGCTATTTGCTTAAGTAAGAATCCTATTTTACATTCTAGAGCTAAGCATATAGAAATAAAACATCATTTCATTAGGGACTATATTCAGAAAGGTATTTTAAACTTAAAATTTATAGATACAGACCATCAATGGGCTGATATCTTTACTAAACCCCTTTCAGAAGATAGGTTCAATTTCATTCTGAAACATCTCAGCATGAAAGTATGCCCAGAATGAAAATGTTTTAATTCCATGTATTTATCTTCAGAATGTAATTATATTACTGTGAACTTCTGATCAATCTCCTTTCAGAAAGATAGAACATGCAGATTGTATCAGATGCAAGTCTAAAGATCTGAGAGTCTAATCTCAAAGACAGACGTGCTGATCACTACATCAAACAAGTGTCATCCAATCATCAGCAAATCCCTGAAGCAGAACGCGTGCACGCTTCTGAGAAAGGAAAGCGCTGATTGGGTGCATTGAGACACATGTCTGGTAACCGTTTTTAAGTATCTTTCTCAAATCCCCCAAAATCAGCAAGCATTTAATGCAGAGTAATCACGCTTGTTAATGGCAATCATTATTTTTTTTTCTCTCTTAAAAACGTTTAATTTTTCAAAATAATTTTTGAAAACCCTATTTAAGCACATTAATCCTTCATTTTTATTCTTTACGCTTTCTCATAATCATTCAAATATTCTCTGCATATTTCTGAGTTTATCTCCTTCAAACCTTTTTCTCTCAAATCATTCTCAAGCTTTTTTAGTGAGAACAATGGCATCCTCCAGCATTTCTGCAGGAAATCAGAAGAAAGAAACCTCTGAACAATATCAGGTGCCTATCAGAACTCTTCTCACACCGGTAAAGAATCTTGAGGTTCTCTCTGAGTTAATCGTCGACTTCGAAAGTTTGAAGGAAAATGGATTTGACCTAACTGAAGAGATTAGGGCTCAAAAGTGGGAGAGGTATTTCGATAGGTTGGTTGGACCAACATTCCCAGAGCTTGTCAAGGAATTTTGGATTCACGCCAAGATTCATAAACATCTAGTCATCTCTTCTGTCATGGGAAAGAAGATAGTAATTTCTGAAGACCTCATTGCTAGGTTAATCGGTCAAAGTGGTGGTGGAGTCCGTTGTGTGGACATGGCTGATAGATGCCCTGATATAGGTGTGGTAGCCAACTGCATTTTCACTCTTGGATTTCCCAGCAGCAAAATTAAGGATCTGAAGGACCACTGCAGAGTATGGGCCAAGATTGTTCTTGGATGCTTCAATCACAGGAAACCAACAAGTTCTCCTGATTATATAAACGTGGATCAGCAATTTCTGATCTACTTTATTGATCAGAGGGTGAAGATCAATCTGGCACACTTTCTGTTCAACCATCTCAAGACCAGTGTGAAAGAGACAAGAGAAGAAGAAAGGACCAAAAGGGACTGGATACCGTTTGGAAGGCTCATATCAGATATTCTGACAGAGAATAAGCTGATAGATTATCTGAGCGAAGCTCAAGTGCTGAGCACACTTGAACCAACTGTTGGAAAACCGCTGAACGCTAAGAACCTGAAAAAGATGAAGCTGATAGAAAATATTAGGAAGGAACCCAGAGCTACTTCAACTGCTGACATCTCCAGCAGAAGAGTGCCTCTGAATGATTTCCCAAAATTTTCTGAAATGGAATCCCAACCGGATATGTTTCTCAAGTATCCAGATTCATACAAGGAAGAAGATACAGGTTCAAAGCTGAAGATCAAAGATCTGAGTCAACCCCAACCTGAAGTGACTCAGAAGAAGACAAAGAAGAGGAAAGCAGAAGGATCATCTCATCAGACTCCTAAGAAAAGAGGTAATTCATCTGCTGCCCCTATTTCAATTTCATCTACTATTCCAACATCTGCTGCCCCTCCTAAAACCTCTCACAGAATATTAATCCCAATTCCTACCATTGATGAAACCATACCAGAAGACCCTTCTGAGGCCTTACTACTCAGAAGACCCAGAACAAAGATTCCCAAACAACCAACTGTTTCAACAACACCAGCACTTGATAGAGTGCTAGCTGATATTGAGCGTGAACATGCTTCTGCTCAACCAAATTCTGAACCACCAAATATTCCTCCTCCACAACCAGAACCACAACCTGAACCAGAAATACAACCAGAACCAGAATCAGAACCACAACAACAACCACTCACAGAAGAACCTTTGATCCCTGAGCAATCAGAGATTCCACCTCCTCAACCAGAAAATAATCCACCTTCACCACAAACAGAGTTTCACCGCTATGAAACCCCTTCTCCTCATCATTCTGAACCCCACTCACCTCAACCTTCACCGCTGGCAATCCAGTTGCCATGTGGAACCACTATTGTCAGGCCCCAGTTGCCATCTTCAGAGGAATCAACACCTCCAAAAACTCCAACCACTCCAATAGTAATATCTGACTCTGATTCTGATAACCCTCCTCCAAAACAAACAACCTCTCAGAAAACATATGAAAACCTCAGCAGAACTTTCATTGACTTAACAAGTCTTGAACGTCTTGCTGATCTAAGACACAAAATTGCCATACCCAAACCAAAGCAACCAGATGTTGGCTCTGGTCTTTTGAATTTTGAAACAGGTATGCTGCAATGGATTGCTTCTTTGAAGCAAGTCTGTCCGGGGATGATCGACCCAGCTGCTTCTGATCAGCTCTGGTCTCAGTTCAGACTATGGGTACGTGCTGAAGCCCTCAAGCTGCCTTGGACAGGCAGGCTCTGGAAGAATTAAGGCTGAATGACTTGCGTCTACAGCAGCGGATGGAAGAGAATGATCAGAAGATGAAAGCGAGAATGGATGTACAGGACAGCAAGATTGACACTGTTGTCACCATGGTTCAGAAGCAGAATGAAACTTCTGAAAAGATTCAAGCAATGCTGGAAAGCCTGTTCTCACGCATGCCCCCACAACCTTAAAATTTTTTTTCATGCATGACATTCTCTATGTTTTCTTCATTTTCTGATGTACTGTTTTGACTATGTTTTGTAATGCTATTTTGCTCTGATTATGAACTATTTTAATATAATTTGTTTTTCTGATCTAAATTGTTTCAGCACATCACCAACACTTTTTGATTGCTGACAAAAAGGGGGAGAACAAGAATGATATTTAAAATCAATAACGGCTAACTAGACAGAAATTCTCAAACATCCTAACTCTATTACTTGAAATGTTTTTCTGTTTTGTTTTTAAGTCTACAGGCACAAGGAAGCTCCTGAACACTATGAAGACTAGAAGCTAGAAGCTCTGATCAAAATGTAGAAGCTCATGTTGCTCTGATCAAATATGAAGTTCTGATCGACCAAATACTCTGATCCAAAAGCAAAGCTCTGACAGGAAAAGCTCTGAAGCTCTGCTCTCTGATAAGTCAAAGACCTATAATCTGATGCTCAAAGATAGAAAAAGATCTGATCCTGAAGAACACGCATATCAAAGGGAAGTAACAAACTCAGGGGGAGTATCTCTCAACTCTAATTTTTCCGTACTTCTTATTCTGATACATTTCCTAGATACCTTTTCACGTTATTTTTTATTTAAAATATCTAGTTTTTGTCATCATCAAAAAGGGGGAGATTGTTAGAACAATGTTTGAATCTAGTACCCTATATTTAAGTTTTGATGATAACAAAGTGAAAAGATATAGTATTTATATGTTTCGTGTTTGAACTATATGCTACCTAAAATTACTATGCTCTGACTTGCAGATACGCTGATTAAAATAAGCAAGATCACTTCTTCAGCATCAGAATTTGATTTGATACACCAGCATCAGAAGTTGCTGAATCAGAACGTGAAGATCAGATGATCAACTCACGTACATGCTGAAGATTGATGAACAGAACTGCGCGTAAACACTCTGATACAGAATCAAATAGTTCATCAGCAGCGAAGCAGAATCAGAATGAGCCAAGCCAGAACGTGCATTGAAGAAGCAACGGTACTGTGCATTGAACGCTAATTAATTCCAACGGCATCATTCTAGACAAGATCTGCTCAAAAAGGAAAGCTTGTTATTAGCATTGAATCAAGAATATTGCATTCAACGTTCATCTTCTCAAGTGCTATATAAACAAGGCTTCGAAGATTATAATGGCTAATGCTTCCAAATTCTCTACACGCACAAAGCTGAACAATAATCTTCATCTACCTGTTTTGCTAAACCAACAAACTCTGATACTCCATTAGTGTTTAGCAATCTAAGTTTCTAAGCTTAATTTGTGTATACATCACAGTTGTGATAAAGTTTTGTAGAAAACATTCACACACATTTGTTTTATACCTTTGTAAGAAAGTGTTGCCTTGACAAACCGGATTGTGGTTTGAATCAAGAAGGCTTTAGCAGTTGTTAAAGCAGAGTTGTATTCAGTTGAATATAGTGAATTAAGACCTCGTTGGAGAGAGGCGAAATCACCTTGACGGGTGGACTGGAGTAGTTTGAGATCAAACGAACCAGGATAAAAATATCTTGTCAATTGCTTTAAGATTCCAGTTTTACAATTCAACCCCCCCTTCTTGTGTTTTTCACCCCTTCAATATTCGGCCAAGATCATTTGCCATATTGCTATTCTTCCGGAGAGTGCGGGCTTCTCGAAGATGTACATGATCAAATCTATCTTAGATATCAACAAAGTAGTGTGGGTCAACATATATTGTCTCAGTCGGCGAGCAGCCCGTGCCAAAGCGCATCAAGTTTTATCGAGCAGTGAGTATCTTGTTTCACAATTGGTAAACTTTTTGCTAAGTTAGTATATTGCATGCTCTTTTCGATCGGAATCGTCATGCTGCCCCAACACACACCCCATTGAATTATCTAACACTGTTAAGTACATTATCAAAGGTCTTCCTTCAATCGGAGGAATCCGAATTGGAGGCTCTTGAAGGTATTCTTTGATTCTTTCGAAGGCAGTCTGGAATTCGTCATTCCATTTTACTACTTGATCTTTCTTCAGGAGTTTGAACATTGGCTCATAAGTATCAGTTAGATGGGAAATGAACCTGACAATGCAATTTAGGCGTCCTATGAAACCTCTGACTTCCTTTTCAGTGCGAGGAACCTACATCTATTGTATAACCTTCACTTTTGCAGGGTCTACCTGAATACCTTTGTCATTGACAATGAAATCTAGCAGTTTTCCAGACCTTACCCTGAAGGTGCACTTATTCGGATTCAACCTCATCTTGTACGTCTTTAACCTATCAAACAGCTTTTGTAGATTATCAAGATGCTCTTCCTCCGCTTGAGACCTGACTATCATGTCATCAACATAGACCTCTATTTCATGGTGAATCATGTCATGGAACAAAGCTACCATGGCTCGCTGATAGGTTTCCCCAGCATTCTTCAACACAAACGACATCACTTTGTAGCAGAAAGTGCCCCATTGGGTGATGAAGGTTGTCTTCTCCATGTCTTCGGGTGCCATCTTGATCTGATTGTAACCAGAGAAACCATCCATGAAGGAAAAGACCTTGTGTTGTATGGTGGTTTCAACCAGAATATCAATGTGGGGAAGCGGAAAGTCACCCTTGGGGCTTGCCCTGTTCAAATCTCGGTAATCCACACACATTCGTACCTTTCCTTCCTTTTTAGGTACCGAGACTACGTTAGCAACCCATTGGGGATAAGAAGTGACATCTAGGAAATCAGCGTTGAAGTGTTTCATAACCTCTACTTTGATCTTCTATGACATTTCAGGGCGCATATGATGGACCTTCTACCTTATCGGAGGACAATTTTCTTTAGTTGGCAGACGATGAACCACAATATCTGTGTCTAGTCCTGGCATGTCATCATATGACTAGGCAAAGATCTCAACATAATCATGCAACATCTGAATCAAACGTTGTTTGACATGAAGCTCCAATTTTGCACCTATCTTGACCTCGTTTCTGTTCTCTTTTGTGCCCAAATTCACTGTCTCAACTGGCTCTTCATGAGGCTGTATAGCCCTTTGTTCCCGCTGTAACAGTCTGGCAGGTTCTCTGGGTACTTCACAATCTTCCTCACCTTTGTCCTCAGCTTGGTTGATCGGATTTTCAAAGTCATAACCGGCAATAGTAGAACTGTTATCAATGGGATCCAAAGTGGATATGGATCTGCAGTTTGATACGTGGGTGTGTGTAAGAGCATAGCTGTATAGACAAAGTAAAAGGAAAGAAAAACAGAGAGCACAAAATTTGTATGCATAAACGTCTAATGCTTTATTAATGCCATATGAAATTGAATTATGATAGCCCTCACAAATAAACCATTGTTCCTCGGGTAAGACACAAGGCTATAGAGTTTATGCTGTTTAATTATTACATATCCAAAACAAAAAAGACAATTACTTCTGAACAAAAGTAATTGGTACAAAGTCTCTTTCTATCCAGTTACTGAGTCCACCATTAGTAGTAGGGAAGATCCAGTTGTCCATGTCATCGTCACCATCACTGTCTTCTAAGGCGTTGACCCCATGATTACTGATACGGAGGGAAGGTCTTCCAGCACGAGCACGACGAACAACCCTTTGAGCCCCTGAAGAGAAACCTATTCCAAACTTGTCAGAATTGTATGGTATGTCAGGGAGCTGGCCCCAGAGGGTAGACCCACCTTCTTCAATAACTGCTTTTGCATCCTTGAGAGAAGCCATCTTCAAGGGAGGTCCGATGATCCTTGCCAGATTGGTGACAACTTCAGTTGTGACCATAGTCTGAGGTACCTCTTCAAAATTCTAACATGGAGTCTCAATGAACTCGCCATCATTTTCTACGTACCTGAAGGAGTTCAAATGGCTGACCATATATTCTTCTTCACTGTGCACCGTGACAATCTTTCCTTTTGTCGGGTACTTCATCATCTGATGTAGAGTGGATGTGACGGCTCCTTCCCCATGAATCCAAGGGCGACCCAATAAACAAGAATAGGATGGTCTGATATCCATCATGTAAAAGGTAGAGTCAAAGGTCTGAGAACCAATTTTGATGGGGATGTCCACCTCCCCGTGCACCATTATCTATGAACCATCGAAAGCCCTTACCACTATGTTGCTGGGCTTCAAGGTCAAACCTTCCATGTCTAGTCTATCCAAAGCCTTCTTGGGCAGCACATTCAATGATGAACCAATATCTACCAGTACATGGGCCAAAGTAGTGCCCAGGCATTCGACGAAAACATGTAGCGCATCATTGTGGTTTCTCCCTCTGGGTGTCAGATCAGCATCAGAAAAACCCAAACCATCGTCAGCCGTCAAACTAGCCACACAATCTTCAAATTGGTTCGCAGAGGTTTCCTGTGGCACATGGGCCGTCTTAAGGAACTTTACCAAAGCCTTTGCATGGGCTTCGGAGCACAACAGTAAGGCTAGTATAGAAATCTTTGAAGGGGTCTGCGCCAGCTGCTCGACCATATTGTAGACGCTCTTCTTGATAATCTTCAAAATTTCTTCCATTTCCCTCTTGGAAGCCTCCGGGATAGATGCTGATTGCGCCTTCATCCAGACAGGCTCAACCAATATGTCTTTGCCCCGAGCCTCTGTCAACTCGGTGATAAGGGTGTCAGCAGGGATAATCACAGGATTTGTAGTAGTAGTATCAGCAGGAACAAAAGCAGGAATAATCACAGGACCGACAACAACTTTCAGAGGAGAAATCTCAAGGGAGAACACTCTTCCACTTCTGGTTATTTTTCTGGTTCCCACAATCTTGCCAATGTCGGGGTCATCCTTCTCAGAAACCTGGTCTTCATTAGCCATCCAATCTTGCTTGACTCCATGGTAGTAGACGTCACCCCCGTAGTTCCAAGGAACAGTTTTGTCTGAGGAGTATGGGATTGGCCCTGGCATAGTGATTATCAGTGGAGTCACCTTTGGCACAGATGTAATCCTGATGGGTCTTTTGGTGGAGACACTGGGAGGATTGGCGGAAATGGTTATTATTGAAACATCCTTGTAAGAAATGGTTGGAATGGGAGTCTTTTCAAACAAAATGTCTTTGTCGTCCATCAGGCGTTGGACACATGCCTTCAATAAATGATAACTAGTCGGTAGAGATAAACAGAAGTGGCAACCTTTTCCATAACCCGGAAATAAACTGGCCTTCAACAGGCTCCTCTTGACGGTCAAGAGAGGAGTAACAAGTTCATCAATAGCAGTAACAAACACATAATCTTCAACATCTTTGACACCACGATCGTGCTTGGGCATAGGAGCAGTGATAACATTTGGAGTCTCAGGGGAATCAAATTCAATTTCCTTCTCCTCGAGAAGGTCTTGCACCTTATTTTTCAAAGCCCAGCAATTGTTGGTTTCATGGCCCAGACTTTCTGAATGGTAAGCACAACGAGCATTAGGGTTGTAGTGAGGAGAGGTAGTGTTGGGTGTTCTTCGGAGCTTCCCGCAGGGTTACCAGATTAGATATCAACAAATGTGGCAAGACTTGAGATAACGTCATATTTATTCGGGTAAATTGTCTTACCATATTTTCTGTTCTCAATTGATTATTCCTTTGTTGGGTGGGTGCAGGTTTAGAGATCATGACAGCCCCTACCGCTGGACAGCGTTCAATTCTGTCCTGATTCCTTTGATGGTACATAACACCAACCTATTTCTTCCTAGCAAATGGCTTCCTTACTATATTGGAGGATGCATCATTTTGAATCTCCCCACTCCTGATTCCAGCTTCCACCCATTCTCCTGTCAAAATCAATTCAGTCAAGCCGGCTGAGGAACTTCCAATTAGATGATTGAAAAATGGACCAGACAGGGTCCCCAGAAATATATCCACTATTTCCCTATCAGACAGGGGAGGCTGGACTCTTCCTGCTAAGTCCCTCCACTTCTGAGCATAGTCCTTAAAGCCCGAACTCGAACCCATAGACATATTTTGGAGTTGTGTATGGGTGGGAGCAAGGTCTGCATTGTATTGGTACTGCTTGTAGAAAGCAGCAACCAAGTCTTCCCAGGTATGAATGTCTGTTCTTTCTAGCTGATAGAACCACTCCAGTTTCGTGCCAGCTAAACATTCTTGGAAGAAATAAACCCATAACTTCCGGTCAGCAGTGTGAGGCTGGATCTTCCTAACATAGGACCTTAAGTGCAACTTAGGGCAGGAGACACCGTCATACTTAGCAAATGTGGGAACCTTGAACTTTGGTGGGATGAGCACTCTAGGAACCAACCGTAACTCTTCAAAGTCCAAGCCAGGTACCTGCTGAATCTCCATAGCATTGAGATGATCCTCCAGCCTTTTGTATTTATCGTCAGCAGGAGGATATTGTTCCTCAGAGTAATCAGCTTCTTCTTCATCAGCCTCAAGGTTGTTGACTTCGTCATGATTATCCCCTTGGTTTGATAGAGTTGTAAGATCTAGAGCTCGTTTAACCGGTCCTCTGAGTCTTCTTCCCATATTCAATATGCCAACCGGTTTCTTTGCCTTCTTCTTCTTCTCTTTGATGAAGAGAGCTTTCAATTCTTCCTGCCCCTGGGCCAAAGCCATGAACATTAGTTGGAACTGAGCGTTTTAATCTTGAAGGTCTTTTAGTGTTTGTTAAAGGGCCATTTCTTTTGCTGAAATAAACAGCGAAAAGATGAGAAACCTGTACTGGAAGACCTGTTATGAAATGGCATGCATGCAATGTCAGAATTTTAAATTTACAACTTTGATTGAAGAACTTCGTATCATTGAGTGTCCTTCCACGAGAGTCAAGCTCACCATATCAAGTGGGTCATAGCCCCTGACTTAATTTATTGAGTTTTGATCTTTTGATGCCATTGACTAGAGGAAAATAAATCCCCTTGCCCCTTGCTAGATGTCTGATTTATCATAACCTGCATTACAAACCCTTGAGATCCTTGAAATGGTTAAGGAAATGTTGTGGCATGATGTTATGATGTATATACTACGCGTTAAGAAAAAGTGTAAGGTGATGAAGACAAGTGAGTCTAAGAAGTCCAGGTTACTGGATAATGACTGTAAACAAATCCTGCAAGGAGATCATGTTGTTAGATAAAAATCCTACAAGTAGTTCAAGTTGAAAGCAAACAAATCACACAAGCAGCCTTATATTTAGGCTTGCATGGGGTGTATAGGTAAGTACCCTCTTGAAATTTAGTTGGCTCAATCTGTCCTAGTAATAGTAACTGGGTTCTAAGGGATCTCAATATCATTTATCTTTCCCACAAGTTTCGTTCGATAGGCGACTGACTTGCAACCAAACAAAACTCAAGAGTCAAATCTCAATGAGTGTAGCATTGAGTATCTTCCGACTTTGGGAATACACCAAATACGGCCATCTCGCTACGTCCTAATGGCCAAGTTGTTCAATTAAAGGTTCTAAGGTCAGTTCACGCTTCATGACACCACACAGCGGCCCCGTATTCTCCTTGATTAACTCAAGGGCTATCGATACCAACCAAAGTGTCAAATCAACGTAGCCATTATTTCAACCATGTTGGTATACCCCACACAGTTTCCACGATCTATTGCTACTTACCTAAAAGGTTTCCCCAGATCCGGGTGTAGGATATATAATAACCCCAAATAGTACCCTTAAAAATAAAGCAAACAAACAGTCAAAGAAGAAAAATGATCTAGACCCTAAGGTAAACCCCACTTTTATTATTTTCCCTAGCAGAGTCTCCAGTTCTGTGATACGATTGTAGAACCGACTGTTTAATACTGGTTTGTGTTGTTTGTTCGCAAATGTTGCGGTAAGCAAGAGTCGCCACCGACTTTTCTTTTATCCAACAAAGGAAAGGGTGAAAAGAACAAAAAAAAAACCTTTTTTTGAGATTTTCTGAGTAAGGGGGTAGATTATGGAAAGGGAAGGTATTAGCACCCTTTCCATCTGTGGTTTTCCACAGGCTCTTAGGTACTTGCTCTTTTTTGAAAACTGTTTGTGTGTTGGTGGTTTTGAAAGTTTTTGTTTGCTTTATGGTAACTCTTGTATCAGTCCTCAAGATTGTGATAAAGCATTTTTGGAAATATTTTTTTGAAAGTGTGTAAGTGTGAAAATTTCAGGTTTGAGCAAGTACTTAAGAAAAGTCTACGTACTCGAAAAAGGATGTTCTTTTCCTCCTTTCCTTTAGATAGTGCTATCCTATTATTAGTGAGTAGGTAGCCCTATCGTCGGATGTTGAAGGACAATTAAAGGGACATTTTACAATCACGAAGGCAACTTGTGGAGACGCTTTAGCAATTTTCTTTTAGGGACTAGATCATTTACCGAAAGGCAACTGTAGGGTCATCGAGGGACTATGATATTTTTTTATTTATTGGTCTTTACTAAAGCGGTGCGCATGTGCAAGTGTGTTGAGATTCAGTTATTTATCTTGCATTATTAAGTTTGCTAACATTTTAATTTTCAGTCTTATCATGCACGCCTAGTTACTAAGAGTTAATATTTAAAGAAATTTAAAGTGCGAAAATTTAAATCCTAGGCTATTACAACGCGTTGGGACAATTACATAAAAAAGTGCAAGAAAATAAAATGCATAATTTTAAATCTAGACTATTACATCCCATAATCAGTTACATTATTTATATGAAATGTGAGAATAAAAATAACGTGCGCGAAATAAAAATTACGTCTAAAAATCCTAAGAAAAATTCTAAGTAAAAAAGAAAAATATTTTTGGTTTTATTTTTATTTATTTAAAGAAAAATAATTAAACTAAATCTAAATTTAATTTAAGAAAAAAATATTGAATAAAATTAATCTAATTCTAATATTTTTGCATTTTTTATTAAGAAAACATTTGAAATATAAATTAAATCCTAAGTTCTAGTTCATTTTAAAATAAGAAAGTAGTTAAAATTTAATTAATTAATTAAAGCATTTCTTTATTTTAATTAAAAAAAAGTCTAAGCCTAATTTTTTTGTGAGTTTTTTTATATTATTTGCTTAATTAAGTAAAGAAGATAAAAGAAATTAAAACATTACAAAAAAAACTAGATGGGCTTGAATAGTAAAAAAAGTGAGGGTGTAGTTGTTGAATCCGCTGGCCCGTGAAGGGAGAGGCCTAGATTTGCTTCTGAATCCAATGTGGATTGGTCTTGATGGCACATGGTGAGCCCACAAATGGAGTGCGCTAGATCTGATCAGATGGACATCTGATGGCACATGTCTGATGGTGTATAATACACATCTAGCTACGAGGAGCACCGAATATGTATGAAACAAGTTAGAAAATATAAAAATGGAGCTTACTGAGGCGTTTTGTGATGTTTCAGGGCTTGGTAATGATTGCAAAAGCTTCAGGGAGCCTCCAGAAATATATTTGGATCTTTTGTTTGGACTGAGAAAGGTTGGAACCTAAAATGCAAATTTTTACAACTTTAATAATTTTTGCAAAATTTGTAGAGCTTTTCAGGCTGTATCTCATGTGTTAAATCTTGCTAATGTGTCCTTTATATAAAGAGGATGGAGGAGACAAGAGAACAAAGGTAATAACAACCATAAACATGTGTTTTTAAAGCCATGAATGATGCTTTGTAACTTTGCCAAGGACATGGAATCTTGTCCTTTTTGAATTTGAATGAATATGGACATTGCTTGCACGAAATTTTATGGGCCTAGGCTGTCCAAAACATCAACCCAAAGCTCAAAGCCCATTTCCAATTATTTTATACATTTTATTTTATATTTATTTGAAATAAATTAAAATAAATATGAATAAAATAGTTAGAAAAGGCATGGCAAGAATAATTTTAGAGGTCCTATATAGGCTTAGGAAGATGTTTGAAGTCCAAGAAATTAAGCCATTGACCTAAAACTTCAAGTTTGCTCAATGCATAATTCTTGAAAATTCCCAAAATTTTCCCAACTTGGACAAGCTATAACTTGCTTAATATTTATCTCATGAAGATGATATAGGACTTTTTGGAAATCCCAAGATGTCTAATTCAATCCCTCTTTTGATCAATTTTGCATTTGAAGATTTTATCTGGATGTAAAAGGTCTTCGCAAAAAGTGGCTTTTGTTGACTTTCTAAAAATGACTTGTAATGTATGAGCTTGTATCTTTCAAATGGTGCATTACTTGGACTTGATGACTAAAGAGAAGTTATAGGGAACAATATTATCTTCAATATGAGCTTTGGTTGGGGGAAAATGGATGAAGTATGTGAAAGTTATGCCTGGTCAAAGTTCAGTTGACTTTTCCTATAGAAACCCTACTTTGCCATTTTTGACTTCTGATGGGTTAGGAGCATTTTTTGAGGAATCATGATCAAACCTTGATAAAATTATGGATATCACTTCAAAATGTTGATGTTGACCAAAAATCTTGAAGTTTGACTGTACATAGGCCACAATTGACTTTTGACCTAGCACAATTGATTTTCCAATACTTGAGCAATTGACTGAGCAAACTTGTTGAGCAAGGCATGAAACTTGGCATGGATGATCTTGAGTACATATTAGGACAATGTAGAACATTTGGTATCCTTGGAGCTCAACCATTTTGATGAAAATTGAAACTCTAGTTGGGGGCTCATTGCCTTAGGAGGAAAATTGTCTGGTCAAATCTTGGTTAACCTATGGCAATTGAGAACCTCTAGAAGTATGTCTTGTGTGAAAATGGGAGTGAAAATTTTGGGGTACAACCCATATCCATGAAATTTTTTAGCATACTGTTGTACCCCAAAATTTGCCCACTCTTTTCTCAATACATTTCCTCACAAGGATTTTCAAAAGTTCAAGTTTGCACAAGTACAATTGGATTTTTAATTGGGCTTTAAAGCATCAAATCAAAGAAGAGCAAGTTTGCCTTGATTCATAAGTTTCGATTGGAAATTTGGCCTCCTTAGAGCAAGCTTTGTTTCACAAAGCTTTGATTGGGCATTTGGTCTCTTTCGATGCAAGCTTGTTGCACAAAGCTTCAATTGGGTATTTGGTCCCTTTCGATCAAGCTTGGGACCACAAGCTTCGATTGGGTATTTGGTCTCCTTCGATCAAGCTTTGGTCCACGAGCTTCAATTGGGTATTTGGTCCCCTTCTATCAAGCTTTGGTCCACAAGCTTCGATTGGGCATTTGGTCCCCTTCGAGCAAGCTTTGTTCCATAAGTTTCATTTGGGCATATGGCCTCTTACATGCTTGCTTTGATTCTCAAAGCATTGGCCTCCTACATGCAAGCTTCGATTGGACAATGGCTATATGCATGCAAGCTTCGATTGAGCAATGACCTCTTACATACTTTCTTTGATTCACAAAGAAATGGCCTCCTGCATGTAAGCTTTGATTGAGCATTGGCCTCTTACATGCTTGTTTTGATTCACAAAGCAGTGGCCTCCTGCATGCAAGCTTTGATTGGACAAGGGCTACTTTCACACAAAGATTCGTTTGAGCATTAACCTCTTGCATGTCTGCTTTGATCCACAAGGAAAGTGCCTCCTCTATGCTTGCTTTCAATTCACAAGGCAATGGCTTCCCTTCATGCTAGCACCCACAATGTAGTGGCTTCTTTCATGCATGTTTGATTCACTGGGAAGTGGCTCCCTTTGAAACATCTTGCTTCGATTCCACCTTTAAAAAAACCTTCAACACACATAGTCTCTACACTATAACACACAATTGGTGACCCATTCGAAGGACATGCATTGGTGGATTTGAAGGACATACATGGGTGTCCCATTCGAAAGACAAACATTGGTGGCCCATTTGAAGAATTCCAAGTGATGCATTAGAAGAACACATAAGTGGTGCATGTGGTTCATTCGAAGAACACATATGTGGTCCATTCGAAGGACACAATTGTTAGAAACAAGTTTTGTTTTTTCTTTTGATATATTCAAGATGCTTGATGACGAAATGCCCAGGCCTGTTGTACTGGCCATAACACTCCAAAACTACTGCGAAGCAGTCCTACTATACTGCTCCCATATTTGCACCAAATTGGCATACAAAAACTGCACCTTGAAGGCTATGAAGATAGCATACCCAATTTGTTCAAATTTCTTTTGTTTTCCCCCTCAAATCTCAGCCAAACTCTTCTAAAAATAAGATGTTCCACAACACATCTAAGGGTGGATTTTTGGTAGCTGGAGAAACTTTGGTTGTATGAAAAATATCATCAAACACTTAACACACTCGTAAACCCAGAATCAAAAGACCACACCTTTGTTTCTGTTCTTTCAAATCTAGAACTAAAGAAACACCACACTTGTTTCTTTTCCTTTGAATCCATAACCAACTAAATACAACTCTACTTTCATTGGATTTCGAATCCAGTCAAAGAAACACAACACTTGTTTCCCTCCCTTCGAATCCAAGAGAATCCAGGGGAATCACTCATGGTCCAGAAGCACCAACTCCAGATTTTAGGTAAGTCTTCCTGACTTTAACCCTTTTGTTTCAAGCATGTAAATAACCTTTTACTTATTTTTTCGTTTCTACCCTTTTGTTTGTTTTATTTTCTTGTCCAAATATATGTTAGAGACTAACCTGTACAGGCCATATTAACATGGTTTCGATCCATGCTGCTATCATGTCCCAAACGAAAGAAAATAGAAAAAACCGTGTGAATCGAAGGGTGTTCTTTGATACTCACTGATGCACAGGCCCAAATGAAAGGAAAGGTTGTGTGGATCGAAGGATGTAAACTTTGATACACACAGGTTGCAGGCCCAATTGAAAGAAGGAAAAGTGTGGGAATCCAAAGGCACATCCTTCGATCCAGGATGTCTTTTCTTTCACTCTTTTACACTATTTTTGTCTTTATATTTTCTATATATTTATATTTTTTTCTATTCAACATGGTTGTAATAATTAGGACTTTTATTGCATTTTTATTGCTTTCATAAAATCTTAGTAACTAGGTTGTGTATGGAAAGTTAAAATCAACAAGTAGACAACCCAAATTCAAGACTAAATGCATGCAATCAAACACACTATTCACACACATAAACCTCTAGGGTAATCTAACTTGTTGCCTTAGAAAATATTCATGTCCCTCGAATATGGGCGTTTTAGCAAAGACCCTCTTTAAAAATATCGTAGTCCCTCGATGTTGCCTTCGGTAAACGATCTAGTCCCTTACGAAATTGCTAAAACATCCCATAGGTTGCCTTCTATGACTATACAATTGACCCACGCCCGTCCCTTCACATCCAACGATGGTGCTTCTTGCCAATCAATGGTAAGAAAACAACATCTAAAGGAGGAGGAAAAGAACATAGACCTTTTGAATAAGTTGGATGCTCATAGTTGCTTGCTCTTGAACTAAAACCATTTTCCACACACACACTCACAAAACACCTTAAAAAACAAACATCTCTTTGAACTATTTTCAAAACCAACACTTTGTACGCATCCTTATAGAGACGAGAATTATTACAAAGTTCACCGCAACAAAGGCATTTTTCAAAATACTTTCAAACTTACACCCGCCACAAGCATATTTTCAAACAAAAGCAAGTGATATAGAAAGCAACTAAGAGCCCGTAGATAACTACAGATGAAAAGGGTGCTAACACCTTCCCTTTTCATAATCTACCCCCCGAACTCAAGAAAACATCTCTAAAGGTATTTCCTGTTCTTTTCACTCTTTCCTCATTGGATAAAAGAAAATTCGGTGGCGACTCTTGCTATCCGCAACAATTGCGATCAAACGCAAAACAACCAAGTCAGTTCTTCAACCGTATTACACATACCCTAAAAAATAAAAATAAAATAGTTTGCTTAGCCATACACTTTCATCGATCTACATACGTTTGCATATCATTAAACTACATTTACATAGCATAAACCTCATATTCATTTCCATCTCCGCCCTTATCCAACTATTGTCCATTCTAGCTGGTTTCCTTATACTCGCGAATAAACTTAAGATAGTTTGAAACTGTTGAAGGAGGAAGTCAACCATCGAAGACTCAAATGGACTTGGTCCTACAAATGAGAGAAGGTAACCCTTCACCATGACAAACAAAGGCCTACCAAATGCCTCAGATGCCATTACCATGGGTGATTTCTCCATATGAAGAGCAATAACCCTATGAGTAAAATAGGTATGCCCAAAAGAAGAACAGACAAGGGTCTCCCCCTACAATGACATGTCCAAGATCATCAAGGAGATATCCTAAAGTCAAGTGTGTTAACAAAGAAGCTCATCCTTAGGATCAATAGGCTTTACCATTTTCAAATTATAATTTCTTTGTTGCTAAGTTGTATTTGCTGTAAACTTTATACCTTTTGATTAGTGATTCTAATAAAATTAGCATGCATGTTTTCAAAATCAATCCATTCGTTTCACTCTTTCATCACTTACTATAAATAACCAACGACTTTCCATTTTCACTTTTCACCTTTCCATTTTCATCTTTTCAACATTAACAAACTTTGAGGGAGAATGATGTAAATTAAATAACTGAATTATGCTGACATACGCTTTCTATAGCAATACTTGGTTGAAGATCTAAGGAATTTTTTTACTTCTTAAACAATGGATAAATAAGGAGATAATTCGTAGTCAACCCCCTCGAGCCAGGAGTTGGAGTTTTTTCTACTTTTCTAAAAAAATCTTTAAACTTAATCAGGGGAAGAGTAGTATTTCAATTAATCCAATGATGCATTTAGTCTCAAGAGAATTAGTTTATCTAAGAAAAAGGTTCAAAACACAACAAGAGGTTTAAGCACATCATCTTCCTCGCGTGCAACTTACAAGATTGAGGAATCAATGAAGATAAAGCTTACCACATCTTTTTCCTTAACACATCGTCCAAAGATCGAGGAAGCAATGAAGATGAAGCTCACAAAAGTCAACATGGTAGAAAAAAACATTCAATATCAAAATAAAAATCTTCAAGATTTATTTCCAAAAAATCCCGCTAAGTAAAAAAAAGGAATTCAAAAAAATTGAAAAAATTGACTTAGGCAAAAGTTAGGGCATCCGGATGGACCGACAAACTCAAAAGAACCGATTCATGAAAAAATAAGTGATTGAAAGTAAAAGAAATTGGATAATGAGGTTGTGACTTCCACCTCAACAAACATCAATGCTTCTCAACAATGCTTGAATTTTATCAATGCTTATCATCACCATCGTGACTACGAAAATTCTCTTGCAGACTAAACGCATTTGTTGAGTTAATTAAATTTAGGAATGGAGAACATCAAGGGGAATGAGGTGGGTTAAATAAATTTTGATCCTTATATTTTTGTTTCTTAAACCGTGAACTAAGACATGTTGCAACCTTCAAAATTCCTAATTGAAGCTAGGTTCACTATTAAAGCATACACAAAAAAATTGGTGTTAAACTGACTCCTAATGTTTGTTAAATTATTTCCAACGATATTTATTTTTGACATCTTCATCTCTAATCATCCATTTCTATTCCATAAAAAACATCAATTTCAAAACTTGCATGTGCACCATGTTAGACTTATTTTTCAAAAGGTACAATGTTGCTTACAAATCAATACTTAGCTTCGAGGAAATTTCAACAACGATTTGATCAAAGGCGTCCCTTTTCAAGAAGCTCCTAACTATGGTCAAAGCATCTAAGAGGACCCCTATAATCAGGGGCAAATCCTAATGATCATATAGGCATATCACATGAAGATCCTATTGACTAGGGGTAATCATTCTAATATTTAGTCAACTTGGGCCACACCTTCAAGCACCAATTAATCAGGGGGCGTATCTTTCAAAAATTCAAACACAAGGGCATATGTTTCAAGATTCAAATACTAGGGGAAGTCCATATCAAGGTCACATTACGCCATAGTGGTATCTAAGTTCATTCCCAGGACTCTCCCCATACCCTAATCCTTTGAGACTCAAATGTTGGGGAAGTGCATCTTAATTTCATATCATATTATGGTGAGATCCAAGTTCCTTATAAGGATACTTCCTCTACTTTTCAAAATTCAAATGTGGGGTAGATTGTTGCAAGACTCAAGAACCGGTTCAAAATGGTTCATCAAGGGTAAATCATTCCAAGATCAAATTAATCAAGGGGGCATAATGTTTCAAAGCTCGAGGTAGTGGGTCCGGCCATCTTGAGTGCACAGTATGGAAAAACTACTTCCAAACTCATATCAAGGAGAATATCTACAAAATATCGACAAATTGGGCAACACATGTCATGAAGGGACAAGCTCTCCTCCTACTTTCATGATCCCCAATGAAGCTCTCTCTTACATCAGCAATCTTCATGTTCAACACGAGTATCAGGAAATCACGCTAGCATAACACACTACCATTGTGTGACAAGCAGCCTTGTTGCATAAAGAACCTCTCTATGCCTTAAACTTCCATGACCCATCACAAGGGCACCACATCCAAGTCATTATAAATCTTTTTCATGCATTCATTAAGTCGTTACGCTCTAGCATTGAACCATTCACATCGCCTCATTCATATCGCCATGGCATGAATTTGAAACCAATCTCAAAGGGCCCAATCTCACTTGGCATTTACCCCACAGGTTCAATCATTCATTAGCATTTCAAAAGTCTAACATTTATCGATACATGACTAAGTCACTCATTACATGCATTGATCAACCATTACATTTCATGCATCAATCAAAATGCACGTCAAAATAATAATAAATCATAACACATAACATAAATCCCTAATCCAATCACCTGATTGACAACTCCTAGTAACCTTACCGATGACAATAACCTTACTGATGTTCATTTTTTTCAATCACCAGATTGATGTTTCCCAAAAACTTTACCGATGCCAATAACCTTACTGATTGTTAATTTCCCGATCACCTGATTGATGTTTCCTAATAGATTTACTGATGCCACTAACCTTATTGATGCTCATTTTTCAAATCACCTGATAGATGTTTTCTGGTAACCTTACCAATGCCAGTAACCTTACTGATGTTCATTTTTCCAATCACCTGATTGATGTTTCCCGATAACCTTACGGACCCCAATAACCTTACTATTGTTCATTTTCCAATCACCTAATTAATGTTTTTTGATAACCTTACTGATGTTAGTAAACTTACTATCTTGATTGCTTTCCCAGTAACCTTACCTACTTTAATGGCCTTACTATATTTTTCATATGGTAACCTTACTGGTGTTAATAGCCTTGCATAATTTTCAATCATTTAAGATGTGAGAAGCCTCACGCATTCTCATAAACATTTCATCATAGGAAATCCTACCACCTTAACCAACCCCATGCAGTTCTATCAATATTTTAGTTAAGTATAAACAATATCATCCAACACACAAAATTGCATCAAAAGCATTACCACTAAGCATACATTACAAAGACATACCATGCATTAACACATGCATCAAGCATAACCATATTGAGGTATTAAGATCATTCATAACATTTGGTGAATCTGACATACGAAAATCATATAAAAGAGCAAATTATCAAAACATTCCTAAACTCTTAGTGCATATACATACGAAATACATTATCAAAAACATTATCATTGAGCATCATACATATACATATCAATTATACATTGCAAACTTCATAGGCCAGGAATAACTTCAAAAAATCTTAAGGCCTATTTTACCAGCTAAGTTACCTGTGCGAATCAAAAATTCAAATCTTAGCATTTTGACTAGTACGAATACTTCAGTTAATAATAGACACAACATTTAGATATACTACGAACCAAGAGTTACACTAGGCGGTATATCTGCGAATTATACCCCAGATCTAGTTATTCAATTTCAACATTTCAAAATTTCAATTTTCAAACATTGAACCTGCATTATTTATCTCCTAGGTTGTAATAAATATACAAAATCTGCGATAAAACTTACTATGTTAGTCTCAAAGCATTAGTAAGATATTTTCAACTCGTGTCATTTACTCCCTAGGTTGTGTTAGATGTGTGAAATCAGCAATATAACTTACTATGTTAGTCCCGAAGATTTAGTAAGTTAGTTTTTTCAAAACTCTATTACCTACCATCTAGGTTGTGGTAGATGTACAAAATATGCGATATAATTCACGGTGTTAGTCTCAAAGCAACAATGAGTTATCAACCTTGTGTTATTTACCCATAGGTTGTGGTAAATATGCAATAACCACCATATGACTTGTTGCATTAGTCTTGAAGCAACAATAAATTATTTATTTAAACTCATTATTTACCCCCTAGGTTGTGGTAGATACACGAAATCTACGATTGTTATTACTCACTTTGTTATTTAAACTCGTATTATCTACCCCTAGGTTATGTTAGATGTGAAAAATATGTGATATAATACATTGTGTTAGTCTCGAAGAGACAATGATTTATCAAACTTGTGTTAATTATCCCATAGGGTTGTGGTAAATATGCAATAATTGCGATATAACTTGTTCTGTTAGTATCGAAGCAGCATTAAGTTATTTATGTTTAAACACGTGTCATTTACCGCCTAAGTTGTGATAAAAGTGCAATAACTGCGATATAACTTATTACGTTAGTCTTGAAGCAACAATAAGTTATCTATTTTAAGACTCACATTATGTACCCCATAGGTTGTGGTAAGTAAACGAAATCTATGATTAATTTTTTACATGCTTTGTTATTTAAACTATTTTTCAAAATATTTTCAATTCTTTGGTCAAATTTCAGGGTCTTCGATTATTTAATAACCCTCCGATACGAACGTGCGAAAACTTTGAATACTCGCTTGCTTCAATCGAAGAGTAATTAAATAAGGGCAGCTGTCATACCCCAAATTTGCCTGTCCTATTTCTACAGTCAAAATTATTTTCAAACTTGGGTATTATAAAATTTTTGGTTCAATTTTACTAACATTTTAAACAACAATTTACTTTGTTTATTTAAAAATTATAAAATAGTTTTACTTACAATTATTTGTATTTTTAAATAACAAAATTACTCATCCTTCATATGATTTTAAGTGTTATTTTATTTCGTATAAGTAATATAGCACAATCGATAAGGAATAAAGTTGGCAAGTATAAGGATATGGGTTCAAATCTCACAGGTTCATCTTTGGATATATTTTCTATTACTAATTTTATTTCCATTTTTAATTATTTTCAAAATCAGAAAAATCATATTTTTTTTATTATTTAAATACTATTTTTCGTTTTCTTTTATTTATTATATTTTAAAATATTTTTTATTATCAAAAATCATTATTTTAAGTAAAAAATAGTCAAAAAATCTAAAAGTAAATAAAATCCTATTCAGTTTAAATATTTTTCAAACTATCTTGCATCTGGTCACAAATAAGTCCAGATTCTTAGACTTGTTGACTAAGATAGAATCATAAACTTTAGACTTTTATTGGTGTGAGTTATTTTCTTTTTGGGACTTTTTTAACCTAATTTTCCATCTATAAATGGGGCTCTCTCCACCCTAATTTCTCATCAACAATTCTCCATCTTTCTTCCACACATTTTTCTGCCGCAATTTCTTTTGTGGGTTTAATTTAGGATTTTGTCTTAAACAGACACTTAACCATATTTTTGTCTTGAACAGACAATTACACATAATCAACAATAATCTACAAATTTCACAACTTTACAATTTCACTTTTACACACTTTTTTTTTCAAAACCACTTTCTTCTCTTTGGCAAATGATTTTCATATGAGGCCCTCCCTTTTATTTTCAATTTTCAATTTTAATTTGTTTGTTTTTTTAAACCATATGATGATTCTTGATAGCGGTCTTTTATTTAAAAATTATACTTTTGTACAAAAAATTTCCACTCATTCACTCACTTTCATCACTACTTTTTACTACTTCTTTTTTCAAAACCTTTTTTTTTTCAAAACTATTGGTAACTTTATTATATTTTTGGCCAATGATTTTCGTATGAGGCCACCATTTTATCTTTATCTTAATTTTAATTTATTTGCATTTTAAACCATGTGATGATATTACCTGATGGTTGTCTATATTTTTTTAATTTTATTTTTATACCAACAACTAACCAATTTCATAATTAACCATATCATTTTATTTTATTTTCATCAAACAATTTACAAAAAAAATCTATCATTGTTAATTTTTGTGATTTACCAACATTGTTAATTTTTACTAACTTTTTTTCATCTTTTGATTTATTATTTCTTTACTAAATTTCACTAATTATTTTATCTAACCATTTTCAATTCTAACATTCCAGTTCAACAAAACCTAATTTTTTTCTTTTTCCTGTTTGCAGTAACAAGATGTTTGAACATCAATAAAGAAAAGAAGATGGAACCAGAAAAGATCATCAAAGTAAAACACGTGAAGGAATGAGCACTAGTAACTTGGGGATGAATTTTCTTTCTCAAACAGGTTTTTGATTTTATTTTTTTTAATTAATTAATTTATCTTGTAGTTAGGAAGATTAGGCTTTTATGAGGTCGTACGTTTTGAGCCATGTACTTTCTTCCTCTATTCGTACACTCCATCTACTCTTTCTATTATTTTAATTTTAATTATTATTATTATTATTATTATTATTATTATTATTATTATTATTATTATTAGTCTTTGTTATAATTAAAGATTATTTAATTTCTAATTTAATTTGAGAAACTGTCATAAAATTCTACCTTGCCTGTACGTGACCCTTCTAGAGACATTTGGGGTTAGATTTTTCTCTTCCTTTTTTTATATAATAATCACAATGGTTAAATTGGGTTTTGAGTTCACTTAATTATTTATGAAATTCTGGATGCAGATACTCAATGTCACGTTCAATGTTATGACACCGTATCTGACTTTCTATAAGACAATAAATACAAAAACAGTAAAGAATACAGTCAATTGTTTACCCAGTTCAGTGTGCAACAACACCTACTCTGGGGGCTACCAAGCCAGGGAGGAAATCCACTATAAGAGATATTAATTCAGGAATAAACCAACCAGTTTATCTCCTTCACTTAAGACCTACCCAATGCAACTTCAATCTAAGTACAACTTAAACCTGAGTTCCTACTCACTCCCCCTCAATCACAGCAGTGATACATAAAACAATTTGACTAATGAATTGATGAAGACACTCTTCAAAACATACACTTGATTATGCTTCACAGCTTTTTAATCAAGCAACACAAACACTCTTGCTTCACAGCTTTGAGTGATACACAAACCTGACTTGACTTTGATTCACAGCTTTAGTCAAGAGACATACAAACACTCTTGCTTCAAAGCTTTGAGTGATACACAACCCTTACAATTAAAACCTATTCCAAGTCACTTATCACAATGATAATTGCTTGGATTACAATAGTTAAAACTATACAACTTCTAAATGATCTTCTTTCAAAAAGGGATTCTCTTCAAAACAGCAGCCCTGTTGAATATATAGCAGTTGCAACTTCAGTTAGGGTTTCCACAAAAAGCTAGGGTTAATTCCGTTTGACCTTAAGACTAGGTCACAGGACTTTATCAACCAGGTTAGGGTTGAGCTAGGTTAACCCAAAGAAAACGCAGGATTCTGTTCTGGAAAGACTGAGTCATTTTCCTGAAAAACTCAGAATTAACCAAACTGCATACCTGTTAGTTCAGAACAGGATGTCTTAACATCTGTTATGACATCTGAAAACCTGTCTACTGATTTAGGTAAATGTGATCATTTTGCAAAATGCTCAGATACACACTTATAAACATCAGTACCTGTATGACAATATTTTTCTGCAAAGGTACCTAATGAATCAGTACAAACTAAACTAGAATGTTATGACATCAGTCATGACATTCACACATACACTTGGGTTTTACCAAAAATGCAAGCCAATAACTAAACAACTACAAACTCCCCCTTTGGCAGATTTTTGGCTAAAGACCCTAAGTAATCAGAGATAGATAGCAGCAGAAAGAAATGACTGCAGAAAAATAGAATGTCTAATTAAGTAAGTACCAAAATATATCTCCCCCTCTTTAGCCACAAATGGGCCAAAGATACATGTTCTTAAAAGTTATACAGTCATCCAGAAAAAGTAATGAGAGCAGAACCAAAAAAACTGAACACACTTCCAAACTCTACCAGGTACCAGCACCAACTCCACCAAACAGCAACTCCACCAACCTTTAAGCATTGTCATCAGACTCAGAGGGTTCGGGCTTCTTCCTTTTCTTGTGAGCAATGTCAGCATTCTTCTCTTTGTCTGATGTTTCAACATCCTTAGAGACATCTGGATTTGTTTCAGCATTTGAACTTTCTTGATTCAAAGGAACAGAAATGCCAGGAACTGAGTGGTTCTCGTTCAGAATTCTTGAAACAATTTTAGCTATTGCTTGACTAACATAGGCCGACCCTTCCCTATTTGCAATTTCAGGGGGAACTGAAGAAGAAGGATGAGATGGATTACCAGAGGCAGAAGCTTGGGACCTTCCTGCATGTCTTGTTCTCAACTCTTTGACCTTGGTGGGGTTAGTTCCCACTTTTATAAGAGAAGAGATCTCCAGGACTTCAGAGTCCAGACAAGAAGAGATTGTCCTAGAATCTTGATCAGAGGAAGAGGTTGAAATAGTCGTATTGGATGATGGTGTTTGAGATATTTTGACAGTCTTAGAGGACCAACAACAACTGAAGAGAAAATTCTGATTGAGAGACTGGGTTTTGATGAGGAGACGAGAGGGGAAGGAAGAAAAGGAGTGTCTATTCAACTTCTTAAAAGAATTGAAAGAAATGGGAAAATATAATTTTAACCCAATCAGAACAAGCATAACTCCTTTAACCCTTGTTTTAAGCAAAATTAATTGCTACAATTCCTCATGTTGGAAAATACCCAACTTACCCCTCAAGTTTTCAAATTGATTTGCATCAAGAGCCTTGGTAAAAATGTTAGCCAGCTGTAGCTCAGTGGCAACATGTTCCAATTTGATTGTCTTCTCTTCTACAAGGTCTCTGATAAAGTGATGTCTTATGTCAATATGTTTGGTCCTACTATGCTGAATGGGATTCTTGGAAATGTTGATTGTACTCAGATTGTCACAGTACAATGTCATAACATCTTGAGTGACATTATACTCAGTAAGCATCTGTTTCATCCAGATCATTTGAGAACAACTACTACCAGCTGCAATGTATTCAGCTTCAGCAGTAGAGAGAGACACACAATTCTGTTTCTTGCTGAACCAGGAAACCAGATTATTTCCCAAGAAGAAACATCCTCCAGAGGTGCTTTTTCTATCATCAGCACTACCAGCCCAATCAGCATCACAGTAACCAGTCAGATTTGGTTCACAACCATGAGAATATAGCAACCCATAGATGTAAGTTCCACTCACATACTTCAAAATTCTCTTCACTTGATTGATATGACTGACTTTGGGATCAGCTTGGTATCTTGCACAAACTCCAACTGCAAAGGCAATATCAGGTCTGCTGGCAGTTAAGTACAACAAGCTTCCTATCATGCTTATGTACAGACTTTGATCCACCTTAACCCCACTTGAATCTTTGGAAAGCTTTAAATGAGTAGGAGCAGGAGTCCTTTTGTGACTGGAATTCTCCATACCAAACTTCTTTACAATGTTCTTAGCATACTTGCTTTGAGATAAGAAGATTGAGTCCTCCATCTGTGAGACTTGCAGTCCAAGAAAATAAGTCAGTTCTCCCATGAGACTCATTTCGAATTCAGCCTGCATCTGTTCAGCAAAATGTTTAACCATAGGTTCTGACATTCCTCCAAACACTATGTCATCAACATATATTTGGGCAACCATCAACTTCCCTCCTTCAGTTTTGACAAAGAGTGTTTTGTCCAAGCCTCCTTTTCTGTATCCTTTGTCGGAGAGAAACTTTGTTAACCTGTCATACCATGCTCTAGGAGCTTGTTTCAGGCCATATAGAGCTTTTCTCAATTTGTAGACATGATCAGGGTGGTTTGGATCCACAAAGCCTTTAGGCTGTTCCACATAAGCTTCCTCATTCAAGTACCCATTTAGAAAGGCACTTTTCACATCCATCTGGAATAGCTTGAACTTCAAAAGACAAGCAATTGACAATAGGAGTCGTATTGATTCCAGCCTGGCTACAGGTGCAAAGGTTTCATCAAAATCAACCCCTTCAACCTGAGTGTACCCTTGAGCAACAAGTCTTGCCTTATTCCTGGTGACAACTCCTTCAGCATCTAATTTGTTCTTGAAAATCCATTTTGTGCCAATGATGTTAGTTCCTTCAGGTCTAGGAACCAGTTCCCAAACTTCATGTTGCTTGAATTGGTTCAGTTCATCTTGCATTGGTCCCATCAAATTCATATGAAGAAGTTCTAGAACCTTAGAGGTGGTCAGATGTCTTGACTTTGGATGTGACATTCTAGTCTGCTTACCAACCTGACATTCACCACAAACTCTTCCTTCATCAATTTGCAGTCTTGGAATCCCTCTGACTGCCTCCATGGAGATAATCCTTTTCATACCTCTTATATGAAGATGGCCAAGTTTTTGGTGCCACAGTTTCACCTCTTTTTCTTCTTTTGCAATGGAACACACAGAGGAGAAATTTGTGTTCTCAGGCTCCCACAAGTAACAATTGTCTTTAGATCTGACTCCTTTCATTACAGTTTCTTGCTTTTCATTAATTACAAGACATTCAGATTTTGAGAAATTGACCTTGAATCCTAGATCACACAATTGACTGATACTAATGAGATTAGCAGTCAGCCCTTTTACCAGCAGTACTTCATTCAGACTTGGAACTCCAGGGCAGTCCAAATCACCAACTCCTTTGATTTCACCTTTAACACCATCTTCAAAGGTCACAAAACTGGTGGTGTGAGGCTTAACATTATTGAGGAGGTTCTTGATTCCAGTCATTTGTCTGGAACATCCACTGTCAAAGTACCAGTCTTCCTTTGCAGAGACCCTCAGGGAAGTGTGGGATATCAGGGCAGTAGCCTTTTTCTTCCATTTAGTAGCATGTGGTACCTTTTTAGACTTAGGTTTGACACTTGAGTTCTGATTTGGGTATCCATGCAATCTGAAGCAGAAGGGCTTTATGTGGCCATATCTCCCACAATGATGACATCTTCATCTTTGGTACCTTTTCTTCATATGTCTCTGTTCCTGATGTTGAGAGTTGTGTTGAGACATCTGTTTTGACATTTGCTTATCAGGCCTGATCTTCTTATCTGTACCAGATTTCTTTGCTTCCATAAATCCTAGTCCAGATTTATTTCCCATATTTTGTCCAACCTGAAGGATCTCTTCCAATTTGTCTGTTCCATTAGTCAGCATCTTGACAGATTTGGTCATTTGATTCAGTTGTGAGTTCAGCAACTGAACTTCCCCTTCTAGATGACTTATAGTTTCAAGGTTTGCCCTTTTTTCAGCCTCCAGCTTTATGATGAGTTTTGATTGTTTCTCATTCTGCACACAGACTTCAGTACTTCTGATACACAATTTCTTGTAAGTATCAGCCAGTTCTTCAAAAGTCACCTCTTCATCACTAATGTCACTTTCAGAGGTACACACACCAGTTAGAGCAGTAACTAGTTTGGCAGATTCTTCTTTAGAATTACTTTCTGAATCACAGTCAGACCAAGTAACAGTCATTCCTTTCTTATGTTTCTTAAGAAAGGTAGGACATTCAGCTCGAATATGCCCATATCCTTCACAACCATGGCATTGAATTCCTCTGCCTTGATTTCCCTTCTCTTCTGACCCTGGTCTTCTGCTGGAACTGTCAATGTCAGAGGGAATGTTATGAACATTAGACCTTGACTTTGGATCTATTCTTTTGATGAGTTTGTTGAACTGTCTTCCAAGCATGGCTATAGCTTCTGAAATATTTTCTTCAACATCAGTGTTGGAAATAAGTGCTATGCTCTTGTTCTTCTTGTCACCATTTTCAGTGATCCCCATCTCAAAGGTCTGAAGAGACCCAATAAGTTCATCCACTTTCAACTTGCTGATGTCCTGGGCTTCTTCTATGGCAGTTACCTTCATTGCAAATCTTTTAGGCAAGGATCTGAGAATCTTTCTCACCAATTTTTCTTCTGCCATTTTTTCTCCCAGTGCTCTTGAGGTGTTGGCAATCTCCAATATGTTCATGTGAAAGTCATGAATGGTTTCATCTTCCATCATTTTTAGATTCTCAAACTTGGTAGTCAACATCTGAAGCCTTGACATTTTCACTTTGGAAGTGCCCTCATGGGTAGTTTTGAGAGTGTCCCAAACTTCCTTGGCCAGTTCATATTGATGTACTAGTCTGAAAATGTTTCTATCAATTCCATTGAACAAGGCATTTAAGGCTTTGGAATTTCCCAGGGCTAACTCATCTTCTTCTTTACTCCAATCTTCCTCAGGCTTCAAACTGATTGTCCCATCTTTCTCAGTTATGGTGGGATGGATCCATCCTTTGTCAGCAGCTCTCCAAGCCTTTTTGTCCAGAGATTTTAAGAAGGCAATCATACGAGGTTTCCAGTAGTCATAATTAGTTCCATCCAGAATGGGTGGTCTATTTCCAAAAACTCCTTCTTTGTCCATAGTGCCAGAAAGTGATATCCCTAGACCTCACCCAGTAATACAGGCAGGGTGCCTGCTCTGATGCCAATTGAAATTCTGGATGCAGATACTCAATGTCACGTTCAATGTTATGACACCGTATCTGACTTTCTATAAGACAGTAAATACAAAAACAATAAAGAACACAGTCAATTGTTTACCCAATTCAGTGTGCAACAACACCTACTCTGGGGGCTACCAAGCCAGGGAGGAAATCCACTATAAGAGATATTAATTCAGGAATAAACCAACCAGTTTATCTCCTTCACTTAAGACCTACCCAATGCAACTTCAATCTAAGTACAACTTAAACCTGAGTTCCTACTCACTCCCCCTCAATCACAGCAGTGATACATAAAACAATTTGACTAATGAATTGATGAAGACACTCTTCAAAACATACACTTGATTATGCTTCACAGCTTTTTAATCAAGCAACACAAACACTCTTGCTTCACAGCTTTGAGTGATACACAAACCTGACTTGACTTTGCTTCACAGCTTTAGTCAAGAGACATACAAACACTCTTGCTTCAAAGCTTTGAGTGATACACAACCCTTACAATTAAAACCTATTCCAAGTCAATTATCACAATGATAATTGCTTGGATTACAATAGTTAAAACTATACAGCTTCTAAATGATCTTCTGTCAAAAAGGGATTCTCTTCAAAACAGCAGCCCTGTTGAATATATAGCAGCTGCAACTTCAGTTAGGGTTTCCACAAAAAGCTAGGGTTAATTCCGTTTGACCTTAAGACTAGGTCACAGGACTTTATCAACCAGGTTAGGGTTGAGCTAGGTTAACCCAAAGAAAACGCAGGATTCTGTTCTGGAAAGACTGAGTCATTTTCCTGAAAAAACTCAGAATTAACCAAACTGCATACCTGTTAGTTCAGAACAGGATGTCTTAACATCTGTTATGACATCTGAAAACCTGTCTACTGATTTAGGTAAATGTGATCATTTTGCAAAATGCTCAGATACACACTTATAAACATCAGTACCTGTATGACAATATTTTTCTGCAAAGGTACCTAATGAATCAGTACAAACTAAACTAGAATGTTATGACATCAGTCATGACATTCACACATACACTTGGGTTTTACCAAAAATGCCAGCCAATAACTAAACAACTACAATTTATTTATTTATTTATTTATTATCATTATTATTTTAAATAAATGTATGAATTGATTTATTTGCATTATGATGAATTGATTATTTGTGAGTATCGTAAAAATTATAAAAAAATACAAAAAGTACTCTTATTATTAGGTTTAATTTCATTTGTAAATAATATAATTATGTAATTATTTTAATTAGATTAATAATCACTAACCTTGCACTTAATTCTAAACTTCTCAAATTAAATTAATTTCAATTTTTTTTAAATAAAAGGATTTCACATCCTCGAGTAATTAGTAGGTTGACTTAACGCCTTACCAATTAGTTATTCAAATTAAAACATTAAAATTCACTCGAACCATGGTTTTGCTCAATGAAACAATCAATATTAACTCGCTCGACGCTATAAGCAAATCAAATCAATTACTTCGCCTAGCGCGATCGAATTCCAATAAGGATCAACTCCTTATCGACCAAAATCAATTACTTTGCTCGACGTGAATTAATTCTAATGAAGATCATCTCTTCTAAATTCTAAATTCAATTTAAACATCAAAATACCTAACCCATCAAACTATTTTTTCTTACTAACTTAATGAAAACTCAAGATAATTTAAAAAAAAGGATTGTTGGATTACTTTTAAACTTAGCAGCGAACAACATCTACAATCACTAATTTTTCAAACTCAGACAAGGTTCAAGGATAATTTGAAAGCGATTCTACACAATCCTATATAAAACACCAGCCAAATAATAGAAACTACGAATTTGGACTCTGAATCTTTGCAAGAAGATATGTAGGCACACGGTTAAAACCAAGGAGAATCCCTTAATTAAAAAACTAAACAGTTTCTTATGCAATTGATAATAACATGATTGTAAATAGAAAATTCTCAATTTATCCTTAAACCTAAAAAGGATGCCCCTTGCGAACACGGGAGATGAAGGGTGCCTAACACATTCCCTTTGTCTAACCAACTCGCTAACTTAGAATCTCTAACAATTAGGGTTATCCATTCATATCTCGTCCTTAGGATAAAATTAATGGTGGCGACTCGATATTTTTTGCGGTTACGACAATGTTTAATCAAACAGTGTGATTTACTATAATTTACTATATACCAAATAAAATAATTAAAAATCCTAATTTGAGTTTCAGTCTCAAGATATCTTCTAACTGGTAGAAGTATCTAGACATACTCCATTAGAAAATATGTAAATTCGAACCTTGTGAATTTTGTCTATGATAAGATCACCTTCTTCATGAAACTTGTTTTTGATGACCCACTTAGTTGTAATAACATAAGTTTCCTTTGGTTCATACTTTTGTCCTAGATCATCATTACTGAAGGATCGATCTTGCCATTCTCGTGCTTCCAAAATCCATCCATTGTCTTCAAGTGTTTCATTGCATGAAGTTGTTTCTATTAAGGGTACCAACCCCAGATACAAATTTTCAATTTTTTAAGTGTGAATCTTATTCTGACAAATTGTTGGGCTTTATGTCCCAGAAACCAATCTTCAGAAGGGTTTTGTCTTTGCCTTTTCCTTTTCCAAACTGATGGATGAATATATGTTTCTATTATTTCTACATTTTTGACTTTCTTTCATCAGAACATTTTTCTTCAGAACCTACACGAGTTATTTCTATATCTACAAAACTTTCAACTAGCTTTGACTTTTCTGAGTCAAGCTTATCATTAGTTCTAACAATTATTGATTATTTTCACATAATGTGTTTCTGTATCACATACTTCGTGGTCTTTAGAGATTTTTGATTATCCTGACATAGTAAAATTTTGTGCTTTAGAATCAGACTGATTCAGACTACCTTTAATGCACAGAATACAACATGAACATCTAAATGGATGAAAGCATGAAATGTTGGATTTTCTTCTCTTACACAACTCATAAGGAGTCTTTTCAAGAATGGATCTTATAGGGATTCTATCTTGAGTGTAATATAAAGTATTAGCAACTTCTACCCAGAAGTGCTTGGCCACTTTAGATTTATTGACTATAGTTTTGGCTACTTCTTGCAGTATTCTTTTCTTTCTTTTTACTGTTTTAATACAACTAGCATTGAGTATCATGGAAGCTATTAGACTTCTTTCTTCGTTGTCGTTTAGATTTTTTTTAAAGATTTTATCATATTGATACACGACAATTTTAGAAGATGGAAAAGTTTTGGAAAGAATTTTGTCAGATTTTGACAAACTTTTACTCATACATGTATTTTAAATTTTTAAAAATTAAAAAATCATCTTTTAATTCAAATCTTTCTCTAGCTTATCATAATCTTCACTTTCATATTCATGAACCTTCTGAAGGTTCTTGAATTTTAGTCGAAGCTTCTGATCCAGAGTTTCTGACAAACATATTTCTAATTTAGTTCGAGAGAGTTCAGAAAATACCTCTTCAGAGTCTGACTCTGTATATGACGAACATTCTTCTGAAGTGATGGCTGTAAGTGCTACGTTGGCATGCTCTTCATCAGAATCTCATCCTAATGCTTCCAAATCATCCCATGTTGCCTTGAGGCCTTTATTTTTTCCTTTTAAGTTGTTGTTCTTGGAACCTTCATTCTTTAACTTTGGACACTCATTTTAATAATGTTCTGGTTCATTGTATTCATAGCACGTGACTTCTTTATTCCCCTTTGAGAAGGAATCTTAGTGATCTCTTCTGAATCTTCTATAATTGTTTTGTCTTTTCCATAGTTGTTTCACTCTTTTGGAAAGTAATGACAATTCATCATCATCATCATCATCATAATCTTCATCATCCGAATCTTCTTCTTCTTCTTCTTCTTCTTTTTCAGATTTGAGAGCTTTGAGTTTTCCTGACTTAACCATTTCTAATTTGGACCTTAGAGTGATAGACTTAACCTTTTTCCAAGGTTCATCTTCCTCTAACTCTATTTCCTATCTTCTTAGAGAGCTAATCAACTCTTCAAGACTGATTTTGTTCAGGTCCTTAGAAAGTTTCAAAGTTTTTACCATAGGTTTCCACTTCTTTGGAAGACTTCTGAAGATCTTCTTAACATGATCCACTATTGTATATCCTTTGTCTATAACTTTGATTTCTGCTACTAAGGTTTGAAACCTTGAGAACATGGTCTCAACAGTTTCATCTTATTCAATTTTGAATGCTTCATATTTCTGAATTAAAGCTAACACTTTATTATCCTTTACTCGAGAATTCCCTTCATGATTCATCTTTAAAGAATAAAAAATCTCCTTAGTTGTTTATGTGTTGGTGATTTTCTCATATTCAGTATAAGAGATAGCACTGAGAAGAATGGTTCTGGATTTATAGTTATTCTTGCTTCGTTGTTTATGATCTTCACTCATTTGACTCCTTGGAATAGGAATACCTTCTTCGTATATAGGTTCCCTATCCGTAATTAGATCCCAAAGATCTGCATCATAACCTAGAAAGAAACTTTCTAGTCTATCTTTCCAGTACTCAAATCTTTCTCCATCAAAAATAGGAGGCTTAGTAAAATAGTTATCTTTTTTGTTTGTGTTTGCAGGCACAACCATATGATTTTTTTCTCAACTGGATCTCTCTACACGGTTAAGCGTTTTATTTGCAAATCAATGAAGAGCCGGAGCTCCTGATACCAATTGAAGGGTGAGAAAAACACAATAAAAAGGGGGGGGGGGTCTTAATTGGGTTTTCTAATAAACTTTTTATCTAAAAATATTTTGCAAACTAACTAGAAATAATAAAGCTAAGGAAAGAATAAAATGACTCGTTTGGTTTATACAAGTTCACCTTCAACAAGGCTACTCTTATCGACCAGCCAAGGTGATTTTTCCTTCAACAAGGACTTAATCCACTAATCTCAATAGATTACAAATGCATGGGCTACCTGTCGGTGACTAACCACAATCGTGTAAGAGTATAACTGACACCTTAGCCCTCTTAAGTCTCAGACTAACAACCTACTCACTTGAGGCAATAATCAATTCTTAATAGAACTACAATCAATTGTGTTTACAATGTTTGGTTCTAAAAAGAATATTAACACAACAAAGAATAACAAAGTTTGTAATACAAATAATGAGGAATAACTCTTTGTATTGAGAACTCTAAGATAAAATACAAATAATGAGCAACAAATCTTTATGTTTTATCCCTAATATCTTAACATAATAATGAGCAACGACTCTTGTGTTCTTTATATTTCTCTAGAAGATTATTTGTATGAATATTTGAATAGTGATTCTTATTCTTTTCTCTTGATGTGTTTCAGCAGTTTGATTCAACCTTGATAATGTTGTAGAGTGATTCATCAATCTTAAAATTCTGATTGTCATACCCTAATTTTTGACCTAAGATCCCATCTTCATTTTCATTTTTTGTTATATACATCAAGGTTACAAAATATGGTAGGTTTCGAACATTTCACCTTCGAGCATTGCATGTGCAAAAATTATCGAGTATATTGAGCATTTTATCTTATGCAATACTAACTTCTAATCAAGCACGGCGTGTATGTTTTTGTTTCTTTGATTTCATGTGTAGAAACAGGTTTGAATCGAGAGCATTAGGCGTCACGCCTCAATTAGGGTTTTGAGTCCCAAGCCAGAAGTACGATTGATCGTTGATTCTCGAAGACTGGTTCATCAAGGGAACTTTCAGAGAATCAACAGATGCTCTCAAACTTCTCCAAAACATCCTCAAAGAATAGTCAAGGTACCATGACACTGGTTTAAGTGTGTCTCACCTTGCTTTGAAATACAAGAAAATATCAAGTTATGCAAGTCAATTCCAAACGTTTCGACCAAAAGTCATCTTCAAGTTTTCTTTAAGAGTTGAAGAAAATTGTGTTTAGAAAGCCATAAGAGGACTTTATGGGACTTCTGTCGTATTTTAAGAGTTTATGGATCTCTAAGTTCATTTCACTGTGCCAATTTCTCAACGCGATAACATTTCACCTTAAATCCCTCTTCTAGTGATCATTCGAAGCTTTTAAGCATGGTTCGATTTCTTAGAGTGGGGTGAATTTTGTTAGAGTGGGATGATTAAATTCAAGACTGCTTTGGAAGAATTTATTCGTAATACTTTTAGTTTTCATCATGTGGATTCAAGTGTTAATTAAACAAAGGTTATCAAAGGGGCTCATTCAAGAATAATCGTTCATCGCATAAATATTTATTCAAGATTATTTTTGTGTGACTATTTTGATGGATTCACATCATGGCCATTTGAATTCACATGAAGCATTTATTCAAGAAGATATTGGAAGAGGAAACTTGATTCAAATAATAATTTATCACAAGAATAAATACATGATGGTTACAATTTTATTACAAGATCAATTCATGTAATTTATTTGGATCTCTATTACCAAATGCAAGATTGAAGTCTTAAGTCTTGCATTATTATTTATTTATCATTCAACAATTCATTCAAATATCAATCATTCTTTTCCAAATCCAAGTGGAAGATTTTGAATTTTCATCAAGATGAATAAAGATTCAAAGTGTGTACAAAGGAATTGAGGGAATTATATTGAAGAATAAGTTTCCATTCATGTTACAATTTTATTTGGATTTATCATTATAAAGTTACAAGGAATTACAAGTTTGTACAAGCTATTATTTATAATGTCCTAAAATTCCAGCCCAATATCATGTTCCTGCCCATATTTTCCAGCCCTGTTACAATATAATAAAAGTCCAATTTTTGTGGTATTTTGATGTCCAAAATACAGCAAAATAGTCCCTAAAAAAATACAGCAAAATAGTCCCCAAAAATACAACAAAACAACCCCAAAAAGTGTTATAAAATGCTACAAACAGTCCAAAAAAACAGCAACACTACAACAGTCCAAAATGCTGCCAAAATTGCTACGAAATTGCAAACAAATCTGCTATAAATCAATCTGCTACAGCCTGCTGCCCTGCATCAAAACAACCCATAATTTGCATTAATACGGCTAAAGAAAATTCTATGAACAAAGCACTAAAACAGTTTGTCAAAAACAGTTCAAATACCCTACTGTTTTCCCCCTTAAATGCCTTGTTATTTCTCTATAAAAGCCCCTTCTTGGACAAAAATAAAACAGAAAAAATTTCAAAGATACACACAAGAAAAATTCAAGGAGAGAAAAAAACAAAAATAGAGGAAGTTTGTTCAAGTATCACAACAAACAATCAAGGTGAAAAAGAGCTTGAGCATCAAGAGAGAACTTACTATTCTTAAAAGCTCCACCGGAGAGGCTCCGATAGGTATTTCTTCTTCCCTATTTACTTCTGCACAACTTTCTCATATATCCATCAATTTGAATCTTCTTTGCGCCACTTTTTTTTCCATATGATGCTTGCTTTATCATACCTTCTTTGATGTATTTTTTTCTCTATAATATTTTGACATTTAAACATGCTTAGCATAATAATAATAATGCAGAAATGTGCAGTAATAACAAAAATAATATATAAATAAAAAACCCTAGACATTCTAATGAGGTAGCCGCTTGACACACATCCCTAAAATTCTTGCCATATTCTTTACTTCCCCTGCTTTCACGCTCTTAATCCTAACTCTTTCTCACTCTCTTTTGCTCTTCTGTTTGCTCTTCCTCTTCTCTAAAATACTAAGGGCAACACCAATAATCCTTTTTCCTCTTAATCTATATCTACGCTTTTTTTGTTCGGACCGAAAAGAACAACAACAAACAAACTGCACGATTTCGAAGATTCAACGCTAAAATTGGTTTCTCTCGGTTCCATTTCAAATGAAACAACAATAAAAACTTCTTCTTCGAAAAAAACTACTCCCTCTACTCTCTCTCAAATCGGTTCTCTTTCTCTCTTCCGGATCACAACAACAATAATGGCAACCAAACTTCTGCTCTTGGTAAAAACTCCCTCTGATTGCTCTCTGCTTTATGTGATTCTTCCGTGACCAAACAACTACAACCTCGCCTAGGTTCTAACTCAGCCGAAACAACAACACTAAAAACTTCCTTCAGTTTCTGTGTTCGTTTTCGCTTCAGGCGCGACTTCAAAGCACTCAACATTCTATCAAGCTTCGGTTCTCGCTAAAAATCTAAATGCCAAAAGACCGACTCGAAACCTCAAACAGGATATCACACAAAGATTTATATAGAAAAATGCAGTTACGCAGAGAATCAGAAGAAATTTGAACCTGGATTCGTGACTTCGAAGCAGACTAAACAGTAAACAAAACTTCCCTCTGTTCAACCGTTCTTCTCATAATCTCCATCCACCTATCATCCAGTATCGCTCCAACCTTCCTGCTAACCTACTCCCTCAGTGACAGCCACTCACCTAACCAAATCCCCCCTCTCCATACTGAGACATCTTCACCATTTCACTCTGTCATCATCAGCTTCTCATCAACTTCTGCAACTGGTTCAACAACTTCGTCTTCCGCAAATCCTTCAGACCACTGCACTTAATCATTACCATCTCTGAATCTGCAACTTCAATCACTAATTTCCGCATCTCTCTCTCTCTCTCTCTCTCTCTCTCTCTCTCTTTCACTATCTTCATTTCTAGATTTTTTGAATTATCTCAATCAAGTATGGCCGAGGAAGTTACAAAGAGAACAACAATAGAAACAATGCCTCTTGATGAGGAGTAAGTGCCTATTGTAAAGCTTTAATCTACACCAGAAGCAGAATCACAACCACCTGCTGGAGATAACAACAAGAAAGAAGAACAGAACAACGAACATGTTTCTGAAATAGAATATGTTGTTGATGTTTCAATTGTTGATGATGACGTGACAACACCACCAACAACAACAACTGAAACTGGGGAAGCTAACAAAGGCGGAGGGAGAAGGTTGTAATCCGTTGTGCCGTTGAGATGAAATAGAGGCGAAGACGATATTATGGAGGATATTGAAGGTGATGATGGTGCTACGAATGTGAGAGAGAGAAGATTGCGTTTGTTTTGGTTTCAACTTTCTTCCTTTAATTGTTTTGTTGCTGGAAAAAATGACAATATTAATTAAATCAACATTTCCCTTCCCCATATAATAAAAAATCGTGGCACACCATCACCTTTAGGGTTTCGCTAACTTTTCCTTGTTCTTCTTTTAATCGGGTCAGTCCATTGGGCTTGTTGGCCCAATCACTCAACCATTTTCATCTTTTGTTTTAATAAACACATAGTAATAACACTTAAGTATTATAGTTCAATTGGCAAGGCATGTTCGCATCAACTTATTATTTTGTTTTGTTAGCCTTATTTCCCCAAATTCTAGTAAAAATATATGATAACAACATTAGATTAGATTTCTATTATTTACCCCATATTATAAAATACAGAAAACATCCTATTATAATTAATCTTTTATTCGATTTTTGTTATTTTTTTAAATACATGTTATTAAATTAGTCTCTTATTTAATTTTTTCCATTTTAATTATTCAAAATACATGCTTTTTACAATTTAGTCTTTATTTATTCAAAAAAATGCTAATAAATTATCTTTTATTTAATTCTTGTTCATTCAAAAACATATTATCAAATTAGTCTTTATTTAATTTTGTTGTTTACTAATTATTCCAATGCATGCTTAAACTATTCTTTTATTTAACTTTTGTTTGAAAATGTATGCTAGTATAATTTAATTTTCGTTATTTATTTAATTGTTCAATTGTCATTTTAATTAACTTTATTCTCGATCATCTAATCTTTGTATCTTTCGTTCGTCTAAATTCCAAGGGAAATGTTTTAATTTTGTTAACTTCATGTCATCAAAAATACATCTTATACAATTGTGTGAATCCCTTCATTCATTTTTGTTTTACTATTTTGCTAAACTTAATTTAATTTTCCTTAAAAGTAAATTTTAAAACTCACACCTCTTTTAAGTCAAAACTTCGACACTACGTCATCGTATGTTCAAAATCTCATCCACACCCATTTTTACCAATCAAACCATTTTGACCAAACAAACAATTTTAACCAAAAAACAGATATTTCAAAAGGTTCCTGCTGAGTAACGCAGATCCATTGGATGCTAATACCTTCCTATTGCATAACCAACCCCCGAAATCTAGATCTCTTTCAAAAACACTTTATATTTTCATTACTTTTTTAAGTATTACTTTACATTGCATATTTAAGGGTTTTATTTCGCTCTTTTCCCCTTTCCCTTGGAAATAATAAAGCGCGGTGGCGACTCTTGCTTTTGTGAGTCAAATTAATTAATAGCTCGATTTCTGATTTACGTCGCTACATTTTTTATCGCTACAGAATTGGCGACTCTGCTGGGGACAGATTGACCTTTTGCAAACCCATCCCTAAGTGGGTTAATCCTAATTTGTCGTATTTGTTTTATTTGTTTGTTTGCTTGATTATATGTTATAGACTATGGTTATTTGGGTTTTAATGATACTTATAAAGGACAAGTCCTATACCCGGACTAAATTACACTTAGGAATAGAACGAGCGGTTTAGTCATGTTAACTTTGAGGGAGTAATCCCGAAGAAGGAGGAATGAAATCCCCCACTCAGTGGAAGCCCCTTTGACTATAGTATTCATTTACTGAATAATTGGGAAGATGTTATTGCTTTCGACCTGGGAGCTAGAGAAGTTGAGAATCGTAGAACCCTTAACCCATCTTGGCCTCTTAGGTGTAGTGCAGAGACTATAACGGAGTAATATGGAAGTAGTTATCAAGCGATGCTACACTCAAACGAGTTTCTCTTGAGAATATTGCTAATTACCGAGTAATCTAGACGTTGGTAATATCTAAAGGAGGATCGTAGACTCTGGGAACTTTTAGAACCTTGTTTTACAGGTGTGATTAAACCTTTAGTACATACCTTGGGGGTGGGCTTTACCTTTGACTCCATGCTCGTAGCGTTGAAACTTTGAACCCCATGTTTGTGAACTTATGTGTAATTGTTGAATTATCATTCATTCATGCATCCATAAGAATTCTTTAAACATGTTTTTTAAGGAACTTAAGAATGATTTTTGCAGACATCTCAAGTACTTTTACTGTGGATTTTGGAAAAAGAAACACTGAGAGTTATAGTTTCAAGGAGCCTAATATTGAAGAGTTGAAGGGTTTGATTCCTAAGATTGAGAACCCTACGGATTCCCGAAAGAAATATAGATCTATTATTCCTCTTATGAAGCGCAAGATGAAGGAAGGCATCCTTACTACATTGGTCCAATTCTATGATCCGTTGTATCGATGCTTTACTTTTCCTGATTACCAGTTGATTCCCACTTTGGAAGAGTATTCTTATATACTTGGTTTACCAATCACCGATTATATTCCTTTCTCTGGTTTAGAAGGTGAACCCAAATCTCATGAGATAGCAATAGTTACCCACTTGAGGAAGTCTGAGATAGAAGATAACATGACTACCAAGGGAGGAGTCCGAGGCCTACCTGCATAATTTTTGTTGAAGAAAGCTCGTTACTTCGCCGAGATAAAGGATATTGTCGCCTTTGAAGCTATTTTTGATTTGCTGGATTATGGGTTATTCTTGTTCCTTAACATCGAAAAGTTCATGGATATCAATGCTATTAGAATCTTTTTGTTTGGAAATCTGGTCCCTATGCTGCTAGGAGATACCTTCTATTCCATCCATTTTCGTAATTCCTACTAAGATGGGATGATTATCTGTTGTGCACCATTGTTATACCAGTGGTATGTTTCCCATTTACATGGGTCTGCTGTTTTCTGGGATCTCAAGAAGGAACCACGATGGGCACAAAAAATTATGGCTCTTACTCATTCCGACATAGATTGGTATAATCAAGTTTATTCTGATGTGAAGATCATGGATAGTTGTGGTGTTTTTACCAACGTGCCTCTTCTTGGTACGAGGGGAGGAATTAATTACAATCATGTTCTTGCGCGCCACCAATTTGGATACCCAATGAAGGAAAAGCTGAGTAACATTCATTTAATTGGTTTCTTTCTCCAAGAAGGAAAATATCACAAAGAAGCTAAGGAGGATATTGAAAGGTCTTGGCGCCATATCCATAGAAAGGGAAGAGACATGTTAGGGAAGAGAGGTGCTATTTCTTTAGAGCCTTATCTTCAATGGGTTCGTGCTAGGGCTTGCATTCTCAAGATGTCTTATTATCCCGAGAAACCTTTATTCCCTGTTGATACATCGTCATCTACTGCCATTCCTATTGAGAACATGAAAGAGTATCACGAAAATCTGGCTAGGATGGAGTCTAAAAGATATGCTTGGAAGGAAAAATATAGTATGTCCAAATACAAAAACAAGGTCCTGACTCGACAGTTGAAGGAGAAGGAGGATATGCTATTTATTCAAGATGATTAGTTTATTGATCATGATGAGAAGCTTCTTCAGAAAGATGCATTGCTCAATAAATATGCTAAGGAAAAGAATAGAGAGAAGGAATATTTGATAGGCGTTACTCATGTTCCTAATCCATGGAAGAAAGTGGTTGATCAACTGATAGCCGAGAAGAAAGATATGGAAGATTTCTATGAGAAGAAGATTAGGAAGCTCAAGGTACAAGTAGAGTTTGGCCCTTCCTCCGATGATGATTGTGAATGATCTTAGTCCCTAGTTTTTATTGCTTATGTCATTTTGTAAAAGTCTTTAAAAGGGCTTTTATGTTCCAAATTTGTAATTTTTATGCCTTTTATTAATGAAATGAGTTCTGTTTTTCCAAAGTTCTTTACCATTGATGTTTGTGAAGTTATCAAAGTCTTAAAGTTCCTTGAAAAACTATCAAAAATAAATAATCATTTGCATCGCATATCATGCATCATTCAACATTAAATCTTACATGTTTTCTAGAGTCTTATTCTTGCTTATTTTTCCACTTCGATAGATCGTCAAGTTGTTTCACCAGTAGAATACTCGAGCCAATCATCGAAAGAGAATGGAAGATATAGAGAAAAAAATAATGAGCTTCGCGAGGAGGTTACTACTCTTCGTACTGGAATGGAAAAATTGACCGCTTTGGTGGAAAGCTTGATGGCTGCTCAAAATCAGCCATCGACTTTGGCCATACAAACTCAAGCTCAAACTACTATGGTTTCCGAGATTGTCACTGGTCCAACCTTTTTAGCTCAAGTCAGCGGTCTGCAACATAAAATACCGAAAGGTTTTCCATGGGGCGTGCCTTACAATTTCACGCCAGAAGGGTATCAGCCTGCTGTGCAACCCATGATTCAACCTGTTGTGTCCTTCCCTCAACCTGAGATGACTATTGTGCAACCTGTGATCTAGCCTATGGTATCTTTCCCTTAGCCTGTAATGACCACTTCCGCTCATGTGGTTCAAACTACTCCATATACAAATGAACCTGTTTATCATGCTAAGACCAATTTCAAGAAATGCAGAGGGAAATTAGAGCACTTAAAGGGAAATACTTGTTCGGAAAAAATGCTCACAACTTGTGTATGGTCCCAAATGTGAAAATTCCAGTTAAGTTCAAAGTGCCAGACTTTGAAAAGTACAAAGGTGACTCATGTCCGCAAAGTCACTTGACCATGTATGTGAGGAAGATGTCCACCTACTCTCATGATCACAAGCTATTAATTCACTACTTTCAAGACAACTTAACTGGTGCCGCCTTGATATGGTACATGTGTTTAAATAGCACCCGAATCCGCAACTACAATGACCTCAGTGAGGCTTTTGTTCGTCTATACAAGTACAATGTTGACATGGCTCTGGACCGAGATCAACTCTGAGCTATGTCCCAGAAGGATAGAGAATATTTTAAAGAATATGCCCAAAGGTGGCGTGATATTGCCACTCAAATCAACCCTCCCCTCGAAGAAAAAGAAATGACGAAGATTTTTCTGAAGACATTAGGTTCTTTCTACTATGAGAGAATGACCGTAAGTGCGCCTAGTGACTTCACTAAGATGGTGAAAATGGGCATGCGACTTGAAGAGGGAATCCGTGAAGGGCGTCTAGCCAAGGAAGGTGGTACATCTAGTGGTGTCAAGAAATTTGGGAGTGTCTTCCCCAAGAGGTGGGAACAATATGTCAGTGCAATTTTTCTTGGAAGGCCGCGAAGAGGATATTCACACATTGCATGCATCACTCCTCCTATCTCCACAAAAATGGTAACTCTAACCTATCAAGCCTCTCCAATTCTACAACGACAATTTCAGCAACAACCTCGAGAACAAGCTCCTTAATTCAACAATCAGAACCGTTCACCGAGAAAACCAAATTTTGATGTAATCCCAATGACTTACACTGAGTTGTTCCATGCTTTAATTTGAAAGAATCTCATAACAACGAAAACTCCTCCTTTTGCACCAAATAATACTTACCATTGGTATAAGGCTGATAAATTCTATGCATATCACCAAGGTTCGCCAGGACATAATATTGAAAATTGCTTTGCTTCTTAAGGAAGATGTCCATAGGTTAATCAAGAGTGGTATTTTATCTTTCAAAGATGTTAACCCGAATGTTCAAGCTAATCCATTGCCTTAACATGGGGAAACATTGGTAAATATGGTGCACGGATGTCCTGGAAAGTTTCGAGTCTACCAAGTTGAGCACATAAGGGACTCACTGATCATAATGCATCAAATTTTAAGTAGACTTGCCTTCTTTAAACATCGACATGATTATGATGTTTGCAAATTTTGCTCGATAGAAGATTATTGTCCTTTTGTGAAAGAAGATATTCAGAAGTTGTTAGATCAAATGGTTATTATTATCACATACGACAGAGATCCAGATGATGAGGTGAATGTTATAGTGCCACAGTTCAGCGTGCCTGAACCAATAGAGATTTCTTATGACAGTCAGACTTCATCCTCTGCTCCTTTAATTATCTATCCACATGGACCCAGGCCTTATAACTCGGACAAAGCCATATCATACAAATATAATGCCAGAATGATTGAGAATGGAGTAGAAGTTCCCATACCACTAATGCCATCTTTTGTCAATATTGCTGATGTGAGTAGAGTCACAAGGAGTGGGCGTATCTTTGCAGTTGTACCATAGAAAAGGCATGAAGTTCAAGTTAGAAGACCTATACCAGTGGAAGTTCTGATGATGAATGTTAAACCAAGGTTCGAGCCAGGGCGATCCAGTGGACCTAACCCACATCCTGATGATGATGAGATTTTGAAACTCATTAAGAGAAGTGAATACAAGATCGTGGAACAAATATTGCAAACTCCTTCCCAAATTTCTGTGATCGCTTTACTAAGATATTATGGTGCCCATAAGGTAGCTTTAATGAAGGTCTTGGACCAGGCGTTCGAAGATCATGATGTGACGGTAGACCAATTTGATGGAATTGTGGGAAATATTACCTCATGTAATAATCTTGGTTTCGGTGATGAATAACTTCCGGTAGAGGGAAGGAACTATAATATGGCTTTGCATATCTCGATAAATTATGGAAATCACACTTTGTCAAGTGTGTTGGTAGATAAAGGTTCATCATTGAATATACTGCCCAAAACTACATTATCTCGACTTTCACATCAAGGTGCTCCTATGAGACCTAGTGGAGTAATTGTCAAAGTGTTTGATGGTTCTAGGAAAACTGTCATCGGTGAAGTGGATCTCCCCATGACAATTGGTCCTCTTACCTTTCAAATTACCTTCCAAGTAATGGATATTCATGGTGCTTACAGTTGCCTTTTGGGTCGCCCATGGATGCATGATGTAGGGGCAATCACTTCCACACTCCATCAAAGATTGAAGTTTGTGAGGAATGGAAAGTTGGTAACAATTGGTGGTGAACAAGCTATGGTGGTAAACCATTTGTCCTCTTTTCCAATATTGATGCTAATGAGGCTAATGGAACCCAGTTCCAAGCTCTATCTGTCACTAATAATGAAGCAAAGAAGCAAGGGGCATCTATTTATTCTCTTGAAGATGTGTAACGAGTGGTTGAGAGTGGTTCAGCTGATGGTTGGGGCCAGGTGTTGACTTTGCCTAAGAATAAATTTGGATAAGGTCTTGGTTTTTATCCGGTGTCTGCAAGATCTAAGCAAGAAGCAGTTACCCATCTGATACAAGAAGTTTTCCGAAGCGCAGGTTTTATCCATCCGACTTTGCCCGAAGTTGATACTATAATGGAAGATGATTCTGAAGAGGATTTACCTAACTTTGCAGCGCATGGAGTGGTTTTCCAGAACTGGACTGTTGTTGATATTCCTTCTGTGATGGACATTTCTGAGTAATGTTTTGTTCTATTTTGAAAAACCTTTCGCTCTGCCCAAGGCGAGAGAGTATTTGTGTCGGGCTATGTTAAAAATAAATCCTTTTTTCTCCGCCCAAGGCAAAAGAGAAGATGTTTGGGATTTTGTTTCAAGTATTTCCAATTATAAATAAAAATGTTATTTTGTCCCCCATATTGTTTTTACTTGTCACTTTTTCTGGAAAATGGTAACAAATAGAAAAAGTAGTAATAATAAAGAAATATATATTATATGTGCAGATTAATCCATGACATAACCATTGAAAACAATGACCCTATGCCCCCTCCCAACATAGAATTCCCTGTGTTCAGAGCCGAGGAAGAGGATGGTGAAGAGATTCCTGATGAAATTTACCGCTTACTTGAGCATGATGAAAAGATCATTCATCCGTTCGAAGAGCCCGTGGAGATAATCAATTTGGGTAGTGAAGAAGACAAAAAGGAAGTCAAGATTGGAACATTTTTTATCCCAGAGGTCAAAGAAATAATGTTGGAGCTTCTCAGAGAGTATGTAGATGTTTTTGCTTGGTCCTACCAAGACATGCCAGGTTTAGATAACAATATTGTGGAGCATCGATTATTGTTGAGACCTGAATGTCTGCCGATTAAGAAGAAGTTGAGAAGGACTCGTCCCGATATGGATGACAAGATCAAAGAAGAGGTCCAAAAACAAATTAATGCAGGTTTCCTCGTCACATCAATTTATACTCAGTGGTTAGCCAATAGAGTTCCTGTTGCTAAGAAAGATGGCGAGGCTCGAATGTGTGTGGACTACATAGATCTGAATAGGGCCAGCCCAAAGGATGATTTCCCATAACCACATATTGACGTATTGGTCGACAACACCGCAAAAATCAAAGTATTTTCTTTTATGGATGGTTTCTCTAGTTACAATCAAATCAAGATGGCACCCGAAGATATGGAGAAGACACCCTTCATTACACCTTGGGGAACATTTTGTTATCGAGTAATGTCGTTCGGTTTAAAGAATGCTGGTGCAACGTATCAGAGAGCTATGACCGCTCTGTTCCATGATATGATTTCCAAATCACAGACTGAAGAAGATCATTTGGAGCATCTCTTGAAGTTATTCCAGCATTTGAGAAAGTATAAACTCTGTCTGAATCCTAAAAAATTCACTTTTGGTGTCCGTTGTGGAAGACTTCTGGGTTTTATTGTCAGCTAATAAGGTATTGAGGTAGATCTTGATAAAGTCAAAGCTATTCGAGAGATGCTCGCACCCAAGACGGAAAAGAAAATAAGAGGATTCCTTTGAAGGTTGAACTATATCTCCAGATTCATATCTCATATGACTGCTACCTGTGGGCCGATTTTCAAGCTTCTTTGAAAAAACCAAGGATGTGTGTGGACAGAAGATTGTCAGAGAGCTTTTGATAGCATCAAAGAATATTTACTTGAGCCTCCCATATTGATTCCTCCAGTGGAAGGAATACCTTTGATTATGTATTTGACCATATTGGAAGATTCCATGGGATGTGTGCTTGGTTACCAAGATGAGACTGGAAGAAAGGAACATGCCATATATTATCTGAGTAAGAAATTCAGACTATGAGTCTCGATACTCAATGCTTGAGAAAACCTATTGTGCTTTAGCTTGGGCTGCTCGCCGTCTGATCTAATATATGATTAACCATACTACTTGGTTAATCTCCAAAATGGATCCGATCAAGTATATCTTCGAGAAGCCCACCTTGTATGGAAGAGTAACTTGTTGGCAGATGTTATTATCTGAATATGACATTGAGTATCACACTCAGAAAGCAATAAAAGGAAGTGCTCTAGCCGATAATTTGGCTCACCAACCAATTGATGATTATCAATCTATCAAGTTTGACTTCCCAGATGAAGATGTTATGTACTTGAAAGACAAATATTATGAAGAGCCATTACCTAGAGAAGGACTTGATCTCGAATCCCGTTGGGGTTTGATATTTGACGGGGCTGTAAATGCTTATGGCAATAGAATTGGGGCAATCATCCTAACTTCCAGAGGTACTCATATCCCGTTCACAGCAAGGTTGAAGTTTGACTATACAAACAACATGGCTGAATATGAAGCATGTATTATGGGTCTCGAAGAAGCGGTGGATCTATGAATCAAGATTCTTGACATGTACGGAGACTCAACTGTTAGAGCATAATTGGGTTCTACATCTATGTAATAGTTTTGATGATAACAAACACATGATATATTTATATATAAAGAACCAATATGCTCACTAATAAAAGTATCTTTATATGCACAGAAGTTCTGATGTAAGAAGCATAAAAGATATGCTAGAACATCTAGAAGTTCTAATATAAGAAGATGAGAGAAGTTTCATTTTGAAGATACGTTCAAACACAACATTCTTAGAAGCAAATCAGTGTAATATGATGAATGAGGAAGTTCTATGTTACAACTTCTGAATGCACCAACGCTGTGTAATAGGATATCTAATACTCTGGTCTGTAAAGTTCTGATACAAGCAGTAAGGGATTCCCAACGGTAACATTCATCTTCTGATGTGAGAAAGTTCTGAAGCGTTACAGTTTATTAATGGCAAATCAAAAGTAACGGCTATAAGGAGACAAGAATCTCCTGGTTTGGAAAGATCATTAATTCGTGCTATGAACATTCCAAAAATATCTTCTTATGTCACTCTTGCATGGCCTATATAAAGAAGACAAAAAGAAGAATTCAAGTGATGAACTACTGCGCACGAAAAAGAAAAGCATATTTAACCAGTTCTACGTAACAATCTTAAATTGTGTAATACATCACAATTGTGATCTTGTTTTATTTAGAAAATGTATTTGTACACACTCTGAATTATATTATTTTGTAATTCCTTGAGGAAATCAGGTTGTGCTTTAGACTCAAGAAGACTTTGACGGTTGTCAAAGTAGATTTGTAATCAAGACTGATTAGTGGATTAAGACCTCGTTAGAGAGAGGCGAAATCACCTTGACGGGTGGACTGGATTAGTTTGAGTTTAAACGAACCCGGATAAAAACCAACGTGTTCTTTTCTTTAAGTTTTAGAAACCCCAATTCAAACCCCCCCTTTCTTGTGTTTTTCCATCCTTCATCGAATTTATTAATCAATCAAATCAAAGGAGAATGGGAGACTTGTCATCCTGGTTTGATCCCTTACAAAGATTATGCTAGAAGATTGTTAACTTTCTTCAACAAAGTAGAATTACATCATATCCCTAGAGACGAGAACCAAATGGATGATGCTTTAGCTACTCTGTCTTCTATGTTTCAAGTGAATGATTGGAACAATATGCCTTCAATCAAAATTATGCGCCTCAACAGACCTGCTCATGTGTTTTCAGCAGAAGAAGTCACTGACGACAAACTGTGGTTCTATGACATTAAACGTGTTCTTCAAACTCAAGAGTACCCGCCTGGGGCATCCAATAAAGATAGGAAGACGTTGAGGAGGTTGGTAAGTAGTTTCTTCCTCAATGAAGAAGTATTATATAAGAGGAATTATGGCATGGTTTTGCTCAGATGCATGGATAGACACGAAGCAGACATGTTGATGCAAGAAGTACACGAAGGATCCTTTGGCACTCATGCCAATGGACATGCAATGGCTAAAAAGATGTTGAGAGCTGGTTACTCTTGGATGACGATGGAATCCAACTGCTGAAAATATGTGAAGAAATGCCATAAGTTCCAGATTTATGCAGACAAGATACATATGCCACCGACTCTCCTCAATGTTATCTCTTCACCTTGCCCTTTCTCTATGTGGGGCATTGATATGATTGGAATGATTGAACCCAAAGCTTCAAATGGCTATTGATTCATCTTGGTGGCTATTGACTACTTTACTAAATTGGTGGAAGCATTTCCATATGCTAATGTAACCAGACAAGTGATACTCACATTTATCAAGAATCAGATCATTTGTCGATATGGCATCCAGAGCAAGATCATCACTGATAATGGTTCGAATTTGAATAACAAAATGATGAGAGAGCTTTGTGAAGAATTCAAGATCGAACATTATAATTCTTCTCCCTACAGACCAAAGATGAATGGGGATGTTGAAGCTACTAATAAAAACATCAAGAAGATTATCCAGAAGATGGTGGTAACTTACAAAGATTGGCATGAGATGCTCTCGTTTGCTCTACATGGGTACCATACTTCAGTTCAAACTTCAATAGGTGCAACTACATTTTCTCTAGTATATGGCATGGAAGCAGTACTCCTCATGGAAGTTGAGATCCCGTCTATGAGAGTTTTAATGGAAGCTAAGCTTTCTGAGGATGAATGGTGTCAAAGTAGATATGATCAGTTGAATTTAATTGAAGAAAATAGAATGACAGAATTGTGTCACGACCAGCTATATCAGTAGAGAATGAAGAAGGAATTTGATAAGAAGGTTCGACCTCGCGAATTTAGAGAAGGTGACCTCATGCTCAAGAAGATATTATCTTTCCAACCTGATTCTAGGGGAAAATGGGATCTGAATTATAAAGGACCGTATGTTGTTAAGAAGGTTTTCTCTGGAGCCGCCATGATTCTTATAAATATGGACGGTGAGGAGCTCCCGCGCTTCGTGAACAATGATGCAGTAAAGAAGTACTTCACCTGAATTTGAGATGACAGTTCACTAAGTTGAAAACCTGAAGGGGCGACTTAAGCAAATTTTTTTATCAGACCAGTCACGAAAAATTTGAACACATCTTGGAATTCAAAATTGTTAGAGAAAATAGTGGTCATTATTTTTGTAACCTTTTTCCTTCATGTACTATTTTCCATTTTTTTGTAAAACTTTTGGAGTCGCGCTAGTAGCGGACTACCATCTCATTAATGAAATTTGAGCATTTATCCTTTTAGTGTTTCTATTATCAGGCAAAATTTTCAGTTTTTATAGCAATATTTGAAACAAAATTAATTGGAGTATTCCTATCTTGAAATGTGTCATGAATACTGGAAGGAATATTAACAATTGCTCCAAGAAAGGTTAAGCCTTGAAATGCAAAACAATACAATAATTCATCCTTGCATGATGAATAATGGTTTCTTCTTTCAAAATCATCATGAGATTTTGGTTATGTAATCTTGGATTCCCAGTAGATTACTAAGCTTGGTGACTCCCTATAGCGGTTGAAATGTTTAAGACTAAGCCGTTGGATTGTATAGACTTGTACAAATCAAAATAAAAGTCGCCACCGCACTTTATTGTTTCCAAAGAATGGGAAAAGAGAGAATAACCCAAAAGAGGGGGAAAGATTCAAGGTAAGGGGGTTTGTAATGCAAAGGGGAGGTATTAGCACCCTAAACATCTACGGTACTCTGCAGGAACCTCTTTGTAAAATCTCTATTTTGGCTATAAAATGTTGTATAAAAATAGATGGTGGAGGTGAGAAAAGAAATATTTTTTATGATTTTTTCACCCGCCGCGGTTGCGAACCTTTAGTGTCTACGTACCACCTTCCGTACAATAGGGGATCAGGGTGCTCGTAGTTCACCTTTTAAAAATTCTAAAACACAAGTGTGTTGGTTAATTTTATGAGATAAGACATCATCGTCATTGTCCGTGTGGAAAACATAATTACTACGCACAATCATGATAAAGGAGAATTTGTGTCATCTAAAAGTGGGGGATATGGCTTTGATTTTAAAATCACTAATGCTTCACTCAACACCCAAGTGGAAAATATATCACTTCATTACAAATTGTAGAAGTATAGTTGTTTGCATCAATACAAGGATCGACAAGAGTCTAATCTTTTGAGAAATTTTTTAAAGATAAAATGCCAAAGTGGAAAAATAGTTTGAATGAGATTATTTGACTTTTAGTCTTCTCACAAAAATGTCAAGATATTATTAATTTTATTAAAGTTGGTGTATGAAAATGTTTTGAAAATGCATAGACCTAAGTCCAAGTTTATTATGAAAGTGGTTCAAGTTTAGAAAAAAGAAGAGTTTTCAAAAGGAGGGAGAAGATTTTTGAAATTAAAGAAGATAGAAAGATATGAAGGGACTATCCTAAAGCATAAGGTAAAAGCTAAGGAGAAGAACCATCTAACCAACAAGAAGCCAACACTTGAAATTATGAGTCAAGATAGAATTCCCATTCTTTGGATTGAAACCCAGCAAGCAAAGATACTAGACCTCTTGAGAAGACCAAACTTCAAATGTATTAACTCTTCACAAAAATTGGGCAGAGTAACGACTGTATACGGGTGAATTCCAGATTACAAAAAAAGTAGGTAATCACAATAACCTGCACATAAAACAAACAAGCAACCCAATGTCTTGAGGTAAACCCCAAGAATTTCAGAAAAAATATTAATTAAGGTCACAAGGTCTACATCATAGGTCAAGGTCTCTAATCCTAAGTCCGAGAAGTCCAATACTCCACAATGCCAAGGATAGTAACCAAATAGTCCAAGTATCATTAATGTTTTTTATGGTTCATGTTGATTATTAAGTATATTCAAAAATAAAAGAAAATCTCGAGTGAGCAAAATAAAAAATGGCATAAGATTAAATGCTCAAGTGAGAACAGATGAAAATAGCATGAAATGTAAATGCTAAAATAAATGGTACATAAAGTAAAGAGCATAAAATAAAATCATAAAATAAATTAAATTGTTAGAAGTTAATGGTTAGTTGGATAACCATCTTGAAACTTGCATTTGGAACTCATTATAGGATTGGTAGAACTAAAGCCTCTCAACAACAAGTTGCATTTGCTTTTTGTCAAGTATATCATCCATTTAAGAATCCTCAAAGCAACATTTAATGATCAATGATGTTTAAGTGATATGCATTGACCAAAATTGATGAAGATCCATTGGAGGACTGGTAGAACCAAATCCTCCTAACAATGAATCTCAAGGTTTTTGGATCAAAGGGTTTAAATTAAAATACTTGGGCTTGCAAACATAGGTCTGGGCCACAAATGATCATTTTCTCGAATCAGGACAAAATTTAGCGCTATGTTAAGCAATTGTAAGTGGACTTATGTAGAAGTTCCACCTATTTTGAGGCCGGTCAATAGCAATCTATGTACTTCATGTTTGGATAAATAATATAGAGATCATCACCCCATAAGATGTATCACAAATAAAAAAGAAATGGATAAGATGAAGAGGGAGGGGAATGATAAGCTAATTTGAATCACTACCTTAAATTTCTTTCATCTTTAATTTCAATAACTCATATCAATGAATTAAAGTACTAAACATATCATTAATCCAAAGAACAAAAAATGAATTGAATAATTCACTCTTTGGTAGATTTGAATTAATGAGCATTTATCCAACTTCATCTACACCCAAAGTCCATTAAATTTAAATAGAAATTGGACATTTAAAATTGCAACCCAAATCAACAATCAAAAGGAGTGAGTAGAAAAAGATAGATGGATCAAGACAACCCCAAAACAAGGCAGAAAAAACATTTTGACACAGTTACAATCGATTGCACTCTGGCAGCAATCGATTGCATCAGTGCATTTTTTCAAAAAAACTTGAATTTCGTTCTGTGACAATCGATTGCGCTGTTACAGTAATCGATTGCACCCTATTAAAATCAGAAAAACAACATTTTAAAAGGCCACATTCTTGTTCAAGCTTTCCATCAAACATCTTATGATCATGGATTCAATTGAGCACGAAAATTCCATCAAATTATGAGAAAATAGCACCAATAGAATCAAAAAACAATGCTCAATGAATCAAACCCAAAGATCAACAAGAGATCACATTGTGAAAGATGAAAAATCCAACTTACCAAAGGTAGATCTAGAGAATTATCAAAACAACTTCAAGAATTTTCTTCAATTCAACCCCAAGAATCAATTGCTCAAGCTTGGATGTAGACAATTGACAAAGAAAAAGTGTTTGGATGAAGGTTTAGCTCAAAGGTTAGTAAGCTTCAATGCAAAGCTTACTAACTTTTTTGAAAATAGAGCTTTGAGTGAATTTGGTAGATGGAGAAAATTGAGAGATTTTTTAGCAAGGTGGATTTGGCTATCAAAAGCTTGAGATTTGAATGAAATGAGGGCTCTATTTATAGAGTTTAGGCTTGGGATTAGTGATGGTTTGGAGTTTGGTTTGGGAAATGAAGTTAGGCTTGGTAATTAATTCTTGGAGCCAAAATTTGAATTAATGATATATCTTTAAAAAAATGAAAAATTGGAACCAAAATTTGAATTAATGATATATCTTTCAAAAAATGAAAAATTGGCACCAAAATTTGAATTAATGATATATCTTTAAAAAATGAATAAAAATTGGAGCCAAAATTTGACAAGCTTGAAATTGCTGATTTTTTTTTCAAATTTTCACTCTGCAATCGATTGCAATCTAGGCTCAATCGATTACATCCATGTATTTTTTCAAAAATGGCGCAAAATGAATTACGTGCAATCGATTGCACTCTAAGAGTAATCAATTATATAGTGAAAAAAATGAGTTTTTTATTAAATTATTTTTCTTTGCAAATAGAGATTTTAGGGAAATAATACCGGAAAACCTTATTTGTGAGATGCTTTGACTCGGTACCTACAAAACACCAATATTCAAAGACAAATATTTTTATATTTTGATTAGAAGTTAGTCAACAAAACATATATGAAATACACAACTAAGTTGCTTGGAGATCCCTCAAGAGAAAACTTAAAGATAGGAGATAGAAAAAGAGGAAGAACCAACCCTAATGTGATCTTGTTGCATTGTAATGGTATGAAATGATAGAGGAATCTTAGGGGGGGAAATTGGGGTACAACAACTGCCCTTATTTTAGTTTCTTCTATCCAGAGACACGAGGGTTAAAATCTTCGTGTCAACGTGATTGAAGATACTTAAACATAAAATAAGCCCTATTTTTGGCCCTAAGATACCATGTAATGCTTATGAGTTTGAATGCAGATGAATAAGTCTAAAGGGATGCAAGACACCACTGGGGATGTAGCAAAGGGGAAAAAGATCAAAAGAGAAACCCGACCAGGAAAATAAATCATCGGTGAAGGAAAGACAAGCCTCTGCTAGGGTAATGTCCAAGATAGGATCCAAAGCATCATCAAGTTAAGAGAGTAAAGGATAATGGTGACCGACAGATGACTGCGAACTATCCAATCTTTGAGGGTATAGCAAAAAAGTAACATCGACCCACCGGAGAAAGAGATGGTAAGATAATACCAGGAAATCTCAAAATCTATCCAATATTCATAACAGCGAACATATGAACTTCCATTAGAGTAACAAAATCTCGACAACGAAATACCTTCCCTAATGAAAAGGCTATCATCCATCGGAATAAAAATCTCAATAACAGATTACCTTCCATAATGACAAGGCTACCATCCATTGAAGTAACAAAAATCTCAACAACAAACTATCTTCCATAATGACAAGGCTACCATCCATTGGAGTAACAAAAATATCAACAACAGACTACCTAACATTATGACAAGGCTAACATCCATTGGAGTAACAGAAATATCAACAACAGACAACCTTCCATAATGACAAGGCTACCATCCATTGGAGTAACATAAATCTCAACAACAGACTACCTTCAATAATGACAAGGCTACCATCCATTGGAGTAACAAAAATCTCAACAATAGACTACCTTCCATAATGACAAGGCTACCATCCATTGGAGTAACAAAAATCTCAACAAAATAGTACCTTCCATAATGAAAAGGCTACCATCCATTGGAGTAACATAAATATAAACAAAAAACTACCTTCCATAATGACAAGGCTACCATCTATTGGAGTAACAAAAATCTCAACAACAGACTACCTTCCATATTGACAAGGATAACATTCATTGGAGTAACAAAAATCTCAATAACATACTACCTTCCTTAATGACAAGGCTACCATCCATTGGAGTAACAAAAATCTCAACAACAGACTACCTTCCATAATGACAATGCTACCAACCATTGGAGTAACAAAAATTTGAACAACATACTACCTTCCATAATGACAAGTGTGATGCGGTGGCAGAACTGACTTGATTGTTTTGCATTTTATCACAAATGTTGAGGTTAGCAAGAGTCACCACCGACTTTTCTTTTATCCAAAAGGAAAGGTTAAAAAGCACAGGAAAGACCTTTGAGATTGTTTCTTGAGTTCGGGGGGTAAATTATGAAAAGGGAAGGTGTTAGCACCCTTTTTATCCATGGTTTTCTATGGGTTCTTAGTTACTTGCTAGATCACTTGCTTTTGTTGTTTGAAATTTTTCTTGGTGTGGTTTTGAAAGTATTTTGTAAAAGAGGCCATTGTTGAGGCATTATTTGTAATGATTCTCGTTCGTAAGAATATACACAATGATGTTTGTCTTTTTTGAAAATGTTTTCAAATTTGCAAGATGTTTGGAAATGTGTTGTTTGTTTTGAAACATGAACATTATAGCATTTTACCTCACGATTCTAACCATGTGCATAACTAAAACTATAAGTTCAAGATCAGAGAGAATTTTGTTGTCCCTAATTCTTAACCTAATTTTTTCAGAAACTTCAAACTTAAAATTCTCTAAACTCAAGTCAAATAAATGCAAGTTATGGATATGTACAACTTCATAGCAATGATGTCTACATTCTATATTCACAAATGGAAAGCTAACTATGCATGTATTAAGAGTTAGAAAAACAGAAAGCTCACCTTGAAAATAGAAATCGTGTTTTGAAAATGAGCTTGCTTTAGGATGCTGTGATGATCAGGTTAGCTTCCTTGAACCTCTAAGAAGCTAATGCAATGCTTAGCTTGTCTTGAGGGTGGCTGGAACGGTCTGGAGAATTCCACCTGTGTTACTCTGTTTTTGAACTTCAACAATGGAGAAGATGGCGTTACAGTGATGTTTCAGGGTGTGGGATGGTTTACTTGTAAGGTAAGGAAGCTTGGGAAAGCAAAAGGCCTGAAAATGCACGAGTGAAATGGAAGATTCAGTTCACAAGTCATAAATGGCAAGTTTGGAGACTTGGTATGCAACTTCTGATTCTAGGGTGTTTGAAGGATTGGGCATGCATGGTTTTAGTTGCAAAATGATGGCTTTATATAGAGCACAAGGTTGGAGGACTTGTGCTTGCTCAGAAGTACAAGATCACATGTCTTGCCACATTTCTTGTTTTTGAAGCAAGTGTGAGAAGTGACTTCTTAAAGCATGAATCTGATCTTGTAGGGTGGCTTGAAGCTTTAAACATGTTTTGTTCAGGTTTAGAGACTTGGTTTGTGCAGAAAGAACAAGTCCAAGGCTCAAGAAATGGAAAAATGCAAAAAGCATGCTTTTCCAAAATGGCAATGTTGCCTTTCTTCCAAAAATGGCTATTTCCTTGTACAATGCATTGAATGCTTGGCTTTAGGGCATGAAACCTTGTTCAATCCATTAATGGTGGAGTGACAAAACGAGTTTGAGGCCTGAAAAGTGATGATTGTACAACCAATTTGCAAATTTGAAAACTTGTTCTTCATGAAAATGACTTATAATCAAAGTGATAAAACCCTAACTTCATCTCTTCGATTCTCCATACTCAAGAATGATCTCAAGGAGTTCTTGAACATTTTGGAAAGCTTGTAATGTGCTATACAACCCATAATTGAAATGCTTTTGAAGATTCCCCTTGGAACTAGGTGAAAAGTGGCCATGAAGTTAGGTCAAAAACCTGCCTAACTAGGGCAAAATTTCACTAAGTTATTTTAGTTCATGAGCCTGTATTCACAAAATTGTATCTTGAGATCCAAGCATCTTTAGGATAAATTGTGTGAAGCAAAGTTTTAGATTTCATGGAGATCTACAACTTTAATTTTGGGAACTTTCTTTGAATTATTTTTTATCATGGTGAAAATTTGGCCTAAAGTTGAGAAAAAATAAGAAATTTTCTATACTTTGAAAAATTTCTAAGTTAAGAAATTTCAAAACAAGATCTTCAATCCTTGATTTCTTGATGAACGAGTTTCACATTTTGGCATGTTTTGATGAATTGTGATCCTTGGCACTTGAATTTGACCAAAAAGTCAAAGTTTGACTTTTTAGTATACAGTTGACTTTTGATTAGTTGACTGAAAAATTCATCTGTCAATCCAATGAATTTGTAATGTTTTGAATCATGTAATTAGGTAAATATGATGCAATTGAACTCTTGAAATCATGCTTCAAACCTATTGATCATTTGCTAGGTCAAAAATCAGAAATTGCCCCTTCTTAGTCAAAACCCTAATTTTGACCATTTTTCCCTTTTGATGATTTGATCAAATTTCTTGGGGAATTATGGTAAAAACTTGATCAAGTTATACATATGAGTCTAAGATGTTGATGTGGATCAAAAATTATGAAGTTTGACTAAAAATTGGCCATGGTTGACTTTTTCCCCAATAAAGTTGATTTTTAGGTCAACTGTCCAATTGACTGATAAAAAATGTGATTCAAGGCTTGAAACATGACATGAGTAATATTGAGGATCCATAATGATCCATGAAAGTAATATGAAGCATTGATAGTCCAAAAATCCTTGTGCAAACTCAAACCCTAATTTTGGTCATCAGTGCATGAGGAGGTGTCTTGAGCTTGGTCAAACCCTAATGCAGTCTTGAGTCAAAGAGATCTTATGAGGAAATTATTGATAAGTCAGAGGGAAAATTTTGCGGTACAACAGCTCCCCCTGTTCAATCTTCTTAAACCTGAAGAGTTAGACTGGCGAGTTTTTCCATTCGTGACTCGAAGGTGGAAGATGATTGGACACTAGATTGTCTAGAAATTTGCACTTGGTGATGTGAAGGTAGAGGGAATGGACTTAAAGATGCCATTTGGAGGGATGATAGAATCTTGTTGAATATGGGCTTGTAGATTCCATCCAAGAATGCTTGTTGAATTGTAATTTGTAAGCTGGAAGCATGAGTATCAGAATGGCGTCCGTGTCTGGAGCGTATATGTATTGTATTTGAGGGTTAAATGAGTATCAGAATAGCGTCCGTGTCTGGAGCGTATCTGAACTATATCTGAAACTTGAATCTGAATGAGTATCAGGATGGCATCCGTATCTGGAAAGTATCTGAACTATATCTGAAAGTTGAATCTGAATGAGTATCAAGATGGCATCCGTATCTGAAGCGTATCTAAACTGTATCTGAAAGTTGAATCTGAATGAGTATCAGGATGGCATCCATATCTGGAGCGTATCTGAACTGTATCAATAGGTTGAATATGAATGAGTATCAGGATGGAATTCGTGTCTGGAGCATATCTGAACTGTATCAAGATTGAATATTGTTAATGGTAGCTGTTAATCTTATCCTGAAAAGGGTAAAATGTTAGCTAAAATACGAAGTTATGTTGCATGAAATTTATGATGTAATGCATTCGTGTTATCAATGTTTATGATATATGAACGCGATGTATGCGTATGTGAGTTGATTTGCTGCATTGCTGTTTGATTTAGGGAAAATACATCCCTGACTACTGCTGAGGATATAGAGTGTAAGTCTTCATGTTGTGAAGTTGAAGTGTTTATAAATTTCTGTTTAGAGAAATAAATTCTGTTGTAAGGGCCATGCCATGTACTGTTTGTAAAATCTTATTAGGGAATCCTGAGAAATTAGACAACTTCTACTAGGGATTAATATTTTGAAACATTGTTCCGCTGGGGATTTAAATGACGTACTGCAGGAGTTTACTTATGGAATAGCCTAGAGACATTTCTCTATCCTTTCAACCTATCAGTAATTGTCTTTCCTATTTTGTTTTATTTGTAAACAGTAATTATGTTCAAATGCATATGCTCAACAATGAATCATTGGACGTTTTTGTAAATAAAACAAAAGTGTAAAGAAAAGACAAATAGTTTTTGCACTTTCAAAGGAATATTTTGTATTGACTTTGAGTAAGTATTTTTTGTACAAGGAGACAAACATTCTAGTAAGAGAATGTTGTCGTAAAAAATGAAAATTTTGATACAAAGAAAAGATAACTATGTGTACAAAAAAATCCCATGGGGTTTCCATTCTGCTATAGCCTTCGTATCTATGAGCATCTTGTCTATTTGTTGCCTTGTCCAAAGCTGATTGAATTGATCAGAACCTCTGAGTTTTTCAGTGGTGATAAAATGTTGTTTATAAAGTGATCCGATGGAACAAAGTCATACGCTTTAATTCCTTAACTTTTGCCTCGACCTCCCTTTCGGGTTTTCAGTCCATCAGGAAATCCTTTTTTGCCCAAGTCGCCCTTTCGGGTTTTCAACTTGCCGGGTGTAAAATTTTTTCTTGTTTTTGTCCCTAACTTTTACCCGAACCTTTTTGGTTCACCGGGATGCCCTTGTTTTTCCTAGGTGTGTCAACCTAGCGGGTCTCTTATGCGTAGTATCTTTTGACTATGCCCGCGTTTGCAGGGTATGGCAGGTCTTCGGCATCTATGGTGGTCAAGATCATTGCCCCACCGGAGAAAATGTTTTTGATTACAAATGGTCCTTCGTAGTTAGGAGTCAATTTTCCCCTGGGATCACCTTGTGGCAATATGATGCTTTTGATCACTAAATCTCCAACCTGATACACTTGGCGTCTGACTTTCTTGTTGAAAGCCTTGATCATCCGTTTCTGATACATTTGACCATGGCAAACAGCAGTAAGTCTCTTTTCATCAATCAAGCTCAGTTGATCAAGTTCAGTCTGGATCCAATCGTCTTCGTTCCACTCTGCATCCTTCAAAATCCTTAGAGAGGGAATCTGAACCTCGACGGGCAAGACATCTTCCATGCCGTAAACCAAAGAATAGGGTGTTGCCCCGGTTGATGTGTGGGCCATGGTACGATATCCGTGGAGAGCGAATGGTAAAATCTCATGCCGGTCTTTGTATGTGACTGTCATTTTCTGTATGATCTTTTTAATGTTCTTATCGCAGCTTCAACATCACCATTCATCTTTGGCCGATAGGGAGAAGAACTGTGATGTTGAATCTTGAATTCCTCGCACAACGCGGTGATCATAGTGTTGTTGAGATTTGTACCGTTGTCTGTGATGATCCTTTCGGGGATACCGTACCGGAAAATGAGATTTTGCTTGATGAAGCGGAAAACAACATTATTGGTGACGGAAGAGAAGGAAGCTTCCTCCACCCACTTTGTAAAATAGTCAATGGCCACTAGGATGAATCGGTGTCCATTGGAGGTTGTCGGCTTGATTTCCCCAATCATATTTATTCCCCGCATAGCGAAGGGCCAAGGAGCTGTCAAGACATTCAGAGGAACCAGAGGTACATGCACCTTGTCAGCATAAATTTGACACTTATGGCAGGTTCGAGAGTGTTGATAGCAATCTGCTTCCATGGTAGACCAGTAATAGCCTACACATAGGATTTTCTTTTCCATCGTATGCCCACTATAATGGGTTCCAAAAGTGCCTTCATGTAATTCAGCCATGATCCTTTCCGCTTCAACCTTATCTACACACCGAAGTAACACAGAGTCATGATTGCGTTTGTATAGGATGCCATTACTAAAGAAGAACTTAGCAGAGAATCTCATTAAGAACTTTTTATCATTGATTGAAGCTCCTCCTGGATATTATTGAGCCTCGAGATACCTCTTGACTTCGTGAAACCAAGGCTGGTCCACTACTTCTTCAGTATTAATCTCGTGACAGTGTTCTGGTTCATCCATTCATTCGATGGTGATCTTGGGAGCCTCGTTATCCCAATTAAGTTTAAACATAGATGCCATTATGGCTAGAGCGTCTGCTAGCTGATTTTCTTCTCGCGGGAAATGCTCGAAGGTAATCTCCTCAAAATGTGGTAGCAATGTCAAAACATGTTCTTTGTAAGGGATAAGGTTAGGGTGTTTGGTGTCTCATTCCCCTTTGATCTGACTGATGACCAACTCTGAATCTCCGAATACATCCAATGATTTGATCCCCAAGTCTATGGAAGCTCTGAGACCAAAGATGCACACTTCGTATTCCGCTATGTTGTTTGTACAATTGAAGCAAAGTTTGGCATTAAGAGGAGTATGACACCCTTCCGGAGATATGAGTACAGTAATGATAGCATTACCAAGTGCATTGGATGCGCCATCAAAAAACAGGGTCCATCGGGATCCTTGTTCAGGTCCGTCATATGACCTGAATTCTTCACAATTGTCTAATGTCATGATGTCTTCATCCAGGAATTTAAACTTCATGGACTGATAGTCCTCTACAGCTTGGTAAGCAAGGTGATCAGCTATCACACTTCCCTTTATAGCTTTCTGGGTGGTATACTGTATGTCATATTCTGTTAGGATCATCTGCCATCTCGCTATTCTCCTAGAAAGAGCAGGCTTCTCGAAGATGTATTTTATCAGATCCATCTTAGATATCAACAAGGTAGTATGAGTCAGCATATACTGTCTTAGCCGGCGAGCAGCCCATGCCAGAGCGCAGCAAGTTTTCTCGAGCAGTGAATATCTGGTTTCACAGTCGGTAAACTTTTTGCTCTGGTAATAAATAACATGCTCTTTTCGGCCAGACTCGTCATGCTGCCCCAATACACACCCCATTGAGTTTTCTAAAATAGTCAGATACATAATCAGTGGTCTTCCCTCGACTGGTGGCATCAACACAGGAGGCTCTTGCAAGTATTATTTGATTTTGTCAAAAGAAACTTGGCACTCATTGTTCCATTTGACTACTTGATCTTTCTTCAATAGTCCGAAGATTGGCTCACAAGTAGCTATCAGGTGAGAAATGAATCTGGAAATATAGTTCAAATGTCCCAAGAATCCTCTGACTTCCTTCTCAGTACGAGGAACAAGCATCTCTTGTATCACTTTAACTTTGGCAGGATCGACCTCAATACCTTTGTTGCTGACAATAAAGCCTAGGAGTTTACCAGAACGTACCCCGAATGTGCACTTGTTTGGATTCAACCTTAGCTTTTACTTCTTCCGTCTCTCAAACAGTTTTTATAAGTGATCAAGGTGCTCTTCTTCTGTTTGCGATTTGGATATCATATCTTCCATGTAGACTTCTATTTCATGATGTATCATGTCGTGAAATAAAGCTACCGTCGCGCGTTGATAGGTTTCCCCAGCATTTTTCAGTCCGAATGGCATCACCTTGTAGCAGAATGTGCCCTCTTGTGTGACAAATGTTGTTTTCTCCATGTCCTCAGGTGCCATTTTGATTTGGTTGTAACCTTAGAATCCGTCCATGAAGGAAAACACTTTATGTTGTGCAGTATTGTCAACTAGGATATCAATGTGGGGGATGGAAAATCATCTTTAGGGCTTGCCCTATTCAAATCTCGGTAGTCCACACACATTCGCACCTTGCCTTCTTTTTTAGGTATGGGAACAACATTGGAAATCCATTGGGGGTAAGAGGTGACAGCCAAGAATCCAGCGTTAAATTGCTTTATGACCTCTGCTTTAATCTTTTCTGACATATCAGGCCTCATTCGATGTACCTTTTACTTTACTGGCGGACAATCTTTTCTTGTAGGCAGACGATGTACCATAATATCTTTATCAAGTCCTGGCATTTCTTCATATGACCAGGCAAAGACTTCGACATAATCATGCAACAACTGAATCAGACGCTTCTTGACACTGGCTTCCAAATTGGCACCCACTTTAACCGCTTTTTTGTCTTCTTCGATACCCAGGTTGATTGTATCCACGGGTTCCTCGTGAGGCTGAATGGTTCTTTCTTCTTGTTGTAGCAGTCTGGCCAGTTCCCCTGGTACTTCACAATCTTCCTCACCTTCGTCTTCAGCTTGGTAGATAAGATTCTCAGAGTTACGAAAGGCCATAGCAGTATCATTACCCATGGGATCCAGAATGGATGGATACCTGCATTGTGAGTGTGGGTGTGTGTAAGGGTATATCTATCTTTGAAAGAAAATAAAATGTAAAAGAAAAACAATGAGCACAAAAGTTTGAATGCGAAAACATCCATGATTCATTAATGTCATATGAAGATGAAATAATAACCCTTACAAATGGACCATTGTGCCTCGGGTAAGACACAAGGTTTTAAGAGTGCGAATTGTTTTTGAATATTACAGGTCCAACAAAATGTAAAGATAAATTACTGAGGGATGAAAGTGATTGGGATGAAATCTCTGGATTCCCAATTGTTGAGCCCTCCATTGACAGTCGAAAAGATCCATTCCTCGAAGTTGCAGCCATCTTCACCATCTTCTACCGCGTTGACGTCACGATTGCTAATCTTCAAGGGTGGCCCTCCAGCACAGGCACGGCGTACAGCCTTTTGAGCACTTGAAGTGAAACCTAAGCCAAACTTGTCATACTTGTATGGGATATCTGGAAGTTGTCCCCAGATAGTGCATCCTCCTTCTTCTACTACTGCTTTGGCGTCCTTTAGTGATGACATCCAGAGTGGAGGTCTTGTAATCTTGGAAATCTAGGACACATTCTTGGTCATTGCCACCTCTTGGGAGACCTCTTCGAAGTGTTGAAATGGAGTTTCAATGAATTCATCGTCCAATACCACATATCTGAAGGAATTGAGATGGCTGATCATGTATTCTTCCTCTCCATGTATGGTGATAATCTTCCCTTGAACCAGATACTTCAGCATCTGGTGCAGTGTAGAGGTAACAGTGCCAGCATTACGGATCCATGGCTGGCCCAGCAAGCAGGAGTAAGAAGGGCGGATATCCATTACATAAAAGGTTGAATTGAAAGTTTGAGTTCCAACCTTTATGGGGATATCCACTTCCCCGTGCACCATCCTCTTCGAGCCATCAAATGCCCTCACTACTATGTTGCTTGGCTTCAAAGTCAACCCTTTACAGTCAAGAGCTTTTTTGAGTAATACATTTAGGGATGAGCCAATATCCACCAAAACATGTGCTAGAGTTGTGCCCCTACATTCCAGAGACATGCAAGGCCTCATTGTGCTTTCTTCCCCTCGGTGTTAGATCAGCATCTGAGAAGCCTAGGTCGTTATCCGCTGTCAAGCTGGCCACGCAGTCTTGGAATTGATCAACAGATGTCTCTTGAGGCACATGGGCTGTTTTTAGGAACTTCACCAAGGCTCTCGCATGTGCCTTGGAACACAGTAGTAATGCCAGCATGACGATTTTGGAGGGAGTTTTCTGCAATTATTCAACTACATCGTAGTCGCTCCTCTTTATAATTTTTAGGATCTCCTTTATTTCTTTCTTGGAAGCCTCCGGGATAGTCGGTGATTGAGCCTTTGTCCAGACAGGCTCCACTTGAATACTCTTTCCTCGAGTCTCAGCAGCAGGAGTGTTGGTAGGAATGATAACAGGAGTTGTGACGGCTTCGTCAATAAGAGTATTTGCAGAGATGATTATGGGTACGGAAGTAACCTTTGGTGCAGCCACATGAATGATTACGGGTCCAAAAATTGCTTTTAGGGGAGCAATTTCTGGAGAAAAGATCCTACCGCTTCGGGTAATTTTACTAGTTTTGGCATTATTGCTGATGTCAGAATCTTCTTCTTTGGAGTTTATCTCTTTGGTGGACGGCCAATCTTATTTGATTCCATGGTAGTAAATGTCCCCTCTGTAATTCCACGGCACGATTTTGTCTGATACATATTGGACTGGCCCTGGCATTGTGATTATTAAAGGAGTTGCTTTCAGAAACAATGTAATTCTAACAGGTCTTTTGGTGGAGACCCTGGAAGAATTGGCGGAAATGGTAATGATTGAAATATCTTCAACATGAATAGGTGAAACAGGAGTACTTTCAAACAAAATCTCTTTGTTATCTATCAGGCGCTGAATGCTTGCTTTCAACAAAAGGCAATCGGTTGGTGAGGACAAGTAGAAATGGAAAAACTTCGTTACATCCCGGGAACACACCAAATTTCAAAAAGTTTATCTTAATGGTTGGAAGTGGAGTCAAGAGTTCATCAATTGTGGTAACAAACAAATCTTCTTCAACAACATTGGTATTGTGACCATGTCTGGGCATAGGAGCAGAAATGACATTTGGCTTCTCGGGCGCATCAAACTCAATTTCTTTTACTTTAATGATGTCTTGTATTTTGTTTTTCATGGCCAACCGTTATTAGTATCGTGACCAGGACTTTCAGAGTGATATGCGCAACGGGCATTGGGATGATAATGAGGGGATGTTGTATTGGGGTTTTTCGAAGCTTCTTTCAAGCTTGCCAAGTTGGATCTCAGAAGATGCGGTAATACTTGAGACAGAGTCATGTTAATTCTGGTGAATTTCCTGACTGGCCTTTCCACCCTTTGTTGATTACTTCTTTGTTGATCAGATGTAGGCTTTATGATCATAACAGCCCCCACCATTGGTCGGCGTTCGACTCTATCTTGATTTCTTTGCGGATATACGGCAACCACTTCTTTCTTTCTAATAAAGGGCTTACTTACAACTGTTGAAGAAGATGTGTCCTTCTGAATCTTTCCACTTTTTATGCCATCTTCCACCCTCTCTACGGTTAATATTAGTTCAGTAAAGCCTGCAGATGAACTTCCGATTAAATGGTTGAAGAAAGGACCAGATAAGGTGCCTAAGAACATGTCCACCAATTCCCTTTCAAACTGAGGGGGTTGAACTCTTCCAGCCAAATCTCTCCATTTTTGTGCGTAATCCTTGAAACCTTCATTGGAAACCATGGCCATACTCTAGAGTTGAGTACAGGTAGGTGCCAAATCAACATTGTATTGATATTGCTTGTAGAAAGTTGCGGCAAGATCTTCCCAATTGTGGATGTTGGCCCTTTCTAGTTGGTAGAACCAGTCAAGTTGAGTCCCAGACAGACTCTCTTGGAAGAAATTCACCCATAAGTCTTTATCAGCGGTATGGGGTTGTATTTTCCTCACATATGATCGGAGATGCATTTTAGGGCATGACACTCCATCATATTTGGAAAATACATGTGCTTTGAATTTTGGAGGAATCACAATCCCCGACACTAGTCCCAATTCCTCAAAGTCCAAGCCTGACACCTTTTGGATTTCCATCGCACTCAACCGCTCTTCAATATGTTTATACTTGTCATCAACTGGAGGGTATTGTTCCTCAGAGTAGTCTTCTTCTTCTTCCTCTTCTTCTGAGTCTGACAGGACAATTGTTTCCTTGCCTTTCCCCTCTCCTTCACTGGATGTTGTTGCAAAGTCAAAAGTCCTTCTTGTCTGCCCATGAAATCTTCTTCCCATGTTTAAGACTCTGGTTACCTTCTTTGTTTTCTTTTTCCTCTCTTCAGCCAGCAGAGTCTTCAACTCTTCTTGCCCCTTGTCTAGGGTCATGGGCAACTGTTGAAACTGCGTATTCTGAGTTTAGAGATCTTTCACTGTTTGCTCGAGATCCATCTTATTGAAATAAACAGTAGAGAGATGAGGAGACTTGTTGCAAAAGACCTGTTTATGTTATGATGAATGATATGTGCATATGCAATGTTTTCAAGGATTTCAAAGATTCAAATTTGTTTTAGACAAAAAGGAAACACACATTATATTAATAAGATAAAGTTTGAGTACATCAATGCTCCTTGGGAAAAATAATACCAAACTCTAAGATGAAAAAGTAGTATGTATCCTATTTGGTGCAATGTAGGCATTCAGAGTCCGCTCCTCATGAAGTAGCTTAGTGAGCTCCAAAACCTTCTTCTCGCTTTCGTAGAATTGGGCTTCAAAATCATCTCGCTCTCCTTTGAGTTGTATCCAGTCCCTTTGGAGGTCTTCAAGAGATGTGGGCATGTCAGGATGTAGGATAGTGTATGGAACATCTCCTTCCTTAAAAGGCTCAATGATTACCGGAAGAGTGGAGGGGTAAGGCATCATAAGACTCTGAGCACGAGTTCATACCCATTTGAGGTAAGGCTCAAGAGGGATGGAATTCTTGTGCCCCAAAGTCTTGCTATCCACCTTGTTTAGCATCCTCCAAGCTCGGATAAATCTCTGGCGAAGACCTTGATTGTCATTGTCGTAGTCAAATACCAAACCTTAAACCAGCTTCTCGTGCGGGCCATCCCTTCGGGCGTAACAAAACTTCCTTAAGGCTAAGCATGGGTTGTAGGTGATTCCTCCCCTAATGCCAAGTAGAGGTACATTAGGGAATTCTCCACAACGGTCGACGATGATAACATTCTCTTTGGATCGAGAGCACCAATGAATGTCTGAATGTTTGAGCGTCATTAACCTTTGTGACCACCTTGAACCTTTCTAATTATTTAAGAATAATTGGGGAAGATGAGAAATAAACCTTCTTACCAAGAGAGGAGTGCAACACATAAGAACACCTCTTTTCCTCATTGTGCGAGTGTGAAAAGAGTGTAGGATATCCCCTAGCAATGTAGGCACCAGGTTGCGTGACATGAAGATTTTGACGGTGTTGACATCTATGAGTTGGTCGGGATTTGGAAACAAAACAATCCCATAGATGAGAAGAGCCAAAATTTCCTCAAAGGCTTGCAAGTCTAAGGAATTCCAACAGCTTTGGGCTTTCTCAAACAGGAACTTTGCTAAGAAGCCTTTGACACCACTCATAGTTTCCCAATGAGTTGTGATATCAAATGAGTGCAAGTGTAGATCTTGAGCAATCTCTTCTGGATTTGGATCTCTTTCTGTACCGTTGAAAGGTAGTTGATTGAGAATGGGAATCCTCAAGAGCTGGGAGAATTCTTCCAAAGTAGGCACAAGTTGATAGTCGGGAAATGTGAAGCAACGGTGCAAAGGATCAAAGAACTGAAAGATCACCTTCATCATATCCTCATTTGTGTTGGAGGTGACCAAGTTGAGTAGACGACCATGTCTTTCGGTGAATGGAGAGTTCTCAGGAATCTTTGAAGCTAGCTCCTTAAGTTGTGGAGGAATTCTTATAAGGTTGACTTGAATAGTTTTCCTGCGAAGTGAATCGATATCCTACAAAACAAGAACAAAGATGAATCCCCAAAATCCTTGAAATGGTTAGTGAATGTATATGATGTTCATGATGTCCATGATGTTATGTACAAGTATGCATATACAAGCAAAGCAAACAAGTCCTTAGTTTAGGCTTGCATGGAGTTTTATAGGTAAGTACCCTCTTGAAGTTTACTTGGCTTAAACATGTCCTAGTAATAGTAATCGGGTCCTAAGGAGCTCAATATCACTAGATTGTTTCCTTGGTCATTGTTTCAGCTCAAGCCTCTTTAATGGCGACCAAAATATCACAATAAACCAAACCTCAATAAGTGTAGTATCGAGTATCTACCGACTTCAGACTGCACCAAAGCCGGTCATCTCACTACATCTTAAAAGGCCAAGTTGGTCAAGTAAAGGTTCTAGAAGTTCATTAGTGCTTCATGACATCACTTAGTGGCCCCGTATTCTCTTTGATTAACTCAAAGGCTACCGGTACCCACAAATATGTCGCACTAACATAGCTATTTCTTAGACCATGTCGATATACCCCGCACAGTTTCCACAACGTATTGCTACTTACCTATAATGTATCCCACATACGGGTAGAGAATTCAAACCCAAACATAGAACTATAATGTAAAGCATACAAATCAAGCAATGTAAGCAATTAAATGTGATCTAATCCCTAAGGTAACCCCACTTTTAGAATTTTCCCCAGCAGAGTCGCCAGTTCCGTGATGCGGTGGCAGAACTGACTTGATTGTTTTGCATTTTATTGCAAATGTTGCAGTTAGCAAGAGTTGCCACCGACTTTTCTTTTATCCAAAAGGAAAGGTGAAAAAGCACAGGAAAGACCTTTGATATTGTTTCTTGAGTTCAGGAAAGACCCTTTTCATCCATGGTTTTTCATGTGCTCTTAGTTACTTGCTAGATCATTTGCTTTTGTTGTTTGAAATTGTGCTGGTGTGGTTTTGAAAGTATTTTGTAAAAGAGGCCATTTTTTAGGCAATCTTTGTAATGATTCTTGTTCGTAAGAATGTATACAATGATGTTTGTCTTTTTTGAAAATGTTTTCAATTTTGCAAGATGTTTGGAAATGTGTGTGTTTGTTTTGAAAATAGCAACGATATTTGTTATTGAAATGGAGCAAGTAACTAAAAGTAATCTACCTACTCAAATGTCTTGTTTATTTTCTTTTCCTTTGACGTTGTTGTCTTATCATTGATTTGGTAAGCAACCATATCTTTGGATGTAAACGGGACGGGCGTCGGTCATCGTATAGCCATGATTAGCATTGTTGCAAAGTATCTTAGCATTTTTTGAGGGACTAATATCATTTTGTAAGGCAACTTTGAATAGTGTCATCGAGGGACAATGATCTTGTATTTGTTTGTTTTTGCTAAGATACATCACATGCGTAATATAGCCATTTTTGTACAAGGAAACCTAGTGGAGTAACCCTAGGGGTGCTTGTGTGCAAGTGTGTCATTTTCATGTTTGATTTTGTCTTGGATTAGGGTTTTTTATTTGTTTGATTTTATCTTGTCATACAAACCCTAATTACTAACATGTTATGTAAAGCGATAAATTGCGAAATTTAAAGATTACTACGCTATTAAAACATTTTGTGGGAGAGGGGGTATACAATTGATGAATGGGGATTGCAATTATATAAACCTAATTAATCTATTACAACTAAATTGAATTTATACAAGTATTGGAATAAATAATGTACAAGATAATTTAAATATGCAAAGATATGTAAATGCAAAAGAAGATTTTGTTTTGTTCTTTTTTATGTAAAAAAAGTTTTAACCTAAGCCTAATAAACAAATAAAGATTAAACTTAAATTAATTAAGGAAGGAAATTATTTTTTAGAAAATATTTTGATTAAATCCTAATTCTAATTTATTAAAAGGAAATAAATTTCTTTAAGCATTTTTTGTATTTTTGTATTGAAAATAATATATGGTATTTATGAAGTATTTTGGTCTTTTTATATGTTAAAATAAATATTTAATATGTATGAAGAAAAATAAGTATTTAACCTAATTTTAATTTAATTTACAAGTTTAATAAAAAAAGATAGTATATAGCTTTAAATAAAAATAAATATTGTTTATGAGAAAATAAAATAAAATAAAACAAAATATAATATTTATCATTTTTATATTTTTTATGATTTGTTTTATTATTAAGCAAATATATTTGATAAAATAAAAATAAAAATAAAAATAAAAATAAAAATAAAAATAAAACAAGTAAATAAAATATTTGGGCCGGGGTGCTGAAGGCAAATGATGGGTAGGATGTTAGAAAAAAAAAACAAGCCCAACAAACAGAGGCCCACGCTGCAAGCTGGCAAAAAAGATTGAAAAAATATGAAAAAATTTGCAAAAGGCAGCACCAACGCTCGAACCCACGACCTAGGGCATTTTTGCGCGCTACCTTACCACTGGGGTGGCTGTACATCCGTTAGTCTAAATGAAAACAAAAATACATAACATAAAACATTGCCCTGCCCTGTACTTCATCTTCTACCTCTAGCCAGCCGGACCTCCTGTAACTTTTTCATTTCTCAATAAAAATGGAAAGTGATAACATGAACATTATAGCATTTTACCTCACGATTCTAACCATGTGAATAACTAAAACTATAAGTAAAAGATCAGAGAGAATTTTGTTGGACCTAATTCTTAACCTAATTTTTTCATAAACTTCAAACTTAAAATTCTCTAAACTCAAGCCAAATAAATGCAAGTTATGGATATGTACAGCTTCATAGTAATGATTTCTACATTCTATATTCACAAATGGAAAGCTAACTATGCATGTATTAAGAGTTAGAGAAACAGAAAACTCACCTTGAAAATGGAAATCATGTTTTGTAAATGAGCTTGCTTTTGGGTGCTGTGATGATCAGGTTAGCTTCCTTGAACCTCTAGGAAGCTAATGCAATGCTTAGCTTGTATTGAGGGTGGATGGAATGGTCTGGAGAATTCCACCTGTGTTACTCTGTTTTTGAACTTCAACAATGGGGAAGATGGTGTTACAGTGATGTTTCAGGGTGTGGGATGGTTTACTTGTAAGGTAAGGAAACTTGGGAAAGCAAAAGGCCTGAAAACGCACAAGTGAAATGGAAGATTCAGTTCACAAGTCAGAAATGGCAAGTTTGGAGGATTTGTATGCAACTTCTGATTCTATGGTGTTTGAAGCCTTGGGCATGCGTGGTTTTAGTTGCAAAATGATGGCTTTATATAGAGCACAAGGTTGGAGGACTTGTGCTTGCTCAGAAGTACAAGATCACATATCTTGCAACATTTCTTATTTTTCAAGCAAGTGTGAGAAGTGACTTCTTAAAGCATGAATCTGATCTTGTAGGGTGGCTTGAAGCTTTAAACATGTTGTTTCCAGGTTTAGAGACTTGGTTTGTGCATAAACAACAAGTCCAAGGCTCAAGAAATGGAAAAATGCAAAAAGCATGCTTTTCCAAAATGGCAATGTTGCCTTTCTTCCAAAAATGGCTATTTCATTGTACAATGCATTGAATCCTTGGCTTTACGGCATGAAATCTTATGCAATCCATTAATGATGGAGTGACAAACGAGTTTGAGGCCTGAAAAGTGAAGATTGTACAACCAATTTGCAAATTTGAAAACTTGTTCTTCATGAAAATGACTTATAATCAAAGTGATAAAACCCTAACGTCATCTCTTTGATTATCCCTACTCAAGAATGATATCAAGGAGTTCTTGGACATTTTGGAAAGATTGTAATGTTATCTATAACCCATCTTTGAAATGCTTTTGAAGATTACCCTTGGAACTAGGTGAAAAGCCTGTATTCACAAAATTATATCTTGAGACCAAAGCATATTTAGAAAAAATTGTGTGAAGAAAAGTTGTATATTTCATGGAGATATACAACTTTCATGTTGGGAACTTCCTTTGAATTATTTTGTATTATAGTAAAAATTTGGCCTAAAGTTGAGAAAAAATAAGAAATTTTCTATACTTAGAAAAATTTCTAAGTTAAGAAATTTCAAATTTCAAAACAAGATCTTCAATCCTTGATTTATTTATGAACAAGTTTCACATTTTGGCATGTTTTTATGAATTGTGATCCTTGGGACTTGAATTTGACCAAAAAGTCAAAGTTTGACTTTTCAGTATACAGTTGACTTTTGATCAGTTGACTGAAAAATTCATCTGTCAATCCAATGAATTTATAATGCTTTGAATCATGTAATTAGGTAAAGATGATGAAATTGAACTCTTGAAATCATGCTTCAAACCTATTGATCAATTTCTAGGTCAAAAATCAGAAATCGCCCCTTCTCAGTCAAAACCCTAATTTTGACCATTTTGCCCTTTTGATGATTTGATCAAATTTCTTGGGGAATTATGGTCCAAAATTGATCAAATAATACATATCAGTCTAAAATGTTGATGTGGATAAAAAATTATGAAGTTTGACTAAAAATTGGCCATGGTTGACTTTTCCCCCAATACAACTGATTTTAGGGTCAACTGTCCAATTGACTGATCAAAAATGTGATTCAAGGCTTGAAACTTGACATGAGTAATCTTGAGAATCCATAATGATCCATGAAAGTCATATGAAGCATTGATAGTCCAAAAATCCTTGTGCAAACTCAAACCCTAATTTTTGTCATCAGTGCTTGATGAGGTGTCTTGAGCTTGGTCAAACCCTAATGCAGTCTTGAGTCAAAGAGATCTTATGAGGAAAATCTTGATAAGTGAGAGGGAAAATGTTGGGGTACAACAACAAGGCTACGATCCATTGGAGTAACAAAATCTGAATCTTCTCTGGGAGTTATCAGATCCATTAGTGAAAGTACATATTGTTCAAATAAAGAGACCTGCCACTTGCTGCTATGAAGAGAAAATGCAATAAAGACTTTCCTGAAGGAGGAAAACATGACTTCCTGGGGAAAGAAATGGAACTGCTGGAGAAATGCCAATAAATTCCTACTGAGGGGATAAAATTTTCTTGTGCAAAATAAATACACATTCTCAAACTAAAGCTCAAATCTTGCCAAAATCCGAATAATAATGTTGCTAAGGGTATCCACTCCAAACAGAAATAAACCGGAATGAAGCAGTCAACTAAAATACATCTCCTGAGAAATAAACTCAAGAAGGAATCCCATTTCGTCCAGACAACAAGCTGAAAGGAAGGCTGAAACAAAAATTCTCCCACGAGCGATAATTCAGTGGGGAAGTTGAAGGAATATACATTTTTTCTTAAGGTTGACACTTTATTGGAGAGAGATTAACATAACTATGCAAAACAGGATAATATACCAACAAGATATTAAAAAAATGCAAATGAGCAATGATTATGCATGATGCTGATATGAAGGTATGAATGTTATCATGTGTATGCTGACAAAACAGTCATATAACACCGGGGATACACACAAGACCAAAAATGGGTACAATCAATACCCGGCTAAATCACAAACATGGTGGAAATTTCATAAGATAGTAAGCACCAACCAAGGAAACAAATTCTTATTCCATAGATTAACTTCGCTGGGGGGGAACAAGATCAAACAAAACGGTGATGTAATATCTTCCTCCGAGCTTCTACTGGGAAACCATATGAACTTCGGGGGGGAACAAAATGTTTGAAGTTCATACTTCTGCCAGGGTTGACTTCACTGGGGGAAACAATATCACCTTATTGAGACATCAGTTGGGGATGACATACTGACTTCATTGGGAAGGATAATACTATATTGGTGAAGAATACTTAAAGATACATTCTCAATAATGAGAGTGATAATTGCACCAACTTCTATGGGGAGGAAGTACTAAAACCTCACGGGGCAACAATTTTAGAAAAAATATCTCGTCTCAACATCACCCGGGAAATTTTCAAGAAGTCAAACACTACAGCAAGAAAACTTATGGGGATTCTAAGTCCAATCTAGAACTCAATGGGAGAAAACCCAAACAGTTGATAACCAATTCAACACTTCTTTAATAAGACATTACCCTTGCCTGAGTGCCGAGCAAACAAACAAATGCTAGTACTACTGAAAGGAGATGTTTCGAAAATGAGTTCAATCTCAACATGTACGGAGAGACAAAACCTTTACCAAATGAGTGAAGCCTTCAATGGGGAGACTTGGATAGAGTCCTCATATTACGCAAACCTTTGAGTTTATCCGTCCTTAAAATCACTAATCTTGTCCTCCTTGCATCACAAAATTAAAAGAAATCTGTAAATTCATTTCAAAAAATAATTTTGTTATTTAATCTATTTGCTTTGATCATTAATATCAATAATAAATGAAATATCTATAAGTTGAATAAAATAAGATTTGCAAAGAATTGGATAAAAGGCTCGAACTTTATTAATAGAATGGTAGTCTGCAAATGGCAAGACTCTATTGATGATTACAAAGTTTGGAACATGGTAATGTATATTGGAAAAGATACATTAAATTACAATGACCTCTATTCTCTCTAGAAACTTTGAATTCTTGAGCCGAAACTTTGGTCGAAGAGTAGCCAGATCGAAGCAGATTGTTGCTCCATTGATTAAGTCTTGTCTAACGCAGTTACTTGCCAAAAAATCCCTAACTTTTGCCTAGGTTGCCCTTGCGGGTTTTCAACCTACTGGGAAAGTTTATTTTGTTTGTCTCTAATTTTTTCCTAGACTACCCTTCCGTGTTTTCGGCCTACCGAGACGCTCCTTTTTGCCTAAGCCTCCCTTTCGGGTTTTCATCTTAGCAAGCTGTTCTTTTATTTTTCTAGGCGAAGTATTTCTTGACTGCATCAGCATTCATAAGACGTGGGAACTCCCCACCATCCATTGTCTCAAGAATCAATGCACCGCCAGAGAAGGATTTTTTGACAACATATAGGCCTTCAAAATTAGGAGTCCATTTGCCCCTAGAATCAGTGTTAAAAGACGTGATCTTTCTGAGTACAAGGTAGCGTTCTCTGAATTCACGAGGTTTGACCTTCTTATCAAAATATTTCTTCATTCTCTTTTGGTATAATTGCCCATGACACAAGGCTGTTATTCTTTTTTCTTCTATTAAATTCAACTGACCAAATCTTTTCGGGACCCATTCAGCCTTTGACAACTTGGCTTCCATTATTACTCACAAAGAGGGAATCTCAACTTCAATGGGGAGAACTGCTTCCATGCCATATAAAAGAGAGAACGGGGTTTCCCCTTTTGAAGTGCGTACATATGTTCGGTACCCATGTAAAGCAAAAGGGAGAATTTCATGCCAATCTTTATAAGTAACAACCATTTTCTAGATGATTTTCTTGATATTCATATTAGCAGCTTCAGCAGCCCCATTCATCTTTGGCATGTACGGAGATGAATTGTGATGGACAATCTTGAATTCTTCACAAAGTTCCATCATCATCTTGTTATTCATATTCGAGTCATTGTCGGTGGCAATTCTGCTTGGCACACCGTACCGACATATGAGATTATTCTTAATGAAGCGCGCTACCACCTGCTTGGTAACATTAGCATATGAAGCATCCTCCACCCATTTGGTGAAGTAATCAATTGCCACTAAGATGAAACTATGCCCATTTGAAGCTTTAGGTTCAATCATTCCAATCATGTCAATACCCCACATAGAGAAAGGCCAAGGAGAAGAAATAACATTGAGCAGTGTAGGAGACACATGGATTTTATCAGCACAAATCTGGAATTTATGGCACTTCTATGTAAATTTGCAATAATCAGATTCCATTGTCATCCAATAGTAACCTGGCCTAAGCATATTTTTCGCCATTGAATGTCCATTGGCATGAGTGCCAAAGGAACCTTCATGAGTCTCATGCATCAACATGTCTGCTTCGTGTCTATCCATGCATCTGAGCAAGACCATGTCATAATTTTTCTTGTACAACACATTTTCACTGTGGAAGAAGCTGTTAGCCAATCTTCTCAATGTCTTTCTATCCTTATTCGATGCACCAATCAGATATTTGTGTCTGGAGAAAATGCTTAGTTTCATGATACCAAGGTTTCTCATCTACTACTTCCTCTGTTGTAAACACATGAGCGGGCCTATCCAGTCGCCAAACTATAATTCAAGGTATATCATTCCAAGTATTCACTTGATACATAGAAGTCAGAGTTTCCAGAGCATCCGCCATTTGATTTTCATCTCTGGGGATGTGATGGAATTCAACCTTATTAAAGAAGGGTAACAATCTTCTTGCATAATCTTTGTAATGGATCTAGCCAGGGTGATGAGTATCCCACTCTCCTTTAATTTGATTTATTACTACAACTGAGTCGCCAAACATGTAACGCCCGTAATTTAATTAATTATTTAATTATATTATTTTTGGAATATTTGTGAAGATGTGTTTTAATTAATTGGATTTATTTTATTAAGTGGAGAAATAATATTAGAGATATAATATTATGTGGTGAAATAATATTAAAAAGTGTAATATTATTTAATGTGGGCTTATTTTGAGAAAGTAGAAGTAATAAGGGGTTGTGTTGGTTTTAAGCCCAATAAGGAGATAATATAATAATAGGGTTATTTTGTTAATTGCTGTTAGAATAGAAGTAAGAAGCAGTAGAAAGAAATAAGGATTTGGAAGAGAACGTGCAAGTTGCTAGAGAAGTAGAAAACCGCAAGAACGTGAATCCAACTGGAATTGTAGAGCAACCTTGAATCCAAGGTAAGGGTGGGGTTCTAACTCTATAATTGGGTTTATGATGATTGCTATGTGGGGTTAGAGGTGATCGTTGTTTTATTCTTGAATTGTGAATATATATGATTGATGCATGATGAGAAATGATGAATTTCGATGAATAATGATGTATTGGTAATGTGTAATTGTAGTAGAATTAGAAGGTAGTTTATGGTGAAGAATTGTCGCGATTAGATTAAGTTTAGGGCTTTAGGTATGAATCTGTAGTGATGAACAGGGAAGAAGAGACGTAGAATTATTGTAGTGCAGAAAACGCAGAATAATTACCGTTATGAAAACACAGAATATGTAGGAAGGATTATGTGTTTCTTTTTCAGAACAATGAATCAATTAGGGATGGAGTTAGGCGTATTGTTCCTGATTAGGGTGATACATGAAAAAGGAATTAAAATAATAGCGTTAATAAAAAGTAGCAGTTCTGACAGTAAGAGTATGTTGGCTAGAGTTGCGTTAGATTAGTGCAAAGATAGATGTTCTGATGTTATACGTATGTTAGTTAGAAATTACGTTGCACTATTAAAGCGTAGAGGTTCTAGTAGTATAAGTGGTACTAGCCAGAAGATGTGGCTGATCAAAAGTTGTATCTGGTCAGAAGATGGATTAGTCAGAAGATATGATGATCAGAAGTTGTATCTGGTCAGAAGATGTATTAGTCAGAAGATGTGATGATCAGAAGTTGTGTCTGGTCAGAAGATGGGGTTAGTCAGAAGATGTGATGATCAGAAGTTGTGTCTGGTCAGAAGATGGGGTTAGCCAGAAGATGTGATGATCGGAAGTTGCATCTGATCAGAGGTTGCATTAGTCAGAAGCTATAGTAGTCAGAAGATTGTGTCACCCAGAGGTTGCATCCTCAGGAGTTGTGTACTTAGAAAAAGCGTTGGTTAGAGGTTGCATGGTCAGAAGGTTAGGGGCCTTATTTTGTTTTGTGCAGAACGATGAATGTAGATGCTTAGAAGCTCCTGTTTGAGCTATAACAGCAGGAAAGTGATGGTCTTGACTTTAGAGTTACATAATGACAGTGTTGATTTATTGTGGAATTAAAATACTGCTGAGTTATAAATGAGAAGTTATTAATAAATAAACGATGTTTGATGGTTTATAAATAAATTACGTTTGATGAATTACTTTGATTATTTAAGAAGTATTTTGAGATGTTATTTTGAGAAGTTAATCTGAGATGTATTTTGAGATGATAATTTGAGATGTTTTGAGATGATAATTTGAGATGTTTTGAGATGATAATTTGAGATGTTTTGAGATGATAATTTGAGATGTTTTGAGATGATTTGAGATGTTGTTAACTTGGGTGTTATCATTACATTCATGGTTGTGTCGCATACATTGCATTTTTTTTGAGATGGCCGGGATTGGCAAATTTTGAGACGAAGCTTATGCCTTGTTGATGCCTCTATTAATTGGAAATTTTTGAGATGGGAGTTCTGCACCAATGGTACCACATGCATTTCGATAGTATTGAGTCGCATTATATGATTTCATAAAGAAGTATATTTTGATGTTCATGAATGTATATTATTGTTGAGATTGTTGTTGATTATTAGATGAGAAATGATGATGTTGTTGATCTAATTTAATATATTAATTATCATGCGCTTTATTATATTGTTAGATATCTCACCCCTTCTGTTTGAATGTTTCCCCTATGTTGGTAACGTGCAGGTAATCGAGAGTGAAGGTTGTATACGTTCAATAGTTCGAGTCGGTGTCATTGCTCTGATATATAACACTTGGGGGGATGAACGTTTGCTGATTTTGATCGTTGATTTTCAGTTGTTGAATTTTAAATTGATTATTATTAAATATGAGATGTTTCGAAGTTTCTGTTTTGTTAGATATGTTATTAAGAATTTCGCTCCGTAGATGTTGATTTATTTGATTAAAGATGTTATGTTGATGGTTCATCCGATGTTTGAAAAAGTGTAATATATCCACGATGAATGCCATGAATTTTGTTAGAAGAATTTGTGACGTCCCGATTCATTTGTATGATTTAAATTTGATAACTCTGATTTATTTTGCATAATTGCTTGGGGTAGAATTGGGGTGTTACAAAGTTGGTATCAGAGCAAAAGGTTGGTTCGACCTTGTCGTCGAGTCGTAGTTGTCTAACAATCGAGTATTGTTATTTGAGTTCTAACCGTTGTTTGTGTTGTAGTGAGAAGTTAAGATGGCTGGAAGGAATGATGCAGCTCTTGTTGCTGCTTTAGAAGCAATGGCTCATGCGATGGAAAATCAGCCGAATGCTGACGGGAATGCTGGATCTCGTAGCTTGTCGACTTTCCAGAGAGAGAATCCACCTACGTTCAAGGGAAAGTATGATCCCGATGGAGCATTGGAATGGTTGAAAGAGATTGGGAGAATCTTTTGCGTGATGGATTTCACTCCAGCGCAGAAGGTTCGTTATGGGACTCATATGCTAGCAGTCGAGGCTGATGACTAGTGGCTAGAGACTTGCCAGAAATTGGAAGCTGCAGGTGAGAATGTCACTTGGGCTATGTTCTGTAGGGAGTTTTTGAGGAAGTATTTTCCTGAAGATGTCCGTGGTAAGAAGGAAATTGAGTTCCTTGAGCTGAAGCAAGGAAATATGTCGGTTGTTGAGTATGCTGCCAAGTTTGCTGAGTTGGCCAAATTCTATCCGCATTACGCTGAGGAAAATGCTGAGTTTTCGAAGTGTATTAAGTTTTAGAATGGGTTGCTCCCGGAGATTAAGAAAACAGTTGGATATCAGAAAATCTGTGTCTTTGCTGATTTGGTTGATAGCTGCAGGATTTATGAGGAGGACAATAATGCTCATTACAAGATTATCAGTGAGAAGAGGGGTAAGCACCCACAGAATCGTGGTAAACCTTATGATGCCCCAGCTGCTAAGGGTAAACAAAGAGTTTCTCATGGTCAGAGGAATAGTGGGGGAGATGCTCCTGTTGGTGTGATTTGTTTTAAGTGTGGGAAACCTGGACACAAGAGTAATGTGGGCACTGCTGAAGTGAAGAGGTGTTTCCGTTGTGGCAAGAACGAACATGTTGTATCTGAGTGTGAGCACAAGAGTGTGGTTTGTTTCAACTGTAAAGAAGGGCACATTGGTAGTTAGTGTCTGAAACCGAAGAGGGCTCAGTCAAGTGGTAAAGTGTTTGCTTTGGTTGAGGATCAGACAGCTGCCGAGGATAGACTTATTATAAGTACATGTTTCATTAATAGTACTCCTTTAATTACCATTATTGATACTGGTGCTACACATTGTTTTATTGCTGCTGATTATGTTGAAAGATTGGGTCTTGTGTTGTCTTCTTTGAATGGAGAAATGGTCGTCGATACTCCAGCCAAGGGGTCGGTGACTACTTCATTTGTGTGTGCTAAGTGTCCCTTGTCGATCTTCGACAGAGACTTTGTTATTGATTTGGTTTGTTTACCGTTAAGAGGTTTGGATGTAATTTTGGGTATGAACTGGTTAAAGCATAATTGTGTTCATATTAACTGTTATGACAAGTCGGTGAAATTTTCTATTCCCGAGGAAGAAGAAGACGGTTTGTTGTGTGCTAGACAGTTGAGGAAGTTGACGCAAGAGGAAGCACAGATGTTTTCGTTGATGGCGTCGCTATCTGTAGAGACTCAAACTATAATTGAGGAATTGCAGGTGGTGTGTGAATTTCCTGAAGTTTTCCCTGATGAGATTCTCGATGTACCAATGGAGAGGGAAGTTAAATTTGTAATTGATCTTGTACCTGGTACCAGACCTATGTCTATGGCACCATACAGGATGTCTGCGCCTGAGTTGTCAGAGTTGAAGAAGCAATTGGACGAGTTACTTGAGAAAAAGTTTGTAAGACCAAGTGTATCATCGTGGGGTGCTCCAATGTTGTTAGTGAAGAAGAAAGATGGAAGTATGAGGCTTTGTGTTGATTATAGACAGTTAAATAAAGTGACGATTAAGAACAAGTATCCGCTTCCAAGAATAGATGACTTGATGGACCAATTAGTGGATGCTGGTGTGTTTAGTAAGATTGATCTGAGATCGGGTTACCATCATATTAAAGTAAAGGATGGGGATATTCAGAAGACGGCTTTTAGAATGCGTTATGGACATTATGAGTATTTGGTGATGCCTTTCGGTGTTACTAATGCGTCGGGAGTATTCATGGAATATATGAATCGTATCTTTCATACTTATTTGGATCGGTTTGTAGTGGTGTTCATTGATGATATTTTGATTTACTCTAAGTCAGAAGAAGAGCATGTTGAGCACTTGAGAGTAGTATTGCAAGTTTTGAGAGAGAAGAAGTTGTATGCAAAGTTGTCCAAGTGTGAATTCTGGATGAAAGAGGTTAGTTTTCTTGGTCATGTGATTTCAGGTAGTGGCATCATTGTAGATCCATTGAAGGTTGATGCCGTGTTGCAATGGGAAACTCCAAAGTCAACTACTGAGATTAGAAGCTTCTTGGGATTAGCTGGTTACTATAGAAGGTTTATTGAAGGGTTTTCTAAGTTGTCACTTCCATTGACTAAGTTGACTTGTAAAGGTAGAGCGTTTGTGTGGGATGTTCAATGCGAAGATAGTTTTACAGAATTTAAGAAGAGGTTGACGTCGGCTCCAATTTTGACGTTGCCTAATCCAGGAGAGCCTTTTGTGGTGTATTGTGATGCTTCTAAGATGGGTTTAGGAGGTATGCTTATGAAGAATGGTAAGGTAGTTGCTTATGCGTCGAGGCAGTTAAGGACTCATGAGTAGAACTATCCTACACATGATTTAGAGCTTGTTGCAGTTGTTTTTGCATTGAAGATTTGGAGGAATTATCTTTATGGTTCTAGATTTGAAGTGTTTAGTGACCATAAGAGTTTGAAGTATTTATTTGATCAGAAGGAGTTGAATATGAGGCAACGAAGATGGTTAGAATTGTTAAAGGACTATGATTTTGGTTTGAATTATCATCCAGGAAAAGCGAATGTGGTAGCTGATGCGTTGAGTCGAAAGACTTTACATATGTCAGCAATGATGATTAAAGAGTTGGAATTAATTGAGTAATTCAGAGATATGAGCTTAGTTTGCGAGGTTACTCCACAAAGTGTTATGTTGGGTATGTTGAAGATTAATAATGAATTTTTAGACAGTATCAGAGAAGCTCAGAAATTGGATGTGAAACTGGTAGATTTGATGGTTGGGATTAATCAATCTGAGAATAGTGATTTTAAGCTAGATGAGCAAGGTGTGCTGAGATTTCGTAACCGGATTTGTATTCCTGATGATGCTGAGATGAAGAAAGTGATACTTGAGGAGAGTCATAGAAGTAAGTTGAGTATTCATCCAGGAGCTACAAAGATGTATCCATATTTGAAAGGTTTGTTTTGGTGGCCTGGGATGAAGAGTGATTTGGCTCGGTTCGTGTATGCATGTTTGACTTGTCAAAATTCGAAAGTTGAACATCAGAAGCCTGCAGGATTGATGCAACCGTTGGAAGTTCCAGAATGGAAATGGGATAGCATTTCAATGGACTTTGTGACAGGATTGCCTAATACTTTAAGAGGACATGATTTTATTTGGGTGATTGTTGATAGGCTTACGAAGTCAGCTCATTTTATTCCTATTAACATCATTTTTCCAGTGTCGAAGTTGGCTGAGATTTATATTAGTGTGATTGTGAAGCTGCACGGAGTTCCTTTGTGCATTGTGTCAGATAGAGATCCGAGATTTACTTCTGATTTTTGGAAGAGTTTGCAAGAAGTGTTGGGTTCTAAGTTGAGGTTGAGTTCAGCGTATCATCCTCAGACAGATGGTCAGACTGAACGGACGATTCAATCGTTGGAAGACTTGTTGAGGGCATGTGTTCTGGAGCAGGGAGGTTCGTGGGATACTTATCTTCCTTTGATAGAGTTCACTTATAATAACAGTTATCATTCCAGTATTGGGTTGGAACCTTTTGAAGCGTTGTATGGTCGAAGATGTAGAACTCCGTTATGTTGGCATGAATATGGTGAAAGTGTAGTACTTGGTCCTAAACTTGTTCGTGAGACTACCGAGAAGGTGAAGTTGATTCGAGAAAAGATGAAAGCTTCAAAAAGTAGACAGAAGAGTTATCATGAAAAGCGAAGGAAATATTTAGAATTTCAAGTTGGTGAACATGTGTTTTTGAGAGTTACACCTGTGACTGGTGTTAGGCGTGCATTGAAGTCTAAGAAGCTCACTTCTCGTTTTATTGGACCGTATCAGATTTCGGAGAGAGTGGCGAATGTTGCTTATAGAGTGGCTTTACTGCCTAATCTTTCGAATTTGCATGATGTGTTTTATGTGTCGCATCATCGGAAGTATATTTCAGATCCATCTCATGTGATTCATATGGACGATGTGCAAGTACGGGATAATCTTACGGTGGAGACGATGCCTGTACGGATCACGGATCATGAAATGGAGACTCTGAGGGGCAAAGAGATTGCCTTGGTTAAAGTGGTTTGGCTAGGAGCTGCTGGTGAAAGCATGACTTGGGAGTTGGAGAGCAAGATGCGAGACTCCTATCCTGAATTGTTCGATTGAGGTACATTTTCGAGGACGAAAATATTCTAAGTGGGGGAGAGTTGTAACGCCCGTAATTTAATTATATTATTTTTGGAATATTTGTGAAGATGTGTTTTAATTAATTGGATTTATTTCATTAAGTGGAGAAATAATATTAGAGATATAATATTATGTGGTGAAATAATATTAAAAAGTGTAATATTATTTAATGTGGGCTTATTTTGAGAGAGTAGAAGTAATAAGGGGGTGTGTTGGTTTTAAGCCCAATAAGGAGATAATAGAATAATAGGGTTATTTCGTTAATTGTTGTTGGAATAGAAGTAAGAAGCAGTAGAAAGAAATCAGGATTTGGAAGAGAACGTGCAAGCTGCTAGAGAAGTGGAAAACGGCAAGAACGTGAATCCAACCGAAATTGTAGAGTGACCTTCAATCCAAGGTAAGGGTGGGGTTCTAACTCTATAATTGAGTTTATGATAATTGGTATATGGGGTTAGAGGTGATCATTGTTTTATTCTTGAATTGTGAATATATATGATTGATGCATGATGATAATTGATGAATTTAGATGAATAATGATGTATTGATATTGTGTAATTGTTGTAGAATTAGAAGGTAATTTATGGTGAAGAATTGTCGCGATTAGATTAAGTTTAGGGCTTTAGGTATGAATCTGTAGTGATGAACAGGGAAGAAGAGACGTAGAATTATTGCAGTGCAGAAAATGCAGAACAATTGTCGTTATGAAAATGTAGAATATACAGGAAGGATTGTGTGTTGTTGTTTTAGAACAATGAATCAATTAGGGATGGTGTTAGGCATATTGTTCCTGATTAGGGTGATAACAGGAAAAAGGAACTAAAATAATAACGTTAATAAAAAGTAGCAGTTCTGACAGTAAGAGTATGTTGGCTAGAGTTGCGTTAGATTAGTGCAAAGATAGAAGTTCTGATGTTATACGTATGTTAGTTAGAAATTACGTTGCACTATTAAAGCATAGAGGTTCTGGTAGTAGAAGTGGTACTAGCCAGAATATGTGGCTGATCAGAAGTTGTATCTGGTCAGAAGATGGATTAGTCAGAAGTTGTGATGATCAAAAGTTGTATCTTGTCAGAAGATGGATTAGTCAGAAGATGTGATGATCAGAAGTTGTGTCTGGTCAGAAGGTGGGGTTAGTCAGAATATGTGATGATTAGAAGTTGTGTCTGATCAGAAGATGGGGTTAGCCAGAAGATGTGATGATCAGAAGTTACATCTCATCAGAGGTTGCATTAGTCAAAAGCTATAGTAGTTAGGAGATTGTGTCGCCCAGAGGTTGCGTCCTTAGGAGTTGCGTACTTAGAAATAGCGTTGGTTAGAGGTTGCATGGTCAGAAGTTGGAGGGCCTTGTGTTGTTTTGTGCAGAACGATGAACGTAGATGCTTAGAAGCTGTTGTTTGAGCTATAACAGCAGGAAAGTGATGGTCTTGACTTTAGCGTTACAGAATGACAGTGTTGATTTATTGTGGAATTAAAATACTGCTGAATTATAAATGAGAAGTTATTAATAAATAAACGATGTTTGATGGTTTATAAATAAATGGCGTTTGATGAATTACTTTGATTATTTAAGATGTATTTTGAGATGTTATTTTGAGATGTTATTCTGAGATGTATTTTGAGATGATAATTTGAGATGTTTTGAGATGATAATTTGAGATGTTTTGAGATGATAATTTGAGATGTTTTGAGATGATAATTTGAGATGTTTTGAGATGATTTGAGATGTTGTTAACTTGGGTGTTATCATTACATTCATGGTTGTGTCGCATACATTGCATTTTTTTTAGATGGAGCTTATGCTCATTGAGATGGTCTGGATTGGCAAATTTTGAGATGAAGGCTTTGCCTTGTTGATGCCTCTATTAATTGGCAATTTTTTGAGATGGGAGTTCTGCTCCAATGGTACCACATGCATTTGCATAGTATTGAGTCGCATTATATGATTTCATAAAGAAGTGTATTTTGATGTTGATGAATGTATATTATTGTTGAGATTGTTGTTGATTATGAGATGAGAAGTGGTGATGCTGTTGATCTAATTTAATATATTAATTATCATGCACTTTATTATATTATTAGACATCTCACCCCTTCTGTTTGAATGTTTCCCCTATGTTGGTAACATGCAGGTAATCGAGAGTGAAGACTGTATACCTTCAATAGTTCGAGTCGGTGTCATTGCTCTGATATGTAACACTCGGGGGGATGAACGTTTGCTGATTTTGATCGTTGATTTTCAGTTGTTGAATTTTAAATTGATTATTATTAAATATGAGATGTTTCGAAGTTATTGTTTTGTTAGATATGTTATTAAGAATTCCGCTGCGTAGATGTTGATTTATTTGATTAAAGATGTTATGTTGATGGTTCATCCGATGTTTGAAAAAGTGTTATATATCCACGATGAACGAAATGAATTTTGTTAGAAGAATTTGTGACGTCCCGATTCATTTGTATGATTGAAATTTTATAACTCTGATTTATTTTGCAAAATTGCTTGGGGTAGAATTGGGGTGTTACAATACATATCTAGAATTTTAATTATGAGATCAATATCTTCCTTGAGATCCATGATGCAAGCCTCATACTCCACCATATTATTAGTACAATCAAATGTCAACCTTGCAGTATAAGGAATGTGTGATCCATGTGGAGTGACAATCACAACACCAATTCCTTTACCATAAGCATGCACAGCTCCATAAAATATCATGCTCCAATGAGATTCAGGATCAGGACCTTCCTCAGGAAATGGTTCATCATAATCTTTCACTTTTAGAAACATCACATCCTCATCAGGGAAATCATACTTCACAGACTGATAATCATTAATTGGATTTGGATTGAAAAAGATTGGATTGAAGCTTGTTTTAGAAATATATCATACAATAGAAAATCAATTCCAATTTCCATTATTTCTCAAGATTCATGCCAATTTTATTGACCTAATTCAGTGTACTATAAGTGCATAACAATTGCATATCAAAGGCATAAGGGTTGCAGTCGCGAAAAGGCCAAAAGCAAACTCAAAAATCTTGACAAAAAGTGAGGTTCAGTTTTCAGTCTAGAGGACCTTTCAGAGAAATTCAAGGCCAGCCATCACATCCTGGGCGTGCACTGAAGCAATACCAACCATTTGCAAGGTCTGAAACGCCTAGAATTCGTCTCTACACCTCACACGGTTTGCAAGGTTTTTCAAATTCGATTATTACAATTTACGCATCATTATCACCTTTAACTGTTATATTTGTGATCATTATCATGTTTTCAAGCTGACCGCATTGTTTAATTGCATTTTGAGGCCTTTACACGCATCTGCCATTGTTAGGGTTTCTACATGAGTTTTAGGGTCTTTGTATACAGGTAAAATTAGACCTCCAACAAGATACAATGATGACCGGGACATCATAACCAATGGAACCCTGGTATCCAATTTCATTTAGATTGCGTTTGGAGAGTTTTTGAATTGCGCAGGGATATAGCAACGGAAAGTGTCTGTAGGTAAAAGTCATTGCCTAATACGACGGTACCAGGGAGAAGATAATATGTGGCAGCCCCCCATTGGTTCATTTGAATCTCGCGCGCCTTTCTGAGTCCATTACTTTGTTTTATTTATTACGTTTTGTTTTCATTATATAAACAAGTTAACAAGTTAGCGCAGCTGGCAACGTATCGTTGGTGGTGAGTATAAGGACCTCGGTTCGATCCCAGGTCCCAACGATTTCTTTGTTTTATTTTTTCTTCACAAATCAGGTATATCACGCTCTCAACCATCCATCATGCGCTAGCAATCCCTGACTAGTGGATCTAGGATCAATCCAAATCCAACGCCTATAGTGAAGGAGTATGATACACCTTCAGGTCAACGCTACACCTAATCCAACGTGGTTGACTTGGGCTCAGCTTAATGGGCCAAGAATTTCAGCTTCACACCCCCTTCAGCAATTCATCACATGCCCATTTGGTTATTTTTTCTATTGCTTTTTTTAATTTCTTTTCTCTAGTTATTTTCCTTTTTTTTTAATTAATACAAAAACTATTTTTTATTAAATTAACAAATCAAAATCACAAAAATCTTTTTTTAATAAATATTTTTTAATTAATTAGTTTAATTAATTTAGGGTAAATTAATCTTTTTTTATATAATTAAAAATAATTAGACTTAGGATTTTAGTTGTACATAATTTAATTAATTTTCTTTAAAAATACATCAAAAATCATTTTTCTCATAAATATCTATTTCTTTAATTAATTAATTTAATTAGAAAATTAGGTTAATTTAATTTCTTTCATAATTTAAAAACAATTAGAAATTAGGTTTAATTGATTTGTAATTTAAATGTTTTCTCAAATAAAAATCCACAAAAACACTTTTTCTCTCAATTTGGGTTTTAGGTTATTTCAACTGTCCTCGCATTTAATTTGCCGCGCGCTTGTTAATTATTTGTCCATAATTATGTAACTGCTTATTGGTTTGTAATAATTAAAACTATGGTTTTTATTTATCGCTTTTCCCCCACTTTTGGTTATGTAATTAATCCCCCTCCCAAAAGCCTTGTAATAGCTATGTTTTATTTTTCGCACTTTAAATTCCCGCAATCTTTAACTGTCTAGATGCATGGCTAATAGGATTGTATGAAAAGAATGCTTGAAATTTAAAACGGTAGATCACCTAATATGCAAAGAATAAATAAATGAAAAAAGTTCACATGCACATGTTCATTCCTAGGGCTTGCCTCACTCTGGTTGCCTTCGGTAAACAGTCATTAAGCATAGGAAATTTTAGTGGTCGCCCTCCAGTCCAAAAGATCAAATGTCCCATTCGAATGTTGCCTCAGAAATGTTGCCTCGGAAACGTTGCCTCGAAAAGATCTTAAGACTCTAGGGTTACTACTAAAGTTTTCTAACTATTGCTTTAGTGGTTGTATTTGTCCCTTTAGAATGTCCCTTACAACTCCAACGATGGTGCTACCTACTCCTTAATAGTAGGATAGCGTTGTCTAAAGGAAATTGAACGAACAATCTTTTTTCGAGTAGGTAGAATCTTAAGTACTTGCTCAATAAAAACTTTTCACACAAGCACCTTTCAAAACAAATTTTCAAAATAATTTCGTCACATCCTTGAGGACTGATACAAGGGTTATCACTAAGTAAAACATTTTCAAAACAAACACACACAAGCAATTTGAAAAATGAGAAAGTACATAAGAGCCCATCGAAAACCAGGGATAGAAAGGGTGATAACACCTTCCCTTTCTATAATCTACCTCTCGTACTCAGAAACATCTCGAAAAAGGTTTTTTCTGTTCTTTTTATATTTTCCTTTGTTGGATAAAATAAAATTCGGTGGCGACTCTTGCTTACCGCGACATTTGCAAACAAAAAACACAAACCAGTATTAACAGTCGGTTCTGCCACCGTATCACAATCATGATAACTGCTAATAGTAGACTTCAACTTCAAACTTTCATTCTTTCCATTCTTTACAGAGAATCCTAAACTAGCCCTATTCTTTTTTACCATAGGATCAACGACATGTCCCCATACTTTGCTTGGCCCGTTGCATACAACACGCTGAGCATCCTTTAATGAAACCATAGATTTCTCATTCCCTCTTACATTATCAATAAATAGAGCTTGGAAATGTGTCCCCACAGCAGCCTCATCTGCTTCAACAACGCTGAAAGATGATTGGTGAGATATCAGCAATGCTTGCTCCCCGTTTATAATAACCACTTTACCACCGTGCACGAACTTCAGCTTTTGGTGCAGAGTGGAAGTGACTGGCCCTTCTTCATGTATTCATGGTCTTCCCAGTAGACAACTATATGCGAGTATAATATCCATAACTTGGAAAGTGATCTGGAACAGATACGGGCCTATGAGAATAGGAAGATCGACCACCCCAATAACCGACTTCTTTGACCCATCGAAAGCTTTAACAATAATACCACTTGGGAGCATAGGAGCCCCTTGATATTTCAACTTCATAAGAGTACTTCTCGGTATCATATTTATTGCGGATCCATTATCAATCAGTACATTGGATAATGAATCATTCTTGCAGTTCATAGAGATGTAGAGGGCCAAATTGTTATTCCTTCCTTCATAGGGCAGTTCATCGTCGCAAAAACTTAGGTTATTACATGATGTGATGTTCCCTACGACAATGCTGAATTGGTCTACTGGCATATCACTTTACACGAAAGCTTGGTCCAATACCCTCATCAAAGATTCTCTGTGAGCAGCAAAGTTTAACAATAAAGCCAAGATAGATATTTTTGAAGGAGACTGCAGTAACTGATCCACAATTAGGTAGTCACTCATCTTGATTATCTTCAAAATATCATCCACCTCTTTCTCTAGAGTAGCACCACCTGATTCACCTATATCCTTATTTTCTTTAACATTTTCCACAACCTTCATTCCAATACTAACATCCTCACGAACAACCGGTGAGAAAATAAGACCACCGCGGGTCATTCTTCCAGTCTCGAAAATATTCTCAACATTATTTATTGGTTGGATGGGAACTTCCATACCACCATCTAAAATTGTAGCGTTATATTTGTACGACACAACTTTGTTGGATTTGTAAGGAACGTGCCTCGGTGAGCAAATCACCCTAGGGGAAACAACTGGCTTACTGCAGTATTCAATTTCAACAGGGTAAGAATCATTGAAACAAGACACAATCACATTCACACCTTTTTCAGTCATCAAAGAATCATCACCAGAGAAAAAATCCTCATCTGAGGAAAAGAATTCATCTGCTGAAGCATACTCATCATCATTTGATTCTTCCTCAACCTCAATCTCATTAACCTCATAGTAATTATCTCTTTGCCATGAAACCTTTATGGTTCCATTATCCAACAACAATTGAATACATTTTCTTACAATTGATCATCCTCGAGAATCCCGACATCATATTCGGAAAGATCCATATTGATGTTCTACCTGACTAGCCATGTGGCAGAAAATATCATGCATTTGTACGAGATCATCATTCATGTGTTCCACATCAAATATTCTAAACTCTCTAGGACATAAAGAAACCATATTTACTTCCTCCTCATACTCTGCATGCATATTTACCAAGTCCCCTCTTACTAAGGCAATATCATAAATGCGGAAGTCCCCTGGACAACCAACAACCATGTTAAGAGCATTCGTTCCTCCGTATTTTGGGAGAGGATCATCTTTTACATTCAGATTGACATCTTTGAAGGACAAAAGGCCAGATCTAACCATTTTCTGAACCTCAGATTTTAGAGGATAAAAGTTTTCCACATTATGTCCCAGTGCACCCTGATGGAAAGCGCACGTCTGGTCTGCCTTATAGTACCAAAGTAAAGGGGATGGTACAACAGGAGGTGGCCTAGTCTAGACCAACTTTTTCTGTATCAACGCTGAAAGTAGTTTTGCATAACTCATAGGGATAGAGTCAAAATTTTCTCTTCTCTGATTCTGCCCTTGACTTCCCTGAGGGTCTGGTCTTTGATAAGCAATTTTAGTGGGAGTTGTGTTCACAATTGGAGTTACCGAGGCAACCTGTTGGTGGCACTGGTGATTTCTTCTAGAAGTATTAACCCTTCTTTCTTGACTAACAACATTTGTTTCCCCTTCTTTCTTCTTAACAAATCCAAAAGATGGCTTCTTCATATTACTGGAACTTTCATTATTTGTTAGACGCCCTTCTCTCATAGCCTTTTCCAAACGAACACCCATTCCCACCATTTCAGTAAAATCACTGGGCGCACTCGCCACCATCCTCTCATAAGAGAATGCACCTAGTGTCTTCCATAAAATCATTGTCATTTCTTTTTCTTCCATTGGAGGAATCACTTGGGCGGCTACCTCACGCCATCTCTAGGCATATTCCTTGAATGATTCCTTGTCCTTCTAGACCATGGCCCTGAGTTGATCACAGTAAGGCGCCATGTCCACGTCGTATTTGTATTGTCTGATAAACGCCTCACCTAAATCATTAAAAGAATGAATATTGGCATTTTCCAAGCTCATATACCATTTCAACGCTGCACCAATTAAACTATCTTGAAAGAAATGTATCAACAGACATTGATCATATGTATGAGTATACATTCTTCTTTCATACATCACCAAGTGAGCACAGGGGCATGTATTTCCCTTGTACTTTTCAAACTCCGGTACTTTAAACTTCGCAAGTATCTTGACATTGGGAACCAAACATATGTCATTCATATTCTGTCCAAACAACTCTTTTCCGCTGAGGGTCTTCAACTCTTTCTGCATTTTGTCAAACTGGTCTTGAAAATCATCAATTCTTTCACAGAATCCCAAGCTTTCACTTGGTGGAGGAATAGGAAGATACACATCATCATTAGTAAATAGGATCACATTCAACAAGGATGGTGCAACATAGTGAACCTCGTTTCTAGCGACAGGGGTAACATGTACCACATGAGGTGCGGGAGAAGTAGCATTATGAGTAAGCAGAGCAATCTGAGGATCATGGTTAAAACCTTCTAGCACAAAGTTTTCTGGAATCCCCCAAGGATATCATGAAGGCATAAGATTTTGAACAACAAATGGAGTAACAGATGTGGGAACAGTTGGAGCTTCAGTAGTAACCATTGTCTATTGAGGCTGAACACTCAGTGGCTAATTCTGAGCAGCCATCAGAGATTCCATCATAGCAGTGAGATTGGCCATGCCGGCCTTCAGAGCAGAAACTTCATCGCGCATGTCGCGGTTATCTTGTTCTAGATTATCCATCTTCCTTGTGAAATTAGCTCGGGTATTGTACTGGTGAGACAACTTGCTGAACAAAGTAAAGAAGCTCAGTAAGACCCATGGACATGCATAAATAATGGAATAAGTATGTACAATATGTTGCATGATGTGTAATTCACATGATTTATTTTATTATTATTATTTCAGGGGACTTAAAGATTTATAGACAACCTTGCGAATATCAAAGTAATAACACATTTGAAATACTGAAATTTTTTATTATAACTTCAAAATAGATTACAAGTTTCAATAATCCCAAGTACAAGATGAAAGTAAAGTCTAAAACCCTAAGAACTAAAGCTGACGGAGATCACTCTATACGCTGGCGCTTCCCGGTAAATCTGGTAATCTGAGCCTTCAACCTCTGGTTTTCTTCCGCATATCTAGTGGCAACCTCCTTCTAATCACCTGAATTAGGAAGTGAGCAACTCGTATCTGACTGAGGCCTAGGGGAAAATAAATCCCCTTGCCTCTCTATCATCTCTATAGCCTAACTCTCAAGAATCTCAATCAAGTCATATTTTTCCTTCAAATCTGTTCTGTAGGAAATCTCTAGAGTTTGGCACTTGTTCTTCCAAGCTTCCTTTTCCTTCTGCATCCTGACTAAAGCAAGTTGTAGCTCTTCCACATCATCCAATAAGGGTAGAGTGGTCTTCACAAACAAATTAGGCATATGTGCTTCCCAAGAATACATCATTTTCAACTGAATAGCTCTGGCTTGTACCCACTGAAGATAAGGCTCCAAAGAAACAGCCCCCTAGGTCCCAAGTCTTTCCTACTATTCTTGTGAATGTGATGCCAGGATTTTGCAATCTGCTCCCTAGCTTCCTTATGGTATTCTCCCTCTTTCAGGAATAAACTACTCAAATGAATACTATTTGGTTTATCCCTCATCGGATAACCAAACTGTCGTCTTGCAAGAACAGGGTTGTAGTTAATTCCTCCCTTTGTGCCAAGAAGGGGTACATTGGGGAAACTACCACAACTATTGAAAATCTCGACATCATGGTAAGCTTGATGATACCAAACAATATCTGAGTGAGTAAGTGCCATGATCTTAGGAGCCCAGCGGGGTTCTTTCCTGACATCCCAGAAAGCATAAAACTGAGGCAAATGAGAAGTAAACCACTGGTGCAACAGAGGCGTGCAACAGATGATCATCCCGCCATGATAAGAATCTTGATGATGAATAGAGTAATAAGCATCGCCTAGCAATATAGGAATTGGGTTTCCAATCATAAAGATCTTGATAGCATAAATGTCAACAAATTTTTCCATATTAGGAAATAAGAATAACCCGTAAGCATGTAGAGTAAAGATGGCCTCAAAACTGACGGTACTATTCATCTTGGCAAAGTAATGAGCTTTATGTATTAAGAACTGAGTTGTTAATCCTCTAACCCCTCCTTTAGTAGTCATGTGGGCTTCAACCTCAGACTTCCCCAGATGGATAAAAAGTGACAATCTCATGTGGTTTTGGCTCACTCTCCAAACCAGTAAAAGGAATACAATCGGTAATAGGAAAACTCAGCAGATAAGAATACTCCTCTAGTGTAGGCATCAACTGATAGTCAGGGAAAGTAAAGCATCGATACATCGGATCATAGAACTAGACCAAGATCGAGAGAATACCCTCATTCATCCTAAGCTTCATGAGAGAAATCATGGACCCATACTTCCTCTAAAAATCTGCAGAACACTCAATCTCTAGAATCAGACTTATTAACTCATCTATTTTGGGATCTTTGAAACTGTATTTTCCGGTCTTTCTTTTTCCAGAATCCATAGTTAAAAAGTACCTGAGATATTCGCAAATGGTCAACTTTTAAGTCCCTTGAAATAGAACGTCTTTAAAAGATGCTTATGAATGCATGGATGCATGATGCAACAATCACACACAAGATCACAAATATAGGGTTCATAGGTTAAACGTCACGAGCATGAGGTCGAAGGTATTATCCATAAGGTATGGTCTAAGAGTTATCACCCGTCGAACAAGGTTCTAGAGGTTCCCAGAGTCTACATCCTTCCTTCAGATATTACCAACTTCTCGATTAACTCGGTAATTAGTAATATTCTAAACAAAAACGCGTTCGAGCATAGTATCGCGTGACAACTATTTTTGGATTACTCCGTCATAGCTTCCTCACTACACCTAAAAGGCCAAGACGGGTTAGGTATTCTATGGTCCTCAGTTTTAGCAGGCTCCCAGGTCGAAAGCAATATGTCTTCTCGACTACTCTGTAAACGACACTACAGTTAAAGAGGTCTCCACTGAGTGGGGCATCTCATGTCTCCTTTTTTGGGATTACTCCCTCAAAGTTAACATGACTATACCGCCCGTCCTATCTTAAGTTTTCCCAAGTCTGAGTATAAGACTCATGAGTAATCACCAAGCACCCTGAAAGATAGGCTCAACATACAATATATAAACAACAATAACACATATACAGATATAAACAAAGATAGGCACAACCAACTTAGGGATGGACCAGCAAAAGGTCAATATTTCCCCAGTGAAGTCGCCATTTTTTTTGCAGCGGTAGAAATGTTTAAGACTAAGCCATTGGATTGACTAGACTTTTATAGACAAAAATAAAAATCGCCACCGCACTTTATTGTTTCCAAAGGAATGGGAAAAGAGTGAATAACCCAAAAGAGAGGGAAAGATTCAAGGTAAGGGGGTTGGTTATGCAAAGGGAAGGTATTAGCACCCTAAACATCTATGGTACTCCGCAGGAACCTCTTTATAAAATCTGTATATTTTGGCTATAAAATGTTGTGTAAAAATAGATGGTGTAGATGAGAAAAGAAATATTTTTTATGATTTTTGCACCCGCTGCGGTTGCGAACCTTTAGTGCCTACGTACCACCTTTCTTGTAATAGGGGATCAGGGTACTCGTAGTTCACCTTTTAAAAATTCTAAAACACAAGTGTGTTGGTTAATTTTCTGAGATAAGACATAATCGTCATTGTCCGTGTGGAAAACATACTTACTACCCATGATCATGAGAAAGGAGAATTTGCATCATCTCAAAGTGGAGGATATGACTTGGATTTTAAAATCAACAATGCCTCACTCAACACCCAAGTGAAAAATATATCACTTCACTACATATTGTAGAAGTATAGTTGTTTGCATCACTACAAGGATTTACAAGAGTCTAATCTTTTGAGAACATTTTTAAAGATAAAATGACAAAGTGGCAAAATAGTTTGAATGACATTGATTGATTTTTAGTCTTCTCACAAAAATGTCAATGTATTATTAAGTTGATTAAAGTTGGTTTATGAAAATGTTTTGAAAATGCATGGACCTAAGTCCAAGTTTATTATGAAAGTGGTTCAAGTTTAGAAACAAGAAGAGTTTTCAAAAGGAGGGAGAATATTTTTGAAATTAAAGAAGATAGGAGGAGATGAAGGGACTATCCTAAAGCATAAGGTAAAAGCTAAGGAGAAGAAACATCTAACCAACAAGAAGCCAACACTTGACATTATGAGGCAAGATAGAATTCCCATTCTTGGGAATGAAACCAACAAGAAAAGATACTAGACCTCTTAAGAAGACCAAATTTCGAATGTATTAAGTCTTCACAAAAATTGGGAAGAGTAACAGTTGTATACGAGTGAATTCCATATTACAAAAAAAGTAGGTAATCACAATAACCTGCACACAAAACAAACAAGCAACCCAATGTCTTGAGCTAAACCCTAAGAACTCCATACAAAATATTAATTAAGGTCACAAGGTCTCCAACATAGGCCAAAGTCTCTAATCCTAAGTTCGAGAAGTCCAATATCCATAATGCCAAGGATAGTAACCAAATAGTCCAAGTATCATTGATGTTTTTTATGGTTCATGTTGATTATTAGGTATCTTCAAAAAGAAAAGAAAAACTCAAATGAGCAAAATAAAAATGGCATAAAAGTAAAAATGCTCAAGTGAGCAAAGATGAAAATAGCATGAAATGTAAATGTTAAAATAAATGGTACATAAAATAAGGAGCATAAAATAAAAGTATAAAATAAAGTCAATTGTTAGAAGTTAATGGTTAGTTGGATGACCATCTTGAAACTTGCATTTGGAACTCATTAGAGGATTGGTAGAACCAAAGCCTCTCAACAACAAGTTGCATTTGCTTTTTGTCAAGTATATCATCCATTTAAGAATCCTCAAAACAACATTTAATGATCAATGATGTTTAAGTGATCCGTGTTGACCAAAATTGATGAAGATCCATTAGAGGATTGGTAGAACAAAATCCTTCTAACAATGAATCTCAAGGTTATTGGATCAAAGGGTTCAAATTAACATACCCGAGCTTGAAGACAGAGTTTTGGGCCACGAATGATCATTTTCTCGAATCGGGACAAAATTTAGCATTATGTTAAGCAATCGTAAGTGGACTTATGTAGAAGTCGCACCTATTTTGAGGCCGGTAAATAGCAATCTATGTACTTCATGTTTGGATAAATGATATAGTGATCATCATCCCATAACATGTAGAACAAATAAAAAAGAAAGGGATAAGATGAAGAGGGAGGGGAATGATAAGCTAATTTGAATCACTACCTTAAATTTCTTTCATCTTTAAATTCAATCACTCATCTCAATGGATTAAAGTACTAAACATATCATTAATCCAAAGAACCAAAAATGAATTAAATAATTCACTCTTTGGTAGATTTGAATTAATGAACATTTATCCAAATTCATCTACACCCAAAGTCCATTTAATTTAAATAGAAACTGGACATTTAAAATTTCAATCCAAATCAAAAATCAAAAGGAGTGAGTAGAAAAAGATAGATTGATCAAAACAGCCCCAAAATAAGGCAGAAAAAGCATTTTGACACCGTTACAATCGATTGCACTATGGCAGCAATCGATTGCATTAATGCATTTAAAAAAAATTGAATTTCGTTCTGTGACAATCGATTGCTTTGTTACAGCAATCGATTGCACCCTGTTAAAATCAGAAAAACAACATTTCAAAAGGCCAAATTCTTGTTCAAACTTTCCATCAAACACCTTATGATCATGGATTCATTTGAGGACAAAAATTCCATCAAATTATGAGAAAATAGAACCAAAGGAATCACAAAACAATGCTCAATGAATCAAACCCAAAGATTAACAAGAGATCACATTGTGAAAGATGAAAAATCCAACTTACCAAAGGTAGATCTAGAGAATTATAAAAACAACTTCAAGAATTTGCTTCAATTCAACCCCAAGAATCAATTGCCCAAGCTTTGATCTAGAGAATTTACAAAGAAAAAGTGTTTTGATGAAGGTTTAGCTCAAAGTTTAGTAAGCTTCAATGCAAAGCTTACTAACTTTTTTTGAAAATAGAGCTTTGAGTGAATTTGGTAGATGGAGAGAATTGTGAGATTTTTTAGCAAGGTGGATTTGACTATCAAAAGCTTGAGATTTGAATGAAATGAGGGCTCTATTTATAGAGTTTAGTCTTATGATTAGTGGTGGTTTGGAGTTTGGTTTGGGAAATGAAATTAGGTTTGGTAATTAATTCATTGAGCCAAAATTTGAATTAATGATATATCTTTCAAAAAATGAAAAATTGGAGCCAAAACTTGAATTAATGATATATCTTTCAAAAAATGAAAAATTGGCACCAAAATTTGAATTAATGATATATCTTTCAAAAATAAAGAAAAATTAGAGCCAAAATTTGACAAGCTTGAAATTGCTGATTTTTTTTCAAATTTTCACTCTGGGCTCAATCGATTTCAGTCTAAGAGCAATCGATTGTACAGTGAAAAAATGAATTTTTTTAAAATTATTTTTCTTTGAAAATTGAGATTTTAGGGAAATAATACCGGAAAACCTTATTTGTCAGATGCTTTAACTCGGTACCTACAAAACACCAATATTCAAAGACAAATATTTTTGTATTTTGATTAGAAGTTAGTCAATAACACATATACAAAATACACAACTAAGGTGCTTGGAGATCCCTCAATAGCAAACATAAAGATATGAGATAGAAAAAGAGGAAGAACCAACCCTAATGTGATCTTGTTGCATTGTGATGGTATGAAACGATAGGGGAATCTTAGGGGGAAAATTGGGGTACAACACTCCCCAACAATCCTGGTTAAGTTTTGATTCAGTTATTTCTAGTTGAGCAAGATTTTTTCTCCCTAACCGAAGTGAAGTACACTTTGTTATTCTGTCAGGGGTTTATTAATGTTAGATGATTAAAATTTGAATATCTTCCTCCCCAGAGAGACTTAAGCCCTGTAGTAGAATACGCTTTGACGATGCTTTTTGTTTTATCTCCAATTATCTTCCCCTCTCTTCGAGATTGGCCGAGTATGTATTTGTTTTGTAATGTCTTATCATTTTCGGTTTATCTCCTTTATCTGTTTTGTCAGCATATACATGACATTCATTTATTCATTCACACTTGCATCATGTACACACATTCACATTCGTCGATGTTATTGGGTCCGTATACCTTGATTATGTCTATACAAATAGCGTGTTTTCTCTTTCCAAATAGAATGTCAACTTAAGAAGAAAGTGTGCCTCTTTTCTAATTCTCCAACTGAGCTAATCCTCGTGAAAAAATCTTGCTTCAGCCTTCCTTTTCCATCTATGGATAAGATAAATTCCTAATTGACTTGTTTCCTCATTGGGTGGAATCTTGTTTGATTGTTTTCTCTTCAATTCATCCCTGGATTGAGCTCCGTCTCTTGCATAGGCTACCCCGTAGTTTTCTTTAGGCTATGAAACCTAGATGAAGAGCACATTTATTTTGCGCATTTAAACACTTGGTCTCCTCGGGAAGGACGTATTCTTGGTTCCCTTTGAAGAAGAATTTTATTCCCTAATAGTGTTATCACAACATTCTTCTGGAATATCAATAAAACAGCAAGTGGCGGTCTCTTCATGAGCAGCTTGTGTGTTATAGGTATCTCTGGAAGAAAACAAGTGGTGGTCTCTTCATTAGCAGCTTCTATGTTTGTTAATATCTTTTGAAGATAACAAGCGGCGATCTCCTTATGAGCAGCTTGTGTGTTATAGATATCTTTGGAAAATAATAAGCGGCGGTATCTTCATGAGCAGCTTGTATGTTATAGATATCTTTGGAAGACATCAAGCGGCAATCTCTTCATGAGCATCATATGTGCTATAGATATCTTTGGAAGACAACAAGCGGCGGTCTCTTCATGAGCGGCTTGTATGTTATAGATATCTTTGGAAGACAGCAAGCGACGATCTCTTCATGAGCAACTTGTGTGTTAAAGATATCTTTGGAAAATAGCAAGTGGTGGTCTCTTAATGAACAACTTGCATGTTATTGATATCCGTTGCAGTAGTAAGTGGAGGACTCTACATGAGCAGCTTATGTACTATTAATATCTTTTGAAGAGAGCAAGTAGCGGCCTCTTTATTTGAGTAGCTTGTGTGTTTATTAATATATTTTAAAGACAGCAAGTGGCGGCCTCTTTATTTGAGCAGCTTGTGTATCCATAACAATGTGTTATTTCAACAGCAAATGGCATCTCTCCAGAAAAGTCCCGCAGGGAAGTTTGTTATGAAGTCTCTACCTTCAGTAAAATCGGTAGTTCACTATCAGTAAAAGTTGGTATATCTTTTGTCTACCTTTGACCTAAGTTGTAAATTCACCATCATCTTGAGTCAGCAACCATCTATTTTTCGCAACCTATGCAAGGCATTTTCTTCGTTAGAGTCAGAAAATTGTTTTCTCTCGAAGTTATTCCCCGATAAGAGTCTCTCATTTGAAGTCGATGGCTCTGTTTCTCCAGTAGGTTTATAACCTCTTCCCCTGTGGATTATTTATCATGTGCTTGATTTCTCCAGTATTAGTTTGTCTCATGCGGCATCATTCTCCATAATATTCAAATATTACATTCATATCATAAACGCAATGGCGGTATCTTCGGGCCAAAAATTGCATATTCTGTATTTAAGTACCTTCAATCTCGTCGAGACGAAGATTTCAATCTTCATATCACCGGATAGAAGAAACTTAAATAGGGGCAGCTGTCATACCCCAATTATTGACCTAAGATCCCATCTTCATTTTCATTTTTTGTTATATACATCAAGGTTACAAAATATGGTAGGTTTCAAACGTTTCACCTTCGAGCATTGCTTGTGCAAAAATTATTGAGTATTATGAGCATTTTATCTTATGAATTACTAACTTCTAATCAAGCACGAAGTGTATGTTTTTGTTTCTTTGATTTTATGTGCAGAAACAGGTTCGAATCAAGAGCATCAGGCGTCATGACTCAATTAGGGTTTTGAGTACCAAGCCAGAAGTACGATTGATCGTTGATTCTCTAAGACTGGTTCATCAAGGGAACTTTAAGAGAATCATGTGTTTATTTCCATGCTTTATCCAACAGATGCTCTCAAACTTCTCCAAAACATCCTCAAAGAACAGTCAAGGTTCAATGGTCACTGGTTTACGTATGTCTCGCCTTGCCTTGAAATACAAGAAAAGATCAATTTATGAAATTCAATTCGAAATGTTTCGACCAAAAGTCATCTGCAAGTTTTCTTTAAGAGTTGAAGACAATTGTGTTTAGAAATCCATGAGAGGACTTTATGGGACGTCTTTCGTGATTTAAGAGTTTATCGATCTCTAAGTTCATTTCACTGTGCCAATTTCTCAATGCGATAACATTTCGCCTCAAATCCCTCTTCTAGTGATCATTCAAAGCTTTTAAGCATGGTTCGATTTCTTATACTTACATGACGATGGGTCAATTTCGTTAGAGTGGGATGATTAAATTCAAGATCGCTTTGGAAGAATTTATTCGTAATACTTGTAATTTTCATCATGTGGATTCAAGTGTTAATTAAACAGAGGTTATCAAAGGGGATCATTCAAGAATAATCACTCATCACATTAATATTTATTCAAGATTGTTTTTGTGTGACTATTTTGATGGATTCACACCATGGCCATTTGAATTCACATGAAGCATTTATTCAAGAAGATATTGGAAAAGGAAACTTGATTCAAATAATCATTCATCACAAGAATAAATACATGATGGTTACAATTTTATTACAAGATCAATTCATGTAATTTATTTGGATCTCTATTACAAAATGCAAGATTGAAGTCTTAAGGCTTGCATTATTATTTATTCATCATTCAATAATTCATTCAAATATCAATCATTCTTTTCCAAATCCAAGTGGAAGATTTTGAATTTTCATCAAGATGAATAAAGATTCAAAGGGTGTACAAAGGAATTGAGGGAATTATATTGAAGAATAAGTTTCCATTCATGTTACAATTTTATTTGAATTTATCATTACAAAGTTACAAGGAATTACAAGTTTGTACAAACAATTATTTCTAATGTCCTAAAATTCCAGCCCAATATCATGTTGCTGCCCATATTTTCCAGCCCTTTTGCAATACAATGAAAGTCCAATTTTTGTGGTATTTTGCTGTCCAAAATACAACGAAATAGTCCCAAATAATAGCAAAACAGTCCCAAAATTTTTTTAGCAAAACAGTCCAAAAAAACAGCAAAACAATCCCAAAAAGTGCTATAAAATGCTACAAACAATCCAAAAAAAACAGCAAGACTACAACAGTCCCAAATGCTGCCAAAACTGCTATGAAACTACAAACAAATCTACCGTAAACCAGTCTGCTACAGCCTGCTGCCTTGCATCAAAACAATCCAGAATTTGCATCAATATGGCTAAAGAAAATTGTATGAAAAATAATTAAAACAGTTTGTGAAAAACAGTTCAAATACCATATTGTTTTCCCCCCTAAATGCCTTGTTATTTTTCTATAAAAGCCCCTTCTTGGACAGAAATAAAATAGAAAAAAATTCAAAGACGCACACAAGAAAAATTCAAGGAGAGAAAAAACAGAAAAATAGAGGAAGTTTGTTCAAGCATCACAACAAACAATCAAGGTAAAAAAGATCTTGAACATCAAGGGAGAACTTACTATTCTTTGAAGCTCCATCAGAGAGACTCCGATAGGTATTTCTTCTTCCCTATTTACTTCGGAACAACTTTCTCATATATCCATCAATTTGAATCTTCTTTTCACCACTTGTTTTGTCATACGATGCTTGTTTATCATACCTTTGCTGTATTTTTTTCGCTGTAATGTTTTAACATTTAAACATGCTTAGCATAACAATAATAACGCAGAAATGTGTTGTAATAACACAAATAATATATAAATAAAAACTCTAGACATTCTAATTAGGCAACCGCTTAATACACATCCCTCAAATTCTCGCTAGATTCTTTACTTCCCCTTCTTTCACACTCTTAATCCTAACTCTTTCTCACTCTCTTTTGCTCTTATGTTTACTCTTCCTCTTCTCTAAAATACTAACAGCAACACCAATAATCCTTTTTCCTTTTAATTTATATCTACGGTTTTCTTCTTCGGACCGAAAAGAACAACAACAAACAAAATTCACGCTTTCAAAGATTCAACGCTCAACTTGGTTTCTCTCGGTTCCATTTCAAATGAAACAACAACAAAAACTTCTTCTCCGAAAAAAACTACTCCCTCTAATCTATCTCAAATCAGTTCTCTTTCTCTCTTCTGGACCACAACAACAATAATGGCAACCGAACTTGTGCTCTTGGTAAAAACTCCCTCCGATTGCTCTCTACTTTATGTGATTCTTCGATGAACAAACAACTACAACCTCGCCTAGGTTCTAACTCAGCCAAAACAACAAAACTAAAACCTTCCTTCAATTTCTGTGTTCGTTTTCGCTTCAAGCGCGACTTCAAAGAGCTCAAAATTCTATCAAGCTTCGGTTCTCGCTCAAAATCGAAATGCCAAAAGACCGACTCGAAACCTCAAACAAGATATCACGCAAAGATTTATACAGAAAAATGCATTTATGTAGAGTATCAGAAGAAATTCGAACCTAGATTCATGACTTCGAAGTAGACTAAACACTAAACAGAACATCCCTCTTTTCAACTGTTCTTCTCATAACCTCCATCCACCTATTATCTAGTACCGCTCAAACCTTCTTGCTCACCTACTCCCTCCGTGACCGCCACTCACCTAACCAAATCCCCCCTCTCCGTATTGAGACCTCTTCACCATTTCACTCTGTCATCTTCAACTTCTTATCAACTTTTGCAGCCGGTTCAACAACTTCGTCTTTCACAAATCCTTCAAACCACTGCACTTAATGATTTTCATCTCTGAATTTGCAACTTCAATCACTAATTTCCGCATCACACTCTCTCTCTTTCAATATCTTCATTTCTATATTTTTTTGAATTGTCTAAATCAACTACGACCGAGGAAGATCTAAACAGAACAATAATAAAAATAGTGCCTCTTGATGAGGAGCAAGTGCCTATTGTAGAGCCTGAATCTACACCAGAAGCATAATCACAACCACCTGTTGGAGAAAATAACAAGAAATAAAAACAGAACAATGAACATGTTTCTGAAAAAGAATCTGTTGTTGTTGTTTCAACCGCTGACGATGACGTGACACCACCACCACCAACAACAACTGAAACTGGGGAATCTAACGAAGGTGGAGGGAGAAGGTTGTGAGTCGTTGTGTCGTTGAGATGAAGCATAGGCGAAGACGAAATTGTAAAGGAGATTGAAGGTGATGATGGTGCTACGGATGTGTGAGAGAGAAGACTGTGTTTGTTTTAGTTTCAACTTTCTTCCTTTAATTTTTTTTGTTACTGGAAACAAGGACAATATTAATTAAATCAACATTTACCTTCCTCATATAACAAACCAAAACCGTGCGCGCCATCACCTTTAGGGTTTCGCTAACTTTTCCTTGTTCTTCTTTTAACCGGGTAAGTCCATTGGGCTTGTTGGCCTAATCACTCAACTGTTTTCACCTTTTGTTTTAATAAAAACATTGTAATAACATATAAGTATTATAGTTCGATTGGAAACTTAAAGGACCCGGGTTCTACCCTTACAGGGCATTTTTATTTTGTTTTATTAGCCTTATTTCCCCAAATTCTAGTAAAAATATATGATAAAAACATTAGTTTAGATTTCTATTATTTACCCCATATTATAAAATACAGAAAAACATCCTATTATAATTAATCTTTTATTTGATTTTTGTTATTTGTTTAAATACATGTTATTAAATTAGTCTCTTATTTAATTTTTTCCATTTATAATTATTCAAAATACATGCTTTTCATAATTAAGTCTTTATTTAATTTTTGCTATTTATTTATTAAAAAACATGCTAATAAATTATATGTTATTTAATTTTTGTTCATTCAAAAACATATTATCAAATTAGTCTTTATTTAATTTTGTTGTTTACTAATTATTTCAATACATGCTTATAAACTAATCTTTTATTTAAATTTTGTTTGAAAATGCATGCTAGTATAATTTAATTTTCGTTATTTATTTAATTGTTCAATTATAATTTTAATTAACTTTATTCTCGACCATTTAATCTTTGTATCTTTCGTTTGTCTAAATTCCAAGGGAAATGTTTTAATTTTGTTGACTTCATGTCATCAAAAATACATCTTATACGATTGTAATCCCTTCATTCATTTTTGTTTTACTATTTTGCTAAACTTAATTTAATTTTCCAAAAAAGTAAAATTTAAAACTGACACCCCTTTTAAGTCAAAACTTCGACACGAAGTCGTCGTATCTTCAAAATCTCGTCTACACCCATTTTGACCAAACAAACCATTTTGACCAAAAAAACAATTTTAACCAAAAAACAAATATTTCAAAAGGTTTCTGCGGAGTACCACAGATGCACTGGGTGCTAATACCTTCCCATTGCATAACCAACCCCTGAACTATATATCTCTTTCAAAAATGCTTTGTAATTTCATTACTTTTTAAAGTATTACTTTACATTGCATATTTAAGGGTTTTATTTCTCTCTTTTTCCTTTTCCCTTGGAAATAATAAAGCGCGGTGGAGACTCTTGCTTTTGTGAGTCGAGTTAATTAATAGCTCGATTTCTGATTTACCCCGCTACATTTTTTATCGCTACACTGATGAGGTCTCTTTATATAGACTTTGAGAAATATACCATCGGTAGTACAAAGACGTCGCTTTCATTTGCCAGCTACAATAACTGTAGCATTTTATCGTGGGGGACAACATAGTACAATACTTAAGCATGTAATGGAATTTTAAACATATTTATAGTACTATAAACTTTGTGGCTATGTTTCTTAAGATCTTATCTTTTGTTGATTTACTTATGGATTGAAGTAGTAAGTTTGGAAGATATCTCTTGGTCTTGTCTCTGTCTTCTTTTCTTATTGCTGGATTGATTCTGATATGATAATGAAGGTGATCCAGAAGATTCTTCTTTAAGCAAAAGTTTTTCAAATCTTAACTTCTTGAATTGATCCTTGATTCTTGATAATCAAATTTTCTAAGCTGCATATCTGATATCTGATTTCTGAAGCAGAAGCTTAAATTAGTATATTTGATTTTGATGTTGAGTTCTTCTTTTCTGATCTCTTGAATTTTGATCTTTGGATTGATCTGGAAGAAACAACTTAATTCATCTACACCTTGATTACTGATCATGAATTATTTCTCTCTGATATCTGAGATTGGCGCTTTCTTGAGAACATAAATGATTCCCTTTCTTATAAACATTCAGCATTCCTTAGAACTGTTGGTGTTCCTTTAGAAACAGTCACAATAGTTCTTCTGTTGAGTGGATTGATTTGAGAGGATATCATCCTTTGATATTGTCTTCTAATGGACTTTGTGATGTTTACTAAAAGTGATTCTATAAGATCTTTCTTTCTTTCATCCTTTCTTCTGATAGAATACTTTTGATGTTGAATTGAAGTGTGTATTCCATGAACTATCCGAGTCTTCAGAAACATGACTTTGTCTTTAGAGATATGAGCAACAAGTCTTCTGATAAACAGATCTTGTCTTCTGCTCCGGAAGTAGAAGCTTTCTTTTCATGTGTTCAGAGTCTTCACTTTGTCTTCAGAATTATAAGCAATAACTTTTCTGATAAGCAAATCATGACTTCTGATCTTTTGTGTTAGAAGCTTGTTTCTTGTACAATATTGATTTTTGATCTTGTAGCAGAAACTTATCATAAATTCTTTCTTGTCTTGTCTTGTGACTTCAAAAGCAACAAATTATTGAGAAGTACACACATGGCCTTCTTTCTGGTGAACATTCAACATTCTTTAGAACTACTAATGTTTCTTCAGAAGTGAATGTGAACAGTCTTATGTGCTTGGTGTGTTTCTGATTCTCTAGACAACAATCTTGAATTAACTATAATTTCTTATATGCAAACTCAAGAAACTTATTAGAACTCAAATTTTTTCTCATCAAATATATGTGTTGTTATCATCAAAATATCGAGATTATAATGTAGACACAAATCTTGTCCTAACAGTTTGGATGAAGGAAACATATTCATGAGTAAGAATCTAAAAGGGGTTATTGCAAATCAGACATTATATTCCACTCAACACACAACTCATTCGTAAATGGAAACTTTAATCAATCTCGAGAACATGTATAATCAAACTGTGCAGTCCAAAGCAAAAGAAATAATCTGTAACGGGATAGATTTAAAGATTGTGGTTCCTAAACTCACTTCTCATTTATGTAAGAAATTTGCTTGATTGTTTTGATGAAGGAGTTGGATTGGTAATACTCCATCAGTTTCTAACTTCTCAATGTTTATTGATGTCCAAATCTTGGTTGGCTTAGCTTTTAGTGTTGTTTTTAGAATATGGATGGGAAATTCCCTAACACAATGTCTTTCATTATGCTTGTTTCTTCTCTGTTTTATATTTTTAATGATGATATTTACTGTAAAAAAATGATCTACAAGAGGAAATACAAAGTTTACTGAGGGTATGCAAATATCACACTTTGCTCAAAGTCAAGCTTCTGGTCATCGATTTAACAAAACACCACTAAATGCTTGCAACACTCACCCATTGATTGAATCACCTGCCTTCTATTGGACTTGGAAAAAACCACTTATATCCCCTTCATGTAACATAAGTGTAATACAGTGGGAGAACTGACTTGTTTTTGTATTTTATCGCAAATGTTACGGATAGCAAGAGTCGCCGCCGACTTTTCTTTTATCCAATAAGGAAATGGTGAAAATAACAGTAAAGACCTTTGAGATTTTTTTGAGTTCCAGGGGTAGATTATGAAAAGGTAAGGTGTTAGCACCCTTTTCATCCATAGTTATTTACAGACTCTTAATCGCTAGCTCACTTTGTTTGAAAATTGCTTTGTGAATGTGTGTTTTGGAAAATATTTTAAAAAAATACCAATTGTAAGGCAACTTTGTAATGATTCTCGTATCTGTTCTCGAGAATGCTTACAAAGTGTTTTTGTTTGAAAATATTTTTGAAGAGTGTTTGTGAAAATATGTTTTGTTTTGAAATGTTTGTGAGCATGTGATTAACAGCGGTCTACCTACTCAAGGTCTTTATTATTCATTTCCTCCTCCTTTAGATAGTGTTATCCTACCATTAGTTAGTAAGAAGCCTTATCGTTGGATGTGAAGGGACATGTACGGGTCATTGTACAGTCATAGAAGGCAACTCGTATGGGCGCTTTAGCAATTTTCATAAGGGACTAGATCATTTACCGAAGGCAACATTCGAAAGTGTCATCGAGGGACTACGATCTTTGTTTTCGGGGGAAAGTGCTAAAGCATCCCCACGTTTGAGGGACATGACTATTTTTGTCGAGGCAGCAAGGATGGTTACCCTAGAGGCGCGCGTGTGTGAAGTGATTGTTTTCAGTTATTTTAGTCTTTGGAATTAGGGTTAGCTATTGTTTGCTTTTATCTTTCCATACAATCCTAATTACTAACAGTAATAGTGAAAATAATAAATCAATAAAGTACATAAAGTAAATGTTCCTACGCTATTACATGACTTCGGGAATGGGGGGGGGTACAAGTAATAAAATGTGGGAAAAGTAAAATCCTAATTATCTATTACAAACCATGAGCAGTTACATTATCATAAAAAAATGCAAAAATAATAAACTACACGAAAATCTAAATAAAAAACGAAAGGAGAAGGAAATTGTTTTTGGCGATGTTCTTGATAAAAAGGTTTGATGTTTAACCTAATAACCTAGATTCATTAATTAATTAAAACCTAAGAAAAACTAATTCATTTTAATTTTAAAAAATAAGAATTTTTTTATTTAAACAAAACTAAACCCTAATTTTGATTAGGATTTGTGAAAAGGTTTTTTTTAGAAAAATTAATTGGTTAAAAAATGGTTTTGGTTTGGTGAACTTAGGGTTTGTAATAAGAAAATAATGGTTTAAAAAAAATTACCAGGGCTGGGTGTTAAACCCACACCCTCTACCCTTTAAACCAACACGTTCACCACCAGGCCAGGCGCGCCTTGGTGACAAGGAATGGGACCAATGCCTTTAGTAATCTACAAAACAATTAAAATTATAAAAACATCAAAATTCCAAAAGGCTCGGATTGAACCCACGCTTTGGCATAGTAAGTCTTTATCGCGCGTGCTTCAACTGCTGGAGCGGTAATACATCTGTTAACTTATGTGAAATGATTAAAAGAAATATTAAACACAAATGCATTGACTAGAGAAATGCTGGAGCCCTAGCTCCGGTCGTCTTCTCTGGTGTCCCTTTTTATTCAACCTGCAAAAATAAGAGATGTTAGCAAACAAAAAGTACCCTACCCCCCTAAATCGAGGTCTGCGAGTTCAATGGGATGCTTAGTTTTGACTGAAACAGAATGGTTACGGAGCTATGGTTATGGAAACCTAGATCTGTGCAAATTTGACATATCACGATTCTGATAGCATGAATGCCATGCGATTCATTTTTCCTGCAAATGGAGACCTTATGAGCATGTTAGAAAGGTCAGTATGCAATAAAACATGAAAGGAATCAAGATTGAATTTTTTGCAAAAAAACATGCAACGACGATGTATGCATGCAAATTCTGGAGGGTTTGGATCATTGTATTGGGTCCATTCTTACTATGTACCTCTTCAGGAATCGATTGGGAGTGAAAGAATGTTTGGAAGATGGCTGCAAACTAAGGTTCGGAGGTTGCCTTAGTTTGATGATTTTGTGATTTTTTGGAGGTTTCTTTTAACAAGGATTTTTTTCGTGGCCTTTGTGTCTTAATAATGGAGAATATATAAGTGTGAAATTAGGTCAACAACATGGGCTTGGACCTTTGTTAATAAGCCTTGTTTTCTATCTTATTTATTTTTTAATTAATAATGAATAAATAAAAAATAATTAAAATAAAATAAGTCAAGGGTTACATGAACAAGATCTGAGGTACATAAGGAGTGTAGTACACACGTGGACTCTGAAACAATGGCCCAATAGACCAAAATATCAAGTTTGCTCAATTTGAACTTCAAGCATTTGCTCAAAATTTCCCAACATGCACTAGTCATAACTCTCAATTTTCATCTTTTGAAGGTGATATTGGAATTTTTGGAAAGCTCAATATGGCCTCTATAATCCCTCTTTTTATCATTTTTGTATTTGAAGACTTTATCCTTATGTAAGTTGCCTTGAAAAAAAGTGTTTTTTTGTTGACTTTTGAAATGATCTATAATGTATTGGCTCATATCTCTCAAATGAAGCATTTTTTGGACTTGAGCTTAGAGAGACAAAGTTGTAGATAAATGAATTTACTTAAAAATGAGCTTAGGTTTGGGAAGATCTGTTGAAGCATGGGAAATTTATGCTTGGTCAAAGTTCAGTTGACTTCTCCTAAGGAAAACCCTAATTTGGCAACTTTTGACTTTTGATGGTTTGGGAGTTTTCTTGATGAATCATGATCAACCCTTGATAAAGTGATGAATATAACTTCAAAATCTTTATGTTGACCAAAAAATATTGAAGTTTGATTGTATGTTGACCACAATTGACTTTTTGTCCAATACAGTTGATTTTCAGTCATCTGAGTCATTGACTGAGCAAAATTTTGATGCAAGGCTTGAAACTTGATATGAGCATTATTGAAGAAAAATGAGGAACTATGGAAACCACTTGCGGCCTTTGAAATCTAAATTTCCTTGTGTGATATGAAACCCTAGTTGTGGACCTATTGCTTAGGTTTAGAACTTATCTAATCAATTCTTAAGGATCCTTGAGCATTTGAGAACCCTAGGAGAATGTCTTGAAGAAAAGAGAGGGAAAATTTTGGGGTACAACAGTTTCCCATGTTCAATCTTCTTAAAATTGAGGAGTTAGATTGACATGTCTGTCATTCGTTATCTGAAGATGGAAGAGGATTGAACACTTAATTTCCTAGAAATTTTCATTTGCATGTGCATGAAGTAACATTGTTGGTTGATCGTATTGCTTGAATAGGCTTAAAGATGCCATTTGGAGAGATGACAGAATGTCGTCGGAGATGGGCTTATAGATTGCATCCAAGGTAATTGTTAATAAGAGTATTAGAATGAGTCTACGCTTGACTTCATATGAAGAATTATTTCCAAAATGAATCTCTGGGAAGGTGCTTAAGTAATTGCTTGTCAGATTTAGTCTCTGAGGGAAATGCTTGTCAGAATTCAGTCTCTAAGGTAAATGCTTGTCATGTAGATAGTCGCCTCGTCATGTTTCGGGAATTGATCTACAGTCTGTTTTTGTTGGTAAACTTGTGCTGTTTTGGGAATTCATACCACCTGGCCATGTTGATAGTTTCCCCGTCCTATTTGGGAGTTAATATTTGCCTGATTATAAAGATAATTTCCCCATCCTGTTTCGGGAGTTAATATTTGCCTGGTCATAGAGATAGTTGCCCTATCCCGTTTTGAGAATTAATCTTTAACCGTTCTTTGTTGGTAAACTGGTCCTATTTCGAGAATTCATATCGCCTGGTCGTACAGATACTTGCCCCTTCCTATTTTAGGAATTAATCTTGGACCTGGTCATCTAGATAGTTGCCCCGTCCTGTTTAAGGAATTTATCTACGACCTATTTGAGAATTATTGATGATATTCGTCTGTTTGTGAACTTTACTTGAAAAGATAAAATTAGTCTTTATGCAATTTCATGATGGATGTATGCATTGCGTAATGATGTTCTCAAAGTAAATGAGAGTATGCTATATGTGTTTCGTATGCATATGCTATGATACTTGTAAATGATGTATGGATTCAAGATGTCGTTGGAGTGTATCAGTAGCTTTGTGTAACATCTTTGCTAGGGAAAATAAATCCATGAATGTCGTTGGGGATAAAGCATGTGAATCTTCAATCTTGTTTAGAATGTTTCCACTGGGGATTCCTGCTTTCTGTTTAAGGATACTCCGTTGGGAATGTTTGACTTCTGCTTAGGGATAGAAGAGTTCAGGAACATAGGTTGTTCATTGCTCTATTGGGGAATTTAGTTCTTATATACCCTGACTGGGGATAAAAGAGATGAATAATCTTCAGAGGTGCTGTATGACCGAGTTTCCGATATGGACGTCAACTCTTCTCAGGGAGGAAAAAGTTAAATGGTGTTTGGCTCGATTTTAGATTCTGTAGCAACTCTCTGGGGATAGCAACCTGGACTAAACTTTGCTGGAGAAGAGGATATTTCCCGGGATTTGTAGTAGTCATGGGAATGAACTTTGCTTGGGAAGTTACATTCTATTGGGGAAATAAACCATGTTGTGGAAATAAACCCTGCTGGAGAAATAAACCTTGTTGGAGAAATATACTCTGCTGAAGAAGAGAAATCCTGTAGAGGATTTGGTAGCATTGGGGAAATAACTTAGTTAGGGAATTGAATTCCTGTGAAATGTGTTGAGGATGTTTCTGTTATATGTTTTAGAAATTATTCAACTCCTTTATTATCTAGGGGGATCTGCTAGAGAGTATGGTCATGTTAACTGCTGGAGGATGCCCTAATTTCAATATTGAAAGCATAATAGACATGCAGGAGCTATGTACCTCCGTCGTGGATGAGCTTGTCAAGGTAACTACTTTGTGGGGATAATCTCATGGAGGTTGCTCTGTGGGGATTTGTGGATGACTTGAATGTTATCCCAATTCCTAGAGTCTTTAGTAAATGTTGATTCCTATTTTTATGCATATAATTGTTAACAGTAATCTTATTCATATGCATATGTTCATTCAATTTAGTCATTGGATGTCTTTGCAAACAAAACAGAAAAGATAAAATGAAATTTGAATTCTGAAATTGTATTTGTATTGATGATTCGCCTATAAATAGGCGGTCTTTGTACATAGAGACAGAAATCCTAGTAAGGAAATTGTCACGAAATCAAAAGAGTAAAAACAAAACATATAGTTGTGTGTAAACGACCACATCGAGTTTCAACTCTACTATTGCCCCTATGTCTTCGAGCATCTCATCCCTTGCTATCGAAAGAAGTTGTCTGAATTGATCTGTACGATTTGAACTTGACGTTGGTAACAAAGTTTACTGTACATAGATGATCCTACGGGACATAGTCGTATGCTTTAATTTATAACTTTTTCCTGGACCTCCGTTTCAGGTTTTCGGTCCACCGGGATACCCTTTTTTGCCCAAGCCTCCTTTTCCGGATCTCGACTTTCGGATGTAAAATTTTTACATGTATATCCCTGATTTTTTCCTGAACCATTTTGGTTCGTCGGGATGCCCTTATTTTTGCCTAGGCCAGTAAACCAAGCAGGTCATATTCATGCGTAGTATCTTTTGACTATGTTCGTGTTCACATGGTGCGGAAAATCTTCACCGTCCATAGTGGTAAGTATCATAGCACCTCCATTAAATATCTTCTTAATCACAAATGTCCCTTCGTGGGTGGGAGTCCATTTTCCCTTGGGATCACTTTGTGGTAGGATGATGCACTTTATTACCAAGTCACCAGCCTGATATACCCGATGCTTGACCTTTTTGTTGAAAGATTTGATCATACACTTCTGGTACATCTGACAATGGCAAATAGCCGCAACCCTCTTCTCGTCGATCAAGTTTAACTGGTCCAACCTATTCTGAATCCACTCATCCTCGTCCAGATCTATGTCCTTCATAATCCTTAGAGAAGGAATCTGGTCTTCGACAGGTAGGACAACTTCCATTATGTAGACTAGAGAGAACGGGGTTTCCCCAGTTGATGTATGAACTGAGGTACGATAGCCATGAAGAGAAAATGGTAACATATCATGCCAATATTTATATGTCACTGTCATCTTTTGTATAATCTTATTAATGTTCTTGTTGGCGGCTTCCACTGTGTCATTACTTCCGTCGATACGAAGAAGAGTTGTGATGCTTGATCTTGAACTGCATACAGAGTTCAATAATCATAGTATTGTTAAGATTAATACCATTGTCCGTGATAATACTTTTGAGGATTCCATACCGACAGATGAGGTTATTTTTAATGAATCAGGAAACAACATTCTTGGTGATGGAGGCAAATGTGGTGGCTTAAACCCACTCCGTGAAGTAAACAATGGCGACGAGGATGAAACAATGACGGTTAGAGGAAGTAGGTTTGATTTCTCAAATCATATCAAGGCCCTACATTGCAAATGGACAAGGTGAAGTCAAGACATTCAAAGGAATCAGAGGCACATGTACTTTATCAGCATAAATATGGCATTTGTGACAAGTTATGGAATGATGATGGCAATCAATTTCCATGGTCGACCAATAATAAACTACTCTTAGAATTTTCTTAGTCATCGTATGCCCGTTGGGTTGAGTACCAAAGATACCTTCGTGCATATCTTCCATAATCTTCTAAGCGTCCTTCTTGTCCATACATCGAAGCAAAGTCGAATCATGGTTGTGCTTGTACAAAATTATGTTGCTCAGGAAGAACTTGGCAGAGAACCTCTATAGGAATTTCTTGTCATTTATAGATGCTCCTTCAGGGTACTCTTGAGCCTTGAGGTATCTCTTCACTTCATGAAACCAAGGCTTCTTTTCTACTCTGTCAGTGTCAACTTCATAGCAATGTGTTGGTTCATCTAGTCTTTTAATAGTAACTCGAGGAGTTTCATTGTCCCATCTGACTTTGGACACAAATGAAATGGTAGCTATGTTAGAACAAAGTTTGGTTCTAATCATATCTTAGAGTTTTTATGATAACAATGAAATAAATTTTGTGAAATATATTTTATACTCTGATGTGTATGTTCTATAAATTTAGATGATGTTCTGACTCATACATCTCAAGAAAGAAACATCATTCTACGCAAGTCTAAAGAAAACTCTGAATGAAGCACTCCAAGGAAAACTCTGATGAAAAGCAATCCTAAGCAACCTCTAATAAAGCTAGTTGAAGCAAAGATTTGAAAGAAGCACGCTGAAAGAAACATCTGATAATGCAAGCTGAAGCAAACTCTGATGAACATAAAATGAAGAATACTCTGATAGAATAAAAGTTAAAGTAAACTCTGAAGTGGCAACGCTGCAAGCAAACTCTTAAACTTTCAGAGACAAGCTCTGACAGTATCATTGGTCATTTAATGCTAAGACGGTTAACGCACTCAAGTGGTACTATGCACGAGAACATTGGAAACATAAAGACCAAGCCAACACGCATCATTAATGCATACACTCTCTTCAAGGAAATAACGGTCAAGACTGGAAGCTATATATAGAAGATCATTTGTTTCAAATAAAGGTTACTAATCCACGAAAAACATACTAACACTCATTGTTTTCATTCTTGTAAACTAATACTGTATAGTGGGTAAATCTTAAGTATTGATCAACAATCTAAGTGACAAATCACAGTTTGTGATAAAGCTTATTAGAAGCGTTCTGATTCACAACTGTTAAGAGATAATTTTTGTAAGTGTTCCTTGAGAGACCAGTTGGGTCAGATTTCTCAAGAGGGCTAGGACTAGTTGAGTCTTGGAGGTGTTAGTCACTTGAAGTTGGCTTGTGAATTTTATTATTAGTCACAACAGTTTGGTTGTGCACTTGTAATCAGTTTTATTATAGTGGATTAAGTCCTCGTTGAGAGAGGCGAAATCACCTTGGCGGGTGGACTGGAGTAGTTTGAGTTTCAAACAACCCAGGATAAAAATACCTGTATCTTTCCATTAGTATTGCGCGAGAAAAAGAAAAAACTTATTCACCCCCCCCCCTTATAAGTGTTTTCTAACTCTTCAATTGGCATCAAAGCTCTATTTCTAGGTGCAAACACCCAACAATGTCAGAATAAGATCCAAAAGGAAAATACTATGGCAACTGAACAAAACAACAACAACAGCACCAAACTTCCCGTGTTTGATGGAGAAGACTTTGAATACTGGAAGGATAGACTAGAAAGTTTCTTTCTAGGTCATGATGTTGATCTATGGGATATGGTCCTAGATGGTTACACTCATCTAGAAGATAAAGACGGAAACAAGATTGACAGAAAGAACATGGATAAACAACAAAAGTTAGATTTCAAGAATCACCACAGAGCCAAAAACATCTTTCTGAATGCTATCTCTAAAACGAAATATGAGAAAATCACCAACAGAGACACATCACATGACATGTTTGAGTCTCTCAAAATGACTTATGAAGGAAATGCTCAAGTAAAAGAGACAAAAGATCTGGCTCTCATCCAGAAGTATGAAGCCTTCAAAATGGAAGAAAATGAGTCCATTGAAGCTTTGTTCTCAAGATTCCAAACTCTGACCGCTGGCCTGAGAGTTCTGAACAAAGGATACACCAAGGCAGACCATGTTGAGAAAATTATCAGAAGTTTACCCAGAAGATGGGCACCTATGGTTACAGCATTCGAAGTGTCAAAATATTTGAATGATATATCCCTTGAAGAACTTATCAGTGCATTAAGAAGTCATGAGATAGAACTTGATGAACATGAGCCTCAGAAGAAAGGTAAGTCTGTCGCCATTAAATCTATTAAAAATATGAAACTAATGCTTTTCAGCAAGAAGAAGGAAACTCTGAAGATTCTGCATCAGAAGAAGATGAGTTATCTCTGCTCTCCAGAAGGATCAACCAGATGTGGAAGCACAGACAAAAGAAGTTCAGAAACTACAAGAGGTCAGAAGATAAATCAGAATCTTCTGGACATAAGAAGTCAAGAAGGAGAGATATAGTCTGCTATGAATGTAAAGAACCAGGACACTACAGAAGTGATTGTCTTAAGCTACAAAGAGAAAGACCAAAGAAAAGGTTTGGAAGAAAGAAAGGCATGATGGGCACCTGGGATGATTCAGAATCTTCTGAAGCTGAATCTGACTCTGAAGATGAACATGCTAATCTAGCATTTATGGTTACCACAGCAGATGACGATGACTCAGAACCGAAAGAGGTATTCTCAGAATTTTCTAGAGCTGAACTTGCTGAAAGCTTATCCGAACTTCTTGAAAACTACAGTAAACTAAAAATCAAATACAAGAAACTCAAAAAGAATCTTTCATCTGATTTTGAGAAACTTGAAACAGAAAACTCTGAACTTAAAGAAAACATTTTTAAACTCAAAGAGGAAGTTCAAAAATTTCAAAAGATTTCTATTTTAGACTCTGCTTCAAGTTCAAGAGATATTCTTAAAGAATATGACTCTAGTTTTTAAACGTTTCTTGCTAAAAGAATAGATAGAAGAAGAATGGCTTCAATGATCTATGGTGTTAGTGGAAATAACATAAGGGGTATTGGATATGAAACTCCCAAAGGGAAAGAAACATATAAACCTAAGCATGTCGAGGAAATGGTTATCACATATAAACCACTACACAAACAATTTAGTTTTAGGCACACACATGATATCAAATAGACTTCTCACTCTGAGAATTCTTATGCAAAATCAAAGTTCAACCAGAACTTTAGAAACTCTAAAAAAAAAGGACCCAAAAAGAAATGGGTACCCAAGGAGAAAATAATCTATGTTGCAGATGTCCTTAACAGTTCAGTTGAAACACAAGTCATGGTACCTGGACTCTGGTTGCTCGCGACATATGATGAGAAGAAAGTCTATGTTCCAAAGTCTGGAACTTAAATTTGGAGAAGATGTCAAATTTGGAGGAAATCAGAAAGGAAAGATTATTGGTTCTAGAACCATTGGAAACGGTGACCTTCCTTCTATAACTAATGTCCCATTGGTAGAAGGATTAGCGTATAACTTGATGTCCATAAGTCAATTAAGTGACAACGGTTATGACATAATCTTTAATCAAAAATCTTGTAGAGCTGTTAGTCAAAAAGATGGAACAATCCTTTTTACTAGCAAGAGAAAGAACAACATCTATAAAATTGATCTTTCTGACCTTAAATCTCAAAATGTAAAATGCCTTATGTTTGTTAGTGATGAGCAATGGGTTTGGCACATAAGATTGGGGAATGTTAGCATGGGAAGAATATCTCAAATTAACAAACTCAATCTAGTCAGGGGACTTCCCAATCTGAAGTTCAACTCAGAAGCTCTGTGTGAAGCATGTCAGAAAGGAAAATTTTCAAAACCTTCTTTTAAGTCAAAAAATGTTGTTTCTTCCTCTAGGCCGTTGGAACTTCTTAACATTGATCTGTTTGGACCAGTTAAAACTGCATCCATTAGAGGCGAGAAGTATGGATTGGTCATTGTTGATGACTACAACAGATGGACATGGGTTAAGTTTTTAAAACACAAGGATGAGTCACATTCTGTGTTCTTTGACTTCTGCAACCAAGTGCAAAATGAAAAAGAGTTTAGAATCATAAAAGTTAGAAGTGATCATGAAGGAGAATTTGAAAATCATTATTTTGAAAAGTTTTTTAAAGAAAATGGAATTTCTCATGATTTCTCTTGTCCTAAAACTCCCCAACAAAATGGAGTTGTAGAATGAAAGAATAGAACTTTGCAAGAAATGGCCAGAACCATGATTAATGAAACCAATATGGCTAAACACTTCTGGGCAGAAGCATTGAACACATCATGTTATATTCAAAATAAAGTCTCTATAAGACCTATTCTTGAAAAGACTCCTTATGAATTATGGAAAAACAGAAAACCTAACATTTCATATTTTCATCCTTTTGGATGTACTTGCTATATTCCGAATACTAAAGATAATCTGAACAAGTTTGACTCTAAGGCACAAAATTGTTTTCTACTTTGATATTATGAACGCTCAAAAGGATATAGGGTATACAACAAAGAAACTCTGATTGTTGAGGAATCAATCAAAGTCAGATTTGATGATAAGCTTGGCCAGCAAAAGCCAAAGCAGAATGAAAATCCTGCAGGTACAGAAGATCATCTTACAAACTCTAAAGAGTCAGAAGCAAAGGACAACTCAGAAGATCCCTCTATTATAATGCCCTGGACAATATAAGAATTTCTTAACAAACCTCACAGAATAGATTCCCCATAATCACATCAGCACCTCCAGAAAATGTGATTATTGGAAAGAAAGAAGATCCCATCAGAACAAGATCCTCCTTCAGAAACAATGAAGAATCACTGTTTGGATTGGTCTCTCTGATTGATCCAACCTCAATAGAGGAAGCTCTATAAGACAATGATTAGATCCTAGCTATGCAAGAAGAACTAAATCAATTTTCCAGAAATGATGTGTGAGATCTAGTTCCAAAACCTAAAGGATTCAATATCATAGGAACAAAATGGGTTTTCAGAAACAAGTTAAATGATCAAGGAGAAGTTGTTAGAAACAAAGCACGACTGGTTGCACAAGGTTATAGTTAACAATAAGGAATTGATTATAACGAAACCTTTGCCCCAGTCGCCAAGTTAGAATCAATTAAATTATTAATTTCTTTTGTTGTTCAACACAACATCTCATTATATCAAATGGACGTTGACAGTGCATTTTTAAATGGTTACATAAAAGAAGTTTATGTCCACCAACCTCCAGGTTTTGATGACTCAAAATATCCAGAACATGTTTTTAAACTGAAAAAGTATATGTACGGTCTGAAACAAGCTCCCAGAGCTTGGTATGAACGTCTGAGTAACTTTCTTTTAGAAAATAATTTTATCAGAGGGAAAGTGGACACTACCTTATTCAGAAAAACATTTAAAAATTACATTTTAATTTGTCAAATATATGTAGATGATATTATTTTTGGAACTTCTAATGTCTCTCTTGGAAGAGAATTTGCTGAGTCTATGCAGGCTAGATTTAAGATGAGCATGATGGGAGAACTAAAATTATTTCAGGGAATTCAAATTAATCAAACTCCATAAGGTACTTACATACATCAGTCAAAGTATGTTAAAGAACTTCTGAAGAAATTCCAGCTATCAGAAAGTAAAGAAGAAAAGACACCAATGCATCCTACATGCATTTTGGGAAAAGATGAGGTAAGTAAGAAAGTAGATCAGAAACTCTATAGAGGTATGATTGGATCTCTTCTCTATCTGACTGCATCTAGACCAGATATATTATTCAGTGTTTGTTTATGTGCAGATTCCAATCAGATCCTAGAAAATCTCACTTAACTGTTGTTAAGAGAATTCTGAGGTATCTGAAAGGTACTACTAACCTTGGATTGGGTTACAGAAGATCCAAAGAGTTTAAACTAGTAGGTTATTGTGATGCTCACTTTGCTGGAGATAAAATAGAACGAAAAAGCACCTCTGGAAGCTGTCAGTTTCTGGGTGATAACATTATATCATGGTACAACAAGAAGCAAGCCACTATTGGACTATCAACAACTGAAGCATACTATATATCTGCTGCTGCATGTAGCACTCAGATGATCTGGATAAAGATCCAGCTGGAAGATTATCATCTATATGAAAGTAAGATTCTTATCTTCTGTGATAATACCTCTGCTATTTGTCTTTCAAAAAATCCCATCTTACATTCTAAGGCAAAACATATAGAAATTAAACATCATTTCATAAGGGACTACATTCAGAAAGGAATCCTAAGTTTAAACTTCATAGACACAGACCATCAATGGGCTGATATTTTCACTAAACCCCTTTCTGAAGATAAATTTAAATTCATTCTGAAAAACATCAGTATGGAATTTTGTCCTGAATGAAATTTTTTTTCTCTATATGTGTTTCCAGAATGTTCTGAAATGAATGTTCAGATTAACTACTCTTCAGAAGTGAGAAGAGGAGTTACATCATAAGCCATTCATAATGTTCTGAAATTTGTCTAACGTTTCATTACACAAATGGTTCAGAAGTTCATTACATTAAACCAGCTGTCACATGCTACCCTCAGAAGTTGGACGCGTGTTTCAACTCTGAAAGGTCACGCATGCGTGTGCTGCTATTGAGACGCCATTTCGAGGTAACTGTTCAGATTTGATCAAATCTCATGCCTCCCCTAAATGTCAAATTTCATTAATTACTAGTAATTATTTTTTCTTAATTTCAATCGTTCAAAATCCTTTACTGGTTTTATTACATTAAAAAAAATTTTAACCTATAAATACCTTGCAAAATTCCCCTCTTTTACTTTTTACTCTCTCTCTCAAAGTTTCAATCGCTTCTACATTTTTGTGCAAACTCCCTCTATCTTTTTCAAAATCCTAAACCTAAACGTTCCAAATGGCTTCATCTTCATACCCTTCCGAAAGCATTCCTGTTTCTTCAAGAAGCTCTCAACATGCAGAAAGATATGTCATTCCTGAGAGAACAACGCTCATACCTATTGATAGCTTGGAAGTGGTTAGTGAACTTATGGTCGATTTTGATAATCCGAAAGCAAATGGATTTGATTTGTTTCCGGCTGTGGAGTTCCAAGGGTGGAAAAATTTCTTTGATCATCTAGTTGGACCGGTGTTCCCTCATCTTGTCAAGGAATTCTAGATTCATGCCATTGCTTCTCCAAAGGTCATCCTTTCATTCGTCATGGGCAAAGAGATTTCCATCACTAAGAATCTCATAAGGAGGCTTCTAGGCTTTGAAGGAAATGGTGTTACTGGAATCTCAAGTGGAAGAATGGATATGTCTAAAGTTTATGCTGAGATTTTTACTATTGGGAAAGCTTCCAACAAGGTCAGAGATTTGAAGAACAAATATAAAATCTAGGCAAGAATCATTCATGGCTGCATTTATCACAGGAAGGAAACCAGTTCTCCTGACTACATCAATGCTAACCAACAATATCTTTTGTTCTGTCTTGGCAAAAATGTTAAGATTGATCTGCCCTATCCTCTGTTCAACAATCTCTGGACGCATGTGAAGGAAACCAGGGAAACTGAGAGGGTAAAAAACCCTAAGTCAAAAAGAAATTGGATCCCTCTGGGAAGATTAATCTCATACATTCTGACAGAGAATGGTCTGATAGCTCATTTAGAAGACGCCAACTTGCTTGGAGAATTGGAGCCCACGCGTGGAAAAGCTCTGACTGGGAAGAACCTTCTCAAAAGGAAGCTGATTGACAAACTTCTAATGGAACCTACTCCCTATGTGTCAGCAACTGTCACCAGAAGGAGAATCCATGTAGAAGATTTTCCTCTCTTCAACTCTGGTGATCATCCTGAGATCATTCTGCATTTCATTGAAGGTTGCAAGGAGAGTGGCATTCCCATTGACGCTGCAAGGCTTCAAGGAAGGAATGTACCTGCTCCTTAAGTGTTTCTCCAGAAGCAGAAGAAAAGGCAAGTTGTACAAGGTCCCTCAGAAGAAGAAGAAGAAATCTTCAGGTATGTCCACTGAAATCATCTCTGTTTGTGACTATGTACGTAGAACACCATCTGCTGAACCCCAAACTCTAGGAGATATTGAAGTAGACATAGACCTCACCATTCCCTCTGAACCCCTCTAAAATAACCCTCAAATTGATCAGGTTCTATCTGACATAGACAATTTCGATACTGTAGCTACTACACAAACTCAACCACAACCACCACTCTCTCCACATATATCTCAACCTAACACATCTACTTCTTCTCCCCACCAACAAAATCCAAATACTCCTGCTTAAAACCCTCTTCCAACATCCCTCATCAGACCTTTATCCCCAAGATCCTCTGAGTGGTATGATGGTTTTTGGAGATTACCAGGAATAAATATGCCTCTGGCTACACAACCTCCGTCCTTCATCACCCCCTCTGAAAACATTTTCGCTGTGAATGAATCCCCTGCACTTATTCCCTTTTCCTCAGCCCAAACCACCATCATCATATCTCCTGACATCACACCTCCTACGTCACCTGAAATTCCCACACCTACCTCACCAGAACCCGCATCACCTCACTCTCTAGAACCAACCTTTAGTCTATCCTCATCAGAACCTCCTGAACCATCTGAACCTTCTGACTTTCTTAGGACAATAGTTGATCCTGAATCTCTACGCTACCTGCAAATAAAATCCACCAAAAAGGATGTTCCTAAACCAACCCCAAAACCTGTTCAGTCAGATGTTACTGTATGTTTTCAGAATTTTGCAACATAAATGCAGTCGTGGATAGACCTGCTGAAGGAAAACAGTGCTAGAAACCTGAACCCAACTGCATGTGATTTTATGTGGGGAAGCATTCTGAAGGAAATTCAATGATGAAATCCTCAATTTGTAAGATCTGTGCTATACTCAGGTTCTTGAGAATTTCACCCAGAATCTGAATGCCTTCAAGACAGAAGTGGTAAATATCTGGGATAAAAAGTCTCCACTACAAATTACCAACGCTCCATTACCACTTGCTGCCCACATGGAAATTTCAGAAGATGAATCTGAAGATGGCTCTGAGTCAGATCCCAATCCCTTGGCAATGACTCTGTATCACCAACCTTCTGCTAAAGCTTCCTCTGAGAAAGTGCCAACTCTTCTGATTGTAGGCTCTGGCTCTGCTGCTTCTGCTCCAAAGGTTGTATCTTCTAAAGCTGCTTCAACATCTGCTCCCTCTTCGCTGGTGATGGATACTCTGAATGAACTGAAGAAGGAAAATGAATCCATCCATGAAAGTTTGGACAAACATGATGAAACCAACAAGGAAATCAGAACTTGGATGATGAAACAAGAGGAATCCTCAAATTAAATCAAGAATCTTCTTCTTTCTCTTGTCTCTCGTCAATCTTAGTTTTAATTTTTTTCCAATTTTCTTGTTGTTTTTGTTTTATACCTCTGTCTTTTGAATCTTCAATATACAAATATTTTAAATTATCTTTATTTTTTTTACTTTTTGATTATGACAAAAAGGGGGAGAAAATAAGATTTTGATCTGATCCATGATAACAGTTATGGGACTAAGTCTCAAACATTCCAAACAAAATACAAAGCTCTTTTTTTTAAGAGATATGCATGTAGCTCAAGACTTTAAAAGACTAAGCTCTGAACATCATCTGGAAAATAACTACTAAAGAAACTCCGAAAGAAAAATGTCTAAAAGCTATGAAGAACAAATCTCAGGAAGTTTCCCTTATGATTTTAAACTCTTTGATTTTTTTTAGAAGAAGAAATATCAATCTCAGGGGATATTATCAATCTCAGGGGGAGATTCTCACTCTTGCACAATTTTTTTTTAAATCAAAATCTAAATTGTTTTGTCATCATCAAAAAATGGGAGATTGTTAGAACAAAGTTTGGTTCTAATCATATCTTAGAGTTTTGATGATAACAATTAAATAAATTTTGTGAAATATATTTTATACTCTGATGTGTATGTTCTCTAAATTCAGATGATGTTCTTACTCATGCATCTCAAGAACGAAACATCATTCTACGCAAGTCTAAAGCAAACTCTAAAGGAAGCACTCCAAGGCAAACTCTGATGAAAAGCAATCCTAAGCAACCTCTGATAAAGCTACCTGAATCAAAGATTTGAAAGAAGCATGCTGAAAGCAACATCTGATAATGCAAGTTGAAGCAAACTCTGATAAACATAAAATGAAGAATACTCTGATAGAAGAAAAGTTAAAGTAAACTCTAAAGTGGAAACGCTGCAAGCAAACTCTTAAACTTCCAGAGACAAGCTCTGACAGTACTGTTGGTCATTTAATGCTAAGACGGCTAACGCACTCTAGTGGTACTACACATAAGAACATTGGAAACATAAAGACCAAGCCAACACGCATCATTAATGCATACACTCTCTTCAAGGCAGTAACGGTCAAGACTGGAAGCTATATATAGAAGATCGTTTGTTTCAAAGAAAGGTTACTGATCCACGAGAAACATACTAACGCTCATTGTTTTCATTATTGTAAACTAATATTGTATAGTGGGTAAATCTTAAGTATTGGGCAACAATCTTAGTGATAAATCATAGTTTATGATAAAGCTTATTAGAATCATTCTGATTCACTACTGTTAAGAGATAATTTTTGTAAGTGTTCCTTGAGAGTCCAGTTGTGAAGTAGTGAAAAACACAAGAAGGGGGGGGGGGGGGGGTTGAATTGTAAAACTGAAAATCAATTGCAATGAACAAGATATTTTGATCCTGGTTCGTTTGATCTCAAACTACTCCAGTCCACCCGTCAAGGTGATTTCGCCTCTCTCCAACGAGGTCTTAATCCACTATATTCAACTGAATATTACAGACTACTTTAACAACTGCTAAAGCCTTCTTGATGCAAACCACAACCCGGTTTGTCAAGGAAACACTTTCTTACAAAGAAGATAAATCTGAGTGTGAATGTTTTCTACAAAACTGTATCACAACTGTGATGTATACACAACTTAAGCTTATGAAACTAGATTGCTAAACAATGATTGAATAGAGGAATGTGTAGTGTTTAGCAAACTGAGAGAAGGAAGATTATGATCATCTTTTAGGCGTGTAAAGATTTGAAGAGCATTAGCCAATTCAATCTTCATAGTCTTGTTTATATAGCACTGAGATTATGAACGTTGGAGCAATATTCTTGATTCAATGCTAATAACAAACTTTCCTTATCGAGCAGATCTTGTCTGGAATGAGGCCGTTGGTATTAATTTGCTTTCAATGCACAGTACCGTTGCTTACTTACTGCATGTTCTGGATTGGCTCATTCTGACTCTGCTTATCTGCTGATGAACTGTAGTTTTCTTTATCAGAGTGTTGAGCGCAGTTCTGTTCATCAGACTTCAGTATACACGTGAGTTAATCTTCTGATTCTGACATTCTGATATGGCAACTTCTGATGCTGATGTCAGGAACCAAATTTCTGATGCTGATTAGGTGTGATCTTGCTTATACCAATCAGAGTATCTGCAAATCAGAACGTAATAATTTAGACAGCAAATAGTTCATACATGAATCATATAAATAATATATCTTTTTACTTTGTTATCATCAAAACTTAAACATAGGGTAGTAGATTCAAACTTTGTTCTAACAATCTCCCCCTTTTTGATGATGACAAAAACTAGATATTTTTTAATTGAAAATAACATGAAAAGGTATCAGAGATATGCATCAGAGTAAGAAGTTATCAAAGATAAGGGATAAAGAGATATCAGAGTTGAGAGATACTCCCCCGAGTTTATTACTTCCCTTTTTGATTACAAGTGTTCTTCAGGATCAGATCTTTTTGCCTTTCTTTGAACATCAGAGTATCAGAGTCTTTGACTATCAGAAGCTTTTAGATCAGCATATTAGAGCAGAGCTTCAGATCAGCGTATCAGAGCTTTTCTTGTCAGAGCTTTGCTTTGGATCAGAGTATCAGAGCGGATCAGAGCTTCAGAGCTTTTAGTCTTTAGAGTGTCCAGGAGCTTCCTTGTACCTGTAGACTTTAAGCAAAACAGAAAACATTTTCAAGTATAATAGAGTTAGAATGTTCGAGAATTTTTGTCTTAGTAAACCGTTATTGTTTAAAATATCATTCTTGTTCTCCCCCTTTTTGTCAGCAATCAAAAAGTGTAGGTGATGTGCTAAAACAGTTAAGATCAGAAAAACTTGTCATATTAAAAAGGTTCAGAATCAAACAAAACATATTCAAACAGTACATCAGAACATCAAAGAAAACATGAAAATGACATGAATGAAAAGACTAAGGTTGGGGAGGAAAGCGTGTGAACAGGTTCTCCAGCATGGCTTTGATCTGATCAACAGTCTCATTCTGCTTGTGCACCATGCTGACAACAGTGTCAATCTTGCTATCCTGCACATTCATTCTTTCTTTCATCTTCTGGTCATTTTCATCCATCCTCTGCTGCAGACGCATGTCATTCAGCTTCAGCTCTTCCAGAGTCTGCCTGTCCAAGGCAGCTTGAGAAACATCAGAAGCAGGAAGCTTCTGAGAGCTTTCTGCAACATCTTCTGCTTGACTTGCTTCAGCTTGAATGGTCTTGTCTTCTTCTGGTTGCACCTTTGAAGCTAGCTGTTTCTCAGACCAAGGTTCACTATCCAGAGGGAGCACAACTTCCTGAGGCAGCTGACTTTCAACTTCCTTCAGCAGCTTGCTGAAGTTCTGTTGTGCTTGCTCATAGTTGATATCCTGCAACTTGAGGGCTTCAGCACGTACCCAAAGTCTGAATTGTGACCAGAGCTGGTCAGAGGCAGCTGGGTCAATCATTCCAGGACAGACTTGCTTCAGAGAAGCAATCCATTGCTGCAAACCTGTTTCAAAATTCATAATACCAGAGCCAACATCTGGTTGTTTTGGTTTTGGGATGACTATTTTATGTTTCAGATCAGCAAGACGGTCAAGGCTGGTTAAGTCTATGAAGGTCCTGCTAGGGTTTTTCGGTGGTTTGCTTGGCAGCTATTTGTTTTGGAGATGGAGTGGGAGAATCAGAAATTATGATTGGACTGTTTGGTGTTTTGGGAGTATTTGGTGGTGTAGATTCTGGCGAGGATGGCAGCTGGGCCATGGTGACTGTTGTTCCACATGGCAGCTGGATTGCAAGAGGTTGTGGTTCAGATGATTGAGGTGAATGAGGTTCAGAAGGTGGAGGAGTTTGAGTTTCAGAGTGATGAAACTCAGGTTGAGGTGATGGTGGATGAATTTCTGGTTGAGGAGAGGGAGACGGAATTGCTGGTTGAGGAGAAGTTGTTGGAATTTCTGGTTGTTCATGGATAAGGGGTTCTTCTGGAATGGATGAGAGAGCTTGTTGTTGTTCTGGTTCTTCAGCAGATTGCTGTTGTTCTGGTTGTGGAGGAGGGACAATTTGTGGTTCAGAGTTTGGATTGGCAGAGTGGTCAGAAGTGTGTTGATCAATGTCAGACAGCACTTTGTCAATTGCTGATGTTGTTGAGATTGTTGGTTTGGGATATTTGGTTCTGGGTCTTCTGAGTTTTAATGCCTCAGAAGGGTCATCTTCTGGTTCAGTTTCATCTATTGTTGGGATGGGGATTGAGATTCTATGAGAGGTTGGAGGTGGAATAGATGCTGGAATAGTAGAAGAATTTAAAACAGAAGCAGCAGATAAATTACCTCTTTTCTTGGGTGTCTGCTGGGATGATCCTTCTGAAGGTGCCTTCCTCTTCTTCGTCTCCTTCAAAGTAACTTCTGGTTGAGGTTTGTGCAGATCTTTGATATTCAGATTTGGATCTGTACCATCTGCCTTGCACGCGTCTAAGTATCTGAGAACCACCTCTGGTTTAGATTCTATCTCAGAAAATAAAGGAAAGTCACTCAGTGGAACTCTTCCGCTGGTGATATCAGCAATAGGAGTAGCTCTGGGTTCCTTTTTGATATTCTCTATCAACTTCATTTTCTTCAAGTTCTTCGCGTTCAGAGGCTTCCCAACCGTTGGTTCAATGGTGCTTAATTCTTGAGCTTCTATAAGATGCTCTATCAGCCTATTCTCTGTCAGAATATCTGATATCAACCTTCCAAAGGGTATCCAGTCCCTCTTTGTTCTTTCTTCTTCCCTGGTTTCCTTCACGCTTGTTCTGAGGTGGTTGAATAGAAGATGAGCCAAGTTGATTTTTACCTTCTGATTGATAAAGTAGATCAGAAACTGCTGATCCACATTTATGTAATCAGGGGAACTAGTTGGCTTCCTATGGTTGAAGCACCCCAGAATTATCTTCGCCCAAACTCTGTGATGATCCTTCAGATCTTTGATCTTGCTGCTGGGCACCCCATGGGTGAAAATCCTTTCAGCTATCACACCCACGTCAGCACATCTCTCAGCCATATCAATACAGCGGACGCCACCGCCACTGTAGCCTTTTAACCTTGCTATGTGATCCTCAGAGATCACAATCTTCTTCCCCATAACGAAGGAGGTGACTAGATGCGTTGAAGCCTTCGCATGAATCCAAAACTCCTTGACTAACATAGGGAATGTTGGTCCAACCAACCTATCAAAATACCTTTCCCATTTCTGTGCCCTAACTTCTCCTGTTAGGTCAAAACCGTTTTCCTTCAAGCTTCCAAAATCAATGATCAATTCAGATAACACTTCAAGATTCTTCACAGGAGTGAGGAGTGTTCTGAATGGAACTTGATACTGTTCAGATGATGCTTTCTTCTGAGGACCTGCAGAAGCACTGCTGGAGGTTGCCATGTTCACACTAAAAGATTTTGAGACGAAAAACTGAGAAAAGGGTTTCCAAGAGATGAACACAGAAAAATGCAGAGAATGCTTGAGAATTAGTGAGAATTTGTAAAGAATTAGAATGAGAGGTTAAATAGAGTTCAGAATATTTTTGAAAAAGTAAACGTTTTTAAGAAAGAGAAAAATCATTATTGCGTTTTAAAAGCATGATTACTTTTATTAAATGCTTGCTGATTTTGGGGGATTTGAGAAAGATACTTAAAAACGGTTACCAGACATGTGTCTCAATGCACCCAATCAGCGTTTTGCCTTCTCAGAAGCGTGCACGCGTTCTGCTTCAGAGATTTGCTGATGATTGGATGACACTTGTTTGATGTAGTGATCAGCACGTCTGTCTTTGAGCTTAGACTCTCAGATCTTTAGACTTGCATCTGATACAACCTGCATGTTCTATCTTTCTGAAAGAAGATTGATCAGAAGTTCACAGTAAAACAATTACATTCTGAAGAAAAATATATGGAATTAAAACATTTTCACTCTAGGCAGACTTTCATGCTGAGATGTTTCAGAATGAAATTAAACCTATCTTCTGAAAGGGGTTTAGTAAAGATATCAGCCCATTGATGGTCTGTATCTATAAATTTTAAATTCAAAATTCCTTTCTGAATATAGTCCCTAATGAAGTGATGTTTTATTTCTATATGCTTAGCTCTAGAATGTAAAATGGGATTCTTACTTAAGCAAATAGTAGAAGTATTATCACAGAGTATAGGAATGTTACTCTCAAAAATCTGGAAGTCTTCAAGCTGACTTTTCATCCAGAGCATTTGTGTGCTACATCCTGCTACTGCTATGTACTCAGCTTCTGCTGTTGATAGCGCAATTGTTGATTTCCTTTTGCTGGACCAAGAGATCAGATTTTCTCCCAGAAACTGGCAGCTTCCAGAAGTACTTTTTCGCTCCACTCTGTCTCCAGCAAAATCAGCATCGCAGTAGCCTACTAAGCTGTAATCACTAGATTTTCTATAAAACAAACCCAGATTAGTAGTACCTTTCAGATACTTGAAAATTCTCTTAACAGCTGTTAAGTGAGATTCTCTAGGATCTGATTGGAATCTAGCACAAATACAAACACTGAATAATATGTCAGGTCTTGAAGCAGTCAGATAGAGGAGAGAACCAATCATACCTCTGTAGACTTTCTGTTCTACATTTTTGCTTACCTCTTCTCTTTCCAGAATGCACGTGGGATGCATTGGAATCTTTGATGGCTTACATTCTGAGAGGTCAAATTTCTTCAGAAGATCTCTGATGTATTTGCTCTGATGAATGTAAGTTCCCACTGGAGTTTGATTGATCTGAATTCCTAGAAAGAATTTCAGTTCCCCCATGAGGCTCATCTCAAATTCTGCCTGCATACACTTACCAAATTTTCTTCCAAGAGAAGGATTAGTAGAACCAAAAATAATATCATCAACATAAATTTGACAGACTAAGATGTCATTCTTAACTGATTTACAGAATAGAGTAGTGTCCAACTTCCCTCTGGTGAATTCATTTTCTAATAGAAAGTTACTTAGCCTTTCATACCAAGCTCTGGGAGCTTGTTTCAGACCATATAGTGACTTATTTAGTTTGAAAACATGTTCTGGATGTTTTGTATTTTCAAAACCAGGGGGTTGGTGTACATAAACTTCTTCTTCTATATAACCATTTAAGAATGCACTTTTGACATCCATCTGATACAGAGTGATGCCTCTATTAACAACAAATGAAATTAAAAGTCTGATAGATTCTAACCTGGCGACTGGGGCAAAGGTTTCTGTATAGTCTATCCCCTCTTGCTGACTATAACCTTGTGCAACCAGTCGTGCCTTGTTTCTGATGACTTCACCTTGTTCATTTAGCTTATTTCTGAACACCCATCTTGTTCCAATGACGTTGAATCCTTTTGGTCGTGAAACAAGATCCCATACGTCGTTTCTGGTGAATTGATTCAGCTCTTCTTGCATTTCCAGAATCCAGTCATTATCCAGAAGTGCTTCATCAATAGACGAAGGTTCAATCAGAGACACAAGTCCCATGAGAGTTTCTTCAGAGTTTCTGAAGCTTGCTCTTGTTCTGATTGGATCTTCCTTTCTTCCTAAGATAGTCTCTTCTGGATGATCCAAGCTGCTTCTGGGTAATCTCTTCTTAGGTTGATCAGCAGCTGTTGTAGGATTGCTAGCAGTGCTCCTTTCAGACGTTGAAGGAGTGTCTGTGTTGAGAGCTTCTGATGACTTGTCTTCAGAACCTGTAAATTCAATTTCCATACCTGCAAAAACTTCATTCTGCTTTGAATTTTCAGAGTCAAGCTTATCATCAAAACGAATACTGATTGATTCTTCCACAATCTGTGTTTCTGTATTGTATACTCTGTACCCTCTTGAGCGTTCAGAGTATCCTAACATAATACACTTCTGTGCTTTAGAGTCAAACTTGTTCAAATAATTCTTTGTATTTAACATAAAGCAAGTACATCCAAATGGATGAAAATATGAAATGTTGGGCTTTGTGTTCTTCCACAATTCATATGGAGTCTTTTCCAGAATAGGTCTTATTGAGATTCTATTCTGAATGTAGCACGCTGTGTTTATTGCCTCTTCCCAGAAGATCTTAGCAACGTTTGTCTCGTTGATCATGGTTCTGGCCATTTCTTGCAATGTTCTGTTCTTTCGTTCTACAACTCCATTTTGTCGGGGAGTTCTAGGACAAGAGAAATCATGCAGAATGCCTCTGTCATTAAAGAATGACTCAAAATCTTTGTTTTCAAATTCTCCACCATGATCACTTCTGACTTTAACGATTCTAAGATCCTTTTCATTCTGAACTTGGTTACAGAAGGTAACAAACACAGAGTGTGACTCGTCATTGTGTCTTAAGAACTTTACCCATGTCCATCTGCTATAGTCATCTACGATTACTAGCCCATACTTCTTGCCACTGACTGAAGCAGTTTTAACTGGTCCAAATAAGTCAATGTGCAGAAGTTCTAATGGCTTAGAGGTAGAAACAACATTTTTGGATTTAAAAGAAGGTTTTGCAAACTTTCCTTTCTGACATGCTTCACACAGAGCATCTGAATTGAACTTCAAATTAGGAAGTCCTCTGACCAGATTGAGTTTTTTAATCTGAGATATTCTTCTCATACTAACATGCCCCAATCTTCTGTGCCAGATCCACTGCTCGTTGTTAACAGACAGAAGGCATTTTACATTCTGACTCTTTAGTTCAGAAAGTTTGATTTTGTAAATGTTGTTTTTCCTCTTACCAATAAACAGGATAGTCCCATCTTTCTGACTAACAGCTTTACATGATTTTTGATTAAAGATTATATCATAACCGTTATCACTTAATTGACTTATGGATAACAGATTATGCATTAATCCATCTACTAGCAGAACATTATTAATAGAGGGAAGATTTCCATTACCTACAGTTCCAGAGCCAATTATCTTTCCCCTCTGATTGCCTCCAAAGCCAACGTGGCCTCCAGGCTTAAGTTCCAGGCTTTGGAACATATGCCTTCTTCCCGTCATGTGTCGCGAGCAGCCAGAGTCCAGGTACCATGACTGGTGTTTCTGACTTGCTGCTAAAGATATCTGCAACATGTATTATTTTATCCTTAGGTACCCAGATTTTCTTGGGTCCTGATTTGTTAGTTTTACCAAAACTCTGATTGAATTTTGGTTTCACAGAGTGCTTACTGCTAGTGTATTTAATATCATGTGTGTGACCATACACAAAATGTGAATTCAGAGGAGTGTCTTTAATGGTTAAGTCCATGACATTCTTTGGTGTAGGAACCTTACCTTGGTATCCTATTCCTTTCCTGCCGTTTCTGCTAACTCCATAGATCATTGAAGCCATTTTGCTTCTATCTATGCTTTTAGCAAGGAACTTCTGGAAACTGTGATCATACTCCTTGATGATCTCATCAGCGTTGCTAGGAGTTTCAGAGATTGGTTCCTTCTGAGAGTTTTGTAAAGTGTTTTCTAATTTTGAAATCTTATTTCTCAGCTCAGAATTCTCCAATTTGAGACTCTCAGTCTTATTAGAGTCAGATTCAAGATTCCTTTTCAGTTCTCTGAATTTAACTCTAATTTGCTGATACCGTTCCAGAATCTCATTAAGGCTTTCAGCAAGTTCAGCCTTGGTAAAATTAACAGCAAAGTTAGGAAATACCTCTTCAGTATCTGATTCTGAGTCTGATTCAGAAGCTTCACTATCTTCTGAGATGTTAGCCATGAGAGCTATGTTTGCCCTCTCATCATCTGATTCTGAGTCAGCTTCAGACGAGTCAGAGTCATCCCATGTAGCCATGAGACTTTTCTTCTTCTCTCTTCCAAACTTCTTTTTGGGATTTTTCCCTCTGAAGCTTTGGGCAGTCACTCTTGTAGTGTCCTTGCTCATTGCACTCATAGAAGATGATGTCCTTCGTGTTTGGCTTTTTGCTACTAGAGGAGTCGTTAGATCTTCTGTATCCAGAGGAAGAATCTGTCCTTCTGTATCTGGATGAAGACTCGTTCTGATCAGATCTTCTGGGATTCCTGAACTTCCTTTGTCTTTGCTTCCACAGTTGATTTACTCTTCTGGAGAGGAGGGAGAGTTCGTCCTCTTCTGATGAGGATCCATCAGATGTTTCTTCAACTGCCTGCAAAACTTTAGACTCAGATTTTTTGTTAGATTTTAATGCTAAAGGCTTACCTTGCTTCTGAGGCTCGTCAGCTTCTAGCTCTATCTCATGACTTCTGAGGGAGCTGATAAGTTCCTCCAGAGTGATTTTGTTGAGATCTTTAGCTAGCTTCAGAGCTGTAACCATTGGTCTCCACTGCTTGGGTAAACTTCTGATGATTTTCTTGACATGGTCAGCAGTAGAGTATCCTTTGTCCAGAACCTTGAGACCAGCTACCAGAATCTGGAATCTTGAGAACATTGTTTCAATGGATTCAGATTCTTCCATTTTGAATGCCTCATACTTCTGAATGAGCGCCAGAGCTTTAGTTTCTTTGACCTGAACGTTGCCCTCATGCGTCATTCTGAGTGAGTCAAAAATGTTCTTTGCTGTGTCTCTGTTGGAGATCTTTTCATATTCAGTATAGGAGATGGCGCTGAGGAGGATGGTTCTGGCCTTGTGGTGATTCTTGAAGTCACGCTTTTGTTGGTCAGACATTGTTTTTCTATCAATCTTCTGACCGCTTGCATTCACAGGGTGCGTGTATCCATCTGTCACCATATCCCACAGATCAGCATCATGTGCCAGAAAGAAGCTTTCAATTCTGTCTTTCCAGTAATCAAAGTTTTCTCCATCAAAGACTGGAGGTTTGCCGCTGAATCTGTCTCTGTCCTCATTTTTGTCATTGCTGGTGTGAGAGTAGTTTCCTGCCATTGTGTTTTTCTGACGCTGGATCTTGTACTGACACGGTTAAGTGTTTTATCTCAGAACCAGGCGCTCTGATACCAATTGAAGTAGTGAAAAACACAAGAAGGGGGGGTTGAATTGTAAAACTGAAAATCAATTGCAATGAACAAGATATTTTTATCCTGGTTCGTTTGATCTCAAACTACTCCAGTCCACCCGTCAAGGTAATTTCGCCTCTCTCCAACGAGGTCTTAATCCACTATATTCAACTGAATATTACAGACTGCTTTAACAACTGCTAAAGCCTTCTTGATGCAAACCACAACCCGGTTTGTCAAGCAAACACTTTCTTACAAAGAAGATAAATCTGAGTGTGAATGTTTTCTACAAAAATGTATCACAACTGTGATGTATACACAACTTAAGCTTATGAAACTAGATTGCTAAACAATGATTGAATAGAGGAATGTGTAGTGTTTAGCAAACTGAGAGAAGGAAGATTATGATCAGCTTTTAGGCGTGTAAATATTTGGAGAGCATTAGCCAATTCAATCTTCATAGTCTTGTTTATATAGCACTGAGATTATGAACGTTGGAGCAATATTCTTGATTCAATGCTAATAACAAACTTTCCTTATCGAGTATATCTTGTTTGGAATGAGGCCGTTGGTATTAATTTGCTTTCAATGCACAGTACTGTTGCTTACTTAATGCATGTTCTGACTTGGCTCATTCTGACTCTGCTTATCTGCTGATGAACTGTAGTTTTCTTTATCAGAGTGTTGAGCGTAGTTCTGTTCATCAGACTTCAGCATACACGTGAGTTAATCTTCTGATTCTGACATTCTGATATGGCAACTTCTGATGCTGATGTCAGGAACCAAATTTCTGATGCTGATTAGGTGTGATCTTGCTTATACCAATCAGAGTATCTGCAAATCAGAACATAATAATTTAGACAGCAAATAGTTCATACATGAATCATATAAATAATATATCTTTTTACTTTGTTATCATCAAAACTTAAACATAGGGTAGTAGATTCAAACTTTGTTCTAACAAGTTGGGTATGATTTCTCAAGAGGGATAGGACTAGTTGAGTCTTAGAGGTGTTAGTCACTTGCAGTTGGCTTGTGCATTGTATTGTTGGTCACAACAGTTTGGTTGTGCACTTGTAATCAGTTTGATTATAGTGGATTAAGTCCTCATTGAGAGAGGCGAAATCACTTTGGCGGGTGGACTGGAGTAGTTTGAGTTTCAAATGAACCGGGATAAAAATACCTGTGTCCTTCCATTATTATTGCCCGAGAAAAAGAAAAAACTTATTCAACTCCCCCACCCCCCTTCTAAGTGTTTTCTCACCCTTCAAGCTAATGTGTCTGCCAACTGATTTTATTCTCGTGTGATGTGCTCAAAAGTGATTTCCTTGAAGTATGGAATTAAAGCCAGCACATGCTCTCGGTAAGGAATGAGATTCATATGCTTCGTGTCCCATTCTCCCTTAACTTGATTTATTACAAGGGCTGAGTCCCCATATACGTTCAAGAACTTGATTCTCATATCAATAGTGGCTTTGATACCAATGATGCACACTTCGTATTCAGCCATGTCGTTGGTGCAATCAAAGTAAAGCCTGGAAATAAAAGGCGTATGGAAACCCTTAGGAGAGATAATCACATCACCAATTCTGTTACCAAGTGCGTTGGAAGCTCCATCAAAAACCATAGTCTATCGGGATCCCGACTCAGGTCCTTCATACGGTCCAGGTTCTTCATATTCTATAACTAACATAATGTTCTCGTCCGAGAACTCGAAATTCATAGACTGATAGTTGTCTACAACTTGAATAGCCAAATGATCCTCCAGTGCACTTCCTTTGACTACCTTCTGAGTGGTGTACTGAATGCCGTATTTTGTCAATACCATTTTCCATCTAGATATCCTTCCAGAGAATGTGCGCTTCTCAAATATGTATTTGATTGGATCCATCTTAGAGATCAATAAAGTAGTATGGGTCAGCATATACTGTCTTAGTCGGTGAGAAGCCCATGCCAAAGCACATCAAGTTTTCTTGAGTAGTGAGTATCTTGTTTCACAGTCGGCAAACTTTTTTCAAAGGTAGTATATTGCATGTTCTTTTCGACCCGACTCGTCATGTTGGCCCATTACACACCCCATTGAGTTCTCTAACACTGTTAGGTACATGATTTAAGGTCTTCCCTCAACTGGTGGCATCAGAATCAGAAATTCTTGTAGGTACTCCTTGATTTTTTCAAAGGTTGTTTGGCAATTGTCAATCTACTTTACCACTTGATCTTTCTTCAACAACTTAAAGATCAGTTCACAAGTAGCAGTCAGATGGGAAATAAATCTGTAAATATAGTTCAATCATCCTAAGAAACCTATGACTTCCTTCTCAATATAGTGAGCAGGTATTTCTTGAATAGCTTTGACTTTGGCAGGATCAAATTCAATACCTTTACCACTGACCACGAAATCCAGGAGCTTACCGGATCTCACCCCGAAAGTGCACTTGTTCGAATTCAACCTCAGCTTGTATTTCTTATGTATTTCAAACAACTTCTGTAGATGATCAAGATGTTCTTCTTCAGTCTAGGATTTGGCTATCATGTCATCAACATAAACTTTGATTTCATGGTGGATCGTGTCATGAAATAAAGCTACATGGCACGCTGATATGTCGCACCAGTGTTATTCAACCCAAAAGGCATAACCTTGTAACAGAAAGAGCCCCACTATGTGACAAAGGTAGTTTTCTACATGTCTTCAGGCGCCATCTTGATTTGATTATAAACTGAGAAACTGTCCATGAAGGAGAATACCTTGTGTTGAGTAGTGTTGTCGTCCGGAACATCAATATGTGGAAGCAGAAAGTCATCTTTAGGGCTTACCTTGTTTAGATCCATGTAGTCCACACACATACGCATTTTGACATCTTTATTTAGTACTGGAACCACATTTACAACCCATTGAGAATATGATGTAACAGCCACGAAACCTACATTGAATTGCTTCAAAATCTCAGTCTTGATCTTCTCTGACATCTCGCGACGCATGCGGCGAAATTTTTACTTTATTGGAGAACAACCCTCTTTCATCGGCAGACGGTGAACCACAATATCAGTATCGAGTCTTGGCATGTCCTCGTATGACCAAGAAAATATCTCAACATATTCATGCAACATCTGTATTAACCTGTTCTTGATACAGTCTTCTAGGTTGGCACCTATCTTGACTTCTTTCCTGTCTATTTTAGTATCCAAGTTTACAATCTCGACCAAATCTTCATGCGGTTATATAGCCTTTTATTCTTGCACTAGTAGTCTGGCAAGTTCTCCTGGTATTTCACAATCTTCGTCACCTTCTTCCTCGGCTTGGTAGATTGGATTTTCAAAGTCATAAGTGGCAATAGCAGAATTGTTATCAACGGGATACATAGTGGATGTGGATCTGCAATTTATTGTATGGGCGTGTGTAAGAACACATATCTATTTGAAAGTAATAAAAGTAAAAGAAAAGACAAAGAGAGCAAAATTTGAATACAAAACGTCCATTGCTTTATTAAATGAAGATATGTTTATGAAATGGCAACCCTTAACAAGTGGACAATTGTGCCCCAGGTAAGGCACAAGGCTTAAAAACAAACAAAAAAATGAAAAATTATAAAAAATATCAAATCTAAAAATAAAATTATGAAAAAATATAATTCAGAAATAGAATAATGGAAAATATTTTTGTGAATTTTTTCATAACTTTTTAATCAGAAATTAAAATTTCTATGATTTTATTAAGTTTAAAACAATTTGAATATAAAAATCAGAAATAAAAAATAAAGTAAAAAAATGTGGACCAATGGATGAGAATTAAAACGCGTTAGTAAGCTAATTCAATGGATCAGACGCGCGGTGCATATCATGGTCTTTAGTGGAATAAACACAGGATCATTAATTAACTAAGATTTTTGAAAAATAAGCCTGACACGCTTTCATTGGTTGATAGATGACACGTTGGTCATTTTCAACCTCTAGCCAACAAAATCTACAGGTTTCAAAAACTGTAAAATTAGAAGATGAGACCGGTACCATTTGTTTCGTCTCTTCAAGGAGATTCCAATGGTACCTTCGCGAAAAATTTATATAAGTTGTAGCTCAGTCGTTTTGGAAGAGAAGTTTTGAAAAGGGATTGTAAATTTCATGGTCAAAACGTACTTCCAGTTGAAAACAATTGTTGCGACTAGAATCAAGATGATGAGAGCTTCATAATAGTATCAAAGTTTAAGATAATTGGTGAAGGAATCTACCTATTGAAGTTAAGTTGCAGAGCTCTGAAACTCGACTTGGCTAGCACAATTCAGGGAGTTTTAAAGCTTAATTCTTCTTCTGTTAGCTTCAGTGAGGTTCAAGGAAGATGAATTGACAAATAAAAATGATTGACAAAGGATGTAAAAGAAAATTCGAAGTTGCAGAAAGTTTGGTTCATGAGGGAGTTTGGTAGGGTGATCCTGGCTCTCTAAGCTTGAGAAAATAAATGAGGTATGACCCTCTTTTTATAGGGAAGCTGATTGAATGCTCAAGCGTGTGAAATGATGAAGTTTGGAGGGAAACCGTGTGAACCTGATACACGAGTAAGGTGTGATCTGTTTTGCATCAAAACTCATCCAATCCTTGCGTTTTAAGGTTCTAATCTACTTTGGAAAGTTGGTTAAACATGTTTAGACCAAAAACGCGTGCTAATTTGATGTTTAGAAGCCAACACATGAATTTCAAATTCTGACTTATGAAGGAACTTCAATATTAAGTTACCAAATTAAAATCAATGGCATTCTCAATTCAAGGAGTCTTAGGACATGATTCTTGGAGCTTTAGAAAGATGAGATCACAAGCTTTACAATGTGAAAATAATTTAATCAAATGGATGCTTGACCTAACAATTGTAATGAGTCAAAGTTGAGAAAAAGTGGTTGACTTTCTATACTTAGAAAATTACTAGGTTTTTTCATCAAAAATGACTTATAATTTCTTGCATCCAAACATGGCCTTCCACTTGAAATTTGCTCTTGACCAAAAAAGTAGTCATGAAGTAGATCTCTTGAATGGAATTTTGAGACTTGAACCATTTAAAATCTCCAAACATTGAAGGAGTTAAGACTTGTTGAAGTTGGCAAAAATTTATGAAATGACCTATAATCTTTTGCATCCTTAGGGAATCTTCCATCCATTTTGTGATTTCCACTTAAAATAAGGGTTGAATTCCATATATTAAAGATCATTGTGGAAAAATAATTGGCTCAAGGAGATAAAAATTGACTAAGTTATGATCTTTTGAAGTCACATAAGGGAATTTGATGATTAAACTAGAAGACTTCTAATCTTTCTTCATCATTAGGTACCTTCCACACAAAATTTCCTTGAAACTTTTGAAGTGATTGTTGATAACCCTTTAAAGAGAAGGATGTCATTGGAATCACTCAAAAATATCAAAAGATGAGCAAGATATATCTCTTTGAAGTTCAAAACCTTGGCTCCTAGAGCAACAAGATACCTTAGAAATCCTTTTACAATTTTGATCACTTTTCTTGCACAAATACTTTTGTAATATAAATAGAAGTTGTTGAGGATGATAATGAGGAACCATAGCAACAATAACCACTTCCAAATATTGATAATTGATGGAAATATGAACTTGTGATCAATGAATCAAGAACTTGTCCAATTAGGTCAAACATTTTCAATCAACCCTTGTACCTTTGAACTATATTTGACAACTTGAGGCATGATGAATCATAATAGACTTTGTCATGATATTACTTCAAAATATATTCAATAATGAAGCTTGTGTTAGAACAAGATTGGTTCTGATCATATCTCAGAGTTTTGATGATAATAATAAAATATATTTTATATATTTGATACTCTGATGAGCATATTTAATTGTTTCAGATAATGTTCTGACTGAAGTATTTTCCTAGATGAAAATCATTTTGACGTGCTGAGTTGAAAATAAATGAAGAAGTTCTTTGATGAAAGAACTATTTGTTTTAGCGCAAGTTCTGATGTTGACTCTGATAAGAAACTAATTTATGCATCTTCTAAAGATTAGAAAGTTTCCATGTAAACTGTGTTCAGAAGATTTCTGCAAGCAAGCGCTGATAAGAAGATTTGCAAGCATATTCTGAAGCAAGACGTGAAGCTAGTTATGATAGAATAAAGAAGCTAACAAGTCTTGTCAAGTTTCAGGAAACATGCTCTGACAAGTGCCATTTGTTCATTTAATGCAAAGACAGGCTACATGCACTCAAGTGTCTACGCTAGTTCATTGGAAAATGCAATACTGCAGGCAAACATGCAAACATTAATTGCTCTCCAATTTTGAAGGCAGCAACGGTCATTTTCTTCATGCTATAAATAGAATATCATTTATTGCAAGCCAACGAACAATGACGTGAAAATATTCTACTACTCACAAATTATTTTACAAACCCTTTGTGCAAAACTAATCTTAGTGAAAAATCACGGTTTGTGATATAGCTTTCTAAGAAGCAATTTGTTTCACTATCTGTAAAGATTTAATTCTTTAATTGTTCCTTGAGAGACCAAGTTTGGTCAGATTTCTCAAGAAGGCTAGGACTAATTTGATTCTTAGTGGTGTTAGTCACTTTTAAGTTTACTTGTGCTTTGAATTGTTAGTCACAACAGTTTGGTTGTGTGATTATATTCAGTTTGATTATAGTGAATTAAGTCCTTGTTGAGAAAGGCGAAATCACTTTGGCGGGTGGACTGGAGTAGTTTGAGTTCAAACGAACTAGGATAAAAATAACTGTGTCTTTCCATTATTATTGAGCCTTTAAGAAAAAGAAAAAGAGAAACTTATTCACCCCCCCCCCCCCCCCCCCCTTCTAAGTGTTTTCTCACCCTTCAATTGGTATTAGAGCTTGACTCTGAGCGCAAACACTTAACCGTGTCAGATAAAGATCCAAAAGGGGAAAAACACTATGATGGGAACAAGTCAGAACATCAACAACAACCCTCCAATATTTGACGGTGAAAATTATGACTACTGGAAGGATATGATCAGAGGTTTCTTCCTAGCCTATGACGCTGACCTCTGGGATGTGGTAACTGATGGATACATACATCATGTTGATGAAAGCGGTCAGAAGATTGACAGAAAAAGGATGACAGATCATCAAAAGTAAGACTTCAGAAATCATCACAAGGCCAGAACGATTCTCTTGAGTGTCATCTTGTGATCGGTGGAAATAGAACTAACTGTTTTGGAATGCTGGTTCGCGAAATGTCGCGGTAAGCAAGATTCGCCACCGTCTTTTATTTTCTCCAACAAGGAAAGGACAAAAGCACAACAAAATTCCTTTTCGAGATGTTTCTCGGTTCGGGAGGTAGATTATAGAAAGGGAAGTTGTTAGCACCCTTTCTATCCGTGGTTATCCACGGGCTCTTAGGTACTTGCTCACTATGTTTTCAAAATGATTTTTGCTTTTCTTGTGTTTGTGGGTTTTGAAAAAGTTTGTTTGAAAACTTCGATTTAACTCTTGTATCTGTCCTCAAGAGTGTATGAAGTGTTGTTTGAAAACTTTTGTCAGAAAAGTGTAAGTGCGAAAAGTATTTTTGTTTTGAAAGAGCAAGTACCTGAGAACCTCTACCTACTCAAAAGAAATTAAGCTGTGTAAATGTCCTTTAGACAGTACTATCCCACTATTGAGAAGTAGGTAGCACCGTCGTTGGAGTTTTTCGGGTCAATTCGATTATAGGGACATGTGGTCACCAAAGCAATAGTAGGACGCCTTAGCGGTAACCCTAATGTACTAGATCATTTTTTATCAAGGAAATCGTTTCGAGGCAACTTTTTGATCTTTAGACAGGAGGGCGACCTCTAAAACACCCTATACTCAATGACCACGTCGAGGCAACCAAGTGAGGCGTGTGTCAGGTTTCAGTTAATGTTATCTTTGTACATGTCATGGTGAGCTACGGGTTGATTTTAATTTCAGAGATAAGTCTTGTCATGCATAGCCTAATTAGCATACATCTAACAGTTAAATGTTGCGGAAAATAAATCTACGCTATTACAAGGCGTCGGGTATTTACATCGCCAAAAACAAACCCTTTGAAAAAGTAAATGCGAGAAAATAAATAAAAGCGATAAAAAGTCCTAATTAAAGCTATTACATCCTCGGAGCAATTACATAAATATGGATCCAAAATTAATATGCGCGAAAAAAATTGAAACGGAGAAGTCCTTAGGGTTTTGACCCTTTTTTGAGAAAGAAAGAATTTTTGTTATCTTGCATTTTAATTAAATTAAACCTAAAACTAATTAATTAATTAAAAGAAATATTTTTAGTTTTTTAATGTTCAAGGAAATAACAATAAAAGGATTAAAATTGTCAAGAACTCTAATTTTTACATTGATTTTATTTATTGCAAAAAAGTTAAAATTAACCTAATTAAAACTAAATTAGCTAATTATATTTATTTACAAAAATAATAAAAGGGTGAAATTAATTTTAATAAATAATAATAATAATAATAATTATAATATTACATTTTTAATTTTCTGATTTTATTATGAAAAAATTAATTTGGTTAATTAAATAATAATAATAATAATAATAATTAATAGTAAAATAATTAAATGGAAAATATAAAGAGAAAAAAGAATAACCCAGGGGGTGTTGGCCCAAGTTAGGAGGTGTTTTCTGGAATTTTGAATCCCAATTGCTCAAGCCTGTTTGACTTTCTGAGATCCTCCATGCGCATGTTGACTAAGGAGTATGCTAGTCTTTCAATCTAGGCCATAGGATTTGAGTTTGAGGCCACTTGGCGCCTGGGAATTGGAAGCATATAGTGGACATCCCCTTGCAAGCTGCATGTGAACATAGGAAGAAAAATAGAAACAAATGTTTTGGGGGACCTGGGATTCGAACCCAGGTCCCAGCGTTCATAGGCCAATACGCTCAACCACTCCACCAACCTGCTTTAGTCATTAGTGGAATAATAAACATTCATTATATATGCAAACCAATTAAGATACTGAAATTATAAAAACGTGCGCTTCTTTTTAAACTGGCCAACCAGACGTTAACACCTCATCATCTTCTTCATTGTACCTGCATAAAAGAATATTAGATAGCGGGGGTTTTTAACCCCCACTAACCATTGCAATGAAAAATAGCGATTAGCACTATGGTTCACATAAATATTTCGCGAGGGGTAAGTCTTGTTCGTCTGGTTCTCACGATCTCAACCATCTGTCTCACTAGTCCTAATTTTGCCTGGTTCAAAAAGCCCTAATTGCAAGCTCAAGAACCCTAGAAAATCGTTCATGGCATCTTTAGATTCAGGGCATTATAATCCAATTCAGTTATACCATTAGCTTCGTATGGTCCCTATCAACACAAATCAATCAAGAAAACACGTTAAATATGCATGATTTAAGAGTTACGATTCTGGATAAAAGAGACACACCATGAATCTGTAAGCGATGATTCTTTGAGCTTTAGGGTTTGAATTGGATTGCAAAACACTCCTGAGAACTCCTGCAAGGTGTTTGAATCAACAAAAACCCTTGAATCGCCCTAGAATGCAAAAGTCAGTTTTCAATTTTTCTTGGAATTTCTTGAATTGGCTATGGTTTTTTCTGCAGCTTTTTTCACGTCTATTAGGTTAGGTTAGCTCGCATACATATAAAGCAATTGAATTAGGTCAAAAAATTGGATCCAACCCATGAGTATTGATGATTAAATCTTTGATTGGAAATCAAATCTTTTTGATTTTTCATGATTGGAAAATGTTGCCAAACTTGGAGATTTTTGTATCTTTGACTTGTGCACGAATTTGCCAGCATATCATGACCATATTTGCTTCACAAATTGATTGAAAAATCAAATCATGCATTTTCCTACAATTTAAATTAATTAAATGAATTAATATTAATTAAAAATCCAATTAATTAATAAAAATAAGAAAATAAATCCAATTAAGCTTGGTGGGTCGTGCATAGGCCATGGATGAAGTTTCAAGAAGAGATTTGAGGCCCATTAGCAAAAATAAGGTGTTTTGGGCAAAGTTGACTTTTGCAAATTCATAAAAATTTCCCAACTTCTCCAATGCACAACTTGCTCAATTTTGATCATATGACCATGTTCTTGGACATTTTCGAAAGCTCTTGAAGTCCTCTAAACAATGCCTTTTGTCCCGTGTCATTTGGATTTACCAATCGCAAGTTATGGCCTTTGACTTAAAGTGCACTTTTGTTGACTTTTGAATTTGACCTATAATGTAGAAATTGATAACTTTTTATGAGAGCATTTCTTGAACTTGGAGTGTGAATATGGATTGTAGGAAATGGCATCCCCTTCAAAATGAGCATTGGATGGGATTTTTCTGACAAACCATGAAAAAGTTATGCCCTGGTCAAGATACAGTTGACTTTTCTACTGTCCAAAAATAGTAACTTTTTGCACCTTGATGATTTTTGAGCTATCCTTGTGGAATCATGATCAAGACTTGATCAAATGATGATTGTGGGCTCAAAATAAGATGTTGACCAAAAATTCTGACTTTTGACTGCAAAAGGACCATTTTCCCCTGCAGTTGACTGTAGGTCAAATGGGGCTTTTGACTGTTCAAATTGGCATTGTGAGTCTTGAAACTTGGCATGTAGGTGCTTGAGGATGTATATAGGCCTATGAGACTTGATTGAACCATTTAGAACCCCAAATTCCTTGAAAGAACCAAAACCCTAATTTCAGCTGTCTTAGGAGGTGGTTTGACTGTACACCCTTGAGCTAATCTTGAGCAATTTAAAAATCAATCTTGACAAATCTTGAGGAATATGGGAGGGCAAATTTTGGGGTACAACAGTTGCCCCTGTTCAATCTTCTTAAACCTGAGGATGTAGATTGGCTTGTGTGCCTTTCGTGATCCGAAGGTGGAATATGATTGAACACTAAAGTGCCCAGAAATTTGCACTCGCATAGCGTAGTATCAGCAATGTGATGTCGGGAATGGGCTTACAGATGCCATTTGGAGATATGATGGATAGTTGTGGAGATGGGCTTAAAGATTCCATATGGAGATTGTTTGTTGAATTGTAACTTGGTAGGTCGAAAGAAGGAACCTGTGTAGGGTTGCCTGATGATGAGTCCGTGTAACACTGCATCTAAAAGAGAAGGAACCGGTGTAGGGTTGCTTCATGACGGTCAAGTGGATAGTTGTCCTGTCTGGTTTCACGTATTAATCCTTGACCTGAGAAAGAAAGATAGTTTTCCTGGCTTGCTACAGGTATTAATCTTCAATCTCTTCAATGTAGATAACTTTCCTGTCTGGTTTCAGGTATAGATCTACAATCAGTCGTCCACAGATATTTCCTGGCTTGCTACAGGTATTAATCCAGAACTTAAGAAGGTTGGCCGATGAGATAGTTTTCCTGTCTGGTTTAAGGTATTAATATCTTACCTGAGAAAGAAAGATAGTCTTCCTGGCTTGTTATAGGTATTGATCTTCAGTCTCTTCATGTAGATGACTTTCCTGGCTAGTTACAGGTATAGATCTACAATCAGTTGTCCATAGATATTTCCTGGCTAGTTACAGGTGTTGATCTGGAACTTAAGAAGGCTGGCCGATGAAATAGTTTTCCTGTCTGGTTTCAGGTATTAATCTCTGACTTGAGAAAGAAAGATAGTTTTCCTGTCTGGTTTCAGGTATTAATCTTCAATCTCTTCATGTAGATAACTTTCCTGGCTAGTTACAGGTATAAATCTACAATCAGTCGTCCACAGATATTTCCTGGCTAGTTACAGGTGTTGATCTGGAACTTTAGAAAGGTTTGATGGTAATCATCTTTGGATTGACCGTTTCCTGAAAAAGGGCAAAACATTAGTTGTATGCAATGTCATGATGTATGAAATGCATGATGTTCTCAAAATGAGATTATGTCGTATGCACTTTGTCATGCATGAAATGTGAAATGTCTTATGAATGTATTTTCGTCTGGGAAATAAATCCTTGACAAATGTCGGGGAGTGTGTTAAATCCTGGGCTGATGTTGAAGAGTATGGTTGAATTCTTCGTTTCCACTGAGGATGATGCACGAAGATGGTTGCAAGAATAAACCGGTAGGAGAAGATGACTCCTTTGGGAAATAAACCTGGTGAAGAGATTACTCTGCAGGGAATTACTCTGTGGGGAAGAGATGCTTCGCTTAGATTTTAACGATAACTCCGCTGCGGACCCCGTTGATAAGCTCTGTTGGGGATTTTGATGATGAACTCCGCTGGAGGATAGAAAGAACTTCGCTGGGGATGATATTTCAGTTGCAACTTGTTGAGGATAACCCAGTTAGACTCTGGTGGGGAATAACATTTGTACTCTGCTGGGGACACGCTTCCGGAATCTACTGGGGAGATGATTCAACTCTGACGGGGAAGCCTTTTTCAGACTGTGCTGGGAAAATAGCTCCACTGGGGTATCCTGGATTCCGCTGGGGAACAATCTTATATTTCGTTGAGGAATATTAAGACTGTCGGGGATGCTTGTTGGGGAATATCTTTATACTCCGCTGGAGAATATTAAGACCTACTGGGATACCTATCCTTTTTAGGGCTGATGGTAGATCAACTCTGCTTGGGGGAGAGTATTGCCGATTCGTTCGTAGTTGCCAGTCTCAGTGGGGAGAGCTACCATTATTGTTTTACTCTTGGGGGAGTGAAGGTATCCTGGTTACATTCTTCAGCCGAACCTACCTTGGTACCTTGGTGGACAGAGCAACTAGATCGCTTAGACAATTCTTATTGCCCCTACTTCCGATGTCACCCGTAATTAATCCTTTGTTTCGCATGAAAATATTTATGATCAGCAATTAATGTCAAATGCATATATCAAAAATGAACATTGGAAGTTCTTTGCAAAACAAAACAGATAAAAGAAAAACAATTTGCAATTTGTCTGAAAAATGAGCTTATATTGATTTTGAAATTTGCCTGTAAATAGGCGCTTTTTGTACAAGAGGCTGACGTCCTAGTAAGAGAACGTCGTCGAACAAAACAGAGTTTATACAATTTTTGAAAAGGAAACAAAATAGCTATGTGAAAAATCCCACTGGGTTCCAACTCTGCTATCGCCTTTATGTCTTCAAGCGTCTCATCACTTTGCTGCTCAGTTGGAGATGAATCTGATTGATTGGTGCCGTATGAGCCTGATGGTTGATACCGAAGTCTGGATGCAGGGTGATCCAATGAGACATAGTATTACGCTTTAATCCCTAACTTTTGCCTGGACCGCCCTTTCGGGTTTTCAGTCCACCGGGATACCTATTTTTGCCCAAGCCGCCTTTTCAGGTTTTTGACTTGCCGGGTGTACAAATTTTTTTATTTTCATCCCTTATTTTTTCCCGAACCCTTTTGGTTCGCCGGGAAGCCCTTATTTTTGCCTAGGTCAGTCGACCTAGCGGGTCTTTAATCATGCGTAGTATCTTTTTACTATGTCTGCATTGGCGGGGTGAGGAAGGTCGTCACCATCCATGGTGGTTAGAATCATCGCACCTCCTGAGAAGATGTTCTTAACCACAAATGGCCCTTCGTACATAGGGGTCCATTTGCCCCTGGGATCACCTTGAGGTAGAATGATGCGCTTGATTACCAGGTCCCCGACTTGATACTCTTGTCGTCTGACTTTCTTGTTAAATGCCTTGATCATTCGTTTTTGGTACGTCTGACCATGACAAATAGCAGTGAGTCTCTTTTCGTCGATTAGGTTCAGTTGATCAAGCCGGGTCTGAATCCAGTCATCTTCACTTAAACCTGCATCCTTCATGATTCGGAGAGAGGGTATCTGAACTTCGATGGGTAAGACTGCCTCCATGCCATAGACCAAGGAAAAGGGTGTTGCCCCTATTGACGTCCGTGCTGAGGTACAATACCCATGAAGAGCAAATGGTAACATCTCGTGCCAATCTTTGTAGGTCACTGTCATCTTCTGGACGATCTTCTTGATGTTCTTATTAGCTGCTTCTACAGCCCCATTCATCTTCGGCCGGTAGGGAGAAGAGTTGTGGTGCTGTATCTTGAATTGCTCGCAGAGCTCAGTGATTATCTTGTTGTTAAGATTGGTACCATTATCCGTAATGATCCTTTCAGGTACACCATATCGACAGATCAGGTTGTGCCGAATGAACCGTGCCACGACGTTCTTGGTTACTGTAGCAAAGGAAGCTGCTTCAACCCACTTCGTAAAGTAATCAATTGTTACCAGGATGAAGCGATGCCCGTTGGATGTCGTAGGTCTGATCTCGACGATCATATCAATGCCCCACATTGCAAAAGGTAAAGGTGCTGTCAAGACGTTCAAAGGAACTAGAGGAATGTGCACCTTATCAGCATAGATCTGGCATTTGTGACATGTCTGAGAATGCTGATAACAGTCGGCTTCCATTGTAGACCAGCAATATCCTGCCCGAAGGATTTTCTTTGCCATGGTATGTCCACTGGAATGAGTTCCAAAGGTACCTTCATGCAGCTCTGCCATGATCCTTTCTGCTTCAGTCTTATCCACACAACGCAGTAAGGTTGAATCATGGTTACGTTCGTAAATAATGTCATTGCTGAGGAAGAACTTCGCCGCGAACCTTCTCAGAAACTTCTTGTCATTAACAGATGCACCCTCGGGGTATTCTTGAGCTTTGAGGTACCTCTTCACTTCATGATACAAAGGTTTTTCTGTTACTTCTTCGGTCTCAAGATCACAGCAATGTGCAGGTTCATCCAATTTCCAAATAATGATCCGGGGAGCCTCGTGGTCCCATTTGACTTTGAACATAGAGGACATTGTAGCTAGCGCGTCCGCCAACTGATTCTCCTCTCTTGGGAAGTGTTCAAAGGTTATCTCCTTGAAATGGGGAATCAACGTCAATACATACTCCTTGTAAGGAATAAGATTTGGGTGTTTCGTATCCCACTCGCCTTTGATCTGACTGATCACGAGAGCGGAATCTCTGAAGACACTCAGAAACTTGATCCTTAGGTAAATTGCAGCTCGAAGACCCATGATGCATGCTTCATACTCCGCCATGTTGTTGGTGCAGTTGAAACATAGTCGGGCGGTAAGTGGAGTATGAGAGCCCTTAGGAGATATGATCACAGCGCCAATACTGTTACCCAAAGCGTTTGAGGCTCCATCAAAGTGCATAGACCATCGGGATCCTTCCTCAGGTCCTTCATCCGGTCCAGGTATTTCACAATTAGTCACTACCATGATATTCTCGTCTGGAAATTCAAAGTTCATAGATTGGTAGTCATCCACTGCCTGGTGTGCCAAATGGTCCGCCAACACACTTCCCTTGATTGCTTTTTGAGTCATGTACTGGATGTCATATTCAGTCAAGATCATCTGCCATCTTGCTATTCTTCCGGACAAGGCAGGCTTTTCGAAGATATACTTGATTGGATCCATTTTTGAAATCAACAGAGTAGTGTGAGTCAACATATACTGTCTCAGCCGGCGAGCAGCCCATACCAAAGCGCAACAAGTTTTCTCGAGCAGTGAGTATCGGGTCTCACAGTCGGTAAACTTTTTGCTAAGGTAATAAATAGCGTGCTCTTTTCGGCCAGACTCGTCATGCTGACCTAGCACACATCCCATTGAGTTGTCCAGCACTGTCAAGTATAAGATTAGAGGTCTCCCTTCAACCGGTGGCATAAGAATGGGTGGCTCTTGGAGATACTCTTTGATTCTTTCGAAAGCGGCCTGACATTCATCGTTCCAACGTACTACTTGATCTTTCTTCAGTAGCTTGAAGATTGGATCACAAGTAGCAGTCAGGTGCGAGATGAATCGGGCAATGTAGTTCAGTCGTCCTAGAAAGCCTCTGACTTCTTTCTCTGTCTTGGGAACTGGCATCTCTTGTATGGCTTTCACTTTGGCAGGGTCCACTTGAATACCTTTGTCGCTCACGACGAAACCTAGTAGTTTTCCAGATCTCACCCCGAAGGTGCACTTGTTCGGGTTCAATCTCAGCTTGTACAACTTCAACCGATCAAACAGCTTCTGTAGATGGTCAAGATGTTCCTCCTCAGTTTGGGACCTTGCAATCATATCATCGACATATACTTCAATCTCGTGATGGATCATGTCATGAAAAAAAGCCACCATGGCACGTTGGTAGGTTGCCCCAGCATTTTTCAACCCAAAAGGCATGACCTTATAGCAAAAGGTTCCCCACTGAGTAACAAAAGTGGTTTTCTCCATGTCTTCAGGAGCCATCTTCATCTGATTATAACCGGAGAACCCGTCCATGAAGGAGAATACCTTATGCTGAGCAGTGTTGTCAACCAGAACGTCGATGTGAGGCAGAGGAAAGTCATCCTTGGGGCTCGCCCCATTCAAATCCCTGTAATCGACACACATTCTGACCTTACCATCTTTCTTCGGCACTGGAACCACATTGGCGACCCACTGAGGGTAAGAAGTTACTGCTAGAAAACCGGCGTCAAATTGTTTCATAACCTCAGCTTTGATTTTCTCGGACATCTCGGTGCGCATAAGGTGAACCTTCTGTTTTACCGGAGGACAGTCTTCCTTGGTAGGCAGGTGATGAACCACAATGTCGGTATCCAACCCAGGCATATCTTCGTAAGACCAGTCAAAGATTTCCATGTAGTCATGCAGCATCTGAATCAACCGTTGTTTCATACTAGACTCCAGATTGGCACCAATCTTGACTTCCTTTCTGTCTGTCTCAGTACCCAGATTTACCGTTTCCACTAGCTCTTCATGTGGCTGAATGGCCCTCTCTTCCTGGAGTAGCAGTCTTGCAATCTCACCAGGCACTTCACAATCATCTTCACCTTCGTCTTCGGCTAAGTTGATCGGATTTTCAAAGTCATAACTGGCAGTAGCAGAGTTGTTACCAGTGAGATCCAGAGTGGATTGGGACTGAGTCACAAAATTAATGGGGACGAAGTCTTTCGCTGTCCAGTTGTTTGGTCCATCGTTGGTCATAGCGTAGATCCAGCTGTCGAATTCGGATTCCTCCACGTCATCATCATCCCTAATAGCATTTACTCCATGCTTGGGCATAGGGGCTGTTACCACATTAGGCCTCTCGGGCGCCTCGAACTCAACTTCCTTTGCATCGATTAGGTCCTGAACCTTATTCTTCAGAGCCCAATAATCATCCATAGTATGCCCCGGGATGTCAGAGTGGTAAGCACAGTGGGCGTTAGGATTGTACTTCGGGGATGTGGTGTTTACAACCTTCGTAGCTTCTTTTATGGTCACCAGATTGGTTGTCAGTAACTGCGGCAATATCTGGGACAAGGTCATGCTGAGCCGAGTGAACTACCTTAGGGGTCTCTCACTCCTTTGTTGGTTATGATGCTGAGGAGCAGCAGCAGGTTTTGAAATAACCACCGCGTTGACAGCTTGGCGGCGTTCCGGTCTATTCTGTCTCCTTGAACCGTAAACTGCACTGGATTCCTTCTTGAACGACTTCTTTTCAGTGCTCGAGGAGGCACCTTTCTGTATCTTCCCAGACTTGATACCAGCTTCAATTCTCTCACCAGTCAAGATAAGGTCGGTAAACCCGGCTGTAGAATTCCCGATCAAATGGTTGAAGAATGGACCAACAGGGTCCCCGAGAACATATCCAAAAGTTCACGGTCAGTTAAGGGTGGCTGCACCCTTCCAGCAAGGTCTCTCCACTTTTGGGCATATTCTTTAAATTCTTCACCCATCCCTAGTGACATACCCTAGAGTTGGGTACGCGTAGGAGCAAGGTCGGAATTATACTAATACTGCTTATAGAACGCAGTAGCCAGATCCTCCCAGTTACGAATACTGGCTCCATCCAGCTGATAGAACCATTCGAGTTGAGTCCCTGAAAGACTATCCTGGAAGAAATGGATCCACAAATTCTTGTCAGCAGTGTAAGGTTGGATCTTCCTTACATACGACCGGAGGTGCAGTTTTGGGCAGGAGGCTCCGTCGTATTTGGCAAAAGCAGGTGCCATAAACTTATGGGGAATCACCACCCCAGAGGATAAGCCTAGGTCTCCAAAGTCCAACCCGGGCACATTCTGTATCTCCATAGCACTTAAGCGGTCCTCCAACTATTTATACCTGTCCTCAACAGGAGGGTACTGTTCCTCATCATAATTCGTCTCGTTGTCGGAGACCACGGGACTAGGAACCCTTCTCTATTGTGGACTATCTTTTCCTACAGATGAGGTAGTCAGCTCAACCTCATTCTTCAGAATCAGGGTCTTCAACTCCTGTTGAACCTTGGCTAAGCTCATAACCAACTCTTGGAACTGGGCGTTCTGGGCCTGGAGGGCCTTGATAGCTTGTTCAGTGGAAGGTTCAGTAGACATGATGATTGCTGAAATAAACAGCGAAGAAGATAAGAGACCTGTAATGGTACCTGTAATGCAATGATATGTATGATATATGTATGCAATGTTTTCAAGGATCTCGCGGGGTAAACAAAGAAACTTGTTAGAGTTTGAATTTTGCAGCTTGATTGAAGGAACTTCATGTTGCTGAGAGTCCTTCTTCAAGAATCAGGCTCACCATATCGAGTGGGTCATAGCCCCTGACTCAAGTTATCATGTTTTGATCTCCAAACAACCTTGGCTAGAGGAAAATAAATCCCCTTTGCCCCTTGCTAGACAGTTGGTTCATCATGACCTGCATCACAAACCCTTGAGATCCTTGAAATGGGTTAGTCCTTATGCAGGATGTATGCAATGTTATGATGTTATGATAAAGGCACACCACAAGTATTCACAAAAGGCAAACATGGCAAAGGCACCCAAGTCACACAACAGAGCCCTTAGATTTCAGGCTGGAATGAAGTTTAGGTACTACCCTCTTGAAGTTAGTTGGCTCAAAACCTGTCCTATAAATAGTAACCGGGTTCTAAGGAGCTCAATATCATTGGATTGTTTTCTGTGTTCATTGTTTTGATTTAGCCACTTAACTGGCGACCAAAATATTCCAAGAAAACAACCCTAAATGAGTGTAGTATCGAGTATCTACCAACTTCGGACTGCACCAAAGTCGGTTATCTCACTACCCCTAAAAAGGCCAGGATGGTCAAGTAAGGTTCTAAGGTCAGTTGATGCTTCACGACACCACGCGGAGGCCCCGTACTCTTCTTGACTTGACTCAAGGGTTACCGGTACTCACCAAAGTGCCATATCAACGTAGCTACTGCTTCAACCGTGTCGGTATACCCTGCACAGTTCCCTCACAATTTGTTGCTACTTCTAAAGGGTATCCCCAGATCCGGGTTAGGATCTATAAAATTCCGATACAAGCCCACAATATTAAAGCATACAAGGCATACAATTGAAAACAAGAGTGGTCTAATCCTAAGGTACACCTCACTTATTAATAGTCCCCAGCAGAGTCGCCAGTTCTGTGATCGGTGGAAATAGAACTGACTGTTTTGGAATGCTGGTTTGTGAAATGTCGCGGTAAGCAAGAGTCGCCACCGTCTTTTATTTTCTCCAACAAGGAAAGGACAAAAGCACAGCAAAAATCCTTTTTGAGATGTTTCTCGGTTCGGGAGGTAGATTATAGAAAGGGAAGGTGTTAGCACCATTTATATCTGTGGTTATCCACGAGCTCTTAGGTACTTGCTCACTATGTTTTCAAAATGATTTTTGCTTTTCTTGTGTTTGTGGGTTTTGAAAAAGTTTGTTTGAAAACTTCGATTTAACTCTTGTATCTGTCCTCAAGAGTGTATGAAGTGTTGTTTGAAAACTTTTGTCAGAAAAGTCTAAGTGCGAAAAGTATTTTTGTTTTGAAAGAGCAAGTACCTGAGAACCTCTACCTACTCAAAAGAAATTAAGCTGTGTAAATGTCCTTTAGACAGTACTATCCCACTATTGAGAAGTAGGTAGCACCGTCGTTGGAGTTTTTCGGGTCAATTCGATTATAGGGACATGTGGTCACCAAAGCAATAGTAGGACGCCTTAGCGGTAACCCTAATGTCCTAGATCATTTTTTATCGAGGCAACCATTTCGAGACAACTTTTTGATCTTTAGACAGGAGGGCGACCTCTAAAACACCCTATACTCAATGACCACGTCGAGGCAACCAAGTGAGGCGTACCCTAAGAGTGGCATGTGCACTTGTGTCAGGATTCAGTTAATGTTATCTTTGTACATGTCATGGTGAGCTAAGGGTTGATTTTAATTTCAGAGATAAGTCTTGTCATGCATAGCCTAATTAGCATACATCTAACAGTTAAATGTTGCGGAAAATAAATCTACGCTATTACAAGGCGTCGGGTATTTACATCGCCAAAAACAAACCCTTTGAAAAAGTAAATGCGATAAAATAAATAAAAGCGATAAAAAGTCCTAATTAAAGCTATTACATCCTCGGAGCAATTACATAAATATGGATCCAAAATTAATATGCGCGAAAAAAATTGAAGCGGAGAAGTCCTTAGGGTTTTGACCCTTTTTTGAGAAAGAAAGAATTTTTGTTATCTTGCATTTTAATTAAATTAAACCTAAAACTAATTAATTAATTAAAAGAAATATTTTTAGTTTTTTAATGTTCAAGGAAATAACAATAAAAGGATTAAAATTGTCAAGAACCCTAATTTCTACATTGATTTTATTTATTGCAAAAAAGTTAAAATTAACCTAATTAAAACTAGATTAGCTAATTATATTTATTTACAAAAATAATAAAAGGGTGAAATTAATTTTAATAAATAATAATAATAATAATATTACATTTTTAGTTTTCTGATTTTATTATGAAAAAATTAATTTGGTTAATTAAATAATAATAATAATAATAATAATTAATAGTAAAATAATTAAATGGAAAATATAAAGAGAAAAAAGAATAACCCAGGGGGTGTTGGCCCAAGTTAGGAGGTGTTTTTTGGAATTTTGAAGCCCAATTGCTCAAGCCTGTTTGACTTTCTGAGATCCTCCATGCGCATGTTGACTAAGGAGTATGCTAGTCTTTCAATCTAGGCCATAGGATTTGAGTTTGAGGCCACTTGGCGCTTGGGAATTGGAAGCGTATGGTGGACATCCCCTTGCAAGCTGCATGTGAACATAGGAAGAAAAATAGAAACAAATGTTTTGGGGGACCTGGGATTCGAACCCAGGTCCCAGCGTTCATAGGCCAATACGCTCAACCACTCCACCAACCTACTTTAGTCATTAGTGGAATAATAAACATTCATTATATATGCAAACCAATTAACATACTGAAATTATAAAAACACGCGCTTCTTTTTAAACTGGCCAACCAGACGTTAACACCTCATCATCTTCTTCACTGTACCTGCATAAAAGAATATTAGATAGCGGGGGTTTTTAACCCCCACTAACCATTGCAACGAAAAAATAGCGATTAGCACTATGGTTCACATAAATATTTCGCGAGGGGTAAGTCTTGTTCGTCTGGTTCTCACGATCTCAACCATCTGTCTCACTAGTCCTAATTTTGCCTAGTTCAAAAAGCCCTAATTGCAAGCTCAAGAACCCTAGAAAATCGTTCATGGCATCTTTGGATTAAGGGCATTATAATCCAATTCAGTTATACCATTAGCTTCGTATGGTCCGTATCAACACAAATCAATCAAGAAAACACGTTAAATATGCATGATTTAAGAGTTACGATTCTGGATAAAAGAGCCAAACCGTGAAACTGTAAGCGATGATTCCTTGAGCTTTAGAGTTTGAATTGGATTGCAAAACACTTTTGAGAACTCCTGCAAGGTGTTTGATTCAACAAAAACCCTTGAATCGCCCTAGAATGCAAAAGTCAGTTTTCAATTTTTCTTGGAATTTCTTGAATTGGCTATGGTTTTTTCTGCAGCTTTTTTCACGTCTATTAGGTTAAGTTAGCTTACATACATATAAAGAAATTGAATTAGGTCAAAAAATTGGATCCAACCCATGAGTATTGATGATTAAATCTTTGATTGGAAATCAAATATTTTTGATTTTTCATGATTGGAAAATGTTGCCAAACTTGGAGATTTTTGTATCTTTGACTTGTGCACGAACTTTCCAGCATATCTTGACCATATTTGCTTCACAAATTGATTGAAAAATCAAATCTTGCATTTTCCTACAATTTAAATTAATTAAATGAATTAATATTAATTAAAAATCCAATTAATTAATAAAAATAAGAAAATAAATCCAATTAAGCTTGGTGGGTCGTGCATAGGCCATGGATGAAGTTTCAAGAAGAGATTTGAGACCCATTAGCAAAAATAAGGTGTTTTGGGCAAAGTTGACTTTTGCAAATTCATAAAAATTTCCCAACTTCTCCAATGCACAACTTGCTCAATTTTGATCATATGACCATGTTCTTGGATATTTTGGAAAGCTCTTGAAGTCCTATAAACAATGCCTTTTGTCCCATGTCATTTGGATTTACCAATCTCAAGTTATGGCCTTTGACTTAAAGTGCACTTTTGTTGACTTTTGAATTTAACCTATAATGTAGAAATTGATAACTTTTTATGAGAGCATTTCTTGAACTTGGAGTGTGAAGATGGATTGTAGGAAATGGCATCCCCTTCAAAATGAGCATTGGATGGGATTTTTCTGACAAACCATGAAAAAGTTATGCCCTGGTCAAGATACAGTTGACTTTTCTCCTGTCCAAAAATAGTAACTTTTTGCACCTTGATGATTTTTGAGCTATCCTTGTGGAATCATGATCAAGACTTGATAAAATGATGATTGTGGGTGTAAAATAAGATGTTGATCAAAAATTCTGACTTTTGACTGCAAAATGACCATTTTCCCCTGCAATTGACTGTAGGTCAAATGGAGCTTTTGACTGTGCAAATTGGCCTTGTGAGTCTTGAAACTTGGCATGTAGGTGCTTGAGGATGTATATAGGCCTTTGAGACTTGATTGAACCATTGAAAACCCAAAATTCCTTGTAAGAACCAAAACCCTAATTACAGTTGTCTTAAGAGGTGGTTTGACTGTACACCCTTGAGCTAATCTTGAGCAATTTGAAAATCAATCTTGACAAATCTTGAGGAATATGGGAGGGCAAATTTTGGGGTACAACAGTTACCCCTGTTCAATCTTCTTAAACCCGAGGATGTAGATTGGCTTGCGTGCCTTTCGTGATCCGAAGGTGGAAGATGATTGAACACTAAAGTGCCCAGAAAATTGCACTCGCATAGCGTAGTATCAGCAATGTGATGTCGGGAATGGGCCTACAGATGCCATTTGGAGATATGATGGATAGTTGTGGAGATGGGCTTAAAGATTCCATCTGGAGATTGTTTGTTGAATTGTAACTTGGTAGGTCGAAAGAAGGAACCTGTGTAGGGTTGCCTGATGATGAGTCTGTGTAAAACTGCATCTGAAAGAGAAGGAACCGGTGTAGGGTTGCTTCATGACGGTCAAGTGGATAGTTGTCCTGTCTGGTTTCAGGTATTAATCTCTGACCTGAGAAAGAAAGATAGTTTTCCTGGCTTGCTACAGGTATTAATCTTCAATCTCTTCAATGTAGATAACTTTCCTGTCTGGTTTCAGGTATAGATCTACAATCAGTCGTCCACAGATATTTCCTGGCTTGCTACAGGTATTAATCCGGAACTTAAGAAGGTTGGCCGATGAGATAGTTTTCCTGTCTAGTTTCAGGTATTAATCTCTGACCTGAGAAAGAAAGATAGTCTTCTTGGCTTGTTACAGGTATTGATCTTCAGTCTCTTCATGTAGATGACTTTCCTGGCTAGTTACAGGTATAGATCTACAATCAGTCGTCCACAGATATTTCCTGGCTAGTTACAGGTGTTGATCTGGAACTTAAGAAGGCTGGCCGATGAGATAGTTTTCCTGTCTGGTTTCAGGTATTAATCTCTGACTTGAGAAAGAAAGATAGTTTTCCTGTCTGGTTTCAGGTATTAATCTTCAATCTCTTCATGTAGATAACTTTCCTGGCTAGTTACAGGTATAGATCTACAATCAGTCGTCCACAGATATTTCCTGGCTAGTTGCAGGTGTTGATCTAGAACTTAAGAAAGGTTTGATGGTAATCATCTTTGGATTGACCTTTTCCTGAAAAAGGGCAAAACATTAGTTGTATGCAATGTCATGATGTATGAAATGCATGATGTTCTCAAAATGAGATTGTGTCGTATGCACTTTGTCATGCATGAAATGTGAAATGTCTTATGAATGTATTTTCGTCTGGGAAAATAAATCCTTGACAAATGTCGGGGAGTGTGTTAAATCCTGGGCTGATGTTGAAGAGTATGGTTGAATTCTTCGTTTCCACTGGGGATGATGCACGAAGATGGTTGCAAGAATAAACCGGTAGGAGAAGATGACTCCGTTGGGGAATAAACCTGGTGAAGAGATTACTCTACAGGGAATTACTCTGTGGAGAAGAGATGCTTCGCTGAGATTTTACCGATAACTCCGCTGGGGACCCCGTTGATAAGCTCTGTTGGGGATTTTGATGATGAACTCCGCTGGAGGATAGAAAGAACTTCGCTGGGTATGATCTTTCAGTTGCAACTTGCTGAGGATAACCCAGTTAGACTCTGGTGGGGAATAACATTTATACTCTGCAGGGGACACGCTTCTGGAATCTACTGGGGAGATGATTCAACTCTGAAGGGGAAGCCTTTTTCAGACTGTGCTGGGAAAATAGCTCCACTGGGGGTATCCTGGATTCTGCCGGGGAACAATCTTATATTTCATTGAGGAATATTAAGACTGCCGGGGATGCTTGTTGGGGAATATCTTTATACTCCGCTGGAGAATATTAAGACCTACTGGGGATACCTATCCTTTTTAGGGCTGATGGTAGATCAACTATGCTTGGGGGAGAGTATTACTGATTCGTTCGAAGTTGCCAGTCTTAGTGGGGAGAGCTACCATTATTGTTTTACTCTTGGGGGAGTGAAGGTATCCTGGTTACATTCTTCAGCCGAACCTACCTTGGTACCTTGGTGAACAGAGCAACTAGATCGCTTAGACAATTCTTATTGCCCCTACTTCCGATGTCACCCGTAATTAATCCTTTGTTTCGCATGAAAATATTTATGATCAGCAATTAATGTCAAATGCATATATCATAAATGAACATTGGACGTTCTTTGCAAAACAAAACAGATAAAAGAAAAACAATTTGCAATTTGTCTGAAAAATGAGCTTATATTGATTTTGAAATTTGCCTGTAAATAGGCGCTTTTTGTACAAGAGACTGACGTCCTAGTAAGAGAACGCCGCCGAACAAAACAGAGTTTATACAATTTGTGAAAAGGAAACAAAACAGCTATGTGAAAAATCCCACTGGGTTCCAACTCTGCTATCGCCTTTATGTCTTCAAGCGTCTCATCACTTTGCTGCTCAGTTGGAGATGAATCTGATTGATCGGTGCTTGTTGTACCCCAAAATTTGCCCTCCCATATTCTTCAAGATTTGGTAAGATCAAGCTTCAAAATCTCTCAAGGGTTGCACAGTCCAATTGCCTCCTAACACAGTCAAAATTAGGGTTTTGGTTCTGACAAAGAAATTGAAGTTTTCAAGGGTCCAATCAAGTCCCATATGCCTACATACATTGCCAAGCATTCATATGCCAAGTTTCAAGACTCACAGCATCAAATTGCACAGTCAAAAACCCTAAATGCTTCATAGTCAACTGTAGGGGCAAAATGGTCATTTGACAGTCAAAAATCCAAATTTTTGGTCAACATCTTATTTTGAAGCCACAAACATCATTTGATCAATTCTTGATCATGATTCTCAAAGCATGGCTCAGAAGGTCTCAAGATGCAAAAGTTTCTATTTTTAGACAGTTGAAAAAGTCAACTGCAAATTGACCAGGGCATAACTTCTTCATGGTTTATCAAAAAAATCCCATACAAAGCTCATTTTGAAGAGAATGACATTTCCTACAACTCATCTTCACACTTTAAATCCAAGAAATGCTCCCACAAAAAGTTATCAATTTCAACATTATAGGTCATTTTTAAAAGTCAACAAAAAGGCACTTTAAGTCAAAGAACATAATTTGAGATTGGTAAATCAAAATGACATGGGACCAAAGACATTGGTTAGAGGACTTCAAGACCTTTCCAAAATGTCCAAGAACATGTTCATAGCTTCAAAATTGAGCAAGATATGCCTTGGAGAAGTTGGGAAATTTTTGGGAATTTTGAAAAGTCAACTTTGCACAAAAGGCTTCAAAAATGCTAATGGGCCACAATTTCTTTCATGAATCATTACCCAAAGGCTATGCACGACCCATTAGGCTCAAAGGGAGTTATTTTCTTATTTTTGATTAATTATTTGAATTTGTATTATCATTAATTCATTTAATTAAATTTAAACATAAGAAAAATACCAAATCATGTTTTTAAATCTTTTTTTATGCAGCAAATCAAACTAGGGAAAGGTGGAAAATTGTTTCTCATTCAAAAAGGAAAGATTCTACATGATTGGCAATGATTGGCATGGAAAAGATTGAAAAAAAGATATGGAAAATCAAATATTCAAAACATTGATTCAATGGACTATGGGCTTGGTTTTTGACCTAGAAAGCTTCAGATACATATGCATAACATAATCTAATCCTAACAGACACAAAAGCTGCACAAAAAACCAAGAACAAAATGGCATTTGTTTCACAAAAAGTTGAAAACTGAAAACATAGCTACAAGGCGATTCAAGGTCCAAAAGCTTGTCCATTGTCTTCCTGACATTGCTAGGAACATGTTGCAATCAAGAACCAATCTCCAGACCTCAAGAATTGGTAGAACTAAGTCTCACTTTTCCTAAACATATCCATTATCGTGTTTCAATTTTTAAGCATTGTTCATGTGTTTTGTTAATTGATTTACACTAATATGGATATTCTGAAGCTATTGGTACCCTTTAATTGAACTAACAATGCCTGTATAAGAATTCACCATTAACGTTTTCTAGGGTTTCAGAGCTCCAAATTTAGGGGTTTCTTCATATGGAAAAATCAGACCTTCAAACCTGTGCCATTGGATTCGTGACCTCAAGACAAGACAAACTCACACCTCACGCCGTTTTTATATTCATCTATGCTCTAATCGCTATTTTTCCAGATTGAGTTTAGTGGGGGTTTAAAACCCCCGCTATTTGCTTTTATTTACAGGAAAAAGAGGAAGAAGAAGCATGTGTGTCCTCATATGGTTGGCCAATTTAAACGTTGGCGCATTTTTCAGCATAGTGGGCATTTTCTATATATTATGTTTTCTTATTATACTATATACGAATGAACATGATAGATCAATTGGCCAAAGATGTGCGTTGCAAGCTTTGGGACCTGGGTTCGATTCCCAGGCCCCCCACATATTCCATAATTTTTCTCTTAAGGTATTTCTATGCAGCGTTCCTTCAAGGCTTCACCATACACCCTCATGCTCTGGCTTGACAAGTGGCTTCATGATCAATCCAAAGGCCAGAACGTGGAGACTATCAGACACGCTAGTCAACTACTCCACATGCAAACTGGAAAGTCAACGCAGGCCTTGCAATCTTGGGCCCAAATTACTCTACAAAAACCTCCAAAAAGGGCCAGACACCCCTCCTTGTTTGTATTCCTTCTTTTAATTTTCTTTTCTTTTATTCTTTTCAATTATTATTCTTTTTAATTGTTTTATTTAATCCACATAAATTAATTTTCACAATATAAAATACAGAAAAATTAAAATATGTTTAATTATATTTAATTCCTATTAATTTATTTTGTAAATAAATGTTAAATAATTAATTTAGTTAAATTAGGTTTTAAAACTTAAATCACTTTCTTAACAAATTAAAATATGTAGAAATTAGGGTTTTTACCTTTTTATTTTTTTTAAAATAATTTTCTCTCATTATTATTATTATTATTAATTACTAATTTATTTTGTAAATAAACATGTACATAAATTCTTTAGTAAATTAGGTTAAACTTTAATGTTTTCTTTAACAATTAAAAATAATTTAGAACTAGGGTTTCATTTAACTTCTAATTTTAATTAATTTTCTTTATTCTCATTAAATACAAAAAAACTTAAAAAAACAATTTCTTTTCCTTAATTAAATAATTAATTAGCTTTTTAATTTCATTTAATTTCATTTAATTTCTCAAAAGGTTCCAACACTCTCGGACGTTCAATTTTTATTCTTTCGCACGTTATTCTTTTTTCTTCCGAATATTATGTAACTGCTCAAGCCATGTAATAGTAATTAGGTTTTATTTTCCGCATCTTTTATTAAAACGGGTCTTTGTTAATTTGGCGATGTATAGACCCGCGCCTTGTAATAGCGTATGATTTAACTTTCCGCATTTAAATTTTCGCACTCTTAACTGCTAAACTTTGCATGAAAGAATGAATGGCCAAATTAAAAACAAGCGTAGATCACCATGATACATGTACAAGATAAAACATAACATGAAAACAATACACAAATTCACACACCACTCTTAGGGTACGCCTCACTGTTGCCTTGCCCTCGAAACGTGGTCGTCGAGTATAGGACGTTTTAGTAAGTCCTTATGTCCATGACATGATCCAGTTGCCTCGGAAAATTTGCCTCGAATTAAAAAGGATCAATGGCATAAGGGTAGCTTCTAAGGTGTCCTACTGTTGCTCTGGTGACCACACCGTCCCTACAAACGAATTGACCCGAACACCTCCAACGGTGGTGCTACCTATCTCTCAATGGTGGGATGACACTACCTTAAAGACATTTACACAGCCTAATTCCTTAGGGTAGGTAGATGACTCATGGATACTTGCTCTATTCAAAACAAACAAAAACTCTTTTCACACCGACACTTTTCAAAAAGCTTTCAAAACAATTTTTCAAACACTCTTGAGGACTGATACAAGAGTCGATCTGAAATCTTTAAAACGAAACTTTTTCAAACCCACTCACAATTGAAAAGCAAACACTTTTGAAAACACAAATGAGCAAGTATCTAAGAGCCCATGGATAACCATGGATAGAAAGGGTGCTAACACCTTCCCTTTCTATAAATATACCTCCCGAACCGAGAAACAATCTCATAAGGAATTTTGCTGTGCTTTTGTCCTGTCCATGTTGGAGAAAATAAAAGACGGTGATGACTCTTGCTTCCGCGACATTTCGCGAACCAGCGTTAAACAGTCAGTTCCAGATCCACCGATCATAGAACTGGCGACTCTGCTGGGGATTCTTATAAAGTGAGGTGTACCTTAGGACTAAGATCACTTGTGTTTTCAATTGTTATGCTTTGTTTGCTTTATTATTGTAGGCTGCATCGGAGTTACATAGATCCTAACCCGGATCTGGGGATACCCTGTTAGGTAGCATAAGTTATGAGGGACCTGTCCGACATAGACCGACACAGGTGAAGTAGTGGCTACGTTGGTGTGGCACCTTGGTCTGTACCGATATCACTTGTGTCGCAACAAGGAGAATATGGGTCTTCTGAGGAGTCATTAAGCACCAACCGACCTTAGAACCTTAAATGACCCAACTTGGCCAATAGAACAGTAGCAGTATGCTACGCCCATTGAGGCTAAACTCTCGTGATGGTTCTGGCCGCAAGAAAAGATTGTGATGCTGGAGTTATGACCGATTGAGGGTAGTCAGTGATATTGGGATCCTCTAGAACCCGCTTACTTCTGATAGGACAGGTCTTAACCAACAAACTGAAAGAGGGTAACACTTGGACCCCATGCTGGCCTAAACTCTAAGGGCTTGTCTTGTGTGACTTGTGTGCCTTACCATGTTTTCCTTTGTAAATATTTGTGGTGTGTTTTATCATAACATCATGCCATCATAAACATTGCATGCATCCTACATAAGGACTGACCATTTCAAAGACAAGAGGGTTTCACCTTTGCTCTGTTTTGTAGGACATCATGATGCCTATGCGAAGGAATACTATCCGGTTCAATTTTGTTCACCCACCTGAGTTGCTTGAAGAATTGGTTAGCAGAATTCCAAATACTACTTCCTTCATCCAGAGGCATGGTTCTCTTCTCAGTTTAGTCACGACAAAGTGGGACCAACAACTGATGAGTGTCCTAACACAGTTTTATGACCCTCTGTACCAGTGCTTCACCTTTCAAGACTTCCAGCTGGTCCCTACCCTGGAAGAGTTCTCTGATTTGCTTGGTATCCCTATCTTGGACCAGACTCCCTACAATGGTTGGGAAAAGACTCTTAGGCTTGAGGAGATTGCTGCAGCTCTTCCTTTGACCCACAAGGAGGTAATGGACAACTGGGTGACTAGAAGCAAAGTTAAGGGTTTCTTGGCCAAGTTTCTGATTGGTAAGGCTAACAGTTTCTGGAACGACCTGGACTTTAGGGCGTATGAAGACATTCTGGCTCTCTTAATCTATGGTCTAGTTTTGTTTCCTAATCCCGATAACTTCATTAACGTCACTGCCATAAGGATCTTCATGTCTCAGAACCCTGTGCCCACTCTCTTGGGTGATATCCTGCAACAACTTTATGCTTGTACTGCCCGAAGACGAGGAACTCTGTGGTGTTGCATCCCTTTGTTAGTGAGGTGGTTTATTTCGCACCTCCCTAAGTTCGTGCTGAAGAACAAAGAAGGAAGAGGTTGGGCTCATAGGTTAATGTCTCTCACTGATAATGACATAATTTGGACTTTCAGGGGTTTGGATGAGGTAGTTGTTATTGATCGTTGCGGAGAATATCCTAATGTTCCTTTGATTGGTACCCAAGGAGGAATCTCTTATAATCCATGTCTAGCTCTCCGTCAGTTTGGAAGGGCCAGAAGGGCAGGGCCTCATGAGATGTTGGTGCCTCACATCAGTTTTGAGTTTCAGGTAGATAGTGACGAGCTGCGTCGTAGGTTCATCAAAGCTTGGGACAGAATTCACAAAGCTGACCCACAAGAGTTGGGACCGAAGACTTCTCTACCTATGGAAGCCTACTACAAATGGGTCCGCATCCGTGCTCAGAAGTTAGGTATGTCGTATGAAGCTGTCAGACCCGTCATTCTTGAATATCCTGATAGAGATGGGGCTCCTCCAACTGTTCTCCCTCCTTAGATACTTACTGATCTTGATACACTAAAGAGGTCTTGGGCGCAACTGCGAGAAGAACGGGATTCTTATCGGGAAAAGTTCAACGAGTAGGAATTGAAGATCCAGAAGCTGACAAAGCAGTTGGAGAATGAGCGGGCTTTGAATGACTACATCCGTACTGAGAAGAGGAGACCATGGGATCAATGATGAACTTTGGATATTCTATTACAGTTTTATTTCCCTTTTCAGTATTTCCACTTTATGTAACGCCTAAGGGAAACCTGTTGAACAATCTGAATTTCAAAGTTGAATCTAATGAAGTGTGTTCCTTTTTGTTTACAAAGTTGATTCCCGATTGTCTTTGAAAACATAAATCATACGCATCCCATTCATCATATGCATAGCAGGTACTCTTCTTTTCAGGTTGCTTAATGTTCTTCGCTGTTTATTTCAGCATCATGAACCCTGAATCATCTACCAAGCAGTCCATCAAGGCCCTTCAGGCTCAGAACGCCCAATTCCAAGAGCTGATTATGAGTTTGGCCCAAGGTCAAGAGGAGTTGAAGGCTCTTCTGGTTAAGAAGAAGAAGAAGAAGAGAACTGTACTATTCAACACGGGCCGAAGGTTTGGTAACACACTGCAGAATGAGGTTGAGCAAGCTGGTTCTTCTGTAGGAAAAGGCAGTCCCCAGGGGGGAAGGGTTCCTAGTCCGGTAGTCTCTAACAACGAGACTGATTTTAATGAGGAGCAGTATCCTCCAGCTGAAGACACATATAAGCAGTTGGAAGACCGTCTGAATGCCATGGAAATTCAACAAGTGCCTGGTTTGGATTTCGGAGACTTGGGTCTATCTTCTGGTGTGGTAATCCCACACAAGTTCAAAGCACCATCTTTCGCAAAGTATGACGGGGCGTCCTGCCCTAAGCTACATCTCAGATCTTATGTGCGGAAGATCCAACCATACACCGTGGACAAGAACTTGTGGATCCACTTCTTCCAGGAGAGTCTTTCAGGGACTCATCTCGAATGGTTCTATCAGCTGGATGGAACCAAGGTTCATAACTGGGAGGAGTTGGCTACTGCTTTTTACAAGCAGTATCAATATAATGCCGACCTCGCTCCTACACGTACCCAACTCCAGGGTATGTCGCTAGGATCGGGAGAAGGTTTTAAAGAGTATGCGCACAAATGGAGGGACCTGGCTGGCAGGGTGCAGCCACCATTAACCGACCGTGAATTAGTGGATATGTTCTTGGGGACCCTATCCGGGCCATTCTTCAATCTTCTCATTGGCAATTCATCTGCAGGGTTCACAGACCTCATCCTGACTAGGGAAAGGATAGAGGCTGGCATGAAATCAGGTAAAATTCAGAAAGGTGCGTCCTCATGTTCTGAGAAGAAACCTTTTAAAAAGGAGGCCAGTGCTGTGTATGGGCCTAGGAGACAGGATAGACCAGAACGCCGCCAAGCCGTCAACGCGGTGGTAATCGCAAAGCCTGCTGCCGCTCCTCGGCAACCTAACCAACCAAGGACTGAGAGACCCAGAAGGGAATACACTCGGCTGAGTATGACCTTGTCACAGATCTTGCCGCAATTGCTATCGACCAACTTGGTGACCGTCAGAGAGGCTCCGAAGGTTGTGAATACTGCATCTCCGAAGTATAATCCAAATGCCCGCTGTGCTTATCACTCCGATAGCCCGGGGCATTCTACTGATGATTGCTGGGCCCTGAGAAATAAGGTTCAAGACCTTATTGATACAAAGGAAATACAATTTGAGGAGCCCGAAAGGCCAAACGTTGTGACTGCTCCTATGCCCCAGCATGGAGTAAATGCTATTGAGGAAGACTTGTATGCCGTTTCTGTGGATGATGTTGCTACCCCTCTATTGACTGTTAAGAGGAATCTGTTGCTAGCCGGTTTATTTCCGGGTTGTAGCAAGGGTTGCCTTCTGTGTGCTGTTACCCCTACTGGTTGTCCGTTGCTGAAGTCAGGCATCCAAAGCTTGATGGATAGCAAGGAGATTCTGTTCAAGAAGACCGTTGTTCCTTTTGTTCCTACCGAAGAAGTATCTGTCGTCACAATTTTCAACAATCCTACCAAGGCTCCCCCGAGGAATCCAGTCAAAATCATGTCTGTTGCACCTATTATTATTACTGTTCTGGGACCCCTCCCCTATAAGTCTGACAAGGCTGTCCCATGGCACTATGGGGCAGATGTGTATGTGCTTGGAGTAAAGCAGGAGTTCAACACTGGTACCAGTATCAGTAATATCACTGGTCCCGCTAAAGTCACTCGCAGTAGCAGGCTCTTCTCGCCTGACATTGCGCCACCAGCTATTCGAAGACCTCTCATCATAACGCCTGCAAGTGCGCCTGTTTCCCCTTCTGATCAAGTTTCTACCCCTGCTGCCGAGTCATCTGACACTCGGGGCAAAGGGACTGCTGATGTGCCTGCCCGGATGGAGGCACCAAAGCCTGTCAATGTTGAAGCCTCCCAGCAAGAGATGGAGGAAATTCTTAAGATAATCAAGAAGAGTGACTTCAACGTCGTTGAACAGCTGGGGCATACACCCTCCAAGATCTCTATGCTATCATTACTGCTATGTTCAAAGGCCCATGCCAAGGCCCTGATTTCATTTCTGAAGACGGCCCATGTGCCACAAGAGACATCTGCAGATCAATTCACTGACTGTGTGGCCAATCTGACTACCGACAATGGTTTGGGTTTCTCGGATGCTGATCTTATTGCCAAGGGAAAGAACCACAATGATGCCCTGCATGTCTCCATTGAATGCAGAGGCACTACTCTCGCACACGTGTTGGTGGACACCGGTTCTTCCCTGAATGTACTGCCCAAGAAGGCCTTGGACCGGTTGGATTGTGAGGGCCTGGAGTTGAAGCCTAGCAACATCATTGTCCGAGCCTTCGACGGGTCGAAGAGGATGGTGCATGGTGAGGTAGACATTCCGATTCGTGTTGGTTCCCAAGTCTTTGATTCAACGTTCTATGTGATGGATATTCGTCCATCTTATTCCTGTTTGCTGAGTCGACCTTGGATTCACAAAGCTGGGGCAGTGACCTCCACTCTACACCAGAAGCTCAAGTACCCTGTCCGAGGGAAGATTGTTACTGTGCAGGGGGAGGAAGAATATATGGTTAGTCATCTGAATTCCTTACGTTATATTGGGATGGACGGGGAGTTTATTGAAATCCCCTTTCAACATTTTGAAGAGGTACCTCAAACATTGGCAGCAGTAGAAGCAATGACTGAAGAAGGTTCTCCTTTGAAGATGGCTTCCTTAAAGGACGCCCGGGCTGTAATTGAGAAAGGTGAATGTGCTAACTAGGGCAGGCTCCCTGATTTTACTCCTAAAACTGACAAGTTTGGCCTAGGTTTCACTGCAGAGGCTCAGAGGGTTGTACGCAAAGCAAAGATCGGAAGACCTCCCGTGATCATCACCAACCCGGGAGTGAATGCTATTGAAAGCGAGACGGAGGAATCAGAGTTCGATAGCTGGAACTACCCGACGACTGACGGTGGATTGACCAATTGGACCGCAAAAGATCACATACCTGTTACTTTTGTTACGCAGTAATGAATTCCTTTGTTTTTTAATTTGTAATAAACAATAAACTGAAACTTTCTGGCCCGGTGTCTTACCCGGGGCACCGTTGGCTTCATTTGTGAGGGCATATTACTTGTCATTTCCATATATCATGAATAAAGACATTGGACGTTTTTCGCATTTCAAATCTTGTGCTCCCTTTCTTTCTTTCTTTCTTTATATGTTGCAAAACGGCTGTATTTACACACACTCACCTATACAGGTTTCAATCCACTCTGGATCTCACTGGTAACGACTCTGCTACTGCCAGTTATGACTTCGAAAATCCGATCAACTTAGCCGAGGACGAAGGTGAAGATGATTGCGAAGTGCCTGGTGAGCTTGCAAGACTGTTACTCCAGGAAGAGAGGGCCATTCAGCCACATGAAGAGCCAGTGGAAAAGGTGAATCTGGGTACTGAGACGGACATAAAGGAGGTTAAGATTGGTGCCAATCTGGAACTCAGCGTGAAACAACGGTTGATTCAGATGTTACATGATTATGTGGAGATCTTCGCCTGGTCGTACAAAGACATGCCTGGGTTGGATACCGATATTGTGGTCCATCACTTGCCTACCAAGGAAGAATGCCCTCCGGTTAAACAAAAGGTCCGCCGTATGCGTCCAGAGATGTCCGAAAAGGTCAAAGCCGAGGTTATGAAACAGTTCGATGCCGGGTTTCTTGCAGTGACTTCTTACCCTCAGTGGGTTGCCAATGTGGTGCCAGTACCTAAGAAGGATGGTAAGGTCAGAATGTGTGTCGATTACAGGGATCTGAACAGGGCAAGCCCCAAGGATGACTTCCCCTACCTCACATTGATGTCCTGGTTGACAATACTGCTCAGCACAAGGTGTTCTCCTTCACGGATGGTTTTTCAGGTTATAACCAGATCAAGATGGCTCCTGAAGATATGGAAAAGTCTACCTTTATCACTCAGTGGGGCACCTTCTGCTACAAGGTCATGCCATTCGGGTTAAAAAATGTTGGGGCAACCTACCAACGTGCCATGGTTGCTTTATTTCATGACATGATCCATCATGAGATTGAAGTGTATGTCGATGATATGATTGCAAGGTCCCAAACTGAGGCATAACACCTTGACCATCTGCAAAAGCTGTTTGACCGTTTGAAGTTATACAAGCTGAGACTGAACCCGAACAAGTGCACCTTCGGGGTAAGATCTGGAAAGTTGCTAGGCTTCGTCGTGAGCGACAAGGGAATTCAAGTGGACCCTGCCAAGGTTAAAGCCATACAAGAGATGCCAGTTCCCAAGACAGAGAAAGAAGTCAGAGGCTTTCTAGGACGTCTGAATTACATTGCTCGATTCATCTCGCACCTAACTGCTACCTGTGAACCAATCTTCAAGCTGCTGAAGAAAGATCAGGTAGTACTTTGGAATGATGAATGTCAGGCCGCGTTTGACAGAATCAAAGAGTACCTCCAAGAACCACCCATTCTTATGCCACCGGTTGAAGGGAGACCTCTAATACTATACTTGATCGTACTTGACAGCTCAATGGGGTGTGTGCTGGGGCAGCATGACGAGTCTGGCCGAAAAGAGCACGCTATTTATTACCTTAGCAAAAAGTTTACCGACTGTGAGACCCGATACTCACTGCTCGAGAAAACTTGTTGCGCTTTGGTATGGGCTGCTCGCCGGCTGAGACAGTATATGCTGACTCACACTACTCTGTTGATTTCAAAGATGGATCCAATAAAGTACATATTCGAAAAGCCTGCATTGTCTGGAAGAATAGCAAGATGGCAGATGATCTTGATAGAATACGACATCCAGTACACGACTCAGAAAGCTATCAAGGGAAGCGTATTGGCAGACCACTTGGCACACCAGGCAGTGGACGACTACCAGTCAATGAACTTTGAATTTCCTGATGAGAGCATCATGATTGTGACTGATTGTGAAGTACCTGGACCGGATGAAGGACCTGAGGAAGGATACCGATGGTCTATGCACTTTGACGGAGCCTCAAACGCTTTGGGTAACGGTATTGGCGCTATGATCATATCCCCTCAAGGCACTCATACTCCACTCACTGCCCGGCTATGCTTCAACTGCACCAACAACATGGCGGAGTATGAGGCATGCATCATGGGTCTTCAAGTTGCGATTGACTTAAGGATCAAGTTTCTGAGTGTCTTCGGAGATTCCGCTCTCGTGATCAATCAGATCAAAGGCGAGTGGGATACGAAACATCCGAATCTTATTCCTTACAGAGAATGTGTGTTGACATTGATCCCCCATTTCACATAGATAACCTTTGAACATTTCCCAAGAGAGGAGAATCAGTTGGCGGACGCGTTGGCTACGATGTCTTCCATGTTCAAAGTCAAATGGGACAATGGGGCTCCCCGGATCATTATCTGGAAACTGGACGAACCTGCATACTGTTGTGATCTTGAAGTTGAGGTAGTAACTGAAAAACCCTGGTACCATGAGGTGAAAAGGTATCTGGAAGCCCAAGAATACCCTGAAGGTGCATCTGTCAACGACAAGAAGTTTCTGAGAAGGTTCGCAGCAAAGTTCTTCCTCAGCAACGACATTCTATACAAGCGAAACCATGATTCGACCTTACTACGTTGCATGGATAAGACTGAAGCAGAAAGAATCATGGCAGAGTTACATGAAGGTACCTTCGGAACACATTCCAGTGGACATACCATGGCAAAGAAAATCCTTCGGGCAGGATATTTCTGGTCCACAATGGAAGCTGATTGTTACCATCATTCTCGGACATGTCACAAATGCCAGATTTATGCAGATAAGGTGCACGTTCCCCCAGTTCCTATGAATGTCTTGACGGCACCTTGGCCTTTTGCAATGTGGGGCATTGATATGATCGGTGAGATTAAACCTATGGCATCCAATGGGCATCGCTTCATCCTGGTAGCGATCGATTACTTTACGAAGTGGGTTGAAGCAGCTTCCTATGCTACAGTAACCAAGAACGTTGTAGCACGTTTCATTCGGCATAACTTGATCTGTCGATACGGCGTACCTGAGAGGATCATTACGGACAATGGTACCAATCTTAACAACAAGATGATCGCTGAGCTCTGCGAGCAATTCAAGATACAGCACCACAACTCTTCTCCCTACCGGCCGAAGATGAATGGGGCTGTAGAAGCAGCTAATAAGAATATTAAGAAAATTGTGCAGAAGATGACAGTGACCTACAAAGATTGGCACGATATGTTACCGTTTGCTCTTCATGGGTACCGTACCTCAGCAAGAACGTCAACCGGGGCAACTCCGTTTTCCTTGGTCTATGGCATGGAGGCAGTCTTGCCAATTGAAGTGCAAATACCCTCTCTCCGGATAATGAAGGATGCAGATCTGAACGAAGATGACTGGATCCAGACTCGACTTGATCAATTAAATCTAATTGACGAAAAGAGACTTACTGCTATATGTCATGGTCAAACGTACCAAAAACGGATGATCAGGGAATTTAACAAGAAAGTCCGACCACGAGAGTATCAAGTTGGGGACCTGGTAATCAAGCGCATCATCCTTCCTCAAAGTGATCCCAGGGGCAAATGGACCCCTACCTACGAAGGGCCATTTGTGGTTAAACATGTGTTCTCAGGAGGAGCCATGATTCTAACCACCATGGATGGTGACGACCTTCCTCACCCTGCCAATGCAGACATAGTAAAAAGATACTACGCATGATAAAAGACCCGCTAGGTTGACATACCTAGGAAAAAATTAGGGCTTCCCGGCGAACCAAAAGGGTTCGGGCAAAATGAGGGATGAAATGAAAAAAATTTGTACACCCGGCAAGTCGAAAACCTGAAAAAGCGGCTTGGGCAAAAATGGGTATCCCGGTGGACTGAAAACCCGAAAGGGCGGTCCAGGCAAAAGTTAGGGATAAGAGTAATACTATGTCTCATTGGATCACCTTGCATCCAGAATTTGGTATCAACTATCAGGTTCAGACGGCATCGATCAATCAACTTCATCTTCAACTGAGCAGCAAAGTGATGAGACGCTTGAAGACATAAAGGCGATAGAAGAGTTGGAACCCAGTGGGATTGTTCTTTGCACATAGCTATTTTGTTTTCTTTTCACAAAATTGTATAAACTCTGTTGTTCGGCGGCATTCTCTTACTAGGACGTCAGCCTCTTGTACATAAACGCCTATTTACAGGCAAATTCAAAAATCAATACAAATACACTTTTCAGACAAATTGCCAATTATTTTTCCTCTTTCTGTTTTGTTTTGCGAAGAACGTCCAATGTTCAATTTGTGATATATGCATTTGACACTAATTGCTAAACTCATAAATATTTGCATACGAAATAAAGGATTAATTACAGGTAACATTAGAAACACGGGCAATGAGTTGTCTAAGCGATCTAATTACTCTGTCCACCAAGGTACTAAGGTAAGTTCGGCCGAAGAATGCAACCAAGATATCTTAATTCCCCAGAGAGTGAGCCAGCAAGTCAATACACTCTCCCCAAGCAGAGTTATACTATCAGCCTTAAGGAAGTTGGGTATCCCCAGCAGATCTCAACATTCCCCAGCGCAGTATACAAACATTCCTAAGCAAGCATCCCCGGCAATCTTGATCTAAGATTATTCCCCGGCGGTATACTAGATATTCAGTGGAGCCACTTCCCCAATACAGTTCAAAATTTTCCCCAGGAGAGTCCAGTCCAAAAGTTTCCCCAGGAAAATGGAATTCATCTCCCCAGCAGGAAGCTTATCCCCAGTAGATTCTGGAAGCTTATCCCCCGCAGAGCACGAACGCGTCTCCCTGCTTTATTCAGAAGGTTATTTCCCCACCAGGATATAACTGGGTTATCCTCAGCCAAAAAATCACGGAAAGATCGTCCCCGACGAAGTCTTCCTATCCTCCAGCGGAGTTCATCAATTCCCTCAACAAAGCTCAACAATGGTATCCCCAGCGGAGTTATCATCAACATCTCAGCAAAGTATCTCTCTCCCCACAGAGCACTCCCCGCAGAGTAATCTATTCGCCAAGTTTACTCCCCAATGGAGTCATCTTCTCCTACCGGTATTCTTGCAACCATCATCCCCAGCGGAAACAAGAAGCTCTACTATTCAACATCAGCCCAGGATTTAACTTCCCGGCATTCGTCAAGGATTTACTTTCCTAGACAAAAACACAATTCATAAACACATATTCATACATTATAGCATGCACATACGCATCATGAACATACAATCTCATTTATTCTGAGAACATCACACATGTCATACATCATGACATCGCATACAACTAATGTTTTGTATTTTCAGGACAAAGGTCAGTACAAAGATGATTGTTATCAACTGTCGCAACTAAAGATCCGATTACTGTATCTTGCCTGGGTGTATCTGTTGACGACTAACATTACCAGACTCGATTCCTGTATCCTGCCAGGGCACGTCTGAAGAGTTTGAGGATCCGATTCCTGTATCTTGCCAGGGTGTGTCTATTGACGACTAACATTACCAGACTCAATTCCTGTATCTTTCCAGGGCATGTCTGAAGAGTTTGAGGATCCGATTCCTATATCTCGCCAGGGTGTATTTGTTGACGACTAACATTACTATACTCGATTCCTGTATCTCGCCAGGGCACGTCTGAAGAGTTCGAAGATCCAATTCCTGTATCTTGCCAGGGTGTATCTGTTGACGACTAACAATACCAGACTCGATTCCTGTATCTTGCCAGGGCATGTCTGAAGAGTTCGAAGATCTGATTCCTGTATCTTTCCAGGGTGTATCTGTTGACGACTAACATTACCGGACTCAATTCCTGTATCTTGCCAGGGCATGTCTGAAGAGTTCGAAGATCTGATTCCTGTATCTTGCCAGGGTGTATCTGTTGACGACTAACATTACCAGACTCGATTCATGTATCTTGCCAGGGCACGTCTGAAGAGTTCGATGATCCGATTCCTGTATCTCGCCAGGGTGTATTTGTTGACGACTAACATTACCAGACTCGATTCCTGTATCTTGCCAGGGCACGTCTGAAGAGTTCGAAGATCCGATTCCTGTATCTCGCCAGGGTGTATCTGTTGACGACTAACATTACCAGACTCGATTCCTGTATCTTGCCAGGGCACGTCTGAAGAGTTTGAAGATCCGATTCATGTATCTTGCCAGGGTGTATCTATTGACGACTAACATTACTAGACTCGATTCCTGTATCCTGCCAGGGCACGTCTGAAGAGTTTGAAGATCTGATTCTTGTATCTTGCCAGGGTGTATCTGCCGACGACTATATTCTCCAGACTCGATTCCTGTATCTTTCCAGGGCACGTCTGAAGAGTTTAAAGATTCGATTCCTGTATCCAGCCAGGGCACATCTACATAAAGAGTTTGAAGATCAACTCTCTTGTAACAGGCCAGGTAATTATCTTTCTTTCTCAGGTACGCAAGTTCTCGCTAAGGAATATCTTACGCGATCGACAACCTCCCGATGGCATCTGTAAGCCCATTCCCGCCATCACACTGTTGACATTCTACTATGTGAGTGCAAATTTCTGGCCACTCTAGTGTTCAATCATCTTCCACCTTCAGATTATGAAAGGCACGCCAGCCAATCTACATCCTCAGGTCTAAGAAGATTGAACAGGGGCAGCTGTTGTACCCCAAAATTTTCCCTCCCATATTCTTCAAGATTTGGTAAGATCAAGCTTCAAAATCTCTCAAGGGTTGCACAGTCCAATTGCCTCCTAACACAGTCAAAATTAGGGTTTTGGTTCTGACAAAGAAATTGAAGTTTTCAAGGGTCCAATCAAGTCCCATATGCCTACATACATTTCCAAGCATTCATATGCCAAGTTTCAAGACTCACAGCATCAAATTGCACAGTCAAAAACCCTAAATGCTTCACAGTCAACTGCAGGGGCAAAATGGTCATTTGACAGTCAAAAATCCAAATTTTTGGTCAACATCTTATTTTGAAGCCACAAACATCATTTGATCAATTCTTGATCATGATTCTCAAAGCATGGCTCAGAAGGTCTCAAGATGCAAAAGTTTCTATTTTTGGACAGTTGAAAAAGTCAACTGCAAATTGACCAGGGCATAACTTCTTCATGGTTTATCAGAAAAATCCCATCCAAAGCCCATTTTGAATAGAATTACATTTCCTACAACTCATCTTCACACTTCAAATCCAAGAAATTCTCTCACAAAAAGTTATCAATTTCAACATTATAGGGCATTTTCAAAAGTCAACAAAATGGCACTTTAAGTCAAAGATCATAATTTGAGATTGGCAAATCAAAATGACATGGGACCAAAGACATTGGTTAGAGGACTTCAAGAACTTTCCAAAATGTCCAAGAACATGTTCATAGCTTCAAAATTGAGCAAGATATGCCTTGGAGATGTTGGGAAATTTTTGGAATTTTGAAAAGTCAACTTTGCACAAAAGGCTTCAAAAATGCTAATGGGCCACAATTTCTTTCATGAATCATTACCCAAAGGCTATGCACGACCCATTAGGCTCAAAGGGAGTTATTTTCTTATTTTTGATTAATTATTTGAATTTTTATTATCATTAATTCATTTAATTAAATTTAAATAAAAGAAAAATACCAAATCATGTTTTTAAATCTTTTTTTATGCAGCAAATCAAACTAGGGCAAGGTGGCAAATTGTTTCTCATTCAAAAAGGAAAGATTCTACATGATTGGCAATGATTGGCATGGAAAAGATTGAAAAAAAGATATGGAAAATCAAATATTCAAAACATTGATTCAATGGACTATGGGCTTGGTTTTTGACCTAGAAAGCTTCAGATACATATGCATAACATAACCTAATCCTAACAGACACAAAAGCTGCGCAAAAAACCAAGAACAAAATGGCATTTTTTTCACAAAAAGTTGAAAACTGAAAACATAGCTACAAGGCGATTCAAGGTCCAAAAGCTTGTCCATTGTCTTCCTGACATTGCTAGGAACGTGTTGCAATCAAGAACCAATCTCCAGACCTCAAGAATTGGTAGAACAAAGTCTCACTTTTCCTAAACATATCCATTATCGTGTTTCAATTTTTAAGCATTTTTCATGTGTTTTGTTAATTGATTTACACTAATATGGATATTCTGAAGCTATTGGTACCCTTTAATTGAACTAACAATGCCTGTATAAGAATTCACGATTAACGTTTTCTAGGGTTTCAGAGCTCCAAATTTAGGGGTTTCTTCATATGGAAAAATCAGACCTTTAAACCTGTGCCATTGGATTCGTGACCTCAAGACAAGACAAACTCACACCTCGCGCCTTTTTTATATTCATCTATGCTCTAATCGCTATTTTTTCAGGTTGAGTTTAGTGGGGGTTTAAAACCCCCGCTATTTGCTTTTATTTACAAGAAAAAGAGGAAGAAGAAGCATGTGTGTCCTCATATGGTTGGCCAATTTAAACGTTGGTGCGTTTTTCAGCATAGTGGGCATTTTATATATATTATGTTTTCTTATTATACTATATACGAATGAACATGATAGATCAATTGGCCAGGGATGTGCGTTGCAAGCTTTGGGACCTGGGTTCGATTCCCAGGTCCCCCACATATTCCATAATTTTTCTCTTAAGGTATTTCTATGCAGCGTTCCTTCAAGGCTTCACCATACACCCTCATGCTCTGGCTTGACAAGTGGCTACATGATCAATCCAAAGGCCAGAACATGGAGACTACCATACACGCTAGTCAACTACTCCACATGCAAACTGGAAAGTCAACGCAGGCCTTGCAATCTTTGGCCCAAATTACTCTACAAAAACCTCCAAAAAGGGTCAGACACCCCTCCTTGTTTGTATTCCTTCTTTTAATTTTCTTTTCTTTTATTCTTTTCAATTATTATTCTTTTTAATTGTTTTATTTAATCCACATAAATTAATTTTCACAATATAAAATACAGAAAATTTAAAATATGTTTAATTATATTTAATTCATATTAATTTATTTTGTAAATAAATGTTAAATAATTAATTTAGTTAAATTAGGTTTTAAAACTTAAATCTTTTTCTTAACAAATTAAAATATGTAGAAATTAGGGTTTTTACCTTTTTATTTTTTTTTAAAATAATTTTATCTCATTATTATTATTATTATTATTATTAATTACTAATTTATTTTGTAAATAAACATGTACATAAATTCTTTAGTAAATTAGGTTAAACTTTAATGTTATCTTTAACAATTAAAAATAATTTAGAACTAGGGTTTCATTTAACTTCTAATTTTAATTAATTTTCTTTTTTCTCATTAAATACAAAAAAAACATAAAAAAACAATTTCTTTTCCTTAATTAAATAATTAATTAGCTTTTTAATTTCATTTAATTTCTCAAAAGGGTCCAACACCCTCGGACGTTCAATTTTTATTCTTTCGCACGTTATTCTTTTTTCTTCCGAATATTATGTAACTGCTCAAGCCATGTAATAGGAATTAGGTTTTATTTTCCGCATCTTTTATTAAAACGGGTCTTTGTTAATTTGGCGATGTATAGACCCGCGCCTTGTAATAGTGTAGGATTTAACTTTCCGCATTTAAATTTCCGCACTCTTAACTGCTAAACTTTGCATGAAAGAATGAATGGCCAAATTAAAAACAAGCGTAGATCACCATGATACATGTACAAGATAAAACATAACATGAAAACAATACACAAATTCACACACCACTCTTAGGGTACGCCTCACTGTTGCCTTGCCCTCGAAACGTGGTCGTCGAGTATAGGACGTTTTAATAAGTCCTTATGTCCATGACATGATCCAGTTGCATCGGAAAAGTTGCCTCGAATTAAAAAGGATCAATGGCATAAGGGTAGCTTCTAAGGTGTCCTACTGTTGCTCTGGTGACCACATTGTCCCTACAAACGAATTGACCCGAACACCTCCAACGGTGGTGCTACCTATCTCTCAATGGTGGGATGACACTACCTTAAGGACATTTACACAGCCTAATTCCTTAGGGTAGGTAGATGACTCATGGATACTTGCTCTATTCAAAACAAACAAAAACTCTTTTCACACCGACACTTTTCAAAAAGCTTTCAAAACAATTTTTCAAACACTCTTGAGGACTGATACAAGAGTCGATCTGAAATCTTTAAAACGAAACTTTTTCAAACCCACTCACAATTGAAAAGCAAACACTTTTGAAAACACAAATGAGCAAGTATCTAAGAGCCCATGGATAACCATGGATAGAAAGGGTGATAACACCTTCCCTTTCTATAAATCTACCTCCCGAACCGAGAAACAATCTCATAAGGAATTTGTTGTGCTTTTGTCCTGTCCATGTTGGAGAAAATAAAAGACGGTGGCGACTCTTGCTTCCGCGACATTTCGCGAACCAGCGTTAAACAGTCAGTTCCAGATCCACCGATCACAGTGCCGTATGAGCCTGATGGTTGATACCGAAGTCTAGATGCAGGGTGATCCAATGAGACATAGTATTACGCTTTAATCCCTAACTTTTGCCTGGACCGCCCTTTCAGGTTTTCAGTCCACCGGGATACCCATTTTTGCCCAAGCCGCCTTTTCAGGTTTTCGACTTATCGGGTGTACAGATTTTTTTATTTTCATCCCTTATTTTTGCCCAAACCCTTTTGGTTCGCCGGGAAGCCCTTATTTTTGCCTAGGCCAGTCGACCTAGCGGGTCTTTAATCATGCGTAGTATCTTTTTACTATGTCTGCATTGGCGGGTTGAGGAAGGTCGTCACCATCCATGGTGGTTAGAATCATCGCACCTCCTGAGAAGATGTTCTTAACCACAAATGGCCCTTCGTACATAGGGGTCCATTTTCCCCTGGGATCACCTTGAGGTAGAATGATGCGCTTGATTACTAGGTCCCCGACTTGATACTCTTGTCGTCTGACTTTCTTGTTAAATGCCTTGATCATCCGTTTTTGGTACATATGACCATGACAAATAGTAGTGAGTCTCTTTTTGTCGATTAGGTTCAGTTGATCAAGCCGGGTCTGAATCCAGTCATCTTCGCTTAAACCTGCATCCTTCATGATTCGGAGAGAGGGTATCTGAACTTCGATGGGTAAGACTGCCTCCATGCCATAGACCAAGGAAAAGGGTGTTGCCCCTATTGACGTCCGTGCTGAGGTACAGTACCCATGAATAGCAAATGGTAACATCTCGTGCCAATCTTTGTAGGTCAATGTCATCTTCTGCACGATCTTCTTGATGTTCTTATTAGCTGCTTCTACAGCCCCATTCATCTTCGGCCGGTAGGGAGAAGAGTTGTGGTGCTGTATCTTGAATTGCTCGCAGAGCTCAGTGATCATCTTGTTGTTAAGATTGGTACCATTATCCGTAATGATCCTTTCAGGTACACCGTATCGACAGATCAGGTTATGCCGAATGAACCGTGCCACGACGTTCTTGGTTACGGTAGCAAAGGAAGCTGCTTCAACCCACTTCGTAAAGTAATCAATTGCTACCAGGATGAAGCGATGCTCGTTGGATGCCGTAGGTCTGATCTCGCCGATCATATCAATGCCCCACATTGCAAAAGGCCAAGGTGATGTCAAGACGTTCAAAGGAACTGGAGGAATGTGCACCTTATCAGCATAGATCTGGAATTTGTGACATGTCCGAGAATGCTGATAACAGTGGGCTTCCATTGTGGACCAGTAATATCCTGCCCGAAGGATTTTCTTTGCCATGGTATGTCCACTGGAATGAGTTCCGAAGGTACCTTCATACAGCTCTGCCATGATCCTTTCTGCTTCAGTCTTATCCACACAGCGCAGTAAGGTTGAATCACGGTTACGTTTGTAAAGAATGTCATTGCTGAGGAAGAACTTCGCCACGAACTTTCTCATAAACTTCTTGTCATTAACAGATGCACCCTCGGGGTATTCTTGAGCTTCGAGGTACCTCTTCACTTCATGATACCAAGGTTTTTCTGTTACTTCTTTGGTCTCAAGATCACAACAATGTGCAGGATCATCCAATTTCTAAATAATGATCCGGGGAGCCTCGTTGTCCCATTTTACTTTGAACATAGAGGACATTGTAGCTAGCGCGTCCGCCAACTGATTCTCCTCTCTTGGGAAGTGTTCAAAGGTTATCTCCTCGAAATGGGGAATCAACGTCAATACATACTCCTTGTAAGGAATAAGATTTGGGTGTTTCGTATCCCACTCGCCTTTGATCTGACTGATCACGAGAGCGGAATCTCCGAAGACACTCAAAAACTTGATCCTTAGGTCAATTGCAGCTCGAAGACCCATGATGCATGCTTTATCCTCCGCCATGTTGTTGGTGCAGTTGAAACATAGTCGGGCGGTAAGTGGAGTATGAGAGCCCTTAGGAGATATGATCACATCGCCAATACCGTTACCCAAAGCGTTTGAGGCTCCATCAAAGTGCATAGACCATCAGGATCCTTCCTCAGGTCCTTCATCCGGTCCAGGTATTTCACAATCAGTCACTACCATGATATTCTCGTCTGGAAATTCAAAGTTCATAGATTGGTAGTCATCCACTGCCTGGTGTGCCAAATGGTCCGCCAACACACTTCCCTTGATTGCTTTTTGAGTCGTGTACTGGATGTCATATTCAGTCAAGATCATCTGCCATCTTGCTATTCTTCCGGACAAGGAAGGCTTTTCGAAGATATACTTGATTGGATCCATTTTTGAAATCAACAGAGTAGTGTGAGTCAACATATACTGTCTCAGCCGGCGAGCAGCCCATACCAAAGCGAAGCAAGTTTTCTCGAGCAGTGAGTATCGGGTCTCACAGTCGGTAAACTTTTTGCTAAGGTAATAAATAGCGTGCTCTTTTCGTCCAGACTCGTCATGCTGACCTAGCACACATCCCATTGAGTTGTCTAGCATTGTCAAGTATAATATTAGAGGTCTCCCTTCAATCGGTGGCATAAGAATGGGTGGCTCTTGGAGATACTCTTTGATTCTTTCGAAAGCGGCCTGACATTCATCGTTACAACGTACTACTTGATCTTTCTTCAGTAGCTTGAAGATTGGATCACAAGTAGCAGTCAGGTGCGAGATGAATCGAGCAATGTAGTTCAGCCGTCCTAGAAAGCCTCTGACTTCTTTCTCTGTCTTGGGAACTGGCATCTCTTGTATGGCTTTCACTTTGGCAGGGTCCACTTGAATACCTTTGTCGCTCACGACGAATCCTAGTAGTTTTCCAGATCTCACCCCGAAGGTGCACTTGTTCGGGTTCAATCTCAGCTTGTACAACTTCAACCGGTCAAACAGCTTCTGTAGATGGTCAAGGTGTTCCTCCTCAGTTTGGGACCTTGCAATCATATCGTCGACATATACTTCAATATCGTGATGGATCATGTCATGAAACAAAGCCATCATGGCACGTTGGTAGGTTGCCCCAGCATTTTTCAACCCAAAAGGCATGACCTTATAGCAAAAGGTGCCCCACTGAGTAACAAAAGTGGTTTTCTCCATGTCTTCAGGAGCCATCTTGATCTGATTATAACCGGAGAACCCGTCCATGAAGGAGAATACCTTATGCTGAGCAGTGTTGTCAACCAGAACGTCGATGTGAGGCAGAGGAAAGTCATCCTTGGGGCTCGCCCTGTTCAAATCCCTGTAATCGACACACATTCTGACCTTACCATCTTTCTTCGGCACTGGAACCACATTGGCGACCCACTGAGGGTAAGAAGTTACTGCTAGAAAACCGGCGTCAAATTGTTTCATAACCTCAGCTTTGATTTTCTCGGACATCTCGGGGCGCATACGGTGAACCTTCTGTTTTACCGGAGGACAGTCTTCCTTGGTAGGCAGGTGAGGAACCACAATGTCGGTATCCAACCCAGGCATATCTTCGTAAGACCAGGCAAAGATTTCCATGTAGTCATGCAGCATCTGAATCAACCGTTGTTTCACACTAGACTCCAGATTGGCACCAATATTGACTTCCTTTATGTCTGTCTCAGTACCCAGATTTACCGTTTCCACTAGCTCTTCATGTGGCCGAATGGCCCTCTCTTCCTGGAGTAGCATTCTTGCAAGCTCACCAGGCACTTCGCAATCATCTTCACCTTCGTCTTCAGCTAAGTTGATCGGAATTTTGAAGTCATAACTGGCAGTAGCAGAGTTGTTACCAGTGAGATCCAGAGTGGATTGGGACTGAGTCACAAAAGTAATGGGGACGAAGTCTTTCGCTGTCCAGTTGTTTGGTCCACCGTTGGTCGTAGGGTAGATCCAGCTGTCGAATTCGGATTCCTCCACGTCATCATCATCCCTAATAGCATTTACTCCATGCTTGGGCGTGGGGGCTGTTACCACATTATGCCTCTCGGGCGCCTCAAACTCAACTTCCTTTCCATCGATCAGGTCCTGAACCTTATTCTTCAGAGCCGAACAATCATCTGTAGTATGCCCCGGGCTGTCAGAGTGGTAAGCAAAGCGGGCGTTAGGATTGTACTTTGGGGATGTGGTGTTTACAACCTTCGTAGCTTCTTTTATGGTCACCAGATTGGTTGTCAGTAACTGCGGCAATATCTGGGACAAGGTCATGCTGAGCCGAGTGAACTGCCTTCGGGGTCTCTCACTCCTTTGTTGGTTATGATGCTGAGGAGCAGTAGCAGGTTTTGAAATAACCACCGCGTTGACAGCTTGGCGGCGTTCCGGTCTATTATGTCTCCTTGAACCATAAACAACATTGGATTCCTTCTTGAACGACTTCTTTTCAGTGCTCGAGGAGGCACCTTTCTGTATCTTCCCAGACTTGATACCAGCTTCAATTCTCTCACCAGTCAAGATAAGGTCTGTAAACCCGACTGAAGAATTCCCGATCAAATGGTTGGAGAATGGACCAGACAGGGTCCCCAAGAACATATCCACAAGTTCACAGTCAGTTAAGGGTGGCTGCACCCTTCCAGCAAGGTCTCTCCACTTTTGGGCATATTCTTTAAATCCTTCACCCGTCCCTAGTGACATACCCTGGAGTTGGGTACGCGTAGGAGCAAGGTCGGAATTATACTGATACTGCTTATAGAACGCAGTAGCCAGATCCTCCCAGTTACGAATACTGGCTCCATCCAGCTGATAGAACCATTCGAGTTGAGTCCCTGAAAGACTATTCTGGAAGAAATGGATCCACAAATTCTTGTCAGCAGTGTAAGGTTGGATCTTCCTTACATACGACCGGAGGTGCAGTTTTGGGAAGGAGGCTCCGTCGTATTTGGCAAAAGCAGGTGCCTTAAACTTATGGGGAATCACCACCCCAGAGGATAAGCCTAGGTCTCCAAAGTCCAACCCGAGCATATTCTGTATCTCCATAGCACTTAAGCGGTCCTCCAACTGTTTATACTTGTCCTCAGCAGGAGGGTACTGTTCCTCATCATAATCCATCTCGTTGTCGGAGACCACGGGACTAGGAACCCTTCTCTCTTGTGGACTATCTTTTCCTACAGATGAGGTAGTCAGATCAACCTCATTCTGTAATCCATTCCCAAATCTGCGTCCAGTGTTGAACAAGACGGTCCTCTTCTTCTTCTTCTTCAGAATCAGGGTCTTCAACTCCTGTTGACCCTTGGCTAAGCTCATAACCAACTCTTGGAACTGGGCGTTCTGGGCCTGGAGGGCCTTGATAGCTTGTTCAGTGGAAGGTTCAGTAGACATGATGATTGCTAAAATAAACAGCGAAGAAGATAAGAGACCTGTAATGGTACCTGTAATGCAATGATATGTATGATATATCTATGCAATGTTTTCAAGGATCTCACGGGGTAAACAAAGAACCTTGTTAGAGTTTGAATTTTGCAGCTTGATTGAAGGAACTTCATGTTGCTGAGAGTCCTTCTTCAAGAGTCAAGCTCACCATATCGAGTGGGTCATAGCCCATGACTCAAGTTATCATGTTTTGATCTCCAAACAACCTTGGCTAGAGGAAAATAAATCCCCTTTGCCCCTTGCTAGACAGTTGGTTCATCATGACCTGCATCATAAACCCTTGAGATCCTTGAAATGGGTTAGTCCTTATACAGGATGTATGCAATGTTATGATGTTATGATAAAGGCACACCACAAGTATTCACAAAAGGCAAATAAGGCAAAGGCACCCAAGTCACACAACAGAGCCCTTAGATTTCAGGCTGGCATGAAGTTTAGGTACTACCCTCTTGAAGTTAGTTGGCTCAAAACCTGTCCTATAAATAGTAACTGGGTTCTATGGAGCTCAATATCATTGGATTGTTTTCTGTGTTCATTGTTTTGATTTAGCCACTTAACTGGCGACCAAAATATTCTAAGAAAACAACCCTCAATGAGTGTAGTATCGAGTATCTACCAACTTCGGACTGCACCAAAGTCGGTCATCTCACTTCCCCTAAAAAGGCCAGGATGGTCAAGTAAGGTTCTAAGGTCAGTTGATGCTTCATGACACCACGCGGCGGCCCCGTACTCTACTTGACTTGACTCAAGGGTTACCGGTACTCACCAAAGTGTCACATCAACGTAGCTACTGCTTTAACCGTGTCGGTATACCCCACACAGTTCCCTCACAGTTTGTTGCTACTTCTAAAGGGTATCCCCAGATCCGGGTTAGGATCTATAAAATTCCGATACAAGCCCACAATATTAAAGCATACAAGGCATACAATTGAAAACAAGAGTGGTCTAATCCTAAGGTACACCTCACTTATTAATAGTCCCCAGCAGAGTCGCCAGTTCTGTGATCGGTGGAAATAGAACTGACTGTTTTGGAATGCTGGTTCGCGAAATGTCGCGGTAAGCAAGAGTCGCCACCGTCTTTTATTTTCTCCAACAAGGAAAGGACAAAAGCACAGCAAAATTCCTTTTCGAGATGTTTCTCGGTTCGGGAGGTAGATTATAGAAAGGGAAGGTGTTAACACCCTTTCTATCCGTGGTTATCCACGGGCTCTTAGGTACTTGCTCACTATGTTTTCAAAATGATTTTTGCTTTTCTTGTGTTTGTGGGTTTTGAAAAAGTTTGTTTGAAAACTTCAATTTAACTCTTGTATCTGTCCTCAAGAGTGTATGAAGTGTTGTTTGAAAACTTTTGTCAGAAAAGTGTAAGTGCGAAAAGTATTTTTGTTTTGAAAGAGCAAGTACTTGAGAACCTCTACCTACTCAAAAGAAATTAAGCTGTGTAAATGTCCTTTAGACAGTACTATCCCACTATTGAGAAGTAGGTAGCACCGTCGTTGGAGTTTTTCGGGTCAATTCGATTATAGGGACATGTGGTCACCAAAGCAATAGTAGGACGCCTTAGCGGTAACCCTAATGTCCTAGATCATTTTTTATCGAGGCAACCGTTTCGAGGCAACTTTTTGATCTTTAGACAGGAGGGCGACCTCTAAAACACCCTATACTCAATGACCACGTCGAGGCAACCAAGTGAGGCGTACCCTAAGAGTGGCATGTGCACTTGTGTCAGGTTTCAGTTAATGTTATCTTTGTACATGTCATGGTGAGCTACGGGTTGATTTTAATTTCAGAGATAAGTCTTGTCATGCATAGCCTAATTAGCATACATCTAACAGTTAAATGTTGCGGAAAATAAATCTACGCTATTACAAGGCGTCGGGTATTTACATTGCCAAAAACAAACCCTTTGAAAAAGTAAATGCGAGAAAATAAATAAAAGCGATAAAAAGTCCTAATTAAAGCTATTACATCCTCGGAGCAATTACATAAATATGGATCCAAAATTAATATGCGCGAAAAAAATTGAAGCGGAGAAGTCCTTAGGGTTTTGACCCTTTTTTGAGAAAGAAAGAATTTTTGTTATCTTGCATTTTAATTAAATTAAACCTAAAACTAATTAATTAATTAAAAGAAATATTTTTAGTTTTTTAATGTTCAAGGAAATAACAATAAAAGGATTAAAATTGTCAAGAACCCTAATTTCTACATTGATTTTATTTATTGCAAAAAATTTAAAATTAACCTAATTAAAACTAAATTAGCTAATTATATTTATTTACAAAAATAATAAAAGGGTGAAATTAATTTTAATATATAATAATAATAATATTACATTTTTAGTTTTCTGATTTTATTATGAAAAAATTAATTTGGTTAATTAAATAATAATAATAATAATAATTAATAGTAAAATAATTAAATGGAAAATATAAAGAGAAAAAAGAATAACCCAGGGGGTGTTGGCCCAAGTTAGGAGGTGTTTTCTGGAATTTTGAAGCCCAATTGCTCAAGCCTGTTTGACTTTCTGAGATCCTCCATGCGCATGTTAACTAAGGAGTATGCTAGTCTTTCAATCTAGGCCATAGGATTTGAGTTTGAGGCCACTTGGCGCCTGGGAATTGGAAGCGTATGGTGGACATCCCCTTGCAAGCTGCATGTGAACATAGGAAGAAAAATTGAAACAAATGTTTTGGGGGACCTGGGATTCGAACCCAGGTCCCAGCGTTCATAGGCCAATACGCTCAACCACTCCACCAACCTGCTTTAGTCATTAGTGGAATAATAAACATTCATTATATATGCAAACCAATTAACATACTGAAATTATAAAAATGCGCGCTTCTTTTTAAACTGGCCAACCAGACGTTAACACCTCATCATCTTCTTCATTGTACCTGCATAAAAGAATATTAGATAGCGGGGGTTTTTAACCCCCACTAACCATTGCAACGAAAAATAGCGATTAGCACTATGGTTCACATAAATATTTCGCGAGGGGTAAGTCTTGTTCGTCTGGTTCTCACGATCTCAACCATCTGTCTCACTAGTCCTAATTTTTCCTGGTTCAAAAATCCCTAATTGCAAGCTCAAGAACCCTAGAAAATCGTTCATGGCATCTTTGGATTCAGGGCATTATAATCCAATTCAGTTATACCATTAGCTTCATATGGTCCCTATCAACACAAATCAATCAAGAAAACACGTTAAATATGCATGATTTAAGAGTTACGATTCTGGATAAAAGAGCCAAACCGTGAAACTGTAAGCGATTATTCTTTGAGCTTTAGGGTTTGAATTGGATTGCAAAACACTCCTGAGAACTCCTGCAAGGTGTTTGAATCAACAAAAACCCTTGAATCGCCCTAGAATGCAAAAGTCAGTTTTCAATTTTTCTTGGAATTTCTTGAATTGGCTATGGTTTTTTCTGCAGCTTTTTTCACGTCTATTAGGTTAGGTTAGCTTGCATACATATAAAGCAATTGAATTAGGTCAAAAAATTGGATCCAACCCATGAGTATTGATGATTAAATCTTTGATTGGAAATCAAATCTTTTTGATTTTTCATGATTGGAAAATGTTGCCAAACTTGGAGATTTTTTTATCTTTGACTTGTGCACGAATTTGCCAGCATATCTTGACCATATTTGCTTCACAAATTGATTGAAAAATCAAATCTTGCATTTTCCTACAATTTAAATTAATTAAATGAATTAATATTAATTAAAAATCCAATTAATTAATAAAAATAAGAAAATAAATCCAATTAAGCTTGGTGGGTCGTGCATAGGCCATGGATGAAGTTTCAAGAAGAGATTTGAGGCCCATTAGCAAAAATAAGGTGTTTTGGGCAAAGTTGACTTTTGCAAATTCCTAAAAATTTCCCAACTTCTCCAAAGCACAACTTGCTCAATTTTGATCATATGACCATGTTCTTGGACATTTTGGAAAGCTCTTGAAGTCCTCTAACCAATTCCTTTGGTCCCATGTCATTTGGATTTACCAATCTCATGTTATGGCCTTTGACTTAAAGTACACTTTTGTTGACTTTTGAATTTGACCTATAATGTAGAAATTGATAACTTTTTATGAGAGCATTTTTTGAACTTGGAATGTGAATATGGATTGTAGGAAATGGCATCCCCTTCAAAATGAGCATTGGATGGGATTTTTCTGACAAACCATGAAAAAGTTATGCCCTGGTCAAGATACAGTTGACTTTTCTACTGTCCAAAAATAGTAACTTTTTGCACCTTGATGATTTTTGAGCTATCCTTGTGGAATCATGATCAAGACTTGATCAAATGATGATTGTGGGCTCAAAATAAGATGTTGACCAAAAATTCTGACTTTTGACTGCAAAATGACAATTTTGCCCCTGCAGTTGACTGTAGGTCAAATGGAGCTTTTGACTGTGCAAATTGGCATTGTGAGTATTGAAACTTGGCATGTAGGTGCTTGAGGATGTATATAGGCTTATGAGACTTGATTGAACCATTGAGAACCCCAAATTCCTTGAAAGAACCAAAACCCTAATTTCAGCTGTCTTAGGAGGTGGTTTGACTGTACACCCTTGAGCTAATCTTGAGCAATTTGAAAATCAATCATGACAAATCTTGAGGAATATGGGAGGGCAAATTTTGGGGTACAACACATCTCATATTCAGAGTATGAGAAAATCACAAACAGAGAAATAGGTAAGAACTTGTTTGATTCTCTGAGAATGACGCATGAAGGCAACATGCAAGTAAATGAAACCAAGGCCCTTACGCTCATTCAGAAGTATGAAGCCTTCAGAATGGAAGAAGACAAACCCATTGAAACAATGTTCTCTAGATTCCAAACTCTGGTGGCAGGGCTAAAGGTGCTGGACAAAGGGTACTCAACTGCTGATCATGTAAAGAAGATCATCAGAAGTTTACCAAAACAGTGGAGACCAATGGTCACGACTTTGAAACTGGAAAAATATCTGAACATAATATCTCTAGAAGAACTTGTCAGCTCCCTCAGAAGCCATGAGATAGAGTTAGAAGATGATGAGCCTCAAAAGCAATGCAAGTCTCTCGCTCTAAAATCTAACAAATATGAAACCAAAATTTTGCAGACAAAAGAAGAAGCAGAAAACTCTGGAGAGTCCTCGTCAGAAGAAGACAAACTGTTCTTTCTATCCAGAAGAACCAATCAGCTGCGGAAGCACAAGCAGAAGAATTTCAAAAATTCCAGAAGAACAGGAGATGACTCTGAATCTTCTGAAGAAGGAACAGAATTAGAAGATGAATAAGCCAATATAGCTCAAACAAACAACTTATTATATATCTTCGAATCTTCTGAATCAAAATCAGGGTCAGAATCAGAATCAGACGCTAAAAAGGTATTTCCTGATTTTACTGTTAATTTTACTAAAGCTGAACTAGAAGAAAGTCTGAGTGAAATTCTGGAAAGATATCAACAGCTTCGAGTCAAATTCAGGAACCTGAAAAAGGATCTTGCTTTTGACTCTGAAGAAACTGAGAGTCTGAGATTAGAAAACTATGAGTTAAAAGAAAAGATTTCAAAACTAGAAAATGACTTACAAAACTCTAAGAAGGAAATAATCTTAGAGGATCCCAGTAATGCTGATAAGATCATAAATGAATATGATCGAAGCTTTCAGATGTTTCAGGCTACAAACATAGATAGAAGCAAAATGGCTTCAATGATCTATGGAGTTAGTAGGAATGGCAGAATAGGTATAGGATGCAAAGTATCCCAACCTAAGAAAGTTAAGGATCTGGTTATCAAACGCACTCCTCTCTATTATCACTTCACCACTGGGCAAACACATGATATAAAACATGCTGGTAAGGCGTTTTATACTAAACCAAAATTCAAACAGAATTTTGGAAACTCTAATAGTCATGGACCCAGAAAGATATGGGTACCAAAAGACAAAATCATCTATGTTGTAGATATTTTTAACAGCAAGGTTGAAACTCCATTATTAATACCTGGACTATGGATGCTCTCTACACATGGAGGAAAGAAAGCATATGTTCCAAAGCCTGGAATTTAAAAGATTCACAGGTTTCAGAGGCAATCAGAAACAGAAGATTATTGGCTCTGAAACTATTTGAAACAAGAATGGAAATACAACATCATAAGCTCTCTAAAGAATCTCAGATGCATCCAGAAGAGGATGTCACACTGTTTCGAGCACTTCTGTCAGAGCAAGCCAATCAGAGTCTTTACCACTTTTTGATTCATGACAAAAAGGGGGAGAATGGAGAATAGTTTCTTCCTCTAGGCCATTAGAACTACTTCATATTGATCTGTTTGGGCCAGTTAAAATTGCATCCATCAGAGGCAAGAAGTATGGATTGGTCATTGTTGATGACTACAATAGATGGACATGGGTTAAGTTTTTAAAACACAAGGATGAGTCACATTCTGTGTTTGTTGACTTCTGTAACCAAGTGCAAAACGAAAAAGATTTAAAAATTATAAAAGTCAGAAGTGTTCATGGAGGAGAATTTGAAAACCATTATTTTGAAAAATATTTTAAAGAAAATGGTATTGGTCATAATTTCTCTTGTCCTAGAACTCCCCAATAAAATGGAGTTGTAGAATGAAAGAATAGAACGTTACAAGAAATGGCCAGAACCATGATCAATGAAACAAATATGGCTAAGCACTTTTGGGCAGAAGCTGTGAACACAGCATGTTATATTCAGAATAGAATCTCTATAAGACCTATTCTTGAAAAGACTCCCTATGAATTGTGGAAAAACAGAAAACCCAACATTTCTTATTTCCATCCTCTTGGATGTACTTGTTTTATTCTGAACACTAAAGATAATCTGAACAAGTTTGATTCTAAAGCAAAAAAGTGTTTTCTGCTTGGATATTCTGAACGCTCAAAAGGCTATAGAGTATACAACACAGAAACTCTGATTGTTGAAGAATCAATCAAAGTCAGGTTTGATGATAAGCTTGGCCAGCAATAGCCAAAGCAAATTGATATTTCTGTAGGTACATAAGATCATCTCTCAAACTCTAAAAAGTCATAAGCAAAGGATAATCTCAGAATCTCTGAACAACCCACTCAGAGAAGGTTTCCCAGAATCTCTTCAGCTCATAATGAAGACGTGATTATTGGAAGGAAAGAAGATCCTATCAGAACAAGATCCTCTCTCAGAATCAATGAAGAATCATTGTTTCGATTGGTATCTCTGATTGAGCCAACCTCTATTGATGAAGCTCTGGAAGAAAATGATTGGATCCTAGCAATGCAAGATGAACTCAATCAATTTTCCATAAACGATGTATGGGATCTAGTTCCAAGACCCAAAGGATTCAACATAATAGGAACTAAATGGGTTTTCGGAAACAAACTAAATGAACAAGGAGAGGTGGTCATAAACAAAGCACGACTGGTTGCACATGGTTATAGTCAACAAGAAGGAATTGATCATAATGAAACCTTTGCCCCAGTCGCCAGGTTAGAATCTATTAGATTATTAATTTCTTTTGTTGTTCAAAATAACATTTCATTATATCAAATGGATGTTAAAAGTGCATTTTTAAATGTCTATATATAAGAAGAAGTTTATGTCCATCAACCTCCTGGTTTTAATGACTCAAAGTATCCAGAACATGTTTTTAAATTAAAAAGTCTTTATACGGTTTAAAACAAGCTCCCAGAGCTTGGTATGAACGTTTGAGTAATTTTCTTTTAGAAAAAGATTTTACCAGAGGGAAAGTGGACACAACTTTATTCAGAAAGACATTTAAAAAAGACATTTAAATTTGTCAAATTTATGTTGATGATATTATTTTTGGAACCTGTAATATCTCCCTTGGAAAAGAATTTGCTGAGACCATGCAGGCAGAATTTGAGATGAGCATGATGGGAGAATTGAAGTTCTTTCTAGGAATACAAATTAACCAGACTCCAGAAGGTACTTACATACATCAGACGAAGTATGTTAAAGAACTTCTGAAGAAATTTCAGATGTCAGAAAGAAAAGATGGTAAGACACCAATGCATCCAACATGCATTCTTGGAAAAGATGAGGTAAGTATGAAGGTATATCAGAAGCTCTACAGAGGTATGATTGGATCCTTTCTCTATCTAACTGCATCTAGACCTGATATATTATTCAGTGTATGTTTATGTGCTAGATTCCAATCAGATCCTAGAGAATCTCACTTAACTGTTGTTAAGAGAATTCTGAGGTATCTGAAAGGTACTACTAATCTGGGTCTGTGTTACAGAAGATCAAAAGATTTCAGACTAGTAGGTTATTGTGATGCTGAATTTGCTGGAGATAGAATTGAAAGAACGAGCACCTCTGGAAGCTTCCAGTTTCTGGGTGACAATCTTATCTTGTGGTACAGCAAGAAGCAAGCAACAATTGCACTTTCAACAACAGAAGCTGAGTATATATCTGTTGCTGGATGTAGTTCTCAGATAATCTGGATGAAAAGTCAGCTAGAAGATTTTAATCTTTATGAAAGTAAGATTCCTATCTTCTGTGATAATAACTCTGCAATTTATCTTTCTAAAAATCCCATTTTACATTCTAAAGCTAAACACATAGAAATTAAATATCATTTTATAAGGGACTACATTCAGAAAGGAATTTTAAATTTAAACTTTGTAAAAATAGACCTTCAATGGGCTGATATTTATACCAAACCCCTTTCAGAAGATAGATTTAAATTCACTTTGAAAAATATTTGTATGGAATTATGTCCTAAATAAAATTGTATTTATCTTCTGCGTTTGCCTTCAAAATGTTCTGAAATGAATGTTTTGATTAACAACTCTTAAAAAGTTAGAAGAGAAGTTACATCAGAAGCTATATATAATGTTCTGAAATGTTCTAAAGTTTCATTACAAGTATAGTTCAGCAGCTCATTATATCAAATAGTTGTCCCATGCAACCTTCAAGAGATGAACAGGTGGTGTGTTTCTGAAAGGTCACGCGTGCTAAGCTATTGACGTCGTTCCTAGGTAACTATTATGATTTGCTCAAATCTCACGCTTTCCCCTCAATTTTCAATATCATTAAATGCTAGTAATGATTAGATTCTTTTTAATTAATGAGTAGAACTAGAATCTGCATCTGAGATCAAGAATCTTCTTATGGCTCTTGTTTCTAAAATATCTTAGTGTCATTCTGATTCTTGTTTTTGTTTTGTTTTGTACCTCTGAATCTTTTTTATTAAAAAAAACTTTTTTACGCTCTTTAATTTTATATACTTTTTGATTATGACAAAAAAGGGGAGAAAATGAGTATTTTGATCTAATCTCTGATTAACAGTTATGGGACTAAGTCTCAAACATTCTAACAAAATACAAAGATTTCTTTCTATGTTTAAAAGAATTTTGCAGGTATCACTAAACTCTAGAAGTTTAATTTAACTGAACATTATCTTCAAAAGACTTACTGAAGAAATCCTAGAAGAAAAATCTCAAAGCTCTGATGAAAATTCTCAGGAAGTTTTTCTTATAGAAATATTTATTTTAGGGGGAGATTATTATCTCTTGTTCAATTTTATTTCAAAATCTGAATATTTTTTATCATCATCAAAAAGGGGGAGATTGTTAGAACAAGATTGGTTCTGATCATATCTCAGAGTTTTGATGATAAGAATAAAATATATTTTATATATTTGATACTCTGATGAGCATATTTATTTGTTTCAGATAATGTTCTGACTGAAGTATTTTCCTAGATGAAAATCATTTTGACAAGCTGAGCTGAAAATAAATGAAGAAGTTCTTTGATGAAAGAACTATTTGTTTTAGCGCAAGTTCCGATGCTGACTCTGATAAGAAACTAATTTCTGTATCTTCTAAAGCTTAGCAAGTTTCCATGTAAACTATGCTCAGAAGATTTCTGCAAGCAAGCGCTGATAAGAAGATTTGCAAGCATATTCTGAAGCAAGACGTGAAGCTAGTTCTGATAGAATAAAGAAGCTAACAAGTCTTGTCAAGTTTCAGGAGACATGCTTTGACATGTGTCGTTTGTTCATTTAATGCAAAGACAGGCTACATGCACTCAAGTGTCTACGCTAGTTCATTGGAAAATGCAATACTGCAGGCAAACCCGCAAACATTAATTTCTCTCCACTTTTGAAGGCAGCAACGATCATTTCCTTCATGCTATAAATAGAAGATCATTTATTGCAAGCCAACAACCAATGATGTGAAAATATTCTGCTGCTCACAAATTATTTTACAAACACTTTGTGCAAAACTAATCTTAGTGAAAAATCATAGTTTGTGATATAGCTTTCTAAGAAGCAATTTGTTTCACTACCTGTAAAGATTTAATTCTTGTAATTGTTCCTTGAGAGACCAAGTTTGGTCAGATTTCTCAAGAAGGCTAGGACTAGTTTGAGTCTTAGTGGTGTTAGTCACTTGTAAGTTTACTTGTGCTTTGAATTGTTAGTCACAACAGTTTGGTTGTGTGATTGTAATCAGTTTGATTATAGTGAATTAAGTCCTTGTTGAGAAAGGAGAAATCACCTTGGTGGGTGGACTGGAGTAGTTTGAGTTCAAACGAACCAGGATAAAAATAATTGTGTCTTTCCATTATTGTTGAGCCTTTAAGAAAAAGAAAAGGAGAAACTTATTCAACCTCTGTTGAACGTCTTCTTTACAGTGCTTGAAGACACAACCACTTGAATTATTCCACTTCCGATACCATTTTCAACTTGTTCCCTTGTTAGTATCAACTCAGTAAAACTAGATGAGGAACTTCCGATCAGATGATTAAAGAAAGTCCCTGCCAAAGTGCCCATGAACATATCAACCAGCTCCCTGTCAGATAAAGGAGGTTGCACTCTTCCATCAGATCTCTCCACTTTTGGGCATACTCCTTAAACCCTTCATGAGAGCCAATGGTCATACTTTGTTACTGCATACGAGTCGGTGCAAGATTAACATTGTATTGATACTGCTTGTAAAAAGAAGCATCTAGGTCTTCCCAAGTGTGAATGTTTGTTCCCTCCAGCTGATAGAACCACTAAAGTTGTGTCCCGGATACACTTTCTTGGAATAAGTGAACTCATAACTTTCTATCAGTAGTATGGGGCAGGATCTTCCAAACATAAGATTACAGATGAAGCTTTGGATAGGAAACACCATCCTATTCGATAAAAGTAGGAACTTTGAACTTGTGAGGGATAACAACCCCTGAAATAAGATCCAACTCTTTAAAGTCCATCCCAGGCACTTTCTATATCTCCATAGCATTAAGTCAATCTTCCAACTGCTTGTATCTATCATCAACATGAGGGTACTGTTCAGCAGAATAATTTTCATTAGAATCTTGGCCAGAACCAAGGTTATTATTCTCTTAAGCTTTCACACTCTTGTCATCTTCTTCTTGCTTATCGTCTTCATTTAGGGGGACCTCAAAATCTAGAGTCCTTTTGACCGGACCTCTGAATCTTCTGCCCATATTAAGAAAGATTGTCGCCTTTTTAGTCTTCTTTTATTCCTCTTTATGATGAGAGTCTTCAACTCTTCTTGTCTCTTAGCTAAGTCCAAGAACATTTGCTGAAATTGGGCGTTTTGAGCTTGAAGTTCTTTCAGAGTTTGTTCGAGTGCCATCTTTTACTCTAATAAACAACAAGAAGATGAGAAAACATGCCTAGAAGGTACATGTTATATGGTGATATGCATGATATGTAAATGATAGTGAAATTTTTTCAATAAATCAAGTCTCCCATGGGCGCTTCCTCTTTGTGTTGACGTATGCATTAAGGCTTTGTTCTTTGTGGAGTTGTTTCGTCAGCTCCAGTACTTTCTTCTCACTAGCATAGAGCTGAGTTTTAAAGGTATCATTTTCTTCCTTGAGTTGAATTCAGGACTTTTGTAGTTCTTTGCAGTTAGTAGGCATATCAGGATGAAAAACAGTATGAGGAACATCCCCTACAACAACAGGCTCCACGATCACTGGTAGGATAGAAGGATATGGAATTTTAATATTTTGAGGTAAGGCTCTAGAGGGATGGAAGTCTTGTGTCCCAAAGTCTCGCTATCAATCTTGTTTACCATTCCCCAAGTACGTATAAACCTTTGATGGTAATTTTGAGGATCATTCTCATAGTCGAACACAACACCCAGGACGAGAATATCATGAGGACCATCCCTTCGAGCATAACTAAGGGTTGTAGGTGATTCCCCCTCTTATACCCAGGAGTTGTGCATTAGGTAATTCCCCATAGTGGTCAATAATAGTGACATCTTCCTGAGATCAAGAACACCAATGGATATCCAAATGAGCGAGTGACATCAACCTTTGACACCACCTCAAACCTTATTCATTCTTTATTATTGATTGGGGAAGGTGCAAAATAAACCACATGGACAGTATAGGTACGCAACATATAAGAGTCCCTCGTTTCTTCATAGTACGAGTGTGGAGGGAATGCAGGACATCTCTAAGCAAAGTAGGTAACAGATTATGAGTGAGAAATATTTTAATGGCATTCACATACATGAATTGGTCAGGATTAGGGAATAGTACTAATCCATAGATCAGCAAAGCCAAAATATCCTCAAAAGCATGAAAACGCATGGAATCCAGAAACCACTGAGCCTTCGCTATCAAAAATTTAGGAGAAAAACGCTTGACTCTATTTCTTGTCTCTCAATTAAATACGATGTCTGATTGTTTCAGATGTAAGGCTACCGTGATGTCTTCAGGTTTTGGAACTTTCTCTAGACCGGTGAAAGGTATTTGATCAAGAATAGGAACTCCAAGTAATTTATAGAACTCTTCCATTGTGGGCACCAATTGATAATCTGGGAAGGTAAAACAGTGATGCTTAGGATCACAGAATTGGAACAGAACACTCATCATGTCTTTTTTGAAACCGGTAGTAACAAAATTGAGTAGATGAACATGTCTCTTGGTGAATTGAGAATTGTCAGGAACTTTTGAGACTAATTCCTCAAGTTTGGAAGGTACCTTTACAAAGTTGATTCAGATATTATTCCTGCGACTGAAAGCCATGACCCTGCAACACAACAAAGATAAATCCCCTAGATCCTTGAAATGGTTAGTCATGATATGATGTTATGATGTTATGTTTAAACAAATAGCAAACACAAACAAAGCACACAAGATCCTTAGGTTTAAGGCTTGCATGGGGTTCTTAGGTAAGTACCCTCTTAAAGTTTAGTTGGCTCCACCAGTCCTAAAAAAGTAACCAGGTTCTAGGGTTCTCAATATCATTGATTTTTCCCACAGGTTTTATTTAGCATGACAACTGACTTTCCACCAAACAAAACCCGAGATTCGAATATCAATGAGTGTAGAATCGAGTATCAACAACCTTCAGACTGCACCAAAGTCGGCTATCTCACTACCTTCTAATGGCTAAGTTGGGTCAATTAAGTTTCTAAAAGTCAGTTAGTGCTTATGACACCAGGAGACAAACTAGTATTCTCCCCGACTGACTCGAGGGATACCAACACAAACTAATGTGTCGCACAAACGTAGCCATAACTTTAACCATATCGGTATACACCGAATAGTTTCCATGATCTATTGATACTTACCTAAAATTCCCCCAGATCCGAGTGTAGGATCTTTGCAAGAAAAATAAACTCGAGAAACCCTCAAATGTAAAGCATACAAAGCAAATAAGAAAAGCATTTAATAGTGATCTAAATCTAAAGGTAACCCCTCTTTTTTAGTTCGTCCCCAGCAGAGTCGCCAGTTCTGTAATACAGTGGCAGAACTGACTTGTTTTTGCATTTTATAGCAAATGTTATGGATAGTAAGAGTCGAAACCAGATTTTCTTTTACCCAATAAGGAAGGGGTGAAAAGAATAGGAAAGAACTTTGAGATGATTTTGAGTTCGGGGGTAGATTATGAAAAGGGAGAGTGTTAGAACCCTTTTAATCAGTAGTTATCTACGGGCTTTTAATCGCTAGCTCACTTTGTTTGAAAATTGCTTTGTGAATGTGTGTTTTGGAAAATATTTTAAAAAATGCCAATTGTAAGGAAATTTTGTAATGATTCTCATATCTGTCCTCGAGAATGCTTACAAAGTGTTTTTGTTTGAAAATATTTTTGAAGAGTGTTTGTGAAAAGATGTTTTATTTTCAAATGTTTGTGAGCAAGCGATTAACAGCGGTCTACCTACTCAAGGTCTTTATTGTTCTTTTCCTCATCATTTAGATAATGTTATCCTACCATTAGTTAGTAGGAAGCCCTATCATTGGATGTGAAGGGACATGTGTGGGTCATTGTACAGTCATGAAGGTAACTCGTACGAGCGCTTCAAAATTTTTTTAAGGGACTAAATCGTTTAACAAAGACAACATTCGAAAGCGTCATCGAGGGACTACGATCTTTGTTTTCGAGGGACAGTGCTAAAGCGTCCCCACATTCGAGGAACATGACTGTTTTTATCGAGGCAGTAAGGGAGGTTACCCTAGAGGTGCGCGTGTGTGAAGTGATTCTTTTCAGTTATTTTAGTATTTGAAATTAGGTTTAGCTATCGTTTGCTTTTATCTTGCCATACAATCCTAATTACTAACAATAATAGTGAAAATAATAAAGCAATAAAGTATGAAAAGTAAACGTTCCTAAGCTATTACATGGCTTCGAGAATGGGGGGTACAAATAATAAAATGCGGGGAAAAGTAAAATCCTAATAATCTATTACAAACCATGAGCAGTTACATTATCATAAAAATATGTGAAAAGAATAAACGACGCGAAAATCTAAGATAAGAAAACGAAAGGAGAAGGAAATTGTTTTTGGCGATGTTCTTGATAAAAAGGTTTGATGATTAACCTAATAACCTAGATTGATTAATTAATTAAAATCTAAGAAACACTAATTAATTTTAATTTTAAAAAATAAGAAAATTTTTAATTAAACAAAAACTAAACCCTAAATTTGATTAAGGTTTATGAAAATGTTTTTTTTAGAAAAATTAATTGAATAAAAAATGGTTTTGGTTTGGTGAACATAGGGTTTGTAATAAGAAAATAAGGGTTTAAAAAAAGTTACCATGGATGGGTGTTCAACCTACGCCCTCTACCCTTCAACCAACATGTTTACCACTAGGCCAGGCGTGCCTTGGTGACAAGGAATGGAACCAGTGCCTTTAGTAATCTACAAAATAAGTAAAATCATAAAAACATCAAAATGCCAAAAGGCTGGGATCGAACCCACTCCTTGGCATAGCAAGTCTTTATTGTGCGCGCTTCAACCGCTGGGGCGGTAATACATTTGTTAAATAATGTGAAACAATTAAAATAAATATTAAATACAAATGCATTAACGGGAGAGACGTCGGAGCCCTAGCTCCAGTCGTCTTCTCCAGTGGCCCTTTTTATTCAACCTGCAAAAATAAGAGATGTTAGCAAACCAAAAGTACCCTACCCTCCCCCCCTAAATCGAGGCCTGCGAGTTCAATGGGATGCTTAGTTTTGACTGAAACGCAATGGTTAGGGAACTATGAAGGGGTGAAAAACACAAGAAGGTGGGGTTGAATTGTAAAACTGAAATCTTAAAGCAATTGACAAGATATTTTTATCCTGGTTCGTTTGATCTCAAACTACTCCAGTCCACCCGTCAAGGTGATTTCGCCTCTCTCCAACGAGGTCTTAATTCACTATATTCAACTGAATATTACAGACTGCTTTAACAACTGCTAAAGCCTTCTTGATTCAAACCACAATCCGGTTTGTCAAGGCAACACTTTCTTACAAAGGTATAAAACAATGTGTGTGAATGTTTTCTACAAAACTTTATCACAACTGTGATGTATACACAAATGAAGCTTAGAAACTTAGATTGCTAAACACTAATGGAGTATCAGAGTTTGTTGGTTTAGCAAAACTGGTAGATGAAGATTATTGTTCAGCTTTGTGCGTGTAGAGAATTGGAGAGCATTAGCCATTATAATCTTCGAAGCCTTGTTTATATAGCACTTGAGAAGATGAACGTTGAATGCAATATTCTTGATTCAATGCTAATAACAAGCTTTCCTTTTTGAGCAGATCTTGTCTAGAATGATGCCGTTGGAATTAATTAGCGTTCAATGCACAGTACCGTTGCTTCTTCAATGCACGTTCTGGCTTGGCTCATTCTGATTCTGCTTCGCTGCTGATGAACTATTGTTTTTGTATCAGAGTGTTTACGCGCAGTTCTGTTCATCAAGCTTCATCATGTACGTGAGTTGATCATCTGATCTTGATGTTCTGATTCAGCAACTTCTGATGCTGGTGTATGAAATCAAATTCTGATGCTGAACAAGTGATCTTGCTTATTTTAATCAGCGTATCTGCAAGTCAGAGCATAGTAATTTTTAGGCAGCATATAGTTCAAACATGAAACATATAAATACTTTATCTTTTCACTTTGTTATCATCAAAACTTAAATATAGGGTAGTAGATTCAAACATTGTTCTAACAATCTCCCCCTTTTTGATGATGACAAAAACTAGATATTTTAAATGAAAAATAACGTGAAAAGGTATCTGGGAAATGTTTCAGAGTTAAGAAGTAAGGAGAAATCAGAGTTAAGAGATACTCCCCCTGAGTTTGTTACTTCCCTTTGATATGCGTGTTCTTCAGGATCAGATCTTTTTCTTTCTTTGAACATCAGATTATCAGAGTCTTTGACTTATCAGAAAGCAGAGCTTCAGAGCTTTTCCTGTCAGAGCTTTGCTTTGGATCAGAGTGTTGGGACGATCAGAACTTCATATTTGATCAGAGCAACATTGATCAGAGCTTCTACGTTTTGATTAGAGCTTCTAGTCTTCATAGTGTTCAGGAGCTTCCTTGTGCCTGTAGACTTAAGACAAAAACAAAAACAGAAAAACATTTCAAGTAATAGAGTTAGAATGTTTGAGAATTTCTGTCTAGTTAGCCGTTATTGATTTTAAATATCATTCTTGTTCTCCCCCTTTTTGTCAGCAATCAAAAAGTGTTGGTGATGTGCTAAAACAATTTAGATCAGAAAAACAAATTATATTAAAATAGTTCATAATCAGAGCAAAGGAACATTACAAAACATAGTCAAAACAGTACATCAGAAAATGAAGAAAACATAGAGAATGTCATGCATGAAAAAAATTTTTAAGGTTGTGGGGGCATGCGTGAGAACAGGCTTTCCAGCATCGCTTGAATCTTTTCAGAAGTTTCATTCTGCTTCTGAACCATGTTGACAACAGTGTCAATCTTGCTGTCCTGAACATCCATTCTTGCCTTCATCTTCTGATCATTCTCTTCCATCCGCTGTTGTAGACACAAGTCATTCAGCCTTAATTCTTCCAGAGCCTGCCTGTCCAAGGCAGCTTGAGAAGTGTCAGAAGAAGGAAGCTTCTCAGAACTTTCAGCGACATCTTCTGCTGGATTTTCTTCAGCCTGAATGGTCTTGTCTTCTTCTGATGGTTGCACCTGTGCAGCTTGCTCTTTCTCAGACCAAGATTCACTGTCCAGAGGGAGCACAACTTCTTGAGGCAGCTGACTTTCAACTTCCTTCAGCAGCTTGCTGAAGTTCTGTTGAGCCTGCTCATAGTTGACGTCCTGCAGCTTGAGGGCTTCAGCACGTACCCATATTCTGAACTGTGACCAGAGCTGGTCAGAAGCAGCTGGGTCGATCATCCCAGGACAGACTTGCTTCAAAGAAGCAATCCATTGCAGCATACCTGTTTCAAAATTCAAAATACCAGAGCCAACATCTGGTTGCTTTGGTTTGGGTATGGCAATTTTGTGTCTTAGATCAGCAAGACGTTCAAGACTTGTTAAGTCAATGAAAGTTCTGCTGAGGTTTTCAGAGGTTTGCTGAGGGGCTGTTTGTTTTGGAGGAAGGGTATCAGAATCAGAGTCAGATATTTCTATTGGAGTGGTCGGAGTTTTTGGAGGTGTTGATTCTAATGAGGATGGCAACTGGGGCCTGACAATAGTGGTTCCACATGGCAACTGGATTGCCAGTGGTGAAGGTTGAGGTGAGTGAGGGTCAGAATGATGAGGAGAAGGGGTTTCATAGTGGTGAAACTCTGTTTGTGGTGAAGGTGGATTATTTTCTGGTTGGGGAGGTGGAATCTCTGATTGCTCATGGATCAGAGGTTCTTCTGTGAGTGGTTGTTGTGATTGTGGTTCTGGTTCTGGTTGTTGTTGTATTTCTGGTTCAGGTTGTGGTTCTGGTTGTGGAGGAGGGATATTTAGTGGTTCAGAATGTGGTTGAGCAGAAGTATGTTCACGCTCAATATCAGCTAGCACTCTATCAAGTGCTGGTGTTGTTGAAACAGTTGGTTGTTTGGGAATTTTGATTCTGGGTCTTCTGAGTAGTAAGGCCTCAGAAGGGTCTTCTGGTATGGTTTCATCAATGGTAGGGATTGGAATGGATATTCTGTGAGAGGTTTGAGAAGGAGCAGCAGATGTTGGAATAGTAAAAGATTTTGAAATAGGGGAAGCAGATGAAATACCTCTTTTCTTTGGAGTCTGATGAGATGATCCTTCTGCTGGCGCTTTCCTCTTCTTTGTCTTCTTCTGAGTCACTTCTGGTTGGATTTGACTCAGATCTTTGATCTTCAGCTTTGAACCTGTATCTTCTTCCTTGTATGAATCTGGATACTTGAGAAACATATCAGGTTTGGATTCCATTTCAGAAAATTTTGGGAAATCACTCAGAGGCACTCTTCTGCTGGAGATGTCAGCAGTTGAAGTAGCTCTGGGTTCCTTCTTAATATTTTCTATCAGCTTCATCTTTTTCAGGTTCTTAGCGTTCAGCGGTTTTCCAACAGTTGGTTCCATAGTGCACAGCACTTGAGCTTCGCTCAGATACTCTATCAGCTTATTCTCTGTCAGAATATCTGATATGAGCCTTCCAAACGGTATCCAGTCCCTTTTGGTCCTTTCTTCTTCTCTTGTTTCTTTGACACTGGTCTTGAGATGGTTGAACAGGAAGTGTGCCAGATTGATCTTTACCCTCTGATCAATAAAGTAGATCAGAAATTGCTGATCCACGTTTATATAATCAGGAGAACTTGTTGGTTTCCTGTGATTGAAGCATCCAAGAACAATCTTGGCCCATACTCTGCAGTGATCCTTCAGATCCTTAATTTTGCTGCTGGGAAATCCAAGAGTGAAAATGCTGTTGGCTACCACACCTATATCAGGGCATCTATCAGCCATGTCCACACAACGGACTCCACCACCACTTTGACCGATTAGCCTAGCAATGAGGTCTTCAGAAATCACTATCTTCTTTCCCATGACAGAAGAGATGACTAGATGTTTATCAATCTTGGCGTGAATCCAAAATTCCTTGACAAGCTCTGGGAATGTTGGTCCAACCAACCTATCGAAATACCTCTCCCACTTTTGAGCCCTAATTTCTTCAGTTAGGTCAAATCCATTTTCCTTCAAACTTTCAAAGTCGATGATTAACTCAGAGAGAACTTCAAGATTCTTTACCGGTGTGAGAAGAGTTCTGAGGGGAACCTGATATTGTTCAGAGGTTTCTTTCTTCTGATTGCCTGCAGAAATGCTGGAGGATGCCATTGTTCTCACAAAAAAGCTTTGAGAATGATTTGAGAAGAAAGGTTTGGGAGATAAACTCAGAAATATGCAGAAAATACTTGAATGATTATGAGAAAGCGTAAAGAATAAGAATGAAGGATTAATGTGTTTAAATAGAGTTTTCAAAAAATTATTTTGAAAAATTAAACGTTTTTAAGAGAGAGAAAAAAAATAATGATTGCCATTTAACAAGCGTGATTACTTTTCATTAAATGCTTGCTGATTTTGGGGGATTTGAGAAAGATACTTAAAAACGGTTACCAGACATGTGTCTCAATGCACCCAATCAGCGCTTTGCCTTCTCAGAAGCGTGCACGCGTTCTGCTTCAGAGATTTGCTGATGATTGGATGACACTTGTTTGATGTAGTGATCAGCACGTCTGTCTTTGAGATTAGACTCTCAGATCTTTAGACTTGCATCTGATACAATCTGCATGTTCTATCTTTCTGAAAGAAGATTGATCAGAAGTTCACAGTAATATAATTACATTCTGAAGATAAATACATGGAATTAAAACATTTTCATTCTGGGCATACTTTCATTCTGAGATGTTTCAGAATGAAATTAAACCTATCTTCTGAAAGGGGTTTAGTAAAGATATCAGCCCATTGATGGTCTGTATCTATAAATTTCAAGTTTAAAATACCTTTCTGAATATAGTCCCTAATGAAATGATGTTTTATTTCTATATGCTTAGCTCTAGAATGTAAAATAGGATTCTTACTTAAGCAAATAGCAGAAGTATTATCACAAAGAATAGGAATGTTACTCTCAAAAATCTGGAAGTCTTCAAGCTGACTTTTCATCCAGAGCATTTGTGTGCTACATCCTGCTGCTGCTATGTACTCAGCTTCTGCTGTTGACAGAGCAATTGTTGATTGCCTTTTACTGGACCACGAGATCAGATTTTCTCCCAGAAACTGGCAGCTTCCAGAAGTACTTTTACGTTTGTGATCGGTGGATCTGGAACTGACTGTTTTAAAGCTGGTTCGCGAAATGTCGCGGTAAGCAAGAGTCGCCACCGTCTTTTATTTTCTCCAATTGGAAAGGACAAAAGCACAGAAAAATTCCTTTATAGAGATTGCTCTCGGTTCGGGAGGTAGGTTATAGAAAGGGAAGGTGTTAGCACCCTTTCTATCCATGGTTATCCATGGGCTCTTAGATACTTGCTCAATGTGTTTTCAAAATGTTTGCTTGCTTTTCAATGTGGGTTTCAAAATATTCTTTGAAAAAATTTCAGTTCGACTCGTACGTCAGAGTGTTTGAAAAATTTGCTTTTGAAAGCTTTTGAAAATGTGTTGGTGAAAAGATGTTTTGATTTGTTTGAAATTAGAGCAAGTATCTACGAGAACCTACCTACCCTAAGGAATTCGTCTGTGTAAATGTCCTTTAAAGTAGTGCCATCCCACCATTGAGAGGTAGGTAGCACCACCGTTGGAGGTGTTCGGGTCAATTCGAGTTTTAGGGACGTGGTGGTCACCAGAGCAACAGGAAGACACCTTAGAAGCTACCCTTATGCCATTGATCTTTTATTCCGAGGCAACTTTGTTTTAGGCAACTAGATCAATGGACACAAGGACTCACTAAAATATCCTCTGCTCAATGATCACCTTTCGAAAGGCAACAGTGAGGCGTACCCTAGGGGTGGTGTGTGCGAATTGTGCGTCATTTTCAGTTTATTGTTTGTCTTGTCATGCATTGGTGATCTAACGATTCGATTTTATTTTTGGGCATTCATTCTTTCATGCATATTTATTAACAGTTATATATTTGCGAGAAAATAAATCTAAACTATTACAACTGGCGCGGGTCCACATCGCCAAAAAAAACCGAACCCGATTTGACTGAAAATAAATAAAGCGAATAAATAAAAGTGCGAGAATTTTAAATTACATGGCTTTGGGGCATATACAGAATTATTTGAACAATATAAAATAAATGCGAAATAAAGAGATTAAACAAAATTAGGGCGTTGGACCCTTTTACAAACAATTAAAATTAATCAAGGAATCTAAAATTAAAATTAAATGAAAAATAGTATTTTTTGTGTTTTTTAGATTTAAAAGAAAAAAGAAAAAATTATTTAAAATTAAAATGCTAAACCCTAGTTCTAATGTTTTTTAAGTTTTTTAAGAAAGAGATTTAATTTCTAACCTAATTTAATTCTAAATTAATTTATGCACAATTTTTAGTTTATGAAAATAAATAAATAATATTATTATTCTGAAAAAAAAGGAAAATTAAAAAGAAAATAAAAAGTTATTAAACCTAAATTCTATTTTTTTTTTTTTATTAAAAAGGATTAAAATTGAATACCTAATTAAATCTAAATATTTACATGTATTTTTTATGAAAATAATTATAATATAAAAATTATCATTTTTGGTCTTTTTCTGATTTTTGAATGTTTTTGTATTTTGTTAAAAAAAATAATGAATTAAATAAATAGCAAAAAGAAATAAAAGGAAAAAATTAAAGAAAGAATAAAAATAACAATGATAAAGCAAACCAGGGGGGTGTGGATTTGAAAGGCCTGGCCCATTTGCTGGCAATTTGTTGACTTTTCCACTCAGGTGTGGCATGTTGACTAGCGTCCACCCTGTGCCTTTGTTCTGGACCCTTTGATAGACCTCTTGGGACGCGTGGATGAGCTGATGTTGAAGTGTATGGTAGGCCTCAATGTTAGCGCTGCATGTGAACTCAAATTGAAAAATAATATGAGAATTATTCAGACCTGGGACTCGAACCCAGGTCTTAGGCAATGCAAGAGTAACATCTGTACCACTGAAGCAATTGAGTTTCAATTAATATATAATGATTAATAAATAACAAAAACTAAAACCAACGCGTATTGGAGAGGGCGCGCGAAATTTTAAACCTCCCAATCCCTGCATGCCACCACATCATCATCTTCGTTCTTCTTTTATTTTTTCTGAAACATAAGCATACAGCAACGGTTTTAACCCGTTGCATTAGGCCAGTTTACAAAAAATAACGATTAGATCGTTTCTCAACATAAATTAGGCGCGAGGTAACATTCTTCTTCGTCTCCATGCCCTGAATACAACCATGGTGTTGGGAACGTTCAATTTTGCTTATTTTAGGAACCCCTAATTTTGAATCCTGAAAACCTAGAAATTCAACAATGGTAAAAGCGCATGTATGATACAAAAACGTAATTGAACATATTGGTTAGCATGGAAACATCACTGTGAGCAAGAATCCACAAAGAAAAATGCAAAAGAATGCTTGGATTATGCTATGCGATTTGAAATTTTTTGCTTCACATTTGGACTTGTAGCTACCGTTTCAGGGTGTTTTGATTGATGTTAGGGATGGAGATGCGCTCAGAATTGCCTCAGGATGCTAATGGTATATGAATCAAGGCTTAAAATTGTCCCTAACTTTGAAATCAGTTTTGACTTATATGGCTCATTTTTCAAATTGCCAATCCACTTTTGAGCGAGCCTTTTGCTGCACTATGGTTAGGGTTTGACTCAATGCATCTCATGGAATGGAATTGGCTAGTTTTTTGGCCTTAATTCATGCTTAGGAAAGAATTAGTCTTAGGGTTTCTTCCATTAACCATTTTTCCTCCTTTTTAGCCAAAACCTAGACCTAGTGTGCAAATGGACCCTAGCTGATTTCTTGAGTTGGTTCATGATACATAGAAATTGTCCAAGTTCATATGATACTATTCCATTGGTTTTTAAATTTTATTTGAATTTTCAAAGAATTAAAATGAATTAAATCATCAAAAATTAAATAAAATAAAAAAATCAATATTTGGTCTTGAAACTAATCATGGGCCACGTGTGTGGCATGACAAGGATGGACCAAGTGGAAAAAATGGGACCCTTTTGTCAAAATTGGATTTTCAAGGATAGTTGACTTTTGCCATTTCACAAAAATTTCCCAACTTCTACAAGGCACAACTTGCTCAATTTTTAAGCTTTTCACATGTTCTTGGACATTTTGGAAAGGTCTTTGAGTCCTTTAACCAATGTCTTTGGTCCCATGTCATTTTGATTTACCAATCTCAAGTTATGGCCTTTGACTTAAAGTCCCTTTTTGTTGACTTTTGAAACTGACCTGTAATGTTGAAATTGATAACTTTTTGTGAGAACATTTCTTGGACTTGAAGTATGAAGATGAGTTGTAGGAAATGTCTTTCTCTTCAAAATGAGCTTTGGATGGAATTTTTCTGATAATCCATGTGAAAGTTATGCCCTGGTCAATTTCAGTTGACTTTTTCAGCTGTCCAAATATAGCAACTTTTGCATCTTTGATGATTTCTGAGCCAAATTTTGAGAATCATGATCAAGCATTGATCAAATGATGTTTGTGGCTTCAAAATGATGTATTGACCAAAAATTTGAACTTTTGACTGCCAAATGACCATTTTGCCCCTACAGTTGACTGTAGTGCAATTTAGGGTTTTGACTGTGCAATTTTGAGCTGAATGCCTTGAAACTTGATATGAGGATGCTTGACCATGTTTGTAAGCATATGAGACTTGATTGAGCCTTTGCAAACTTCCTTTTCTTGATCAGAACACAAACCCTAGTTTTGACTGTATGGGAGACTTGTTGCACTGCACAACCCTTGGGGAATTTTGTAGCTTGGCTTGGCAATTTCTTGAGGAATATGGGAGGGCAAATTTTGGGGTATAACAGTTGCCCCTGTTCAATCTTCTTAGACCTGAGGATGTAGATTGCCTGACGTGCCTTTCGTAATCCGAGGGTAAAAGATGATTGGACACTAGAGTGCCCGGAAATTTGCGCTCACATGTTGGCAATGAGGGTAATGGGCTTATAGATGCCATCTGGATGTTTGATTGCGTAAGAGATTCCTTGGCGAGAACCTGCCTATCTGCAAAACAGAAAATAAGTACCTGACACGTTGCAGGAGCTGATGTTTAGATGCCTGGTATTGAAGTGTCCTGACTAGTTACAGGAGCTGAGTCTGGAGCTTCAAACGGCGATGAAAGAACCAGGGATGATTACTTCCTTAGCATGAATGATAAGAGAGCCTTGGGCGACTTTAACTTCAACAACGCTCGTTGAGAAAAATCTGGGGTGTCTTCTACTGGGATAAGAATCAGGGAGATCTTAAGGTCGATCTGACTGAACCAGAGAGGCCTTTGACTGGGTAAGCAATCAGGAAAATCTTGGGACGATTTAACTGAACCGGTCTAGGTCTTGAAATGTCTTCTACTGGGATAAGAATCAGGGAGATCTTAAGGTCGATCTGACTGAACCAGAGAGGCCTTTGACAGAATCAGGAAAATCTTGGGACGATTTAACTGAACCGGTCTAGGTCTTGAAATGTCTTCAAAGGGATAAGCATCAGGAAAATCTTGGGACGATTTAACTGAACCAGAGAAGGCCTTTGACTGAACCAGTCTAGGTCTTGAAATGTCTTCAAAGGGATAAGCATCAGGAAAATCTTGGGACGATTTAACTGAACCGGTCTAGGTCTTGAAATGTCTTCTACTGGGATAAGAATCAGGGAGATCTTAAGGTCGATCTGACTGAACCAGAGAAGGCCTTTGACTGAACCAGTCTAGGTCTTGAAATGTCTTCAAAGGGATAAGCATCAGGAAAATCTCGGGGTGATTTAACTGAACCAGAGAAGGCCTTTGACTGAACCAGTCTAGGTCTTGAAATGTCTTCAAAGGGATAAGCATCAGGAAAATCTTGGGACGATTTAACTGAACCAGAGAAGGCCTTTGACTGAACCAGTCTAGGTCTTGAAATGTCTTCAAAGGGATAAGCATCAGGAAAATCTCGGGGGGATTTAACTGAACCAGAGAAGGCCTTTGACTGAACCAGTCTAGGTCTTGAAATGTCTTCAAAGGGATAAGCATCAGGAAAATCTTGGGACGATTTAACTGAACCAGAGAAGGCCTTTGACTGAACCAGTCTAGGTCTTGAAATGTCTTCAAAGGGATAAGCATCAGGAAAATCTCGGGGGGATTTAACTGAACCAGAGAAGGCCTTTGACTGAACCAGTCTAGGTCTTGAAATGTCTTCAAAGGGATAAGCATCAGGAAAATCTTGGGACGATTTAACTGAACCAGAGAAGGCCTTTGACTGAACCAGTCTAGGTCTTGAAATGTCTTCAAAGGGATAAGCATCAGGAAAATCTTGGGACGATTTAACTGAACCAGAGAAGGCCTTTGACTGAACCAGTCTAGGTCTTGAAATGTAGCTTGAGAACTTAACTGGCTCTTTCCTGAAAGGTAAAAGTCAGTCATATGCAATGCATGATATGAATCAAGCAATGATGTTCTCAACATAAATGAGATTAGTATGATGCAGTGCGTTATGCATGCTATAATGATGTATGTGATGTTTTATGTATGTTTTCGTCTAGGAAAGTAAATCCTTGACGGGTGCCGGGAAGTCGTATCCTGGGCTGATATTGAGGAATAAACTTGTACTTCCGCTGGGGATGATAGTTGCAAGAATACCGGTAGGAGAAAATGACTCCGTTTGCGGAATGAACTTGGCAAGGACGATTCTGCGGGGAGAAAAGATACTCTGACGACCATGCTGGGAAGCAATACTCTGTGGGAAGAGTGATGCCTTGCTGAATGTTGATAGTAACTCTGTTGGGGATACCGTTGTTGTATTGGAAGTGTGAATAGACTTCGCTGGGGATAGGAAAGAACTATGTTGACGACGACCCTTTCGTGGTTTTTGGCTGAGGATAACCTAGTTATATCCTGTTAAGGAAATAACTCTTTGAATAAAGTCGGACGACGCGTTCGTGCTCTGTGAAGGATAAGCTTCCAGAATTTACTGGGGATAAGCTTACTGCTTGGGGAGATGAATTCCATCTTTCCTGGGGAACTTGGATGGGACTCTCCTGGGGAAATTTTGATAGTTTTGATATGCTGGGGAAGAATGCACTGACTTGCTGTCTCACTCTCTGGGGAATTTAAGATGCCTGGTTAGGTTCTTTAGCTGAACCTACCTTGGTACCTTAGAGGATAGAACAATTAGACTGCTCAGACAACTCTTTATTGCCCCTGTTTCTAGTGTCACCTGCAATTAATTCTTTGTTTCGTATGCAAATATTTATGAGCTAGCAAATTATTGTCAATGCATATATCACAAATTGAACCTTGGACGTTCTTCACAAAACAAAACAAAAAGAAAAATAGTTGGCACGTTTAACTGAAAAGTATATTTGTATTGATTTTGAATAGCCTATGAATAGGCGTTTTGTGTACAAGAGACTGACATCCTAGTAAGAGAAATGTCGCCGAACAAGAGAGTTTATACAAGTTTTGTACAAAAGAAAATAAAACAGCTGTGTGAAAGATGAATAATCCACTGAGTTTCAACTCTGCTATTGCCCTTATACTCCGTGCGTCTCATTACTTGATGACCTTGGTTGAAGGTGAAGCTGACTGATCGATGCCGTCTGGACTTGAGGTAGATACCGGATTCTGGATGCAAAGTGATCCAATGAGACATAGTATTACGCTTTTATCCCTAATTTTTGCCTGGACTGCCCTTTCGGGTTTTCAGTCCACCGGGATACCCGTTTTTGCCCAAGCCGCCTTTTCAGGTTTTCGACTTGCCGGGTGTACAGATTTTTTCATTTTCATCCCTTCATTTTGCCCGAACCCTTTTGGTTCGACGGGAAGCCCTAATTTTTGCCTAGACATGTCAGCCTAGCGGGTCATTTTTCATGCGTAGTATTTTTTAACTATGTCTGCATTGGCGGGATGAGGAAGGTCGTCACCATCCATGTTGGTTAATATCATTGCTCCTCCTGAGAACACATGCTTAACCACAAATGGCCCTTCGTACGTAGGGGTCCATTTGCCCCTTGGATCACTCTGAGGAAGGATGATTCGCTTGATCACCAGATCCCCGACTTGATATTCCTGTGGTCTGACCTTTTTGTTAAATGCCCTGATCATTCGTTTCTGATACGTCTGACCATGACAGATAGCAGCAAGTCTCTTTTCGTCAATAAGGTTGAGCTGATCAAGTCGTGTCTGGATCCAATCATCTTCATTCAGATTTGCATCCTTCATTATCCGAAGAGAAGGAATTTGTACTTCAATCGGCAAGACTGCCTCCATGCCATAAACCAGAGAGAAAGGAGTTGCCCCGGTTGACGTCCTAGCTGAAGTACGGTACCCATGCAGAGCGAACGGTAACATCTCGTGCCAATCTTTATACGTTACTGTCATCTTCTGCACAATCTTCTTGATGTTTTTATTAGCTGCTTCTACAGCCCCATTCATCTTCGGTCTGTAAGGAGAAGAATTGTGGTGCTGTATCTTGAACTGTTCGCAGAGCTCAGCGATCATCTTGTTGTTCAGATTGGTACCGTTATCTGTAATAATCCGCTCCGGAACGCCGTACCGACAGATCAAATTGTGCCGAATGAACCGTGCCACAACAGTCTTGGTTACCGTAGCATAGGATGCTGCCTCAACCCACTTCGTGAAATAATCAATTGCCACTAGGATGAAGCGATGTCCATTAGATGCCGTAGGTCTAATCTCACCGATCATGTCTATGCCCCACATTGCAAATGGCCAAGGCGCAGTCAGAACATTCAGGGGAACCGGAGGAACATGCACCTTGTCTGCATAAACCTGGCATTTGTGGCATGTCCTGGAATGTTGGTAGCAATCAGCTTCCATGGTGGACCAGTAATACCCTGCCCGTAGGATCTTCTTTGCCATGGTATGTCCACTGGAGTGTGTACCAAAGGTCCCTTCATGCAGCTCTTCCATGATTGTTTCTGCTTCAGTCTTATCTACACAACGCAGTAGGGTTGAATCCTGGTTTCGCTTGTACAAAATGCCGTTGCTAAGAAAGAACTTGGCTGCAAACCTCCTCAGGAATTTTTTATCATTGACAGATGCTCCTTCAGGGTATTCCTGAACTTCCAGATATCTCTTCACTTCGTGGTACCAAGGCTTCTCAGTCACCAATTCGGTCTCGAGATCACAACAGTATGCCGGTTCGTCCAGTTTCCAGATGATGATCCGGGGAGCTTCATTATCCCATTTAACCTTGAACATTGAAGACATTGTAGCTAACGCGTCCGCCAACTGATTCTCTTCTCTTGGAAAATGCTCAAACGTTATCTCTGTGAAGTGGGGGATCAAGGCCAACACACATTCTCTGTAAGGAATCAAGTTTGGGTGTTTCGTATCCCACTCTCCTTTGATCTGATTGATCACAAGAGCGGAATCTCCGAAAACACTCAGAAATTTGATCCTCAGGTCGATCGCAGCTTGAAGACCCATAATACACGCTTCATACTCCGCCATGTTGTTGGTACAGTTGAAACACAGCCGGGCGGTGAGTGGAGTATGAGTACCTTGTGGAGATACGATTATGGCGCCGATACCATTTCCCAAAGCATTGGAGGCTCCATCAAAGTGCATAGACCATCGGGATCCTGGTTCAGGTCCTTCATCCGGTCCAGGTATTTCACAGTCAGTTACTATCATAATGCTTTCATCTGGAAACTCGAAGTTCATTGATTGGTAGTCATCCACAGCTTGATGTGCTAGGTGGTCTGCCAATACACTTCCCTTGATGGCTTTTTGGGTCGTGTACTGAATGTCGTATTCCGTCAGGATCATCTGCCATCTTGCAATTCTCCCAGACAGAGCAGGCTTTTCAAATATATACTTTATAGGATCCATTTTTGAGATTAACAAGGTAGTGTGAGTCAGCATATACTGTCTCAGCCGGCGAGCAGCCCATACCAAAGCGCAGCAAGTTTTCTCAAGCAGTGAGTATCGGGTCTCACAGTCGGTAAACTTTTTGCTAAGGTAATAAATGGCATGCTCTTTTCGGCCAGACTCGTCATGCTGCCCCAGCACACACCCCATTGCATTGTCAAGCACTGTCAGGTAAAGTATCAAAGGTCTCCCTTCAACTGGTGGCATAAGGATGGGTGGTTCTTGGAGATATTCTTTGATTCTGTCAAAAGTAGCCTGACATTCATCATTCCAACGTACTACCTGATCTTTCTTCAGCAGCTTGAAGATTGGTTCACAGGTAGCAGTTAAGTGTGAGATGAACCGAGCAATGTAATTCAGACGTCCTAGAAAGCCTCTGACTTCCTTCTCTGTCTTAGGAACTGGCATCTCTTGAATGGCTTTGACCTTAGCAGGGTCCACTTGAATTCCTTTGTCACTCACCACGAAGCCTAGCAACTTTCCAGATCTTACCCCAAAGGTGCACTTGTTTGGATTCAACCTCAGCTTGTACAGTTTCAAACGGTCAAACAGTTTCTGCAGATGATCAAGGTGTTCTTCCTCAGTCTGGGACCTAGCAATCATGTCGTCAACATACACTTCTATCTCATGATGGATCATGTCATGAAATAAAGCAACCATGGCACGTTGGTAGGTTGCCCCAGCATTCTTTAACCCAAACGGCATGACCTTGTAACAGAAGGTGCCCCACTGAGTAACAAACGTAGTCTTTTCCATGTCTTCAGGAGCCATCTTGATCTGATTGTAGCCTGAAAAACCATCCATGAAAGAGAACACTTTATGCTGAGCCGTATTATCAACAAGGACATCAATGTGAGGTAGAGGGAAGTCATCCTTGGGGCTGGCCCTGTTCAGATCCCTGTAATCGACACACATCCTGACCTTGCCGTCTTTCTTAGGTACCGGCACCACATTAGCAACCCACTGAGGGTAAGAAGTCACTGCAAGAAATCCGGCATCAAATTGCTTCATAACCTCGGCTTTAATCTTCTCAGACATCTCTGGACGCATACGGCGGACCTTTTGCTTAACCGGAGGGAAATCTTCTTTAGTTGGTAAGTGATGGACCACAATGTCGGTATCTAATCCGGGCATATCTTCGTAGGACCAAGCAAAGATTTCCTTATAGTCATGCAGCATCTGAATCAACCGTTGCTTCACGCTGAGCTCTAGGTTGGCACCAATCTTCACCTCTTTCTTGTCTTCCTCGGTACCCAAGTTTATTATTTCCACTGGCTCTTCATGGGGTTGAATTGCCCTCTCCTCCTGTTGTAACAGTCTTGCAAGTTCACCAGGCACTTCGCAATCATCTTCACCTTCGTCTTCGGCTAAGTTGATCGGATTTTCGAAGTCATAACTGGTAGTAGCAGAGTCGTTACCAGTGAGATCCAGAGTGGATTGAAACCTGTATGAGTGAGTGTGTGTGTAAATACAGCTATTTTGTAATATGTAAAGAAAGGAAAGAAAAGGAGCGCAAAATTTGAATTGTGAAAAACGTCCAATGCTTTTATTCATGATATATGATAGTGACAAACAAAAGCCCTCATAAATAAAACCACGGTGCCCCGGGTAAGACACCGGGCCATATAGTCTCAAATTATTGTTTATTACAAATTAAAAAACAAAGAAATTCATTACTGAGGAACAAAAGTTATGGGTGTAAAATCTTTAGCAGTCCAATTGGTCAATCCACCGTCGGCCGTCGGGTAGATCCAGCTATCGAACTCTGACTCCTCCACTTCATCTTCCTCTCCAATAGCATTCACTTCAGAGTGAGTGATGAGCAACGGAGGTCTTCCAATTCTTGCCTTGCGCACCGCTTTCTGAGCTTCTGTGGTGAAACCCAACCCAAACTTGTTAGTCTTAGGAGTAAGATCAGGGAGCTTGCCCCAGTTTGCACATTCACCTTTTTCGATCACAGCCCGGGCATCCTTTAAGGAGGCCATCTTCATAGGAGAAACCTCTTCATCTTCTGCTGCTGCCAAGGTTTGTGGTACTTCCTCAAAATGTTGAAAGGGGGTTTCAATGAACTCCCCATCCATTTCTACATATCTGAAGGAGTTGAGGTGGCTGACCATGTACTCCTCTTCCCCTTGCACTGTTACGATCTTCCCCCTGACCGGGTACTTGAGCTTCTGATGCAATGTGGAAGTCACAGCTCCAGCCTTGTGGATCCACGGGCGACCCAGCAAACACGAATAGGACGGATGGATTTCCATCACATAGAATTTTGAATCGAATACCTGTGACCCAACCCTGATTGGGATGTCCACTTCACCATGCACCATTCTTTTGGACCCGTCAAAGGCCCGGACAACAATGCTACTTGGTTTGAGCTCTAGACCCTCACAATCCAGCCTATCCAGAGCCTTCTTGGGCAGCACATTTAATGAGGAACCTGTATCAACCAGCACATGAGCAAGAGTAGTGCCCCTGCATTCAATGGAGACATGCAGGGCATCATTATGGTTCTTCCCCTTTGCTGTCAGATCGGCATCAGAGAAACCCAGGCCATTATCAGCAGTTAGGTTGGCCACACAATCAGTGAACTGGTCAGCAGTCGTATCTAGGGGTACGTGGGCAGTCTTTAAGAAAGCAATCAGAGCCTTTGCATGGGCCTCTGAACACAGCAGCAGTGACAACATGGAGATTTTAGAGGGGGTGTGCCCCAGCTGTTCTACAACGTTGAAATCACTTTTCTTTATTATCTTGAGGATTTCTTCCATTTCCTGTTTGGAAGCCTCGACAATGGTCTTTGGTGCCTCCGTCCTGGCAGGCATATCAGCAGCAATTCCCTTGCCCCGAGTATCAGATGACTCAGCAGCAGGGGTGGATACTTGGTCAGAAGGAGAAACAGGTACCCTAGCAGGTGTGAAGATCAAAGGCCTATGAATTGCCGGAGGAGCAATGTCTGGCGAGAACAGTCTTCCACTACGAGTGACCTTGGCAGGCCCAGTGATGTTGGAGACCCCAGCATTAATGTTGCACTCTTGTTTCACACCCAGAACATAAACATCCGCCCCATAGTGCCATGGGACAGCCTTATCAGATTTGTAGGGTATAGGCCCCGGAACAGTAATGGTGATGGGAGCACTCTTGTGAACTGACAAAATTTGTATAGGCTTCTTTGAAGGAGCCTCGGAATGGTTGTTGAAAATGGTAACGATTGACACTTCTTCAACAGGAGCAGCAGGAACAACAGTCTTTTCGAACAAAATCTCTCTACTATCTATCAGGTTTTGGATGCCTGACTTCAACAGAGAACAACCAGCAGGGGAAGCAACGCATAGAGGGCAACTTTCGCTACATCCCGGAAATAAACCGGCTAGCAACAGATTCCTCTTGACCATCAGCAATGGAGTAGCAACATCATTCACTGAAGCTACATACGAATCCTCCTCAACAGCATTCACTCCATGCTGGGGCATGGGAGCAGTTACAACATTCGGCTTCTCGGGCGCCTCAAACTGTATCTCCTTTGCATCAATGAGGTCCTGAACTTTGTTCCTTAGGGCCCAACAGTCATCTGTGTTATGCCCCGGGCTATCAGAGTGATAAGCACAGCGAGCATTTGGATTGAACTTGGGGGATGCAGTGTTGGGAAACTTCGGAGCCTCCTTGACAGTCACTAAATTGGTGGATAGCAACTGTGGCAGGATCTGTGATAAGGTCATGCTTAACCGGGTAAACTCTCTCCGGGGTCTTTCAAACTTTTGAGGATTAGTTGGCCGAGGAGCGGCAGCAGGTTTGGCAATCATTACCGCACTGACAGATTGGCGGTGCTCAGGTCGCTCTGTTCTCCGGGAGTTATATACAGCACTAGCCTCCTTTTTGAAGGGTTTCTTCTCAGTACTGGAGGAGGCAACTTTCTGTATCTTCCCCGATTTTATACCGGCCTCAATCCTTTCACCAGTCAGGATTAGATCGGTAAACCCAGCAGAGGAATTACCAATGAGATGATTGAAAAATGGACCAGATAGGGTCCCCAAGAACATATCTACCAGCTCTCGATCCGTCAATGGTGGCTGCACCCTGCCAGCCAAGTCTCTCCATTTCTGAGCATACTCCTTAAAACCTTCACCCGACCCTAGCGACATACCCTGGAGTTGGGTACGCGTAGGAGCGAGGTCGGCATTATACTGATACTGCTTGTAAAAAGCAGTGGCCAGATCCTCCCAGTTACGAATGCTGATTCCATCTAGCTGATAGAACCAATCGAGGTGAGTCCCTGAAAGACTCTCCTGGAAGAAGTGGATCCAAAGGTTCTTGTCTGCTGTGTAAGGCTGGATCTTCCTTACATAAGAACGGAGGTGCATCTTGGGACAGGAAGCCCCATCATACTTCACGAAGGCAGGTGTTTTGAACTTGTGCGGGATCACCACTCCAGTAGATAACCCCAAGTCTCCGAAATCCAATCCAGGCACCCGCTGAACTTCCACAGCCTTTAATCTGTCTTCCAGCTGTTTGTACCGGTCTTCAGCAGGAGGGTACTGGTCGTCATTGAAGTCTGTTTCAGTATCAGAGCCCACAGGAGTAGTGGCCTCCCTTTCATGGTGACTACCTTCCGTCACAGATGGAGGAGTCCTTTCAGCTTCAACAACCAAAGTGTTCCCGAGTCTGCGCCCAGTGTTAAATAGCACAGTCCTCCTCTTCTTCTTAGTCTTCTTCAAAAGCATGGTCTTCAACTCTTGTTGACCCTGAGCCAAGCCCTTGATCAGCTCCTGAAATTGGGCGTTTTGCGCCTGAAACTGGACGTTTTGCGCCTGAAGAGCCTTGATAGCCGCATCGGTTGATGATTCAGGATTCATGATGCTGAAATAAACAGCGAAGAACGGTAAACAACCTGAAAAGAAAAGTACCTATGATGCACATGATGAATGATATGTGTTTATGCAATGCATTCAAGAGTTCGAAAATTCAAATTTGTCGTAGACCAAAAGGAACACACGTTGTTTATTAAGAAAATCATCGTTTAATACATCAAAGCCTCATGGGCAAAAGTACAAAAAGATCAAATCACATCCAAAATATGTTGCGCATCTTCTTTGGAGCTATGTAAGTGTTGAGACTCCTTTCCTCGTGCAACAGGCGGGTGAGCTCCAAGACCTTTTTTTCACTGGCATGCAAACTAGTCTCAAGAGAATTCCGCTCTTCCTTAAGCTGGATCCAACTCTTCTGCATTTCTTCCCAGGATGTGGGCATATCAGGGTGCTGAATAACATGAGACACCTCTCCTTCCAAGGCAGGCTCTTTGATTACTGGAAGCATGTGAGGATAAGGCATTACTAACTTCTGAGAGCGGGCTCGTACCCACTTGAGGTAAGGCTCAAAAGGGATGGAGTTCCTGTGCCCCAGTGTCTTGCTGTCTATCCTACTAGGCATCCTCCAAGCTCTGATAAATCTCTGGCGAAGTCCTTGAGTATCGTTGTCGAAGTCAAAAACTATGTCAAGTATCAACATGTCATGAGGACCATCCCTCCGAGCATAACCAAATTGTCTCCAAGCCAGGCATGGACTATAAGTAATACCCCCTCTGATTCCAAGTAAAGGAACATTAGGATACTCCCCGCAACGATCAATGATAGTGACATCTTCTCTGGACCTAGGGCACCAATGTATATCTGCATGTGTAATAGTCATCAACCGTTGTGACCATCTCAAACCCCGCTCATTCTTCAGGACTGATTGTGGAAGGTGCGAAACAAACCACTTTCCCAGGAGAGGAGTGCAACACATAAGGACACCTCTTTTTCTCATGGTTCGAGTGTAACATGAGTGAAGGAGGTCCCCCAGCAACGTAGGTATAGGATTCCTGGACATAAAGATCTGGACAGCACTGATATCAATGAGCTGATCTGGGTTAGGGAACAACACCAAACCATAAACAAGGAGGGCCACAACCTCTTCAAAAGCTTGCAAGTCAAGGGAGTTCCAACATTCATAGGCCTTTTCAAACAGAAACCTGGCTAAGAACCCTTTAACACCACTTCTGACTTCCCAATGTCCCTTGAGGTCAGATGACTGTAGGTGCAAGGTTTTAGCAATCTCTTCAAGCTTAGGTTCCTTTTCTGTACCGTTGAAGGGTAGCTGATCAAGGATAGGGATCTTCAGGAGTCGGGAGAACTCCTCCAATGTAGGTACCAACTGATAGTCCAAGAAGGTGAAACAGTGATGCAGAGGGTCAAAGAACTGGAACAAGACCTTTATCATATCTTCCTCAATGTTGGTGTTGACCAAGCTGATGAGGCTTCCATGCCTTTCACTGAATGAAGAGTTCTCGGGAATCCTGGATATAAGCTCCTTAAGCTGAGGAGGGATCCTTACAAGACTGATTGGAATTGTCTTTCTACGAACAGTTTCCATGTCCTACAAAACAAGAACAAAGATGAAAATTCGAACCCCTGAAATGGTTAGTTAATGCATATGATGCTGGATGATGTCATGATGCTATGATTAAACACACCACAGATATTTACAAAGCAAACATGTAAGGCACACAAGGCACACAAGACAAGCCCTTAAGGTTTAAGGCCAGCATGGGGTCTGGGTAGTACCCTCTTGAAGTTGGTGGGTTCAACCTGTCCTAATCAAAGTAACCGGGTTCTAAGGTTCCCAATATCACGGGATTGCTTTCATTGTTCATCGTTTCGATTTAGCCACTGAACTGGCGACCGAAATATTCCAGGAAAGCAACCCTCAATTGAGTGTAGTATCGAGTATCAACCAACCTCGGACTGCACCAAAGTCAGTTATCTCACTACCCTAAAGAGGCCAAGATGGTTCAATTAAGGTTCCTAAGGTCTGTTGATGCTTCATGACACCACATGGAGGCCCCGTACTCTCCTTGACTGACTCAAGGGTTACCGGTACACACCAAAGTGCCACATCAACGTAGCAGACTGTTTCAACCATGTCGGTATACCCCGCACAGTTCCCTCACAGCCTTGTTGCTACTTTCTAAAAGGTATCCCCAGATCCGGGTTAGGATCTATAGAACTCCCAAGACAGTCCCACAATAATAAAGCAAACAAGGAAAGCAATTGAAAACACAGTGATCTTAGTCCTAAGGTACACCTCACTTTAAGTTTTTTCCCCAGCAGAGTCGCCAGTTCTGTGATCGGTGGATCTGGAACTGACTGTTTTAAAGCTGGTTCGCGAAATGTCGCGGTAAGCAAGAGTCGCCACCGTCTTTTATTTTCTCCAATTGGAAAGGACAAAAGCACAGAAAAATTCCTTTATAGAGATTGCTCTCGGTTCGGGAGGTAGGTTATAGAAAGGGAAGGTGTTAGCACCCTTTCTATCCATGGTTATCCATGGGCTCTTAGATACTTGCTCAATGTGTTTTCAAAATGTTTGCTTGCTTTTCAATGTGGGTTTCAAAATATTCTTTGAAAAAATTTCAGTTCGACTCGTACGTCAGAGTGTTTGAAAAATTTGCTTTTGAAAGCTTTTGAAAATGTGTTGGTGAAAAGATGTTTTGATTTGTTTGAAATTAGAGCAAGTATCTACGAGAACCTACCTACCCTAAGGAATTCGTCTGTGTAAATGTCCTTTAAAGTAGTGCCATCCCACCATTGAGAGGTAGGTAGCACCACCGTTGGAGGTGTTCGGGTCAATTCGAGTTTTAGGGACGTGGTGGTCACCAGAGCAACAGGAAGACACCTTAGAAGCTACCCTTATGCCATTGATCTTTTATTCCGAGGCAACTTTGTTTTAGGCAACTAGATCAATGGACACAAGGACTCACTAAAATATCCTCTGCTCAATGATCACCTTTCGAAAGGCAACAGTGAGGCGTACCCTAGGGGTGGTGTGTGCGAATTGTGCGTCATTTTCAGTTTATTGTTTGTCTTGTCATGCATTGGTGATCTAACGATTCGATTTTATTTTTGGGCATTCATTCTTTCATGCATATTTATTAACAGTTATATATTTGCGAGAAAATAAATCTAAACTATTACAACTGGCGCGGGTCCACATCGCCAAAAAAAACCGAACCCGATTTGACTGAAAATAAATAAAGCGAATAAATAAAAGTGCGAGAATTTTAAATTACATGGCTTTGGGGCATATACAGAATTATTTGAACAATATAAAATAAATGCGAAATAAAGAGATTAAACAAAATTAGGGCGTTGGACCCTTTTACAAACAATTAAAATTAATCAAGGAATCTAAAATTAAAATTAAATGAAAAATAGTATTTTTTGTGTTTTTTAGATTTAAAAGAAAAAAGAAAAAATTATTTAAAATTAAAATGCTAAACCCTAGTTCTAATGTTTTTTAAGTTTTTTAAGAAAGAGATTTAATTTCTAACCTAATTTAATTCTAAATTAATTTATGCACAATTTTTAGTTTATGAAAATAAATAAATAATATTATTATTCTGAAAAAAAAGGAAAATTAAAAAGAAAATAAAAAGTTATTAAACCTAAATTCTATTTTTTTTTTTATTTTTATTAAAAAGGATTAAAATTGAATACCTAATTAAATCTAAATATTTACATGTATTTTTTATGAAAATAATTATAATATAAAAATTATCATTTTTGGTCTTTTTCTGATTTTTGAATGTTTTTGTATTTTGTTAAAAAAAATAATGAATTAAATAAATAGCAAAAAGAAATAAAAGGAAAAAATTAAAGAAAGAATAAAAATAACAATGATAAAGCAAACCAGGGGGGTGTGGATTTGAAAGGCCTGGCCCATTTGCTGGCAATTTGTTGACTTTTCCACTCAGGTGTGGCATGTTGACTGGCGTCCACCCTGTGCCTTTGTTCTGGACCCTTTGATAGACCTCTTGGGACGCGTGGATGAGCTGATGTTGAAGTGTATGGTAGGCCTCAATGTTAGCGCTGCATGTGAACTCAAATTGAAAAATAATATGAGAATTATTCAGACCTGGGACTCGAACCCAGGTCTTAGGCAATGCAAGAGTAACATCTGTACCACTGAAGCAATTGAGTTTCAATTAATATATAATGATTAATAAATAACAAAAACTAAAACCAACGCGTATTGGAGAGGGCGCGCGAAATTTTAAACCTCCCAATCCCTGCATGCCACCACATCATCATCTTCGTTCTTCTTTTATTTTTTCTGAAACATAAGCATACAGCAACGGTTTTAACCCGTTGCATTAGGCCAGTTTACAAAAAATAACGATTAGATCGTTTCTCAACATAAATTAGGCGCGAGGTAACATTCTTCTTCGTCTCCATGCCCTGAATACAACCATGGTGTTGGGAACGTTCAATTTTGCTTATTTTAGGAACCCCTAATTTTGAATCCTGAAAACCTAGAAATTCAACAATGGTAAAAGCGCATGTATGATACAAAAACGTAATTGAACATATTGGTTAGCATGGAAACATCACTGTGAGCAAGAATCCACAAAGAAAAATGCAAAAGAATGCTTGGATTATGCTATGCGATTTGAAATTTTTTGCTTCACATTTGGACTTGTAGCTACCGTTTCAGGGTGTTTTGATTGATGTTAGGGATGGAGATGCGCTCAGAATTGCCTCAGGATGCTAATGGTATATGAATCAAGGCTTAAAATTGTCCCTAACTTTGAAATCAGTTTTGACTTATATGGCTCATTTTTCAAATTGCCAATCCACTTTTGAGCGAGCCTTTTGCTGCACTATGGTTAGGGTTTGACTCAATGCATCTCATGGAATGGAATTGGCTAGTTTTTTGGCCTTAATTCATGCTTAGGAAAGAATTAGTCTTAGGGTTTCTTCCATTAACCATTTTTCCTCCTTTTTAGCCAAAACCTAGACCTAGTGTGCAAATGGACCCTAGCTGATTTCTTGAGTTGGTTCATGATACATAGAAATTGTCCAAGTTCATATGATACTATTCCATTGGTTTTTAAATTTTATTTGAATTTTCAAAGAATTAAAATGAATTAAATCATCAAAAATTAAATAAAATAAAAAAATCAATATTTGGTCTTGAAACTAATCATGGGCCACGTGTGTGGCATGACAAGGATGGACCAAGTGGAAAAAATGGGACCCTTTTGTCAAAATTGGATTTTCAAGGATAGTTGACTTTTGCCATTTCACAAACATTTCCCAACTTCTACAAGGCACAACTTGCTCAATTTTTAAGCTTTTCACATGTTCTTGGACATTTTGGAAAGGTCTTTGAGTCCTTTAACCAATGTCTTTGGTCCCATGTCATTTTGATTTACCAATCTCAAGTTATGGCCTTTGACTTAAAGTCCCTTTTTGTTGACTTTTGAAACTGACCTGTAATGTTGAAATTGATAACTTTTTGTGAGAACATTTCTTGGACTTGAAGTATGAAGATGAGTTGTAGGAAATGTCTTTCTCTTCAAAATGAGCTTTGGATGGAATTTTTCTGATAATCCATGTGAAAGTTATGCCCTGGTCAATTTCAGTTGACTTTTTCAGCTGTCCAAATATAGCAACTTTTGCATCTTTGATGATTTCTGAGCCAAATTTTGAGAATCATGATCAAGCATTGATCAAATGATGTTTGTGGCTTCAAAATGATGTATTGACCAAAAATTTGAACTTTTGACTGCCAAATGACCATTTTGCCCCTACAGTTGACTGTAGTGCAATTTAGGGTTTTGACTGTGCAATTTTGAGCTGAATGCCTTGAAACTTGATATGAGGATGCTTGACCATGTTTGTAAGCATATGAGACTTGATTGAGCCTTTGCAAACTTCCTTTTCTTGATCAGAACACAAACCCTAGTTTTGACTGTATGGGAGACTTGTTGCACTGCACAACCCTTGGGGAATTTTGTAGCTTGGCTTGGCAATTTCTTGAGGAATATGGGAGGGCAAATTTTGGGGTATAACAACGTTCCACTCTGTCTCCAGCAAAATCAGCATCACAGTAGCCTACTAAGCTGTAATCACTAGATTTTCTATAAAACAAACCCAGATTAGTAGTACCTTTCAGATACTTGAAAATTCGCTTAACAGCTGTTAAGTGAGATTCTCTAGGATCTGATTGGAATCTAGCACAAATACATACGCTGAATAAGATATCAGGTCTTGAAGCAGTCAGATAGAGGAGAGAACCAATCATACCTCTGTAGACTTTCTGTTCTACACTTTTGCTTACCTCTTCTCTTTCCAGAATGCACGTGGGATGCATTGGAATCTTTGATGGCTTACATTCTGAGAGGTCAAATTTCTTCAGAAGATCTCTGATGTATTTGCTCTGATGAATGTAAGTTCCCTCTAGAGTTTGATTGATCTGAATTCCTAGAAAGAATTTCAGTTCCCCCATGAGGCTCATCTCAAATTCTGCCTGCATACACTTAGCAAATTTTCTTCCAAGAGAAGGATTAGTAGAACCAAAAATAATATCATCAACATAAATTTGACAGACTAAAATGTCACTCTTAACTGTTTTACAGAATAGAGTAGTGTCAATTTTCCCTCTGGTGAATTCATTTTCAAGCAGAAAGTTACTTAGCCTTTCATACCAAGCTCTGGGAGCTTGTTTCAGACCATACAGTGACTTTTTCAGTTTGAAAACATGTTCTGGATGTTTTGTATTTTCAAAACCTGGGGGTTGGTGAACATAAACTTCTTCTTCTATATAACCATTTAAGAATGCACTTTTGACATCCATCTGATACAGTGATGCCTCTATTAACAGCAAATGAAATTAAAAGTCTGATAGATTCTAACCTGTCGACTGGGGCAAAGGTTTCTGTATAGTCTATCCCCTCTTGCTGACTATAACCTTGTGCAACCAGTCGTGCTTTGTTTCTGATGACTTCACCTTGTTCATTTAACTTGTTTCTGAACACCCATCTTGTTCCAATGACGTTGAATCCTTTTGGTCTGGGAACGAGATCCCATACGTCGTTTCTGGTGAATTGATTCAGCTCTTCTTGCATTGCCAGAATCCAGTCATTATCCAGAAGTGCTTCATCAATAGAAGAAGGTTCAATCAGAGACACAAGTCCCATAAGAGTTTCTTCAGAGTTTCTGAAGCTTGCTCTTGTTCTGATTGGATCTTCCTTTCTTCCTAGGATAGTTTCTTCTGGGTGATCCAAACTGCTTCTGGGTAATCTCTTCTGAGGTTGATCAGCAGCAGTTGTAGGATTTCTAGCATTGCTCCTTTCAGACGTTGAAGGAATGTCTGTGTTGAGAGCTTCTGATGACTTGTCTTCAGAACCTGCAAATTCAATTTCTATACCTGCAAGATTTTCATTCTGCTTTGACTTTTCAGAGTCAAGCTTGTCATCAAAACGAACACTGATTGATTCTTCCAAAATCTGTGTTTCTGTATTGTATACTCTGTACCCTCTTGAGCGTTCAGAGTATCCTAACATAATACACTTCTGTGCCTTAGAATCAAACTTGTTCAAATAATTCTTTGTATTCAATATATAGCAAGTACATCCAAATGGATGAAAATACGAAATGTTGGGCTTTCTGTTCTTCCACAGTTCATATGGAGTCTTTTCCAGAATAGGTCTTATTGAGATTCTATTCTGAATGTAGCACGCTGTGTTTATTGCCTCTGCCCAGAAAGTCTTAGCAACGTTTGTCTCATTGATCATGGTTCTGGCCATTTCTTGCAATGTTCTGTTCTTTCGTTCTACAACTCCATTTTGTTGGGGAGTTCTAGGACAAGAGAAATCATGCAGAATGCCTTTGTCATTAAAGAATGACTCAAAATCTTTATTTTCAAATTCTCCACCATGATCACTTCTGACTTTAACGATTCTAAGATCTTTTTCATTCTGAACTTGGTTACAGAAGGTAACAAACACAGAGTGTGACTCGTCCTTGTGTCTTAAGAACTTTACCCATGTCCATCTGCTATAGTCATCTACGATTACTAACCCATACTTCTTACCACTGACTGAAGCAGTTTTAACTGGTCCAAATAAGTCAATGTGCAGAAGTTCTAATGGCTTAGAGGTAGAAACAACATTTTTGGATTTAAAAGAAGGTTTTGCAAATTTGCCTTTCTGACATGCTTCACACAGAGCATCTGAATTGAACTTCAAATTAGGAAGTCCTCTGACCAGATTGAGTTTGTTAATCTGAGATATTCTTCTCATACTAACATGCCCCAATCTTCTGTGCCAGATCCACTGCTCGTTGTTAACAGACAGAAGACATTTTACGTTCTGACTCTTTAGTTCAGAAAGTTTGATTTTGTAAATGTTGTTTTTCCTCTTTCCATTAAACAGGATAGTCCCATCTTTCTGACTAACAGCTTTACATGATTTTTGATTAAAGATTATATCATAACCGTTATCACTTAATTGACTTATGGATAACAGATTATGCATCAATCCATCTACTAGCAGAACATTATTAATAGAGGGAAGATTTCCATTACCTACAGTTCCAGAGCCAATTATCTTTCCCCTCTGATTGCCTCCAAAGCCAACGTGGCCTCCAGGCTTAAGTTCCAGGCTTTGGAACATATGCCTTCTTCCCGTCATGTGTCGTGAGCAGCCAGAGTCCAGGTACCATGACTGGTGTTTCTGACTTGCTGCTAAAGATATCTGCAACATGTATTATTTTATCCTTAGGTACCCAGATCTTCTTGGGTCCTGATTTGTTAGTTTTACCAAAACTCTGGTTGAATTTTGGTTTCACAGAGTGCTTACTACTAGTATATTTGATGTCATGTGTGTGACCATACACAAAGTGTGAATTTAGAGGAGTGTGTTTAATGGTTAAATCCATGACATTTTTAGGTGTAGGAACCTTACCTAGGTATCCTATTCCTTTCCTGCCGTTTCTGCTAACTCCATAGATCATTGAAGCCATTCTGCTTCTATCTATGCTTTTAGCAAGGAACTTCTGGAAACTGTGATCATACTCCTTGATGATCTCATCAGCGTTGCTGGGAGTTTCAGAAATTGGTTCCTTCTGAGAGTTTTGTAAAGAGTTTTCTAATTTTGAAATTTTATCTCTCAGCTAAGAGTTTTCCAATTTGAGACTCTCAGACTTATTAGAGTCAGATTCAAGATTCCTTTTCAGGTCTCTGAATTTAGCTCTAATCTGCTGATAACGTTCCAGAATTTCATTGAGGCTTTCAGCAAGTTCAGCCTTTGTAAAATTAACAGCGAAGTTAGCGAATACCTCTTCTGTGTCTGATTCTGAGTCTGATTCAGAAGCTTCACTATCATCTGGAATGTTAGCCATGAGCGCTATGTTTGCCCTTTCATCATCTGATTCTGAGTCAGCTTCAGACGAGTCAGAGTCATCCCATGTGGCCATGAGACTTTTCTTCTTCTCTCTTCCAAACTTCTTTTTGGGCTTTTCCCTCTGAAGCTTTGGGCAGTCACTCTTGTAGTGTCCTTGCTCATTGCACTCGTAGCAGATGATGTCTTTTGTGTTTGGCTTCTTGCTACCGGAGGAGCCTTCAGATCTTCTGTATCCAGAGGAAGAATCTGTCCTTCTGTATCTGGAAGAAGACTCGTTCTGATCAGATCTTCTGGGATTCCTGAACTTCCTTTGTCTTTGCTTCCACAGTTGATTTACTCTTCTGGAGAGAAGGGAAAGTTCGTCTTCTTCTGATGAGGATCCATCAGATGTTTCTTCAACTGCCTGCAAAACTTTAGATTCAGATTTTCTGTTAGATTTTAAAGCTAAAGGCTTACCTTGCTTCTGAGGCTCATCAGCTTCTAGCTCTATCTCATGACTTCTGAGGGAGCTTATAAGTTCCTCCAGAGTGATTTTGTTGAGATCTTTCGCTAGCTTCAGAGCAGTAACCATAGGCCTCCACTGCTTGGGTAAACTTCTGATTATCTTCTTGACATGGTCAGCAGTAGAGTATCCTTTGTCCAGAACTTTGAGACCAGCTACCAGAATCTGGAATCTAGAGAACATAGTTTCAATGGATTCAGATTCTTCCATTTTGAACGCCTCATACTTCTGAATGAGCGCCAGAGCTTTTGTTTCTTTGACTTGAACGTTGCCCTCATGCGTCATTCTGAGAGAATCAAAGATGTTCTTAGCTGTGTCTCTGTTGGAGATCTTTTCATACTCAGTATAGGAGATGGCACTGAGGAGGATGGTTCTGGCCTTATGGTGATTCTTGAAATCACGCTTTTGTTGATCAGTCATTGATTTTCTATCAATCTTCTGACCAGTTGCATTCACAGGGTGCGTGTATCCATCTGTCACCATATCCCACAGATCAGCATCATGTGCTAGAAAGAAGCTTTCAATTCTGTCTTTCCAGTAATCAAAGTTTTCTGCATCAAAGACTGGAGGTTTGCCGCTGAATCTGTCTCTGTCCTCATTGTTGTCATTGCTGAAATGAGAGTTGTTTCCTGCCATTGTGTTTTTCTGACGCTGGATCTTGTACTGACACGGTTAAGTGTTTTAGCTCAGAACCAGGCGCTCTGATGCCAATTGAAGGGGTGAAAAACACAAGAAGGGGGGGTTGAATTGTAAAACTGAAATCTTAAAGCAATTGACAAGATATTTTTATCCTGGTTCGTTTGATCTCAAACTACTCCAGTCCACCCGTCAAGGTGATTTCGCCTCTCTCCAACGAGGTCTTAATTCACTATATTCAACTGAATATTACAGACTGCTTTAACAACTGCTAAAGCCTTCTTGATTCAAACCACAATCCGGTTTGTCAAGGCAACACTTTCTTACAAAGGTATAAAACAATGTGTGTGAATGTTTTCTACAAAACTTTATCATAACTGTGATGTATACACAAATGAAGCTTAGAAACTTAGATTGCTAAACACTAATGGAGTATCAGAGTTTGTTGGTTTAGCAAAACTGGTAGATGAAGATTATTGTTCAGCTTTGTGCGTGTAGAGAATTGGAGAGCATTAGCCATTATAATCTTCGAAGCCTTGTTTATATAGCACTTGAGAAGATGAACGTTGAATGCAATATTCTTGATTCAATGCTAATAACAAGCTTTCCTTTTTGAGCAGATCTTGTCTAGAATGATGCCGTTGGAATTAATTAGCGTTCAATGCACAGTACCGTTGCTTCTTCAATGCATGTTCTGGCTTGGCTCATTCTGATTCTGCTTCGCTGCTGATGAACTATTGTTTTTGTATCAGAGTGTTTACGCGCAGTTCTGTTCATCAAGCTTCATCATGTACGTGAGTTGATCATCTGATCTTGATGTTCTGATTCAGCAACTTCTGATGCTGGTGTATGAAATCAAATTCTGATGCTGAACAAGTGATCTTGCTTATTTTAATCAGCGTATCTGCAAGTCAGAGCATAGTAATTTTTAGGCAGCATATAGTTCAAACATGAAACATATAAATACTTTATCTTTTCACTTTGTTATCATCAAAACTTAAATATAGGGTAGTAGATTCAAACATTGTTCTAACAATCTATGGTCAAGGAAACATAGATCGATGCAAATATGGCATATCACGATTCTGATAGCATGAATGCCATGCGATTCTTTTTTCCTGCTCATGGAGACTTCATGAACATGTTAGAAAGGTCAGTATTCAATAAAACATGAAAGGAATCAAGACACAATTTTTTGCAAAAAAAACATGCAACAGCCATGTATGCGTGCAAATTTTGGAGGGTTTGGATCATTGTATTGGATTACTTTGTACCTCTTCAGGAATCTATTGGGAGTGAAAGAATGTTTGGAAGATGGTTGCAAACTAGGGTTTGAAGGTTTCCTTTGTTTAATGATTTTGTGATTTTTTGGAGATTTCTTTTGACAAGGTTTTTATGTGGCCTTTGTGTCTGAATAATGGAGAATATATAAGGGTGAAATTAGGTCAACAACATGGGCTTGGACCTTTGTTAATAAGCCTTGCATTCTATCTTGTTTATTTTTGAATTAATAACGAATCAATAAAAAATAATTAAAAAAAAATAGATAAAGGGTTACATGAACAAGATATGAGGTACATAAGGAGTGTAGTACATACTTGGACTCTGAAACAATGGCCCAATAGCCCAAAATATCAAGTTTGATCAATTTGAACTTCATGCATTTGCTCAAAATTTCTCAACTTGCACTGGTCATAACTCTATCAATTTTCATCTTTTGAAGGTGATCTTTGACTTTTTGGAAACCTCAAGATGTCCTATATAATCCCTATTTTTATCATTTTTTCATTCGAAGAGTTTATCTTAGTTTAAGTTGCCTTGACAAAAAGTATCTTTTTGTTGACTTTTGAAATGACCTATAATTATTAGCTCATATCTCTCAAATGAAGCATTTTTTGGACTTGAGCTTAGAGAGAAAAAGTTGTAGAGAATTGAATTTACTTAAAAACAAGCACTGGTTGGGGAAGATCTGATGAAGCATGTGAAAGTTATGCTTGGTCAAAGTTCTGTTGACTTCTCCCTAAGGAAAACCCTAACATGACAACTTTTGTCTTTTGATGGTTTGAGAGTTTTCTTGATGAATCATGAATATACCTTGATCAAGTGATGAATATCACTCCAAAACCTTGATGTTGACCAAAAATATTGAAGTTTTATTGTATGTTGACCATAATTGACTTTTTGTCCAATACAATTGATTTCTAGTCATTTGAACCATTGATTGAGCAAACTTGTGATGCAAGGCTTGAAACTTGATATGAGAATTCTTGAATACATATGAGGAACCATGGAAACCAATTTAGGCCTTTGAAACCCAAATTTCCTTGATTGATATGAAACCCTAGTTGTGGACCCATTGCTTAGGTGGAGAATTTGTCTGATCAATTCTTGAGCATCCTTGAGCTTTTGAAAACCCTAAGAGAATGTCTTGAAGAAAAGAGAGGGAAAATTTTTGGGTACAACAATAAGGATAAATGTGTACTTATATAATGAAAATATGAAAGGTCAATCAAAAGGGAAATTCACGTTCTCCCAAAGAATATGGAAACTAGTGGTTTCACGCTCCTAAGAGGGGCAGAACAACCACACCACAGGTCCATGAATTCATACCTAATAAACCACTATAAATACTTCAACCACAAAGGTTAGAAGAACATTCAATTAACTCATAAACCACCTAGATACTGATATTTCCACCATTCTTATGTGAGCTTGCTCTAACATCAACAACAACCCTAAACAACTCAAAAAGCCTTACACAATCAGGGGTTATCACTCATTATAATTTTATAAAATACAATTGGCGCACACTGTGGTGCCCTAGTAAAACTAACATGGTCCATAGTTGCATCTAACAGTCATTTTTTATCCATATTGTCAACCCCTCGATCAAATATGGTTAACAAATGGGTAACAACTATGACCAATATTAGTTCTAACGATCATGACACAATGCTGGAGATGCATTCTGCAATGGATAATTTGTGTTACCAGAATCAAACTTTTGAGAATGATATGCTTCAAATCCAACAACACCAATAAGAGACATACCCTCTCGCGAAGGCATAGGTTTTGGACCCTTAAACCCTCTGTGATGAAATATGGGGAGCACCAGTACAAGAGAATTTCATTCCGCCATCACTAGCCAAGTTTGATGGGATCATCGACCCCACAAGAGAATTTTGTTTCCATCAACACATAAATGGAAATTATTTGAGCCTTTGGTTCCATTAAATGCAAGCTTTTCTCTAGAAACACGATGTTAAGATTATGTGTGAGCCTGTCACGACTCTTATTCATCAGCAACCAGGACCTGGTAATTAAGTTTTTCCATTAGTTTGGGGAAATTATGCACATAATAATGTCCCACACTAACCTATTCAACATTCTCCAAGGACCTTCAGAGTCGCTGAGGTCATCCACCTCAACCATGATATGTTCGTAGGAGCATTCCAAAATTGACCGAAGGTTGGGAATTTTAATGAATCCATTTCCTAGAGGCTTGCTACCTCCATAGTGGAAGTAGTGATGTTTTGATAGTTTTACATAAATGGAGATGAGAGAAACATAGAGAAGAATATTCTAGATGTTAAGGAGAAAACACCTAACAATCCTAATAAGTCACAACAGTTTTGAAGGAATCATTATACCTCATGTGTTAGAGACATGCATGCATTTTTACATAGTCCAAACCCATTAGACACAATATCTTCTTGGCCGCATAATCACAGTCTGACAACATGTTACTTTCTAGAAGAAAATCTTTGAGCAATTCAAGAAATTTAGTGAAATTTTATCCAACCACTTTTTTCCTTTAAATTAAACAGTCTTAACATAGCTGACAATCATGCAAAAAAATTCCAGCTCAGAAATTATGACTCTTCCTTGTCACTATGTAAAGTATCATACACATGGGCTCTCCTAAACAAATCTTCTTCAATATCATGATTAAATATTCTAGTTGATCACTCATATCTTCATCAACTTCAACTTTATGTGACACATTTTATTTTTATGTCACTTCACCACGCCACACCCATGTCGTATAATTTTGAAAAATTCCATCACAACCTAGATTATTGAATATTTCTTCCTTTTCAAGTTTGTTTTTGTATTCCCAAATATTTTCCAAGGACAATAAAATATTTGGCTTATTCAAGAAATCGATCACTCCATTCTCATACCTATCACTTAATCTATATGCTTTCATCCAACTACAATCCATAATAATGTACTTAGAGGCTCTAGTAGGTATATTATACGTTTGGAAGGTGAAAGTTTGCTCACGACAGTGAGAATCCATATGCGCTGGTTTTTGAAGTTGTATTTGGGATCAACTCACCCTACTCTACATCTGACCCCCTAGATCCCTTCAAAGCTGTGAAAGGCAAATTGATGGTGGATGAGGGGGAAACAAGTTCTCCCAAACCTAAGCTTTTTCCCATGCCATTGTGGAGGAGGAAACCCAAGAATGATGTTTTCCCTCTATGGATTTTTGTATTTTATTATATTCTTTTGACCCACTCGTGGATTTTGTAATCGTTTGGAAAAACAACACCACTCAAGGGGATATTTATATTAATTTGTTTAATTGTTAATTATTCTATTTTTTCCCCAATCCTAAATATGTCTCATGGCTATGGTTTCCTCTAAGGGCTTAAATAAACCTCTCTTGGGGGATCCAACATACATAATTGCCTTTATGGATGGCAAGGATCCTCTCTTAGGGGATCCAACATAATAATTTCATATATGGTAGGCAAGGATCATATCTCATGGGATCTAGTGTTACAATTTCCTATATGGGCGACAAGAATATTTTCTTGTGGGTTCCAGCGAAATAATTGCCTCTATGGGCGGAAATGATCCCCTCTTTGGAGATCTAGGGTGATAATTGCCTCTATGAGCGGAAATGGTCCTTTCTTTAGGGATCCAACATAATAATTTCCTCTATGGGTGGCAAGCATTCTCTCTTGGGGGAGTAATCATAATAATTTCTTCAATGGGCGGTGTTGTACCCCAAAATTTTCCCTCTCACTTATCAAGAATTTTCACAAGATCTCCTTTGGATCATGACTGCACTAGGGTTTGATCAGCTCAAGGTACCTCCTCATGCACTGATGACCAAAATTAGGGTTTGAGTTTGCACAAGGATTTTTGGACTATCAATGCTTAATATGACTTTCAAGGATCATTAGGGACCCCTAAGATTACTCATGTCAAGTTTCAAGCCCTGGATCACATTTTTTATCAGTCAATTGGAAAGTCGACCTAAAAATTAGCTGTATTGGGGAAAAAGTCAACCATGGTCAATTTACAGTCAAACTTCATAATTTTTTGTCCACATCAACATATTATGCTCATATGTATCATTTGATCAAGTTTGGAACATAATTCCTCAAGAAATTTGATCAAATCATCAAAAGGGCAAATTGGTCAAAATTAGGGTTTTGATTAGGAAGGGGGAATTTCTGATTTTTGACCTAGAAAATGATCAATTGGTTTGAAGCATGATTTCAATAGTTCAATTGCATCATCTTGACCTAATGACATGGTTCAAAACATTACAAATCCATTGGGTTGACAAATGAATTTTTCAGTCAACTGATCAAAAGTCAACTGTACACTGAAAAGTCATACTTTGACTTTTTGGTCAAAATCAAGTGCCAAGGATCACAATTTATCAAAACATGTCAAAATGTGAAACTTTTTCATCAAGAAATCAAGGATTTAAGATTTTGTTTTGAAAAGTTGAAATTTCCTAACTTAGAAATTTTTCTATGTATAGAAAATTTCTTACTTTTCTCAAACTTTGAGCCAAAATTTCACCATGATGCAAGATGATTCAAAGGAAATTTCCAACATGAAATCTACAACTTTTCTTCACAAAATTTCTCCTAAAAATGCTTGGATCTCAAAATATTATTTTGTGAATACATGCTCATGAACTAAAATAACTTAGTGAAATTTGCCATAGTTAGGCAGATTTTTGACCTAACTTCATGCAATTTTTCACACAGTTCCAAAGGGAATTTTCAAAAGCAATTCAAATATGAGTTGTAGAGCACATTGAAAGCTTTCCAAAATGTCCAAGAACTCCTTGAGATCATTTCTGAGCAGGGAGAATTGAAGAGATGAAGTTGGTGATTTATCACTTTGATTTCAAGCCATTTCATGATGAACAAAAATTCAAATCCAAGCCTAGGCTGCATAATCTTTGCTTTCCAGGCCTCAAACTTGTTTCTCACTCCATAATTAAATTTTTTCAAAGTTGTTAGAGCTTTAATCCAAACACTTGAGCCTTTATCCAAGTTACAATTCCATTTTTGGCACAAAGTTGCCATTTCCATTTTGATAAAGCATTACTTTTGCAATTTTCAACTTCTTGAGCCTCTCAATTGTTTTCTCTGCACACAAGTAAAGTCAAAACCAAAAGAAACTTGCCTGAAGCCTCTACCAACTCAGATCATGCTTGTACAAACTAAGAGACTTGTCTCCTCACTTTTCTTCAAAAGCAAGTTATAGAGCCAAAATGCTATAACTCAGAAATCTGGAGTGGAGTTGATCTCTAACCTTTTCCATACATATACACAAATATATTGCAACATAAGACATGAATGCTAAGACTCCAAAACACTCACAAACACTCTGCAACTCAGAATCTGCCATAGCTTGACATTTTTGAACCTTACACAGCCATCTCCAAAACCACTCCTGCGTTTTGAGTTTTAACCACCTAAACACTTAATATACTTCATATCTAAGTGATCCAGACCCCTGTTCCCTCACTGTAACTCCACCTCCATCCACCATTTTCAAATATCAAGCTTGTAGGTTGACTTGAGTAGGGTGGTTTAAGGACTTTCAAGACAAAGTAAGGATTGGAATACACTCAGGGAGGTCCAGGCAAGCTAAACAGATCCTCAGGCCTTCTCAAAACTTGCTCAAACTCCATTCACAATCCCAGTTGCAAGAGGTAAAAACTCAAACTTCTGTCTCTTCATACAAGCATCCTTTGGTCCTGATTTGTGAAAGAAAAATGTAGAAATCCTTGGTCTAAAGCTAACCATGTTCATAGATTTCATTTATATTAATTGTGCATAGAGAATTTTGGATTTAAAATTTCTGTAAAAATTAGGTTTCAAATTAGGGAAAATAAAATTAGCTTTGATCTTTGATTGTTAGTTTACATAAATTATATGGTTGAACTCGTGGGATGAAACACCATAATTTTCTTGTTTGAACTTTCCATTTTTATGGAGAAATGAAGAAGATACAGGTGATTCGTCCATGGCTCAAGGTTGAAGATGAAGTTTCCTTCAGGAGGCATTTTCTAATACATATTTATGCTTTTGTTTATATGAACGGATGTACAGCCACCCCAGTGGTAAGGCAGCGCGCAAAAATGCTATAGGTCACGGGTTCGAGCCTTAGCGCGTTGCCTTTTGCAATTTTCTCACATTTTGCCATTTTTTTGTCCCTTTGCAGCGCTGGGCTTTTTGTTTCATGGGCCAGTTGATTTTTTCTAACATCCTACCCCCTGTCTGCTTGTGACAGCCCTGGCCCAACATATTTTTATTTATTTATTTTACTTTCATTTTATTTTATTAAAAATATTTTTCTTAATATTAAAAATCATAAAAAATATAAAAATGATAGATTTATATTTTAGCTTATTTTATTTTATTTTTCTCACAAAAAATATTTTTATTTAGTTATATATTATCCATTTTTATTAATTAAATTTGTAAATTAAAATTAGAACTAGTTTAAATATTTATTTTTCTTCACACCCATTAAATATATTATTTTAGTATAAAAAAAAGACCAACATATCTCATAATTCCATATATTATTTTCAAGATAAAAATACAAAAAAATACTTAATTTTTCTTAAAGAAATTTATCTCCTTTTAATCAAATAGAATTAGGGTTCATTCAAAATCTTTCCTAAAATAATTTCTTTTCATAATTGATTTAAGTTAATCTTGATTTATTTATTAGGTTTAGGTTAAAACTTTTTTTCACATAAAAAACCAAACAAAAATCTTCTTTTCATTTGCATACCTTTGCATATTTAATTCATCTTGTATATTATTTATTCCAAATATTTGTACATATTCAATTTGGTTGTAATAATTTAATTAGGTTTATATTATTGCAATCCCCATTCATAAATTGTATACCCCCCTCCCACAAATGTTGTAATTGCGTAGTAAGTTTAAATTTCGCAATTTATCGCTTTTACATAACATGCTAGTAACTAGGGTTTGATTGGCAAGATAAAACCACTCAAATAGAAAACCCTAATCCAAGACAAAATCAAGCATGAAAATGACACACTTGCACACAAGCACCCCTAGGTTTATCCCACTTGGTTGCCTTATACAAAATGGTTATATTACGCATGTAAGGTGTCTTAGCAAAAAACAAACGAATACAAGATCATAGTCCCTCGATGACGCTATTCAAAGTTGCCTTACAAAAATGATCTTAGTCCCTCAAAAATGCTAAGATACTTTGCAACATTGCTAATCATGGTTATACGATGACCCGCGCCTGTCCCGTTTACATCCAAATATAGGGTTGCTTACCAAATCAATGGTAAGACAACAATGTCAAAGGAAAAGAAAATGAACAAGAAAGATATTTGAGTAGGTATATTGGTTTTAGTTACTTTCTCCATTTCAAAACAAATATCCTTGCTATTTTAAAAAACAAACACCTACACATTTCCAAACATCTTACAAACATTGAAAACATTTTCAAAAAAGATCAACATCTTTGTATACATTCTTACGAACGAGAAACATTACAAAGATTGCCTAAACAATGGCCTCTTTTTACAAAATGCTTTCAAAATCACACAAAGCACAATTTCAAACAAAAGCAAGTGATCTAGCACGTAACTAAGAGCACATGGAAAACCATGGATGAAAAGGATGCTAATACCTTCCCTTTTCATAATCTACCCCCCGAACTCAAGAAACAATCTCAAAGGTCTTTCCTGTGCTTTTTCACCTTTCCTTTTGGATAAAAGAAAAGTCGGTGGTGACTCTTGCTAACTGCAACATTTGCAATCAAATGCAAAACAATCAAGTCAGTTCTCCCATCGTATCACAGGCGACAATGATCCTCTCTCAAGGGATCCAGCATAATAATTGCCTCTATGGGCAGCAAGGATCCTCTTTTGGGGGATCCAGCATAATATTTGCCTCTATGGGCGACAAGGATCCTCTCTTGGGGGATCCAACATACATAGTTGCCTCTATTGAGAGGCTTTCTCGTGGGTCTAGATTTTTTTGCAAAGATATGATGTGGCGAATAGATATAGATAAATAAGAATAAGATGCCTCATTAAAAACCCTCGCTCCCCTGAAGGAGCAGAGAGAAAAGAGTGCATCCCAACCAATAACTTGTCCTTACAATCAGCATAGTTTTAATACTCGCCTATGAAAAATGTAACACCCAATATTTAATTAATTATTTAATTAAATATTTTCGAATATTTTTCCAATTAAGTTTTCGAAGTTGTGAAATGTTGATTCAAGTTGTGTCATTCTTAGTTGAATTAATTAGTTGATTAAGTTGTAGGATTAATATTGAGTAATACTATTATTATTTATGTGGGCCTATTTTAATGTTAGAAGTAGTAGAAAGGGAGGTGTAGGAATTTAAGCCCAATAAGAATAATAGAATGATAATATTATTATATTAATAAATGTTTATAAATAAATGAAGTAGAAGTAGTAGTAAGAGGAGAAAAAAATAGGTTTTGGCAAAAGAGGAATAAGGGTTTTGAAGAGATACATAGAAGTGCAAAGAGGAGGCAAAGCTAGGTGCAATCGGAGAGTTAGAGAAACCTTAAATCCAATGTAAGAGTGCGGTTCTGACTCTATAATAGGGTATGTGATGAATGGTAAGGGTGGGTTCTCATATGGTTATTGGTATATGATAATGTATTGATGGATAGAAACATGTTTAGATTGAAATCCCTAATTTCTATGGTTTTGACATTGTTAAGTTCATGATTAAATTCATTTAACTACTTATTTGGTGTATGATATTAACATATAATGTTCTTTCGATGTGTGTAGTATAAAATAAATGTCCATCCTATGTTTGGTGTATTGCAATGTAGACTACTGTTGTTTCTATTTGTTTATCAACATTTATAGATTGTAGCAATGAGCCAATGAAAGTTACCAATACGGTAGCGACACTTACTGAGAATAATATGCACATAATGGTATATAGAAATACTATAATAATAATGGACAGATACTGTAGTGGTATATCATTTCAATTTACCAATATATATAGCATTTCATGTTTTAAATCAAAGTACCTATTGTATTTCTGGTTTACTAATTTGTAACATTTACATTATTGTAGTAGCAATATAAAACTTTGATAGATAACAAGTTAAAATACATAAGATATTGGTATGTACAGTAGCGTGAGATGAATTGAGAAGCCAACTTCAAATTTCATGTTTACTAGTCTATCACATTTTCATTAGTATATCAATAATGAATTAATACCACTAATTTAATATTGTTACGATTTCTTAAATTAGAGATAAGTATTTGGTTAAATAGTTAACTTGGGTTAATTTCTATTCTAGTAGAGTTGTTAGAACTATCAATAGAGTTGTCAATTGAATTGTTAATAGGGTTGTTAGATTTGTTAATAGTGTTGTTAAAGTTATCAATAGAGTTGTCAGAGTTGTTTTGGGTTATTAAGAATTATATTTTTATTGGTTTTGCATAATTCTGATAAGTTTAGAGTTGCCAGTGTAAGATGTCGGTGTGTTATATATTTGTTGACATTGAGAATTAAATTATAATACAAAATGCCTCTTAGAATAGGAGGGGTATTTATTTATTATTTAGCTATAAAAAATTTAGTCTGCTTGCAATACCAGTATTATTGCATCATCATTTCCAAGTGTTTCAACTTTCAAGTAGTAGTGTTGAAGTATTATAGTATTATAGTATAATAATTTATAGAATTTTTATAATTAGAAACTAAATGGTTTATGAACTTAAGTTCTACTGTATATTGAAGTGTGAAACTTTAATCATGAGCTATTGTAGCGTGTTTAGAAATTAGTTTCAAGTTAGTAACATATACATACTTCATTAGTATGAATAATAATAATTATAATAATGATAATAACTTTAGTATTATTAGTATAAAAGTTTTTAGGAGTTTTGAATTAGAAATAAGCATTTAGATAATTAATTAACCAGAAACAGTCGTAATAGTCCGAATAACTACGCAATTTATTTGTAGTAAAATTTGGTTGACTCGTTGTATTGTGTTCTTTGTTGAAAAATATGAATTAGAAGGTGATGTTATTTCCCCTATTTATGAGTTAAATAATGATTCGTGGGCTTATGGCCAATGTTGGTTTGTTGCTGCGTTGCTATGAAATTTTGTTATTGCTATCCTGACATTCATATTGGGTCGCATACATAGCATATCAAGTTGGAATTGATGCTCGGTAACTTGGTCTGGATTGGAAAAATAAGTTGAAGGCTTATGCCTTGTTGACGCCTCTATTAATTGAAAGATTTCTAAGTTGAGAGTTTTTCTCCATTGGTACCACATGCATGTGCATATAAAAGAGTCGCATTCCGTGTTTCATATTTAACATGTTGTGTTGTTGACTTGTGATGATTGATGCTGGTCGAGAGTTGTGAAGTGGTTATTTTATATGATCTTATCTAATAAATTATTTATCATACACTCAAGTATATGGTTCGATATCTTACCGCTTTTGTTTGAATGTTGCCCTTTGTTGGTAACGTGCAGGTAATCAAGAAGGATAGTTGTTACCTTCGTTAGTTTGAGCCGGTGTTTCCGCTCTAATGCGTAGCACTCAGGGGGGTGAATCCATGTTTTCTTTATTGTTGGTTTTCACTATGTTGCTGATTTTTAAGTTGTTTTCACTAAATACTTGTTGTCTTAAAGCCGTTTTGAGTTGGACAAGATGTTATGGTGTTTTCAGTTGAATTTGTGAATCTGCTGTGTAGCAACGAAAGTTGTTTTATTTTTAAATACTAAACAAGTTGTTATCGGTTCATCCAAATTTTATGTGTTATGTATCTGAACTATAGGTGATTGAATGTTGTTGTTTCCAAGTTGAAAGTGTAGCATTCCATTTTTTGTTAGAAATTTTGTAACTCTGATTTTATATAACTCGTTTGGTAGAAATAGGGTGTTACAAAAAAACATCAACTAGGTATACAAATAATAAAATAAGGAACAACTACATAAATGAAGTAACAGAAATGAAATGACTATATAGACAGTTTCAAAACATAAGGGAACATCCTTCCTAATCCATGGCTTCCTTGCGCTGTGAGTTCGGATGAGAAGTTTCCTTGCTCTCGCCAGCTTCATCAAGAAACGTTATCCCTAGGATGCCCTTTTTTACCCTTACGCGTGAAAGGTGTGTCCTCTTTAACTTGAGACTTTATGCATAGAATTTACTAGCGATTTCTTGATCTTCTCGAACAACTCCCACTCGCCCCTTGGGGAGTGGGTATTTCATGCATGTTAGTACCATTGTTTTAGGATTGGCATAAATTTGATAAAACATGGGTCACATCAAAGATGTTATGGGAGATGTTCTAACATGCTAGGTAGGTTCATTGAAGAAAGGTATTATGTTAGATGTTGTGACATTTTGTACCAGAACATGTATAGCAGACATTATTGTTTTAAATCTTGACAAATTTGATTTTATTCTATGATATTCCTTTTGGATATATCTCAGTAAATCTCGCAGGTCAAGAAGAATTAATCTGGAACAACTTGTGTATCTCAAGCTATACATAAGTTACTAAATTAAGCCTTGGGGAAATTTAGGAAACTTGGTATCATTTGTTCTAATATTTAAGGAGATTTTGCTGCACACTTGGTGCATCACTCATCTTATGGATCAAGAAATATCTGGATGCAGAATTCGAAGCCCATGGACTATAGAGGTGTATTTAAAGGAGAAAACTTAAACCTAATGGATCAATTCTTTCAATTATGTTTTTCATAAATTTTAAATTAGGGGAAGCTTAGAGTCTTAGGTTTTGAGAGTCTCTTGTATGGGTGTAATCACCCTTGTATCTTTTGATACTAGTGGTAGACATAATGTTCTCACTTAGAAGCCTTTAGGTAATGAGTTGAATATTATTCTTGGTTGAAGTTGTTAAGCAAAACCAAGTATTATTCTTAGTTAAGAGTCTTAACTAAGTATTTTTGTGTTGGAAGTGTAATCTTCTGGTTGAGTTGTTCTTGATACAATCACTAGGATTGGGACTGTTAGATATCACTAAGGGGATTAGGAAGTGAGATGGTGATTCTCGTATCTAGATGGTGATTTCGAGGTAGAAGTTAAACTGGGTAGGTGTAGCAATTGAAATGTTGAGACTAAGCCATTGGATTGACTTGACTCGCACAAATCAAATAAAAACCGCTACCACGCTTTATTGTTTCCAGAGGAATGGGAAAAGAGTGAATAAACTCAAAAGAGAGGGGAAGAGAATCTAGGTACGGGGGTTGGTTATGGAAATGGAATGTATTAGCACCCTAAACATCTATGGTACTTTGCATGAACCTCTTTGAAATTTTTTGTATTTTGGATATAAATGATGTATACAAAAATAGATGATGGAGATGAGAAACGAAGTATTTGTTACAATTTTTGCCCCCTCCATGTTTGTGAACCTTTAGTGCCTACATAGCATGTTCAGTGCAATAGGGGATCAGGGTACTTGTAGTTTACCTAAAAAAATTTAAAACACATGTGTGTTGGTTAATTTTAAGAGAAGATACGTCATCATCACATCCTAGTGGAAAACATACTTACTACCTACGATTATGAGAAAGGAGAATTTGCATCATCTCAAAGTGGAGGATATAGCTTGGATTTTAAAATCAACAAAGCTTCACTCAACACCCAAGTGGAAAATATCTCACTTCCATACATATCGTAGAAGTATATTAACTCGCGTCACTACAAGAATCGACAAGAGTCTAATATTTTGAGAAAAATTTTAAAGTAAAAAAAAAAGAAGCCAAAGTGGAAAAATGGTTTGAATGAGGTTAATGAATTTTAGTCTTCTCACAAAAAATGTCAAAGTATGACTAGTATTGATTAAGATTGGATTAAGAAATGATTTTGAAAATACATGGACCTAAGTCCAAGTTTATTATGAAAGCGGTTCAAGTTAGAAAACAAATGGAGTTTTGAAAAGGAGTGAGAAGATTTTAGAAATCAAAGAAAATGGGAGGATATGAAGGGACTGTCCTAAACATACGGTAAAAGCTAAGGAAAAGAACGGTCTAACCAACAAGAAGCCAACACTTGACATAAAGAGTCAATGTAGAATTCCCATCCTTTGGATTGAAACCAATCAAGAAAAGATACTAAACCTCTCAAGAATGCCAAGCTTCAGATGCATTAAGTCTTCACAAAATTGGGCAGAGTAACGGTTGTATACAGATGAATTCTCAATCACAGACAAAGCTCGTAAATAGAATAAGATGCACATAATAAGAATAGAGTAACAAGGTCCCAAGGGTAATCAAGGCTTCTTATCCTAAGTATAAGAGGTCCATAACTCCATAATTCCAAGGATAGTAATCAAATAGTCCAAGCAACCTTAAAGTTTTCTTTAATGTTTAAGTTGGTTATTAAGTGTCTTCAAAAAGAAAAGAAAGCTCAAGTGAGAAAAATAAAAAAATACATAAAGATAAATGCTCAAATGAGCAAAGATAAAATGACATAAAGATAAATGCTCAAGTGAGAAAAGATAAAATGACATAACGATAAATGCTCAAGTGAGCAAAGATGAAAATAACATGAAATGTAAATGCTATAGTAAATGGTGCATAAAAGTAAAGGCATGAAATAAAGGGAATAAAGTAAAAGCACAAAGAAAAATCACAAAGTAAAACACAAAGTAAAGTCAATTGTTAGTGAATTAGAAGTTAGAGGTTAGTTGAATGATCATCTTGAAACTTGCATTTGAAAACTCATTAGAAAATTTATAAAATCAAAGCTTCTCAATAACAAGTCTCATTTTCTTTTTGCCAAGTATATCATTCATTTCAAATATTCAAGGCAACCACATATGATCAACGATGTTCAAATGATTCACTTAGACCAAAGTTCATGAAGTTAATTAGAGTATTGATAATATCAAAGACTCCTAACAATGAACCTCAAAGTTATGGATCAAAGGTTTCAAATTAAACATACTTGGTCTTACAAATATAGGTTTGGCCCACGAGTGATCATTCTTCGAATCAGGATAAATTAAGTGCTATGTTAAGCAATTGTAAGTTGACTTATGTAGAAGTCACACCTATTTTGAGGTTGGGCAATAGAAATCTATGTACCAAATGTTAGAGAAATGATATGTAGATCCTTCTCTAACAATATGTAGTACAAGTAAGAAAGGGATAAGATGGAGAGGGATGAGATGTATCAGATGAAATTAGGGTTTCAAATATCATCAACATCATTCATCCATTTTGGTGGATTTGGTTTTTCAACCTATCAACACCCAAGATCCATTGAGGTTGAGGAATTTGTCCCAAAATAACACCAAAATTAGGGCCAGACAAAAATAATAAAATAATACATTATAAAACAATATTTAAAATGATTAATAAAAGGGAAATAATAGATAAAATAAAAAAAGTATATGAAAAGACGAAATAGAAATCCTAAAAAAATTCATAAGTCAAACATGAGTCAATAAGTATTGACAAAAATTTTCATAATTTTTTAAAGTCAGAAACTGTTTTTTAAAATTCAAATAAATAATCAAAATAAACCAAAAATTGTAAAAAATAGTAAAATCGGAAATAAAATTTAAATGGGGTCACCAATATTTGTCAAGATGTCATTGGATCCTTCTATAATTTTTCCAGCATTTAAAAATCAAGAAATATATTTTTAAAGAATTAAAACAAATCAAATAAAGAGAAAATTCATAAAAAATACTAAATCACAAAATAAAATTGTGAAAATATAAGAGTCAAAGAGAAAAATCAAAAGTATTTTTGAGAATTTTTTCAGAATTTTTGAAGTTGAAATGAATTTTTTATGAATTTTTGAAGTTTAAAACAATTAAATAGAAATATCAGAAAATAAAAATAAAGCCAAAAAGATGTAGACCTTCGATTAACGTCAAAATGCGTTTGTAATTAAATCCAAGGGATCTGGCACGTTGTGCATGATATGGACATTAGTGAATAAACCAGCAGATCATTAATAATAAAACAAATTTGTAAAAAATGCATGGCACCATGTCATTGGTTGACAGATGACACGCTGGTCATCTTCAACCTCCAGCTACGCGCGAGTTTCAGATCTTAGAAACTCTAAAATCAGGAGCTCAGACTAGTGTCAATCGCTTCGTCTCTTCAAGATGATTCCAATGGTACCCTCACAAAAATTTATATAAATTGTAGCTCAGTCGATTTTAGAATAACCAGAAGAAAAAAAGTTGGAAAGGGATTCAAAAATTCATGATCAAAACTCACTTCATGTTAAAATCTAATGATGCGACAAGTATCAGGGTGATGACAGCGACATTGTAGCAACAAATTTGGAGATAATTGATGGAGGAATCTACCTGTTAAAGTTCAAATTCAGAGTTTGAAACTTGACTTGGCTAGCACGACTCAGGGCACCTCAAAGCTTGGTTCTTCTTCTGTTAGCTTCAGTGAAGTTCAAGGATTAGGAATCAACAAAAAAATTGGATTGAAGAATGCTATAAAACCAAATTCGAAGTTACAAAATTAAGAGGTATCAAGGAAGTTCAACAAGGGTTCTTTGGATCTATAAAGCTTGTAAAATGAAGTATAGGAGGTCTCTATCTATAGGAGAATGTGATACAATGCTGAGAGAGGGTGAATGATAAGCAGTCAAGTGAAATCATGTGCACCCTGATCATGACAAAAGTGTGACTTCTAACTCATCAAAACTCGGATAATTCTTGCGTTTCAATCCTTAATACAACCTTAGCAACTTTGTTAAACATGTTTAAGTTGAAAACACACACAAAATTGATCATTAGAAACCACATTAGTCAATTTGCAATCTGACTGTTTTGACAAAATCAATTTCATGGTGCTAACTTTGAATCCATGGTGCACCGCTTTAGGGCATAATTCTTGAAGCATTTGAAAGACAAGGTCACAATCTTTACAAGGTACCAAGAAAGACATCTTTTGGATACTTGAGAAAAAAGTTATGTCCAATTTAATTTGTGAAAAACAAACAGATGTTTTGTACTTAGAAAAATTCTAGGTGTTGAACTTCAACATGAACGATAATGTTCTTCAAAATTACATGACTTTCCACTCAAAATTTTATCTTGGTATCTGAAGTTGACATGAAGTAGACCTCTTGAATTGAAGTGTGGAATTTAGATAACTCAAAAATCAAAAAAATAGAAAGAGTTATTGTCTTTGTAAGATGATGAACAACTTTGGGGAAATTCATAAAAGACCTATAATCTTTTCAATTCTTCAACCATTTTCCAAGCATTATCAAGTCTTGCACATAAAAACAAAGTTGTACTATACATCCCAAAGGTTATTATGGAAAAATAATGGGCTCAAGGAAATAAAAATTGAACAAGTTATGATCATTTGAAGTCAAACCCTAGAATTCAAAAGTTCTTCGAGGAGACTTGTAATATTTCTCAACTTTTAGTGATTTTCCATTCAAAATTAGCCTTAGATTTATGAAGAGATCTTGTTAAGGACCCTCTAAAGAGAATCATTGCTTTTAAACCAATCAAAAATATCAAATAATAAGTAATATATGGTCCTTAGAAATTAACAAACTCTAGCTCAGAGAGTGTCAAAATGACTTGAAACCCCTTTCAACTTTTGGTGATTTTTCTTGCACAATTGGATCTTGTCATGTGAAGAGAGGTTGTCGTAGATGATGATACAAATCCATATAAAAAACAAACAACTTAAAATTTTTAAAAATTAAGAGAGTTATGCACTTGTGATCATAGAATCTAGTATTTGCTTAATCAGGTCAAACTTGTTGAATCAACCTTGAATCTTTTGGAATTTTTTTTGGCAAAATAATCATGATGAATCATAAGAGGCATTGAAATGATTTTTTCTTGAATTACACTCAAATATGGAACTTAATTATCAATGAATCTTGTTGAAGAAGGCATGGAAATAAACACACGAACCTAGGAATCTTCTTGATGAACTCCACCACCAACATTGGGGAGATCTTGACCTAAATAAAGTGAGAGAGCTCCTTGAACCACAAATCTTTGATGCCATAGTCATGAAGTTGAGGTTTGATCTCTTTCAATACATTAGAGAACCTTTGATTGAGAATCACCCCTCAAACACTAGATTAGATGGTGGGATGAATGCAATTGTGATCACCTACAATATGAACATTCAAAGAAACATATATACACATATAGATGTTAGTTAAAAGAACACATTTACAAGATACACAATTCAAGGTGCTTGGTGATATCTCAAAAGAAAACTTAAAGATAGTATAAATAAAGAAACAACCCTAATGTGTGCATTTTGATGTATTGTGACATGAGACGATGAGAAATATTAGGGGCGAAAATTGGGGTATAACAGTAGGGATTAAGTGAGAATTTGTAAACTGGGACTATTTAGGCTTTGAATTGACTCTACTAATAGTGGATTTCCTTCTTGGCTTGGTAGCTCCCAAAATAGGTGATGTTGCACCGAACTGGGCTAACTATTATCTATATTATTTATCATTCTGCAATTTAATTTCGGTAACACTTGCATCTTGATAAAACTGTTTAGTTTGTCGACAGATGTTGTAACAACTTTCTTGACACTATCTTGAAGTTGGGATATCAGTAAGAACATGTGTTGCATGTACTAGAAATTTCAATTGGTATCAGAGCAGGCACCCTGGTCTATTAAGTGAGCTTCAGGGTCTATTTTTCTAGTACTACTGTTCTTTTTGGAAGATTGGAATGATAGCATTCTAGTTATCAATTGACATTAGATCTTGAAGAATTATCATCATGGGAGAATTCTGGTGATGAAGAGATAGAAGGGAAAAGTTTGATTTGGCTCTTTGTCACTCTGAAATTATCAACTTCATGTTCTATAGAATTGGTAGGCATTTTGTATCACTTGTATTGTAGCCAAAGATACTTGGGAATTTCTAAAGTCCACTCATAAAAGCTCATCTAAGTGTGTTTGGGAGAAAATATTTCAGAAGAAAGGATGATCAAAAAGAAGATACTCTAGTCTCTACTCAAGAGGTTTGATATGCAAGTGGCAAGCCATTTAAAAACAACAAGAGAGTTTTTTTTGGTTCCAACTTTTAGGAATCTGTTCCCTAGTCACTGATGAAGAGTTTCATATTACTATTGTGTTCCTTGGAAGGCAATCCAATCAGATGCTGAAGAGATTGGGTAGAATGTCTAGATCATATGTCCAGAACATTTGTACTGACTTCAGAAAGTCTATAATGTTAAAGAAAAGGTTGGAATTAGAGTATAGATCAATTAATATCAAAGCATTAATTAATATGAGTGTGAACACCTTGGATCTTTGTGAATAAGAATGCCCTACTCATCTCAAGAACAACTGTATGAGTTTTCTATTTCTTGTCTTAATTAGGAAAGTGTTCCTGATTATGAATTTTCCAAGGATATTACTACTTTGACTGGAAGATGGACTTCTGATGAAGATTTATTTATTAAAGAATTATCTCATAATGTGCTGGATGTTTTATTCAAAGATCTCTGTATCTAGAATAAAAAGGGGTTGTCAACCATGAAGAAATATGAGGTGATTTATTGTTGATCGTATATCTTAAGAGAATGATGGATTGTCTACCATCTATGGCTTATAGGGTGAGGTGATTATATTATTCCTAAAACTTTATATATTTGTCAAGTTTTTTAGGATAGTTCAGAATAGTTAGAGAGGTTTCTTCAAGTGGAAAGATGATTTGAAGGCTAAAAGGGATAGAGTTTTCAAGCTATAACTAGAAAAGAGAAAACCCAAGTTTCAAAAAGCTGTTTTTATCAAAAAGCAAGTTGAGTCAAGGATGTCAATCTTAATTTCTCAACATTGTGCTAGACATCGGATTACTCAAGCTAAACGCATATAATTGTGCTTAAGATGTATCTTCTATGAAAAGTTGATCTTAATAGTTTTGTTTATTTCCTCAAAGGTCAAGTTCAACATGGGTTAACCAAGAAGTGGTTAATACTCAAGGAAGGTGATAATTGCCTTATCTCTCATACCTTTCTTAGATCCTCAACTAAGATGATTGGTATTTTGACACTGACATTTCCAAACACTTGACTGCAGTAAAATTGGTTCTTGTTATTTGCTTAAGTCTTATGCTATCAACTATTAATTTTTTGTTGATACAAAAAGGTAATATTAAGGGCATTGGGTAACTAAAGAATGAAGGACGTATTCTCTAAGTTTTGGTAATTTGTTTTTCTTCTTACTAAAGGACTGATGACAATCGTGTTAAACATATGTCAGTTATGTGATCAAGGTCTGAAGGTATATGTCATCAAGGAAGAATGTTTTATCTCTAATGAGATGTATGAAGTTAATTTGAGGATTTAAAAACAATTTCCATTTTTGGACTCCACAAGTATTTAATTGCTTATCCTTTTACTTGATGTTCAAGGAAGATGAAGTCAAGATGTCACACTAAAAGGTGCAACATCAGACAGTTGCAAAAGCTCTAGAACGTGTTCTATGGATCTGATTAGTTCAATTCAAGATGAGTGTCCTGGTGGATAGAGACACATATATGATTTTCTATTGTGAACTATAGAAAAGTAAATCTAATATATGTGAAGTCTTCTTAGGTTCTTATCTATTCCTTGAATGAGAACAAGGTATGTTTGAGTTACTCTATTGAGAGAGGTACTTTTAGTGATGTTAACTTCAATACCAAAGTCATTGATGTGTTCATTGAGAAAGGTAATGATGTTAAACCAGATGTTGGAACATCGTTACAGCAGTTTGATACTCTAGACATTGTGGAAGACTCTAAAGGGCTGGCAAGAACTGAATAAGAAAGCTCTTAAGAAAACAAGTTTTTGTTTAAAAAGGGAGTTCATTATTTGGAGTTTATTTTGCTTTGGGATCATCAGTTGTTTCAGAGATGAAATATATAATAATATTGTTTCTTGGAGTAAAAAGCTAGTGGCCAAGTCTGAAGAAGATTGTCTTATTAGAGGATATTCTGGTCAACTGGATTATAATTAATTGAATCTTGGTATATCTTTAAGATTAGCTACAATGCTGAAGGAAGGTGTATTTTCAATTGGGATGATTATATTGAATTTCATGACAGTTTAGTGCGACATGCTACCTTAATCTAGGTACCAGTATTTTATTCTACATGCAGAACAAAGTCACTGGTTATGTCATCTTTGTGTTAAGGATCTTGCTACAAGCTTGTATTGACACTCCAAAGCTTGGTATTACTGAGAAGCTTTAGGAAGTGTTTTCATAACTTGAGGTGTAAGTTACATTGAGAATATGAGGGGTTGTTTTTGAATTTCACTGCTGAAGAATTATAGTAATAAATGTTTGGACGGTCTGCCGACTATATTCCTTCACCTAGTAGAATGTGAAATCTCATAAGAATCATTTCCAATGGCATGGAGAATGTCATTTCAAATTTTATAACATTTTTTCAGCAGTCAAAGCACGGAAAGAGAGGAAATTTGAACAAGGGCGTGTTTTTCTCTCCTATGGTGAATGGTGCACTATTACTAAAGAAGATTTTATCTCCTTCCAATAACACTTTCATTAACTAGATTTTTGTTACAAGAAAGGTGTCATTATAATCTAGGTAACTTTTCTTATATTTAAAGGCCTTACAACCTCACCATCCTCACAAGTTGCATTTCAACACGAGCAAATCTTCCAAAATTATTGATGCAAATAAGGCTTTTCTGCTGGAAACCAAGAAGGGAGTGGGTTATGGTTCAAAGAAAGTAGTGTCCAACACTGTAAAAAATGTTGCAACATCTACTGGTACACCCAGAATAGGGAAACCATCTTTTATAAAGATGAAGTCCCTCAAGAAAAAGCATGATCAAATACTTGATTCAGACTCAGATGTTGATGAAGATTGGGTCAATTTCATTGATTCAGGAGGTAGAGTTGGATAGCTAGTGTTTTCTATTTTTTATAAAAAAACAAAAAAATTAAAAATTAAAAAAAGAGCCTTTTGTTTCTTTTTGAGTCTGTCTTTTGTTTCAGTTGAGTCTTTTTGTTTGTGTCTTGTTAGTTTTTGTCTCTTTGAAGAGACTTAGTTTTTTGTTTCTTTGGGTCATGTCTGTTTTTTCTTCAGTTTAATTTTTTTATTTCTACTTTATGTTATTTCTTTTAAGTCATTTTGGTGCTATTAGTCATGCATTAAGTCCTAGACTCAGTTTCTTTTGTTTGTCTTGAATCAAGTCTTGCCTCGTTTGATTATTTTTGTGTATCATTTTCTTTCTACTAAGTGTTTGTCAATTTTTGGCTAAAACGGGGAGAAAAGTGTCATTGAGTCTAGTCCAATGTTGTTGCTTGATGTATGCAACAATTTAGGGGGAGCATGACAGTATATCATGTGAGTCTTGAGTCTGTCTTGGTTCTGCTTCTGCTGCTACTTCTGTTGTGATTGTTTGCATGATGTTCTATAGGATGTTTTATAGGATGTCATTGAGTCTAGTCTAGTGTTATTGCTTGATGTACGCAACAATTTAGGGGGAGCATGATTGTATGTGAGTCTTGAGTATGTCTTGGTTCTGCTTTTGTTGCTACTTCTATTGTGATTGTTTGCAGGATGTTCTATAGGATGTTCTAAAATCCTGTCTGTTGTGTCTTTTTAAGTTTGAGTCTTGTCCCTTGTGTCTTGTGTTCTGATTTATGAGCATTGGTTGTGTTTTGTCCTATGAGTTATGTGTGCTTCTTCTACTGCATGGTCTTCTAATGTCCTGAGTCTAGATAGGATTTTTGGAGCTTCAGTTTGGTTTTCTTGTGCTTCTTAAAGGGAAAATTTATTTCTCTGTGACAAGAAGTGGTTCTGATTTTTAGGGGGAGTAACTTGGATGGTTTTGAAGATGCAGGTCATATTCTTCCTCATGTACAAAGTTTACATGTTTAACATGTAGCTTGTGTTTGTGTAACAGATGTATCTTTGATATAAGTCTTTGTGCAATTTAGTTTATGGTTTTATTCCTCTGTGGTCGTATTCCTTTGTGGTTTTATTCCTCTCTCCAGTTTAATTGGACTATGGTTGTTTTAGCCAAAATTTTCCAAAGGTGGAGATTATTAGTACCATGGTTTTAGGATTGGCATAACTTTGTTAAAACATGGTTCATAACAAAGATGTTATGGAAGATGTTCTAACATGTTGGGTAAGTTCATTGAAGTAAGATGTTATGTCAGATGTTGTGACATTTTATACCAAAACATTTACAACAAGCGCTATTGTTTTAAGTCTTGATAGATTTGATTTGATTATGTGATATTTTTTTGGATGTATCTCAGTAAATTTCACAGGTCAAGATGATTTAATTTGGAACAAGTTTTGTATCTCCAACTGTACATAAGTTACTAAATTGGGCCTTGAGACAATTTAGGAAACTTGGTATCGTTTGTTCCAAGATTTATTGAGATTTTACTGCACAATTGGTGCATCACTCAGCTTATGGATCAAGAAATATCTGGATGCAGAATTTGAAGCCCGTGGACTGCAGAGATGTATTTAAAGGAGAAAATCTAAACCTAATGGATCAATTATTTCAATTAATTTTTTCATAATTTATAAATTAGGGGAAGCTTGGAGTCTTAGGTTTTAATAGTTTCATGTGTGGGTGTAAGTCACTCTTGTATCTTTTGATACTTGTGGTATACATAATATTCTCACTCAGAATCCTTTAGGTAATGAGTTGAGTATTGTTCTTGGTTGAAGCTTTTAAGAAAAACTAAATATTGTTCTTAGTTAAAAGTCTTAACTAAGTATTTTTGTATTGGAAGTTTAATCTTCTTGTTGAGTTATTCTTGATACAATCACTAGGATTAAGACTGTTAGATATCACTGAGGTGATTAGGAAGTGAGATGGCAAATTCTCATATCTAGATGGTGAGTTTTAGGTAGAAGTTGCATTGGATAGGGATTAAGTGAGAAGTTGTAAACTGGGACTGTTTATGCTTTGAATTGATAATACTAATAATGGATTTCTTTCCTGGCTTGGTAGCCCCCAAAGTAGGTGATGTTGCACTAAAATGGGTTAACAATTCTTTGTGTTATTTATCATTTTACAATTTAATTTCAGTATCACTTGCATCTTGATAAATCTGTTAAGTCTTTCGACATATGTTGTAACATCTGTCTTGACATTATTCTGATGTTGGGATATCAGTACGAGCATGTGTTTCTTGTACCACAAATTTCACTGCACAAATATAAAGTAGATAAGGAGGTTTCCAATCGGTTAAAGTTTGGTCTCCCAATAATCATATTATACAAAAAGGGGGCGCCAATGACTAGATACTTAAGCTTTATCTCTTTATCATGGTGTTGCTCTCCGAATGTAACCCTTAGGGTTAGGTTTCCTTTCACCTGCACTTGCTCTCCTGAAAATCCGACCAATAATCCCTTGAAAGGCTTCACGTCCTCGGGATCAAACTATACTCTCTCGAAGGCCTCCCAATACTTTATGTCAGTGGAGGTTCCTTGGTCGACTAGTATTCTTTTGATCTCCTATTATTTGCATTTGACGGTGATGACCATGCGGTCATCATTATGGGGATGGACGCCAAACGTATCTTTTTATGAGAAGGAAATCACAACTTCTAGAGCTTTCGTACTCTTGACCTCAAGGAGGTTTTCTACACTCAGTGAAATTCTGGAACACACAATATCAGAAGTCAAGACTAATGTCTTAACAACATACAATGTCACAACAGATGTTACAACATCTGGTGACAACATACAGAGTTGCTAAAATAAAAAAGAAGATGCAAGAAGATAAAGGACATAAACATAAAGAACACGCATAATTGTTAACCCATTTCGGTAAAAACTCACCTACTTTGGGGGTTACCAGGCCAAGAAGGAAATCCATTATCAGTAGTATTAATTTTGATCTAAACCCCCTTATTTACAACTTATCACTTAATCATTACCCAGTGCAACTTCTACCTAGGCACCTCCTAGATATGAGAATCCTTATCACTTCCAATCACCACAGTGATATCAAATAATCCTAGTCTTAGGGAAATTTCTCAAGAAACCAAAAAGGAAGAACACACTTCAAAATTACAAATACTTAGTTTCTTAAAAAGCTTCACTAAGAACAATACTCAACTCGTTCCTAAGAGCTTTGAGAGAGAACAATAACTTGACAAGCAAGTAACAATCAATCAACTCATATGTATCAGAGATACATGAGTACATACAATAAAAAACACACAGAGAATCTCAGGACTATCAAACCCTAAACCCTTATTTTCACAAAGTTTGACAATAAAAAACTATGCTTAAAAACCAGGTCTTAGATGACTCCTTATATAGGCTTCTGTAATTGGGCTTGGACTCTTCAATCAGATATAATCTTTATCTCTAAATCCCTTCAGAATATTCTCTACCAAAATAGAAACAAAAAACAAATCTTTCAAATATTTCCTAAAAAGTCTCAAGGATCTTTTTTATGAAATAAATCATATCTGCAATTATTCCTAACAATCCTTGATTGGTTGTGCGTGTTATGAGTACTAGAAACCTCCATAATATCATATTTTCAATCATATCTTCAAGGATAAATATCCAACTTTACTAATATGATGTTCTTTTGCAACATGTTGCAACATATTCTAGAACATCTATCAAATAAAGCAACTACAGAACCTGTTGTACCAACTTGTAAAGATGTTATGACATCTCGCTCAACCTTAGACTGTAATACATGTTGTTCCCAAATAAAACACGTTGATAGAAATGGTGTCAACTATTTGTTTTACAAATATTGCTTCCAACCTTAAAATCACATACGTAATAATCTCCCCCTTTGGCAAATTTTGGCTAAAAAAACCAAAGAACCAAATATCCTAGAGAAAGGAATAAAACCACAAGTAAACACAACAGAACTCAGAAGCTTATACAATTAGACGGGTATAGAACTCCCTCTGTCATACATAATAGGTTCTCCCCCTAAAGGGAAAATCTCACACCAGAGCACCCGAAGTAGAACAACAGAAGCATCGGAAACTTCAACACACAAGCATGAACACTCACTCTCCCCCTGAATAGTTGCCCGAGCAACCACACAAGCACAAACAACTACTCTTCCAAAATCAGTAACACACAACCTTATCAAAATGTCAGATCAACATGCCATGACATGAGATGTAACATCAGGACACAAACACTTTACTCCCCTTTTTTAGCGAAAATATCGACAAAAAGAAACAGAGTAAATGTACATAATAGAAACACAAAAAACTCCATAACATACTGCACTCAGGAAAAACAACAAATGGAAACATACATAGAATTGAAGACATAAAAATTACACACTAGCAATACCATAGATGGAAGCATACATATGGAAACACAACTTCTTGACCATCTTCAAGTGGTTTTCCACCTTTTTCCCCCGTCAAAGAGCCTTCTTCATTCCTTCGTGCTCTAGCCAGCCCCATTGTCTTGTAGAATACCCTTCTTCCATTCATTCTCAGCGGAAATATGTCCAGGCATGTCATGCCTTAGAGTATAGAGGAAAGATGCAGTGTTCGTTGCATTCCTCCATTTTTGTAATTGCTATAAATCTTTAATAATACATGTTCCAATCCCACTATTTTTTATAACAACAAGTTGTTCCTTGTTGTCCATAATCTCAAGAGTATCATCCTTCCCTTCAACAAGATTCCTAATTTAGTTGCTTACAACTACCAAGATCCTTGTACCAGTCATGCTGAATAAGATCTCTGAAAGAATTTTAATATTCAGTATGAAATGTCATGACATCTCTCTTAATATCATACCTCTTCAATAACAGTTCAAAAGAACTTCCTCCTATTAACATACCTTCATCTTCAGTAGTATACCAAGAATATCCTTCCTGCTTGTTACTAACCTAGAAACCCAAGCTATTCCTTAAGGAAAAATATCCATCAGCATTTGACATCTCTAAATTTAATCTAGTGATTTTTCCTTCATCAGAGTAAAATATAGTCATATCTTTGGGTTATTCTGTTTGTCCCTTAGTAGACATGATAATGTTGGATTAAGAATTCACTGATTCAGTCTTTGTGAACTCACAAATTTCCTCCCTATATGCTTCATCAGTTTACACACAAGACGTTCCAACATTGTCTCTGACACCCTCCTTTTCTTTAACAACTGAATCATCAACTATTATATTGATAGATTCCAAAGACATTCCAGTTCTGGAGTTGAAAACTCTATAAGTTCACCTCTTCAAGGAGTAACCCATAAAAATCTCTTCATCTCTTATGGGTTTCTACTTGCTCTTCTGACCTTGGTCAGTCAAGTAGTAACACTTACTTCCAAAGATATGAAAGTAGTTGACTCTAGGCTTTATTCCTTTCCATAATTCATATGAAGTGGATAAAGTATCTTTCCTCTAAGTAACCCTATTGTGGACATAATAAGTAGTATTCACGGCTTCTTCCCAAAAGTACAAAGGTAAACCCTTATTACTAAGCATGTCTCTAGCTGATTCTAAAGTCTCCTTGGTCACTTGTTCAACCAATCCCCCTTGCTGAGAACACTCATAACGAACACTTTTAGAAGTACAAAATTTAGATAATTCTACATTCTCAAATTCCTTGTCATGTTCACTTCTAATTTTCACAATATCATCATTCTTCTCTTCTTGATTACTTTGACATAAGTCCTTGAAGACATCAAAAGCATTTGACTTTTATCTAAGAAAGTTTATAAAATTATATCCAGAAAAATCATCTATGAGCATATAGAGAGGAACATCTATAAAGCACTTGTAGAAACTGTTTGGGAAGAACATGTTTTACATCCTAATGTCGAGCAAGATGTCATAACATCTTGAACAGCTACTATAACAAGTTCTGCATGTGCCATATTTGACAGATGTTTCAGCAGATGTTGTAACATGTTGCAACAGAACATTATATCAGTATAGCTGGATATTTATCCTTGAAGATTTGATTGACAAATATTAGATTTTGGAGGTTTCTAGTACTCATAACAGGCGCAGCCAATCAAGGATTGTTAGGAATAATTGCATATCTGATTTATTTCATAAAAAGGATCCTTGAGACGTTTTAGGAAATATTTGAAAGATTTGTTTTTTGTTTCTATTTTCATGGAGAATATTCTGCAAGGAATCTGAGCTGAAGATTATATCTGATTGAAGAGGCCAAGCCCAACTATAGAAGCCTATATAAGGAGTCGTCCAAGACCTAGTTTTTAAGCATAGCTTTTATTGTAAAACTTTGTGAAAATAAGGTTTTAGGGTTTGATAGTCCTTAGGTTCTCCGTGTGTTTTTTATTGTATGTCCTCATGTATCTCTGATACATTTGAGTTGATTGATTGTTACTTGCTTGTCAAGTTATTGTTCTCTCTCAAGGCTAGTAGGCACGAGTTTAGTATTGTTCTTAACGATGCTCTTAAGAAAACTAAGTATTTGTAATTTGGAAGTGTGTTATTCCTTTTTGTTTTCTTGAGACAATCCATGGATATGGGATTGTTTGATATGACTACACTGATTAGAAGCGAGTAAGTTCTCATATCTAGGAGGTTCCAAGGTAGAAGGTTCACTGGGTAGGGATTAAGTGATATGTTTTAAACTGGGGGACTTTAGCTTAGAATTAATATTTCTCAAAGTGGATTTCCTTCCTAACTTGGTAGCCCCCAGAGTAGGTGAGTTTGCACCAAAATGGGTTAATAATTTTGTGTGTTCTTTACGTTTCTGTCCTATATCTTCTTGCATCTTCTTTCTGATTTTAGAAACTTTGTTTGATATCACCAAATGTTGTAACATTTGTTGTGACATTGTGTGTTGTTAAGACATCAATCTTGACTTCTGATATTGTGCATGCTAGAATTTCAATTGGCATCAAGAGCAGGCACACTATTCTGGTTATTAGGTGAGATTCATGGATATATTTTCTAGCACTATGGAGAAAGAAGGTGGATATAACAACTGACCATCCTTGTTATATGGTTCAAACTAGGACTGGTGGAAAGTTAGAATGATAGCTTTTCTGAAAGTTAGAATAGATATCAAAGATTGGAAGGCTATTTTGAAAGGATGGAAGCATCCTATTTTGAAGGATATTGAAATGGATAGGAAAGAGACAAGAACTGAAACTATGAAACTTGAAGAAGAGTCAAATGAAGATGATGATAAAAAAGTTTTTGGAAATTCCAAGGCTTTGAATTCTCTATTCAATGGAGTTGACAAAAATGTGTTCAGAATGATCAATACATGTAGTGTAGCCAATGAGGCTTGAGAAATTCTCAAGAAAACTTATGAAGGTACTTCTAGAGTGAAGATTTCAATACTTCAGCTTCTCACTTCAAAATTTGAGAATTTAAGGATGGATGATGATGAGACAATTCAGGAATATCAGATGAAGATTCTTGAAATTGCCAGTGCATTCAGTGCATTAGGAGAGAAGATGTCAGAAGCAAAGATGGTCAGAAAGATTCTTAAGTCGTTGCCTAGGAGATTTGACATGAAAGTCATAGCAATTGAAGAAGCTCATAACATCAATGTTATACCCCAATTTTTCCCCCTAAGATCCCTCATCATCTCATATTATCAATACATCAAGATCACACATTATGGTTGGTTCTCCCTTTCTATTTCATCCTATCTTTATGTTTTCTATTGAGGGATCACCAATCACATTGAATTATGTATCTATTTAGGTCAAATTTTCCTCAAATTTTTTAGTGGCATTCATCAAGAAGATTCATAGGTTCATGTGTTTATTTCCATGCCTTTTCAAAAGTTTCTTTGAGACTTAAGCTCCATATTTGAGTGTGCTTCAAGATAAAATCATTTCAATGACTATGGTGATTCATCATGCTTTACTTTGTCAAGAAAGTTCAAAATATTCAAGGTTGATTCGACAAGTTTTACCTAATTGAGCAAATGTTTGATTCAGTGATCACGTGTGCATAACTCTCTCAATTTTCAACGTTTTGAGTTGGTTATTTTTTTTATGGATTCTTATCACCATATACAACAACCTCTCTTCACGTGACAAGATCCAATTGTGCAAGAAAAATCATCAAACGTTATAAGGGGTTTCAAGTCATTTTGACACTCTCTTAGCTAGGGTTTATTGACTTCCAAGGACCATATATTTCTCATTTTTTGATATTTTTGATTTACTCCAAATCCATGATTCTATTTAAAGGGTCCTTAACAATCTCTCTTCAGGAGTATAAGGCTAATTTAGTTGGAAGGTCACTAATGGTTGAGAAAGATTACAAGTCTCCTTGAAAAGCCTTTGAATCTTAGGGTATAACTTGAAATGATCATAACTTGATCAATTTTTATCTCCTTGAGCCCATTCATTTTCCATAATAATCTTTGGGATGTCTACTAAGACTTTGTTTCAATGTGAAAGAATTGAAAATTCTTGGAAAGTGGTTGAAGAATTGAAAAGATTATAGGTCTTTTGTGAATTTCCCCAAATTTATTCATCATCTTCCAAAGACCATAACTCTTTCAATTTTTATGATTTTTGAGTGATATAAATTCCATAATTCAGTTTAAGAGGTTTACTTCATGTCATCTTCAGATATCAAGATCAAAATTTGAGTAGAAGGTCATGTAATTTTGAAGAACATTATAGGTCACTTTGGACTTCTACACTTAGAAATTTTTCTATGTACAAAAATCAGTTTGTTTTTCATGATTTCAAGAGAACATAACTTCCCGCTCAATTATCCAAATGGAGTCCTTCTTTGCACATTGTAAAGATTGTGACCTTGTCTTTCAAATTCCTCAAGAATCATTCCCTAAAGCCTCCTGAGATGTGTGAACCATGGATTTAAAGTTGTTACCTTGGAACTGAAGTTTCACTTACAGTCGGATTGCAAATTGACCAATGTAGCTTCTAATGATCAATTTTGTGCGTGTCTTCCACTTAAACATGTTTAACAAATTTTCTAAGGTTGGATTAAGGATTGAAAGGAAATAATTTGTTGAGTTTTGAGTAGTTAGAAGTCACACTTTTGTCATGATCAGGGTGAACATGATTTCACTTGATTGCTTATCATTCACCCTCTCTCAGGATTGCATCACATTATCTTATGAATAGATATCTCCTCTACTTTATTTTATCAACCTTTAGAGAGCCGAAAAACCTCTGGTGAACTTTCTCCACAACTCTCAACTAATCAACTTCGAATTTGGTTTTAGAGCATTTTTCAATCCAATTTATTTGCTGATTCTTCATTCTTGAAATTCCCTGAAGCTAACAAAAGAAGAGACAAGCCTTGAAGTGTCCTAAATCGTGCTAGCCAAGTCAAGTTTCAGCACTCTGAATTTGAGCTTCAACATGTAGATTCCTCCATTAATTCTCTCCAAACTTGTCACTACAATGTAGCTCTCATCACTCTGATACTCATTGCATCATTGGTTTTTAACTGGAAGTGAGTTTTGATCATGAATTTTAAAACCCCTTTTCAATTTTTTCCTTTTGGTTTTTTGCAAATCGACTAAGTTGTGGTTAATATGAATTTTTTGCAAGGGCACCATTGAAATCGTCATGAAGAGACAAAGGGAATGACACCAGTCTGAGCTCCTGATTTCACAGATTGAAGGACTTGTAATTCGCGCGTGGCTGGAGGTTGAAGAAGATGACATGTCATATCTCAACCAATGATATGATGCACATCGCTCCAGATTTGTTGGATTTGATAACTAACGCGTTTTGACATTAATCCAATAGTGTACATATTCTTTGCTTTATTTTTATTCTCTGATTTTATATTTTAACTGTTTTAAACTTCAAAAATTCATTAAAAAAATCAATTCAATTTCTAAAATACTGAATAAATTCTCAAAAATACTTTTGATTTTTCTCTTTCTTTTAACTTTTTTCACAATTTTATTGTGATTTGATATTTTTTTATGATTTTTCACTTTATTTGACTTGTTTTAATTGTTTAAAAATACTTTTCTTGATTTTTAAATTCTGAAAAATATATGGAAGGATCCAATGACCTCTTGACAAATATTGGTGACCTCATTTTATTTTTATTTTTGATTTTACAATTTTTCACAAATTTTGGCTTGTTTTTCTTATTTCTTTAAATTTTAAAAATAGTTTTTGACTTTAAAAAATTCGTAAATTTTTGTCAACACTTATTGAATCATGTTTGACTTCTGATATTTTTAAAAAATTTTAATTGGTGTTTTAACACATTTTGTGTATTTTACCAATTATCTCCCTTTTATTAATCATTTAAATATTGTTTTATTAAATATATTTTTATTATTTTTGTTTGGTCTTAATTTGGGTGTTATCTTGTGACAAGTTCCTCAACCTCATTGGATCTTGGGTGTTGATAGGTTGAAAAACCAAATCCACCAAAATGGATGAATGATGTTGATGATATTTGAACCCCTAATTTCATTTGATACATCCCCTACCTCTTCATATTATGCCTTTCTTGTTTTTACTTGTGTTATATGTTTTTGGAGAATGATCTACATATCATTTCTCTAACATGTTAGTGCATAGACAGCTATTGACCGTCCTCAAAATCGGTGTGAGTTCTACATAAGTCCACTTACGATTGCTTAACATAGTGTTAAAATTCTCGTGATTCAAGAAATGATCATTTGTGCCCCAAATCTATGTTTGCAAGCCCAAGTATGTTTAAATTGAAACCTTTAATCCAATAACTTTAAATTTCATTGTTAGGAGGCTTTGATCTTAGTAATCCTCTAATTAACTTCATGAACTTTGGTCTAATTGAATCATTTGAACATCGTTGATCATATGTGGTTACTTTGAACATTTTAAATGAATGATATAATTGACAAAAAGCAAATGATACTTGTTGTTGAGAAGCTTTGATTTTATCAATCTTCAAATGAGTTCTCAAATGCAAGCTTTAAGATGGTCATTCAACTAACCTTCTAAATTCCAATTCACTAACAATTAATTTTACTTTGTGATTTACTTTATGGCTTTATTTTACGCCTTTATTTTTATGTACCATTTATTTTATCATTTACATTACATGCCATTTTTCTTTTTCTAACTTGAGCATTTATCTTTATGCCATTTTATCTTTGCTCATTTGAGCTTTTATTTTATTTTAAAGACACTTAATAATCAACTTGAACTATAAAAACTTTAATATTACTCGGATTACTTGGTATTATCCTTAGCATTATGGAGTTGTGGATCACTTGGACTTAGGATTAGAAGCCTTGATACTTGAGACCTTGTGGCTCTGTTGTTATTTTGTCTAAAATTCTTGGAGTTTACTTCAAGGCATTCGGTTGTTTTTTCTTTGTGTGCAGGTTATTTTGATTATATGCTTTATCTGTGATTGAGAATTCCTCTGTATTCAACAGTTACTCTGCCCAATTTTTGTGAAGACTTAATTCATCTGAAGCTTGGTATTTCTCAGAGGTTTAGTATTTTTGCTTTCTTGGTTTCAATCAAAACAATGGGAATTCTACATTAACTTCATATGTCAAGTGTTGGCTTCTTGTTGGTTAGATCTTTCTTTCCCTGGAATTTACCTTATGCTTTAGGATAGTCCCTTCATCTCCTCCCATCTCCTTTAATTTCAAAAATCTTCTCCTTCCTTTTCAAAATTCTTCTTGTTTTCTAATTTGAATCGCTTTCATAATAAACTTGGACTTAAGTCCATGCATTTTCAAAAATCTTTTTCTTAAAAAAACATCAATTTAACTATACTTCAACATGTTTTGAAAGACTAAAAGTCAATTAACTTCATTCAAACCATTTTTCCACTTTGGATTTTTACTTTAAAAGCTTTTTCTCAAAAGATTATACTCTTGTCGATTCTTGTAGTGATGCGAGCTACTATACCTCTACGATATGTAGTGAAATGAGGTATTTTCCACTTGGGTGTCAAGTGAGGATTTGTTGGTTTTAAAATTCAAACTATATCCTCCACTTTGAGATGATGCAAATTCTCCTTTCTTATAATCGTGGGTAGTAAGTATGTTTTCCACTCGGATATGACGATGATGTCTCTTCTCTTAAAATTAACCAACACACATGTGTTTTAATTTTTTTTAGGTGAACTACAAGAACCCTGATCCCCTATTACACGGAAGGTGGTACATAGGCACTAAAGATTCGCAACTGCGGCGGGTGAAAAAATTGTAAAAAAAAAAACTTCTTTTCTCATCTCCGCTATCTATTTTTATATACATTTTTTATAGCCAAAATACATAGATTTTCAAAGAGGATCCTGTGGAGTTCCATAGATGTTTAGGGTGTTAATACCTTCCCTTTGTATAACCAACCTCCATACCTAGATTCTCTCCCCTCTCTTTTTGGGTTTATTCGCTCTTTTACCATTTATTTTGGAAACAATAAAGTGCGGTGGTGATTTTTATTTTGATATGTGCGAGTTAAGTCAATTCAGGGGCTTAGTCTCAACATTTATACCACTACATAAATCTGGCGAATCTACTGGGGATAAAGAATCTGTAAGTGGGTTGAGCCTATCTTTGTTTGATTATGTATGTGCTATATCTATTTTATATTTTTATATATGTATGTCTGGAATTTTCTGGTTTTTAGGGTGCTTGGTAATCTCTTATAAGTCCTCTACCCGGACTTTGAGAAACTTAATATAGAACAGGTGGTATAGTCATGTTAACTTTAATGGAGGAATCCCAAAAAAAGGAGACATGAGATCCCCCACTCAGTGGAGGCCCCTTTGACTGTAGTATTTATTTACCGAGCAATCGGGAAGACGTGCTGCTGAAGTTGAGGACCGTAGAACCCTTAATCCATATTGGCCTTTTAGGTGTAGTGCAAATACTATGATAGAGCAATTTGAAAGTGATTGTCACGCGATTCTACACTCAGGCGAGTTTTTCCTAAAAATATTACTAATTATCGAGCTAATCAAGACACTGGTAATATCCGAAGGAAGGATGTAGACTCTGGGAACTCTTTAGAACCTTGTCCAGAAGGTCATAAACCATTAGTGCTTACCTTGTGGGTAGTACCTTTGACTTCATGCTCATGATGTCGAACCTATGAACCCCCATGTTTGTGATCTTGTGTGTGATTGTTGCATCATACATTCCTGTACCCATGAGCATTCTTTAAAAGGTTTTTCAAGGAACTTAAGGTTGACTCTTACAAATATCTCAGGTACTGTTTGACCATGGATTTTGGAAAGAGAAAGACTTAGAAGTACAGTTTCAAGGATCGTAAGATAAAGAAACTGACGAGTTTGATTCATGAGATTGAGAGTTCTACAGATTTCTAGAAGAAGTATGGAGCCATTGTGCCTCTTATGAAGCTCAAGATGAAGGGGGTATTCTTTCTATATTGATCAAGTTCTATGATCCATTATACTGGTGTTTTATTTTTCCTGATTATCAGTTGATGCATGTATTAGAGGAGTATTCTTACTTACTTTGTTTACCTATTACTGATCATATTCCTTTCACCGGCTTAGAAGGATAGCCTAAGTCTCATGAGATTGCTACCATGACTCACTTGAAGAAGTATGAGATTGAGGCTAACATGACTACCAAAGGAAGAATCAGAGGTTTACCTGCTCTATTTTTATTGGAGAAAGCTTGATACTTTTCCAAGATGAAAAGTATGGCTGCTTTCGAGGATATCTTTGTTTTTCTAGCCTATGGGTTGTTCTTGTTTCCTAACATCGACAAATTTGTGGATGTTAATGCCATTAGGGTCTTTCTTATTGGGAATCCAGTCCTTACACTACTAGGAGATACTTACTATTCAATTCATCATCATAATTTCTATCAAGGAGGGATGGTCATCTGTTGCACGTCATTTTTATATCAGTTATTTATTTCTTACTTACCTCGGTCTATTGCTTTTTGGGATATCAAGAAGGAACCATGTTGGGCCCTAAAGATTATGTCTCTTACTCATTCTGACAATGATTGGTATCATCAAGCTTATTATAATGTGGAGATTATTGATAGTTATGGTAGTTTCCCCAATGTGCCTCTTCTTGGTACAGAGGGAGGAATTAACTACAATCTCGTTCTTGTGCGTCAACAACTTGGATATTCGACGAGAGATAAGCCAAACAACATTCATCTGAGTGGTTTCTTTCTCAAAGAAGGATAAGATCACATGGCAGCTAAATAAGCAATTAAAAAGGCTTGGCGCCATATTCATAGAAAAGGTAGAAGATTTAGGACCAAGAGGAGTTGTTTCCTTAGAGCCTCATCTCCATTGGTACAAGCAAGGGCAGTTCAGTTGAGGATGCCTTATTCTCGTGAAGAACCTATATCTGATATGTTTATGAGGACTACTCCTCCTCTCTTAGATGATGTGGAAAAACTTTATCTTGCCTTGGTTAGGATACAACAAGAGAAGGAAGCTTGGAAGAACCAGTACCATACTTTGGAGGTGTCCTACACAATAGAATTGAAAGAGAAGGATGACTTGATTGAGATTTTTGAGAGTCCAACTGTAGAGATGATGGATAAGCTAGAGGATTTATTTTCCTCTAGAGTTCAACCCGGTCCCAGTCACCAATTTTCTAATTCTGGTGGATGGAAAGAAGTCACTGACATGTATACAAAAAAGAATAAGCAATTGAAAGCTCAGATTGCAAGACTCAAGAGAAAGCGTCAGTGTGTGGAGAGATCTTCATCATCTTTAACTCCTTAGGATTTTTAAATTCTATATTTATTCTCTTGTACTTATTATTATTGAAACTTGTACTAAAAGTTATAATCCATTCAAAAACTATTATTAAAATGAGAATTTTCAGTATTTCCAAATGTGTTAGTACTTAATATTTGCAATTGTTTATGATTCTTTGAGTTCTTTGAATAAAATAATAAATCATGTGCATTCCATATCATGCATCATTTTGCACATATTTTTGCATTCTTGTTCATTCCCAGGTGTCTTACTTGTATCTCTGCTTCATTCAGTCACCAAGTTGTCTCATTGATACATTACTCTGGCTAATTCTAGAAAGAAGATGGAAAACCTTGAACAAGAGAATCGTGAGCTACACACAAAAGTTACTACTTTGAGATCTGGTATGGCCAACCTTACTGCTTTAGTAGAATCGTCGGTGGCTTCTTAGAATCAGCCACTAGCTCCTCCTCTGTCTCCTCATGCTACTTAGCCACAGTAGACGACCGTTATTTCAGAAGTTCTGTCATTTCTCGTCTTTGTTACTCTCCAGTTACTTCTACTCAATATCGTATGCCTTACCGGTGGGGAATGCCTGAGAATTTCATGCAAGAAGGTTACAATCATGTTGCTCAAGTTTCTCCATTTGTTCAAATTGCTGCTTCTTCTGCGCCTCCTATGGTGCACACTGCTCCTGTTATTAATAATGAGATTCATCATGTTGCACCTCCTGCAGTGATTGTTATGCCAATTATTAGTGATGAAGTTTATCATCGTGCTCCTCCACCAAGTGAAACTTTGTGCTTTTATGACCAAATGGATGACTTTCAGAATCAATTCAATGAAATGCAGAAGTGAAGGATCTCCGAGGGAAAGAGTTATTCTGACAGAATGTCAATGATATTTGTTTAGTTCCTAATGTGAAAGTTCCAGCAAAGTTTAAGGTACCAGAATTTGGGAAGTACAAGGGCATGTCTTATCCTTGCGACCACCTGGTGATGTATATTAGAAGGATGTCCACTCATACTAATGACCAACACTTTCTTATTCATTTCTTCCAGGATAGTTTAACTGGTGTTGCCTTGAAATGGTATATGGGTTTGGACAGTAACAACATCCGTACATTCAGTGACTTGGGAGAAGCTTTTGTGAAACAATATAAGTACAACATGTTTATGGCACCTGAACGTGACCAGTTGAGATTGATGGCTCAAAAAGATAAGAAGCCATTTAAGGAGTATGTGCAACATTGGCGCGAGGTTACTGCTTAAGTGGTATCCTCAATGGCAGAGAAAGAAATGACTAAGGTCTTCCTAAAAACCCTTGGTTCGTTTTACTATGAAAGAATCGTGGCAAGTGTGCCAAGTGATTTCACTGAGATGGTAAGTATGGGTGTCTGCCTAGAAGAAGCTGTCAGGGAAGGACGATTGACAAAAGATGAAGGTTCTAGTGGAACAGGGAAATTGTCATATGAGTTTTCTAAAAATAAAGAAAGTGAAACAAATTTTGTTACTGAAGAAAGAAGGATTAGACCTCCAAGAAGACATCATCAGCATCAATAACAGATAGCCTCTGTAACTCTGGTTATCAATGCAGCTCCGACTACTGTTGCCTATCAGAGAGAACCTCAATAAGGTAATCAAGGGCTAGGTCAGAAGAGAGAAGCTTTTGATCCTATTCCAATGAGTTATAAAGAATTGTTTCTTGCTTTGATTCAAAATAAATTGGTACAGACTAGGCCTCCCCCGTTATACCATCAATTGTACCATGGTACTATAAAGCTGATCAGACTTGTGCTTTTCATCAAGGATCCCCCGACCACATCATTGAAAAATGTTATTCGTTGAAGTTTGAAGTACATAAGATGGTAAGATCTGGTCTCTTGTCTTTTAAAGATGTTGGTCCCAATGGGAAAGATAATCCACTACCAAAACATGGAGGTGGAAGTGCTATAAATATGGTTGACAGTTTTCCTGAGGACTTCCAGGTATTTGATATCAAATTGGTCAGAGGTGATTTAGTGAAAATGCATGTTGATCTTTGTGAGTTGAGCTACTACACACACGATCATACCTCTATTAGTGTTTGTAGTACGAATGTCCATGGATGTGATAAAGTGAGAGCTGATCTTCAAGAAATGATGGACGAAGGTCTTATCCACAAAATCAGACCAAGGGCTGAATATGAAGAAGGGGTGAATATGGTTTATGGATGTCCTGGTGAATTCCAGATTTTTTATGTGAATTACATGAATGATGATTTGGTACAGTTGCACGTCACATTTTGTCACATGGATGGCCAAGAGGTACATCATTACGGGTCCTGTCAGATCTACTATAGGGATTCTCGTGGTTGTTCTATTGTAAGAAGAGGTGTTTAATTTCTATTAGATAATGGTACTATCAGAGTCACAAGCAACATAGATGATTATAATGGAGTTAATATGATTGAAGAATACTCTGTTGAAGCCATGTCTGATGATGAGTATGTTTCTTCTAATGAGTTATTTTCTTCTGATGAAGGTATATTTTGTGATAATGATTCTGCAATTCCTAAGTATGCTGAAGAAGCAGGGGTGAATGTTATTGTGCAATATTTTGGTGATCCTGCTCTTGTAGAGATTGCGTACCACAACAAGCCCATTGTTGCTCCCGTAGTTATATGTCATCCATGTCTTATCCCATATGAATCAGATAAAGTTATGCCTTATAAGTACAATACAACTATCCTGGAAGATGGTGTGGAAATTCCCATCCAACCTTTGACCCATGTTGAAAATATTGCTGAAGCTAGTCGGGTAACTAGCATTGGTCGTGTCTTCGCTCCCACCCTTCGAGGAGATGTTAATTCTGGTAAAAAGGTTGTTGAGAATGTTGAACCTAAGAAAGTGGTAGGAGAATCTTGTGGTTATGCCTTGGAAAAGGATGTTGATGATTTGTTAAAAATCATCAAGATGAGCGATTACAAGATTGTGGATCAATTGTTGCAAACTCCCTCTAAGATTTCCATTCTAGCTTTGTTGATGAATTTGTCTGCTCATCGGGCATCTCTGATGAGGGTGTTTGATCAAGCTTTTGTTGAAAATGATGTCTCTGGATCAGTTCAACGGTTTTGTGGGAATATTACGTCTTGTAACAATCTGACCTTTTGTGATGACAAGTTTCTTGATGAAGGGAGCAACCATAACCTGGCTCTGCATATATCTAAAAATTGTAAGAATAACTCTTTGTCCAATGTGCTGATAGATAATGGATCTTATTTGAATGTGATACCGAGAAGTACTCTCATGAAGCTCAAATACAAGGGAACTCCCATGCGCTCAAGTGGCATTATAGTAAAAGTTTTTGATGGTTCAATAAAATCTATCATTGGAGAGGTGGATTTACCTATTCACATAGGTCCACACTTATTCCAAATTACCTTCCAGGTAATGCATATTATCCTAGCCAATAGTTGTTTATTGGGACGACCCTGGATCCATGAAGTGGGAGTTGTTACTTCGACCTTGCATCAGAAGCTAGAATTTTTTCGTGAAGGAAAAGTAGTCATTGTGAATGGTGAGCAAGCTCTGTTGATATCTCACTTGTCTTCCTTTAGCATTGTAGAAGATGATGAAGCCACAGTTGGAACTCAGTTCCAAGCTTTGTCTATTAATAATATAAGGAATAATGAAGATTATATCACCTCATTTAAGGATGCGCAACAGGTAGTGTAGAAAGGCCCTAGCAAGGTATGGGGGAAATTTATTAATCCACCTGTGAACATGAATCAGACTGGTTTAGGTTTCTCCATGAAAAAGGAAGTTATGAAGCAGAAGTCCACTTTGAGTAAATATCAAGACATCTTTCAAAGTGCAAGATATCTCCATCCAGCTACTCCAAAGATCAATGCTATTCTCAAAGATGAGTTAGAGAAAGAGATGACGAATTTTGTGACACATAGAGTCAGAATCCATAATTGGATTATTGTTGATGTTTCTTCTTGCATTCACATTTAAAAGCAATTTGTTTTTTGTTTGTCTTTTCAAAAGTCATTCACTCTGCCTAAGGTGAAAGTAATGATGTTGTGTGGGCATGTCTGTTGTTTTGAATTTTAAAATCATTAAAAAAAATTGTTTTTGATTTCTAAAATTATGTCTTTATTTTCTGATTTTTCTTGGAAAATGGTAATCATAAAAAACCTTTTTAAAATAAATAATAATTGTAAATAAATTTGCATAATCACTTGTTACATGTGTCAATTTCTAAAATTAATCATAAATTGTATGTGTAGATTAATTAAAAAACTCATTAAGTGCAATGACCCTTCACTCTCTCCCAACTTTGAATATCCTACGTATGTGGCTGAAGAAGAAGAATATGATGAAATCCCAGAAGAGGTTTCACGGTTGCTCGAGCGCGAGGAAAATACCATTCAGTCGTATAAATAGTGGTTGGAGACGATTAACTTGGATTTAGAAGAAGATTCAAAAGAAGTCAAGATTGGGGAACTACTTCATCCCGTTGTGAAGAGCAGGTTGATTAAATTGCTGAAAGAGTATGTGGATATCTTTGGTTGGTCTTATCAAGATATGCCTGGTTTGGAAACCGATATTGTGGAACATTTTTTGCCGCTAAAGCCAGAATGTTGACCAATCAAGAAGAAGCTGCGAAGAACCTGTCCCAACATGGTACTGAAGATTAAAGAAGAGATTTTGAAGCAGATTGATGCTGGTTTTCTTGTAACATAAGTGTGTCCTCAGTGTATTGCAAATATTGTTCCACCAAAAAAAGACAGAAAAGTCTGCATGTGCGTTGATTATAGAGATTTAAATAAAGCAAGTCCAAAAGATGATTTCCCATTGCCACATATTGATATGTCTGTTAATATCACAAAATAATTCAAAGTGTCTTCATTCATGGAGTGATTTTCCGGATAAAATCAAATTAGGATGGCTCCTGAGGACATGGAAAAAACAAAGTTTATTACACACTGTGAACATTCTGTTACAGAGTGATGCCCTTCGGGTTGAAGAACGCTGGTGCAACGTACCATAGGGCAATGATAACCCTATCCCATGATGTGATGCATAAGGAAATTGAAGTATATGTTGATGATATGATTGCCAAATCTCAGACTGAGGAAGGGCACATAGAAGAATTGTTGAAACTATTTCAGCATTTGAGGGAGTATCATCTCAGTTTGAATCCAAATAAGTGAACTTTTAGAGTTAGTTCAGGAAAGTTGTTAGGTTTCATTGTCAGCCAAAAAGAAATTAAAGTTGATCTTGATAAAATTAAGGTAATTCAAGAAATGCCTACAGTAGCGGTAGAAATATTGAGACTAATCCATTGAGTTGACTTGACTCCCACAGATTAAATAAAAATTGTTACCGCGCTTTATTGTTTCGAAAGGAAATGGGAAAAGAGCGAATAAACCCAAAAGAGAGGGGAATAGAATCTAGGTATGGGGGTTGGTTATGCAAAGGGAATGTATTAGCACCCTAAACATCTAAGGTACTATGTTGGAACCTCTTTGAAAATTTGTGTATTTTGGCTATAAAGGGTGTATACAAAAATAGATGGTGGAGATGTGAAGAAAATATTTTTTACAATTTTGCACCAGCCGAGGTTGTGAACCTTTAGTGTCTATGTACCACCTTTTATGCAATAGGGGATCAGGGTACTCGTAGTTCACCTCAAAAGTTTTAAAACACGAGTGTGTTGGTTAAGTTTAAGAGACATCATCGTCATATCCGAGTGGAAAACACACTTACTACCCACAATCATGAGAAAGAGAAATTTTCATCATCTCAAAGTGGATGATATATCTTGGATTTTAAAATCAACAAAGCCTCACTCAAAGTATGATTAAGTTTGTTAAAGATTGATTAAGAAATGATTTGGAAAATGCATATATATAAATAGTAGACTTCACGCACTGAGAAGGGGTCACGCCGTTAATGCCCTTTTTTATTCTTCGTGCATATTTCACAGAGCTATTACTTTCTAGATTTATTTTCCTTAGCTATTATTTTCCTTAGACGTTATATTTTTCCCAACCCGTCTTAAGAAATAGATTTCTACACCGAAAATCTATTACCCCGTAGTTTATTTCAAGACCTTCAGAATTGTTATTTAAGTTTATTATTTTATTTCTCCGCAATTGTTCCTGTTTTGTATCGAAGCAAAACCTACCAACCTGTGGAGGAGTGCTCCCTTAGAGCCAGACGAATTGTTATCAGTTTCTAGTTAATTTATTTCCAGGTTTTTATTTTAATAAATTATTATTTGCCTTTAGTTTAATAATCATGTTTACTTTGTTGTCTGGCTTTTATTATTCTGTGATTAAGTTTTATAATATGCTAAGCTAGATTACTATACCGGTATGTAAGGTCATAAAACTGAGGGAATTTGGTAATACTATTGGTTATTTATTTGTTGAACTATTCTCTAGACTAGACTACTTTATTTTTAATGATGAACTGTTTTGTTACGACAGTAAAAGATGAATAGAAGTTAGGTACAATAAAGCGAGAGCTTGAGGATCTTTAACTGAACAGTAGTAACTAGGCATTGGCTTTAAAAACAGCGAGAGCGCTTTAAAGCGAATTATAGTTTATTTGTTCTAAAAAGAATGTTTCTAACTCCGACGGGATAGCGAGAGCATACGTTAGGACTTAACTGCATAACCTAAATCAACAACCACGACAGTGTGAGACGAGGGTTTTTAAACTGATAAATTTCTACTGAGAATTGTTGGAAACTACAAGTTACCAAATAGGTTACTAATTCCCGAAGTCCGATCATTACATACTGGTTGTTTCCCCCTCTGATTGTTTAATCAGATTCAAACTTACTTTTAGTTCCCCTAATCTAAACCAAATATTTTTAGCCTTAGATTTACATTGTAACACTAGATAACGCTATGTTTGACTTTTTGTCCTTTGGGTTTGATAATCTTTAAAACTACGTGATAAGGTTGTGCAGTTACAGTCCTAATTATTTAGACTACCATAGATCTCAATCAAGTTTTTGGCACCGCTGTCGGGGACCAATTTAGTCAATATCGTAATTCCGTTGTTACACCGTATAGACTAAATCAACATTTTTCCTTTCCTTGAACGATTGTATGCCAAATACTCGTTTACAAGGAGGGGAATTAGTACAACGAATAAAAAAATCAAACATTTTGTTAACATAAGACGTCGAATCCTGGATCTTTCCGAAGTAGCTCCAATTCCAATTCCCATTCCTGCAGAACCGACTCTGAAACTAGACATGGCTGAACTAGTTAATCGCCCTCTTAAGGAATACACTACTCCTTCTCGAGATGAACCATTTTGTTATGAGAGTAAAAGACAAAAAGAATTTAGGTTCAATAAATCGAGGGCTTGAGGATCTTTAACTAGACAGTAGTAACTAGGCATTGTCTTTAAAAACAGCGAGAGCGCTTTAAAGCGAATTAGAGTTTATTTGTTTTCAAAAGAATGTTTCTAACTCCGACGGGATAGCGAGAGCATACATTAGGACTTAACTGCATAACCTAAATCAACAACCACGACAGTGTGAGACGAGGGTTTTTAAACTGATAAATTTCTACTGAGAATTGTTGGAAACTACAAGTTACTAAATAGGTTACTAATTCCCGAAGTCCGATCATTACATACTGGTTGTTTCCCCCTCTAATTGTTTAATTAGATTCAAACTTACTTTTAGTTCCCCTAATCTAAACCAAATATTTTTAGCCTTAGATTTACACTGTAACACTAGATAACGGTACGTTGGACTTTTGGTCCTTTGGGTTCGATAATCTTTAAAACTATGCGATAAGGCTGTTTAGTTACAGTCCAAATTATTTAGACTACCATAGATCTCGATCAAGTTTTTGGCACCGCTGTCGGGGACCAATTTAGTCAATATCGTAATTCCGCTGTTATACCGTATAAACTAAGGCAACATTTTTCCTTTCCTTGAACGATTGTATGCCAAATACTCGTTTACAAGGAGGGGAATTAGTACAACGAATCAACAAAATCGAACATTTTGTTAACATAAGATGTGGAATCCTCGATATTTCCGAAGTAGCTCCAATTCCAATTCCCATTCCTGAAGAACCGACTCCGAAACTAGACATGACTGAACTAGTTAATCGCCCTCTTAAGGAATACACCGCTCCTTCTCGAGATGAACCATTTTGTTACGAGAGTAAAAGACGAATAGAATTTAGGTTCAATAAACCGAGGGCTTAAGGATCTTTAACTGGACAATAGTAATTAGGCATTGACTTTAAAAACAGCGAGAGCGCTTTAAAGCGAATTAGAGTTTATTCATTTTCAAAAGAATGTTTCTAACTCCGACGGAATAGAGAGAGCATACGTTAGGACTTAACTGCATAACCTAAATCAATAACCACAACCGTGTGAGACGAGGCTTTTTAAACTGATAAATTTCTACTGAGAATTATTGGAAACTGCAAGTTACCAAATAGGTTACTAATTCCCGAAGTCCGATCATTACATACTGGTTTTTTCCCCCTCTGATTATTTAATTAGATTCAAACTTACTTTTAGTTCCCCTAATCTAAACCAAATATTTTTAGCCTTAGATTTACACCGTACAACTAGATAACGGTATGTTTGACTTTTGGTCCTTTGGGTTCGATAATCTTTAAAACTACGCGATAAGGTTGTGCACTTGTAGTCCATATTATTTAGAGTACCATAGATCTTGATCAATTGTATACAGATGAATTCTCAATCACTGGCAAAGCATATAATCAGAATAACCTTCACACAAATAAAATAAACCTAATGTCTTGGAGTAAACTCCTAGAACTTTGGACAAAATAAAAACAGAATCACAAGGTCCCAAGGGTATTAAGGCTTCTAATCCTAAATCCAAGAGGTCCACAACTCAATAATGCCAAGGATAGTAACCAAATATTCCTAGTAATTTTAAAGTTTTTTAATGTTCAAGTTTGTTATTGAGTGTCTTTAAAAGAAACTGAAAGCTCAATTGAGCAAAGATAAAATGGAACGGAATGAAAATGCTAAAATATATGGTACATAAAAGTAAAGACATGAAATAAAAAGCATAAAGTAAAATCACAAAGTAAAAACACAAAGTAAAAGCACAAAGTGAAGTAAATTGTTAATGAATTAGAAGTTAAGGTTAGTTGAATGACCATCTTGAAACTTGCATTTGAAAACTCATTAGAAGAGTGATAAAATTAAATCTTCTAAACAAAAAGTCTCATTTTCTTTTTGTCAAGTATATCATTAATTTCAAATGCTCAATGCAACCTCATATTATAAACGATATTTAAATGATTCGCTTAAACCAAAATTCATGGAGGTTCATTAGAGGATTAATAAGATTAAAGCCTCATAACAATGAAATTCAAGGTTATTGGATCAATGGTTTCAAATTAAAAATACTTGGTCTTGCAAACATAGCTTAGGGCCACGAATGATCATTTTCGAATCAGGACAAATTTAGTGATATGTTAAGCAATCATAAGTGGACTTATGCAGAAGTCTTTCCTATTTTGAATTCGGTCAATAGAAATATTTGTACCACATGTTATAGAAATGATTTGTAGATCATTCTCCAACAACATGTAGCACAAATAAGAAAGGGGTAAGATAAAGAGGGAGGGTATGTATCCGATTAAATTAGGGTTTCAAATATCATCAACATCATTCATCCATTTTGGTGGATTTGGTTTTTAAACCTATCAACACCCAAGATCTAATGAGGTTGAGGAATTTGTCCCAAAATAACACCCAAATTAGTAGCATATGAGTTCTAATAAACCGTATTCAAATTTTGGAGTCAAGGTCCCCATCAATCATCAACACATATCATACATGCACTTAAATCAAAATAAAGTGTGTATGTGAAGTAGGAAGAAGTGTGTGAGGGTTAAACATGGTATGAAGTGTCAAAAAAGAGTTAAGTCAGAAGCATACTCATCATGTTAATATAATCCTTTAAATGAAACATGCTCAACCATCACACATAATACAAGTGAAAACATGCACAAACCACAAACAAAAGGGACTTAAGAGGCATTCAAAGTTTAATAGAAGAAAAGGATGTTAGAAGTAGGAAAAAATGCCATAAATCGAAAACAAAATCTCCAAGTCAGTAGCATATGTCATACCAAAGATTATCCTAAAACTATGCACACAAGATCTCAAATACAAACTACGATCAAGGCAAAACCCTAAGCATACTCCTAAGTCAAAATTAGGTTAAAAAAAGTAAAAGGACTTGTAAAATCATGCTAATTAAATCCTAACTTCCTGAAGACTTATAAAGGTTAGGAACATTATTTGAAGTTTTTGGATTACCTTGGAAAGGTGAGAATGATTAGAAATCATCAAGACTTGTTGGCAAAGGGGCTCAAACTAGAGAGGTTTGACAAAATAATTTCAAAGGAAATTTAAAGTCAGGGGTAAAAATCCAACAAAATCATTTTTGTAACCTTGAATCATCCAAGAACATCAAACACATTTTTCTTGATTTTTAGAAGTGGAGGAAGTTAGAGGATTAATTGTTTCTTTAGGCTTAAACAAGAAGAAAGACCAAAAAACAACCATTAACTTCTAAAATTCTTACAAGCAAGAAAACTTTATTTTAAATCTAATTAAAAATCATAACAAATTAGATTAATATCTAACAAATGTTAAACACATTTTTTTTGGAATTTTATCTTAAAAGAAAAAATTAAAACACAAAATATTTGCACAATGCAACAAAATTGAAAAAAATAATGACACAACTAGCCAATTGTTTTGATTAGAGTGTCACGAATTTTGTAAATTAGGAAAAAAGTTATTTTCATGAAGAAGGCTCAGTGGGAAACTCAAAATACTTTTTTGTGGATTTTTTAGGTTAATGGAAATAAGAAAATAAAATCAAAAACCTAAAATATGATTAAAACCCTAATTAAACTAATTGAATTATTTCATCCTCTAAAAATGACAAAATCATAAAATAAAATTAAAAATCAGAAAATAGACTAAAAAAAATCTATAATATTTTTCTGATAATGTTTTAATTAAAGAAACTATTAAAATAAAATTGAAGAAAACAATTAAAATAAACTAAAATTTAAAAATGTAAATGATCTACTACATATGTCTTAAGCAAAAAGCGCAGTGAAATGATTTAGCACATGTTCAATCAGAAGTGGACACGTAATCGTTCCTACCAAAGGATAATCGTAACTTGTTTGAAAAGTAGTTCAACTTGAAATGTTCTTGACACGATATCTTCCTCATTTCTCCATGAAAGTTCAAAATGTAAACATCAAAGTTCAAGATTAAAATGCGTAGAACGCAATAGGATCAAGAATTTTATGAAACGGTGCATGAATCATAGAGAAATTAAGGCGCAAAAGTTAATGCATGAACACCATTTCAATTTAAGTAATTCCTCAAAAAGTTTTCAAATACAAATATCTCACTCGATTCTCAATGATTTTACTTGATCCAAACATCAACATTCATCACAACAATGCATAGAACAACAAAATGTTCATGAATTCACCAAATGATGCAAGATCTAAACAAAAACTGAGCACGAAAATAGTGAATCCATGGATTTTTACACAACATTGCAGAGTGCAGTTCAAGCACAAATTCACACAGAATTATACATCAGATTTAGGATCTAGCCCATTACTACCTCATGAGCAAGATCTACAACAAAAATGTATGCTAAAATCATAAATTGAAGTTCGAAGGAATTTACCTCAAGTTTGAAAAATAAAATCACAATGTCTCTGAACAGAACCTTAGAAACCTGATGAACTTGACCTTCAAGCTTCAATGGTGATGAAATGAGGAGAAATTGTAAACTGGAGTAGAAGAATGAAGGGAGTGAGGAAGAGTATTGAGGAAGTATTCTTGAGGGTAGAAAGGTAAAGTTGGATGATTTGAGTGAAGCCATGTGAGGCTTGTGCTTTGCGTTCAATTGATGATACAATGCATGCATTTTAATGAGTGAAAAGAGAGAGGGAACGAGTGAAATGAGTGTGAGGATGATGAGCTGGCAGGCTTCACATGGGAGGAGAGAAAAAAATTCTTATTTTAGCAAGGATTTGTGAAATTCGTGAACATGATTCATGTGCATTTCTTGATTTGGAAATAAGGATGATGAGATAATGATGTGTGTAATATGCATGAGGTACATGATAAGTATCACGCAACATAATTTCTCTAATGCACAAGAATTCATGCCTGTCGTGCTATGTATCTCTTGGACCATCCATGACAAGTTCATTGTATCTCCACTTTCCATCATGTGTTTCTTGTGAAAATGGAGCCTTTGGAAATCTCTCATGATTAGCAATAACATTGTAGTTGATGGAAATGAGAAATGAAGGTTGCAATTGGGTGCAAAGTTGACATGAACTTAGTGAAAACTTGAATCTGGATGGCCTGACACACACGTGTTGCAGGCAGGCATTTCATGACAAGGCAGTTTTGAGACCTTGACTTTAAAAGATCATATCTTTCTCAATAATAAACTAAATGAGGTGAACCAAAGAGAAAATCGTAGCTTATACATCCAATTACATCTTCCTTTTGAATCACTTTTCCAATTGAAGCTTGAATCACAATATAAAGCATCATGAACATGGCCACGCCAAATGTTTGATGTAATGACTAAACCTTATGCGTGTGCGAGCATGCTTTCTGGCCAGAAAAAATAGAACATGATGCTCTTAAGTTCACCTCCCTACAACTTTCTCCACAATGCTCAAACTGAAATGAGCCTTGAACAAAAATTGAAGGGAACACAATAATCTCCAACTTTGATGTTCAAAATTTTTTAAATTATGATTAATTCAACAAGAAAAGTGATGTATCTGACTGTGTTAGATAACTCCATGGGCTGAATTTTAGGACCACAAGATGAAATAGGAAGAAAAGAATATGCCATTATTATCTCAGTAAGAAGTTCACTGACTGTGAGTCACAGTATTCTATGCTAGAAAAAACATGTTGTACTTTGACATGGGCGACAAAGAAGTTGTGATAATATATGTTGAATCATATTACTTGGTTAATTTTCAAAATGGATCCAATTAAGTATATTTTTGAAAAGACTACTCTTACTGGAAGAATTTCCCGTTGGCTGACGTTGTTGTCTGAGTATGATATTGAATACCGTACTCAAGAGGCTATTAAAGGCAGCGTGTTAGCAGAGTACCTTGCTCACCAACCGGCTGACGATTATCAGTCTGTTAAGTATGATTTCCCTGATGAGGATGTAATGTTTTTGAAAGTAAAAGATTGTGATGAACCTTTGCCTGAGGAAGGTCCTAACCCTGAATCCCGATGGGGTATGGTGTTTGATGGAGCTGTAAATTCTTATGGAAAAGAAATTGGTGCCTTGATTATCACTCCCCATGGGTCGCATATCCCTTTAACTGCAAGGTTGACATTTGGTTGTACCAATAACATGGTAGAGTATAAAGCTTTTATCTTGGGTCTTGAAGAGGCTATAAATCTCATAATCAAAATTCTTGATGTATACGTTGATTAAAATTTGGTAATAAATTAGATCAAAGGAGAATGGGAGACTAGTCACATTGGCTTGATTCCCTATAAAAATTTTGCACGAATATTATTATCTTTCTTCAATAAATTTTAATTATATTACATTCCCAGAGATGAGAATCAGATGGCATATGCTTTAGCCACATTGGCTTCCATGTACCAAGTGAATGCTTGGAATTATGTACCTCAGATTACAGTTTGACGTCTTGATAGACCAGCTCATGTGTTTTCTATAGAGGGGACATCAGATGAAAAACCTTGGTATTATGATATCAAGCACTTTTTTCAGACCCAACAATACCCGGTCGGTGCATCGGAAAAAGATATAAATACATTGAGAAGCTTGGCATGTAGCTTTTTCCTCAATGAAGATGTGTTATACAAGAGAAATTATGACACGGTCTTTATCAGATGCATGGATAGACACGAAGCAGACATGTTAATGCATGAGATACATGAAGGTTCTTTTGGTACCCATTCCAATGGACATTTGATGGCAAAGAAGATGCTTAGGGCAGGATACTATTGGCGAACAATGGATTCTGATTGGTACAAATTTGCAATGAAATGAAATAAATGTCAAATTTATGCTGACAAGATTCTTGTGCCTCCAACGCTTCTCAATGTTCTTTCTTCCCCATGGCCTTTTTCTATGTGGGGTATTGATATGATTGGAATTATTTGAAGGTTTGAAGAAAATTCAAGAAAGGGAGAGAGTTTGAATTGGGTTTTCCTTTCTTTCATTACTTTTTCTTCTATGCATTATTCGTTGAATAATGCTTCTGAGTGATACTTCTAAGTAATGCTTCTAATTAAGTTAAGAAAACATAAACTCTAAAGCATAAGCAAAAGTAAAGAACACATGATATATCCTGGTTCACTTGAGAAACCCCCAAGCTAGTCCAGTGCACCCTACCAATGTGATTTCTCCTTGAACTCAAGGACTTAATCCACTATAACCAATCTTATTAAAATCGCACGGGAAACCGCCAGTGACTAACATCCAATGAAGCGTTCAGGGATCTAAACCGGATATAACATTTATTGACCCAATAAAATATGATCCCTCAGAATCTCCTACCAGGACTTCCTTCCAATGATATCCATCAGTGATCTTGCAAGGATGACCTTCATCAGTCCCCTTTGAGATATGACTACCATTGACCCAATAGAAACCACTACCAAGATTTCATAATGACCTTCAGTCACTATCTTCTTGAGAACATACCTTCACTCAATCTCTCAAGGAACCTTGCAATGATATGTTCAGTTATCCAACTGGATATAACAATCATTGACCGAATAGAATTCGACCCCACATAATCTCCTATTAGGATTTCCCATAATTACCAACATCCATTGTCTTCTTGAGATCATACCTTCACTCAGTCTCTCAAGGTATCATCAACAACTGTTTGATTTATATTTGTTTACAATAAAATGCTTCTAAACAAGCTGAATGTAAACAGAATTGAAGCATACACAAGAAGATCCTAATACACACTAAAAATATTACATTTTATTGTAGATTTATGTGTGGTCTTCTTTTCTTCAAGTAGCTTCTTCTCTGACAACATCCCAAAGCACGTGAATTGTTGAAGTCTTCTTCTTAAAAAGCTTCTGAAAGCTTTGTTGATCTTGATGTAGTAAATAGAATAACTTCTTCATCTTGATGTAGTAAATAGAAGAACTTCTTCATCTTGATGTTGTGGATTTTGTAAATGGAGTTTTCATGCTCATCTTCATTATCTTATGCGGCTTAGCAAGCTTTATGAAGCATATAAAATTAAGCACATTGTGAATCAATGATTTCATTGTAATCATTATCAACATGATTAGAGAATCATTTTGATAATAGTTGTTCTTGTTGTTGTTAAAGGGGTTATAGATTTTTGGTTGTGTTCTAATAATATCAGCTTTCATTTTAACATTGAACACCAACAACATTTTAAACATACGATTCTTTTCTTATACAGCCAAGAAAAATAGAGTTATTGGCTATTTTAAAAATAGTCGTTACAAATAATATTGTTGCGTCCTTTTCTCTTCCATAATTCAAGTTAGTGGAGAGGTAGTGGAATAAGGATTTTTTCGTACTGTGTACTATTGTACCATGTTAATTTTATATACTTTCCTTCTTCACTCCAAAGGCTTCTGCGAGCATGAGTTTAGAAGTGAGAACATAACATAAGGTCTTCAGAACTTCAAGTCTTAAGAGTCTTCAGAACTGCGTCTTCAGAGTCTTCATCACACTTGGTCATGAGAACCCATTGTAGATAACCTTGGATTAGAAGAGCTTCAAATATTCTGTGTCTTAAGAGCTGCGTCTTTATAGTCTTTAGAACTTGGTCTTGAGAACCCACTCTATAGAACCTTGGATCTTTAGAAATTCAAGTCTTTGGAATCTTCAAAACTTCTGTCTTTAGAATCTTTAGAACATGGTTCTTTAAGAATCCTTTTAAGAACATTTTTATTAGAAACACAAGTCTTCAGCATTTGGACATCAGTAGAAACATTGTCTTCAGATCTTTTGACTTTGTCTTCTCAAAATAGGTTTTCTTTTTAGAATCTTAGTTTTTGGCATCTGGGCTTAAGTAGAAACATTGTCTACATATCTTCTAACTTTGTTTATTGGGAACACATTTTCTTTAGAACCTTTAGTCTATCACATCTAGACTTAAGTTAAAACTTATGTCTTTAAATCTTCTCATGTTTCTTTAGAACCTGTTGTCTTCAGATACATGATTCTTCAGCATCTGGACTTCAGTAGCAACTTTTGTCTTCAGATCCTCTGTCTGGTTTCTTTAGACAAACATCATAGTATACACTTCAGAGCATTCTAGAGTGTCTTGTTATTGTTCAACAGAACTTGTGTAGTGCAGAAGTGGAACTAGTTCTCTTCTAATGTCTTGGCCGCGCCATCCATTAGAAGCAGAACATGTTTGTTAAGTACTTAACTATAACAAACATTAGAATATCAAATTGTTCATACAAACATAATCATTTGTTATCATAAAAAATCAGAGATAATATTGCGGAACCAAATCTTGTTCTTACAATCTCCCCCTTTTTGATGATGACAAAACTATGGATTTTGATGACACAATTTTGTTCATATAATCTGAAAAAGTGAAAATAGAAATGTAAGGAATACTTATCCTTTTTATGATACTCCCTCTAAGTCAATGACTTGATGAAGATCGAATATCCTGACTCTGAACCATTTGAGTAAAGCTTCCCTTGGTTCTAATAGATCAGATATCGAGATCTTTAGAGTCTTGACTCTGGATGCCAATAATTGAGATCTTGATATTTCAGACAGTCTTCAACTTCTGATTTGCTCAATTCTTCTAGGTGGCATCTACTTCTGTTTTTTATTCTTATGTTCTGAATTTCATTTTCTTAGATAGTTTACATTTTCTGAACATTATGATACCAAGATCAAGATGACTTTAACTTTCAGAAAGTTCTCAACTTCTAAACAGTATTGGATCTATCTGATATTTGAATATATGTTCACAGAGTATGTATCTTTTATTATATGAACAACCAGTCTTTAAGAGATTTACTAGATTTCTTTCATTTTGACCTATCTTAGAATGCCTAGTGAACTTGTTTAGAGTTCCTCGGTTAATCATCAAACAAACAAACAAGCGTCAGCGGTAAATGCACATTTTATATAATTTTATTATTATGATGAGTTTTTGCATTTCTTTAGGTTTATCAAAATCATTATATTTCTCCATCTTTTTGACATCATCAAAAAGGCAACTATGAATTAAAAACATTAAATGTCAAAAGGCTTTTAACCTAATATTTCATTCAAGAACTTCAGAGTACATCAATAGAAAACAGAAAAATAGAAGAAAAATTAGTTTTCTAAAATCATTATAGAAAGATTTCAATCATCAAAGTCTTGAACTCTATGAACTCTAGCACACCTTTCTTCAACCAATGCATTATTCGATCCATTCTTCTTTATCAACTCCCACATCCTGTCTTGGATTATCATCTCAGATAGTATCCTTCCATAAGGATTATATGATTGAGTGTGTGTTCTTGATATATCAATGGAGTGTTTCAGACAATTAAATATGGTTTTGGGAAGGTTGATCTTAAAGTGATGGATCAAGAGGAAAAAATTTTTTTGTCATCATGAGACAGAGTGCTTCTTGCTGTGGCTCGAGGGCGAAGGTTGGAAAGGGATAACCTAAACCAATTCTTGGCTGAAGGAAGAAGGGTTCCAGAATTCGTTGGTTCATATGGTACTGAACTATCACTAAGAATCCTAAACCTTTCAACAATACTTAGGTCAGATTATTAGTCATCAATGGTTACTCCAAATGAGACACACCCAGTGACTCTTACTATGGAAGATATGGTGAAAACAATGGGAAGTATGAAGATTTCAGACATAATAGTGTTGCCATCATCACTAATTTTGGCATACTTCTAGAATTCCTTCACAAAGACAAGGAAGATGGGACCTCTAAGCAGAGTAAAGTAGCTTGTCGAAAATTGAAGTTACATACTTCTTATTAGGTCTAATCCATGGTGTTTGAGTCTAGGAAGATTGGTTCGTTTTTCTTGAATGATTTCAAGAGTTTCCTCATTTCCATTAAAAGTTATAGCATACATTGTCAAATCTGGCGGAGGAAGATTTAAAGGGTTTTCTATTTGAACTGAGGATGATGTATGGTGAAGGGGAGACATCAACTATTTATAGAGACTGATAGAGGGTTCATGGGTTTTTCTAAATCATAAAATCACATGTAATTTGTTTTTTGGCCCATTAAGAATTATTTTGATTTATGTTAAGTGTTAGGCCCATTAAGGTTTGTTAAAAGTTTTCTAATTAATGGAAAGAGGGGTGTATTGTCTTAAATGGACCATCAAAATTTGATGGCCCATTAAGATAATTTTACTGACCATGTTGAAATGAAAAAAAGGAAGTGTTGATTATAAACTAAAGGGGGACATTTTTGGCCATCAAAGTCTGATGGCCTATAAAAGGGCTCATGTGTTTTGATAGAAAGGTGGGTATGTTTTGAAATTTTGAGGCTGAAGGCCCAATTGAAGGAGGTTGGCCCATTTTTATGGACGGATTGCTAAAGGGCTTGTTGCTTCATTTTGTGTTAAGCCCATTGATGTTAAGTTGGGGAAGGACTGTTGATTGAAGTCAACGTTTGGATTAAGCTTGCGTTATTATTATTATTGTCATTAAACATTATTAATATTGCTAATAATATTATGTTTTATTTTAATTTATTGATTGTTATTGAGACATGGTCGACTGAAGTCAACACAAGGGATTAAGAAACCCTAATTTCCTAGCAACAACCCTGTTCTTCAAAATTACCCAGGCCCAATGAACAAGTACTATATGAATATAAAAAGAAAAACGCATCTTTTGAAGCTATAAACAAGTATTGTAGAAATCAAACATTAAATGAATAAAATCAAATTATATCAATTATACAAACGAGTTGTCCAGATCTTACAAACAAAATTGGATACAGAATCAATTATAGATCTATAATCTATAATTTACAACAAAATCTTCTAATTCCTAAATCAATCAACAATAATCAGCAATTGTAACGACAAATTATAGAAAACTTCCTAATTCATCTAATCCTAAAACCCTATAAACCCCTAAAGTTCTAAAAAGTGAGAAATGGGGGAGGTAACAAAGACGAAGCAGAATCCGCAAGTCAACCGTCTGCTTGAGATCTGGGTTTCAATTTCTTAAACACTAGATTTGTGCTTCAAGCCATCACCATGATTGCATTCATCATCTTCAAACATCTCAGGATACCTGTAAATAAAAGAGAAGAAGGGGATTTTGAGGACCGATCAGAGAAATCAGAAGGAACTACAATATTCACGACACAGACGGTAACCCTCAAAACACTTAAGTTAGTGTTGAAATATGTAAACTTCTGTGATTTTTGTTTGATGTTGGGGTTTCTAGAGAAAAAAATCTAGGGTTAGGGTTCTTAGGTTTTATGGTTAGGGTTCTTAGGGTTCAAACGAGAACCTTAGGGTTCTAAGGGTTTGTATGTTTTTGGGTTTGTACAAGGGTTAGGGTTCTTCAATAACCCTTAGGATTCTTAAGGTTCATATGAACCCAAGCGGTGGTCTATGTTGAAGGTGGTGCCCAAGGCGGAGGTGATTTCCTGTAACGGAAATCTAGAGAGAAAAGAGAGCTTCTCTCTCTAACCTCCAAAAACATGTTGTTTGTTTTGTGTAGACATAGATAAAGAAGAGAAGAAAATGGGCCTCCAGCCGAGAAACACTCTTTTATACCACCCCCTAATCCTGTATACCCCATTTATCGTGCACCTACAACCCATACAATTTCATCATCTACGAACGACCATGATCTCGCTAGCCCACTATAACACCCTACATACGCCCACACGGGGTCCAACAAACCTCCCAATATTCACCGTTTTGGGCCAAGCCCATTGCTAAACAGACTTCATGACGTTGCTATCACGTACAAAACTGTACCCCCATGCATTCTGGGCCAAGTCGAACATCTGGACTTGGGCCTTTGCTTTGTGTACACCCCCAATGAACATTGGGCCAAGTTCAAATTTTGAACTTTGGCCCTGTTATCTACACCCCAACTATTTACTACCCAACCCAATTTCGCACCCCCATGCGTTTTAATCAATTTTTATATTATTTATCTTTATATCATAACTAATATTTTTAATATATTTATAAATTCTACAATTATTTTTATTATTATAAAATTCAAATATTTTTTCAAATTCATCCAAATATTTTTATTACATTAAAATTATTTATGTTATGCGTTAAAATGATTTTTTATATATTAATACATTTAAAAAATATCTAACCAACACCAAATCCTTTTTTTTAATAACTTGATTAATTTAAAACAATTTTCAAAAAGGATTATGAGGATGCTTTTAAATCAACTGTGAACTTCGTCTAACAACTCTGTTATTCACACACCTAGACTTAGTATAAGGGAAATTCAAAACATCTTCATAATCCATAAAAAATAGCAACCAATTGAGAACTACGAATTGGGACTATGGTTCCTCATAAGAGGATACGTAGGCATACGGCTTAAAAACCGTTGCGAGTTCCCCTAATAAAAAAAAATTAAAACCCTATTTCCTGAATTGTAAATCTAAACGCCAGAATCCTTGTGAACAAGGTAGATGAGTGGTGCCTAACACCTTCCCTTCGTCTTAAACGAGTCAACAAATTAGAATCTCTAATCAAATTAAGGTTATCCATTATGTTCCCTTCGCTAGGATAAAAAATAATGGTGGCGACTCTATATTTTTAAAAAAGTTATTACAACTGGCGACTATGATGGGGACTCAACCCTAGGGTTTAGGAGCCTCTCTCTTAGGTTTAGGGTTTTTTTAGGTTTTTGGTGTTTTCAATATTTGCTTTATTTATTTATTTTATTTATTTTTGTCTATTTAGCTATTGTTATATTATTACCATTTTTGTTTTTATTTGTTGGCGGGATTTAATTTTTAAAAATATATATTTTTCAAAAATCCATAGAAAGAAGGTTCGTCTATTAGCCAAGGGGACACATCAGCCCTATGAGTTTATGTGACGAATTCTCCTAGAGTCGGTGGAATTCCGAGAAAGGAATATGTCTCGAGAGATATCCTCTTGGGGGGTAGGACTTTGGAATGAAACCCATGACTCTTTGTATAAACCCTTAAACCAAAATCTCATGTGAGACCTTTCATGACCTAGAGACGAAAGTTTCGGTCTGCAAAAAGGTTCCACTTAAGAAAGGCCCTTGTGACTTTCCCTCTATTTTTATCCGTGATACCCTTAAGGAAACCACCTTATGGGAAGGGTATAATATACGTAGGCCAAAGCTAGAATTTTACCTTCTAAGGGTACCTTTCATGGAATCTCGTCACTAAGCCACACAATCATTCATTCATACTTCTTGCATTTCATATATTCATTAGCCTCCATTTCTTTTTGTCTGTCTTATTCACAAGATCAAAAAAATAATAAAAGGTTTTTGGTGAAGTTTCCTAAAAAATGAATTCTAGAGGGAAATAATTTGTCCATATCAATACCATCAAGCCTGATATGACAAAGATCAAGGCTATAAAAGGGAAACTGTCTAAAAGAGCTCTGAAGATGTTCACTCGCCATTATAGGGATGCCCTTGAATTAAAAATAGTTGAGTTATAATTGGATGTTTTTTGCCCTAATTTAATTCTACGACCCTCCATTGAGGTGCTTTACCTTCCAAGACTTTCATCTAGCACCGACTCTGGAAGAATTTGATAGACTTTTGAATTTCTCTAAGGGGAAAGCTTATGTGGGAATCGGGCAGACTGTTGACATTAGAATCTTGGCAGATGGTTTAGGGACCCCTTATCCCGAATTATCACTCAATTACAAAAATAAGGTGATGTACGAGGGATTAAGAGATGCTATCTAGAGACTAAAGCTTTTGATTTTTTCGATAACAAATAATGGGAGTCTTGTGTTGATTGTTTAAGGTTTCTTGTGTTTGGTGTAACCTTATTTCCATAGACTTTGGACTATATTAACCATGCGGCTATTAGTGTATTTTTGGGTGCAAACATTTTCAATACGGACCCAACTCCCACTTTACTTGCTGATATTTATTATACACTTCATACTCGGTACGAAAAGGGGATTGGTACTCTAAATTGTTGCATTCCACTCTTATATTCTTGGTTCATGACTCACCTTGTTAAAGAAGATTACATGATTCTAAATCTGACAAGATACGAGTGGCTGCAGAAATTAAGGTCTCTTACGACTAATTATGTATTGTGGTATTCGAGGAAGTTGGACATCAGAGATATCGTTTATAGTTACAGAGACTTTCTGAATTCTCTATTGATTGGATCCTGTGGTTGCATCAATTACAACCCTACCTTGGCTCTATGACAACTAGGGTATCCTTTGGAGGATAAATCCTTAGATGAACAACTTCAAAAATTGATCATTTGCGACATGGGCAAGAACGACCAAGAATTTCTCAATAATATCATCCGAGTTTGGAGTAGGGTTAATAAAAGAAAGGATTAAAGGAAGAATGTTGTGTCAAAACAACCTTACATTATATGGGTTTTGGATAGGGTGCAAGTCGTCAAGTTATCATTTGGAATTGATCCTGAGTACAAGCTAGATATCCCAGATTCTCCGCCTATGACCTTAGAAGAAATAGACAATTTGAAGGATGATTTAAAACAAGCTCAAAGGGAGAAAGAAGAATTGGACTATAACATCAATAACTTAACTAAGGAGAAAAGAAAAATTCAATGCATACTTGAATCAAAAGATCAATATATTTAGAAAAATCGTGAGGCATTTGAGAAGGAGTCTAAAGCGGAAGCGTTCGACTAAGGGGTTGTTAAGTGCTACTTTCAACTTGGATTCCATAACCAACAGTTGGAAGATGCTGCTAGAGAGATTGAGAAAATAAATAGGTGGCATGAGAAGGCAATGCAAGAAAAAAAGGAGATGGAAGAAGATTTGAGGGCTCAAATCCAAATTTTGGTGCAAGCTTCTTTAGATCAAGAAGAACAAATGAAGTATCTTACCACCAGTCTCTGAGATAGCCGAGAATCGGAGGTACGGAAATGCCTAAAAACAATGATGGAAGAAAGATTTATCTCCCAGAAGACTGGTGAATATGAGCAAGTATGTCTTGAGTTAGAAGGCCTTCGAAAGGATTTCCTAATACGACAAAAATTCTATACAAAGACGATGGCTGAAAAGTTATATTGGGAGGAACAAAATGTAAAGATTTCTAAAGTAGGAAAATATATTCTTAAGATGATTATTGACCTCTACCAAGAGTACCAATTATACAAAGACAAGCAGGCCAGACTCGCCTTCTTAGCCAACAATCATATCGCGCGACATCCCCAGGAGTTTGAGAGATGCAGAAAATGTAATGGTCCCTCTCCTGAAAGATGTTGAAGACTTCCTCAAGCTTTGTAGGACAATGGTCGATGGCTTCAGAGAAGAAATATGTAGGCACACTTAGATGACTTTTTGTTTCCATTTAATTATTTCTTTCAGCAAGTTTTAATGTTTTAATTTTGAATAATTTTCAATATCTGAATTGTATTCTTTTTAAAAAGTACAATTACTATTTTAATAAAGGCATTTTGTTTTCGTATCTTGTTTGCGTATATATAAAAAATGTATATATCCAAGTGAACAGACATTCAAAAACGAAACCTTTAGCATTTTCTTACGCATTCATGCATTCACAAACATTTTCATCTCATAAATTCATACAAAAAAGACTCATCATTTTTCAAAACATTCTCCACTTAAACCATTGGTAGAAAAGCTAGAAAAGTGTCGCCTCTCTGACCACCATATCAAACAAGAGCCTATCATCAAAAAGTGATGGAAAAATTGAGGAAAATAAAGTTGCATTCAAGGAGGATCTTGAGAAAGTAAAGGGTAACGACTTAATGAAATGATATGAGTCAAGTTCTTCTAGCCTTGAAGAACATCATTGAAAGGCAGGAACAAATCCCTAATGAAGCCTTTGAAGAAGTATCCCAAGCCCTTGTTTCATCAAGCGATCATCAACCAAGAAGAGAACTGGAGTCAGGGCCCCAAAAGTTAACTATGGATCAACAAGAAATAAGACAAGTCGATACTGAAGGGTTTGTCCCACCTCCACCAAAGGTAGGGGCATCTCATACCTTATAGATTATGATCAACAATGCGGATAACTACATAGATTTGCAGTATGGACACCATGACTTGGAAGATGTCAACCAAGCGCCCCAAAGGACAACCCATATGCATGCTACTGAAAATCCATTGGCGCTCAACCAATACAAAGCTCTTGAAGAAATATTAAAAGTTGTTGAGGGTTATGATGCTTTCGATGTCAAAGCTCTCGAAATGGGTCTAGTTCTTGATGTGGTGATCCTAAAAATTTCAAAGTACCTGACTTTGGAAAATACAAGGGACTCACATGTCCAAGAAACCATCTACGCATGTATTGCACAAAGATGCATGCATATGCTCAGGACCAAAAGTTGATGATCCATTGTTTCTAAGATAGTTCGAGCGGGGAATTCCCAGATTGGTACATGCAGTTGTGTTGTACCCAAAAATTTTCCCTCCCTTTTCTTCAATACATTTCCCACAAAAGATCTCAAATGCTCAAGGATGCTCAAGAGTTGATTAAACAAGCTCACCTCCTAAGCACTGAGACCACAAATTAGGGTTTTGGTTTTCACAAGGAAAGTTGGAATTTTAATACCTAAATTTACTCTCATGGTTCATTATAGGTTTTAAAGAATTCTCATACCAAGTTTCAAGTCTTGGACCACAAATTTGCTCAGTCAATTGCTCAGATTACTAAAAATCAATTGTATTGGGTAAAAAGTCAATTATGGTCAACATATAGTCAAAATTCATGATTTTTGGCCAACATCAACATTTTTAAGTCATATTAATAAATTGATCAATGGTTGATCACAATTCCTCAATAAAATCATTCAAATCATCAAAGGGGTAAAATTGTCATAATTAGGGTTTTGATTGAGAATGACTGATCGTTGACTTTTGACCTAGTACATGACCTAATTACTTGGAGAATAATCTCAAGGACTCAAACACAATATATTTACCTAATTTCATGGCTCTAATAATTTCTCAAGATCAAAGGATTCATAGTCAAAATTTGGATCAACTGAAGAAAAGTCAACTAATACGCAAAAAGTCAAACTTTGACTTTTTGGTCAACATTGAATTTTAAAGATCAAGATTCATCAATATATTCAAAAGTATAAAACTTGATCATCAAGAATCAAGAAATTCAAAAAAGTTAACAAAAAGTCAAGATTTCTAATACTTATAAAATTTCTAAGTGTTTTTATCCTTGATAATTTCACTACTTCATGACAGTTTTTCACCAAGATGCAAGATGATTCAAGGAAAACTTTCAAAATGAAAGTTGTAGATGTTGATGAATTCTACAACTTTGTCCCTTAGGATTGCTTTCCAAAAAAAGATTAGATTTTAAGATAAAGGCTCATGAAGTCATGGCATTTTTACAAAACACTTAGTGAAATTTCCAACAAGTTTAGGCAGATTTTTGTCCTAAATTCTTGGCCAATTTTCATCAAGTTCCAAGTTGATTTATCCAAAGTGGTAAACATGTAGGTTGTAGATGATGTTTCAAGCTTTCCAAAATGTCAAAGAACTTGAAGAAATCATTTTTGAGCTAGGAGTTTCGAAGAGATGAAGATGGCATCACAAACTTGAATTTTAGGTCATTCTGTGATGAACCTTATGTACAATCTTCAAGCATGTTAAACAACAGTTTGAGCCATTTTCCAAGTGTTTGAGGCATTATCCAAGTTGTTTTTCCATTAAAGGAAGAAAGCCAAGACTTCCATTTTGCAAAAGTGACTTTAATCACAAAGTCCACTCTCCTTGAGCCTTGCACTTGTTTCTTCTGATCACACTCCATTGTAAAGTGAAGGAGTAACCATCTACAAGCCTGTCAACCACCCTATGAGCCTTGTACTATGCATTGGAACAATGTATGTCAAGCTTGCTTCAAAATCAAGTCACATAACCATAACATGTGATCTCTTGATTCTGATAACTTCAAGCTCTAAAACCTTTCCTCTATAAATAAAGAGGTTATTTGTAAGCTAACAGACGAGTTCAAGAGCCCTCTAACCCCCTCAAACACTATGAAATAAGATTTTTCTTTTCAAACCTCCATTGTTGCACATTGTTAACTTTAACGTCAAACTCACAATCCACTAGTGTGTTCTCACTCTAAATCAATCACAAAGCTTCCATACCTCACTTAGACATTATCCAAGACCTTACTACACAACTGTAACACCATTTGCACCATCTTCCATTTCCAAAAACTCAAACCTGCAACTTGACTTCTCTAGAAATATCCAGCCACTCTCAATCCAAAGTAAGCCTTTCAATAGCTTCCTAGGAGTTCAGTGAAGCTATCCAGGTCATCACAACACCTCCAAAAGTACTCAAACTCCAAACACGGTTTCCAGTTTTGAGGTAAGTTTTCTCAACTTTGAACTCCTTATACAAGCATAATTAATGGTTATTTTGTGAGTGAAAAATGTAGACATCACTGTCCTGAAGCTAACCATGCCTTTAGTTTTCATTTATAATGCCTGAGTGATGTGAATTTTAAAGTTGAACTTTTTGAAAAAATTAGTTACTTATTTGGTACCAGCAAAATTCTCATTCATCTTTGATTTATAGTTTATGAAATTTATATGGTTCGATTCGTGGTGAAATTTCAAGCAAGTTTCATGTTTACATTTTCTGATTTGGTTGAGAAATGAGGAAGTTCCATAAATAAAAAATGGTGATGTTGTTAATGCGCGCGCGAAGGAGGAAGAAAATGAAGTTTAAAATTCAGAAACGAGTTTATTTTATATTTATTTGAAGTTTTATTATTAACAGATGAAACACCCACCCCCAGTTGAAGAGAAGTGCACACTACGGCATTACTCTATAGGGACCTGGGTTTGAGCCCCAGTGGTACCCTTTTGTTGTTTCACTTATTTTGTTATTACAAATTAAATGTATACAAGCCACGCGCGTCTACCATGAGCTTCCCATTGACACCGTCAGATCATCCAAGCCATCAAATCTAATGCCCCAAGATGCATGCCCATGATACACTCTCAGAATGCATTCACACATGATCAACAGGCGCTAGACTTGTTGTTCTGGGCCTTGACTGATTTTCTTGCATACACCCCCTTTTTGCTAATATACAGCATAGGCCCAATACATTTTTAATTACAAACATTTTTCTTTTTTTTCTGATTTAAAAAAAAAGGGTTTATGTTGGGCCTGCCTAAAATTTCTTTTTCACACCTCTTTTACTTTTTGACACCCAGGCCCAATATTTTTATATTATTCATATTTTATTTATTTCTATTTATTTATTCATTCTTTATTTAATCAAAAATACAAAAAAAAATATTTTTCTTGAATAATTAGATTTAAAATATTTTAATTTAATTCTTTTTATTTTATTTTATTTACTTCACTTTTTCAAACAAATAAAACATTTAAAAATTATATTCTAAACAATTAAATTAGACTTAGGCTTTGTCATTTAATTTTCCTTTTAAATTGATTAAGTTAATTAACATAAATTGTAGGTTTTTGTTGTAATTAATTAATTAGTTTAAATTAGGTTAACTATCAAACCTTTTTCTTTATCAAAAACCCTAAAAACATTTTCCTTCTTCTTCTTTACATTTTTTACATTCTATTATTATTCTTGTTCAATGGTTTGTAATAGTTAATTAGGTTTTATTGCTTTCGTCCCTCACTTACAAAATTGTACACCTCATTCCCAAAGCGATGTAATAGCGTAGGATATTTAAATTCCGCAATTTATCGCTTTCCTTATTATTTCTAGTAATTAGGGTTTGCATGACAAGATGTAAAACCAAACATAGCAAAACCCTAATTCAAAGATAAAATACTTGAAATCAATACACTTTGCACACATGCACCTCTAGGGTAACCCATGCTTTGTTGCCTCGAATAATAACAGTTATGTCCCTCGAATGTGGGATGTTTTACTAAGCACCTTAACTTGTACTTTATGATCATTTATGTTTTGTATTTATTATACTTTAACTAATAAATACAATGAGTGTTTTTCCCCAATTATTGATGATGTAGGTGAGAGCATAATACATTCCATAAAGATTGATCTATGGATTCATGAGTTCATTTATATGTCTTCCTCAACAAAGCTTCATTGATATTCAAGCCTCATCATCAAATATGTTTGGAAGTAGTATCATGACAAATTATTTCATGATTCATCATGCATCAAGTTGTCAAGATTTAGTTCAAAAATACAAGGGTTGATTGAAGAAGTTTGTCACAATTGAACAAGTCTTTAATTTTTATGATCACAAGTGCACATCTCCTTCAATTCTAAAGATGTGGAAGTGGTTTTGGTTGAAATAGTTTCTCCTTATAACCCTCAACAACTTATAATCACACAACAAAATTATTTGTGCAAGAAGCTTGGTCAAAGTTGCAAAGGTTTGCTAAGGCATTTTCTGGCTTTAAGAGCTAGGGTTTTGAACTTCAAAGGGGTATATCTTGCTCATATTTTGGTATTTTTGAGTTATTAAAAATACATCCTTCTCTTCAAAGGGTTATTAAAAAATCACTTCAAAAGTTTCAAAGAAATTTTGTGTGGAAGAAACTTGATGATGAAGAAAGATTACAAGTCCTCCAGATGGACCCTCAAATTCCTTTATGTGACTTCAAATGACCATAACTTGATCAATTTTTATCACCATGAGCCCATTATTTTTCCATAATGATCTTGAAGATGTGAATTCAACCTTTCTTTTATGTGAAAATCTTTAAAGTTGATGGAAGATGCTCTAAGGATACAAAAGGTTATAGGTCATTTATTGAATTTTTTCCAACTTCAACAAGTCGTAACTCTCTCAATTTTTAGATATTTTGAATGGTTCAAGTTTCAAAATACATTCAAGAGGTCTACTTCATTCGATATTTTTTGGTCAAGAGCAAATTTCAAGTGGAAGGCCATGTTTGGATGTAAGACATTATAAGTCATTTTTGAAGAAAAACTTAGAAATTTTCTAAGTATGGAAAGTCAACTTTTTTTCCCATCTTTGACTCATTGCAACTTTCAGCTCAAGAAACCATTTGTTCCCATTATTTTCACATTTCAAAGCTTGTAACCTCATATTCTAAACTTCAAGAATCATGTCTTAAGACCCCTTGAGTTGAGAATGCCATTGGTTTGAATTTGGCAATTTGAAACTGAATTTTTCACCAACTCAGGAATTTAAAATCTTTGTTTTGGCCTCTAATCACAAAATTGGTATGCGTTTTTGCTTCTAAACATGTTTAGTTAACTTCCTGAAATGATTAGCACATTAAAACGCAAAGTTTGGATGAATTTTGATCAAAATAGAAGTCACACTTTTCTTGTTTGCAACTTCACACGATTTCCCTCCAAACTTCATCATTTGACACACTTGAGCATTCCATTTGATTCCCTATAAATAGAGGGTCATCCCTCATTCATTTCCCCAAGCTAAGAGAGCCAGAATCACCCTGTCAAACTTCATCTTGAATTCATTTTTCTGCAACTTTGAATTTGCTCTTACAACCTTTCTCAATCATTTTTCTTTGTCAATTCACCTTCCTTGATCCTCATGGAATCTAACAAAAGAAGAATTAAGCTCTAAAACTCCCTGAATCGTGCTAGCCAAATCCAGTTCCAGAGCTCTGCAACTTAACTTCAATAGGTAGATTCCTTCACCAATTCTCTCAAACTTTAATACTATTGTGAAGCTCTCATCATCCTGGTTCTAGTTGCAACACTTGTTTTTAACTGGAAGCACGTTTTGACCATGAAATTTCAAATCCCTTTTCAAAAATTCTCTTCCAAATTATTTGAGCTACAGTTTATATAAATTTTTCGCGAAGGTGTAGTTGTCTTTGTCTTGATGAGACAAAGCGAATGGTATCGGTCTGGAGCTCTAATTTTATAGGTTGAGCGACCTGATTTTAAGACTGGTGTGATACGGTGGAAGAACCAACTATTATACTAGTTTTCGTTTTGTATTCGCAAATGTCGCGGTAAGCAAGAGTCGCCACCGACTTTTATTTCATCCAACAAAGGAAAAGGAAAAAGAACAGAAAGAAACCTTTTTCGAGAATATTTCCAAGTACGGAGGGTAGATTATAGAAAGGGAAGGTTTTTGTACCCCAAAATTTTCCCTCCCATATTCTTCAACGTTTGTCAAGAATCATCTTCAAATGGTTCAAGATTGCTCAAGAGATTGTACAGTCAAACCACCTCCTAAGCCAGCTGAAATTAGGGTTTTGGTTCTCTCAAGGAATTTGAGGTTTTCAATGCTTCAATCAAGTCTCATAGGCCCATATGCATCCTCAAGCACCCACATGCCAAGTCTCAAGACTCATAATGCCAATTTGCATAGTGAAAAGCTCCATTTGATCCACAGTCAACTGCAAGGGCAAAATGGTCATTTTGCAGTCAAAAGTCAGAATTTTTGGTCAACATCTTATTTTGAGTACACAATCATCATTTGATCAAGTCTTTATCATGATTCCACAAGCATGGCTCAAAAATCATCAAGATGCAAAAAGTTGCTATTTTTGGACAGCAAAAAAGTCAACTGTATCTTGACCAAGGCATAACTTTTTCATGGTTTATCATAAAAATCCCATCAAATGCTCATTTTGAAGGGGATGACATTTCCTACAATCCATCTTCACACCCCAAGTCCAAGAAATGCTCATAAAAAGTTATCAATTTCTACATTATAGGTCAATTTCAAAAGTCAACAAAAATGCACTTTAAGTCAAAGACCATAACTTTATATTGGTAAATCCAAATGACATGGGACCAAAGGCATTGGTTAGAGGAATTCAACACCTTTCCAAAATGTCCAAGAACATGTTCATATGATCAAAATTGAGCAAGATATGCATTGGAGAAGTTGGGAAATTTTTGTGAATTTGCAAAAGTCAACTTTGCTCAAAACACCTTGTTTTTGCTAATGGGCCTAAAATTTCTTCTTGAAACTTTATCCATGGCCTATGCACGACCCATCAAGCTTAATTGAATTTCTTTTCTTATTTTTATTAATTAATTGGATTTTTAATTGATTTTAATTCATTTAATTAATTTAAATTGTAGGAAATACAAAGATTTGATTTTTCAATCTTTTTGTGAAGCAAATGTGGTTAAGATATGCTGGAAAATTCGTGCACAAATCAAATATGCCAAAATCTCCAAGTTTGGAAACTTTCTTCAATCAAAAAGATTCAAAAAGATGTGATTTCCAATCAAATATTGAATCATCATTCCAATGAATTTTTGTGCAAGATTTTAACCTAATTTCAGGCTCCTATATATACACAAGCCAACCCTAATCATGCACACGTGAAAGCTACTGCAGAAAAAGCCATAACCACATTGAAAAAATTCAAGAAAACTTGAAAACTGTTTTCTATATTTCAGGCCAATTCAAGGCGTTTTATTGATCCTAACACATTGCAGGAGTCCCCAGGAACGTGTAGGAATCAAAACCAAGCGTTGAAGCTCAAAGAATCATCAAGAACAGAATCACGGTTTGCTTGTTATTTTGAAAATCGAATAGCTTAATTCATGCATCATTAATGTGATTTTTTGTTTGTTTTGCATTGCTTGGATCCATGTGAAGCTATTGGCATAGTTCAATTGAGTTATAAGGCACATAATCATAAAACGCCATTGACGAATTCTAGGGTTCTTGAACTCTAAAATTGGGGCTTTGCAGTACAAGAAAAATTAAGCCTTGAGAGACCTATGGTTGAAATCGTTGAGACCAGACGAATCCAAGGGGACCATCGCGAAACATTTATATAAACTATAGAGCTATTCGCTATTTTTCGTCGTTGCAGGTTGTGGGGGTTAAAAACCCCCGCTATCTAACGTTGCTTTTGCAGGTTCAGCAAGGAAGACGAGGACGTGTAAGCGTGTGGTTGGGTAATTCAAAAAGCGCACGCGTGTTTTTGTTTTATAGCATGTGCATTGATTTTGTATATATTATAATTTATTATTATTATATTATCAAAAGCAAGCAAATGGCGTAGTGGAGGATGCGTTGGCCAATGATCATTGGGACCTGGGTTCGAATCCCAGGTCCCCCAAAATACTTGATGTTATTTTCTTAACACGTTCTCATGCAGGTTTCCAAAAAGTGTCTACCATGTACCTCACGCCTCAGCATGCCAAGTGGCCATGAACACAGATCTAATGGCCATAGGATGAAGGACCATGGTACTCCCAGTCAACACGCACCATGGAGATCCAGAAATTCAACGTAGCTGAAGAGCTTATTGGGCCTCAAACTGCAATCAACACCTCCATAATGGGCCAGCACCCCCCCTGGTTCATCATTCTTTTTTTTCCTTTTATTTTTCCATTTAACTATTTTTCTAATTATTATTATTATCATTAAAATTAACCAAATTAATTTTTCACAATAAAATTCAGAAAACTAAAAATATAATATTGTTTTTTTTATTACTTATTAATTTCACCTTAATTTATTTTGTAAATAAATACTAACAAATTAATTAGTTAATTAGGTTAAATTTGACTTTTTCACAATAAATAAAATTAACCTAGAATTAGGGTTTTGACAATTTTAATCATCTTTTTTATTTTATTTTATTTTATTTTCATTAAAAACATAAAAAACTTAAAAAATATTTCTTTTATTTAATTAATTAGAATTAGGTTTAATTAAATGCAAAAAGGACCAAAAACTTCTTTCTTTCTCAAAAAGGGTCAAAACCCTAAGGACTTCTCCGATGCAATTTTATTCGCGCATAATATTTTTGATCATATTTATGTAATTGCTCCGAGGATGTAATAGATAATTATGACCTTTTTTATGGCTTTCATTTATTTTCTCGCATTTATTTTTCAAGGGTTTGTTTTTGGCGATGTAAATACCCGACGCCTTGTAATAGTGTAGATTTACTTTCCGCAATTTACTTTCTACAACTATTAACTGCTATGCATGACAAGACTTGTATGAAATTAAAATCAACTCGTAGCTCACCATAAAATGTGCAAAGATAATTTAATTGAATCCTGACACACTCGCACATGCCACTCCTAGGGTACACCTCACTTGGTTGCCTCGACGTGGTCATTGAGTATAGGGTGTTTTAGAGGTCGCCCTCTTGTCTAAAGATCCAAGTTGCCTCGAAACGGTTGCCTCAGATAAAAAAAGGATCTAGGACATTAGGGTTACCGCTAAGGCGTCCTACTATTGCTTTGGTTACCACACATGTCCCTATAATCGAATTGACCCGAAAAACTCCAACGACGGTGCTACCTACTTCTCCATAGTGGGATGGTACTGTCTATAGGACATTTACACAGCTTAATTTCTTTTGAGTAGATAGAGGTTCTCAGGTACTTGCTCTTTCAAAAAACAAAAATACTTTTCGCACTTACACTTTCAAACAAAAGTTTTCAAACAAACACTTCAAACACTCTTGAGGACAGATACAAGAGTTAAATTGAAGTTTTCAAACAAGACTTTTTCAAAACCCACAAACACAAGAAAAGCAAAACATTTTAGAAAACATAGTGAGCAAGTACCTAAGAGCCCGTGGGTAACCACGGATAGAAAGGGTGCTAACACCTTCCCTTTCTATAATCTACCTCCCGAACCCGAGAAACATCTCGAAAAGGAATTTTGCTGTGCTTTTGTCCTTTCCTTGTTGGAGAAAATAAAAGACGGTTGCGACTCTTGCTTAACGCGACATTTCACGAACCAGCATTTCAAAACAGTCAGTTCTATTTCCACCGATCACAAAGGTGTTAGCACCCTTTCTATCCATGGTTTTGCATGGGCTCTTAGGTACTTACTCATCTTTAAAATTGCTTGTGTGTGCTTGTTTTGAAAAAGTTTTTACTTCGTGATAACCCTTGTATCAGTCCTCAAGAGTGTGACGAAGTTGTTTTGAAAATTGTTTTGAAAAAGTGTTTGTGTGAAAAGTTTTGTTTGATTGATTGAGCAAGCACTTAAGAGTTTTCTACCTACTCGAAAAAAGTCTGTTCATTTTCCTTTTGACAACGCTATCCCATTATTGAGAATTAGGCAGCACCGTCGTTGGAGTTTTAAGGGACGTTTGAAGGGACATATACGGTCACATATACGGTCACAAAAGAAATGTTAGGGAATTTTAGCAACCCTCCTAAAGCCTTAAAGATCTTTTACGAGGAAACATCTGAATGGGTCATTTGAGTTCTTCCCGGGCTAGAGGACGACCACTAACAAACCCTATACTTCATGACCGTTTAACCGAGGGAAACCAGAGTGGAGTAAACCCTAGAAGTGAGCATGTGCGAGTGAATTTTTCCAGTTAATTTTTCTTTGCACATTTAGGGTTTTCTACCGTTTTAATTTTCAAGTATTCTTTCCATACAATCCTATTAGCATACATCTAACAGTTTATAATTGCAGAAATTAAAATGCGGAAAGTTTAAAGTTCTAGCTATTACATGGCTTTCGCAGATACATAATCATTTTTGACTGTAAAATAAAAGGAAGAATTAAAACCTAATTAAAGCTATTACAACCTCGGAGCAATTACAATAATATTAAAAGGTAATTAGAACACGCGCGGCGAATTACATGCGAGGAAGATAGAAAACCTAAAAAAATCTAATTTGAGAAAATATTTAAGTTATTTTTTTTGAAGAAAAAATTAATTATATACAAAAGTAAACCCTAATTTCTAATTGATTTTAATTACAAAAATAAGATTTAATTGCCCTAATTTAATTAAATTAATTAATTCAAGGAAATAAAAAAAAATTATGAAAAATATTTTTTGGTGTTTTTTGATTTAATAAAAAAATAAAAATATGATTTATGTGTTATTTTAAAAAATAATAGTTAGAAAATAATTAAAAAAAGAATTGAAATCAAAAGAATAAAATGGGCCTGTTTGCTGAATGAAAAAGGGGGGGTGTATTTTTGAAATCTTAGGCCCAAAGAGTTGGTCAGACCAATCCCTGCGCTGCATTCCATGTGATGCTCTTCTGATGGTGTACCATGGTCTTTCAATGGTGTGCGTTAGATCTTCAAAGAGATGCATCCATTGGCTGGATGTTGATGGCACATGGTGAGTGTTTGAGAGGATGACGCATAGGATATGTAAAGGAGAAATAAAACAAAGAAATTTGTTGGGACCTGGGATCGAACCCAGGTCCTCACGTTCAACACCAACGCGCTTTCCCATCTGGGATGTGTGACTCAATTGTTAATATAATAACAATAATGAATAATATATAAGTCATGGTGATTAGCTGGAAAACGCGCGTGAAATTCAAATGGTCCAATGAGGTGGTGACAAGTCACCGTCTCCTTCGTTGAGACTGTCGTCTTAGGGGTAAGACTTATACCCACGGACACTTTGCCATAGCTGAAAACCTGTAAACTTCAACAATCAAGAAAATGCATAATAAATAAATTCTAATTACATGGTTCCATTTGTCTTGAACCCACGAACATCATGGTGCCCTTTTTATTGGCCAATTTAACCTGTATATGAAAGCCCTAAAACGAACTCAGAAACCCTAGTAATGGCAAATGCATATGTAAGCATCAAAACTTCAATTAAACCATTCAGTCATGTTGCAAATACATCAATGATCACAAATATGCCATTAAATTATGCTAATGATGCAAGAATTGTCGTAACCAATTTTGAAAAAGAGGGAAAACCGTATGAGGTATAGGGAGTGATTCTGGGCGCGAGAGTGCTTGCTACTGATCCTGTTTGCTTCAAAGATGCTCTAGGATACAATTGGGAATGTTGGAAGGCCTTGAATCATCCTCTAGGGTAGAGATCAGATCACCACTTTTTGCCAAAATTTTGAGTTTTGTGTTGTGCTTTCCACCAATGCTAACCCTTGTTTTTGTGTCTGGCCTTGCTCAATATATAACCCTGAATGAATTAGGGTTACAAAAACTACATGTATCTTTGAAAAGTTTGAAGATTTGATCTCATTCTTCTTTTGTATGATTTGTTTCCAAATTAGGCCTAATCATGCTATTCTTGTGCCAATTCACCTTGATTCGATTTGATTCTGATATATCAACAAAATTAGCTTGTGATCATGTCCAAAAATCAGATCAAAACAAATCTTTACTATTATTTGTCATTTATTTGATTTAATTCAATTTTTAATTATTAAAAAAATAAAAATAAAATAAATAATGAAGCAAATAACATGTGGGTAAGTAATTGGGTCATGGACCATGTTATGAGTGAGGTGCAAGCATAAAAAGTTAAGCCCATTTGGCAAAAAAATGTATTTTTGAGTACATTTGACTTTTGGCAATTTTGCAAAAATGGTCAACTTTGACAAGGCATATCTCTTCCAATTTTAACCCTAGAGAGGTGTTCTTGGACTTTTTAAAAAGCTTAGGATGTCCCCTAAACAACCCTTTTGGTATCATCTCAATTGGTTCTTCCATGTTCATGTAAGAAGCTTTGACCCAAAAAGTGTTTTTGTTGACTTTTCAAAAGGACCTATAATGTGGAAATTCATATCTTTTGATGAGTGCATATTTTAAACAATAGGGCTGAAGATGAATTATAGGGAATTGCGTCCTATTAAAAATGAGCCTTGGATGGAAAATTTCTAATAGAGTATGAGGAAGTTATGCTTGGTCAAAGTTTGGTTGACTTTTCCTAAGAAATCCTAATTTAGCAACTTTTGGGTTTTGATGAATTTGGGGCATTCCTTGAGGCATCATGATCAACCCTTGATCAAATGATGGATATAACTTCAAAATGTTGATGTTGACCAAAAATCTTGAAGTTTGACTGTATGTGGGCCACAATTGACTTTTGACCTAATATAGTTGATTCTCAAGCATCTGAGCAGTTGATTGAGCAAACTTCTTGTGCAAGGATTGAAATTTGACATGGTGGGTCTTGAGAACATATTAGTAACATGGAGAGAATATGAGGTCTTAGTAGTTCACCCATCTTGATGAAAATGGAATCCCTAGTTTGAGGTACATTGCCTTAGGAGAGAGTTTGTCTGGTCAACTCTTGGGCATCCTTGAGCAAGTTGACGATCTCAATGGGCATGTGTTGAGTAAAATGAGAGGGAAAATTTTTAGGTACAACAGCTGCCCCTGTTCAATCTTCTTAAACCTGAGGATGTAGATTGGCTTATCTGTCTTTCGTGCTCTGAAGGTGGAAGATGACTGAACACTAGAGTGCCCAGAAATTTGCACTCGTATGAAGTGAGTGTCAATCAGTGGTATCGGGAATGGGCTTACAGATGTCATTTGGAAGTGGACGGAGAATCGTCAGAGATGGGCTTAAGGATGCCATCCAGATAAGATATCGGTCGCGTAAGAGATTCCTTTGCGAGCGTCCATGTACCTGCCGTTGAGGAGGACTTTGCCGGAGAATGTTGATAGAGTCTAGGAGCTTTACTTGACCATTAATCTACTGGGGAATGATCGAGGAGGTGGAAGTGAGCGGCGTATCTGGTCAGGGTCCAGGTTGCACAGCGACTTACTGGGGAAATGTGAAATTGGTTGTGTTTGATTAGGTCTAGGTCTTACAGTGTTGTGAACTGTTGTCTGGAGATAAGAGAGAAGGAACCTGGATAGTAGGGTTATTTCAAAATGAAAGCTTGGATAGTAGGGCTATGACAAGGAACCTGGGTCGTAGGGTTACTTCGAAATGAAAGCCTGGATAATAGGGCTATGAGAAGGAACCTGGATAGTAGGGTTACTTCAAAATGAAAGCCAGGATAGTAGGGCTATGAGAAGGAACCTGGGTCGTAGAGTTACTTCAAAATAAAAGACTGGATAGTAGGGCTATGAGAAGGAACCTGGATAGTAGGGTTACTTCGAAATGAAATCCTGGATAGTAGGGCTATGAGAAGGAACCTGGATGGTAGGGTTACTTCGAGATGAAAGCCTGGATAGTAGGGCTATGAGAAGGAACCTGGATAGTAGGGTTACTTCGAAATGAAAGCCTGGATAGCAGGGATATGAGAAGGAACCTGGATAGTAGGGTTACTTCGAAATGAAAGTTTGGATAGTAGGGCTATGAGAAAGAACCTGGATAGTAGGGTTACTTCGAAACGAAAGCTTGGATAGTAGGGCTATGAGAAGGAACCTGGATAGTAGGGTTACATCGAAATGAAAGCCTGCATAGTAGGGCTATGAGAAGGAACCTGGATAGTAGGGTTACTTAGAAATGAAATCCTGGATAGTAGGGCTATGAGAAGGAACCTGGATGGAAGGGTTACTTCGAAATGAAAGCCTAAATAGTAGGGCTATAAGAAGGAACCTGGATAGTAGGGTTACTTCGAAATGAAAGCCTGGATAGTAGGGTTATGAGAAGGAACCTGAGTCGTAGGGTTACTTCAAAATGAAAGCATGGATAGTAGGGCTATGCGAAGGAACCTGGATAGTAGGGTTACTTCGAAATGAAAGCCTGGATAGTAGGGCTATGAGAAGGAACCTGGATAGTAGGGTTGCTTCGAAATGAAAGCCTGGATAGTAGGGCTATGAGAAGGAACCTGGATAGTAGGGTTACTTCGAAATGAAAGCTTGGATAGTAGGGCTATGAGAAGGAACCTGGATGGTAGGGTTACTTCGAAATGAAAGCCTGGATAGTAGGGCTACAAGAAGGAACCTGGATAGTAGGGTTGCTTCGAAATGAAAGCTTGGATAATAGGGCTATGAGAAGGAACCTGGATAGTAGGGTTACTTCGAAATGAAAGCTTGGATAGTAGGGCTATGAGAAGGAACCTGGATGGTAGGGTTACTTCGAAATGAAATCCTGGATAGTAGGGCTTTAAGAAGGAACCTGGATAGTGGGGTTACTTCGAAATGAATGTCTGGATAGTAGGGCTATGAGAAGGGACCTGGATAGTAAGGTTACTTCAAAATGAAAGCCTGGATAGTAGGGCTATGAGAAGCAACCTGGGTAGGGTTACTTCAAAATGAAAGCCTGGATAGTAGGGCTATGAGAAGGAACCTGGGTCGTATGGTTACTTCGAAATGAAAGCCTGGATAGTAGGGATATGATAAGGAACCTAGATAGTAGGGTTACTTCAAAGAAATAGTGTAGGTTAGTTGACCCATTCAGTTTACGGAGCTGGGTTTCCATTAGTCGTCTGCAGGTGTGACCTGTATAACTGCTGGATTTGTTGAAGCTAATCGTCTTTTCTTGAAAAGATATCAGGGCTAATTATATGCGATGCATGAAATGCAGGGTGAGATGATGTTCTCAAAATAAATGAGATTATGATGTATATTATATGTATGCATATGTCATGATGTATGTTCACGGAATGCTATCGGGGTATGCCCGCATCTGCGAAAATAAATCCCTGACTGTTGCTGGAGATTTGTGAATATTCTGTCAGGAAGAGATTCTGCTTGAGAATAAACTCTATGGGGAACAAACATAAGAAGTGCATATTTGTATATGAATTAATGAACTCTGTCGGGGATTGAGCCTCTGTATCCAGAGAATTAAACTATGCTTGGGGGATGAAATTTACTGACCCGCCCATGATTACGAAATTCGACTGGGGGATATAGCTGTCAGGTTTCTAAATCACCTTGGCTGGGGAGGTTACGTCCTGTTTCAGGAAAGCCGACATCAATGTTTTCGAATACTTTTACTCTGTAGGGAGTGTATGTACTAATGATTATGCTCCAAAGCGGACTCTATCCCGGTACCTGCTGGGCAGAGTAGCTGTCGGGTTTGGCACTTCTTGTTTTTTGCCCCTGTTTCTGGAATTACGAGTAATTGTCTTTTGTTTCTTATGTAAATATTAATGAGTAGTAATCATGTTCAAATGAAAATATAAAAAATAAGTAATTGGACGTTCTTGCGAAACAAAACAGAAAAAGAAAAACAAACTCGAAGTTTCTTGTGAAAATAATTTGTATTGATTTTTGAAGTTGGCATGTAATAGGCATTTTTGTACAAAGAGGCCGACACTCTAGTAAGATAATGCCGCCATAAAAATAGAATCTATACAAATTTATGTAAAAGAAAAAACAGCTATGTGAAACAACCCCATTGGGTTCCAACTCAACTATTGCCTTTATATCTTCAAGCGTCTCATCACTTTGCTTCTTGGCCGAAAGTTGATCAGATTGATTGGTGTCGTCTGAGCTTGATAGCCAATATGTAAATTTGGTCGCAAGATGATCCAATGAGACATAGTGGTACACTTTATATCCCTAACTTTTTCCTGGACCTCCCTTTCGGGTTTTCAGTCCACCAGGATACCCTTTTTTGCGCAAGCCGCCCTTTTGGATTTTTGACTTGTCGGGTGTACAGATTTTTTATTTTCATCCCTTATTTTTGCCCGAATCCTTTTGGTTCGTCGGGAAGCCCTTATTTTAGCCTAGGCCAGTCAACCTAGCGGGTCTCTTGATTAGGCATAGTATCTTTTCACTATGTTTGCATTGACAGTGTGAGGAAGGTCATCACCGTCCATGGTGGTTAGAATCATAGCTCCACCTGAGAAAATGATCTTAAACACAAATGGTCCTTCGTACGTGGGGGTCCATTTTCCCCTGGGATCACCTTGTGGCAGTATGATGCGTTTGATCACTAGATCCCCGACTTGATATTCTTGACGCCTGACTTTCTTGTTAAAAGCCTTGATCATTCTCTTTTGATACGTCTAACCATGGTAGATAGAAGTAATTCTCTTTTCATCGATTAGATTTAACTGATCATGTCGGGTTCGGATCCAGTCGTCTTCGTTCAAACCCGCATCCTTCATAATCCTGAGTGAAGGTATCTTGACTTTGATGGGTAGGACTTCTTCCATGCCATATACCAGAGAGTAGGGTGTTGCCCCTGTCGACGTCCGTGGTGAGGTAAGGTATCCATGAAGAGAAAATGGTAACATCTCATGCCAGCCTTTGTATGTCACCGTCATCTTCTATACAATCTTCTTTATGTTCTTTTTAGCTGCTTCAACAACGCCATTCATCTTTGGTCGGTAGGAAGAAGAATTATGATGTTGTATCTTGAACTGTTTGCAGAGCTTGGTGATTATTGAGTTGTTGAGGTTGGTCCCGTTGTCTGTGATGATTCTCTCAGGGATACCATAACGACACACCAGGTTATGCTTGATGAACCGTGCCACCATGTTTTTAGTAACCTTAGCAAAGGAGGCAGCCTTAACCCACTTTGTAAAGTAATCAATGGCTACTAGGATGAAGCGATGTCCATTGGAGGCGGTGGGCCTGATTTCTCCGATCATGTCGATGCCCCACATTGAAAAGGGCCACAGAGCTGTCAAGACATTTAATGGGACCGGAGGCACATGCACTTTATCAGCATAGATTTGGCACTTATGACAAGTTCGAGAGTGCTGATAACAATCAGCTTCCATAGTGGACCAGTAATATCCTGCCTGTAGGATCTTCTTATCCATGGTGTGCCCACTCGAATGGGTTCCGAAGGTGCCCTCATGTAGATTTGTCATGATCCTCTCTCGGCTTCACTCTTGTCTACACACCGTAGTAGTATGGAGTCATGGTTGTTGTGATCAGTGGGAATAAAACTGACTGTTTTTGGAATGCTGGTTCGCGTTTGCATTTGTTTTCGCAAAATGTCGCGGTAAGCAAGAGTCGCCACCGTCTTTTATTTTATCCAACAAGGAAAGGACAAAAGCACAGAAAAATTCCTTTTCGAGATGTTTCTCGGGTTCGGGAGGTAGATTATAGAAAGGGAAGGTGTTAGCACCCTTTGTATCTGTGGTTATCCACGGGCTCTTAGGTACTTGCTCACTATGTTTTCAAAAAGTTTTGCTTTTCTTGTGTTTGTGGGTTTTGAAAAGAGTTTTGTTTGAAAACTTCGATGTAACTCTTGTTTGTGTCCTCAAGAGTGTATGAAGTGTTGTTGAAAACTTTGTTTGAAAAGTGTAAGTGCGAAAAGTTTTGTTTTTATTTTCAAAAGAGGAAGTACTTAAGAACATCTACCTACTCAAAAAGGAATTAAACTGTGCAAATGTCCTTTAGACAATGCTATCCCACTATTGAGGAGTAGGTAGCAGCGTCGTTGGAGTTTTCGGGTCAATTCGATTTAAGGGACGTGTGGTCACTAAAGCAATGTTAGGACGCCTTAGTGGTAACCCTAATGTCTTAGATCATTTTATCCGAGGCAACCGTTTCGAGGCAACTTATGATCTTTGGACAAAAGGACGACCTCTAAAACTTCGTATACTCAATGACCACGTTCGAGGCAACCAAGTGAGGTGTACCCTAAGAGTGGCATGTGCGAGTGTATTGTTTTTCAGTTAATTATCTTTGTACATGTTAGGGTGAGCTACGATTGATTTTATTTTAAGGATAAGTCTTGTCATGCATAGCCTAATTAGCATACATCTAGCAGTTAATAGTTGCGAAAAATAAAGCTAAGCTATTACAAGGCGTCGGGTATTTACATCGCCAAAAGCAACCCTTGAAAAGTAAATTGCGGAAAATAAATAAAAGCGATAAAAAGGTCCTAATTAAAGCTATTACATCCTCGGAGCAAATACAATTATATGATGAAAAATATTAATCAAGAACAATCACACGCGTGGGGAAAAAAATTGAATCGGGGAGTCTTTAGGGTTTTGACCCTTTTTTTGAGAAAGAAGGAAGTTTTTGTTATTTATGAATTTAATTAAATTAAACCTAAAACTAATTAATTAATAAAAAAGAAATATTTTTGGTTTTTTTGAATGTTTAAGAAAATAAAAATAAAAGGATTAAAATTGTCAAGAACCCTAATTTCTACATTGGTTTTAGATTTATTGTGAAAATATTAAAATTAACCTAATTAAAAACTAAATTAATTGTGTTAGTGTTTATTTACAAAAAATAATAAATTAAGGGTGAAATTAATAAATAATAATAAAAAATATTGTACTTTAGTTTTCTGATTTTATTATGAAAAAATTAATTTGGTTAATTAAATAATAATAATAATAATTAGTAAAACAATTAAATGAAAAAAAATATAAAAAGAAGAAAAAGGAATAAACCCAGGGGGTGCTGGCCCAATTTTGGAGGTGTCTTTGGAATTTTCAGGCCCATTTACATTCCAGCCACGTTGACCATGGCCATCCCATGCATAGGCGTTGACTAGAGACTATGGTGAGGACTCCACTCATATCCACTGGATCTGAATTTGAAGACATCTGGCGCTTGGAGGTTAGAGGCGCATGGTAATCTTCATACCTGGCAGTCCATTGGAATATGCACAAGAAAATAATAATAAGAATTTTGGGGGACCTGGGATTCGAACCTAGGTCCCAATAGCCTTTCCATCCACCTGCTTGCCAATCCAACTAGCGCGTTTATTCATTATGAGAAGAACAAATAAACATAATATGCAAAAATCAATTAATATGCTGAAATTATGAAAAACGCGCTAAGATTTAAAACTGGCCAATCAGGTGACAACACGCCCTCGTCTTCAACCTTGGACCTGTATGAAATAGAATCAGATAGAGGGGGTTTTTAACCCCCACTAATTCCTGCAATAAAAAATAGCGATTAGAAGCACAGTGCACATAAATATTTCGCGAGGTATTGGTGTTGTTCGTCTGAGTCTCACGATCTCAACCATATGTCTCACTAGTCCTAATTTTTCCTGGATTGAAAAGCCCTAATTTAGAGCTCAAGAACCCTAGAAATTCAGTTATGGCATCTTTTGATTCATGGCGTTTCAGTTTAATTAAATCATTCCATCAGCTTCATATGGTTTCTAGCAATGCAAAACAATCAAGAAAACATGTTAAATGCGCATGAATTAGGAAATACGATTTTGAATAACATGTGCAAACCGTGAAACTGTCTAGGACGATTCTTTGAGCTTTAAGGCCTGAGTTTGATTGCAAAACGTTCCTAGAACCTCCTGCAATGTATTTGAATCAACAAGAACCCTTGAATCGCCTTAGAATGCAAAAACCAGTTTTCAATTTTCATGGAATTTCTTGAATATGGCAGGGTCGTTTCTGCAGCTTTTTCCCGTCCTTTTGATCAGGGTTAGCTTGCTTATGTATATGGCAATTGAATTAGGTCAAAAAGCTGGGCCAATATCCATTGCATTGATGATTGAATCTTTGATTGGAAATCAAATATTTTTGATTCTTCATGATTGAACAAAGTTGCCAATTTTGGATTTTTTGATATCTTTGACTTGTTCACGAATTTGCTAGCATGTTTAGGTCATATTTGCTTCACAAAAAGATTTAAAAAACAAATCTTCTATTTTTCTATAATTTAAATTGATTAAATGAATTAATATTAATTAAAAATCCAATTAATCAATAAAAATAAGAAAATAAATCCAATTAATCTTGATGGGTCGTGCATAGGTCATGGGTGAAGTTTCAAGAAGATATTTGAGGCCCATTAGCAAAAATAAGGTGTTTTGAGCAAAGTTGACTTTTGCAAATTCATGAAAATTTCCCAAATTCTCCAATGCACAACTTGCTCTATTTTGATCATATGACCATGTTCTTGGACATTTTGGAAAGCTCTTGAAGTCCTCTAACCAATTCCTTTGGTCCCATGTCATTTGTATTTATATATCTCAAATTATAGCCTTTGACTCAAAGTGTACTTTTGTTGACTTTTGAATTTGACCTATAATGTAAAAATTGATAACTTTTTGTGAGAGCATTTCTTGAACTTGGAGTGTGAATATGGATTGTAGGAGATTGCATCCTCTTCAAAATGAGCATTGGATGGGATTTTTCTGACAAACCATGAAAAAGTTATGCCCTGGTCAAGATACAGTTGACTTTTCTACTGTCCAAAAATAGTAACTTTTTGCACCTTGATGATTTTTGAGCTATTCTTGTGGAATCATGATCAAGACTTGATCAAATGATGATTGTGGACTCAAAATAAGATGTTGACCAAAAATTCTGACTTTTGACTGCAAAATGACCATTTTGCCCTTGTAGTTGATTGTAGATCAAATGGGGCCTTTGATTGTGTAAATTGGCACTATGAGTCTTGAAACTTGGTATGTAGGTGCTAGAGAATGTATATAGGCCTATGAGACTTGATTGAACCATTGAGAACCCCAAATTCCTTTAAAGAACCAAAACCCTAATTTCAGCTGTCTTAGGAGGTGGTTTAACTGTCTACTTCTTGAGCCATCTTGAGTAATTTGAAGATTATTCTTGTCAAATCTTGAGGAATATGGGAGGGAAAATTTTCGGGTACAACAGTTGCCCCTGTTCAATCTTCTTAAACCTGAGGATGTAGATTGGCTTGTGTGCCTTTCGTGATCCGAAGGTGGAAGATGATTGAACACTAAAGTGCCCAGAAATTTGCACTCGCATGGTGTAGTATCAGCAATGTGATGTCGGGAATGGGATTACAGATGCCATTTGGGAGAGATGATGGATAGAAGGATGGGCTTATAGATGCCATCTGGATATTGTTGGTAGATATTTTTGTCTTGGTTGACAGGTTGTCTTCATTGACGAGTTGTCTTCATTGACGAGTTGTCTTCATTGACAGGTTGTCTCTATTGAAGGGTACTGGATGATTGTCAGAATTACATCTGCGTCTGGATCGTATCTGGACCGTATTTGAAATTGAGATCTGTATGAGTAGCAGAATGACCTCCATGTCTGGAACGTATCTGTACTGTAACTAGGATCTGGATAAGTGACAGAATGACTTCCGTGTCCGGAGTGTATCTGCACTTGAAGTTGATAGTTGAATCTGAATGAGAAATAGAATGGCTTCCATGTTTGGAGCATATCTAGTCTGTATCTAATTGCTGACGTCTGAATGAGTAGTAGAATGACCGCCGTGTCTGGGGTGTATCCATACTGTATCTGAGTGAGTGACAAAATGACATCCGAATCTGGATCGTATCTGGACCGTCTCTTGAATGAATCTGGAATAAGTATCAGAATGTCTCCATATCTGGGTCACATCTGAACCATCTCTAGAAGGAACCTGGAATAAGTATCAGAATGTCGCCATATCTGGGTCACATCTGAACCATCTCTAGAAGGAACCTGGAATAAGTATCAGAATGTCGCCATGCTTGGGTCACATCTGAACCATCTCTAGAAGGAATCTAGAATAAGTATCAGAATGTCGCCATGTCTGGGTCACATCTGAACCATCTCTAGAAGGAATCTGGAATATGTATCAGAATGTCGCCATGTCTGGGTCACATCTGAACTATCTCTTGCTCAATGGAGTAAACCGCTGAGGTTATAGAACTGGTCCGTACTATGACGGAGGAGAACATCAAGATCTAGGAACTGACTCGTGCTCAATGGAGTATACCGTTGAGGTTATAGTACTTGTCCACCCTATGATGTAGAGAAACTGTCGAGATTGAGAACCTTATCTGAACTTCAACCGAGGATAATCCGATTGAGATTTAAGAACTGGTCAGATCTTCGACTAAGCTGAGAACTTAACTGCATCTTTCCTGAAAGGTAAAGGTCAGTCACATGCAATGCATGAGATGGATCAAGCAATGATGTTCTCAACATAAATGAGATTTTACTCATATGATGCGTATATGCATGTATCATGATGTATGAAGATGTGATGTTTTAGCTGGGGAAAATAAATCCTGGAGCCGCTGGAGAATAAAGTTGAATTCTTCGTTTCCACTGGGGATGATGAATGAAGATGATTGTGCGAATAAACCTGCAGGAGGAAAGAACTCCGTTGGGGAATAAACTTGATGAAGAGATTACTCTGCGGAGAATTACTCTGTGGGGAAGAGATGTTCTGCTGAGATTTTAACGATAACTCCGCTGGGGATTCCGTTGATAAGCTTTGTTGGGGATTTTGATGATGAACTCCGCTGGGGATAGAAAGAACTTCGCTGGGGATGATCTTTCCGTTGCAATTTGCCGAGGATAATCCAGTTAGACTCTTGTGGGATAACCTTCTGAATATGGCTGGGGAGATGCACTTGTTCTCTGCAGGGGACAAGCTTCCAGAATCTACTGGGGAAGATGATTCAACTCTGGCGGGGAAGCTTTTTAGACTGTGTTGGGCAATGGCTCCACTGGGGGTATCTTGTATTCCACCGGGGAACATTTTTATATTCTGTCGAGGAATATTAAGACTGTCGGGGATGCTTGCTGAGGAATATCTGTATACTCCGATGGGGAATATTAAGATCTACTGGGGATACCCATCCTTTTTAGGGCTGATGGTAGATCAACTCTGCTTGGGGAGAGTATTGCTGATTTGTTCATAGTTGCAAGTCTCAGCGGGGAGAGCTACCATTCCTGTCTTACTCTCGGGAGTGAAGGCATCTTGGTCATATTCTTCAGCTGAATATATACCTTGGTACCTGGAGGACAGAGCAGTTTGTACAGTTCGGACAATTCTTATTGCCCTAGTTTCTGCGGGAGAAGAAGGCCTATGAGGTGCTTGATAACTGCCGACTGACAAATCTTCTTCTGGTAGGCAAGTGACAAGATGACGGGACATAGTCGTACGCTTTTGATCCCTAACTTTTGTCTGGACCGCCCTTTCGGGTTTTCAGTCCATCGGGATACCCTTTTTTGCCCAAGCCGCCTTTTCAGGTTTTCGACTTGCCGGGTGTACAGATTTTTTTTATTTCCATCCCTTATTTTTGCCCGAACCCTTTTGGTTCGCTGGGAAGCCCTTATTTTTGTCTAGGCCAGTCAACCTAGCGGGTCTTTGATTATGCGTAGTATTTTTTTTTACTATGTCCACGTTCTCAGAGCGCAGGGAGTTGTCACTGTCAGTAGTGTTGTGTCGCCATACTACCAGAAGATGTCTGATCATGCAAGATTCGTTGCTGGAATTCATGTCCAATGCCTCAAGTGACTCAGACGGAGATTTTCCCCTGGCTATTTGGCATTTTTGAGAGATTCTTTGAATCTTGACTTGACTGTCCCAGATGATAGACAATGATCATGCCGTGCCCCTTGATTGGAAGTGTTTTTCCACTTGAGGTGATCCTTTTTATTGAGAAGGCGTTTGTTCACTAGATATTCGTCGTGCGAATTTCTCTACTGTTTGAACAAATAGTCATATGCAAACAATATTATTTTAAGAATGCAAAGCTTATGTCTGTTTTGAAGTTCTTTGAAAATGCAGTTTTCAATAAAACAAGTGAATTTTTGTAAAATGTGATGTCAACTCAGGATTTTACAGCGAGCCCTACAGGAGTCAGGATACCTTTGGTAACAGTATGCTTTCGAACTAACCCATGCTTCAGCTAGGACTTTTAAGGGTTATAACGTGGCCTGGTTCACGGTTTAAGAAACAAAGGATAAAGGCTCAAATTTTATTTGTACCCACCCGTTCTTCGTGATGTTCTTCGATCCTAAACTCAGCTAATCGTGCATTAGATCTAGTTTGAGTCTTTGCTCTGATATTCCGGTGATGGTTCGGATACTGAAAGTTTATTTTGAATAGGCAGTCATTTCTTTTTTGTTGAGGGTTTGCAGGACCTCTTTCTTTTTTATTTTATTATCTCTGTCTTTTTTCCTGAACTGTTTCTTTTGTGATTACAGTCAGCGGGATGCCCCAATTTTGTAAGTCTCCTTCATAGGTTTTGACTTATTGGGCTTTCATTTTTTGAGAGATAATGTTTGCCTGTCTTTACGATTATACGGAACCATCACTGTCTTTTGTTTTGGAAGGACTCCTTTGATGCCATTCATTGTGCACCTGGATCAACTGAGAAGACTACCCTGCCCCAGGTTATAATTAAGGGTTTTAATTTTTTTGTGAAAAGAAAAACTCCAACTTCTTTGGCTCAAAGGGGTTGACTAGGGATTATCTTCCTTATAACTCCACTGTTTAGGATTTGAAACAATGCCTGTACTTCATCAGCGGGGTCTGTTCAAAAGCATACTACAAAGATGGTGGTATCATTTTCGTCCTCCTCCCTCAAAAGGCTTAGAATTTTTAATCGAGAGTTGAACATCACAAGAAATGAAAGTAATTTGAATATAGTGAATACGAATGGATTGATTCAAAACAGACATATGCAATGCATTGATGAAATAAAAAAGTTTGCCATGACAATAATTGTTTGAATAAGCAAAGAAAAATACAACTTGAAAATTCACATGAAACAAAAGCCTTCAATGATTTGGCATAGGAGCAGTGATTATGTTTGGAGTCTATGGAGGGTCAAACTGGATTTCTTTGGCATCAATCATGTCTTGGACCTTGTTCTTCAAGGCCCAATAGTTGTTTGTGTCATGTCCCGGACTGTCACAGTGGTATGCATACCTTTCATTGGGACGATAGGTAGGAGCGGAAGTGTTTGGATTCCGGAGAGGAGCCCTTAATGTAATCATCCCTGCCTTCAACATTTGTTGTAGCGCTTGAGTCAGTGACATGTTGATCTTAGTGAATTGTCTTTTAGGTGCGACCTCCTTACATTGATGCCCCTGTCTTTGTTGAGCAGGCGTAGGATTAGAGATCAAGATTTCTCCTACGCGTTTGTCATGACGACTCTTTTGACCATACACATCATTTGACTCTTTCTTCCCATTGTAGGGCTTTTTCTGAGCATCAGAAGGTGTAGCTTCTTGAATCTTCCCACTTTTGATGCCAGCTTCAATTCTCTCCCCAGTCAAGATAAGGTCTGTAAACCCGGCTGAAGAGTTTCCAATCAAATGGTTAAAGAATGGACCAGACAGGGTCCCCAGAAACATATCAACTAGCTCACGATCAGTCAAAGGTGGCTGCACCCTTCCGGCCAGGTCCCTCCATTTTTGGGCGTACTCTTTAAATCCTTCACCCGTCCCTAGTGACATACCCTGGAGTTGGGTACGCGTAGGAGCGAGGTCGGAATTATATTGATACTGCTTATAGAACGCAGTAGCCAAATCCTCCCAGTTACGAATACTGGCTCCATCCAGCTGATAGAACCATTCGAGTTGAGTCCCTGAAAGACTATCCTGGAAGAAATGGATCCACAAATTCTTGTCAGAAGTGTAAGGTTGGATCTTCCTTACATACGACCGGAGGTGCAGCTTTGGGCAGGAGGCTCCGTCATATTTGGCAAAGGCTGGTGCCTTAAACTTATGTGGAATCACCACCCCAGAGGATAAGCCTAAGTCTCCAAAGTCGAACCTGGGCACATTCTGTATCTCCATGGCGCTCAAACGGTCCTCCAACTGTTTATACCTATCCTCAGTAGGAGGATACTGTTCTTCATCATAATCTGTCTCGTTGTCGGAGACCACGGGACTAGGAACCCTTCTCTCTTGTGGACTGTCTTTGCCTACAGATGAGGTAGTCAGCTCAACCTCATTCTGTAATCCATTCCCAAATCTGCGTCCAGTGTTGAACAAGACGGTCCTCTTCTTCTTCTTCTTCAGAATCAGAGTCTTCAACTCCTGTTGACCCTTGGCTAGGCTCATAACCAACTCTTGGAACTGGGCGCTCTGGGCCTGGAGGGCCTTGATAGCTTGTTCAGTGGAAGGTTCAGTAGACATGATGATTGCTGAAATAAACAGCGAAGAAGATAAGTGACCTATAAAAAGGGTACTTGTTATGCATATGATGAATGGTATGCTATTTATGCAATGCATTCAAGGGTTCGAAAATTCAAATTCGTTGCAGACAAAAAGGAACACACATCATATTAAGAAGTAATTTGTTTAGTACATCAGTGCCTCATGGGCGAAATATTACAAAATACTTAATGTAAAAAGACATTGCGAATCCTTTTTGGAGCGATGTAAGTGTTGAGGGTCTCTTCCTCGTGAAGTTGGCGGGTGAGCTCCAAAACCTTCTTCTCACTGGCATGTAAGCTGGCTTCAAAAGCATTTCGTTCTTCCTTGAGTTGGATCCAGCTCTTTTGCATTTCTTCCCATGATGTTGGCATGTCAGGATGTAGAATGGTGTATGGAACCTCTCCTTCCATAACAGGCTCCTTGATCAAGGGGAGAATGTGAGGATATGGCATCATAAGCTTCTGGGAGCGGGTTTGTACCCACTTGAGGTAAGGCTCAAGGGGGATGGAATTCTTGTGCCCCAGTGTCTTACTATCTACCTTGTTAGGCATCCTCCAGGCTCTGATGAACCTTTGTCGAAGTCCTTGCGCATCGTTGTCGAAGTCAAAAACTATGTCAGGAATCAGCATGTCATGAGGGCCATCCCTCCGAGCATATCCAAATTGTCTCAAGGCTAGACAGGGGTTGTAGGTAATGCCTCCTCTAATTCCAAGTAAAGGAACATTAGGAAATTCTCCGTAACGATCAATGATAATGACATTTTCTCTGGACCGAGAACACCAATGTATATCAGAATGTGTGAGGGTCATCAATCGTTGTGACCACCTTAAACCCTGCTCGTTCTTCAAAACTGATTGCGGAAGGTGAGAAATAAACCACCTTGCCAGGAGAGGAGTACAGCACATGAGAACACCTCCTTTTCTCATTGTTCGTGTGTAAAATGAGTGGAGGATGTCCCCAAGCAATGTAGGTATGGGATTCCTGGACATAAAAATCTTGACAGCATTCACATCTATAAGTTGATCAGGATTTGGGAACAACACCAACCCATAGACAAGGAGTGCCACAATCTCTTCAAAGGCTTGTAGGTCGAGAGAATTCCAACATTCTTGTGCCTTCTCAAACAGGAACTTTGCCAAGAATCCCTTGATACCACTTCTGATTTTCCAATGCCCCTTGATGTCAGATGGTTGCAGACGTAATGCTTGAGCAACATCTTCAAGTTTTGGTTCCTTTTTTGTACCGTTGTAGGGTAGTTGACTAAGAATAGGAATTCTCAGAAGTTGAGAAAATTCCTCCAAAGTAGGCACCAATTGATAATCAGGGAATGTAAAACAGTGGTGTAGGGGGTCAAAGAACTGGAAGAGAATTTTTATCATATCTTCTTCAATGTTGGTGTTGACCAAGCTGAGGAGTCTACCATGTCTTTCACTGAAGAGAGAGTTCTCGGGAATCCTGGATGTAAGCTCCTTGAGTTGAGGAGGGATCCTTACAAGGTTGACCTAAATTGTTTTCCTGCAGAGAGACTCCATGTCCTACAAAACAAGAACAAAGATGAAGATCTGAACTCTTGAAATGATTAGCAGATGCATATGATGCTTTATGATGTTATGTACATGGATGCAAAAGTAAGCAAGTGTATATACAGGCAGTCATATTCACACAAAGAAAACAAGTCCTTAGGTTTAGGCTTGCATGGGGTTTGTAGGTAAGTACCCTCTTGAAGTTAGTTGGCTCAAAACTTGTCCTATATATAGTAACCGGGTTCTAAGGAGCTCAATATCATTGGATTGTTTTCTATGTTCATTGTTTTGATTTAGCCACTTAATTGGCGACCAAAATATTCCAAGAAAACAACCCTCAATGAGTGTAGTATCGAGTATCTACCAACTTCGGACTGCACCAAAGTCGGTCATCTCACTACCCCTAAAAAGGCCAGGATGGTCAAGTAAGGTTCTAAGGTCAGTTGATGCTTCGCGACACCACGCGGCGGCCCCGTACTCTCCTTGACTTGACTCAAGGGTTACCGGTACTCACCAAAGTGCCACATCAACATAGCTACTGCTTCAACCATGTCGGTGTACCCCGCACAGTTCCCTCACAGTTTGTTGCTACTTCTAAAGGGTATCCCCAGATCCGGGTTAGGATCTATAAAACTCTGATACAAGCCCACAAAGTTTAAAGCATACAAAGCATACAATTGAAAACACAAGTTATCTAATCCTAAGGTACACCTCACTTATAAAGTCCCCAGCAGAGTCGCCAGTTCTGTGATCAGTGGGAATAGAACTGACTGTTTTCGGAATGCTGGTTCGCGTTTGCGTTTGTTTTTGCAAAATGTCGCGGTAAACAAGAGTCGCCATCGTCTTTTATTTTATCCAACAAGGAAAGGACAAAAGCACAGAAAAATTCCTTTTCGAGATGTTTCTCGGGTTCGGGAGGTAGATTATAGAAAGGGAAGGTGTTAGCACCCTTTCTATCCGTGGTTATCCACGGGCTCTTAGGTACTTGCTCACTATGTTTTCAAAAAGTTTTTCTTTTCTTGTGTTTGTGGGTTTTGAAAAGAGTTTTGTTTGAAAACTTCGATGTAACTCTTGTTTCTGTCCTCAAGAGTGTATGAAGTGTTGTTGAAAACTTTGTTTGAAAAGTGTAAGTGCGAAAAGTTTTGTTTTTGTTTTCAAAAGAGCAAGTACTTAAGAACATCTACCTACTCAAAAAGGAATTAATGTGCAAATGTCCTTTAGACAATGCTATCCCACTATTGAGGAGTAGGTAGCACCGTCGTTGGAGTTTTCGGGTCAATTCGATTTAAGGGACATGTGGTCACTAAAGCAATGTTAGGACGCCTTAGCGGTAACCCTAATGTCTTAGATCATTTTATCCGAGGCAACCGTTTCGAGGCAACTTATGATCTTTGGACAAAAGGACGACCTCTAAAACTTCCTATACTCAATGACCACGTTCGAGGCAACCAAGTGAGGTGTACCCTAAGAGTGGCACGTGCGAGTGTATTGTTTTTCAGTTAATTTTATCTTTGTACATGTTAGGGTGAGCTACGATTGATTTTATTTTAAGGATAAGTCTTGTCATGCATATCCTAATTAGCATACATCTAGCAGTTAATAGTTGCGGAAAATAAAGCTAAGCTATTACAAGGCGTCGGGTATTTACATCGCCAAAAGCAACCCTTGAAAAGTAAATTGCGGAAAATAAATAAAAGCGATAAAAAGGTCCTAATTAAAGCTATTACATCCTCGGAGCAAATACAATTATATGATGAAAAATATTAATCAAGAACAATCACACGCGCGAGGAAAAAAATTGAATCGGAGAGTCTTTAGGGTTTTGACCCTTTTTTTGAGAAAGAAGGAAGTTTTTGTTATTTATGAATTTAATTAAATTAAACCTAAAACTAATTAATTAATAAAAAAGAAATATTTTTGGTTTTTTTGAATGTTTAAGAAAATAAAAATAAAAGGATTAAAATTGTCAAGAACCCTAATTTCTACATTGGTTTTAGATTTATTGTGAAAATATTAAAATTAACCTAATTAAAAACTAAATTAATTGTGTTAGTGTTTATTTACAAAAAATAATAAATTAAGGGTGAAATTAATAAATAATAATAAAAAATATTTTACTTTAGTTTTCTGATTTTATTATGAAAAAATTAATTTGGTTAATTAAATAATAATAATAATAATTAGTAAAACAATTAAATGAAAAAAAATATAAAAAGAAGAAAAAGGAATAAACCCAGGGGGATGCTGGCCCAATTTTGGAGGTGTCTTTGGAATTTTTAGGCCCATTTACATTCCAGCCACGTTGACCATGGCCATCCCATGCATAGGCGTTGACTAGAGACTATGGTGAGGACTCCACTCATATCCACTAGATCTGAATTTGAAGACATCTGGCGCTTGGAGGTTAGAGGCGCATGGTAATCTTCATACCTGGCAGTCCATTGGAATATGCACAAGAAAATAATAATAAGAATTTTGAGGGACCTGGGATTCGAACCCAGGTCCCAATAGCCTTTCAATCCACCTGCTTGCCAATCCAACTACCGCGTTTATTCATTATGAGAAGAACAAATAAACATAATATGAAAAAATCAATTAATATGCTGAAATTATGAAAAACGCGCTAAGATTTAAAACTGGCCAATCAGGTGACAACACGCCCTCGTCTTCAAACTTGGACCTGTATGAAATAGAATCAGATAGCGGGGGGTTTTAACCCCCACTAATTCCTGCAATAAAAAATAGCGATTAGAAGCACAGTGCACATAAATATTTCGCGAGGTATTGGTCTTGTTCGTCTGAGTCTCACGATCTCAACCATATGTCTCACTAGTCCTAATTTTTCCTGGATTGAAAAGCCCTAATTTAGAGCTCAAGAACCCTAGAAATTCAGTTATGGCATCTTTTGATTCAGGGCGTTTCAGTTCAATTAAATCATTCCATCAGCTTCATATGGTTTCTAGCAATGCAAAACAATCAAGAAAACATGTTAAATGTGCATGAATTAAGCAATACGATTTTGAATAACATGTGCAAACTGTGAAACTGTCTAGGACGATTCTTTGAGCTTTAAGGCCTGAGTTTGATTGCAAAACGTTCCTAGAACCTCCTGCAATGTATTTGAATCAACAAGAACCCTGAATCGCCTTAAAATGCAAAAATCAGTTTTCAATTTTCATGGAATTTCTTGAATATGGCAGGGTCGTTTCTGCAGCTTTCTCCCGTCCTTTTGATCAGGGTTAGCTTGCTTATGTATATGGAAATTGAATTAGGTCAAAAATCTGGGCCAATATCCATTGCATTGATGATTGAATCTTTGATTGGAAATCAAATATTTTTGATTCTTCATGATTGAACAAAGTTGCCAATTTTGGATTTTTTGATATCTTTGACTTGTGCACGAATTTGCCAGCATGTTTAGGTCATATTTGCTTCACAAAAAGATTTAAAAAACAAATCTTCTATTTTCCTATAATTTAAATTGATTAAATGAATTAATATTAATTAAAAATCCAATTAATCAATAAAAATAAGAAAATAAATCCAATTAATCTTGATGGGTCGTGCATAGGTCATGGGTGAAGTTTCAAGAAGAGATTTGAGGCCCATTAGCAAAAATAAGTTGTTTTGAGCAAAGTTGACTTTTGCAAATTCATGAAAATTTCTCAACTTCTCCAATGCACAACTTGCTCAATTTTGATCATATGACCATGTTCTTGGACATTTTGGAAATCTCTTGAAGTCCTCTAACCAATGCCTTTGGTCCCATGTCATTTGGATTTAACAATCTCAAATTATGGCCTTTGACTCAAAGTGTACTTTTGTTGACTTTTGAATTTGACCTATAATGTAAAAATTGATAACTTTTTGTGAGAGCATTTCTTGAACTTGGAGTGTGAAGATGGATTGTAGGAGATTGCATCCTCTTCAAAATGATCATTGGATGGGATTTTTATGACAAACCATGAAAAAGTTATGCCCTGGTCAAGATACAGTTGACTTTTCTACTGTCCAAAAATAGTAACTTTTTGCACCTTGATGATTTTTGAGCTATTCTTGTGGAATCATGATCTAGACTTGATAAAATGATGATTGTGGACTCAAAATAAGATGTTGACCAAAAATTCTGATTTTTGACTGTAAAATGACCATTTTGCCCTTACAGTTGACTGTAGATCAAATGGGGCCTTTGATTGTGTAAATTGGCACTATGAGTCTTGAAACTTGGTATGTAGGTGCTAGAGAATGTATATAGGCCTATGAGACTTGATTGAACCATTGAGAACCCTAAATTCCTTGAAAGAACCAAAACCCTAATTTCAGCTATCTTAGGAGGTGGTTTGATTGTCTACTTCTTGAGCCATCTTGAGTAATTTGAAGATTATTCTTGTCAAATCTTGAGGAATATGGGAGGGAAAATTTTGGGGTACAACAGTTGTGTTTATAGAGGATTCCATTACTGAGGAAGAACTTTGCAGCAAACCTTCTCAGAAATTTCTTGTCATTGACAGATGCCCCCTCGGGGTATTCTTGAGCCTCGAGATACCTTTTGACTTCGTGAAACCAGGGTTTGTTTGCCACTTCTTCGGTATCGATTTCACAACAATGCGCTGGTTCATCCAACCTCTCAATGGTGATTTGGGGAGCTTCATTGTCCCACCTGACCTTGAACATTGACGACATAGTAGCTAGTGTGTCTGCTAACTAATTATTTTCTCGTGGGAAATGTTCAAAAGTGATCTCTTAAAAGTGCGGCAGCAGTGTCAGTACATACTCTTTGTAAGGAATAAGGTTCGGGTGCTTCATATCCCACTCTCATTTGATCTGACATATCACCAAAGCGGAATCCCCGAATACACTCAAGAACTTGATCCTTAGGTCAATAGCAGCTCTAAGACCCATGATGCATGCTTCATACTCCGCCATGTTGTTGGTACAGTTGAAACATAATCGGGTTGTGAATGGAGTATGACAGCCCTCGGGAGATATGATTACAGCGCCAATGCCGTTACCCAGTGCGTTTGAGGCTCCATCAAAAAACATAGACCATCGGGATCCTTCCTCGGGTCCTTCATCCGGTCCAGGTTCTTCATAGTCAGTCACCAGCATAATATTCTCATCCGGGAACTCAAAATTCATGGACTGGTAGTCATCCACGGCCTGATGAGCCAAATGATCAGCCAATACACTCCCCTTTATTGCTTTCTGGGTTGTAAATTGTATGTCGTACTCAATTAAGATCACCTGCCATCGTGTTATTCTTCTGGAGAGTGCAGGCTTCTCAAAAATGTACTTGATCAGATCCATCTTCGATATCAACAAGGTAGTGTGGGTCAACATATACTGTCTTAGTCGACTAGCAGCCCATGCCAAAGCGCGGAAAGTTTCCTCGAGTAGTGAGTATCTTGTCTCCCAATTAGTAAACTTTTTGCTAAGATAGTATATTGCGTGCTCTTTTCGACCAGACTCGTCATGCTGCCTCAGCACACACCCCATTTAATTGTCTAGCACTGTTAGGTACAAAATCAAAGGTCTTCCTTCAACCGGAGGCATCAGAATTGGTGGTTCCTTAAGGTATTCCTTAATCTTTTGAAAGCGGTTTGGCATTCATCATTCCACTTTACCACTTGATCTTTCTTCAGAAGCTTGAAGATTGGATCACAAGTAGCGGTCAGATGTGAAATGAAACTGGCGATATAGTTCAGGCGTCCCAAGAAACCTCTAACTTCCTTCTCTGTACGGGGAACCGGCATCTCTTGTATGGCTTTTACCTTCGCAGGGTCTACCTGAATACCCTTGTCACTGACATTGAAACCCAGAAGTTTACTATACCTTACCCCGAAGGTGTACTTGTTCGGATTCAACCTTAGCTTATATATCTTCAACCTGTTGAACAACTTTTGTAGATGATCAAGGTGCTCTTTCTCAGTTTGTGATCTGGCTATCATGTCATCAACATAGACTTCGATCTCGTGGTGAATCATATCATGGAACAAAGAAACCATGGAGCGCTGATAAATTTCCCCATCATTCTTCAACCCAAAAGGCATCACCTTGTAGAAGAAGGTGCCCCACTGCGTGACGAAGGTTGTCTTCTCCATGTCTTCAGGAGACATCTTGATCTGGTTGTAGCCAGAGAAACCATCCATGAAGGAGAAGATTTTATGTTGCACGGTGTTGTCAACCAGAACGTCAATGTGAGGAAGTGGGAAGTCATCCTTGGGGCTTGCCCTATTCAGATCTTTTTAATCCATACACATGCGTACCTTACCGTTCTTCTTAGGTACCAGAACGACGTTAGCAACCCACTATGGATAAGAAGTTACAACTAGGAATCCTGCGTCGAACTATTTCATGACCTCTACCTTTATCTTCTCTGACATTTCGGGACGCATACGACGGACCTTCTGTTTAACCGGAGGACAATCTTCTTTGGTCGGCAGACAATGAACCACAATATTAGTGTCTAAACCTAGCATGTCTTCATATGACCAGGAAAAGATCTCAACATAGTCGTGCAACATTTGTATAAACTACTGTTTGACCTTAACCTCCAAATTTTCGCCGATCTTGACTTCTTTTATGTCTATCTTCGTGCCCAGGTTTATCGTCTCAACCGGCTCTTCATAAGGCTGTATGGACCTTTCTTCCTGCTGTAATAGTCTAGAAATCTCTCCAGGCACCTCACAATCATCCTCACCTTCGTCTTTGGCTTGGTTGATCGGATTTTTGAAGTTATAACTGGCAATAGCAGAGCTGTTATCAATGGGATCCAGAGTGGATATGGATCTGCAGTATGATACGTGAGTATGTGTAAGAGAGTAGCTGTTTTGATAAAGTGAAAACAGAAAAGAAAAAACAGAGAGCGCAAAATTTATATGCAAGAAACGTCCAATGCTTTATTAATGATATATGAAATGACAAATAATAGCCCTCGCAAGCAAAGCCAATGTGCCTCGGTCAAGGCACAAGGCCGTAAAGTTTTAAATTTTTTATTACAAATCTCAAAACAAGTAGGACAATTACTGCGAAATAAAAGAACCTAGTATAAAGTCCCTAGCCGTCCAGTTACTCGGTCCACCGTTGGTAGTTGGGTAGATCCAGCTGTCAATGTCTGAGTATTCCTCGCTGTCTTCAATGGCATTAATTCCCCAATTATTGATGTGTAGGAGAGGTCCTCCCGCCCGAGTGCGTCGAACAACCCTTTGAGCCCCTATAGTAAAGCCCAAACCAAATTTGTCACAGATGCACCACAGCGACCGTGTGAAGATGCAGTTCGGAATGCATCAAGAGATACCAAGTGATCCAACAGATTTGTCTCCCTGGCATCTAAAAAGGGTCGACGCCCAGTGGGGTCTTACCAACTGGAAAGACTTTGCTCCGGAATGGTGTAAAATGTGGCAAAGGCGTCACCGCTACATCTTGCAATCCCCGGTTTTCCTTACTCAAGGTAACATGCGACACACTGATCAATATATGTCGTGGTACAGGTCGGTTAGTAACCCAGAAATGTACGTGTCTCATCCGAGGTACTTGGTTGACCCACGCACACAATGGGCACAACCCTCGATTCCCCATCAACAAACCCAAAATCCATCAACCTCAAACCAACCCCCAAGAAGAAACAGACCAACAAACACACAACCACATTCCCCACCACAACACAACTACAATCAAATGCCGTACTACCAACCACAATCACCACCAAACTACCAATACCCGAATATGCCTCAAACCCACCCACAATACCAACCCCAATACCAGCACACCCACATACCCCAGACACAATTTCAGTCTTCCACATATCCCAATATGGCGCCCTCAACATCCAGCCTTAGCCCTGATATGGGAATGTCAGAAGATTATGACCAAGCCGACCAAACCTACCATCAACCACCATATCACCAAACAACCCAACATCCACAATACCAAACACCCCAAGATCCATTTCCTTTCTACCCCCCATACTCAGACGACCAATGCTACCGGCCAACCATGGAACCCCACCCACCGCCAACACGACCAAACTTTGAGGGTATGGGTAACCGACTGTACCAGAGCGGATCTTCGAGATATGGAGATGTTACTGATTTTATGGATTCGGATCGCATTGACTTCGCTGGGCCATCGACCTTTCTTCAGTAGGAAACGAGACGGCACCCGGCAAGAGAAAGGCGAGGACGGGGATGCGGAACCGGGGGTCATTACCGGGTTCCGGGGGATCACTGATGTATCTTTTCCCAGTATTTTTTGTATCCATTTTTTTTACTGTTCTTTTAATGTAAAACAGTTGAATGTAATTTTTTTTTTAAATAATAAATCCATTTTGTTGATCTCTGTCTAATAGGCAACGCACAGGAAAGAAAATAAAAAAAAATGTTTGCCCTAATTTTGTACATAGGCGCCATCTCACTTGGCTTAGGGCATTCCCTAAGCACTTAGGCGCCAAGTGAGATGGCGCCTCCCTTAAAAAAGGAGGTGCATGCGCCAATTGAGATGGCTCCTCCTTTGTGGAGCCATCTCAAACATGGTTATTTGCGTAATTTTTTCCGAAACCCGGTTATTTACGAAATATTTTTTTAATACATGGTTATTAATAAAAAAAATTCTGAAATCAGGGAGCTGACCCCAATTGGTACACCCACCTTCTTCAACTACAACCATGGCATCCTTGAGAGAAGCCATCTTCAGAGGAGGTTTGTTGCTGGTAGTAGTTTAAGTCGATGCCAAGATGTGAGGGACCTCTTTGAAGTTCTGACAAGGAGTTTTTATGAATTCCCCGTCCATTTCTATGTAGCAGAAGGAATTGAGGTGGCTCACCATATACTCCTCTTCACCCCGCACGATGACAATCTTCCCTTTTACCGGATACTTCAGCATTTGGTGTAGTGTGGCAGTATTTACCCCAGCCTTGTGGATCCAAGGACGACCCAACAAACAAGAATACGACGGCCTAATGTCCATCACATAGAAGGTGGACCCAAAGGTCTGAGAACCCACTTTTACAGGGATGTACACCTCCCCGTGCACCATTCTTTTTGACCCATCAAAAGCCCTTACCACAATGTTACTAGGCTTTAAAGTCAAACCCTTGCAATTCAACCGGTCCAACGCCTTCTTGGGCAGAACATTCAGCAAAGACCCAGTATCTACCAGCACATGAGCCATAGTGGTGCCCCTGCATTCAATCGAGAAATGCAGAGCATCATTATGCTTCCTTCCCTTCGGTGTCAAGTCTGCATCTGAAAAACCCAGCCCATTGTCAGCAGTCTGGCTGGCCATGCAATCTTTAAATTGATTAACTGAAGTCTCTTGCGGCACATGCGCAGTTTTGAGGAATGAGATCAAAGCCTTTGCATGAGCCTCGGAGCACAACAATAGGGATAACATGGATATCTTTGAGGGGGTATGCCCCAGCTGCTCGACCACATTGTAGTGGCTCTTTTTGATTATTTTCAATATTTCCTCCATCTCTTGCTTAGTGGCTTCCACAACAATTTTTCTAGGCGCCTCCATCCGGGCAGGCTCACCTATAACTTCTTTTCCACGGGTATCAGACGATTCGCCGACAGGGGTAATAATTGGAGTAAGAACAGGAGTCGTAGTTGATGTACCAACACGAACAACAGATGGAATGACAATAGGCCTGTTAACAGTCTTAGGGGAAATCTCAGGAGAGAAGATCCTTCCACTTCGGGTAACCTTGCTGGTCCTGACAATGTTACCAATATCAGGATCATCCTCTTCATTTTTCAAATCTTGTTTGATACCATGATAGTACACATCGACACCATAATGCCAAGGGACAGCTTTGTCCGAGACGTACGGGACAGGACCAGGAACAGTGATTATTAGCGGAGCGATTCTTGGAGTAGATGTAATCCTAACAGGTCTTCTCGAGGAGACCTTGGAAGGATTGGCGGAAATGGTTATAATGGCAATGTCTTCAGATGGAACAATGGGAACCAAAGTTTTCTTGAACAGAATTTCTTTGCTATCCATCAGGCGTTGAACACCTGACTTTAGCAAATGGCAACCAGAAGGTAGAAATGAACACATGTGGCAACCTTCACCACAACCCGGAAATAAACCAGCCAATAGAAAATTCTTATTCACAGTCATGAGAGGAGTAGAAACATCATCCACCAAGGTCACAAACAAGTCGGTATCAACAACATTAATTCCATGACCGTGCTTAGGCATGGGAGCAGTTATGACATTGGGCTTTTCCGGAGCATCAAACTCAATTTCCTTGGCTTCGATCAGATCCTGTACCTTATTTCTTAGAGCCCAATGGTCGTTGGTGTCGTGGCCAGGACTCTCAGAATGATAAACACACCGATCATTTGGATTAAATCGGGGAGATATGGTGTTCGGATTCTTTGGAGCCTCTTTCAAGGTTGCCAAGTTGGATCTCAGCAGATGAGGTAGAACTTCAGCCAATGTTATATTGATTCAGGTAAACTGCCGTTGTGGTCTTTCCGCCCTTTGTTGATTGTTGTGTTGTGGAGAAACTGTAGGCCTAGGTATCATTACGGCACTTACTGTCTGATGATGTTCAGCTCTGTTTTGGCCCCTCAGGCTATAGATGGCACTGGCTTCCTTCTTACCAGCAAAAGGCTTCTTTACCGAACTCGAAGAGGCATCCTTCTGTATCTTGCCGCTTCGAATCCCAACTTCTACTCTCTCTCCAGTCAGAATCAACTCAGTGAATCCAGCTGACGAGCTGCCGATCAAATGATTAAAGAATGGACCAAATAGAATCCCCAAAAACATATCAACCAACTCCCTATCAGACAACGGGGGTTGGACTCTTCCAACCAAGTCTCTCCACTTATGTGCGTAGTCCTTAAAGCCTTCACTCGCCCCCATTGACATACTCTGGAGTTGAGTACGAGTAGGAGCAAGGTCGGTGTTGTATTGATACTGCTTATAGAAAGCAGCAGCCATATCTTCCCAATTTCGGACATTGTCTCTCTCCAGTTGATAGAACCATTCAAGTTGAGTCCCTGACAGACTATCTTGAAAAAATGAACCCACAAATTTTTATCAGCGGTGTGGGATGGATCTTTCTCACATAAGAGCAGAGATGGAGTTTTGGGCAGGACACCCCATCATACTTTGCAAAAATTGGAGCTTTGAACTTCTATGGGATGACCAATCCCGACACCAACCCCAATTGTTCGAAATCCAGCCCAAGTATCCTCTGAACTTCCATAGACTCAAGTGATCTTCCAACTGCTTGTATATATCCTCAGTGGGAGAATACTGCTCATCATTGTAGTCGGTATCATTGTTAGAAACATCAGGACTGGGGTCCTTCTCCCTTGTCTCCTCTTCTTGATTCTCCCCTTCCTTGGATGAAGAGGTCAGATCGACTTGTTTCTTCAACGGCCCTCTAAACCTTCTGCCCATATTCAGAATACCGGCAACCTTCTTCTTTTTCTTTTTCTCCTTCAGGATGAGGGCTTTCAGATCCTCCTGCCCTTTCGCAAGATTTATGAACATTTGTTGGAATTGGGCATTTTGTGCCTGAAGATCCTTGATGCTTTGTTCGGAAGACATTTCTGCTGAAATAAACAGCGAAGAAGATGAGAAACCTGTAATGGTACCTGTACATGCAATGCTATGAATGGGATGTGTATGCAATGATTTCAAAGACTTTGGGAAATTTAAATTTGCTAACCAAAATAAAACAAAGATTTTATTAGTTGAATTTAAAGTTCAAATTCCTTTTAGGCGTTACAATTAAAAACAAATCTAAAACTAGAAAAGAAATCAAAATTCCCATGGATGCTTCCTCTTCATGCCGAGATAGACATTGAGTCCTCTTTCCTCATGGAGCTTCTTTATGAGCTCTAAAACCTTTATCTCCCGGGCATAGAACTGATCCCTGTAATTATCCCGCTCTTTCATCAACTGAATCCATGACCTCTGTAATTCTCCAAGATCACTGGGCATATCAGGAAAGAGAATCGTGTAAGGAATACCCCCCCCCCCCCGTCAGTAGTGGGTTCCATTATCACTGGTAGAACGTCCATATAAGGCACTATAAGTTTCTGGGCGCGAGCTCGTACCCATTGGAGAAAGGGTTCCATGGGAATGGAAGCCTTTGTCCCCAAAGCCTTGGCACCAGACCTGTTTACCATGCCACAAGCTCTTATGAACCTCCGACGATACTCTCGAACATGATCCTCATAGTTGAATACAATGCCATCGATAAGTAACTCATGGGAACCATCTCTTCGAGCGTAACCAAATTGTCGTAGAGCAAAACAAGGATTGTAGGTTATACCCCCTCTAATGCCAAGTAAAGGGACATTAGGGTACTCCCTACAGCGGTCAATAATAGCAGTGTTTTCCATAGCTCGGGAACACCAGAGAATATCCATGTGAGCGAGTGAAATTATCCTTTGTGACCAACCCACACCTTCTTCATTTTTCAGTACGGACTTAGGGAGGTGAGAAATAAACCACCTCGACAGCAATGACATGCAGCACATAAGAACCCCTCTTCTCTTCATGGTACGAGTATGGAGAGCGTGCAAAATATCTCCGATTAAGGTAGGCACAGGGTTGCGAGAGAGGAAGATCTTGATAGCATTCACATTTATGAATAAGTCTGGATTAGGGAATAGTACTAACCCATAGATTATAAGGGCCAAGACCTCCTTAAAAGCCTGAAAATCCATATCATCCCAAAACAGTTGGGCCTTGTCTATCAGGAACTTAGCTAGAAAACCCTTGGCTCTGCTTCTTGTTTCCCAATTAGATACCACGTCGGCCCGTTTCAGATGCAAAGCTAAGGCAATCGCTTCTGGCTTAGGAACTTCTTCCAAACCTATGAAGGGAAACTGTTCAAGGATGGGTATATCCAACAGCTAAGAGAATTCTTCCATGGTAGGCACCAACTGATAGTATGGAAAGGTGAAGCCGTGGTGCTTGGGATCAAAGAACTGAAAGAGTACACTCATCATCTTTTCATCAAAGTTTGAAGTAACCAGGTTGAGAAGTCGACCATGTCTCTTAGTGAATGCAGAAGTTTCGGAAACCTTTGATACTAGCTCTTTGAGTTGGGAAGGTATCTTTACAAAGGTGATTCAGATAGTGTTTCTACAAACGGAAGCCATGATCTACAAAACAGAACAAAGATAAATTCCCTTGGTCCTTGAAATGGTTAGTGCAATAAGAATGAATGCTATGTTATGATGGTTGATGTCATGATAAACCACAGGTATCGCAAACACGGACAAATCACACCAAGCTTTTAGGTTTAAGGCTTGCATGAGGTTAAAGGTCATACCCTCTTGAGGTTTAGTTGGTTTCAAACCTGTCTTAAAAAGTAACCGGGTTCTAAAGATTCTCAATATCACTGACCATCCTTTATCGGGCATTGTTTCAGCTCAGGAAATCTTTTCTTGCGGCCGAAATATCCCGAAAGAATGATCTCAATGAGTGTAGCATCGAGTATCAACCAATCCTCAGCTCTATATTGAGGCCGGCTATCTCACTACTTTCTAATGGCCAAGTCTGTTCAACTAAGGTTCTAAGGTCCGTTAGTGCTTCACGACACCACGCGGCGGCCCCGTATTCTCCTCGTTTCCCCACGAAGGATACCGATACCAACCAAAGTACCACACTAACATAGCCATCGCTTAAACCATATCGGTCTACACCGTACAATCTCCATGATCTATTGTTGTTTACCTAAAAAGTGCTCCTAGATCCGAGTATAGGATCTATAGTAACCCAAGCAGAACCCTTTAAGAATAAAGCAAACAAACAAGAAAGCAATTTTGAAATAACCTAGATCCTAAGGTAAATCCCATTTTATTTAAATCCCCACCAGAGTCGCCAGTTCTTTGATACGGTGGCAGAACCGACTGTTATACTGGTTTGCATTTTGTATTCGCAAATGTCGCGGTAAGCAAGAGTCGCCTCCAAATTTTATTTCATCCAGCAAAGGAAAAGGAAAAAGAACAGAAAAAAACCTTTTTCGAGAATATTTCTGAGTACGGGGGGTAGATTATAGAAAGGGAAGGTGTTTGCACCCTTTCTATCCATGGTTTTCCATGGGCTCTTAGGTACTTGCTCATATTTAAAATTTCTTGTGTGTGTTTGTTTTGAAAAAGTTTTACTTTGTAATAACCCTTGTATCAGTCCTCAAGAGTGTGACGAAGCTGTTTTTAAAATTGTTTTGAAAATTGTTTTGAAAAAGTGTTTGTGTGAAAAGTTTTGTTTGATTGATTGAGCAAGTACTTAAGAGTTTTCTACCTACTCGAAAAAAGTCTATTCATTTTCCTTTTTACAACTCAATCCCATTATTGAGAAATAGGCAACATCGTCATTGGAGTTTTAAGGGACGTTTGAAGGGACAGATACGGTCACAAAAGCAATGTTAGGGAATTTTAGCAACCCTCGTAAAGCCTTAAAGATCTTTTCCGAGGCAACATCCGAATGGGTCATTTGAGATCTTTAGGGGCTAGAGGACGACCACTAATAAACCCTATACTTCATGACCGTTTAACCGAAGGCAACCGGAGTGGAGTAAACCCTAGGAGTGAGCATGTGCGAGTGAATTTTTTCAGTTAATTTGTCTTTGCACATTTAGGGTTTTCTACCGTTTTAATTTTCAAGTATTCTTTCCATACAATCCTATTAGCATTCATCTAACACTTTATAATTGCGGAAATTAAAATGCTGAAAGTTTAAAGTTCTAGCTATTACATGGCTTTCACAGATACATAATTATTTTTGACTGTAAAATAAAAGACGGAATTAAAACCTAATTAAAGCTATTACAACCTCAGAGCAATTACAATAATAATAAAAAGTAATTAGAACGCGTGCGACGAATTAAATTCTAGGACGATTACAAAACCTAAAAAATCTAATTTGAGAAAATATTTAAGTTATTTTTTTTTAAGAAAAAATTAATTATATACAAAAGTAAACCCTAATTTCTAATTGATTTTAATTACAAAAATAAGATTTAATTGCCCTAATTTAATTGAATTAATTAGTTCAAGGAAATAAAATATATTTTTATGAAAAATATTTTTTTGATGTTTTTTTTTAATTTTTGATTTAATAAATAAATGAAAAAATTATTTATGTGTTATTTTAAAAAATAATAGTTAGAAAATTATTAAAAAAAGAACTGAAATCAAAAGAATAAAATGGGCCTGTTTGCTGAATGAAAAAAGGGGTGTATTATTGAAATCTTAGGCACAAAGAGTTGGTCAGCCCAATCCCTACGTTGTATTCCATGCAATGCTCTTCTGATGGTGTACCATGGTCCTTCAATGGTGTGCGTTAGATCTGGACAGAGATGCATCCATTGGCTGGATGTTGATGGCACATGGTGAGCGTTTGAGAGGATGACACATAGGATCTGTAAAGGAGAAATAAAACAAATAAATTTGCTGGGACCTGGGATCGAACCCAGGTCCTCACGTTAAACACCAACGCGCTTTGCCATCTGGGTTATGTGACTCAATTGTTAATATAACAACAATAATGAATAATATATAAATCATGGTGATTAGCTGGAAAACACGAGCGAAATTCAAATGGTCCAATGAGGTGGTGACAAGTCACCGTCTCCTTCGTTGAGACTATCGTCTTAGGGGTAAGACTTATACCCACAGACACTTTGCAATAGCTGAAAACCTGTAAACTTCAACAATCAAGAAAACGCATGATAAATAAATTCTAATTACATGGTTCCATTTGTCTTGAACCCACGAACACCATGGTGCCCTTTTTATTGGCCAATTTAACCTGTATATGAAAGCCCTAAAATGAATTCAGAAACCCTAGTAATGGCAAATGCGTATGTAAGCATCAAAACATCAATTAAACCATTCAGTCATGTTGCAAATACATCAATGATCACAAATATGGCATTAAATTATGCTAATGATGCAAGAATTGTCGTAACCAATTTTGAAAAAGAGGGCAAACCGTATGAGGTCTAGGGAGTGATTCTGGGCGCGAGAGTGCTTGCTACTAATCCTGTTAGCTTCAAATATGCTCCAGGATATGATTGGGAATGTTGGAAGGCCTTGAATCGTCCTCTAGGATAGAGATCAGATCACCACGTTTTGCCAAAATTTTGAGTTTTGTGTTGCCCTTTCCACCACTGCTAACCCTTGTTTTCGTGCCTGGCCTTGCTCAATATATAACCCTGAATGAATTAGGGTTACAAAAACTACATGTATCTTTGAAAAGTTTGAAGATTTGATCTCATTCTTCTTTTGTATGATTTGTTTCCAAATTAGGCCTAATCATGTTATTCTTGTGCCAATCCACCTTGATTCGATTCGATTATGATATATCAACATAATTAGCTTCTGATCCTGTCCAAAAATCAGATCAAAACAAATCTTTGCTATTATTTGTCATTTATTTGATTTAATTCAATTTTTAATTAATAAAAAAATCAAAATAAAATAAATAATGAAGAAAATAACATGTGGGTAAGTAATTGGGTCGTGGACCATGTTATCAGTGAGGTTCAAGCATAAAAAGTTAGGCCCATTTGCCAAAAAATGCAGTTTTGAGCACATTTGACTTTTGGCAATTTTGCAAAAATGGTCAACTTTGACAAGGCATATCTCTTCCAATTTTAACCTTAGAGAGGTGTTATTGGACTTTTTGGAAATATTAGGATGTCCCCTAAACAACCCTTTTGGTCTCATCTTAATTTGGTCTTCCATGTTCATGTAAGAAGCTTTGACCCAAAAAGTGTTTTTGTTGACTTTTCAAAATGACCTATAATGTGGAAATTCATATCTTTTGATGAGTGAATATTTTGAACTTGAGGGATGAAGATGAATTGTAAGGAATTGCTTGCTCTTCAAAATGAGACTTAGATGGTAAATTTCTGATAAAGTATGAGGAAGTTATGCTTAGTCAAAGTTTGGTTGACTTTTCTTGAGAAATCCTAATTTAGCAACTTTTGGGTTTTGATGAATTTAGGGCATTCCTTGAGGAATCATGACCAACCCTTTATCAAATGATGTATATAACTTCAAAATGTTGATGTTGACCAAAATTCTTGAAGTTTGACTGTATGTGGGCCACATTTGACTTTTGACCTAATATAGTCGATTCTCAAGCATCTGAGCAGTTGACTGAGCAAACTTCTTGTGCAAGGCTTGAAATTTGACATGGTGGGTCTTGAGAAAATATTAGGACCATGGAGAGAATATGAGGTCTTTGGAGTTCACCCATCTTGATGAAAATGGAAACCCTAGTTTGAGGTACATTGCCTTAGGAGAGAGTTTGTCTGGTCAACTCTTGGGCATCCTTTAGCAAGTTGAGGATCTCAATGGGCATGTGTTGAGTAAAATGAGAGGGAAAATTTTGGGGTACAACAACTGGCTAGAGGTTGAAGATGAACAATGTGTCATCCTTCAAACAATGAAACAACGCCATTTGGATTTTTTGATTTTATAATTGATTCAATTCTTTATTCAGTAATGACCATGATATGCACAACGCGCCACATCCCTTGGATTTGATTACTAATGCGTTTTGACTCTCATCCAATGGTCCACATATTTTTGACATTATTTTTTATTTCTGATTTTTATATTTAATTGTTTTAAATTTCAAAAATTCATAGAAAATTCGTTTTAACTCCAAAAAATCTAAAATAATTATGGAAAATATTTTTGATTTTTCTCTTTCTGATTTTTATTTTTTCACAATTTTGTTTTGTATTTTGATTTTTTTTATTATTTTTCACTTTATTTGAATTGTTTTAAATGTTTAAAAATACTTTTATTCATTTTTAAATTCTAAAATAAACAGGGAGGAATCCAATTACATTGTGGCAAATATTGGTGTATTCATTTATTTTTTATTTCTAACTTTACTATTTTTCATCATTTTTTGTTTATTTTACCTATTTCATTTAATTTTAAAAATAGCTTATGACTTTAAAAAATTACCAAAAATTTTATAAAAATATTTGAGTTCATTTCTGGTTTTTCTAAGGTCTTACTTACTTTTTTCTTGATTAATTTGAATATAGTTACTGTTTTTCTCTCTTATTTCAATTTTATAATCATTTTAAAAAACCCATTTTCTTTTATTTTTAAATACAATTTTATTTTTGTACAATATTCTGACTGATATTGGATTGAAATATTGATCATGAACTTTGTTAACATCATTGGATCCATGGCGATGAGTGTGATACGGTGGCATAACCGACTGTTAATACTGGTTTTGCGTTTGTGTTTGCAAAATGTCGCGGTAAGCAAGAGTCGCCACCGAATTTTATTTTATCCAACAAAGGAAAAGGAAAAAGAACAGAAAAAACCTTTTTTGAGATATTTCTGAGTACATGGGGTAGATTATAGAAAGGGAAGGTGTTAGCACCCTTTCTATCCGTAGTTTTCCACGGGCTCTTAGGTACTTGCTCATTTTTAAATTGCTTGTATGGGCTTGTTTTGAAAAGTGTTGTTTTACTTCGTTTTAACCCTTGTTTATGTCCTCAAGAGTGTTACAAAGTTGTTTTTGAAAACATTGTTTGAAAAAGTGTTCGGTGTGAAAAAGTTTTTTTGTTTGAGCAAGTACCTAGGAACTAATCTACCTACTCGCAAAAGACTGTTCGTTTTCCTTTAGTCAGTGTTATCCTACTATTAGTGAGTAGGTAACCCTAGTCATTGGATGTTGAGGGACTATCGAAAGGGACAAAATGGTCTCTGAAGGCAACAAGTAAGGATACCTTAGCATTTTGAAGGGACTATCATCACAAGATCAATTTGTAGGAAACTCGAGGGACTAGTAGGGACTGTGATCTTTATGACGACTTTGAATCGCAGGTCATTGCTAAGGTATCCCTACGTTCGAGGGACACGACCATTATTTCTGAGGCAACCAAGTGAGGCAAACCCTAGGAGGGCAAGTGTGCAAAAGTGTTTGATTTCAGTTATTTATCTTGTGATTTAGCGATCTAGGATTGATTCATTAGTCATACACGCCTAAGTTGCTAGCAATTATATATAAGCATGCAGAATATAAAAGCGAGAAGGTAAAGGTCCTACGCTATTACAGGGCTTTTGCAGATACATGATTATCTTAGACTGAAAATAAAAATGCGGAATATAAACCCTAATTACTATTACAACCTTGAAACAGTTACAATAATAATAGAAATAATTAAAATGTGCGCGGAGATTTAGAATGCGAGAATTAATTAAGAGACCTAAAAATCCAATTGAAAAAGTATTTTAGTTATTTTTTAGAAAAGATCGAATTATGTACAAATTAAAAACCTAATTTCTAATTAATTTAAATTATAAAAAAAGCAATTAAATTGTCCTAAATAATTAAACTAATTAAATAAAGAAAATAAAATATTTTATGAAAGAAAAGATTTTTATGTTTTTTGTGATTTTTGATTTAATAAAAAATGATTTTTGTTATTTTGTAAAGAAAAAATAATTAAGTAAATAATAAAAAATAATAAGAAATAAAATAAAAAGATTAGAGGTGGGCCTGTATTTGCTGAATGAGGGGGTGTGTTATTGAATTTCTTAGGCCCAATATGCTGATCATCCCAATCCTTGCGCGTGATTAAATGCAATCTTTTTCTGATGGTGCACCATGGTCCTTCTTTGATGGAATGCTGGATCTGGATAGAGGTGAATCTTGTGGCTGGATGATGGAAGCGCATGGTAGGCTCCAAGACACATGGTGTACTTGATCTGCAATCAAATATTGTGAAAACACCAAAATGCTGGGACCTGGGATCGAACCCAGGTCCTCCCACCTACACACATACTTCATTACCAGCTGCGCTGCGTTTTTTCTTTGTTAGTATAACGAAAGCAAATAATAATACATAAAACAAAATGGTTGATCTGGACAAAAGAACAAACGTGCGCCAAATTCAAATGGTCTAATGGTTATTGAACACGTTAGCTTCTTCTTCCTTGTCCGTCGTATTAGGTGTAAAACCTTTACCTACGGTCAAGTTTCCATGGCTATAACCCTGTGACTTTCAAAAATCATGTTCAAGCGAGATAAATCAATTCCCAGTATACAAATCAAAATGTCTTGACACCACGAGCATCAAGGTATGCTTCTTTTACCCTAATTTTCCATGTGTCAAAAAACCCTAAAACGGCAAGCTAAACCCTAACAATGGAAAATATTCAGACGAGCGTTAAAACTTCAATCAAATGGTCCAGACATGTTGCAAACATGAAAACAAACACAAATATACCATTGAAAAATGTTCATGATGCAAGAAACATAGCAATGAAATCTGAAAAATAATGCAAACCGTGATGATCGTATGTCCTGTTTCTGGGCTTTGGAGGACCGGCAAATGATTGGGACGCGTTCTGGAGATGCATAGGAATCGATTGGTGGCTTGGAAAGTCTTTGAATCGGCCTCTAAACTGGAAATCAACATACAACTTTTTTGACAATTATAAATTCTTGCTTGCAGCTTTTACAACCTCTAATCCTTCTCTCTGTGCATTGGATATGTTCTGTATATGTAATGGAATACATTAGGTCAACAAAAATGAGCTAAATCTTGGTCCATTATGAAGATTTGATTTGGTTTTTATCCTTGTATGATATATTTATATATCAAGCCAAATCATGCCAATTTGGTTCAATTTGTTTTGCATGTTTTGGATATGATTTGTCAGCCTAATTGGATTTGATTCCACCCAAAATCTGATCACAAAACAAATCTTTGATATTTTTTGCTATTTATTTGATTTAATTTGACTTTTAAATGATAAAAATCAAAATAAAATAAATAAATAAAGCAAAAGATGTGTGGGTGCTGATTTGGATCGTGGACCATGTCATAAGTAATATTCAATCATGAAAAACTAGGCCCATTTGACAAAAAATGTATTTTTGAGCACATTTGACTTTTGGCAATTTTGCTAAAATGGACAACTTTGCCAAGGCATATCTCCTCCAATTTTAACCCTAGAGAGGTGTTCTTGTACTTTTTAGAAATCTTAGGATGTCCTCTAAATAACCCTTTTGGTCTCATTTCAAATGGGTCTTCCATGTTCATGTAAGAAGCTTTGACCTAAAAGGTCTTTTTGTTGACTTTTCAAGAGAACCTATAATGTAGAAATTCCTATCTTTTTATGAGTGCATATTTTGAACTTGAGGGATGAATATGGGTTGTAGGGAATTTCATCCTCTTCAAAATGAGATATGGATGGAAAATTTATGATAAAGTATGAAGAAGTTATGCTTGGTCAAAGTTTGGTTGACTTTTCCTAGGAAACCCTAATTTAGCAACTTTTGGGTTTTGATGAATTTGGGGCATTCCTAAGGGAATCATGATCAACCCTTAATAAAATGATGAATATCACTTCAAAATGTTGATGTTGACCAAAAATCTTGAAGTTTGACTGAATGTGGGCCACAGTTGACTTTTGACCTAGTATAGTTGATTTTTAGGCATCTGAGCAGTTGAATGAGAAAACTTCGTGTGTAAGGCCTGAAACTTGACATGGGTGATATTGAGAACACATTAGGACCAAGGAAAGCATTTGGGACCTTTGGAGCTCCCACACCCTGATGAAAATGGAAACCCTAATTTGGGGTACACTTCCTTAGGAGAGAGTTTTTCTGGTCAACCCTTGGGCACCCTTGAGCAAGATGAGGACCTCAATGGGAATGTGTTAAGTAAAATGAGAGGGAAAATTTTGGGGTATAACAGCTTCCCCTGTTCAATATTCTTAAACATGATGGTGTAGATTGGCTTGTCTGCCTTTCGTAATCTGAAGGTGGAAGATGATTGAACACTAAGTGCACAGAAATTTGCACTCGTCTGAGATAGTGCGGGACTGTGTAGGTAGTATCGAGAATGGGCTTATAGATGCCATAAGGAAAATATGACGGAGAATCGTCGGAGATGGGCTTAAAGATGCCATTCGGCAGAGGTGACGGCGAAGCGTCGAAAATTGGCTTAAAGACGCCATCCAGAATAATGTAGATTTTGTGAGATATTCCTTCAATGAGGATTCTTGTTCCTGTCGTTGAGGAGGGATCTGCTGAGGAATGTCAGTCTCTGTCTTGGGAGAACTAGAATTTTGGGAGCTTCAGTTGCCCGTTACTCTACTGGGGAATCCTCTTTTAGTCGAGGAGGTGAAAGTGAACTGCTTTTTGGTCGTGCTCTAGGCTTTACAATGATTTGATTAGGATAATAAGATTAACTGCTATCTAGTCGCGCTCTAGGTTTCACAGTGACTTACTGGGGAGATGAGATTAAACTTGCTATCTGGTCGTCCTCCAGACATTTCAATTTCTCAATTCTTATCTGGTCGTGCTCTAGGCTTTAGAAGGATTTAAGTGGTTATTCGGTCGCATCCGGGTTTCAACTTGAACTTGAGGCATACTAGTATCCGGTCGATTTCCGGGCTTCATAGTAATTGGCCGAGTAAACTACAATTTGGTCGAATTCCAAGCTTCGCAATACCTTATACTGTTATCTGGTCGTGTCCCAGGTTACGCAGTGTCTTTTGCCGCTATCTGGTCATTCTCTAGTCTTCACAGTGTCTTATACCATTATATGGTCATGCGCTAGGCTTCACGGTGTCTTATACCACTATCTGGTCGATTCCAGGCTTCATAGTATCTTGTACTGTTATCCGGTCGATTTCTAGGATTCACAATAACTTGCTGGGGATTAAGTTGTTTTCTGGTCGATTTCCGGGCTTCATAGCTTGAATTTAAGATATACCACTATCTGGTCGATTCTAGGCTTCATAGTATTTTGGTGAAATCAAGATACTATCTGGTAGATTTCTGGGCTTCATAGCTTGAACTGGAATAGAAATCTTAGTATCGATTTGACTGAACAATGGAAAACTTGTGAGAAATTCAACTAGGAGAGAAATCTTAGTATCGATTTGACTGATCCCGGGAGAGGTCTCGGATTGACTTTGATTGGCATTGAAATCAGGGGAATCTTAGCGGTGATTCGGCTGACCGAGACGAAAGTCTTAAAACGTCTTCAACTAGAATAGAAAACTTAGTGTCGGTTTGACTGAACCAGAGAAAACTTGTGAGAAATTCAACTAGGAGAGAAATATTAGTATCGATTTGATTGATCCCGGGAGAGGTCTCGAATTAACTTTGACTGGCATAGAAATCAGGGGAATCTTAGCGGCGATTCCGCTGGCCCAGACGAAAGTCTTAAAACGTCTTCAACAAGAATAGAAACCTTAGTGTCGGTTTGACTGAACTAGAGAAAACTTGTGAGAACTTCAACTAGGAGAGAAATCTTAGTATCGATTTTACTGATCCCGAGAGAGGTCTCGGATTAACTTTGACTGGCATAGAAATCAGGGGAATCTTAGCGGCGATTCGGCTGACCCTGACGAAAGTATTAAAACGTCTTTAACTAGAATAGAAACCTTAGTGTCGGTTTGACTGAACCAGAGAAAACTTGTGAGAACTTCAACTAGGAGACAAATCTTAGTATCGATTTGACTGATCCTTGGACAGCTCTCGGATTAACTTTGACTGGCATAGAAATCAGGGGAATCTTAGCGGCGATTCAGATGACCCAGACGAAAGTCTTAAAACATCTTTAACTAGAATAGAAACCTTGGTTTCGGTTTGACTGAACCAGAGAAAGTGTTAGAATATCCTCAACTAGAATAAAAACTTGGTGTCAGTTTGACTGAACCAGAGGAAGTGTTGGAATATCCTCAACTGGAATAGAAACCTTGGTGTCGGTTTGACTAAACCAAAGAGGACTCGTGAGAATTTGAGTGCATATTTCCATGAAAGATAAAGAGTTAGTCGTATGTAATCTCATGATGCATGAAATGCATTGAGTAACGGTGTTCTCAAAATAAATGAGATTGTGTTGTATGTTATATATGCGCATGCTATGTTGTATGGATACGCAGTGCTATTGTGATACTCTCTAGTTGGGGAAAATAAATCTTGGACTGCTGCTGGAGAGTATGATGAGTCGAGTTCTTCGTTTCCGCTGGGGATAATGAACGAAGATGATTAACTGGAGATTTACATCCATTCTGCTCGAGAATATTCTGTCGGGCGAGACTTTTTTTGAGAATAATCCTATGGGGGAATGACTCCATGAGGAAGGGAGATACTCAGCTGGGGATGAACTTCCATTGCTGGATAGAAGAGCTCTGTTGGAGATTGAGCTTCTGCCGTCAGAGAAATAAACTCTGCTTAGGAGATGGCTTTATAAACTACTCATGATTATACAGCTCGGTTGGGGAATGCAGAAATTAGCTTTCTGAAGGAACCTGCTGGGGCAAAGATTCCTGACATGTCCGTGTCTAGTCCTGACATGTCTTCATATGACTAGGCAAAGATTTCAACATACTCATGCAACATTTGTACCAATTTCTGTTTGACACTAAGCTCCAGATTTGCACCTATCTTAACATCTTTTTTGTCTTCCTATGTACCCAAGTTCACTGTCTCAACCGAATCTTCATGAGGTTGTATGGCCCTCCCCTCCTGCTGTAATAGTCTAGCAAGTTCTCCGGGTACCTCACAATCTTCTTCACCTTCGTCCTCGACTTGGTTGATTGGATTTTCAAAGTCATAATAAGCAGTAGCAGAACTATTATCAATGGGATCCAGAGTGGATATGGATCTGCATTTGGATACGTGAGTGTGTGTAAGAGCATAACTGTATAGACATAATAAAAGAAAAGAAAGACAAAGAGCGCAAATTTTTTATGCAAACGTCCAATGCTTTATTAATGTCATATGAAAATGAAACATGGTAACCCTCACAAATAGAACCATTGTGCCCCGGGTAAGACACATGGCTATAGAGTTTATATTGTTTTTAAATTACATATCCCAAAAAATCAAAAAGACAATTACTCCTGAACAAAAGTAATCGGCATAAAGTCCTTGGCAGTCCAGTTACTGAGTCCACCATTGGTAGTCGGGAAGATCCAGCCGTCAATGTTTGAATCACCATCACTTTCTTCAAGTGCATTGACCCCAGGATTGCTGATGCGTAGGGGAGGTCCTCCAGCCCGAGCACGACAAACAGCCCTTTGAGCACCTGTAGTAAAGCCCAAACCAGATTTGTCAGACTTGTAATAAATAACCGAGAGATGACCCCAAATGATAGACCCACCTTCTTCAACCACTGCTTGTGCATCCTTGAGAGAAGCCATCTTCAAAGGAGGCTTGGTGACTTTCAGAGGACTGTCAATAGTTTTTGCTGTAGCCGAAATCTGAGGTACATCTTCAATGTTTTGGCAAGGAGTCTCGATGAACTCGCCATCCATCTCTACATACCTAAAGGAGTTCAAGTGACTGATCATGTACTCCTCTTCACCGTGCACAGTGACAATCTTTCCTCTTACTAGGTACTTCAACATTTGGTGGAGGGTGGAAGTAATAACCCCAGCCCCATGTATCCAAGGGTGTCCCAACAAGAAAGAATATGATGGTTTGATATCCATTACGTAGAAAGTGGAGTCGAAAGTCTGGGAACCAACTTTGATGGGCACATCCACTTCCCCGTGCAGCATCCTCTTCGACCCATCGAAAGCTCTCACTACTATATTGCTAGGCTTCAAGGTCAAGCCTTCGCAGTCCAATATGTCTAGAGCTTTTTTAGGTATCACATTCAATGAGGAGCCAGTATCTACCAAAACATGGGCCAGAGTCGTGCCCCTGCATTCAACGGAAACATGAAGAGCATCATTATGCTTCCTTCCTTTCTGTGTCAGATCCGCGTCAAAGAAACCCAAACCATTATCGGAAGTTAGACTAGCCACACATTCTTCAAACTGATCAACAGATGTCTCTTGTGGTACGTGAGTCGTCTTCAGAAACTTAACCAAAGCCTTCGCATGGGCCTCAGAACACAACAACAAAGCCATCATAGAAATCTTGATGGGGTATGCCCCAGCTGCTCGACCATATTGTAGTCGCTCTTCTTTATTATCTTTAAAATTTCTTCCATTTCTTTCTTGGAGGCTTCTGGTATGGTTACTGAATTAGCCCTTGTCAGGACAGGCTCAATCAGTATGTCTTTTCCTCGAGTCCCGGCCGACTCGGTGATGGGAGGGTCAACAGGAGTAATTACTGGAATTGCAGTAGTAGTCTTGGGTGGAACCACAACAGGAATGATCACAGGTCCAGTAGCGGTCTTTGGAGGAGAAATCTCAAGGGAGAACACTCTTCCACTTCTTGTTATTTTACTGGTTCGACAATATTGACGATATCGGAATCAGAATTTTCAGCAATCTTGTCTTCAATGGCTAGCATATCCTGCTTGACGTTGTAGTAATAGACGTCGGCCCCATAGTTCCAAGGAACAGCTTTGTCCAAGGAGTATGGGATTGGCCCAGGCATGGTTATGATCAACGGAGTCACTTTCGGAAATGATGTAATCCTGACGGGTCTCTTAGCGGAGGCCCTGGGAGAATTGGCGAAAATGGTTATGATAGCAATGTCTTCACAGGAAAAAGTCGGAACTGGAGTCTTCTCAAACAGAATCTCTTTGTCATCTATCAGGCGCTGAACACCTGCCTTCAACAAAGGGCACCCAATCGATAGAAACGAACAAAAGGGGCAACCTTCACCACATCCTGGAAATAAACCGGCTTTCAACAAACTCTATTTGATAGTCATGAGTGGGGTCACCAATTCTTCCACAAAGGTCACAAACACATCTTCTTCAGTGGCATTAACACCCCGACCATGCTTCGGCATAGGAGAAGTGATAACGTTGGGAGTCTCCGGGGGATCAAATTCAATTTCCTTAGCATTTATCAAATCCTGTACTTTGTTCTTCAAAGTCCAACAGTCATTGGTGTCATGGCCTAGACTCTTCAAATGGTAAGCACAACGAGCATTCGGTTTATAGTAGAGAGAGGTGGTGTTCAGATTTTTCGGAGCTTCTCTCAGAGTGACCAGATTGGTCTTCAGCAACTGAGGTAAAATCTGAGACAGCGCCATGTTGATTGAAGTGAACTGTCTAGTTGGCCTCTCTGCTCTCGGCTGATTATTTCTTTGCTGAGCAGGTGCAGGGTTGGGAATCATAACAGACCCTACCGCCGGACGGTGCTCGGTTCGATTCTGATTTTTTTGGTCGTATACAGCACTGATTTCCTTTTTACCTGCAAACGGCTTCCTTGCAGCACTAGAAGAGGCGTCCTTCTGAATTTTTCCACTTCGGATTCCAGCTTCCACTCTTTCTCCCGTTAAAATCAGTTCAGTAAAACCCACCGATGAACTTCCAATCAGATGGTTGAAGAACGGCCCAGTAAAAGTTCCCAGAAACATATCCACGAGCTCCCGGTCAGCCAAGGGAGGTTGAATTCTTCCAGCCAAATCTCTCCACTTCTAAGCATAATCCTTGAAACCCTCGTTCAAACCCATAGACAGATTTTGGAGTTATGTACGGGTGGGAGCGAGGTCTGCATTATATTGATATTGCTTATAAAATGCAACAACAAGGTCTTCCCAGTTATGAACATTGGCTCTTTCCAGCTGATAGAACCAATCCAGTTGTGTTCCAGACAGACTGTCTTGGAAGAAGTGAACCCACAAGTCTTTGTCAGCAGTATGAGGTTGTATCTTCCTCACATAAGAATGGAGATGCATTTTAGGACAAGAGACCCCATTATACTTAGAAAATACCAGTTCCTTGAACTTTGGGGGGATGACAACCCCGGAGACCATACCCAACTCTTCAAAATCCAGCCCAGGAACCTTCTGGATTCCATAGCGCTCAGACGCTCTTCTATCTTCTTGTACTTTTCATCAACTGGAGGGTACTGCTCCTCATTGTAATCAGTTTCATTATCAGACTCTTTAGGACTAGGGTCCTCTTCTCTGTCTTCAACCTCTTGATTCTATCCCTCTTTGGATGGAGAAGCTAGCTCAACAACCCGTCTTGGCGGCCCTCTGAGCCTCATGATCATATGTGCCACGCCGGTTGTCCTCTTGGTTTTCTTATTTTTCTTAGTAATCAGAGCCTTCAGTTCTTCCTGTCCTTTGGCCAGAACCACAATCATCTGATGGAATTGCGTGTTCCTAGTCTGAAGATATTTTAGAGTTTGTTCAAGAGCCATTGCTGAAATAAACAGCGGAGGTGATGAGAAACCTGTTATGAATCCTGTTATGCAATGATATGTATGATATGTATGCAATTATTTCAAAGACTTTGGGAAATTTAACTTTGTGAACCAAAATGAAACAAAGCTTTTATTAGTTAAATTCAAAGTTCAAATTCCTTTTAGGCGTTACAATTAAAAACAAATCTAAAAAACTATAAAAAAAAAATAAAAAATACCATGGATTCTTCCTCTTTGTGCCGAGATATACATTAAGTCTTCTTTCCTCCTGGAGCTGTTTTGTGAGCTCTAAAAACTTCTTTTCTTGGGCATATAACTAGTCCCTGTAAGTATCCCACTCTTTCTTCAACTGAATCCACGACCTCTGTAATTCTCCAAGATCAGTGGGCTAATCAGGATAGAGAATCGTGTAAGGAATACCCCCTTCAGTAGTGGGTTCCATAATCACTGGTAGAACGGCCATATAAGGCATCATAAGTTTCTGGGCGCGAGTTCGTACCCATTGGAGATAGGGTTCCATAGGAATGGAAGCCTTTGGCCCCAAAGCCTTGGCACCAGATCTGTTTACCATGCCCCAAGTTCGTATGAACCTTCGGCGATACTCTTGAACATCATCCTCATAGTTGAATACAATGCCCTCGATAAGTAACTCATGGGGCCCATCCCTTTGAGCGTAACCAAATTGTCGCAGAGCTAAACAAGGATTGTAGGTTATACCCCCTCTAATCCCAAGTAACGGGACATTAGGGTACTCCCCGCAGCGGTCAATAATAGTAATGTTTTCCATAGCTCGGGAACACTAGAGAATATCCATGTGAGCGATTGACATTATCCTTTGTGACCAACCCAAACCTTCTTCATTCTTTAGTATGGACTTAGGGAGGTGAGAAATAAACCACCTCGACAGCAATAGCATGCAACACATAAGAACCCCTCTTCTCTTCAAGGTATGAGTATGGAGAGCGTGCAAAATATCTCCGAGGAAGGTAGGCACGCGGTTGTGAGAGAGGAAAATCTTGATAGCATTCACATCTATGAATGAGTCTGGATTAGGGAATAGTACTAACCCATAGATTAGAAGGGCCAAGACCTCCTCAAAATCTTGAAAATCCATATCATCCCAAAACAGCTGGGCCTTGTCTATCAGGAACTTGCCCAGAAAACCCTTGACTCCGCTTCTTGTTTCCCAATTGGATACCACGTCGACAAGTTTCAGGTGCAAGGCTGAGGCAATGACTTCTGGCTTAGGAACTTCTTCCAGACTTGTGAAAGGTAATTGTTCAATAATGGGTATATCCAACAACTGAGAGAATTCTTCCATGGTAGGCACCTACTGATAGTCTGGAAAGGTAAAGCAGCGGTGCTTGGGATCAAAGAACTGAAAGAGTACACTCATCATCTTTTCACCAAAGTTTGAAGTAACTAGGTTGAGAATTCGACCATGTCTCTTGGTGAATGCAAAAGTTTCAGAAACCCTTGATACTAGCTCTTTGAGTTGGGAAGGTATCTTCACAAAGCTGATTCAGATAGTGTTTCTACGAACGGAAGCCATGATCTGTAAAACAGAACAAAGATAAATTCCCTTGGTACTTAAAATGGTTAGTGCAATAATAATGGATGCTATGTTATGATGCATGATGTCATGATAAACCACAGGTATAGCAAACATAGACAAATCACACCAAGTCCTTAGGTTTAAGGCCTGCTTGAGTTTTAAGGTCATACCCTCTTGAAGCTGGATTGGTTCAACCTGTCCTATAAATATGTAACTGGGTTCTAAAGGGATCTCAATATCGCTGATCATCCTTTATCGGGCATTGTTTCAGCTCAAGCAATCTTTTCTTGCAGCCGAAATATCCTGAAAGTCTGATCTCAATGAGTGTAGCATCAAGTATCAACCAATCCTCAGCTCTATACCGAGGTCGGCTATCTCACTACTATCTAATGGCCAAGTTGGTTCAACTAAGGTTCTAAGGTCCGTTAGTTCTTCACGACACTACACGCCGGCCCCGTATTCTCCTCGTTTCCACACGAAGGATACCGGTACCAACCAAAGTGTCACACCAACACAGCCATCTCTTAAACCATATAGGTCTACACCGTATAGTCTCCACGATCTATTGTTGTTTACCTAAAAAGTGCCCCCAGATCCGGGTGTAGGATCTTTAATAATACCCAAACAAAACCCTTGAGTTTAAAGCAGGCAAGACAAAACAATGAAGCAATTTTAAAATGACCTAGATCCTAAGGTAAACCCCACTTTATGTCCCCAGCAGAGTCGCCAGTTCTGTGATACGGTGGCAGAACCGACTATTAATACTGGTTTTGCATTTGGGTTCGCAAAATTTCGCGGTAAGCAAGAGTCGCCACCGACTTTTATTTTATCCAACAAAGGAAAAGGACAAAGAACAGAAAAAACCTTTTTCGAGATATTTATAAGTACGGGGGGTAGATTATAGAAAGGGGTGTTACAACCCTTTCTATCCGTAGTTTTCCACGGGCTCTTAGGTATTTGCTCATTTTTAAATTGCTTGCGTGGGCTTGTTTTTAAAAGTTTTGTTTTACTTCGTTTTAACCCTTGTTTTTGTCCTAAAGAGTGTTACGAAGTTGTTTTTTAAAACTTTGTTTGAAAAAGTTTTCGGTGTGAAAAAGTTTGTTTGTTTGAGCAAGTACCTAGGATTTAATCTACCTACTCGAAAAAGACTGTTCGTTTTCCTTTAGACAGTGTTATCATACTATTAGTGAGTAGGTAACCCTAGTCGTTGGATGTTGAGGGACTATCGAAAGGGACGAAATGGTCTCTAAAGGCAACAAGTAAGGATGCTTTAGCGTTTCGAAGGGACTATCGTCATAAGATCAATTCGTAGGCAACTCGAGGGACTAGTAGGGACTGTGATCTTTATGACGACTTTGAATCGCTGGTCATTGCTAAGGTATCCCTACGTTCGAGGGACACGACCATTATTTCCGAGGCAACCAAGTGAGGCAAACCCTAGGAGTGCAAGTGTGCAAAAGTGTTTTATTTCAGTTATTTATCTTGTGATTTAGCGATCTAGGATTGATTCATTAGTCATACACGCCTAAGTTGCTAGCAATTATATATAAGCATGCAGAATATAAAAGCGAGAAGGTAAAGGTCCTACGCTATTACAAGGCTTTTGCAGATACATGAACATCTTGGACTGAAAATAAAAATGTGGAATATAAACCCTAATTACTATTACAACCTTGAAACAATTACAATAATAATAAAAAGAATTAAAATGCACGCGGCGATTTAAAATTCGAGAATTAATTAAGAGACCTAAAAATCCAATTGAAAAAGTATTTTAGTTTTTTTGAGAAAAGATCGATTTATGTACAAATTAAAACCCTAATCTCTAATTAATTTAAATTATAAAAAAAACAATTAAATTGTCCTAAATAATTAAACTAATTAATTAAAGAAAATAAAATATTTTATGAAAAAAAAGATTTTAATGTTTTTTGTGATTTTTGATTTAATAAAAAATGATTTTTGTTATTTTGTAAAGAAAAAAGAATTAAGTAAATAATAAAAAATAATAAAAAATGATAAGAAATAAAATAAAAATATTAGAGGTGGGCCTGTATTTGCTGAATGAGGGGGTGTGTTATTGAATTTCTTAGGCCCAATATGCTGATCAGCCCAATCCTTCCGCGTGATTCAATGCATTCTTTTTCTGATGGTGCAACGTGGTCCTTCTTTGATGGAATGATGGATCTGGATAGAGGTGAATCTTGTGGCTAGATAATGGAAGCGCATGGTAGGCTCCAGGACGCGTGGTGTCAAATATTGTGAAAACACCAAAATGTTGGGACCTGGGATCGAACCCAGGTCCTCCCACTTACACACATACTTCATTACCAACTGCGCTGCGTGTTTTCTTTGTTAGTATAACAAAAGCAAATAATAATACGTAAAACAAAATGGCTGATCTGGACAAAAGAACAAACGCGCGCCAGATTCAAATGGTCCAATGGTTGTTAAACACGTTGTAATCTCAAGCCTCAACTCAACTTTAGTTTTGATGAAAGACAAACAAGTTAGTTTGATGAAAGACAAACAAGCACTATGGCAAGAAGGAAAAGAAGTGGAATTAGCTTAAAGCATCATTCACTCAAATCTTCATGGATCATGGCAAGCAATCAAGTATATTAATTCTCATTTGAACTACATTGATTAGAAATGCTCAAAAATGATATACACACTTGCCACAACACTTCACTTAAAGTATAAAACAAATTTTAAGTTTTTTACTGATGTAAATCGATTAACATATGATGTAAATCGATCTACACATGCTTTTTCAAAAACTGATTGTTTCTGGCAGCAATCGATTTACATGAAGTGTAAATCGATTGATCACAGAACTGAGTTGAATTTTTAACACTTGTAAATCGATTTACACTTCAAATTTTTTGAAAACAAGAACGTTACAAACCCGTGCAATCGATTTACATCTCATGCTAATTGATTTACACGTTGTAACTTGTGAAAAATCTGAACTGGTTTCAAGATATCCTTCACACCTTTTCTCTAATAGATGCATGGTCATACATTGCATCCTCTCAAGTTTTTCAAACAGTAAAGTGTCCATTTGGAAAGGTATCTTGATTACTTTAAATACTAAATCTTTCAAATTAAAAAACAACTCTTCTCTTATGCAATAATTCTGAACTTTGTAAAATATTCAAACTTCATATTTCTTAACTTTTAAGAACAAAGATTTTCTGCACTTTCACACATATAAGAATAGAAATCTTTGAGCATTATCTAACCATTGTGTTACAGTTTGAATTGCTTACAAGAGAAGAAAGAAGAAACTTCATTTAAGTCACTCTATGTGATCAACATCTTTCAAGAAATCATATTTCATAGAATTATACAAAGTGTAACTTATTTCCCGGATTGTTGGAATTAAGTATTGGAATACTTGTGTACCTTGTTGTCCATTGTTGGAAACAAGAGGTATCTTTTGAGAGGATTGTTCTCAAGCGACTTATTGGAAATCCAAGAGGGTGTTCTTGGTATTTGTTAGAGTCTTTAGTTGATAAGACTAGGAAGAGTCTTGTAAAAGTTCTAACAAAATAGTGAAATCTCTTGCGTGTTTGCAAGGGGAATGGACGTACTTCCGGGGTGTGGAAGGAACCAGGATAAATCTCCGTGTCTCTTTACTTTCTGCACTTTACAGTTTTTCCAAAGCACTAAAACAAAACCAGAAAGTATAAAATAAGTCAAAAATCGACCACCACCTAATTCACCCCCCCCCCCCCTCTTAGGGAAATCTTAAACTAACAATTGGTATCAGAGCAGGTTATAGGTAACTTGCTCGTAGAGATCCAGAATGGCTTCCGCAAATCATCAACCCGTTTTCAGAGATGGTGGTAGTAACAACAAGCCTCCTCTATTTTGTGGTGAATATTTTGACTTCTGGAAAATACGCATGAAGGCGCATCTAGAAGCACAAGGAGAGGAGATATGGGATGCTGTTGAAAATGGTCCATTTATTCCGGTTACGGTAATCAATGGTGTTGGCTCTTCAAAGCCTAAAACTGCATGGGACGACGACGACAAAAAGAAAGTTCTCTATGACAAAAAGGCAATAAACCTTCTTCAAGGTGCACTTAGTATGGACAAATTTTTCCGTGTCTCGACATGAAAAACAACAAAGAAAATATGGGATACCTTGGTACAAACTCATGAAGGAACGGCTGAAGTAAAAAGATCAAGGCTAAATACCCTAAGTCAAGAATATGAACTATTTCGAATGCAGCCCGGAGAATCCATTCTTGAATTACAAAAGAGATTTGTGCATTTGACAAATCACTTAAGTGCTCTTGGTAAAACCTTGACAAATGATGAACTCAACTTGAAAGTCCTCAGATCATTGACTAGGGAATGGCAACCAAAGGTAACGACAATCTCGGAAAAGAAGAGTCTCTCCACAATGACTTCCGCTACATTATTTGGCAAACTTCAAGAATACGAAATGGAACTCGGTAGACTTGAAAAACATGAGAATCTAGAAAAGAAGTCCAAAAACATTGCTTTAAAAATTGATTCAAAGGAAGTTGTAAAAGAAGACAATTCGGAAGAAGATGAAAATTTCATGCTTCTTGTTAAAAGACTTGGGAAATTTTTTGGCAGAAATGACAAGGGCGGATCTCATGCACATAAGAGAAAGCACTTCAAGAAAAGAGAAGCCTCCACATCAACACAAGATGTCTCATGTTATGAATGTTGAAATCAAGGACATATCAAGCCAAACTGTCCAAATCTCCCAAAGAAAAACAGATTCAAAGGAAAGGACTCAAAACAAAAGAAAACCTACATAGCATGGGAAGATAATGATATGAGCAGTACATCGGAATCGGAAAGCGACGAATGTGAAAATTTAGCCTTAATGGCATCACATCACTCTGACGACAAAGAAGAGGTTAGTAATGAATTTACTCTTTTTGATGATGATGTTCAAGGTGCAATTGATGAACTCTTGAAAGAATGAAAAAGTTTATACAAAAAGGTGTCAAACCAAGAAAAAGAACTTCTAATTTGTCTAGAAAAAATTGACACCATGACTAAAGATTTTGATCTTCAAAAACAGAATTTTATAAAAGAAAAGGAAATCTTTGCATGCTCCAAGTGTGAATCAAATGTCTTTCAAATTGTTCAATTGAAAAGAGTCATTGAACGATATGAAAAGGGACAAATAGGGTTGGAAGGATTACTAAGCCAACACCGTTATCCAAATGATAAAAGAGGTCTTGGTTATGTGAATTCTAAGAAACCAAGTAACAATCCGACTGTTTTTGTAAAGGCTAGTAATAGTTCCAATCCCAAGATAGTAGAAAAGAAGCAAGTTATTCATAATCATCAAAAGAAAAAGCCTAATGTATCTAAAAGGAAACAAATAGCTAGATACAAGAGCAAATTTGTTCCAAACTGTTTTTACTGTGGTATTATTGGACACACACCTAATGCATGCTATATTAGAAATTTCAGTATGGCTAGTGGACACTATGCATGGGTGAAAAAGGGAAATTTTAGTATGTCACCTATGGAGACAACACCAAAGGAAAGATTCTTGGCGTTGGAATAGTTGGCACACCTTCATCCATTCAAATTGAGGATGTTCTCTATGTTGAAGGATTAAAGCATAACCTTCTTAGCATAAGTCAACTTTGCGATAGAGGGTTCAAAATCAAATTCAACAAAGAAGAATGCCTGATTATGGATGAGGCAACCAATGAGGTAAAACTCAAAGGTATAAGATCTAACAATATTTTTATGATCACTTTAGATGATTTGTCTATGAAGGTACAATGTCTTATGGTAAACAACAATGACGCTTGGTTATGGCACAAGAGGATTGCTCACATTCACATGGAGCACTTGAACAAATTGGTTAAGCATGACTTAGTTATTGGTCTACCAAAGATGAAGTTCATCAAAGACAAATTATGTAGTGCATGCCAAAAGGGAAAACAGATCAAATCAACTTTCAAACCAAAGAATGTGGTTTCAACAACAAGACCACTTCAATTGTTGCACATGGATCTTTTTGATCCATCTAGAACAAGAAGCTTTGGAGGTAACATTTATGCTTTAGTTATTGTAGATGATTTTTCCCGTTTTACTTGGACTTTGTTTTTAGTGCACAAAAATTACGCATTCAAGGCATTTAAGAGATATGCCAAACAAGTTCAAAATGAGAAGTCATTAAAGATAACATCAATCCGAAGTGATCATGGTGGAGAGTTCCAAAACAGTTTGTTTGAAGAATTTTGTGAAGAAAATGGGATCTTCCACAATTTTTCAGCACCAAGAACTCCACAACAAAATGGAGTAGTTGAAAGGAAAAATAGGTCTTTGGTGAAGCTTGCAAGAACCATGCTAAGTGACTCAAGTTTGCCTAAATATTTTTGGGCGGATGCCGTAAGCACGGCATGTTACGTAAGCAATCGCGTGATCATAAGACCTATACTAAAGAAAACTCCATATGAGATTTACAAAGGAAGAAAACCAAATATCTCTCACTTTCACATTTTCGGGTGCAAATGCTTTGTCCTTAACAACGAAAAAGACAATCTAGGTAAGTTCGATGAAAAATTGGATGAAGGTATTTTTCTTGGTTACTCCCTTTCTAGCAAACTTTTAGAATTTACAATAAAAGAACTTTAACTATAGAAGAATCAATGCACGTTTCTTTTGATGCATCTAACACCTCCAAGGAGGAAGTTGTTATTTGTGATGATGATGATTCTATAGATTTACCTCATGAGAATTCATGCGAAGGTGGCAAAATTGTCAACCCGGAACAAACACATGAACTTTCACATCAAAATGAAAATGATGATGGTCTTCCTCAAGAATGGAGAACTCATCGTGAACTTCCAATTGACAACATAATTGGAGATATTAGCAAAGGGGTATCTACTCAACTAAATCTTAAGGATGCATGCTTAAATATTGCTTTTGTATCTCAAGTTGAACCTACTAAAGTGGCTCAAGCACTAGAAGATGATCAATGGATCCTTGCCATGCAAGAGGAGCTAAACCAATTCGAACGGAACGAAGTTTGGGAACTTGTTCCTAATCCAGGAAATAAACGTATCATTGGAACCAAATGGGTATTCAAAAACAAGATGGATGAAAATGGTATAATCACTCGAAACAAGGCAAGACTAGTTGCTCAAGGATACAACCAAGAGGAAGGAATTGATTTTGAAGAAACTTTTGCTCCGGTAGCACGTTTGGAAGCAATAAGACTACTACTTGCATATGCATGCTCATTGGACTTTGAACTCTTTCAAATGGATGTAAAAAGCGCATTTCTTAACGGATTCATAAATGAAGAAGTCTATGTAAAGCAACCTCCCGGATTTGAAGACTTCAAACATCCTAATCATGTCTTCAAATTGAAGAAAGCTCTCTATGGGCTGAAGTAAGCACCAAGGGCATGGTATGATAGACTAAGCGCATTCCTATGTGAAAAAGGGTTTGTAAAGGGTAAAGTTGATACCACTCTCTTCATAAAAAATGTTAATCATCATACTTTACTTGTACAAATCTATGTAGATGATATTGTTTTCAGTTCAACTAACCAAAATATGTGCAAGGAATTATCATCTATGATGCAAGGAGAGTTTGAGATGTCTATGATGGGAAGATTGAATTTCTTTCTCGGTCTTCAAATTAAGCAACTCAAACACGTTATCTTCATTAACCAATCAAAATATTGCAAAGACCTTATAAAGAAGTTTGAGATGAAAAGTAGCAAAGAGAGTGCAATTCCTATGGGATTCGACACCTATCTTGATCCAGATGAATCAGGGAATTCTATTGACATAACTAAGTATCATGGAATGATTGGCTCACTCCTCTATTTAACAGCAAGTAGACCTGACATCATGTTCAGCGTTTGCCTATGTGCAAGATATCAAGCCAATCCTAAAGAGTCTCACCTTGCAGCAGTCAAGCGCATAATAAAATATCTCAAAGGAACAACCAACGTCGGATTATGGTATCCAAAAGGTAGTATGTGCAATATAGTTGGTTATTCTGATGCTGACTATGCAGGTTGTAAGACTGATCGCAAAAGTACAAGTGGAACATGTCACATTCTCGGAAATGCCTTGGTTTCATGGTCATGCAAAAAGCAAGCAAGCGTCGCTCTCAGCACTGCCGAAGCAGAATACATTGAGGCTGGTAGTGGATGCGCTCAAATTCTTTGGCTAACACAATAGTTACTTGACTATGGAGTAAACCTTGGATGCATTCCACTTCGATGTGATAACACAAGCGCGATCAATATTACGAAAAATCCAGTTATGCATTCCCGGACAAAACACATTGACATCAGACACCATTTCATCTGAGATCACGTACTCAAAGGAGATGTTGAGATTACTTTTGTGGATACTCAAAATCAACTCGCGGACATTTTCACAAAACCACTTGCAAAGGATGCATTTTTCAAAATTCGTCGTGAACTCGGAATCTTAGATGAACAAGATATATAAGGTGCACTATATCCTTAACTATACTTTAATGTACATATATATATGGGTTTATACAATGTTTCAAATGTTAAAATTACTGTTTTTAAAATTTTTCCTTTAAGTAAATCGATTTACTTGGTGTGTAAATCGATTTACCACTGAAGCAAAACCTTTTTTTTTTATAAAATCCTTTTGTGTAAATCGATTTACACAGTATGTAAATCGATTTACCACTGAACGAAAATTATTTTTCATAAAAATTCTTTTGTGTAAATTGATTTAACCAATGGGCAAATCGATTTACCACTGAACTGAAGCATTTTTATGTAATTTTTCTCTATGCAAATTAACTTTTCAGCATGTGATATTTATGAGTCTTTAATATATTGGTCAATCTTACCTTGCCTCCCACCTTCTTTTTGACCAATCATGGAATCTTGACCACTCCACTCAATTAAAACCTCATAAAGACCTCACTTACTTAAAGTATCATCTTGTTGCATCTTTTTGACCAATCATATCTGTTTCAACTTGTTATAAGTATCATCTTGTTGCATCTTTCTCTTCTTTTTTATAATGTAAAAGGGGGAGAAGGATGTGATAGCACTTTATAGTTGTTTGGTTGTTTGTTTCAATTTTCTTTCCAGGGCAAGCTTTCAAAACTTTTTCTCCATAGGGGGAGAAAACTCCTTTTGCTCCAAATCTGAACAACTCATAAAGAAAGATGGTTTGTCATCATCAAAAAGGGGGAGAATGTAATCTCAAGCCTCAACTCAACTTTAGTTTTGATGAAAGACAAACAAGCTAGTTTGATGAAAGACAAACAAGCACTATGGCAAGAAGGAAAAGAAGTGGAATTAACTTAAAGCATCATTCACTCAAATCTTCAAGGATCATGGCAAGCAATCAAGTATATCAATTCTCATTTGAACTACATTGATTAGAAATGCTCAAAAATTATATACACACTTGCCACAACACTTCACTTAAAGTATAAAACAAATTTTAAGTTTTTCACTGATGTAAATCGATTAACATATGATGTAAATCGATTTACACATGCTTTTTCAAAAACTGATTATTTCTAGCAGCAATCGATTTACATGAAGTGTAAATTGATTGATCACAGAACTGAGTTGAATTTTTAACAGTTGAAAATCGATTTACACATCATGCTAATCGATTTACACTTCAATTTTTTTGAAAACAAGAACATTACAAACTCGTGCAATCGATTTACATCTCATGCTAATTGATTTACACGTTGTAACTTGTGAAAAATCTGAACTGGTTTCAAGATATCCTTCACACCTTTTCTCCAATAGATGCATGATCATACATTGCATCCTCTCAAGTTTTTCAAACATAAAAGTGTCCATTTGGAAAGGTATCTTGATTACTTTAAATACTAAATCTTTCAAATTAAAAAACAACTCTTCTCTTATGCAATAATTCTGAACTTTGTAAAATATTCAAACTTCATATTTCTTAACTTTTAAGAACAAAGATTTTCTGCACTTTCACACATATAAGAACAGAAATCTTTGAGCATTATCTAACCATTGTGTTACAGTTTGAATTGCTTACAAGAGAAGAAAGAAGAAACTTCATTGAAGTCACTCTATGTGATCAACATCTTTCAAGAAATCATATTTCATAGCATTATAAAAAGTGTAACTTATTTCCAGGATTGTTGGAATTAAGTATTGGAATACTTGTGTACCTTGTTGTCCATTGTTGGAAACAAGAGGTATCTTTTGAGAGGATTGTTCTCAAGAGACTTATTGGAAATCTAAGAGGGTGTTCTTGGTATTTGTTAGAGTCTTTAGTTGATAAGACTAGGAAGAGTCTTGTAAAAGTTCTAACAAAATAGTGAAATCTCTTGCGTGTTTGCAAGGGGACTGGACGTACTTCCGGGGTGTGGAAGGAACCAGGATAAATCTCCGTGTCTCTTTACTTTCTGCACTTTACAGTTTTTCCAAAGCACTAAAACAAAACCAGAAAGTATAAAATAAGTCAAAAATCGACCACCACCTAATTCACCCCCCTCTTAGGGCAATCTTAAACTTACACACGTTAGCTTCTTCTTCCTTGTCCGTCGTATTAGGTGTAAAACCTTTACCTATGGACAAGCTTCCATGGCTAGAACCCTGTGATTTTCAAAAATCATGTTCAAGCGAGATAAATCAATTCCCATTATTCAAATCAAAACGTCTTGACACCATGAGCATCAAGGTATGCTTCTTTTGCCCTAATTTTCCCTGTGTCAAAAAACCATAAAACGGAAAGCTAAACCCTAACAATGGCAAATATTCATACGGGCGTTAAAACTTCAATCAAATGGTCCAGACATGTTGCAAACATGACAACAAACAAAAATATACCATTAAAACATGTTCATGATGCAAGAATCATAGCAATAAAATATTAAAAAGAATGCAAACTGTGATAATCGTATGTCTTGTTTCTGGGCTTGGGAGGACCGAAAAATGATTGGGACGCGTTCTGGAGATGCCTAGGAATTGATTGGTGGCTTGGAAAGTCTTTGAATCAGCCTCTAAACTGGAAATCAGTCTACGACTTTTTTGACAATTTTTAATTCTTGCTTGCAACTTTTACAACCTCCAATCCTTCTCCCTGTGCATTGGATATGTTCTGTATATGTAATGGAATACATTAGGTCAACAAAAACAAGCTAAATCTTGGTCCATTATGAAGATTTGATTTGGTCTTTATCCTTGTATGATATCTTTATATATCAAGCCAAATCATGCCAATTTTGGTTCAATTTGTTTTGCACATTTTGGATATTATTTTTCAGCCTAATTGGATTTGATTCCAGCCAAAATCTGATCACAAAGGAAATCTTTGATATTCTTTGTTATTTATTTGATTTAATTTGACTTTTAAATGATAAAAATCAAAATAAAATAAATAAATAAACCAAAAGATGTGTGGGTGCTGATTTGGATCGGGGACCATGTCATAAGCAAGATTCAATCATGAAAAACTAGGCCCATTTGACAAAAAATGTATTTTTGAGCACATTTAACTTTTGGCAATTTTGCAAAAATGGCCAACTTTGCCGAGGCATATCTCCTCCAATTTTAACCCTAGAGAGGTGTTCTTGGACTTTTTAGAAATATTAGGATGTCCTCTAAACAACCCTTTTATTCTCATCTCAAATGGGTCTTCCATGTTTATGTAAGAAGCTTTGACCTAAAAGGTGTTTTTGTTGACTTTTCAAAAGGACCTATAATGTAGAAATTCCTATCTTTTGATGAGTGCATATTTTGAACTTGAGGGCTGCATATGGGTTGTAGGGAATTGCATCCTCTTCAAAATGATCTTTGGATGGAAAATTTCTGATAAAGTATGAATAAGTTATGCTTGGTCAAAATTTGGTTGACTTTTCCTAAGAAACCCTAATTTAGCAACTTTTGGGTTTTGATGAATTTGGGGCATTCCTTAGGCAATCATGATAAACCCTTGATCAAATGATGAATATCACTTCAAAATGTTGATGTTGACCAAAACTCTTGAAGTTTGACTATATGTGGGCCACAGTTGACTTTTGACCTAGTATAGTTGATTTTCAGGCATCTGAGCAGTTGACTGAGCAAACTTCTTGTGTAAGGCATGAAACTAGACATGGATGATCTTGAGAACACATTAGGACCATGGAAAGAATTTGGGACCTTTGGAGCTTCCATACCCTGAAGAAAATGGAAACCCTAATTTGGGGTAAACTAGCTTATGTGAGAGTTTGTCTGGTCAACCCTTGGGCACCCTTGAGCAACTTGAGGACCTCAATGGGCATGTGTTGAGTAAAATGAGAGGGAAAATTTTGGGGTACAACAATTATTCTAACTTCATAAAGATGGATGAATGATTTTAATAATAGCTTGATTAAATTTTGGGTTCAAATGTGGTTTATTCATTTCATCTTCCCTCTTCATCTTATCCCATTCTTATTGTACCAAATGTGATTGGAGCACAATTTACATATCATGTCTCAAAACATGAAGTTCATAGATTTTTATTGGCCAGCCTCAAAATAGGTGCAACTTCTATATAAGTTCACTTACGATTGTTTAACATAGCGCTAAATTTTGTCCCGATTTGAGAAAATGATCATTTTATGCCCAAACCTATGTTTGCAAGCCCAAGCATGTTAATTTGAACCCTTTGATCCAATAACCTTGAGATCCATTGTTAGGAGACTTTGGTTCTACCAATCCTCTAATGGAACTTCATCAATTTTGGTCAAACTGGATCACTTAAACATCATTGATCATTAAGCATTACTTTGATATTCTTAAATGTATTATATACTTGGCAAAAAGCAAATGCAACTTGTTGTTGAGAGGCTTTGGTTCTACCAATCCTCTAATGAGTTCAAAATGAAAGTTTCAATATGGTCATCCAACTAACCACTAATTCCTAGCAATTGGCTTTATTTTATGTTTTATTTTATGCTTTTACTTTATGTACCATTTACTTTAGCATTTACATTTCATGTTATTTTTCATCTTTGCTCACTTGGGCATCTACTTTTATGTCTTTTTATTTTGCTCACTTGAGTTTTTCATTTTCTTTTTGTAGATACCTAATAACCAACTTAAACCCTAAAAAAGTTTAATGTTACTTGGACTATTTGGTTACCATCCATGGAATTATGGAGACATGGACTTCTTGGACTTAGGATTAGAAGCCTTGGCCTTTCATGAGACCATGTTACCTCAACTATTATTTTGTCTAGAGTTCTTGGTTTTACATCAAGACAATGGGTTTTTTTTGTTTGCTATGTGTACAAGTTATTGTGATTACATGCTTTTGTTTGTGATCAGGAATTCATCTATATACAGTCGTTACTCTGCCCAATTTTTGTGAAGACTTAATACAAATTAAAGCATGGTATTCTTAATAGGTTTATTAATTTTTTGTTGGTTTCAAATCCAATGGATGGAATTCTACATTGACTCATTATGTCAAGTGTTGGCTTCTTGTTGGTTAGGTGGTCCTTTTTCCTAGCTTTTACCTTTATGCTTTAGGATAGTCCCTTCATCTCCTCCCATCTTCTTTAATTTCAAAAATCTTCTCCCTCCTTTTGAAAACTCTTCTTGTTTTAAAACATGAGCCACTTTCATAATAAACTTGGACTTATGTCCATGCATTTTCAAAAATTAGTTATTAAACAAATTTCAATTAACTTAACAATACTTTGACAATTTTGTGAGAAGACTAAAAGTCAATAAATCGCATTCAAACTATTTTTCCATTTTGGCTTTTATCTTTAAAAACTTTTCTCAAAAGATTGGACTCTTGTTAATTCTTGTAGTGATGCAAACAACTATACTTCTATAATATGTAGTGAAGAGAGATATTTTCAACTTGGATGTTAAGTGAGGCATTGTTGATTTTAAAAATCCAAGCCATATCCTTCAATTTGAGATGATGTAAATTCTCCTTTCTCATAAGTGTGGGCAGTAAGTATGTTTCCACACGGACAATGACGGTGATGTCTTATCTCATAAAATTAACCAGCACACATGTGTTTTAAAGTTTTAGAAGAGGAACTACGTGTACCCTAATCCCCTATTGCATGAAAGGTTGTACGTAGGCACTAAAGGTTCGCAGCCGCAGCGAGTGCAAAAATCATAAAAAATACTTCTTTTCTCATCACCACAATCTATTTTTACACAACATTTTATAGCCAAAAATGAACAGATTTTTACAAAGAGGTTCATGCGGAGTACCATAGATGTTTAGGGTGCTAATACCTTCCCTTTTCATAACCAACCCCCTTACCTAGAATCTTTCCCCCTTCTTTTGGGTTATTCGCTCGTTTTCCATTCCTTTGGAAACAATAAAGTGTGGTGGCGATTTTCATTTTGATATGTACAAGTCAAGTCAATCCAATGGCTTTGTCTAAACATTTCTACCGCTACAGAAAAAAGTGAGACTTCACTTGGGATGTGTTGACCTCTTGCTGGTCCATCCCTAAGTGGGTTGAGCCTATATTTGTCTATATTTGTATATGTGTTATTGTTTGTTATATGTTGTATATTTGTTTGTCTAGATTTTCCTAGTTTTCAGGGTTCTTGGGGATTTCTCATAAGTCATATACCCGTACTTGGGCAGACTTAAGATAGGAAGGGCTGTATAGTCATGTTAACTTTGAGAGAGTAATCCAAAAAAAGGAGGCATGAGGTCCCCCACTCAGTGGAGGCCCCGTTGACTGTAGTATCGTTTACCGAGTAATCAGGAAGACGTACTGCTTTCGACCTGGGAGCCTGCTGAAAGTGAGTACCGTAGAATACCTAACCCATCTTGGCCTTTTAGGTGTAGTGCAGAAGCTATGACGGAGTAATCTGAAAATAGTTGTCACGCAAAACTACGCTCTGACGAGTTTTTCTTGAGAATATTACTAATTACCAAGATAATCGAGAAGTTGGTAATATTCGAAGGAATGATGTAGACTCTAGGAATCTATAGAACCTTGTTCGGCAGGTGATAACTATTAGACCACACCTTATGGGTAGTACATTCAGCCTAATGCTCGTGACGTTGAACCAATGAACCCTATGTTGGTGATATTGTGTGTAATTGTTGCATTATGCATTCATGCACCCATTTAGGATTATGGAAAAAGAAAGACTGGAAAGTACAGTTTCAAAATTCCCAAGATAGATGAGTTGATGAGTCTGATTCCCGAGATTGAGTGTCCTGCAGATTTCCGAAGGAAGTATGGGTCCATAATTTCTCTCATGAAGCTTAGGATGAAAGAGGGTATTCTCTCGACTTTGGTCCAGTTCTATGATCTGATGTATCGATGTTTTACTTTCCCTGATTATCAGTTGATGCCTACATTAGAGGAGTATAACTGCTTTGATCCATTTGGGGAAGTATGAGGTTGAAACCCACATGACTACTAAAGGAGGGATTAAAGGATTACCAACTCAGTTCTTATTGGATAAAGCTCGCTACTTTGCTAGGATGAAGAGTGCGGTTGCTTTTGAGGCTATCTTTGCTCTGCTTGCTTACGGATTATTCTTATTTCCTAATGTAGACAAATTTGTTGATATCAAAGCCATCAGGATCTTTATGATAGGGAATCCAGTTCCTACATTGTTAGGTGATGCTTATCACTCTATTCATCTTCGAGATTCTTATCATGGAGGGATGGTCATCTGCTGCACGCCTTTATTATATTAGTGTTTTACTTCTCATCTACCTCTGTCTGATGCTTTCTGGGATGTCAGAAAGGAACCTCGTTGTGCTCCAAAGATCATGGCACTTACTCATTCAGATATTGTTTGGTATCATCAAGCTTACCATAATGTAGATATTATCGACGGTTGTGGTAGTTTTCCCAATGTACCTCTTCTCGGTACAAAGGGAGGAATTAACTATAACCCTGTTCTTGCACGGCGACAGCTTAAATATCCGATGAGGGATAAGCAAAATAGTATTCATTTTAATAGTTTCTTCCTAAAAGAGGGAGAAGACCATAAGAAAGCTATGGAGCAGATTGCGAAGGCCTGGCGACACATTCACAAGAAGAGTAGGAAGGACTTGGGACCTAGGGGTTGTTTCTTTGGAGCCTTATCTGTAGTGGGTACAAGCAAGAGTTATTCAGTTGAAAATGTTGTATTCTCATGAAGCACATATGCCTGATTTGTTTATGAAGACCACTCCTCCTCTATTTGATGATGTGGAAGAGCTCTCACTTGCTTTATTCAGGATGCAGCAAGAAAGAGAAGCTTGGAAGAATAAGTGCCAGACTATAGAGACTTCTTACTGAGCAGAATTAAAAGAGAGATATAACTTGATTGAGATTCTGGAGAGTCGGGTTGTAGAGATGATGGAGAGGCAAGGGGATTTATTTTCCCCTAAACCTCAATCAGATCCTAGTTTCTTACTTTGTTATTCAGATGATTGGAAGGAGGTCGCCACCAAATATGCAGAAGAAAACCAGAGGTTGAAGGCTTAGATTTCCAGACTTACCGGGAAGCGTCAGCATATAGAGTGATCTCAATCAACTTTGTTTCTTAGGGTTTTAGACTTTATTTTCATCTTGCACTTAGGATTATTGAAACTTGTACTAAAAAAGTTGTAATCCATTTTGAAGTTATTATAATAAAATTTTCAGTATTTCAAATGTGTTATTACTTAGATATTTGCAAAATTGTCTATAAATCTTTAAGTCTCTTGAAATATTAATAATAAAATAAGTCATATTCATTGCACATCATGCATCATATTATACATAATTTTTGAATTTTTTGTGCATATCCAGGTGTCTAACTGAGCTTCTTTACTTTAAACAGTAAGATGTCTCACCAGTACAGTACCCGAGCTAATTTCAGAAGGAAGATGGATAACTTAGAACAAGAGAATCGAAAGATGCATGAGGAAGTTTCTGCTCTGAAGGCCGGTATGTACAATCTCACTACTCTGATGGAATCTTTGGTGGCTGCTCAGAATCAGCCACCGATTGCTCAGCCTCAATAGATAATAGTTACTACTGAAGCTCTAATTGTTCATGTTTCTACTACTCCAGCTGTTCTTCAGAATCGTATGCCTCCGGGATATCCTTGGGGAATTCCAGAGAACTTTATGCCAGAAGGTTCTAATCAGGATCCTTAGATTGCTCCACTTACTCAAAATGTTGCTGCTCCCGCACCTCCCGTGGTGCATGTTACCCTTGCTACTAGAAACGAGGGTCACTATGTTGCACCTCCCTCGGTGAATATGGTCCCATTTTCTAATGATGAAGTATATCGACATATTCCTACACCAAGTGAAATCTTGGGTTTCTATGATCGAATGAACGATTTTCAAGATCAAAATGATAAGATGCTGAAAGAGTTGAAGGCCCTCATAGGAAAAGAGCTGTTTGGGCAGCATGTGAATGATATGTGTTTGGTGCCAAATGTGAAAATAAATGCAAAGTTCAAAGTACCGGAGTTCGAAAAGTACAAGGGCAACACTTTCCCTCGTTCTCATTTGGTGATGTATGAAAGGATAATTTCTACTCATACAGATGATCAGTTCCTGTTGATTCATTTCTTTCAAGACAATTTAACAGGTGCAACATTAAAATGGTACATGAGCCTAGACAATGCCAGTACTCATTCTTTTAATGACTTGGGTGAAGCATTTATCAGATAGTACAAATACAATATGGACATGGAGCTTGACCGTGATCAACTCAGGGTCATGGTCCAGAAGGACAAGGAATCATTTAAGGAATATGCACAGAGATGGCGTGAGGTAGCCGCCTAATTGATTCCTCCAATGGAAGAGAAGGAGATGACAAATATTTTCTTGAAGAAACTAGGTGCATTCTACTATGAAATAATGGTGGCGAGTTCACCCAGTGATTTTACTAAAATGGTAGGAATGGGCGTCCGTCTGGAAGAGGTCGTAAGAGAAGGTCGTCTAACAAAAAGTGAAGGTCCTAGAAAAATGAAGAAGCCATCATATAGATTTGTTAAGAAGAATGAGGGGGATGCAAATGTTGTTATTCAAGAGAGAAGGGTTAATAATTCTAGAAGAAATCATCAGCACCATCAATAGGTTACCTCGGTAACTCCGATTATAAACACAGCTCCAACTACAGTTGCTTATCAAAGACCATCCCCTCAGGAAAGTCAAGGATAGAATCAGAGAAGAGAGCCTTTTGACTCTATCCATATGAGTTATGTAGAGCTACTCCCAGAATTGATCCAGAAAAAGTTCGTCCAGACTAGGCCACCTCCTGATATACCATCCCCTTTACCTTGGTACTACAAGGCAGATCAAACATGCGCTTTTCACCAAGGTGCATCAGGCATAATGTAGAAAACTGTTATCCTATGAAGTCTGAGGTACATAAAATCGTTAGATCTGGCCTTTTGTCCTTCAAGGATGTCAGTCCTAATGTAAAAGATAATCCTCTCCTAAAACATGGAAGAGTGAATGTTGTTAACATGGTTGTTGGTTATCTAGGGGACTTACGCATTTATGATATTAACTTGGTTAGAGGAGACTTAGTAAAGATGCATGCAGACCTTTACGAGTTTAGTTACTATACTCATGACCATGCTGGTTGTGGTATTTGTAGTACTAATATATAAGGTTGTGATAAGATAAAGGCTGATTTGCAAGAGATGATGGATGAGAACCTCATCCATATAATCAGGCCTAGGGCAGAGTATGAGGATGAAGTAAACATGTTCTTTGGATTTCCTGGAGAATTCAGGATCTTTGATGTGGAACACATGAATGATGATCTCGAAAAATTTCATGCTACTTTCTTCCATATGGATGGTTAGGTAGAGCACCACCATGGATCTTGCCGGGTTTGCTGCAGGGACTCCGAGGATGTTCAATTGTGAGAAAAGGTATTCAGTTGTTGTTGGATAATGGAACTATCAAGGTTTCAAGCCAAAGAGATGATTACCATGAGGTTAATGATATTGAGGTTTGCTTGGCTGAGGAAGAATCAGATGATGAATATGCTTCCGTGGATGAATTCTTTTCCTCAGATAAGGGTATGTTCCCTGGCGATGATTCTTTATTGTCAATATTTTCCGAAGAAGGTGTGAATGTGATTGTATCGTGTTTTAGTGATTCTTCCTCTGTTGAAATTGAATATTGTAGCAAGGCAGTTGTTGCCCCTGTGTTGATTTTCTTGCCAGGTCCCTTTCCTTAAAAATCAGACAAAGTTGTAGCGTACAAATACAATGCTACAATTTTAGAGGATGGTGTGGAAGTTCCCATCCATCCTTTGTCTAGTGTTGGAAATATTGATGAGACTAGTAGAATGACCCACAGTGGTCGTGTATTTGCACCGGTTGTTCGACGAAATGATAATGCTGGAAAGAAGATTGTGGAAAGTGTTGAAGATAAGAAGATTGCATGGGAATCTAGTGGTTCTACCCTGGAGAAGGACGTGGATCATATTTTGAAGATAATCAAAATGAGCGACTACCGAATTATGGATCAATTATTGCAGACTCCTTCAAAAATATCTATCTTGGCTTTGTTGATGAATTCTACTGCCCATAGAGAATCTTTAATGAGGGTGTTAGACCATACCTTCGTGAAGTATGACATGCCATTAGATCAATTCAGCAGTGTGGTAGGTAATATTACATCATGTAATAACCTAATCTTTTGTGATGATGAATTTCCTGACGAGGGGAGGAACCACAATTTGGCTCTCCACATATCCATGAACTGTAAAAGTGATTCACTATCAAATGTGCTAATTGATAATGGATCCGCCTTGAATGTGATACCGAGGACTACGCTGATCAAGTTGAAATATCAAGGGGCTCCTTTGTGCCCAAGTGTTATTATTGTCAAAGCTTTCGATGGATCAAAGAAGTCGGTTATTGGGGAAGTCGATCTTCCTATTCATATAGGCCCGCATTTTTTCCATATCACTTTCCAAGTCATGGATATTGTGCCCGCATACAAATGTCTGCTAGGAAGACCATGGATACATGAAGCAGGGGCTGTCACTTCCACTCTGCACCAAAAGCTGAAGTTCGTGCGTGAAGGAAAAGTGGTTATTATAAATGGAGAACAAGCATTGCTGATATCACATCTGTCATCTTTCAGTATTATAGAAGCAAATGAAGTTGTTGTGGGGACGCATTTCCATGCTCTATCTGTTGATAACACAAGAGAGAATGAGAATTATTTGGCTTCGTTCAAGGATGCTCAGCAGGTTGTGCGGAATGGTCCAAGTAACGTATGGGGACAGGTCGTTGATCCTCCAGTGAACAAGAACATCAATGGTTTAGGATTCTATGCCAAGAATGGAAAAAGAGAAAGTTTGAAGTTAAAGTCTACTATGAGCATCTATCATGATGTTTTCCACAGCGGAGGCTACCTCCATCCAACTATTTCTCGAGTTAATGCTATTGAGGAGGATGAAGAAGATCAGGAAATGCCGAATTATGTGACGCATGGAGTCAGAATCCAGAACTGGGCCACTTATGATATTCCCTCTGGCATCCATGTCTCAAAGTAATTTGTTTTTTCTTTGCAAAAAGATTTCATTCTTCCAAAAATGAAAGTTAATATTGTATGGGCTCATCTGCTTGCTTTGACCATTAAAATCATAAATAAAAATTGTCTTTGATTCTCAAAATTGTGTCTTTTATTTTTCTGCTTTTTCATGGAAAATAGTAATAATAAAAACCCTTTTGAGTAAAATAATAATTGAAAATAAACTTTCTTAATCACTTGATACGTGTGTCAGTTTCTAAAATCAATCACAAATCATATGTGCAAATTAATTAATAAACCAGTTGAATACAATGACCCTGCACCCTCTCCCAACTTTGAATATCTTGTGTTTAGGACGGAAGAAGAAGAATATGATGAGATTCTAGAAGAGGTTTCATGGTTGCTCGAGCACGAGGAAAATTCCATTCAGCTGTATAAAGAGTTATTGGAAACAATTAATTTGGGTTCAGAAGAAGAGCCAAAGAAAGTCAAGATTGGAGCATCGTTGCATCATGACGTGAAGAGTCGTTTGACTGAGCTATCGAAAGAATATGTGGACATCTTTGCTTGGTCTTACCAAGATATGCCGGGTCTAGATACTGATATTGTGGAGAATCATTTTCCTTTGAAGCCAGAGTGCTCTCCAATCAAGAAGAAGTTGAGAAGAACTCACCCTGATATGGCAGTGAAAATCAAAGAAGAAGTCTTAAAGCAGATAAATGCCGGTTTTCTTATGACATCGGTGTATCTTCAATGGATAGCCAACATTGTGCCCATATCGAAGAAAGATGGAAAAGTCCACATGTGCGTAGATTACAGAGATCTAAATAAAGCTAGTCTAAAGGATGATTTCCCATTACTGCATATTGATATGCTGGTTGACAACACATCAAACTTTAATGTATTCTCGTTCATGGACGGATTTTCCGGATATAATCAAATAAGAATGGCTCCTGAGAACATGGAAAAAACCACTTTTATCACACCCTGGGGAACATTTTATTACAGAGTGATGCCCTTCGGGTTGAAGAACGCTGGTGCGACATACCAGAGGGATATGACAACCCTATTCCATGATCTGATGCACAAGGAAATTGAGGTATATGTTGATGACATGATTGCCAAATCACAGACCGAAGAATGTCATGTAGATGATTTGATGAAGTTATTCCAGCGTTTGAGGAAGCATTGTCTCTGCTTGAATCCAAATAAATGTGCCTTCTGTGTCTGATCAGGGAAGTTGGTTGGTTTTATTGTCAGCCAGAAAGGGATTGAGGTTGACCTAGATAGATTCAAAGCTATCCAAAAAATTCCTGCGCCAAGGACTGAGAAGAAAGTTAGAGGTTTCCTTGGGCTTCTGAATTATATTTCCATATTCATCTCCCACATGACTGCAACATGTGAATCGATCTTTAAGTTGCTAAAGAAAGATAAGGGTTGTGTGTGGACAGATGATTGCTAGAGGGAATTTGAAAGTATCAAAGAATATTTGCTTGAACCTCCTATCTTGCACCCTCCCATTGAAGGAAGACCATTGATCATGTATCTAACAGTGTTGGATAGTTCTATGGGCTATATTTTGGGACAACAAGATGAAACAGGAAAGACAGAATATGCCATATACTATCTCAGTAAGAAATTTACTGATTGTGAGTCACAGTATTCTATGTTGGAGAATACATGTCGTGCTCTGGCCTGGGCGGCAAAACAGTTGCGACAATATATGTTGAATAATACTACTTGGTTGATTTCCAAAATGGATCCAATTAAGTATATTTTTTAAAAGCCTGCTCTTACTAGGAGGATTTCCGACTGGAAAATGTTATTGTCCGAATATGACATTAAGTACCACACTCAAAAGGCCATAAAAAGCAGTGTGTTGGCGAATTATCTTGCTCACCAACCAGTAGATGACTATCAGTATGTCGAGTTTGATTTCCATGATGAGGATGTAATGTTCTTAAAAGAAAAATATTGTGATGAACCTTTACCTGGGTAAGTCAAGATCTTGAATCTCGTTGGGGCACGGTATTTGATGGAGTAGTGAATGCTTATGGAAAAGGAATGGGTGCGGTGATCATCACTCCACATGGATCACACATTCCTTTTACTGCAAGGCTGGAATTTGATTGCACTAATAATATGGCAGAGTATGAAGCTTGTATTATGGGTCTCGAGGAGGTCATTGATCTCAGAATCAAGGTTCTAGATGTGTATAGTGATTCGGTTTTGGTTGTTAATCAGATTAAAAGAGAATGGGATACTCTTCACTCTGGCTTTCCCTTACAAAGATTATGCTAGAAGATTATTACCCTTCTTTAAAAAAGTTGAATTCCATCATATTCCAAGAGATGAAAATCAGATGGCGGACGCTTTCGCAACTCTGGCTTCTATGTATCAAGTTAATACTTGGAATGATGTGCCTCGTATTACGATACAATGTTTCGATAGACTGGCTCACGTGTTTATAATAGAGGATGTGGTAGATGAAAAACCTTGGTATTTTGATATCAAACATTTTCTTCAGACTCAGGAATACCTAATTGGTGCATCAAATAAAGACAGAAAGACATTGAGAAGGTTGGCAGGAAGCTTTTTCCTTAATAAAGATGTACTGTAAAAAAGAAATCATGACATGGTCTTGCTCAGATGCGTGGATAGACACGAAGTAGACATGTTGATGCATGAAGTTCATGAAGGTTCATTTGGTACCCATGTCAATGGACATTCAATGGAGAAAAAGATGCATAGGGCAGGTTACTATTGGCTAACAATGGAATCTGACTGTTATAAATTTGCTAAGAAGTGCCATAAATGCCAAATTTATGCTGATAAAATTCATGTACCTCCAACACTTCTCAATTTTATTCCTTCCCCATGGCCTTTCTCTATTTGGGGTATTGAAATGATTGGAATGATTGAACCAAAGGCGTCAAATGGGCATCATTTCATCTTAGTGGCAATTGACTACTTCACCAAATGGGTGGAGGCAACTTCATATGCTAATGTCACTAAACAGGTGGTAGTGCGCTTTATCAAGAACAACCTCATATGTCGGTATGGTGTGCCAAGCAGGATTATCACCGACAACAACTCAAATCTGAATAACAAAATGATGTCTGAACTTTGTGAGAAATTTAAGATTGTCCATCATAATTCATCTCTCTACATGCCAAGGATGAATGCGGCTGTTGAAGCGGCCAATAAAAACATCAAGAAGATCATCCAGAAAATGGTTGTTACTTATAAAGACTGGCATGAAATGCTCCCTTTTTCTCTGCATGGGTATCGAACATATGTATGCACTTCAATAGAGGAAACCCCGTTCTCTCTTGTATATGGCATGGAAGCAGTGCTCCCCATTGAAGTTGAGATTCCCTCTTTGCGTGTAATAATGGAAGCCAAGTTATCATAGGCCAAATGGGTTCTGTGATCGGTGGATCTGGAACTGACTGTTTAACGCTGGTTCGCGAAATATCGCAGAAGCAAGAGTCGCCACCGTCTTTTATTTTCTCCAAATGGAAAGGACAAAAGCACAGAAAAATTCCTTATAGAGATTGCTCTCGGTTCGGGAGGTAGGTTATAGAAAGGGAAGGTGTTAGCACCCTTTCTATCCATGGTTATCCATGGGCTCTTAGATACTTGCTCATTTGTGTTTTCAAAAATGGTTTGCTTGCTTTTCAACTGTGGGTTTTAAAAAAAGTTTCTTTGAAAATTTAAGTTCGACTCTTGTATCGGTCCTCCAGAGTGTTTGAAAAGTTGCTTTCAAAAGCTTTTTGAAAAGGTGTCAGTGTGAAAAGTATTTTTGAATTTGTTTTGAAATTAGAGCAAGTATTTAGAGTCGTCTACCTACCCTAAGGAATTCGTCTGTGTAAATGTCCTTAAAGTAGTGCCATCCCACCATTGAGAGGTAGGTAGCACCACCGTTGGAGGTGTTCGGGTCAATTCGAAGGTTCGGGACATGGTGATCACCGGAGCAATAGGAAGACACCTTAGAAGCTACCCTCATGCCAGGTTCTCGGATCATGAGGACTTACTAAGACATCCTCTACTCGACGATCACCTTTCGAGAGGCAAGGCAACAGTGAGGCGTACCCTAGGGGTGGTGTGTGATTTGTGTGTCGTTTTCAGATATTTTGTCTTGTTCATGTCATTGGTGATCTACGCTTTTGTTTTATTTAGACATTCATTCTTGCATGCAATTATTAGCAGTTAAAAAGTCGCGAGAAATATAAAGTTCCTAAACTATTACAAAGGCGCGGGTCCACATCGCCAAATTAAATCCAGGACCCGATTTGACATAAAATAAAGTGCGAGAAATATAAATATTTAATTTACACGGCTTTGGGAGAATTACATAAAAATTATAAGAAAAGAAATAAAATGTGCGGAACAAATTAATAATCGAAAGCGAGGGCGTTGGACCCTTTTTAATGAAATTAAATTACGATTAACGAATTAATTAAAATAAAATAAAAAGAAATTATTTTTGAGGGTTTTTGGTATTTATGATTTTAATGAGAATTAAATGAAATTAAAACCTAATTCTAGCTATTTTTTAATTTATTAAGAAACTATGAAAATTAAACCTAAAATTAAACCTAATTAATTAATGCAATTTGATTTATAAAAATAAATAATTAATTATTAGTGATGAGAAAATAAAAGAAAAAGTAATTAAAGTAATTAAAACCTAATTCTACAAAATTTTAATTTATTAAGAAAAGATATTAAAATTAACCCTAGAATTGAAAACTAAATTAATTAATGATTTTTATTTACAAAAACAATTAAATCAAATATATTTATTTTTTGTCTTTTCTGATTTTTTACTATTTTTATATTTTTTGAAAATAGTTTAAATTAAAGAATTTAAAGGAAATTAATTAAAACAAATAAAAATAGGAAGATATAAAAGAAGATAAAAGAGCAAACCATTGGGGGTTCTGTCCCCAAATTGGAGGTTTTTCTGGAAATTCTGGCCCAATAATTTCCTGGCCTCGTTGACTTTGTTGGCTTGCATATGACGCGTCTGACTCATGTCCATGATGGTCCCCAAATCATAGCCCTTTGATTGATCTCAATAAGCGCGTGGGAAGCCTGGATGAGGGACGTATGGTGAACGCTTGTATTGAAACTGCACAGAAGCATGATTAGAAAAATAACATGGAATAAGAAGGGGGGACCTGGGGATCGAACCCAGGTCCCAGAGGTTACCACACTGATGCCTTGCCACTGGAGCTATTAACGCGTTTTGATTATATTATAGAAGACAAATAATATAATGAAAATCATGAGTTAGTGGCCAATTTTCGCGCGAAATTTGAATACACCAACCATCGCCTTACACATCACCATCTTCTCCACTGGTCCTGCATTTTATCTGAAAAAACAAATTGAATAGCGGGGGTTTTAAACCCCCAATAAGTAACAAGTGCAAAAATAGCGATTAGCAACCCTTTGAACATAAATTAGGCGCGACCCCATCATTGAGTTCGTCTGAAGGTCCTGATTTTAATGGTCTGGGTCTTGTGTTCCAATTTTACCCTATGTCAGAATCCCCAATTCAAGGTCTCTGAAAACCTAGAATGCTTCAATGGTGGATCCTCCAATTTTGCACGAAAACTCAATTAAAGTATGCAGTTAGCTTTAGAATCAATCAATTAGTATGAATCCATAAAAAAAATGCAATGAGAATGCTTGAATATTGAAACACGAATATGAATAAAATGTGAAAAACTTTGAGTTCTGTATACCAATTCTGGGCGTTAGAGTTGATGATTTTTATTCAAACACGTTCCTTGAAGCCTCAGGAACGCAATAGAATGGTTATTTGCCTTTGAATCGCACTGGAATGTAGTTTTCAGTTTTGGAATTTTTTGGCAAAAACTCAAACTTTGCTCTTGTTTTCTGGCGCAGCTCTTAGGTTATGAGCTTTAGGGTTTGCATCCTGCTTATGTATGGAATGATTAGGGTTGAAAATTGGATCCAAAAAACATTTGCATTGATGTACAAGATATTTGATTTTCATGCATATATTTTTCAATCTTTTCCATGCATATTTGATTCCAATCATGTCCAATCTCTTTGATTCTTTCCATATCAGATCATGCACGAAATCTTTAGGTTATTCCATGCATAAAAAGATTTAAAAAGTTTGCTTTGGTATTTTCCACATATTTATTTTAATTAAATGAATTATTAGCAATTAAAAATTCAAATAAATAAATAAAAATGATGAATAACTTACCTTTGGGCCAAATGGTCGTGCACATGCTTTGGGTGATGAATCTTGGAAGAAAATGTGGCCCATTAGCAATTTTAAGACATTTGAAGCAAAGTTGACTTTTCAAAATATCCAAAAAATTTCCCAACTTCCACAAGGCATATCTTGCTCAATTTTTAAGATTTGCTCATGTTCTTGGACATTTTGGAAAGGTATTGAAGTCCTCTAACCAATGACTTTGGTCCCATGTCATTTTGATTTAACAATCTCAAGTTATGGCCTTTGACTTAAAGTCCCTTTTTGTTGACTTTTGAAAATGACCTATAATGTTGAAATTGATAACTTTTTGTGAGAGCATTTCTTGGACTTGAAGTTTCAAAAGGAGTTGTAGAAAATGTCATTCTCTTCAAAATGAGCTTTGGATGGAATTTTTCTGATAAATCATGTGGAAGTTATGCCTTGGTCAAGTTACAGTTGACTTTTTCAACTGTCCAAATATGGAAACTTTTGCATCTTGAGACTTTTTGAGCCATGCCTTGGAAATCATGATCAAGAATTGATCAAATGATGTTTTTGGCTTCAAAATGAGATGTTGACCAAAAATTTGAACTTTTGACTGTCAAATGACCATTTTGCCCCTACAGTTGACTGTAGGGCAATTAGGGTTTTTGACTGTGCAATTTTGTGCTGTAGGTCTTGAAACTTGGTATGAGGATGCTTGACCATGTTTATAGGCATGTGGGACTTGTTTGGGCCCTTGGAAACTTCATTTTCTTTGTCAGAACCAAAACTCTAGTTTTTGACTATTTAGGAGGCCCTTGAACTGTGCAACCTTTGGGGAATTTTGAAGCATGCTCTTTGCAATTCTTGAAGAATATGGGAGGGCAAATTTTGGGGTACAACAGTTGCCCCTGTTCAATCTTCTTAGACCTGAGGATGCAGATTGGCTGACATGCCTTTCGTAATCCGAAGGTGGAAGATGATTGAACACTATAGTGCCCAGAAATTTGCGCTCACATAGTAGTGTGATGTGGGGAATGGGCTTATAGATGCCATTTGGAGATTGATGGATAGGATGATGGGCTTATAGATGCCATGCTAAGAGATGATGGATGAGTGGATGGGCTTATAGATGCCATCTAGATGTTGATCGCGTAAGAGATTCCTTAGCGAGAACTTGCGTACCTGCAAAAAAGAAAAATGATTACCTGACCTGTTACAGGAGCTGGTCTTCAGACTCTTTGTGTAGATGTGTCCTGATTGGTTATAGGAATTGGATCCGGAGCTTCAAACGGCGATGAATGAACCAGGGGTGGTTACTACCTCAACAGGAACGGTGAGAGAACCTTGGACGATTACTACCTCAACAGGAACGCTGAGAGAACCTTGGGCGACCTCAACCTCAACAGTAACGCTGAGATAATCTTGGGCGACTTCAACCTCAACAGTAACGCTGAGAGAATCTTGGGCGACTTCTACCTCAACAGTAACGCTGAGAGAATCTTGGGCGACTTCTACTTCAACAGTAACGCTGAGAGAATCTTGGGGCGATTACTAATTCCGCAGTAACGGGGAGAGAACCACAGGCGACTTCAACCTCAACAGTAACGCTGAGAGAATCTTGGACGACTTCTACTTCAACAGTAACGCTGAGAGAATCTTGGGGCGATTACTACCTCCGCAGTAACGGGGAGAGAACCATAGGCGACTTCAACCTCAACAGTATCATTGAGAGAATCTTGGACGAATTCAACCTCAACAGTAATGCTGAGAGAATCTGGGGGCGATTACTACCTCCGCAGTAACGGGGAGAGAACCATAGGCGACTTCAACCTCAACAGTAACGCTGAGAGAATCTTGGGCGACTTCACTTCAACAGTAACGCTGAGATAATCTTGGGGCGATTACTACCTCCGCAGTAACGGGGAGAGAACCACAGGCGACTTCAACCTCAACAGTAACGCTGAGAGAATCTTGGACGTCTTCTACTGAGTCTTTATCAGAAAAATCTGTTAGGGGTCGATTTAGCTGGACTAGAGAAGGCCTTTGACTGGATAAGAAACAGGAAAATCTTAGGGTCGATCTGACTGAACCAGAGAAGGCCTTTGACTGGATAAGAAACAGGAAAATCTTAGGGTCGATTTAACTGAACCGGTCTAGGTCTTGAAATGTCTTCAACTGGATAAGAAATAGGGAGATCTTAGGGTCGATCTGACTGAACCAGAGAAGGCCTTGGACTGGATAAGAAACAGGAAAATCTTAGGGTCGATTTAACTGAACCGGTCTAGGTCTTGAAATCTTCAACTGGATAAGAAACAGGGAGATCTTAGGGTCGATCTGACTGAACCAGAGAAGGCCTTTGACTAGATAAGAAACAGAAAAATCTTAGGATCGATTTAACTGAACCGGTCTAGGTCTTGAAATCTTCAACTGGATAAGAAACAGGGAGATCTTAGGGTCGATCTGACTGAACCAGAGAAGGCCTTTGACTGGATAAGAAACAGAAAAATCTTAGGATCGATTTAACTGAACCGGTCTAGGTCTTGAAATATAGCTGAGAACTTAACTGAATCTTTCCTGAAAGGTGAAGGTCAGTCATATGCAATGCATGATGTGGATCAAGCAATGATGTTCTCAACATGAATGAGATTTGTAAGATGTGATGCGTATATGCATGCTATAATGATGTACGTGATGTTTATGAATGTATGTTTTCGTCTTAGGAAAATAAATCCTTGACGGGTGCCGGGAAGTCAATCCTGGGCTGATGTTGAAGAATAGATTTTGCTTCCGCTGGGGATAAGAAGACTTCGTCGAGGACGCTCTTTCCGTGGATTTTGGCTGAGGATAACCCAGTTATATCCTGGTCAGGGAAATAACTCTTGGAATAAAGCCGGGAGACGCGTTCGTTCTCTGCGAGGGATAAGCTTCCAGAATCTACTGGGGATAAGCTTACTGCTTGGGGAAATGGATTCAAACTTTCCTGGGGAAATCTTGATTGGACTCTCCTGGGGAAATTTTTGAACTGTAATTTTTGTAAGCTGAAGGAGGGAACCTTATGTAGGGTTGCCTGATGATGAGCTCGTGCAACACCGCATCTTGTAAAGAAGGACACCTGTGTAGGGTTACTTTGAGGTTGGGCTCGTGTGGAGCTGCATTTGGAGTTGAAGGAAACCTGTGTAGGGTTTACTGACAATGAGTCCGTATAAAACTGCATCCTTAAGAATAGAGAACTTGTGTAGGGTTTCTGGGTGACGAGTCCGTGTAAAACTACATCTGGAGTTTTGAGAAGGAAACCTGTGTAGGGTTTACTGATGACGAGTCCGTGTAAAACTACATCTGGAAAGAGATAACCTGTGTAGGGTTACTTCGGGATAAGTTCGTGTAAAACTTCTGGAGGAACCGGGGTAAGGTTATCTTGGAGGTAAGTCCGTGTAATACTTCTGGAGGAACCGGGGTAAGGTTTCTGCAGGGTAAGTTCGTGTGAAACTTCTTGATGAACCGGGGTAAGGTTATCTTGGGGTAAGTCCGTGTAAGACTTCTGGAGGAACCGGAGTAAGGTTTCTGCAGGGTAAGTTCGTGTGAAACTTCTTAATGAACCGGGGTAAGGTTATCTTGGGATAAGTCCGTGTAAGACTTCTGGAGGAACCGGGGTAAGGTTTCTGCAGGGTAAGTTCGTGTGAAACTTCTTGAGGAACCGGGGTAAGGTTTCTTGTGGAGGGTGAGTCCGTGTAAGACTTCGTCTGAAAGTTGAGAAGGAACCGGTGTAGGGTTACTTTGATGATAAGTTCGTGTAAGACTTTTTATGAAAGAAAAGGAACCAGTGTAGGGTTGCCTGTGGATGAGTCCGTGTAAGACTTTGTCTGAAAGAAAAGGAACCGGTGTAGGGTTGCCTGATGATGATCAAGTGGATGATTGTCCTGTTTGGTTTCGGATGTTAACCCATGAACTAGAATTTGTAAAGGTAGATGGTAATCATCCTTTCCTTGGTACTTTGGTTGATAGAGCAACTGGATCGTCTGGACGACTCATTATTGCCCCTGTTTCTGAGATGGGAGAGGGAGACCTGTGAGGTGCTGATAGTTATTGATGGACAGACCTTCTTCTGGTAGGCAGGTGACAAGATGCCAGGACATAGTCGTACGCTTTGATCCCTAACTTTTGCCTGGACCGCCCTTTCGGGTTTTCAGTCCACCGGGATACCCATTTTTGCCCAAGCCGCCTTTTCAGGTTTTCGACTTGCCGGGTGTACAGATTTTTCATTTCATCCCTTCATTTTGCCTGAACCCTTTTGGTTTGCCGGGAAGCCCTAATTTTTGCCTAGGCATGTCAGCCTAGCGAGTCTTTGATTATGCGTAGTATCTTTTCGACTATATCCATGCTCTCAGAATGTAGGGAGTTGCCCCTGTCAGAAGTGTTTTGTCATGCCCCAGAAGGTGTTTAATCAGGCAAGATTCATTGTTGGAGTGTCCCAAGTGACTCAGGCGGAGATTTTCCCCAAGTGACTCAGGCGGAGATTTTCCCCAGGCTATTTGGCCTTTTGAGAGATTCTCTGAATCTTGACTTAATTGCCCCAGATGATGGACAATAATCACGTCTGCCCCTTGATTGGAAGTGCTTTTGTTCACTAGGTATTCATCGTGCGAATTTCCCTGCTGTTCAAACAAATATTCATATGCAAATAAAAAATGCAAAGCTTATGTCTGTCTTGAAGATTTTGAAAATGCATTCTTTTTCATAAAACAAGTGAATGTTTGTAAAACGTGATGTCAACTCTGTATTTTACCGTAGGCCTTAAGGAGTCAGGATACCTTTCGTAACAGTATGCTTTCGAACTAACCCATGCTTCAGTTAGGACTTTTAAGGGTTATAACGTGGCCTGGTTCACGGTTTAAGAAACAAAGGATAAAGGCTCAAATTTTATTTGTACCCACCCGCTCTTCGTGATGTTCTCCAAACCTAAACTCAGTTGATCATACGTTAGACCTTGTTTGAGTCTTTGCTCTGATTTTCCGGTGATGATTCGGATGTTGATGACTTATTTTGAATAGGCAATCATTTTTTGTGGAGGGTTTGTAAGACCTCTTTCTTTTTGATTTTGTTATCCCTATTTTTTTTTGCCTGAACTGTTTCCTTTTTTGGAATTACAGTCAGCGGGATGCCCCAGTTTCGTAAGTCTCCTTCATAAGTTTTGACTCATTGGGTTCTTATTTTGAAAGATGGTGACTGCCTTTCTTTATTGATTATTCGGAACCATCACTGTCTTTCTTTGTTTTGTAAGGACCTCTTTGGTGCCATTCGTTATGCACTTGGATCAACTGAGAGAACTACCCTGCCCCAGGTTATGATTAAGGGTTTTAAATTTCGAAAAGAAAAACTCCTACTTCTTTGGCTCAGAGGGGTTGACGAGGGATTATCTTCCTTATAACTCCAGTGTTTAGGGATTGAAACAATGCCTGTACTTCATCAACAGAGTTTGTTCAAAAGCATATTGTAGACTGTGGTATCGTTTTCGTCATCCTCCCTCAAGAGGCTCAGAATGATTAATTGAGAGTTGATCATCAGAAAAAATATGAAAATAATTTGCATATAGTGAATACGAATATATGGCTTCAAAACAGACATATGCGATGCATTAATGAAATAACAACGTTTAACATGAGTAAATGCTTAAACAATCAAAGAACAACACAACTTGAACATTCGAATGAACAAAAGTTTTCTAATCTCAGGGCTTGTCACTTCAAATGGTGAGCCTTGGAGGGATGGTAGAAAAACTCAGCCTGACCATCTTGTGTGAACTCCAGTGCTCCTTCATCAATCAGGTCCTGTATCTTGTTCTTCAGAGCCCAACACTCATTTGTATCATGTCCTGGACAGGAAGAGTGGTAGGCGCACCTCTTATTGGGATCATAGATAGGAGATGCTGTGTTGGGGTTCCGGGGATGAGCCCTTAATGTGATCAGATTCAATCTCAACAGGCGTTGTAAAGCTTGAAACAACGACATATTGAGCTGGGTGAATTGCCTCCTGGGCTTGTCTGGCTGAAGCTGGTGAGGTTGGTGCTGAATTTGTGACACCGGAGCCATTTGAGGAGCCCTCCCCTTATTTCCTTGCCTCAAAGATGGTTGAATGATGACTGGCTCTTTACCCTTAGACGTTTGCCCCAGTTGGTTACCCTGAAGCGGTTGGTTGATGAGAACTCCGAGCTCATCCTGTCTTTGAGCTAAACCTTGAATGGCAGTCACCTGCCCCAGCATTTGGGCTTTCATTGCCTCCATCTCAGCTTGCAGGTGTTTCAGCCGTTCATCCTTAGCACTGTTCCTGACCAAAGTCCCCATGAGAAGTGCTCTTAACTCCTCCTGCCCCTTGGATAGATTCAGGAGGATTTCCCCGAACCGAGTCTCTTGAGCAAGAAGGTCCTGGTTATCTTGTTGGGAAGCCATTGCTGAAATAAACAGCGAGAACGGTAAGTGACCTGCAACAAGGATATCTGTTATGCAATGATGTGTATGACATGCATGTAATGTTTTCAAGGACCTCGCGGGATAAACAAGAAAATTATGTTAGAATTTGGGTCCGGTAGTTTGATTGAAGGAACTGCACATTATTGAGAGTCCTTCTTCAAAGGGTCAAAGGCTCACCATATCCAGTGGGTCATAGCCCCTGACAATTTTGGCTCGGGGAACCTTCTTCAAGTGTCAAAGCTCACCATATCAAATGGGTCATAGCCTCTGACAATCTTGGCTAGAGGAAAATAAATCCCCTTTGCCCCTTGCTTGGACATTCTGGTTCATCATGACCTGCATCACAAGCCCTTGAGATCCTTGAAATGGGTTAGTCCTTATGCGGGATGCATGCAATGGTATGATGTTATGCTATGCATGGGGTAATGTAGGTAAACCCTGTTATGAGTCCCAATTAAGGACTATAAACAAAACCTACAAGAAACTCAAGTGTCAGATAACAAGCATGCAAGTAGTCAAGTATGAAAGCACACAAGTCACACCACAGCCCTTAGAGTTTAGGCCAGCATGGGGTCTGGGTATTACCCTCTTGAAGTTGGTGGGCTCAACCTGTCCTATTAGAAGTAACCGGGTTCTAAGGGTCCCAATATCATTGGATTGCTTTCATTATTCATCGTTTCGATTTAGCCACTGAACTGGCGACCGAAATATTCCAGGAAAGCAACCCTCAATTGAGTGTAGTATCGAGTATCAACCAACCTCGGACTGCACCAAAGTCAGTTATCTCACTACCCTAAAGAGGCCAAGATGGTTCAATTAAGGTTCCTAAGGTCAGTTGATGCTTCACGACACCACGCGGCGGCCCCGTACTCTCCTTGACTGAACTCAAGGGTTACCGGTACACACCAAAGTGCCACATCAACGTAGCAGACTGTTTCAACCATGTCGGTATACCCCACACAGTTCCCTCACAGACTTGTTGCTACTTTCTAAGAAGGTATCCCCAGATCCGGGTTAGGATCTATAGAACTCCCAAGACAGTCCCACAATAATAAAGCAAACAAGTCAAAGCAATTGAAAACACAAGTGATCTTAGTCCTAAGGTACACCTCACTTTATTAGAATTCCCCAGCAGAGTCGCCAGTTCTGTGATCAGTGGATCTGGAACTGACTCTTTAACGTTGGTTCGCAAAATGTCACGGAAGCAAGAGTCGCCACCGTCTTTTATTTTCTCCAAATGGAAAGGACAAAAGCACAGAAAAATTCCTTATAGAGATTGCTCTCGGTTCGGGAGGTAGGTTATAGAAAGGGAAGGTGTTAGCACCCTTTCTATCCATGGTTATCCATGGGCTCTTAGATACTTGCTCATTTGTGTTTTCAAAAATGGTTTGCTTGCTTTTCAACTGTGGGTTTTAAAAAAAGTTTCTTTGAAAATTTCAGTTCGACTCTTGTATCGGTCCTCCAGAGTGTTTGAAAAGTTGCTTTCGAAAGCTTTTTGAAAAGGTGTCGGTGTGAAAAGTATTTTTGAATTTGTTTTGAAATTAGAGAAAGTATTTAGAGTCGTCTACCTACCCTAAGGAATTCGTCTGTGTAAATGTCCTTAAAGTAGTGCCATCCCACCATTGAGAGGTAGGTAGCACCACCATTGGAGGTGTTCGGGTCAATTCGAAGGTTCGGGACATGGTGATCACCGGAGCAATAGGAAGACACCTTAGAAGCTACCCTCATGCCAGGTTCCCGGATCATGAGGACTTACTAAGACATCCTCTACTCGACGATCACCTTTCGAGAGGCAAGGCAATAGTGAGGCGTACCCTAGGGGTGGTGTGTGATTTGTGTGTCGTTTTCAGATATTTTGTCTTGTTCATGTCATGGGTGATCTACGCTTTTGTTTTATTTAGACATTCATTCTTGCATGCAATTATTAACAGTTAAAAAGTCGCGAGAAATATAAAGTTCCTAAACTATTACAAAGGCGCGGGTCCACATCGCCAAATTAAATCCAGGACCCGATTTGACATAAAATAAAGTGCGAGAAATATAAATATTTAATTTACACGACTTTGGGAGAATTACATAAAAATTATAAGAAAAGAAATAAAATGTGCGGAATAAATTAATAATCGAAAGCGAGGGCGTTGGACCCTTTTTAATGAAATTAAATTACGATTAACGAATTAATTAAAATAAAATAAAAAGAAATTATTTTTGAGGGTTTTTGGTATTTATGATTTTAATGAGAATTAAATGAAATTAAAACCTAATTCTAGCTATTTTTTAATTTATTAAGAAACTATGAAAATTAAACCTAAAATTAAACCTAATTAATTAATGCAATTTGATTTATAAAAATAAATAATTAATTATTAGTGATGAGAAAATAAAAGAAAAAGTAATTAAAGTAATTAAAACCTAATTCTACAAAATTTTAATTTATTAAGAAAAGATATTAAAATTAACCCTAGAATTGAAAACTAAATTAATTAATGATTTTTATTTACAAAAACAATTAAATCAAATATATTAATTTTTTGTCTTTTCTGATTTTTTACTATTTTTATATTTTTTGAAAATAGATGAAATTAAAGAATTTAAAGGAAATTAATTAAAACAAATAAAAATAGGAAGATATAAAAGAAGATAAAAGAGCAAACCATGGGGGGTTCTGTCCCCAAATTGGAGGTTTTTCTGGCAATTCTGGCCCAATAATTTCCTGGCCTCGTTGACTTTGTTGGCTTGCATATGACGCGTCTGACTCATGTCCATGATGGTCCCCAAATCATAGCCCTTTGATTGATCTCAATAAGCGCGTGGCAAGCCTGGATGAGGGACGTATGGTGAACGCTTGTATTGAAACTGCACAGAAGCATGATTAGAAAAATAACATGGAATAAGAAGGGGGGACCTGGGGATCGAACCCAGGTCCCAGAGGTTACCACACTGATGCCTTGCCACTGGAGCTATTAACACGTTTTGATTATATTATAGAAGACAAATAATATAATGCAAATCATGAGTTAGTGGCCAATTTTCGCGCGAAATTTGAATACACCAACCATCGCCTTACACATCACCATCTTCTCCACTGGTCCTGCATTTTATCTGAAAAAACAAATTGAATAGCGGGGGTTTTAAACCCCCACTAAGTAACAAGTGCAAAAATAGCGATTAGCAACCCTTTGAACATAAATTAGGCGCGACCCCATCATTGAGTTCGTCTGAAGGTCCTGATTTTACTGGTCTGGGTCTTGTGTTCCAATTTTACCCTATGTCAGAATCCCCAATTCAAGGTCTCTGAAAACCTAGAATGCTTCAATGGTGGATCCTCCAATTTTGCACGAAAACTCAATTAAAGTATGCAGTTAGCTTTAGAATCAATCAATTAGTATGAATCCATAAAAAAAATGCAATGAGAATGCTTGAATATTGAAACACGAATATGAATAAAATGTGAAAAACTTTGAGTTCTGTATACCAATTCTGGGCGTTAGAGTTGATGATTTTTATTCAAACACGTTCCTTGAAGCCTCAGGAACGCAATAGAATGGTTATTTGCCTTTGAATCGCACTGGAATGTAGTTTTCAGTTTTGGAATTTTTTGGCAAAAACTCAAACTTTGCTCTTGTTTTCTGGCGCAGCTCTTAGGTTATGAGCTTTAGGGTTTGCATCCTGCTTATGTATGGAATGATTAGGGTTGAAAATTGGATCCAAAAAACCTTTGCATTGATGTACAAGATATTTGATTTTCATGCATATATTTTTCAATCTTTTCCATGCATATTTGATTCCAATCATGTCCAATCTCTTTGATTCTTTCCATATCAGATCATGCACGAAATCTTGAGGTTATTCCATGCATAAAAAGATTTAAAAAGTTTGCTTTGGTATTTTCCACATATTTATTTTAATTAAATGAATTATTAGCAATTAAAAATTCAAATAAATAAATAAAAATGATGAATAACTTCCCTTTGGGCCAAATGGTCGTGCACATGCTTTGGGTGATGAATCTTGGAAGAAAATGTGGCCCATTAGCAATTTTAAGACATTTGAAGCAAAGTTGACTTTTCAAAATATCCAAAAATTTCCCAACTTCCACAAGGCATATCTTGCTCAATTTTTAAGATTTGCTCATGTTCTTGGACATTTTGGAAAGTTCTTGAAGTCCTCTAACCAATGACTTTGGTCCCATGTCATTTTGATTTACCAATCTCAAGTTATGGCCTTTGACTTAAAGTCCCTTTTTGTTGAGTTTTGAAAATGACCTATAATGTTGAAATTGATAACTTTTTGTGAGAGCATTTCTTGGACTTGAAGTGTGAAGAGGAGTTGTAGAAAATGTCATTCTCTTCAAAATGAGCTTTGGATGGAATTTTTATGATAAACCATGTGGAAGTTATGCCTTGGTCAAGTTACAGTTGACTTTTTCAACTGTCCAAATATGGAAACTTTTGCATCTTGAGACTTTTTGAGCCATGCCTTGGAAATCATGATCAAGAATTGATCAAATGATGTTTGTGGCTTCAAAATGAGATGTTGACCAAAAATTTGAACTTTTGACTGTCAAATGACCATTTTGCCCCTAGAGTTGACTGTAGGGCAATTAGGGTTTTTGACTGTGCAATTTTGTGCTGTAGGTATTGAAACTTGGTATGAGGATGCTTGACCATGTTTATAGGCATGTCGGACTTGTTTGGGCCCTTGGAAACTTCATTTTCTTTGTCAGAACCAAAACTCTAGTTTTTGACTATTTAGGAGGCCCTTGAACTGTGCAACCTTTGGGGAATTTTGAAGCATGCTCTTTGCAATTCTTGAAGAATATGGGAGGGCAAATTTTGGGGTACAACAGGTCCAGAACAGGTTTGACCAGCTGGATTTAATAGAAGAGAAAAGAATGATGGCCTTGTGTCATGGCCAATTATACCAAAAGAGAATGAAGAAAGCTTTTGATAAGAGGGTCAAACCTCGTGAATTCATAGAAGGAGACCTTGTACTCAGGAAGATCATGTCTTTTAGCGCTAATTCTATGGGAAAGTGGACTCCTAATTTTGAAGGCCCATATGTTGTCAAGAAAGCCTTCTCTGGCGGTGCACTGATTCTTGAAACAATGGATGGTGAGGAGTTCCCATGTCCCGTGAATGCTGATGCAGTCAAGAAATACTTCTCCTAAAAAAATAAAATAAAAAAGAACAACTCGCTAAGACGAAACCCTGAAAGGGCGGCTTTGGCAAAAAGGAGTGTCTCAGTAGGCCGAAAACCCGAAAGGGAGGTCTAGGCAAAAATTAGAGACATAAATAGAATAAATTTTCCCGGTATATTGAAAACCTGCAAGTGAAACCTAGGCAAATGTTAGGGATTCTCTGGCAAGTAACTGCATCAAACAAGACTTGATTAATGGAGAAACAATCTGCTTGGATCTTACTCCTCTTCGACTGAAGTCTCTGCTCAGGAATTCAAAGTTATTAGGGAGAACAGTGGTCATTGTAACTCAATATATCTTTTCCAAATATATATTACCATGTTCCAAACATTGTAATCATCTATGGAGTCTTGCCATTCGTGGACTACCATTCTATTAATAAAGTTTGAGCCTTTTGTCCAATTCCTTGCAATTATTATTTTATTCAGCTTTTAAAGATTTCATTTATTATTGATAGTAATGATCAAAGCAAACAGATTAAATAACAAATTTATTTTTGAAAAGAATTTACAAATAACTCATTGCTTTAGATTTTGTGACACAAGGAGAACAAAATTAGTGACTTCAGGGACGGATAAACTCAAAGGTTTGCATGATATGAAGACTATGTCTAAGATTCCCCAGTGAAGGCTTCACTCATATAATAAAAAAATTTCTCCCCGTGCATGCTAAATTGGACTCATTTGTGAAGCGTCTCCTTTCGGCAGTACTAACGTATTATTTATTTTCTCGGCAGTCAGGCAAGGGCAATGACTTATTTAAGAAGTGTTGAAACGGTTATCGACTTTTTGGGTTTTCTCCCGCCAAGTGCTGGATTAGATCTAAAATGCCCACAAGTTTTCTTTCTTTAGTGTTTGATTTCTTGAATTCCCCAATTGAAGCCGAGGTAACATATTCCTCTAAAGTTGCTACCCCATTAAGGTCTCACAATTTATCCCCAGAGAAGTTGGTGCAATCATCACTCTCGGTATTAAAGAATGTATCTTGGTGTCCCTTTGACAGTGTGGTGTTTCCCTCCCCAATGAAGTTAATATGTTATCCCCAGTTGATGTCTCGGCAATGTGGTATTGTTTTCCTTAGTGAATTCAGCATTGCAATCCCCAACAAAAGTGAAGACCTAGAGGCATTTTTTTCCCCATTGAAGTTTGTGTGGTATTCCTCGGTGAAGCCTGGAGGAGGACGATATATCCTTGTATCTGTACTGATTTATTATTATTATGTGATCATTTTCAGATTATATTCCTTCCCAGTGAATTTAAGCCGTAAAATAGGAATTTGTTTCCTCAATTGGTGCTTACTTTCTTATGGATTTTTCATCTTAGATGTAATTTAGATGAGTTTTGATTGTACCCAGGTGGTTTTATCTAGTTATCCCCAGTGTTATGTGTGTTTTGTCAGCATATACATGATGACCTTCATACATTTAGACATACTTCATGCATAGCTGAATTTAGAGATTCATTGCTCATTTGCATTTTTATCATTGGCATATTACCTTGTTTTGCAAAGTTGTAACATCCTCTCTCCAATAGAATGTCAACCTTAAGCAGAAAGTGTTTACCTTTTCATTTTCCCCACTGAGTTATCCCCCGTGGAAGGATTTTGTTTCAGCCTTCTTTTCATCTCGTCACCTGGATGGAATGGGGTTCCCTCTTGAGTTTATTTCTCATGAGGTGTGTTTTGGTTGACTGTTTCATTCCAGTTTATTTCTGGTTTAAATGGGTGCCCCCAACAATATTATTATTTGAATTTTTGCAAGCTTTGAGCTTTAGTTTGAGAATGTGCATTTATTTTTCACGAGGATATGATATCCCCTCAGTAGGGATTTATTGGAATTTCTCTAGGAGTTCCATCTCTTTCCCCAGTAAGCCATATTTCTTTCTTCAGGAAGTCTTTATTGCAATTCCTCCTCATGGCAGTAAGTGACAGGTCTCTTTATTTGAGCAACCTGTACTTTCCACAATGAATCTAATAGCACCCATAGAAGATTGAGACTTTGTTACTCCAATGGATGGTAGCCTTGTCATTATGGAAGGTAGTTTTTTGTTGAGATTTTCTTACTCCAATGAATGCTAGCCTTGTCATTATGTAAGGTAGTTTGTTGTTGAGATTTTTTTACTCCAATGAATGGTAGCCTTGTCATTATGGAAGGTAGTTTGTTGTTGAGATTTTGGTACTCCAATGAATGGTAGCCTTGTCATTATGGAAAGTAGTTTGTTGTTGAGATTTTGTTACTCCAATGGATGGTAGCCTTATCATTATGGAAAGTAGTTTGTTGTTGAGATTTTGTTACTCCAATGAATGGTAGCCTTGTCATTATGGAAGGTAGTTTATTGTTACAATTTTGTTACTCCAATGGATGGTTGTCTTGTCATTATGGAAGGTAGTTTGTTGTTGAGATTTTTTTACTCCAATGAATGGTAGCCTTGTCATTATGGAAGGTAGTTCGTTGCTGAGATCTTTTTCCGATGACTGGTAGCGTTGTCATTATAGAAGGTAGTTCGTCGTTGAGATTATGTTGCCTAGTAGAAGTTCATTTGGTTGCACTGATGAGTGTTGAATACATCCTAAAACTTACCGGTGTTATCTTACCATTCCTTTCCCCGGTGGGTCGACGTTACATTTTTTTGCTATTCCCTCATTGAGTTGGTAGTTCATAGTTATTTGCCGGCCACCGTTATCCTTCACCCTCTCTCCTTAATTTTTGAGTTGACGATGCTTTAGATCCTCTCTTGGGCATTAACCCAACAAAGTCTTGTCTTTTCTGCACCAGTGATTTATTTTCCTGGTAGAGTTTTCCTTTTGTTCCCTCTTTTACCTTTTATATCCCCACTTGGTGTCTTGCGTCCCTTTAGATTTGTTCGTCAGCATTCATAATCATGAGCATTGCATGGCATCTTAGGGCCAAAAATAGAACTTGTTTTATATTTAAGTATCTTTAATCGCGTCGACATGAAGATTTTAACCTTCATATCTCCGGATAGAAGACACTTAAAAAATGGCAACTGTTTTACCCAAAATTTTCCCCTAAGACCCCTTCATCATATCATATCAATTCAATCACAACAAGGTCACACACTAGGGTTTGGTTCTTCTCCCTATCTTTAGCTTTTTCTCTAGGAGGAATCACCAAGCACCATGACTTGTATTATATGATCATCTATGTTTTGTATTGATTATACTTTAACTAATAAATACAATGAGTGTTTCCCCCAATTGTTGATGTTGTAGGTAAAAGCACAATACATTCCATAAAGATTGATCTAGGGATTCATGAGTTCATTTTTGTGCCTCCCTCAACAATGTTTCATTGAGATTAAAGCCTCATAACTAAAGATGTTTTGAAGTGATATCATGACAAAGTCTTTTATGATACATCATACCTCAAGTTGTCAAAATTAGTTCAAAAGTGCAAGGGTTGATTGAAGAAGTTTGACTCAAATGGAAAAGTCTCTAATTTCAATGATCACAAGTGCATATCTCCTTAAATTCTCAATATTTGGAAGTGGTTTTGGTTGCTTTGGTTTCTCCTTATCATCCTCAACAACTTATAAGCACATAACAAAGGCATTTGTGCAAAAAGATTAGTTAAAATTGCAAAGGTTTCCCAAGGCATTTTCTTGCTCTAGGAGCTAGGGTTTTGAACTTCAAAGGGGTATATCTTGCTCATCTTTTGGTATTTTTGAATGATTAAAAATAAATCCTTCTCTTCAAAGGGATATTACCAAATCACTTCAAAAGTTTCAAAGAAATTTTGTGTGTAAGAAACTTGATGATGAAGAAAGATTACAAGTCCTCTAGATGAACCCTCAAATTCCCTTATGTGACTTCAAGCGATCATACCTTGATCAATTTTTATCATCTTGAACCCAATATTTTTACACAATTATCTTGAATATGTGAACTTCAACCTTTCTTTTATATGCAAAGTGTGAAAATGGATGGAAGATGCCTTGAGGATGCAAAACATTATAGGTCATTTCATGAAATTTGGCTAATTTCAACAAGTCATAACTCTCTCAATTTTTGGATATTTTGAATGGTTTAAGTTTCAAAATTTCATTCCAGAGATCTATTTTATTCCATCTTTTTTGGTCAAGAGCAAATTTCAAGTGGAAAGCCATGATTGAATGCAAGACATTACAAGTCATTTTTGAAAAAAAACTTAGAAAATTTTCTAAGTATAGACAGTCAACCTCTTTTTTCCAACTTTGACTCATTGCAACTTTTAGCTCAAGCAACCATTTGATCTCATTATTTTCACATTGTAAAGATTGTAATCTCCTCTTTCTAAAGCTTCAAGAATCATATCCTAAGACCCCTTGAGTTGAAAATGCCATGGGTTTGAAATTGGCAATTTGAAAGTGAAATTTTCACCAAGTCAGAAATTTGAAACCTTAGTTTTGGCTTCTAATCACAAAATTCCTGCGCACTTTTGCTTCTAAATTATGTTTATTGAACTTCCAGAAGTGATTATTGCATCAAAACGCAAGAATTTGATGAGTTTTAATGCAAAACAGATCACACTTTGCTCGTGTATCAGGTTCACACGATTTCCCTCCAAACTTCATCATTTCACACGCTTGAGCATCCCATTTGATTCCCTATAAATAGAGGGTCATACCTCATTCATTTTCTCAAGCTTGGAAAGCCAGAATCACCCTGTCAAACTATCTTTTAAACTCAATTTTCTCTAACTTCGAATTTGCTCTTACAGCCTTTCTCAATCATTTTTCTTTGTCAATTCACCTTCCTTGAACTTCACTGAAGCTAACAGAAGAATAAGTAAGCTCTAAAACTCCCTGAATCTTGCTAGCCAAGTCAAATTTCAGATCTCTGTAACTTAACTTCAATAGGTAGATTCCTTCACCAATTTTCTCAAACTTTGATATTATTGTGAAGCTATCACCATCCTGGTTCTAGTCGCAACACTTGTTTTCAAATAGAAACACATTTTGATCATGAAATTTCAAATCCCTTTTCAAAACTTCTTTTCAAAATTGACTGAGCTATAATTTATATAAATTTTTTGTAAAGGTGTGGTTGTCTTCGTCTTGATGAGACAAAGCGAATGGCACCGGTCTCGTGTTCTAATTTTGCAGTTTGAGGAACCTAGTTTTGAGACTGGTTGGAGGTTGAAGATGACCAATGTGTCATCCTTCAGCCAATGAAAGCGTTCCATTTGGAATTTTCAAAAATCTGATTTATATTTGATTCAGTGCTTTATTCATTAATGACCATGATATGCACAGTGCGCCAGATCCCTTGGATTTGATTACTAACGCGTTTAGACTCTTATCCATTGGTCCACATTTTTTTGACGTTATTTTATTTTCTGATCTTTATATTTAAGTTGTTTTAAACTTCAAAAATTCATAGAAAATTCATTTTAACTCCACAAAAATCTGAAAAAATTAGGAAAAATACTTTTGATTTTTATTTTTTCACAATTTTATTTTGTGTTTTGGTATTTATTATAATTTTTCACTTTATTTGAATTGTTTTAATTGTTTAAAACAATTTCTTCATTTTTAAATTCTGAAAAAACTAGGAAAGGATCCAATGATCTTTTGACAAATATTGGTGACCTCATTTATTTTTTATTTCTAACTGTTATTTTTTATTATTTTTGACTTATTTCACCTATTTCTTTTTATTTTAAAAATAGTTTCTGACTTTTAAAAATTACCAAAAATTTCATATAAATATTTGAGCTCATTTCTGTTTTTTCTATGGTCTTGTTTAATTTTTCTTGATTATTTTGAATATAATTTCTTATTTTCTTATTTTTAATACAATTTTAGTTTTTATATATATTCTGGATGATCTTGTGTTAAAATTTTAATCATGAACTTTATTAACATTATTGGATCCATGGCGTTGAGTCTAACTCCATAAAAATGGATAAATGATTTTAATAATAGTTTGATTAAATTTTGGTTCAAATGTGGTTTATTCATTTCTCCTTCCCTCTTCATCTCATCCCATTGTTATTTAACCAAATGTCATTGGAGCATGATTTACATATCATGTCTCAAAATATGAGGTTCATAGATTGCTATTGACCGTCCTCAAAATAGGTGCGACTTCTATATAACTCCACTTACGATTGCTTAACATAGCGCTAAATTTTGTCCTGATTTGAGAAAATGATCATTCGTGGCCCAACCATATGTTTGTAAGCCCAAGTATGTTAATTTGAACTCTTTGATCCAATAACCTTGAGATCCATTATTAGGAGGCTTTGGTTCTACCAATCCTCCAATGGAACTTCATCAATTTTGGTCAAAGTGGATTACTTAAACATCATTGATCATTAAGTGATATCTTGAGAATTCTTAAATGGATGATATACTTGACAAAAAGCAAATGCAACTTGTTGTTGAGAGGCTTTAGTTTTACCAATCCTCTAATGAGTTCCAAATGCAAGTTTAAAAATGGTCATCCAACTAACCACTAATTCTTAACAATTGACTTTATTTTATGCTTTTATTTTATGTTTTTACTTTATGTACCATTTACTTTAGTATTTACATTTCATGCTATTTTTATCTTTGCTCACTTGAGCATTTACTTTTCTATTATTCTTATTTTTCTCATTTGAGTTTCTCATTTCTTTTTGAAAATACTTTATAATAAACTTGAACCATAAAAAACTTTAATGTTACTTGATCTACTTGGTTACTATCCTTGGCATTATGGAGTGATGTACTTCTTGGACTTAGGATTAGAGACATTGACCTACCTTGATACCTTGTGACCTCAACTATTATTTTGTCTGGAGTTCTTGGGGTTTACCCCAAAACTTTGGGTTTTTTTGTTTGTTTTGTGTGCAAGTTATTGTGATTACATGCTTAGTATATGATATGGAATTCACCTGTATACATATGTTACTCTACCCAATTTTTGTGAAGACTTAATTGGAGCTTGGTTTCCTTAAAAGGTCCTTTTTTTTATTTGTTTATTTGGTTTCAAATCCAAAAGGATGGGAATTCTACATTGACTCATTGTGTCAAATGTTGGCTTCTTGTTGGTTAGATGGTTCTTTTCCCTAGCTTTCACCTTATGTTTTAGGATAGTCTCTTCATCTCCTCCTATCTTCTTTAATTTCAAAAATCTTCTCTCTCCTTTTGAAAATTCTTCTTGTTTAAAACTTGAACCACTTTCGTAATAAACTTGGACTTATGTCCATGCATTTTCAAAAATTATCTCTTAAACAAATTTCAATCAACTTAACAATACTTTGACATTTTTGTGAGAAGCCTACTAGTCACTAAATCTCATCCAAACCATTTTGCTAGTTTGGCTTTTATCTTTAAAAACTTTTCTCAAAAGATTGGATTGTTCTCAATCCTTGTAGTGATGCAAACAACTATACTTCTACAATATGTAGTGAAGTGAGATATTTTACACTTGGGTGTTGAGTGAGGCATTATTGATTTTGAAATCCAAGCCATATCCTCCACTTTGAGATGATGCAAATTCCCCTTTCTCATGATTGTGGGTAGTAAGTATGCTTTCTACACGGACAATGACGGTGATGTCTTGTCACATAAAATTAACCAACACACTTGTGTTTTAAAATATTTAAAAGATGAACTACGAGTACTCTGTTCCCCTATTGCACGGAAAGTGGTACGTAGGCACTAAAGGTTCACAACTGCGGCGGGTGAAAAAATCATAACAAAAAATACTTCTTTTCTCATCACCACAATCTATTTTCATACAACATTTTATAGCCAAAACATACAGATTTTACAAAGAGGCTCCTACGGAGTACCGTAGATGTTTAGGGTGCTAATACCTTCCCTTTGCATAATCAACCCCCTTACCTGGAATCATTCCCCCTTATTCTGGGTTACTTGCTCTTTTCCCATTCCTTTGGAAACAATAAAGCGTGGTGGCGATTTATATTTTGATATGTGCGAGTCAAGTCAATCCAATGGCTTAGTCTCAACATTTTTTCCGCTACACTTCCCAAGTCAATCCTTCTAGGAAGGAAGAAGATATGGAAAAGGTCTTCATAGAAATTCTAAAATCATTCTTTTATGAGAAGGTGATAGTCAATGCACCCAATGATTTCCCTAAAAAAGTGTATCTGGGAGTGCTTCTGAAAGAAGATGCCCGAGAGGAACGTTTGTTTGAAAATGGTAACTCAACAGATAATTCAAAGAAGTATGGTGATAGCTTCACCAAGAAAAGAGATAAATACTCCATTTATACTTTTCAAGGAGGGAAAAGGAAACCTACATGTAGAAAAAGGAGGTATCAACATCCACAAGTTATGCCATCGGTTAACCCAACTCTTGCAAATCATCCGCGATTACAACGAGGACCAAGGAGACCCCAAAGAAGGGAAGATCATCATCATTAACGACGTGTTTTTCCTATCACCCCTATGGTAAATATAGCTTTTGAAGCTCCCAACCAACAAATTCCTAATCAAAGGAAAACTCAGTTTGATCCAATTCCAACTACCTATGCAGAGTTGTTTCCTGTCCTAATATAGAGGAATTTGGTTCAGACCCTATTTCCACTGAAGACTCCTAAGAAGATGCATTGGTACTACAAAGCTGATTTGACTTGTGCCTTTCATCAAGGAGCCCCTGGGCATAGTATCGAACATTGTTATCCATTGAAAGCTGAAGTCCAGAAATTGGTCAGAAATGGTATCTTGTCATTTAAACATATTGGTCTTGAGGTTCAGGTCAAGTCATTGCCAAAGAATAAACATGATTGAAAGATACCTTGGAGTTTAAAGAAGAGAGTATTCTCAATTTAATTAGCATTTTACTGTTTTTTTTTCATTTGTAATCTTCTTGTTTATCATTACACTATTTGCATGTAGAACTTGTTTGCATTTGAATGATTATCTTAATACAATTAGTATGTTTGTCTTGAAGAAATCCATTTGTTTCACTCGTATTTGTTTCAATTTTAAAATTACTTTTTGCATTATGATACCAACTTGTTATCCATTATCTTTCCTAGGAAAATATTAGAGGAAGGATGATGATATTAAGACGCAAAATTTCTGGTTGTATGCTTTTGGATAAAACCATGTTGTTGATGTACAGGCATTGTTTCAAATTCCCAAACACCGGAGATATAAGGGGGTGAAACCATTTTTAACCCCTTTGAGCCTTGAAGTATGAGTTTCTTTTTTTGTTCAAAAAAAACCCTCATTGTTAACCCAGGGCAGGGTACTATTTAGTTAATATGATTGAGTATTCAAATATCATCAAGAGTGTGCGTCTAAGGATACAACAATGGTTATACTTAAAAAGGATGAGAAAAGTCAAAATCGCAATGGTCAATCTTATCCTATCAGTAGTGTGCATCAAAACAAGAAGATATCCCAATGGGTATCTCTCGCACATCGGGAGATCAATAAGATGACGATACCATAACAGTTATCCCTCATCCGTCAAGAGACAAGGTAGTCACAATGCTCTCAACAAGTAAAGACAAGTTAAAGTCACACATTTAGTTCAAAAATCAAGGAAAAAATAAAAAAGCTCGCTAAGTCGAAAACTAGAAAATGAGCGACTTAAGCAAAAATTAGGGTATCCCGCTGGACTATCAATTCAAAATAATAAGTTTAGGCAAAAGATATGGAAAAAAAATTGCAAAGAAAGGATTACAAATAAAAATCCTCAACAAAGAACAAAGTCGTGTAATAAAAGTAAGTGATTGTCGTGTCCAAAGAATATCAGTGGTTCCCCACCATCAACTAATTCCTCTTGAGAAATGAGTGCTCATATCAATTACCTGAATATAGGATTCAAGAACATCATGAAGGGGGTGAGAACCAAATATTTTGAGCCTCAAAATCTTTTTTCTAAAACTGTGAAGCAGACCACGTTACAACCTTCAAAAGTCCTAATTGAAACATGGTTTATTTCAAAATCATACTCCAACGAGATAGCGTTCCTGACTCCCATAAGTTCTACTAAAATATTTGTGTTGGTAACATATACTTTTGTTATCTTTCATACAAAAATAAATAATGCACTAAGTCACAAGCTATGCGACATCTTTTCAAAAATCTTCAAGGCTTACATAATTGTTGCATTAGAATTTTCATTCTCAGAATAAACTTTTATGCTGGTAAAACAATTGGTTAATGTCAAGGAAGCTTATATATAAGCACTAGTGATGATTTTAATCTTTTGATGAAACTTTTTTAAGTAATTGGCGAATCGTTTCTAAGAATGATTATAGCCAGGGGCTTGTTGCCTGAAGACCTTCAGCGTGAACAGGTTACTACCTCATAGTTTGATTACCCTCATGGGGTATATTTGAAGACTATATTTTTCCAAATACAGTCAACATGGGGCAGTCACTTCGAGATCTAATGAGTCTATCCAAGAGTTTAAAGACACTAGAGAATTTTGGATGCCTGGTCTTTTGTAAAATCCTCTTAAGACGATTTCTTCTCGTAAACCATGTTGCTTGGAGAATTTAAGAAGTGAAGTTATTCGCAAGAATTGTTGCGCATCATGCAGTTTATCAACAGTAAACTTAGGGCATACAAAGTTAGTTCCAGGGGCAATCCAAATTTATCAAGATATGTGACCTATTTTGCATGCATTGTCAGATGATGGTGTTCCCTAATAGTTCCAGCTAAGCAATATTTTTCTCCAGCTGCAACAGAGTTCATGTTGTTATCCTTCCAATAGGTTATTAATGTTAGAAGATTGGACTTTGCATTTTCTCCCGAAAAGTATCTTTCTCTCCGGAGAGATTAGACCCTTATAGAAGAAATATGCTCTGTCGGTGGCTTTTTTCTATCTCCAGTAATGTTCCCATCTTGTCAAGATTAGACGAGTATCTGGTTGTACTATGATATCTTATCATCTCTGATTTATCTCTTATATTTGTTTTGTCAAACATATACATGATATTCATTTATTCATTCACACTTGTATCATGCATGCACATTCATATTTGTTGATGTTATTGGGTTCGTATACCTTGGTTATGTCTATTCAAATAGCATATTTTCTCTTTACAAATAGAATCTCAACTTAAGCAGAAAGTGCGCCTCCTTTCTAATTCCTCACTGAGTTAACTATCATGTAAGAATCTTGCTTTAGCTTTCCTTTTCCATTTCTGGATAGGATAAATCCCTAATTGAGTTGTTTCCTCATTGGGTGGAGTCTTGTTTGACAGTTTTCTCTCCAGTTTATTCCTAGATTGAGCTTTGTCTCTTGCCGATGCTACCCCGTGGATCTCTCTAGGTTGTGAAACCTAGATGGAGAGTGCATTTATTTTGTACATTTAAATAATTGGTCTCCACGGAAAGAATATATTCATGTTTTTCCATTGAAGATGAAATTTTACTCCCAGTAGTGTTGTTGCAACACTCTTTTGGAATCTCAACGAGACAACAAGTGGCGGACTCTTCATAAGCAGCTTGTGTATTATTGATATCTTTGGAAAGTAGCAAGTGGAAGACTCTTCATGAGAAGCTTATCTATTATTGACATCTTTGGAAGACAACAAGTGGAAGCCTCTTCATGAGCAGCTTGTGTATTTTTGATATCTTTAGAAAGTAGCAAGTGGCGGACTCTTCATGAGAAGCTTGTGTATTATTGATATATTTGGAAGATAGCAAGTGGCAGACTCTTCACGAGCAGCTTGTGTATTATTGATATCTTTGGAAAGTATCAAGTCACAGACTCCTCATGAGCAACTTATGTTTTATTGATATCTTATGAATATAGCAAGTGGAAGACTCTTCATGAGCAGATAGTGTATTATTGATATCTTTCGAATATAGAAAGTGGCAGACTCTTCATGAGCAGCTTGTGTATTTTTGATATCTTTGGAAGATAACAAGTGGCAAACTTTTCATAAGCAGCTTGTGTATTATTGATATCTTTGGAAAGTAGCAAGTGGCAGACTCTTCATGAGAAGCTTGTGTATTATTGATATCTTTATAATATAGCAAGTGGCGGACTCTTCATGAGCAGCTTGTGTATTATTGATATCTTTGAAAGATAGCAAGTGGCTGACTTTTCATGAGCATCTTGTGTATTATTGATATCTTTGGAAGATAGTAAGTGACGGACTCTTTATGAAAAACATGTGTATTATTGATATCTTTGGAAGATAGCAGGTGGCGGACTCTTCATGAGTAGCTTGTGTATTATTGATATCTTTGGAAAGTAGCAATTGGCGGACCCTTCATGAGCAGCTCGTGCATTATTGATATCTTTAGAAAGCATCAAGTGGCGGACTCTTCATTAGTAGCTTGTGTATTGTTGATATCTTTGGAAGATAGAAAGTGGTGGAATCTTCATGAATAACTTGTGTAATATTGATTTCTTTGCAAGATAGTAAGTGGCAGACCCTTCATGAGCAGCTTGTGTATTATTGATACCTTTAGAAAGTAGCAAGTGGCGGACTCTTCATGAGCAGCTTGTGTATTATTGATATCTTTGGAAGATAGGAAGTGGTAGACTCTTCTTGAGCAGCTTGTGTATTATTGATATCTTTGGAATATAGAAAGTGGCGGACTCTTCATGAGCAGCGTGTGTATTATTGATATCTTTGGAATATAGCAATTGGAGGACTCTTCATGAGCATCTTGTGTATTATTGATATCTTTGGAAGACAACAAGTGGCAGACTCTTCATGAGCATCTTGTGTATTATTGATATCTTTATGAAGTAGTAAGTGGCAGACTCTTCATAAGCAGCTTGTGTATTATTGAAATATTTGGAAGATAGCAAGTGGCAGACTCTTCATGAGCAGCTTTTGTATTATTGATATCTTTGGAAGATAGCAAGTCGCAGACTCTTCATGAGAATCTTGTGTATTATTTATATCTTTGGAAGATAGAAAGTGGTGGACTCTTCATGAGCAGCTTGTGTATTATTGATATCTTTGGAAAGTAACAAGTGGCAGACCCTTCATGAGAAGCTTGTGCATTATTCATATCTTTGGAAAGCAACAAGTGGCAGACTCTTCAAGAGCAGCTTGGGTATTATTGATATCTTTGGAAGACAGTAAGTGGCAGACTCTTCATGAGCAGCTTGTGTATTATTGATATCTTTGGAAAGTATCAAGTCGCAGACTCCTAATGAGCAACTTATGTTTTATTGATATCTTATGAATATAGCAAGTAGTAGACTCTTCATGAGCAGGTAGTGTATTATTGATATCTTTCGAATATAGCAAGTGGCAGAATCTTCATGAGAAGCTTGTGTATTTTTTATATCTTTAAAAGATAACAAGTGGCAAACTCTTCATAAGCAGCTTGTGTATTATTGATATCTTTGGAAAGTAGAAATGTGGCGGACTCTTCATGAGCAGCTTGTGTATTATTGATATCTTTAGAATATAGCAAGTGGCAGACTCTTCATGAGAAGCTTATGTATTATTGATATCTTTGAAAGATAGCAATTGTTGGACTTTTCATGAGCATCTTGTGTATTATTGATATCTTTGGAAAATAGTAAGTGACAGACTCTTCATTAAAAACATGTGTATTATTGATATCTTTTGAAGATAGTAAGTGGAGGACTCTTCATGAGCAGCTTGTGCATTATTGATATCTTTAGAAAGGAGTAAGTGGCGGACTCTTCATGAGAAGCTTGTGTATTGTTGATATCTTTGGAAGATAGCAAGTGGTGGAATCTTCATGAATAACTTGTGTATTATTGATATCTTTGGAAGATAGTAAGTGGCAGACTCTTCATGAGCAGCTTGTGTATTATTGATATCTTTAGAAATCATCATGTGGCAGACTCTTCATGAGCAGCTTGTGTATTATTGATTTCTTTGGAAGATAGGAAGTGGCAGATTCTTCTTGAGCAACTTGTGTATTATTGATATCTTTGGAATATAGAAAGTGGCAGACTCTTCATGAGCAGCGTGTGTATTATTGATATCTTTGGAATATAGCAAGTGGCAGACTCTTCATGAGCATCTTGAGTATTATTGATATATTTGGAAGACAACAAGTGGTGGACTCTTCATGATCAACTTGTGTATTATTGATATCTTTAGAAAGTAGTAAGTGGCGGACTCTTCATGAGCAGCTTGTGTATTATTGATATCTTTGGAAGATAGCAAGTGGCGGACTCTTCATGAGTAGCTTTTGTATTATTGATATATTTGGAAGATAGTAAGTGGTGGACTCTTCATGAGCAGCTTGTGTATTATTGATATCTTTGGAAAGTAACAAGTGGCGGATCCATCATGAGCAGCTTGTGCATTATTGATATCTTTGGAAAGCAGTAAGTGGCGGACTCTTCAAGAGCAGCTTGGGTATTATTGATATCTTTAGAAGATAGCAAGTGGCAGACTCTTCATGAGCAGCTTGTGTATTATTGATATCTTTGGAAAGTATCAAGTCGCAGACTCCTCATGAGCAACTTATGTTTTACTGATATCTTATGAATATAGCAAGTGGAAGACTCTTCATGAGCAGGTAGTGTATTATTGATATCTTTCGAATATAGCAAGTGGCAGACTCTTCATAAGAAGCTTGTGTATTTTTGATATCTTTGGAAGATAACAAGTGGCAAACTCTTCATAAGCAGCTTGTGTATTATTGATATCTTTGGAAAGTAGAAATGTGGCAGACTCTTCATGAGCAGCTTGTGTATTAATTATATCTTTAGAATATAGCAAGTGGCGGACTCTTCATGAGCAACTTGTGTATTATTGATATCTTTGAAAGATAGCAAGTAGCGGACTTTTCATGAGCATCTTGTGTATTATTGATATCTTTGGAAGATAGTAAGTGACTGACTCTTAATGAAAAACATGTGTATTATTGATATCTTTGGAAGATAGCAGGTGGCGGACTCTTCATAAGCAGCTTGTGTATTATTGATATCTTTGGAAAGTAGCAAGTGGTGGACCCTTCATGAGCAGCTCGTGCATTATTGATATCTTTAGAAAGCAGCAAGTGGCGGACTCTTCATGAGAAGCTTGTGTATTATTGATATCTTTGGAAAGTATCAAGTCGCAGACTCCTCATGAGCAACTTATGTTTTATTGATATCTTATGAATATAGCAAGTGGAAGACTCTTAATGAGCCGGTAGTGTATTATTGATATCTTTCGAATATAGCAAGTGGCAAACTCTTCATGAGCAGCTTGTGTATTTTTGATATCTTTGGAAGATAACAAGTGGCAAACTCTTTATAAGCAGCTTGTGTATTATTGGTATCTTTGGAAAGTAGAAATGTGGCAGACTCTTCATGAGCATCTTGTGTATTAATTATATCTTTAGAATATAGCAAGTGGCGGACTCTTCATGAGCAACTTGTGTATTATTGATATCTTTGAAAGATAGCAAGTAGCGGACTTTTCATGAGCATCTTGTGTATTAATGATATCTTTGGAAGATAGTAAGTGACAGACTCTTAATGAAAAACATGTGTATTATTGATATCTTTGGAAGATAGCAGGTGGCAGACTCTTGATAAGCAGCTTGTGTATTATTGATATCTTTGGAAAGTAGCAAGTGGTGGACCCTTCATGAGCAGCTCGTGCATTATTGATATCTTTAGAAAGCAGCAAGTGGCGGACTCTTCATGAGCAGCTTGTGTATTGTTGATATCTTTGGAAGATAGCAAGTGGTGGAATCTTCATGAACAACTTATGTATTATTGATATCTTTGGAAGATAGTAAGTGGTAGACTCTTCATGAGCAGCTTGTGTATTATTGATATCTTTAGAAAGCAGCAAGTGGCGGACTCTTCATGAGCAGCTTGTGTATAATTGATATCTTTGGAAGATAGCAAGTGGCGGACTCTTCATGAGCAGCTTTTGTATTATTGATATCTTTGGAATATAGCAAGTGGCGGACTCTTCGAGATAAGCTTGTATAATATTTATATCTTTGGAAGATAGCAAGTGGTGGACTCTTCATGAGCAGCTTGTGTATTATTGATATCTTTGGAAAGTAACAAGTGGCGGACCCTTCTTGAGCAGCTTGTGCATTATTGATATCTTTGGTAAGCTGCAAGTGGCGGACTCTTCAAGAGCAGCTTGGGTATTATTGATATCTTTGGAAGATAGCAAGTGGTAGACTCTTCATGAGCAGCTCGTGTATTATTGATATCTTTGGAAAGTATCAAGTCGCAGACTCCTCATGAGCAACTTATGTTTTATTGATATCTTATGAATATAGCAAGTGGAAGACTCTTCATGAGCAGGTAGTGTATTATTGATATCTTTCGAATATAGCAAGTGGCAGACTCTTCATGAGCAGCTTGTGTATTTTTTATATCTTTGGAAGATAACAAGTGGAAAACTCTTCATAAGCATCTTGTGTATTATTGATATCTTTGGAAAGTAGAAATGTGGCGGACTCTTCATGAGAAGCTTGTGTATTATTGATATCTTTAGAATATAGCAAGTGGTAGACTCTTCATGAGAAGCTTGTGTATTATTGATATCTTTGAAAGATAGCAAGTGTCAGTCTTTTCATGAGCATCTTGTGTATTATTGATATCTTTGGAAGATAGTAAGTGACAGACTCTTCATTAAAAACATGTGTGTTATTGATATCTTTGGAAGATAGTAAGTGGAGGACTCTTCATGAGCAGCTTGTGCATTATTGATATCTTTAGAAAGGAGCAAGTGGCGGACTCTTCATGAGAAGCTTGTGTGTTGTTGATATCTTTGGAAGATAGCAAGTGGTGGAATCTTCATGAATAACTTGTGTATTATTGATATCTTTGGAAGATAGTAAGTGGCAGACTCTTCATGAGCAGCTTGTGTATTATTGATATCTTTAGAAATCAGCATATGGCAGACTCTTCATGAGCAGCTTGTGTATTATTGATATCTTTGGAAGATAGGAAGTGGCAGATTCTTCTTGAGCAACTTGTGTATTATTGATATCTTTGGAATATAGAAAGTGGCAGACTCTTCATGAGCAGCGTGTGTATTATTGATATCTTTGGAATATAGCAAGTGGCGGACTCTTCATGAGCATCTTGAGTATTATTGATATATTTGGAAGACAACAAGTGGCGGACTCTTCATGACCAGCTTGTGTATTATTGATATCTTTAGAAAGTAGTAAGTGGCGGACTCTTCATGAGAAGCTTGTGTATTATTGATATCTTTGGATGATAGCAAGTGGCGGACTCTTCATGAGCCGCTTTTGTATTATTGATATATTTGGAAGATAGCAAGTGGCGGACTCTTCATGAGAAGCTTGTTTATTATTTATATCTTTGGAAGATAGCAAGTGGTGGACTCTTCATGAGCAGCTTGTGTATTATTGATATCTTTGGAAAGTAACAAGTGGCGGATCCATCATGAGCAGCTTATGCATTATTGATATCTTTGGAAAGCAGTAAGTGGCGGACTCTTCAAGAGCAGCTTGGGTATTATTGATATCTTTAGAAGATAGAAAGTGGCAGACTCTTCATGAGCAGCTTTTGTATTATTGATATCTTTGGAAAGTATCAAGTCGCAGACTCCTCATGAGCAACTTATGTTTTATTGATATCTTATGAATATAGCAAGTGGAAGACTCTTCATGAGCAGGTAGTGTATTATTGATATCTTTCGAATATAGCAAGTGGCAGACTCTTCATGAGCAGCTTGTGTATTTTTGATATCTTTGGAATATAACAAGTGGCAAACTCTTCATAAGCAGCTTGTGTATTATTGATATCTTTGGAAAGTAGAAATGTGGCGGACTCTTCATGAGCAGCTTGTGTATTAATTATATCTTTAGAATATAGCAAGTGGCGGACTCTTCATGAGCAACTTGTGTATTATTAATATCTTTGAAAGATAGCAAGTAGCGGACTTTTCATGAGCATCTTGTGTATTATTGATATCTTTGGAAGATAGTAAGTGAGGGACTCTTAAAGAAAAACATGTGTATTATTGATATCTTTGGAAGATAGCAGGTGGCGGAATCTTCATAAGCAGCTTGTGTATTATTGATATCTTTGGAAAGTAGCAAGTGGTGGACCCTTCATGAGCAGCTCGTGCATTATTGATATCTTTAGAAAGCAGCAAGTGGCAGACTCTTCATGAGCAGCTTGTGTATTGTTGATATCTTTGGAAGATAGCAAGTGGTGGAATCTTCATGAACAACTTGTGTATTATTGATATCTTTGGAAGATAGTAAGTGGTAGACTCTTCATGAGCAGCTTGTGTATTATTGATATCTTTAGAAAGCAGCAAGTGGCGGACTCTTCATGAGCAGCTTGTATATAATTGATATCTTTGGAAGATAGCAAATGGCGGACTCTTCATGAGCAGCTTTTGTATTATTGATATCTTTGGAAGATAGCAAGTGGCGGACTCTTCATGATAAGCTTGTTTATTATTTATATCTTTGGAAGATAGCAAGTGGTGGACTCTTCATGAGCAGCTTGTGTATTATTGATATCTTTGGAAAGTAACAAGTGGCGGACCATTCTTGAGCAGCTTGTGCATTATTGATATCTTTGGTAAGCAGCAAGTGGATGACTCTTCAGGAGCAGCTTGGATATTATTGATATCTTTGGAAGATAGCAAGTGGCAGACTCTTCATGAGCAGCTTGTGTATTATTGATATCTTCGGAAAGTATCAAGTCGCAGACTCCTCATGAACAACTTATGTTTTATTGATATCTTATGAATATAGCAAGTGGAAGACTCTTCATGAGCAGATAGTGTATTATTGATATCTTTCGAATATAGAAAGTGGCAGACTCTTCATGAGCAGCTTGTGTATTTTTGATATCTTTGGAAGATAACAAGTGGCAAACTCTTCATAAGCAGCTTGTGTATTATTGATATCTTTGGAAAGTAGAAATGTGTCGGACTCTTCATGAGCAGCTTGTGTATAATTGATATCTTTAGAATATAGCAAGTGGCGGACTCTTCATGAGTAGCTTGTGTATTATTGATATCTTTGAAAGATAGCATGTGGGGGACTTTTCATGAGCATCTTGTGTATTATTGATATCTTTGGAAGATAGTAAGTGACTGACTCTTAATGAAAAACATGTGTATTATTGATATCTTTGGAAGATAGCAGGTGGCGGACTCTTCATAAGCAGCTTGTGTATTATTGATATCTTTGGAAAGTAGCAAGTGGTGGACCCTTCATGAGCAGCTCGTGCATTATTGATATCTTTAGAAAGCAGCAAGTGGCGGACTCTTCATGAGAAGCTTGTGTATTATTGATATCTTTGGAAAGTATCAAGTCGCAGACTCCTCATGAGCAACTTATGTTTTATTGATATCTTATGAATATAGCAAGTGGAAGACTCTTAATGAGCCGGTAGTGTATTATTGATATCTTTCGAATATAGCAAGTGGCAAACTCTTCATGAGCAGCTTGTGTATTTTTGATATCTTTGGAAGATAACAAGTGGCAAACTCTTTATAAGCAGCTTGTGTATTATTGGTATCTTTGGAAAGTAGAAATGTGGCAGACTCTTCATGAGCATCTTGTGTATTAATTATATCTTTAGAATATAGCAAGTGGCGGACTCTTCATGAGCAACTTGTGTATTATTGATATCTTTGAAAGATAGCAAGTAGCGGACTTTTCATGAGCATCTTGTGTATTAATGATATCTTTGGAAGATAGTAAGTGACAGACTCTTAATGAAAAACATGTGTATTATTGATATCTTTGGAAGATAGCAGGTGGCAGACTCTTGATAAGCAGCTTGTGTATTATTGATATCTTTGGAAAGTAGCAAGTGGTGGACCCTTCATGAGCAGCTCGTGCATTATTGATATCTTTAGAAAGCAGCAAGTGGCGGACTCTTCATGAGCAGCTTGTGTATTGTTGATATCTTTGGAAGATAGCAAGTGGTGGAATCTTCATGAACAACTTATGTATTATTGATATCTTTGGAAGATAGTAAGTGGTAGACTCTTCATGAGCAGCTTGTGTATTATTGATATCTTTAGAAAGCAGCAAGTGGCGGACTCTTCATGAGCAGCTTGTGTATAATTGATATCTTTGGAAGATAGCAAGTGGCGGACTCTTCATGAGCAGCTTTTGTATTATTGATATCTTTGGAATATAGCAAGTGGCGGACTCTTCGAGATAAGCTTGTATAATATTTATATCTTTGGAAGATAGCAAGTGGTGGACTCTTCATGAGCAGCTTGTGTATTATTGATATCTTTGGAAAGTAACAAGTGGCGGACCCTTCTTGAGCAGCTTGTGCATTATTGATATCTTTGGTAAGCTGCAAGTGGCGGACTCTTCAAGAGCAGCTTGGGTATTATTGATATCTTTGGAAGATAGCAAGTGGTAGACTCTTCATGAGCAGCTCGTGTATTATTGATATCTTTGGAAAGTATCAAGTCGCAGACTCCTCATGAGCAACTTATGTTTTATTGATATCTTATGAATATAGCAAGTGGAAGACTCTTCATGAGCAGGTAGTGTATTATTGATATCTTTCGAATATAGCAAGTGGCAGACTCTTCATGAGCAGCTTGTGTATTTTTTATATCTTTGGAAGATAACAAGTGGAAAACTCTTCATAAGCATCTTGTGTATTATTGATATCTTTGGAAAGTAGAAATGTGGCGGACTCTTCATGAGAAGCTTGTGTATTATTGATATCTTTAGAATATAGCAAGTGGTAGACTCTTCATGAGAAGCTTGTGTATTATTGATATCTTTGAAAGATAGCAAGTGTCAGTCTTTTCATGAGCATCTTGTGTATTATTGATATCTTTGGAAGATAGTAAGTGACAGACTCTTCATTAAAAACATGTGTGTTATTGATATCTTTGGAAGATAGTAAGTGGAGGACTCTTCATGAGCAGCTTGTGCATTATTGATATCTTTAGAAAGGAGCAAGTGGCGGACTCTTCATGAGAAGCTTGTGTGTTGTTGATATCTTTGGAAGATAGCAAGTGGTGGAATCTTCATGAATAACTTGTGTATTATTGATATCTTTGGAAGATAGTAAGTGGCAGACTCTTCATGAGCAGCTTGTGTATTATTGATATCTTTAGAAATCAGCATATGGCAGACTCTTCATGAGCAGCTTGTGTATTATTGATATCTTTGGAAGATAGGAAGTGGCAGATTCTTCTTGAGCAACTTGTGTATTATTGATATCTTTGGAATATAGAAAGTGGCAGACTCTTCATGAGCAGCGTGTGTATTATTGATATCTTTGGAATATAGCAAGTGGCGGACTCTTCATGAGCATCTTGAGTATTATTGATATATTTGGAAGACAACAAGTGGCGGACTCTTCATGACCAGCTTGTGTATTATTGATATCTTTAGAAAGTAGTAAGTGGCGGACTCTTCATGAGAAGCTTGTGTATTATTGATATCTTTGGATGATAGCAAGTGGCGGACTCTTCATGAGCCGCTTTTGTATTATTGATATATTTGGAAGATAGCAAGTGGCGGACTCTTCATGAGAAGCTTGTTTATTATTTATATCTTTGGAAGATAGCAAGTGGTGGACTCTTCATGAGCAGCTTGTGTATTATTGATATCTTTGGAAAGTAACAAGTGGCGGATCCATCATGAGCAGCTTATGCATTATTGATATCTTTGGAAAGCAGTAAGTGGCGGACTCTTCAAGAGCAGCTTGGGTATTATTGATATCTTTAGAAGATAGAAAGTGGCAGACTCTTCATGAGCAGCTTTTGTATTATTGATATCTTTGGAAAGTATCAAGTCGCAGACTCCTCATGAGCAACTTATGTTTTATTGATATCTTATGAATATAGCAAGTGGAAGACTCTTCATGAGCAGGTAGTGTATTATTGATATCTTTCGAATATAGCAAGTGGCAGACTCTTCATGAGCAGCTTGTGTATTTTTGATATCTTTGGAATATAACAAGTGGCAAACTCTTCATAAGCAGCTTGTGTATTATTGATATCTTTGGAAAGTAGAAATGTGGCGGACTCTTCATGAGCAGCTTGTGTATTAATTATATCTTTAGAATATAGCAAGTGGCGGACTCTTCATGAGCAACTTGTGTATTATTAATATCTTTGAAAGATAGCAAGTAGCGGACTTTTCATGAGCATCTTGTGTATTATTGATATCTTTGGAAGATAGTAAGTGAGGGACTCTTAAAGAAAAACATGTGTATTATTGATATCTTTGGAAGATAGCAGGTGGCGGAATCTTCATAAGCAGCTTGTGTATTATTGATATCTTTGGAAAGTAGCAAGTGGTGGACCCTTCATGAGCAGCTCGTGCATTATTGATATCTTTAGAAAGCAGCAAGTGGCAGACTCTTCATGAGCAGCTTGTGTATTGTTGATATCTTTGGAAGATAGCAAGTGGTGGAATCTTCATGAACAACTTGTGTATTATTGATATCTTTGGAAGATAGTAAGTGGTAGACTCTTCATGAGCAGCTTGTGTATTATTGATATCTTTAGAAAGCAGCAAGTGGCGGACTCTTCATGAGCAGCTTGTATATAATTGATATCTTTGGAAGATAGCAAATGGCGGACTCTTCATGAGCAGCTTTTGTATTATTGATATCTTTGGAAGATAGCAAGTGGCGGACTCTTCATGATAAGCTTGTTTATTATTTATATCTTTGGAAGATAGCAAGTGGTGGACTCTTCATGAGCAGCTTGTGTATTATTGATATCTTTGGAAAGTAACAAGTGGCGGACCATTCTTGAGCAGCTTGTGCATTATTGATATCTTTGGTAAGCAGCAAGTGGATGACTCTTCAGGAGCAGCTTGGATATTATTGATATCTTTGGAAGATAGCAAGTGGCAGACTCTTCATGAGCAGCTTGTGTATTATTGATATCTTCGGAAAGTATCAAGTCGCAGACTCCTCATGAACAACTTATGTTTTATTGATATCTTATGAATATAGCAAGTGGAAGACTCTTCATGAGCAGATAGTGTATTATTGATATCTTTCGAATATAGAAAGTGGCAGACTCTTCATGAGCAGCTTGTGTATTTTTGATATCTTTGGAAGATAACAAGTGGCAAACTCTTCATAAGCAGCTTGTGTATTATTGATATCTTTGGAAAGTAGAAATGTGTCGGACTCTTCATGAGCAGCTTGTGTATAATTGATATCTTTAGAATATAGCAAGTGGCGGACTCTTCATGAGTAGCTTGTGTATTATTGATATCTTTGAAAGATAGCATGTGGGGGACTTTTCATGAGCATCTTGTGTATTATTGATATCTTTGGAAGATAGTAAGTGACGGACTCTTAATGAAAAACATGTGTATTATTGATATCTTTGGAAGATAGTAGGTGGCGGACTCTTCATGAGCAGCTTGTGTATTATTGATATCTTTGGAAAGTAGCAAGTGGCGGACCCTTCATGAGCAGCTCATGCATTATTAATATCTTTAGAAAGCAGCAAGTGGCGGACTCTTCATGAGCAGCTTGTGTATTGTTGATATCTTTGGAAGATAGCAAGTGGTGGAATCTTCATGAACAACTTGTGTATTATTGATATCTTTGGAAGATAGTAAGTGGTAGAATCTTCATGATCAGCTTGTGTATTATTGATATCTTTAGAAAGCAACAAGTGGCGGATTCTTCATGAGCAGCTTGTGTATTATTGATATCTTTGGAAGATAGGAAGTGGCAGACTCTTCTTGAGCAACTTGTGTATTATTGATATCTTTGGAATATAGAATGTGGCGGACTCTTCATGAGCAGCGTGTGTATTATTGATATCTTGGAAATATAGCAAGTGGCGGACTCTTCATGAGCATCTTGTGTATTATTGATATATTTGGAAGATAACAAGTGGCGGACTCTTCATGAGCAGCTTGTGTATTATTGATATATTTAGAAAGTAGTAAGTGGCAGACTCTTCATGAGCAGCTTGTGTATTATTGACATCTTTGGAAGATAGTAAGTGGCGGACTCTTCATGAGCAGGTTTTGTATTATTGATATCTTTGGAAGATAGCAAGTGGCGGACTCTTCATGAGAAGCTTGTGTATTATTTATATCTTTGGAAGATAGCAAGTGGTGGACTCTTCATGAGCAGCTTGTGTATTATTGATATCTTTGGAAAGTAACAAGTGGTGGACCCTTCACAAGCAGCTTGTGTATTATGGATATCTTTGAAAGATAGCAAGTGGCGGACTCTTCATGAACAACTTGTGTATTATTGATATCTTTGGAAGATAGAAAGTTTATGACTCTTCATGAGCAGCTTTTGTATTATTGATATCTTAATAAAGTAGTAAGTGGCGGACTCTTCATGAGCAGCTTGTGTATTATTTATATCTTTGGAAGATAGAAAGTGGCGGACTCTTCATGAGAAGATTGTGTATTATTGATATCTTTGGAAAACAGCAAGTGGCGGACTCTTCATGAGCAGCTTATGTATTATTGATATCTTTGGAAGATAACATGTGGAGGACTCTTTATGAGTAGGTTGTTTATTATTGATATCTTTGGAAAGTAGCAAGTGGTGGACTCTTCATGAGCATCTTGTGTATAATTGATATCTTTAGAATCTAGCAAGTGGCGGACTCTTCATGAGCAGCTTGTGTATTATTGATATCTTTGAAAGATAGCAAGTGGGGGACTTTTCATGAGCATCTTGTGTATTATTGATATCTTTGGAAGATAGTAAGTGACGGACTCTTAATGAAAAACATGTGTATTATTGATATCTTTGGAAGATAGTAGGTGGCAGACTATTCATGAGCAGCTTGTGTATTATTTATATCTTTGGAAAGTAGCAAGTGGCGGACCCTTCATGAGCAGCTCATACATTATTGATATCTTTAGAAAGCAGCAAGTGGCGGACTCTTCATGAGCAGCTTGTGTATTGTTGATATCATTGGAAGATAGCAAGTGGTGGAATCTTCATGAATAACTTGTGTATTATTGATATCTTTGGAAGATAGTAAGTGGTAGAATCTTCATGATCAGCTTGTGTATTATTGATATCTTTAGAAAGAAACAAGTGGCGGATTCTTCATGAGCAGCTTGTGTATTATTGATATCTTTGGAAGATAGGAAGTGGCAGACTCTTCTTGAGCAGCTTGTGTATTATTGATATCTTTGGAATATAGAATGTGGCGGACTCTTCATGAGCAGCGTGTGTATTATTGATATCTTGGGAATATAGCAAGTGGCGGACTCTTCATGAGCATCTTGTGTATTATTGATATATTTGGAAGACAACAAGTGGCGGACTCTTCATGAGCAGCTTGTGTATTATTGATATCTTTAGTAAGTAGTAAGTGGCAGACTCTTCATGAGCAGCTTGTGTATTATTGACATCTTTGGAAGATAGTAAGTGGCGGACTCTTCATGAGCAGCTTTTGTATTATTGATATCTTTGGAAGATAGCAAGTGGCGGACTCTTCATGAGAAGCTTGTGTATTATTTATATCTTTGGAAGATAGCAAGTGGTGGACTCTTCATGAGCAGCTTGTGTATTATTGATATCTTTGGAAAGTAACAAGTGGTGGACCCTTCACGAGCAGCTTGTGTATTATGGATATCTTTGAAAGATAGCAAGTGGCGGACTCTTCATGAACAACTTGTGTATTATTGATATCTTCGGAAGATAGAAAGTTTATGACTCTTCATGAGCAGCTTTTGTATTATTGATATCTTAATAAAGTAGCAAGTGGCGGACTCTTCATGAGCAGCTTGTGTATTATTTATATCTTTGGAAGATAGAAAGTGGCGGACTCTTCATGAGAAGATTGTGTATTATTGATATCTTTGGAAAGCAGCAAGTGGCGGACTCTTCATGAGCAGCTTATGTATTATTGATATCTTTGGAAGATAACATGTGGCGGACTCTTTATGAGTAGGTTGTTTATTATTGATATCTTTGGAAAGTAGCAAGTGGTGGACTCTTCATGAGCATCTTGTGTATTATTTATATCTTTGGAAGATAGCAAGTGGCCTACTATTCATGAGCAACTTGTCTATTACTGATATCTTTGGAAGATAGCAAGTGGTGCACTCTTCATGAGCAGCTTGTGTATTATTGATATATTTGGAAGATAGAAAGTATCAGACTCTTTATGAGCAGCTTGTGAATTATTGATATCTTTGGAAAGCAGCAAGTTGCGGACCTTTCATGAGCAGCTTATGCATTATTGATATCTTTCAAAAGCAGTAACTGACAGACTCTTTATGAGCATCTTGTGTATTATTGATATCAATCTTTGGAATATAGAAAGTCGGGGACTCTTCATGAGAAGCTTGTGTATTATTGATGTCAATCTTTGGAATATAGCAAGTCGCGGATTCTTCATGAGCAGCTTGGGTATTACTAATATCTTTGGAAGATAGGAAGTGGTGCACTCTTCATGAGCAGCTTGTGTATTATTGATATCTTTGTAAAGCAGCAAGTGGCTGACTCTTCATTAATAGCATGTGTATTATTGATATATTTGGAAGATAGGAAGTGGCAGACTCTTCATGAGCAGCTTGCGTATTATTGATATCTTTAGAAGATAGGAAGTGGCAGACTGTTCATGATCAGCTTGTGTATTATTGATTTCTTTGGAAAGTAGCAAGCGGCGGACCCTTCATGAGCAGCTTGTGCATTATATGTATCTTTGGAAAGCATCAAGTGGGGGACTATTCATGAGAAGCTTGTGTATTATTGATATCTTTGGAAGATAGCAAGTGGCAGACTCTTCATGAGCAGCTTGTGTATTATTGGTATCTTTGGAAAGCAGCAAGTGGCAGACTCTTCATGAGAAGTTTGTGTATTATTGATATCTTTGGAAAATAACAAGTGGGGGACTCTTGATGAGCAGCTTGTGTATTATTGATATCTTTTGAAAGTAGCAGGTGGCGGACTCTTCATGAGAAGGTTGTGTATTATTGATATCTTTAGAAAGCAGCAAGTGTCAGACTCTTCATGACCAGCTTGTGTATTATTGATATATTTGGAGATAGGAAGTGACAGACTCTTCATGAGAAGCTTGTGTATTATTGATATCTTTGGAATATAGAAAGTGGCGGACTCATCATGAGCAGCTTGTGTATAATTGATATCTTTGGAATATAGCAAGTGGCGGATGTAACGCCCCGATATTTAATTATCAATTTAATTAAATATTGTTATGAATATTTTATTTTTAATTTGAATTTTTATAGTTGAATTCGGGATTATTTTATTAAGTTGGAATAATAATTTAATCAGGTTTATATTGGTATAAATAAGTTGAGGTATTATTTTACTAGTAAGCTTAGAATTGATGTTGGGCTTAAGTGTGGTGTCGCGAAGTAATAAGGAGGGTGTATTGGTTAGGCCCATTTAAGTTACTAAGAATTGAATAATAGTATTTTATTATTAAATAGAAGAAAGAGAGAAAGTGGTGTTATCAGGAATAACAAAATAAGAGAAAAGAGAATAGGGTTTGTGAGAAGAGGAGAAGAACGAGGAAAGTTGCTGCTAGGGCCAATCTCAGAAATTCCATTGAAGCTTTCTTAATTATTTCGAAATCAAACCAGGTAAGGGTGGGTTTCCTATATTATAATGGGGTGTATGATACTTTGTATGTGGGAAATTGTAAGTGGAATTGTTATTGTTTTATTGACTTGTGCTTGGCTTGTATTGTTATGATAATAAAGATTTATATTGTTGTAGTTATAGACCGGCCAAATAAAATATGTGGGTTGCTGTGTTATTGTCTGGGTTGAGTTGGATTAGGAGACAGAAGAATTACTGAAGCATTATAAGGACTACGCATAGAGATTTTAGTATAGGAATTAAGAAGAAGGAATGGAATGGGGAGGTTGTCGTTCGGCAACTTCTAGAAGTGTCGTTCCACACTGGTTGCATGTGGGTGGGGGGGGGGGGGGGGGGCTGCCATTTAGCAGCCTTTAGATGAAATAGGGGGGTGTCTATCGGAACTAGGAAAGGGTGGGAGAGAAAGTGCCACTATGGCACTGTTAGACAGGGGCACTTGCTTCTGTCTGTTTTCTCTGTTTTCTCTGTTTCCCTTGTTTTGTTCCCCTATGGCACTATGCTGCATAATTTTTAATAGGTATCAGTAATTGCTCATAGCAGTATATATAAATGTCATTGTTTTCAGTAGCGGTAAATTAATTTATTTGCTAGAAACTTGTTTTATATGGAAGTATGGCACACCCATTAGTTGTACAATAAGTTAGCAATTTTAGAGAGAACAAATAACAATGGACTATATATATTTTAAATGGTTGAATTAATATTTTATTGGTGATGAAAATAATTTAGCAATGGGATTAATTGATTAAGTTGGTAAATAATTGGAGACGATTTGATTAATTCGGTATATAATTGCGAATTGACCGAAATGTCGTTTTGTTTTGATATATCCGTGGTGAATAAATGTTGTGTATTTACCCTTGATTAATTGTTGATAATGGTGATATAGGCCTTTGGCCAATGTTGAAGGTGTGAATTGTTGTTATGTTGACCTTTATTATGTTGTTGTCGTTGTTGTGTTCCCAAGTTGTGGTTGTTTATATCATCGTATAGCATAGCATAACATTAAAGTTGGCATGGATTGGCATGTTCTAAGTTGGAGAGAATGCTAACCATGTTGGCCTTTATTGGCAAGATTTATATTGAGGGCTTATGCCTTATGCCTCGGTAAACTGACAATTTCTTAGTTGGGAGTTCTACTCCAATGGTACCACATGCATTTGAATAATCGAGTCGCATTTGGAGTCATTGATTTGTTGCTTATTTGAAGTGTTATTTACGCACGGTAATGTTATAAGTTGAATTGAGGTGTTGGTGAATGGTATTGTTTATGTTGATTTGATAGGAAGTGGTGATTTGAAATAAACAGATTTCGATATATTATTTATCATATGTTCTATTATAGTATTCGACATGTCACCCCTTATGTTTGAATGTTACCCTTTGTTGGTAACGTGCAGGTAACCAAGAGGAGTAGCCGTTAGCATTGTTAGTTCGAGTTTGGTGTCATTTGATCTGATGCATAGCACTCGGGGGGGAAATGAATGCTTGTCTTATTTTGTTGTTTATTTATCGAACCTTATGTTGTCACTTAAGGAGTTATCGTATTGATGATGTTTAATGATTCAAAAGATGTTATGTCTCATATGGTGAATTATTATGAATCTGTTGCGTGATTAATCAAAGTTGGTTTATGTTATGAAGACTTTATTCATGAGTTGTGTTCTTTCCATTTTCTTTAAGTGTTATGTATCTATTCTAAAAGCATGATAGGTTTATGTGTTGAATGTGTAGCATCCTGATTATTTTAGAAATTTTTATACTCTGATTTTCTGTAAAATTGTTTGGGGTAGAATTGGGGTGTTACATTAGTGGTATCAGAGCAGATCGGTCCGTCCGGTCAAGTATCGAGTCGTAGTTGTGTAATAATCGAGTATTTTTAGTTTCTTAATTGTTGTTTGTGTTGCAGTGATAAGATAAGATGGATGAGAGGAATGATGCTGCAACTGTTGTTGCTCTGCAAGCGATGGCTCAAGCTATGCAGAATCAACCGATTACGGATGAGAATGCTGGATCTCGTAGCTTGGCGACTTTCCAAAGGGAGAATCTGCCGATGTTCAATGGTAGGCATGATCCTGATGGAGCACTAGATTGGTTGAAGGAAATCGAGAGGATTTTCCGTGTGATGGATTGCACCCGGCACATAAGGTTCGGTATGGCACTCACATGCTAGCAGTTAAAGCTGATGACTAGTGGCTAGAAATTCGTGCAAGGTTGGAAGCTGCAGGTGAGGAAATCACTTGGGTTGGGTTCCGTAGGGAGTTTCAGAGGAAGTATTATCCTAAATATGTTCGGGGTAAGAAAGAGATTGAGTTCCTCGAGTTGAAGCAAGGGAACAAATATGTCACTGAGTATGCTGCTAAGTTCATTGAGCTAGCTAAGTTCTATCCACATTTTGATGGTGAAGGTGCTGAATTTTCTAAGTGCATCAAGTTTGAGAATGGGTTGCGCTCGAAAATCAAGAAGGTTGTTGGGTATCAGAAGATTCACATCTTTTATGATTTGGTTGAAAGTTGCAAGATCTTTGAAGAGGATAACAATGCTCATCACAATATTGTTAGTGATAAGAGAGGCAAGAATCAGCAGAACCGTGGAAAGCCTTATGATGATGGTAGAGGTAAACAAAAAGTTGCTCATGGTCAGAGGACTAGTGGGGGAGATGCTCCCGCTAGAGTTGTATGTTTCAAATGTGGGCAACCTGGTCACAAGAGTAATGTGTGCACTGCTGCTGATGGGAAGAGGTGTTTCTGTTGTGGTAAGATTGGGCATACCATATCTGACTGCAAGCATAGGGAGATGATTTGTTTCAACTGTGGTGGAGAAGGACACTTTGGTAGTAATTGTCTGAAACCAAAGAAGGCACAAACTGGTGGCAAGGTGTTTGCTTTGGATTGATGTTGGGCTTAAGTGTGGTGTCGCAAAGTAATAAGGAGGGTGTATTGGTTAGGCCCATTTAAGTTACTAAGAATTGAATAATAGTATTTTATTCGAAAATAGAAGAAAGAGAGAAAGTGGTGTTATCAGGAATAACAAAATAAGAGAAAAGAGAATAGTGTTTTTGAGAAGAGGAGAAGAACGAGGAAAGTTGCTGCTAGGGCAAATCTCAGAAATTCCGTTGAAGCTTTCTTAATTGTTTCGAAATCAAACCAGGTAAGGGTGGGTTTCCTATACTATAATGGGGTGTATGATACTTTGTATGTTGGAAATTGTGTGTGGAATTGTTACTGTTTTATTGACTTGTGCTTGGCTTGTATTGTTATGATAATAAAGATTTATATTGTTATAGTTATAGAACTGCCAAATAAAATATGTGGGTTGTTGTGTTATTGTCTGGGTTGGAGTTAGATTAGGAGACAGAAGAATTACTGAAGAAGTATAAGGACTACGCATAGAGATTTTAGTATAGGAATTAAGAAGAAGGAATGGAATGGGGAGGTTTCTGTTCGGCAACTTGTGGAAGTGTCGTTCTGCACTGGTTGCATGTGGGTGGGGGGGGGGGGGGGGGGGGGGGCTGCCGTTCGGCAGCCTTTAGATGAAAGAGGGGAGGGCCGATCGGCACTAGGAAAGGGTGGGATAGAAAGTGCCACTATGGAACTGTTAGACAGGGGCACTTGCTTTTGTCTGTTTTCTCTGTTTTCTCTGTTTCCTTTGTTTTGTTCCTCTATGGCACTATGCTGCATAATTTTTAATAGGTATCAGTAATTGCTCATAGCAGTATATATAAATGTCACTGTTTTCAGTAGCAGTAAAATAATTTTGTTGCTAGAAACTAGTTTTATATGGAAGAATGGCACACCCATTAGTTGTATAATAAGTGAGCAATTTAAGGGAGAACAAATAACAGTGGACTATATATATTTTAAATGGTTGAATTAATATTTTATTGGTGATGAAAATAATTTAGCAATGGGATTAATTGATTAAGTTGGTAAATAATTGGAGACGATTTGATTAATTCGGTATGTTGGTATATTGATGTATTTTGCGAATTAACCGAAATTTCGTTTTGTTTGGATATATCCGTGGTGAATAAATGTTGTGTATTTACCCTTGATTAATTGTTGATAATGGTGATATAGGCCTTTGGCCAATGTTGAAGGTGTGAATTGTTGTTATGTTAACCTTTATTATGTTGTTGTCGTTGTTGTGTTGCCAAGTTGTGGTTGTTTATATCATCGCATAGCATAGCATTAAAGTTGGCCTGGATTGGCATGTTCTAAGTTGGAGCGAATGCTCACCAAGTTGGCATTTATTGGCAAGATTTATATTGAGGGCTTATGCCTTATGCCTCGGTAAACTGACAATTTCTAAGTTGGGAGTTCTACTCCAATGGTACCACATGCATTTGAATAATCGAGTCGCATTTGGAGTCGTTGATTTGTTGCTTATTTGAAGTGTTGTTTACGCACGGTAATGTTATAAGTTGAATTGAGGTGTTGGTGAATGGTATTGTTTATGTTGATTTGATATGAAGTGGTGATTTTACATAAACTGATTTCAATATATTATTTATCATATGTTCTATTATAGTATTCGACATCTCACCCCTTATGTTTGAATGTTACCCTTTGTTGGTAACGTGCAGGTAACCAAGAGGAGTAGCCGTTAGCGTTGTTAGTTCGAGTTTGGTGTCATTTGCTCTGATACATAGCACTCAGGGGGGGGGGGGGAAATGAACGCTTGTCTTATTTTGTTGTTTATTTATCGAACCTTATGTTGTTATTTAAGGAGTTGTCGTATTGATGATGTTTTATGATTCAAAAGATGTTATGTCTCATATGTAGAATTATTATGAATCCGCTGCGTGATTAATCAAAGTTGGTTTATGTTATGAAGTCTTTATTCATGAGTTGTGTTCTTTCCATTTTCTTTAAGTGTTATGTATCTATTCTAAAAGGATGATAGGTTTATGTGTTGAATGTGTAGTATCCTGATTATTTCAGAAATTTTTATACTCTGATTTTCCGTAAAATTGTTTGGGGTAGAATTGGGGTGTTACATTAGTGGTATCAGAGCAGATCAGTCTGTCCGGTCAAGTTATCGAGTCGTAGTTGTGTAATAATCGAGTACTTTTAGTTTCTTAATTGTTTTTTGTGTTGCAGTGATAAGATAAGATGGCTGTGAGGAATGATGTTGCGATTGTTGTTGCTCTGCAAGCAATGGCTCAGGCTATGCAGAATCAACCGATTACGGACGAGAATGTTGGATCTTGTAGCTTGGCGACTTTCCAAAGGGAGAATCCGCCGATGTTCAAGGGTAGGAATGATCCTGATGGAGCACTAGATTGGTTGAAGGAAATCGAGAGGATTTTCCATGTGATGGATTGCACCCCGGAACATAAGGTTCGGTATGGCGCTCACTTGCTAGCAGTTGAAGCTGATGAATGGTGGCTAGAAATTCGTGCAAGGTTGGAAGCTGCAGGTGAGGAAATCACTTGGGTTGGGTTCCGTAGGGAGTTTCAGAGGAAGTATTATCCTAAATATGTTCGGGGTAAGAAAGAGATTGAGTTCCTCGAGTTGAAGCAAGGGAACAAATATGTCACTGAGTATGCTGCTAAGTTCATTGAGCTAGCTAAGTTCTATCCACATTTTGATGGTGAAGGTGCTGAATTTTCTAAGTGCATCAAGTTTGAGAATGGGTTGCGCTCAAAAATCAAGAAGGTTGTTGGGTATCAGAAGATTCACGTCTTTTATGATTTGGTTGAAAGTTGCAAGATCTTTGAAGAGGATAACAATGCTCATCACAATATTGTTAGTGATAAGAGAGGCAAGAATCAGCAGAACCGTGGAAAGCCTTATGATGATGGTAGAGGTAAACAAAAAGTTGCTCATGGTCAGAGGACTAGTGGGGGAGATGCTCCCGCTGGAGTTGTATGTTTCAAATGTGGCCAACCTGGTCACAAGAGTAATGTGTGCACTGTTGCTGATGGGAAGAGGTGTTTCTGTTGTGGTAAGATTGGGCATACCATATCTGACTACAAGCATATGGAGATGATTTGTTTCAACTATGGTGGAGAAGGACACATTGGTATTAATTGTCTGAAACCAAAGAAGGCACAAACTGGTGGCAAGGTGTTTGCTTTGGATTGATGTTGGGCTTAAGTGTGGTGTCGCAAAGTAATAAGGAGGGTGTATTGGTTAGGCCCATTTAAGTTACTAATAATTGAATAATAGTATTTTATTCGAAAATAGAAGAAAGAAAGAAAGTGGTGTTATCAGGAATAACAAAATAAGAGAAAAGAGAATAGGGTTTTTGAGAAGAGGAGAAGAACGAGGAAAGTTGCTGCTAGGGCCAATCTCAGAAATTCCGTTGAAGCTTTCTTAATTGTTTCGAAATCAAACCAGGTAAGGGTGGGTTTCCTATACTATAATGGGGTGTATGATACTTTGTATGTTGGAAATTGTGTGTGGAATTGTTACTGTTTTATTGACTTGTGCTTGGGTTGTATTGTTATGATAATAAAGATTTATATTTTTGTAGTTATAGAACTGCCAAATAAAATATGTGGGTTGCTGTGTTATTGTCTTGGTTGAGTTGGATTAGGAGACAGAAGAATTACTGAAGAAGTATAAGGACTACGCATAGAGATTATAGTATAGGAATTAAGAAGAAGGAATGGAATGGGGAGGTTGCCGTTCGGGAACTTGTGGAAGTGTTGCTCCGCACTGGTTACATGTGGATGGGGGGGGGGGGGGGGCTGCCGTTCGGCAGCCTTTAGATGAAATAGGGGAGTGTCGATCGGCACTAGGAGAGGGTGGGATAGAAAGTGCCACTATGGCACTGTTAGACAAGGGCACTTGCTTATGTCTGTTTTCTCTGTTTCCTCTGTTTTGTTCCTCTATGGCACTATGCTGCATAATTTTTAATTAATAGGTATCAGTAATTGCTCATAGCAGTATATATAAATGTCACTGTTTTCAGTAGCGGTAAATTAATTTAGTTGCTAGAAACTAGTTTTATATGGAAGAATGGCACACCCGTTAGTTGTATAATAAGTTAGCAATTTTAGGGAGAACAAATAACAGTGGACTATATATATTTTAAATGGTTGAATTAATATTTTATTGGTGATGAAAATAATTTAGCAATGGGATTAATTGATTAAGTTGGTAAATAATTGGAGACGATTTGATTAATTCGGTATGCTGGTATAGTGATGTATTTTGCGAATTGACTGAAATGTCATTTTGTTTGGATATATATGTGGTGAATAAATGTTGTGTATTTACCCTTGATTAATTATTGATAATGGTGATATAGGCCTTTGGCCAATGTTCAAGGTGTGAATTGTTGTTATGTTGACCTTTATTATGTTGTTGTCGTTGTTGTGTTGCCAAGTTGTGGTTGTTTATATCATCGCATAGCATAGCATTAAAGTTGGCCTGGATTAGCATGTTCTAAGTTGGAGCGAATGCTCACCACGTTGGCCTTTATTGGCAAGATTTATATTGAGGGCTTATGCCTTATGCGTCGGTAAACTGACAAATTCTAAGTTGGGAGTTCTACTTCAATGGTACCACATGCATTTGAATAATCGAGTCGCATTTGGAGTCGTTGATTTGTTGCTTATTTGAAGTGTTGTTTACGCACGGTAATGTTATAAGTTGAATTGAGGTGTTGGTGAATGGTATTGTTTATGTTGATTTGATATGAAATGGTGATTTTACATAAACTTATTTCGATATATTATTTATCATATGTTCTATTATAGTATTTGACATCTCACCCCTTCTGTTTGAATGTTACCCTTTGTTTGTAACGTGCAGGTAACCAAGACGAGTAGCCGTTAGCGTTGTTAGTTCGAGTTTGGTGTCATTTGCTCTCATACATAGCACTCGGGGGGGAAATGAACGCTTGTCTTATTTTGTTTTGTATTTATCGAACCTTATGTTGTCACTTAAGGAGTTATCGTATTGATGATGTTTTATGATTCAAAAGATGTTATGTCTCATATGGAGAATTATTATGAATCTGTTGCGTGATTAATCAAAGTTGGTTTATGTTATGAAGACTTTATTCATGAGTTGTGTTCTTTCCATTTTCTTTAAGTGTTATGTATCTATTCTAAAAGCATGATAGGTTTACGTGTTGAATGTGTAGCATCCTGATTATTTCAGAAATTTTTATACTCTGATTTTCCATAAAATTGTTTGGGGTAGAATTGGGGTGTTACATTAGTGGTATCAGAGCAGATCGGTCCGTCCGGTCAAGTTATCGAGTCGTAGTTGTGTAATAATCGAGTATTTTTAGTTTCTTAATTGTTGTTTGTGTTGCAGTGATAAGATAAGATGGCTGGGAGGAACGATGTTGCGATTTTTGTTGCTCTGCAAGCGATGGCTCAGGCTATGCAGAATTAACTGATTGCGGACGAGAATGCTGGATCTCGTAGCTTGGCGACTTTCCAAAGGGAGAATCCGCCGATGTTCAAGGGTAGGAATGATCCTGATGGAGCACTAGATTGGTTGAAGGAAATCGAGAGGATTTTCCGTGTGACGAATTGCACCCCAGCACATAAGGTTCGGTATGGCACTCACATGCTAACAGTTAAACTGATGACTAGTGGCAAGAAATTCGTGCAAGGTTGGAAGCTGCAGGTGAGGAAATCACTTGGGTTGGGTTCCGTAGGGAGGTTTTGAGAAAGTATTATCCTAAATATGTCCGGGGTAAGAAAGAGATTGAGTTCCTCGAGTTGAAGCATGGGAACAAATATGTCACTGAGTATGCTGCTATGTTCATTGAGCTAGCTAAGTTCTATCCATATTTTGACGGTGAAGGTGTTGAATTTTCTAAGTGCATCAAGTTTGAGAATGGGTTGCGCTCGGAAATCAAGAAGGTTGTTGGGTATCAGAAGATTCACGTCTTTTATGATTTGGTTGATAGTTGCAGGATCTTTGAAGAGGATAGCAATGCTCATCACAAGATTGTTAGTGATAAGAGAGGCAAGAATCAGCAGAACCGTGGAAAGCCTTATGATAATGGTAGAGGTAAACAAAGAGTTGATCATGGTCAGAGGACTAGTGGGGGAGATGCTCCCGCTAGAGTTGTATGTTTCAAATGTGGGCAACCTGGTTACAAGAGTAATATGTGCACTACTGCTGATGGGAAGAGGTGTTTCCGTTGTGGTAAGATTGGGCATACCATATTTGACTGCAAGCATAGGGAGATGATTTGTTTCAACTGTGGTGGAGAAGGACACATTGGTAGTAATTGTCTGAAACCAAAGAAGGCACAAACTGGTGGCAAGGTGTTTGCTTTGGATTGATGTTGGGCTTAAGTATGGTGTCGCGAAGTAATAAGGAGGGTGTATTGGTTAGGCCCATTTAATTTACTAAGAATTGAATAATAGTATTTTATTATAAAATAGAAGAAAGAGAGAAAGTGGTGTTATCAGGAATAACAAAATAAGAGAAAATAGAATAGGGTTTGTGAGAAGAGGAGAAGAACGAGGAAAGTTGATACTAGGGCCAATCTCAGAAATTCCAATGAAGCTTTCTTAATTGTTACGAAATCAAACCAGGTAAGGGTGGGTTTCCTATACTATAATGGGGTGTATGATACTTTGTATGTGGGAAATTGTGTGTGGAATTGTTACTGTTTTATTGACTTGTGCTTGGCTTGTATTGTTATGATAATAAACATTTATATTATTGTAGTTATAGAACTGCCAAATAAAATATGTGTGTTGCTGTGTTATTGTCTGGGTTGAGTTGAATTAGGAGACAGAAGAATTACTGAATAAGTATAAGGACTACGCATAGAGATTTTAGTATAGGAATTAAGAAGAAGGAATGGAATGGGGAGGTTGCCGTTCGGAAACTTGTGGAAGTGTCGTTCCGCACTGGTTGCATGTGGGTGGGGGGGCTGCCATTCGGCAGCCTTTAGATGAAAGAGGAGAGTGCCGATCGGCACTAGGAAAGGGTGGGATAGAAAGTGCCACTATGGCACTGTTAGACAGGGGCACTTGCTTCTGTCTGTTTTCTCTATTTCCTCTGTTTTGTTCCTCTATGGCACTATGCTGCATAATTTTTAATAGGTATCAGTAATTGCTCATAGCAGTATATATAAATGTCACTGTTTTCAGTATCGGTAAATTAATTTAGTTGCTAGAAACTAGTTTTATATGGAAGAATGGCACACCCATTAGTTGTATAATAACTTAGAAATTTTAGGGAGAACAAATAACAGTGGACTATATATATTTTAAATGGTTGAATTAATATTTTAATTGTGATGAAAATAATTTAGCAATGGGATTAATTGATTAAGTTGGTAAATAATTGGAGACGATTTGATTAATTCGGTATGCTGGTATATTGATGTATTTTGCGGATTGACTGAAATGTCGTTTTGTTTCGATATATCTGTGGTGAATAAATGTTGTGTATTTACCCTTGATTAATTGTTGATAATGGTGATATAGGCCTTTGGCCAATGTTGAAGGTGTGAATTGTTGTTATGTTAACCTTTATTATGTTGTTGTCGTTGTTGTGTTGCCATGTTGTGGTTGTTTATATCATCACATAGCATTAAAGTTGGCCTGGATTGGCATGTTCTAAGTTGGAGTGAATGCTCACCACGTTGGTCTTTATTTGCAAGATTTATATTGAGGGCTTATGCCTTATGCCTCAGTAAACTGGAAATTTCTAAGTTGGGAGTTCTACTCCAATGGTACCACATGCATTTGAATAATCGAGACGCATTAGGAGTCGTTGATTTGTTGCTTATTTGAAGTGTTGTTTACGCACGGTAATGTTATAAGTTTAATTGAGGTGTTGGTGAATGGTATTGTTTATGTTGATTTGATATGAAGTGGTGATTTTACATAAACTGATTTCGATATATTATTTATCATATGTTCTATTATAGTATTCGACATCTCACCCATTCTGTTTGAATGTTACCCTTTGTTGGTAACGTGCAGGTAACCAAGAGGAGTAGCCGTTAGCGTTGTTAGTTCGAGTTTGGTGTCATTTTCTCTGATACATAGCACTCGGGGGGGGGGGGGGGGGATGAACGCTTGTCTTATTTTGTTGTTTATTTATCGAACCTTATGTTTTTATTTAAGGAGTTATCGTATTGATGATGTTTTATGATTCAAAAGATGTTATGTCTCATATGGAGAATTATTATGAATCCGCTGCGTGATTAATCAAAGTTGGTTTATGTTATGAAGATTTTATTCATGAGTTGTGTTCTTTCCATTTTCTTTAAGTGTTACGTATCTATTCTAAAAGCATGATAGGTTTATGTGTTGAATGTGTAGCATCCTGATTATTTCAGAAATTTTTATACTCTGATTTTCCGTAAAATTGTTTGGGGTAGAATTGGGGTGTTACATTAGTGGTATCAGAGCAGATCGGTCCGTCCGGTCAAGTTATCGAGTCGTAGTTGTGTAATAATCGAGTATTTTTAGTTTCTTAATTGTTGTTTGTGTTGCAGTGATAAGATAAGATGGCTGGGAGGAACGATGTTGCGATTTTTGTTGCTCTGCAAGCGATGGCTCAGGCTATGCAGAATTAACTGATTGCGGACGAGAATGCTGGATCTCGTAGCTTGGCGACTTTCCAAAGGGAGAATCCGCCGATGTTCAAGGGTAGGAATGATCCTGATGGAGCACTAGATTGGTTGAAGGAAATCGAGAGGATTTTTCATTTGATGGATTGCACCCCAGCACATAAGGTTCGGTATGGCACTCACATGCTAGCAGTTGAAGCTGATGACTGGTGGCTAGAAATTCGTGCAAGGTTGGAAGTTGCAGGTGTGGAAATCACTTGGGTTGGGTTCAGTAGGGAGTTTCTGAGGAAGTATTATCCTAAATATGTTGGGGTAAGAAAGAGATTGAGTTCCTTGAGTTGAAGCAAGGGAACAAATATGTCATTGAGTATGCTGCTAAGTTCATTGAGCTAGCTAAGTTCTATCCACATTTTGATGGTGAAGGTGCTAAATTTTCTAAGTGCATCAAGTTTGAGAATGGGTTGCGCTCAGAAATCAAGAAGGTTGTTGGGTATCAGAAGATTCACGTCTTTTATGATTTGGTTGATAGTTGCAGGATCTTTCAAGAGGATAGCAATGCTCATCACAAGATTGTTAGTGATAAGAGAGGCAAGAATCAGCAGAACCGTGGAAAGCCTTATGATGATGGTAGAGGTAAACAAAGAGTTGCTCATGGTCAGAGGACTAGTGGGGGAGATGCTCCCGCTAGAGTTGTATGTTTCAAATATGGGAAACCTGGTCACAAGAGTAATGTGAGCACTACTGCTGATGGGAAGAGGTGTTTCCGTTGTGGTAAGATTGGGCATACCATATCTGACTTCAAGCATAGGGAGATGATTTGTTTCAACTGTGGTGGAGAAGGACACATTGGTAGTAATTGTCTGAAACCAAAGAAAGCATAAACTAGTGGCAAGGTGTTTGCTTTGGTTTGGACTTCGAAAGCTAGTGAGAACAGACTCATCAGAGGTACATGTTTCATTAATAGTACGCTTTAATTACTATTATTGATACTGGTGTTACTCATTGTTTTATTGCTGCTGATTGTGTTGAAAGATTGGGTCTTGTGTTATGTTCTATGGATGGAGAAATGGTCGTCCAGACCCCGGCTAAGGGATCGGTGACTACTTCTCGTGTGTGTTTGAGTTGTCCTTTGTCGATCTTCGGTAAGGACTTTGCTGTTGATTTGATTTTTTTTCCGTTAAGCGGGTTAGAGGTGATCTTGGGTATGAATTTGTTAGAGTATAACTATGTTCATATCAATTGCTATAACAGGTCTGTGAGGTTTTCTACTCCTGAAGAGGAAAGAGTTGGTTTGTTGACCGGTAAACAGTTGAGGCAGCTAATGCAAGAAGAAGCGCAGGTGTTCGCGTTGATGGCATCGCAATCAATGGAGAACCAAGTTAGGATTGATGAGTTGCAGGTGGTGCAAGAATTTCCTGAAGTGTTTCCGGATGAAATTCTACATGTACCGCCAGAGAGAGAAGTTGAATTTGCGATTGATCTTGTACCTGGTACCAGACCTTTTTTTATGGCACCGTACAGGATGTCTACATCTGAATTGTCTGAATTGAAGAAGCAGTTAGAAGAGCTACTTGAGAAAAAGTTTGTAAGACCTAGTGTATCACTGTGGGGAGCTCCTGTGTTGTTAGTAAAGAAGAAAGATGGAAGTATGAGGCTTTGTGTTGATTACAGGCAGTTGAATAAAGTGACGATTAAGAATAAGTATCTGCTTCCTAGGATTGATGAGTTGATGGATCAATTGGTGGGTGCAAGTGTGTTTTCTAAGATTGATTTGAGGTCAGGATATCACCAGATAAGAGTGAAAGAAGATCATATTCAGAAGACCGCTTTTAGGACTTGGTATGGACACTACAAGTATTCGGTGATGCCTTTCGGTGTAACCAATGCGCCGGGAGTATTCATGGAGTACATGAATCATATCTTTCATACTTATTTGGATAGGTTTGTGGTGGTATTCATTGATGACATTCTTATTTACTCTAAGTCATAAGAGGAACATGAAAAGCACCTAAGAGTTGTATTGCAAGTTTTGAGAGAGAAGAAGTTGTATGTGAAGTTGTCCAAGTGTGAATTTTGGTTGCATGAGGTTAGTTTCCTTGGTCATGTCATTTATTGTAGTGGCATCATTGTGGATCCTTCTAAAGTTGATGATGTGTTGCAATGGGAAGCTCCAAAGTCGGTTACTGAGATTAGAAGTTTCTTGGGATTAGTCGGTTACTATAGACGGTTTATAGAAGGTTTTTCTAAGTTGGCACTTCCATTGACCAAGTTGACTTGTCAGGGTAAATCCTTTATGTGGGATAGTCGATGTGAAGAAAGTTTTACCGAGTTGAAGAAGAGGTTGACGTCGGCTCCAGTTTTGACCTTGCCTAATCCGGGGGAACCTTTTGTTGTGTATTGCGATGCTTGTCTAATGGGGTTAGGTGGTGTACTCATGCAGAATAGTAAGGTGGTTGCTTATGCGTCGAGGCAATTGAGGACTCATGAAAAGAATTATCCTACGCATGATTAATTGGCTGCAGTTGTCTTTGTGTTAAAAATCTGGAGGCAATATCTCTATGGTTCTAGATTCGAAGTGTTTAGTGACCATAAGAGTTTGAAGTATCTTTTTGATCAGAAAGAGTTTAATATGAGGCAGCGAAGGTGGTTAGAATTGCTGAAGGATTATGATTTCGGTTTGAATTATCATCCAGGAAAAGCTAATATTGTGGCCGATGCTTTAAGTCGAAAGACATTGCACATGTCGGCAATAATGGTTAGAGAGTTGGATTTGATTGAGCAATTCTGAGATTTGAGTCTAGTTTGTGAAGTGACATCGCAGAGTGTTATGTTGGGAATGTTAAAGATTAATAATGACTTTCTCAACAGTATCAGCAAGGCTCAAAAGCTAGATGTGATGTTGGTGGATAAGATGATGGAAGTTGATCGATATGAGAATGATGATTTCAAGATAGATGCGCAAGGTGTGTTGAGATTCCGAGATCATATTTTCATTCCTGATGATGAAGAGATTAAGAAAGTGATTCTTGAGGAAAGTCACAAAAGCAGTTTGAGTATTCATCCAGGAGCTACTAAAATGTATCAAGATTTGAAAGGTTTGTTTTGGTGGCCTGGTATGAAGCGTGATGTGGCACAATTTGTGTATGCTTGTTTGACTTGTTAGAAGTGGAAGGTTAAGTATAAGAAGCCTGTAGGGTTGATGTAACCGTTAGAGATTCCAGAATGGAAATGGGACAGCATTTCGATGGACTTTGTAACGGGATTACCTAGTACCTTGAGGGGACATGATTCTATATGGGTGATTGTTGATAGGATTACGAAGTCGGCACACTTTATACCTATTAACATCACATATCCGATTTCGAAGTTGGCAGAGATTTACACCAGAAGAATTATGAAGTTGCATGGTGTTTCTTTGTGTATTGTGTCGGATAGAGATCCGAGATTTACTTCTAATTTCTAGAAAAGTTTGCAAGAGGCATTGGGATCTAAGTTGAGGTTGAGTTCGGCGTATCATCCTCAGATGGATGGTTAGACTGAAAGGACTATTCAATCATTGGAGGACCTGTTGAGAGCATGTGTTCTTGAACAGGGAGGTTCGTGGGATACTTATCTTTCGTTGATTGAGTTCACTTATAATAGCAGTTACCATTCTAGTATTTGGATGGAACCTTTTGATGCGTTGTATGGTCAGAGGTGTAGGACTCCATTGTGTCTGCATGAATCTGGTGAAAGTGTGGTACTTGGACCTGAGATTGTTCGAGAGACTACCGAGAAAGGGAAGCTTATCCGAGAGAAGATGAAGGTTTCTCAAAGTAGACAAAAAAGTTACCATGACAAGAGAAGGAAAGATTTAGAATTCTAAGTTGGTGATCATGTGTTTTTGAGAGTCACACATGTGACTGGTGTTGGGCGAGCTCTGAAGTCTAAGAAACTCACTCCTTGTTTTATTGGTCCGTATCCGATATCGGAACGAGTTGGGAATGTTGCTTACCGAGTGGCGTTACCGCCAAACCTTGCTAATTTGCATGACGTGTTTCATGTATCGCAACTTCGGAAGTATATTCCCCATCCGTCTCATGTGATTTAGATGGACGATGTGCAAGTACGGGATAATCACACGGTGGAGACAATGCATGTGCGAGTCGCATATCGCGAGATGAAGATTCTAAGGGGGAAGGATATTGCATTGGTGAAAGTTGTCTGGTTAGGAGCTGCGGGAGAGAGTATGACCTAGGAGTTGGAGAGCAAGATGCGAGACTCCTATCCCGAGTTATTTGAACCAAGTAAACTTTTATTTTCGAGGACGAAAATATTCTAAGTGGGAGAGAGTTGTAACGCCCCGATATTTAATTATTTATTTAATTAAATATTGTTCTGAATATTTTGTTTTTAATTCGAATTTTTATCATTGAAGTCAGGATTATTTTATTATGTTGGAATAATAATTTAATCAGGTTTATATTGGTATAAATAAGTTGAGGTGTCATTTTACCAGTAAGCTTAGAATTGATGTTGGGCTTAAGTGTGGTGTCGCGAAGTAATAAGGAGGGTGTATTGGTTAGTCCCATTTAAGTTACTAAGAATTGAATAATAATATTTTATTAGAAAATAGAAAAAAGAGAGAAAGTGGTGTTATAAGGAAAAACAAAATAAGAGAAAAGGGAATAGGGTTTGTGAGAAGAGGAGAAGAACGAGGAAAGTTGCTTCTAGGGACAATCTCAAAAATTCCATTGAAGCTTCCTTGATTTTTTCGAAATCAAACCAGGTAAGGGTGGGTTTCCTATACTATAATGGGGTGTATGATACTTTGTATGTGGGCAATTTTATGTGAAATTGTTACTGTTTTATTGACTTGTGCTTGGCTTATATTGTTATGATAATAAAGATTTATATTGTTGTAGTTATAGAACTGTCAAGGAAAATATGTGGGTTGATGTGTTCTTGTCTGGGTTGAGTTGGATTAGGAGACAAAAGAATTACTGAAGCAGTATAAGGACTACGCATAGAGATTTAAGTATAGGAATTAAGAATAAGGAATGGAATGGGGAGGTTGTCGTTCGGAAACTTGTGGAAGTGTCGTTCGGCACTGGTTTTATGTGGGGGGCTTCTGTTCAGCAGCCTTTAGTTGAAAGAGGGGAGTTCCGGTCGGCACTAGGCAAGGGTGGGAGAGAAAGTGCCACTTTGGCACTGTGAGGCAGGGGCACTTGCTTCTGTCTGTTTTCTCTGTTTTCTCTGTTTCCTCTGTTTTGTTCCTCTATGGCATTATGCTGCATAATTTTTAATAGGTATCAGTAATTGCTCATAGCAATATATATAAATGTCACTGTTTTCAGTAGCGGTAAATTAATTTTGTTGCTAGAAACTAGTTTTATATTGAAGAATACACCTGTTAGTTATATAATAAGTTAGCAATTTTAGGGAGAACAAATAATAGTGGACTATATATATTTTAAATGGTTGAATTAATATTTTATTGGTGATGAAAATAATTTAGAAATGGGATTAATTGATTAATTTGGTAAATAATTGGAGACGAGTTGATTAATTCGGTATGTTGGTATATTGATGTATTTTGCGAATTGACTGAAATGTCGTTTTGTTTCGATATATCTGTGGTGATTAAATGTTGTGTATTTACCCTTGATTAATTGTTGATAATGGTGATATAGGCCTTTGGCCAATGTTGAAGGTGTGAATTGTTGTTATGTTGACCTTTATTATGTTTTTGTCGTTGTTGCGTTGCCAAGTTGTGGTTGTTTATATCATCGCATTGCATAGCATAGCATTAAATTTGGCCTGGATTGGCATATTCTAAGTTGGAGCGAATGCTCACCATGTTGGCCTTTATTGGCAAGATTTATGTTGAGGGGTTATGCCTTATGCCTCGGTAAACTGGCAATTTCTAATTTGGGAGTTCTACTCCAATGGTACCACATGCATTTGCATAATCGAGTCGCATTTGGAGTCATTGATTTGTTGCTTATTTGAAGTGTTGTTTACGCATGGTAATGTTATAAGTTGAATTGAGGTGTTGGTGAATGGTATTGTTTATGTTGATTTGATATGAAGTGGTGATTTTACATAAACTGATTTTGATATATTATTTATCATATGTTCTATTACAGTATTCGACATCTCACCCCTTCTGTTTGAATGTTACCCTTTGTTGGTAACGTGCAGGTAACCAAGAGGAGTAGCCGTTAGCGTTGTTAGTTCGAGTTTGGTGACATTTGCTCTGATACGTAGCACTCGGGGGGAAATGAATGCTTGTCTTATTTTGTTGCTTATTTATCGAACCTTATGTTGTTATTTGAGGAGTTATCGTATTGATGATGTTTTATGATTCAAAAGATGTTATGTCTCATATGGAGAATTATTATGAATCCGCTGCGTGATTAATCAAAGTTGGTTTATGTTATGAAGACTTTATTCATGAATTGTGTTCTTTCCGTTTTCTTTAAGTGTTATGTATCTATTCTAAAAGCATGACAGGTTTATGTGTTGAATGTGTAGCATCCTGATTATTTCAGAAATTTTTATACTCTGATTTTCTGTAAAATTTTATGGGGTAGAATTCGATTGTTACAGCAGACTCTTCATGAGCATCTTGTGCATTATTGATATCTTTGGAAGACAACAAGTGGCAGACTCTTCATGAGCAGCTTGTGTATTATTGATATCTTTATAAAGTAGTAAGTGACAAACTCTTCATGAGCAGCTTGTGTATTATTGATATCTTTGGAAGATAGCAAGTGGCGGACTCTTTATGAGAAGCTTGTGTATTATTAATATCTTTGGAAGATAGCAAGTGGCAGACTCTTCATGAGCATCTTGTTTATTATTAATATCTTTGGAAGATAACAAGTGGTGGACTCTTCATGAGCAGCTTGTGTATTATTGATATCTTTGGAAGATAGCGAGTGGCAGACTCTTCATGAACAGCTTGTGTATTATTGATATCTTTGGAAAGTAGCAAGTGGCGGACTCTTCATGAGCAGCTTGTATATTATTGATATCTTTGGAAAGCAGCAAGTGGCGGACCCTTCATGAGCAACTTATGCATTATTGATATCTTTAGAAAGCCGCAAGTGGCGGACTCTTCATGAGAAGCTTGTGTATTATTGATATCAATCTTTGGAAGATATCAAGTGGCGGACTCTTCATGAGGATCTTGTGTATTATTGATATCTTTGGAAGATAGGAAGTCGAAGACTCTTCATGAGAAGCTTGTGTATTATTAATATCTTTGGAAGATAGTAAGTGGCAGATTCTCCATGAGCAGGTTGTGTATTATTGATATCTTTGGAAGATAGAAAGTGGCGGACTCTTCATGAGCAGCTTGTGTATTATTGGTATCTTTGGAACGTAGCAAGTGGCGCACCCTACATGAGCAGCTTCTGTATTATTGGTATCTTTGGAACATAGCAAGTGGCGGACCCTACATGAACAGCTTGTGCATTATGATATCTTTGGAAAGAAGCAAGTGGAGGACTCTTCATGAGCATCTTGTGTATTATTGATATCTTTGGAAGATAATAAGTGGCGGACTCTTCATGAGAAGCTTGTGTATTATTGGTATCTTTGGAAAGCAGTAAGTGGCGGACTCTTAATGAGCAGCTTGTGTATTATTGATATATTTGGAAAATAGAAAGTGGCGGACTCTTTATGAGTAGCTTGTGTATTATTGATATCTTTTGAAAGTAGCAAGTGGAATACTCTTCATAAGCAGCTTGTGTATTATTGGTATTGTGATCGGTGGATCTGGAACTGACTGTTTAACGCTAGTTCGCGAAATGTCGCGTAATCAATAGTCGCCACCGTCTTTTATTTTATCCAAATGGAAAGGACAAAAGCACAGAAAAATTCCTTAAAGAGATTGCTCTCGGTTCGGGAGGTAGGTTATAGAAAGGGAAGGTGTTAGCACCCTTTCTATCCATGGTTATCCATGGGCTCTTAGATACTTGCTCATTTGTGTTTTCAAAATGGTTTGTTTGCTTTTCAACTGTGGGTTTTAAAAAGTTTCTTTGAAAATTTCAGTTCGACCCTTGTATCAGTCCTCAAGAGTGTTTGAAAAAATGCTTTCGAAAGCTTTTTGAAAATGTGTTGGTGTGAAAAGTATTTTTTGAATTTGTTTTGAAATTTAGAGCAAGTATCTAGAGTTGTCTACCTACCCTAAGGAATTCGTCTGTGTAAATGTCCTTAAAGTAGTGCCATCCCACCATTGAGAGGTAGGCAGCACCACCATTGGAGGTGTTCGGGTCAATTCGAGGTTCGGGACATGGTGATCACCAAGGCAATGGGAAGACACCTTAGAGGCTACCCTCATGCCAGGTTCCCGGATCATGAGGACTTACTAAGACATCCTCTACTCGACGATCACCTTTCGAGGCAAGGCAACAGTGACGCGTACCCTAGGGGTGGTGTGTGATTTGTGTGTCAGATTCATTGCATTTATCTTGTTCATGTCAAAGTGATCTAAGCGTTTGTTTTTATTTTTTCGTCCATTCATTCTTGCATGCATTTGTTTAACAGTTAAAAAAGTGTCGGAAAGATAAAAGTTCTAAACTATTACAAAAGGCGCGGGTCCACATTGCCAAAATTTCCAGGACCCAATTTGACAGAAAATAAATAAATAATGGAAAGTGCGAAAGATTAAAATGTCTGAGTTTACAAAGCTTTGGGAGAGGTACATAAATATTAAAAGGAAAAGAAATAAATACGCGAATTGAAATTTAAATTAGAAACGAGGGCGTTGGACCCTTTTTAATGAAATTAAATTATTAGCAAATTAATTAAATTAAAAGAAAGAAAATTGTTTTTTTTTTGAGATTTTGATATTTATGATTTTAATGAGAAAGATTAAATGAAATTAAAATTAAATTAACCCTAATTCTATAGTTTTTATTTATTAAGGAAAAATATTAAAGTTAAACCTAAATTAAACTAATTATTTACATGCAACTTTAATTTATGAAAATAATAGGAAATATTTAATTATTTAGAGAAAAGAAAAGAAAAAAGGATAAAAATTATTACAAACCCTAATTCTACCAAGTTTTAAGTTTATTAAAAAAATATTAAGATTAACCCTAGATTAAAACTAATTAATTAATAAAGGTTTTATTTACAAAAATATCAATTAAATAAATATATTTTAAATTTTGTCTTTTCTGATTTTTTATTGTTTTTGTGTTTTTTATGAAAATAATTAAATTAAAAGAATTAATTAACAATAATAATTGAATCAAAATAAAAACAATGAAAAAATATAAAAAAACTTGCAAACCTTGGGGGGTGTTGTCCCCAGTTGGAGGGCTTGTTAGCATTTTAGGCCCAAGCATCTTTGGCCTTATTGACTTTCCAGGATAGCGTGCCCAGGCGTTGACTCACGTCCATAGGGTTCACTAGATCTGGTCCCTTGAATTAGCCTTTCTATACGCGTGGCAAGCTGGAAGTTGTGGACGCATGGTGTTCCATAGGGCATAATCTGCATAGGATGATAATTGAAAGAAAAATAATATGAAAGGGGTGGGGACCTGGGATCGAACCCAGGTCCTGAAGGTCACCATACACACGCCCAACCAATTGAACCAAACGCGCTTTCTGTATATTAAATAACAAACAAATATTATAAAATAGAATAATGCGTTAGTGCCTTTTTCGCGCGAATTTTTAAATGAACCAACCACAGCTCGCCACTTCATTGTCTTCTTCGTTGCTTTTGTTTTTTTCTGAAACACAAAAGAATTAGCAACGATTTTTGCACCGTTCCAAAATAAGCCATTTGGGAAAATAGCGATTAGCTTGTTTCTAATCAGAAATTGGGCGCGAGGGTCCTGTTCTCTTCGTCCAAGCACGCTGAGTATGGTCATGGCATTGGCATGTCCCAATTTTTCCATATTCAAAAACCCCTAATTCGAAAGCTGAAGAACCCTAATATCCAACAATGGTGAAATCGCGTATGGGTGATAAAAATGCAATCAAATTATATAGTTAGCTTCAGAATGATATAATGAACACAAATCCAATATTAGAATTTACAAATAATGCATGAATCATGTTTCAAGAATCTGAAAAAAAAGCTTGAACCGGCCTAGACTGTGCTACCTATTTCCTGTGTTAGGGACGATGATTTTGATCTGTATATGTTCCTTGAAGCCTCAGGAACACAATGGAATAAGTATTGTGGCTTGAATCAACTTAGAACCTAGTTTTCAGTTTTCCACTTTTTGCAAAAAAACTCAAGTTTTCTTTTTGGTCTATGGCGCAGCTGGGAGTCTTTTCTGAATAGGGTTAGCATGTATATGTATGTGTGAAGGTTTTAGGGTTGAGAAATCACACAAAAGCCTTTGCATTCATGATTTGCAAGATTTGATTTTCAAAGATCTTTTCAAATATTTTTCCATGCCTATTTGGTACAAATCATGGCCAATTGACTTGATTCTTTCTATATTTGGTCTTGCACGAAATCATAAGCTTATTCCTTGCATAAAAAGATTTGAAAAGTTAGGTTTAGTATTTTTCATGTATATTAATTAATTAAATGAATTATTAATGATTAAAAATCCAAATAAATAAATAAAAATGATAAAAAACTTCCCTTTGGGCCAAATGGTCGTGCACATGCCTTGGATGATGAATTGTGGAAGAAAAAGAGGCCCATTAGCAATTTTAGGTCATTTGAAGCAATGTTGACTTTTCAAAATATCCAAAAATTTCCCAACTTCCACAAGCCATAACTTGCTCAATTTTTAAGCTTTGCTCATGTTCTTGGACATTTTGGAAAGGTCTTTGAGTCCTCTAACCAATTTCTTTGGTCACATGTCATTTTGATTTACCAATATCATGTTATGGCCTTTGACTTAAAGTCCCTTTTTGTTGACTTTTGAAAATGACCTATAATGTTGAAATTGATAACTTTTTGTGAGAGCATTTCTTGGACTTGAAGTATGAGGATGAGTTGTAGGAAATGTCATTCTATTCAAAATAAGCTTTGGATGGAATTTTTCTGATAATCCATGTGAAAGTTATGCCCTGGTCAATTTACAGTTGACTTTTTCAACTGTCCAAATATGGAAACTTTTGCATCTTGATGATTTTTGAGCCAAGCTTTGAGAATCATGATCAAGCATTGATCAAATGATGTTTTTGGCTTCAAAATGATATGTTGGCCAAAAATTTGAACTTTTGACTGTCAAATGACCATTTTGCCCCTACAGTTGACTGTAGTGCAATTAGGGTTTTTGACTGTGCAGTTTTATGCTGTAAGTCTTGAAACTTGGTATGAGGATGCTTGACCATATTTATAGGCATGTGGGACTTGATTGGACCCTTGGAAACTTCATTTTCTTTGTCAGAACCAAAACCCTAATTTTGACTGTTAGGAGGCCCTTGAACTGTGCAACCCTTGGGGAATTTTGAAGCTTTGACTTGGCAAATCTTGAAGAATATGGGAGGGTAAATTTTGGGGTACAACAGTTGCCCCTGTTCAATCTTCTTAGACCTGAGGATGCAGATTGGCTGACGTGCCTTTCGTAATCCGAGGGTGGAAGATGATTGAACACTAGAGTGCCCAGAAATTTGCGTTCACATAGTAGCAGTGGTGATGGGGAATGGGCTTACAGATGCAATTTGGAGATTGATGGATAGGATGATGGGTTTATAGATTCCATCTGGGTGTTGATCGCGTAAGAGATTCCTTAGCGAGAACTTGAGTACCTGCAAAAGAAAAATGAGTACCTGACCTGTTACAGGAGCTGATCTTCAAATTCTTTGTGTAGATGTGTCCTGACTGGTTACAGGAGCTGGATCTGGAGCTTCAAACGGTGATGAATGAACCAGGGATGGTTACTACCTCAACAGGAACGGTGAGAGAACCTTGGATGACTTTAACCTTAACAGCAATCATTGAGAAAATCTTGGGATGATTACTACCTCCGCAGTATCGGGGAGAGAACCATAGGCGACTACAACCTCAACAACAATCATTGAGAGAATCTTGGATATCTTGTACTAAGTCTTTATCAGGAAAATCTGTTTGGGGTCGATTTAGCTGGACTAGAGAAGGCCTTGGACTGGATAAGAAACAGAAAATCTTAGGGTCGATTAACTGAACCGGTCTAGGTCTTGAATGTCTTCAACTGGGTAAGAAACAGGGAGATCTTTGGAGTCGATCTGACTGAACCAGAGAAGGCCTTGGACTGGGTAAGAAACAGAAAATCTTAGGGTCGATTAACTGAACCGGTCTAGGTCTTGAATGTCTTCAACTGGATAAGAAACAGGGAGATCTTTGGAGTCGATCTGACTGAACCAGAGAAGGCCTTTGACTGGATAAGAAACAGAGAAATCTTTGGAGTCGATTTAACTGAACTGGTCTAGGTCTTGAATGTCTTCAACTGGATAAGAAACAGGGAGATCTTTGGAGTCGATCTGACTGAACCAGAGAAGGCCTTTGACTGGATAAGAAACAGAGAAATCTTTGGAGTCGATTTAACTGAACCGGTCTAGGTCTTGAATGTCTTCAACTGGATAAGAAACAGGGAGATCTTTGGAGTCGATCTGACTGAACCAGAGAAGGCCTTTGACTGGATAAGAAACAGAGAAATATTTGGAGTCGATTTAACTGAACCGGTCTAGGTCTTGAATGTCTTCAACTGGATAAGAAACAGGGAGATCTTTGGAGTCGATCTGACTGAACCAGAGAAGGCCTTTGACTGGATAAGAAACAGAGAAATCTTTGGAGTCGATTTAACTGAACCGGTCTAGGTCTTGAATGTCTTCAACTGGATAAGAAACAGGGAGATCTTTGGAGTCGATCTGACTGAACCAGAGAAGGCCTTTGACTGGATAAGAAACAGAGAAATCTTTGGAGTCGATTTAACTGAACCGGTCTAGGTCTTGAATGTCTTAAACTGGATAAGAAACAGGGAGATCTTTGGAGTCGATCTGACTGAACCAGAGAAGGCCTTTGACTGGATAAGAAACAGAGAAATCTTTGGAGTCGATTTAACTGAACCGGTCTAGGTCTTGAATGTCTTCAAATGGATAAGAAACAGGGAGATCTTTGGAATCGATCTGACTGAACCAGAGAAGGCCTTTGACTGGATAAGAAACAGAGAAATCTTTGGAGTCGATTTAACTGAACCGGTCTAGGTCTTGAAATAGCTGAGAACTTAACTGAATCTTTTCCTGAAAGGTAAAGGTCAGTCATATGCAATGCATGATATGGGTCAAGCAATGATGTTCTCAACATAAATGAGATTTGTAAGATATGATGCGTACATGCATGCTATAATGATGTATGCGATGTTTACAAATGTATGTTTTTCGTCTAGGAAAGTAAATCCTTGACGGGTGCCGGGAAGTCACTCCTGGGCTGATGTTGGAGAATAGATTTTTGCTTCCGCTGGGGATGATAGTTGCAAGAATACCGGTAGGAGAAGATAACTCCGTTTGGGGAATAAACTTGGCGAATGATTACTCTGCGGGGAGAAAAGTACCCTAGCGATCTTGCTGGGGAGCAATACTCGGTGGGGAGAGAGATACTTTGCTGGAATGTTGATAATAACTTGCTGGGGATAAGAAGACTTTGTCGACGACGATCTTTCCATGGATTTTGGCTGAGGATAACCCAGTTATATCCTGGTAAGGAAATAACTCTTTGAATAAAGCCGGGAGACGCGTTCGTGCTCTGCGAGAATAAGCTTCCAGAATCTACTGGGGATAAGCTTACTACTTGGGGAGATGGATTCCAACTTTCTTGGGGAAACTAGATTGGACTCTCTTGGGGAAGTTTGAACTGCATCGGGGAAGTGACTCCTTTGAATATTTGATATACCGCCGGGGAACAATCTTTAGGCCAAGACTACCGGGGATGCTTGTTAAAGATATATATGCTGCTGGGGAATGTTGATATCTGCTGGAGGATACCCAACTTCCTTAAGATTTGATAACTTTGCTTGAGGAAGAGTGCACTGACTGCTGACTTACTCTCTGGGGAATTAAGGTGTCTGGTTATGTTCTTCGGCTGAACCTACCTTGGTACCTTAGTGGATAGAACAATTAGATTGCTTAGACCACTCTTTATTGCCCCTGTTTCTAATGTTACCTGTAACTAATCCTTTGTTTCGTATGCAACTATTTATGAGTTAGCAAATTATTGTCAATGCATATATCACAAATTGAACCTTGGACGTTCTTCGCAAAACAAAACAGAAAAAGAAAAACAATTGGCACTTTTAACTGAAAAATATATTTGTATTGATTTTTGAATGGCCTGAAAATAGGCGTTTTGTGTACAAGAGGCTGACGTCCTAGTAAGAGAACGCCGCCGAACAAAAGAGTTTATACAAATTTTGTACAAGAGAAAATAAAACAGCTGTGTGAAATGAACGATCCCACTGGGTTTCAACTCTTCTATTGCCTTTATAACTCCGAGCGTCTCATCACTTGATGACCTAAACGAAGATGAAGCTGACTGATCGATGCCGTCTAAACTTGATGTAGATACCAGATTCTGGATGCAAAGTGATCCAATGAGACATAGTATTACGCTTTTATCCCTAACTTTTGCCTGGACCGCCCTTTCGGGTTTTCAGTCCACCGGGATACCCATTTTTGCCCAAGCCGCCTTTTCAGGTTTTCGACTTGCCGGGTGTACAGATTTTTTTCATTTCATCCCTTCATTTTGCCCGAACCCTTTTGGTTCGCCGGGAAGCCCTAATTTTTGCCTAGGCATGTCAGCCTAGCGGGTCTTTTTCATGCGTAGTATCTTTTTACTATGTCTGCATTGGCGGGGTGAGGAAGGTCGTCACCATCCATGTTGGTCAGAATCATGGCTCCTCCTGAGAACACATGTTTAACCACAAATGGCCCTTCGTACGTAGGGGTCCATTTGCCCCTTGGATCACTCTGAGGAAGGATGATTCGCTTGATTACCAGATCCCCAACTTGATATTCCTGTGGTCTGACCTTTTTGTTAAATGCCCTGATCATCCGTTTCTGATACGTCTGACCATGACAGATAGCAGCAAGCCTCTTTTCATCAATAAGATTTAACTGATCAAGTCGTGTCTGGATCCAATCATCTTCATCCAGATTTGCATCCTTCATTATCCGGAGAGAGGGTATTTGCACTTCGATCGGTAAGACTGCTTCCATACCATAAAGAAAAGAGAAAGGAGTTGCCCCGGTTGATGTCCTGGCTGAGGTACGGTATCCATGTAGAGCGAACGGTAACATCTCGTGCCAATCTTTATAAGTCACTGTCATTTTCTGTATGATTTTCTTGATGTTCTTATTTGCTGCTTCTACAACCCCATTCATCTTCGGTCTGTAAGGAGAAGAATTGTGGTGCTGTATTTTGAACTGCTCGCAGAGCTCAGTGATCATCTTGTTATTCAGATTGGTACCGTTGTCTGTAATGATCCTCTCTGGGACGCCGTACCGACAGATCAGATTATGCCGAATTAACCGTGCCACAACAGTCTTGGTTACCGTAGCGTAGGAAGCTGCTTCAACCCATTTTGTAAAATAATCAATCGCTACCAGGATGAAGCGATGCCCATTAGATGCCGTAGGTTTAATCTCACTGATCATGTCTATGCCCCACATTGCAAACAGCCAAGGCGCAGTCAGAACATTCTGAGGAACTGGAGGAACATGCACTTTGTCTGCATAAATCTGGCACTTATGGCATGTCCTGGAATGTTGGTAGCAGTCAGCTTCCACTGTGGACCAGTAATACCCTGCCCGAAGGATCTTCTTTGCCATTGTATGTCCACTAGAATGTGTACCAAAGGTCCCTTCATGTAGCTCTTCCATGATCCTTTCTGCTTCAGTCTTATCCACACAACGCAGTAAGGTTGAATCATGGTTTCGCTTGTACAAGATGCCGTTACTAAGGAAGAACTTTGCTGCGAACCTTCTCAGAAACTTCTTATCGTTGACAGATGCACCTTCGGGGTATTCCTGAGCTTCCAAATATTTCTTCACCTCATGGTACCAAGGCTTCTCAGTTACCAACTCAGTCTCGAGGTCACAACAGTATGCCGGTTCGTCCAGTTTCCAGATGATGATCCGGGGAGCCTCATTATCCCATTTGACCTTGAACATAGAAGACATTGTAGCTAACGCGTCCGCCAACTGATTCTCTTCTCTTGGGAAATGTTCAAAGGTTATCTTCGTGAAGTGAGGGATCAAGGTCAACACACATTCTCTGTAAGGAATAAGATTCAGATGTTTCATTTCCCACTCTCCTTTGATCTGATTGATCACAAGAGCGGAATCTCCGAAGACACTCAGAAACTTGATCCTTAGGTCGATCGCAGCTTGAAGACCCATGATGCACGCCTCATACTCCGCCATGTTGTTGGTACAGTTGAAACATAGTCGGGCGGTAAGTGGAGTATGAGTGCCTTGCGGTGATATGATTACAGCACCGATGCCGTTACCCAAAGCGTTGGAGGCTCCGTCAAAGTGCATAGACCATCGGGATCCTTCCTCAGGTCCTTCATCCGGTCCAGGTACTTCACAATCAGTCACAATCATGATGCTTTCATCCAGAAACTCGAAGTTCATTGACTGATAGTCATCTACAGCCTGATGTGCCAAGTGGTCTGCCAATACACTTCCCTTGATGGCTTTCTGGGTTGTGTACTGGATGTCGTATTCCGTCAAGATCATTTGCCATCTTGCAATTCTCCCAGACAGAGCAGGCTTTTCGAATATGTACTTTATAGGATCCATCTTTGAGATCAACAAGGTAGTGTGAGTCAGCATATACTGTCTCAGCCGGCGAGCAGCCCATACCAAAGCGCAGCAAGTTTTCTCAAGCAGTGAGTATCGAGTCTCACAGTCGGTAAACTTTTTGCTAAGGTAATAAATGGCATGCTCTTTTCGGCCAGACTCGTCATGCTGCCCCAGCACGCACCCCATTGAGTTGTCAAGTACTGTCAGGTATAGTATAAGAGGTCTCCCTTCAATCGGTGGCATAAGGATGGGTGGTTCTTGGAGATACTCCTTGATTATGTCAAAAGCAGCCTGACATTCATCATTCCAACGTACTACCTGATCTTTCTTCAGCAGCTTGAAGATTGGCTCACAGGTAGCAGTCAGGTGCGAGATGAATCGAGCAATGTAATTCAGGCGTCCTAAAAATCCTCTGACTTCCTTCTCTGTCCTAGGAACTGGCATCTCTTGAATAGCTTTAACCTTGGCAGGGTCCACTTGAATACCTTTATCACTCACTACGAAGCCTAGCAACTTCCCAGATCTTACCCCGAAGGTGCACTTGTTCGGGTTCAACCTTAGCTTGTACAGTTTCAACCGGTCAAACAACTTCTGCAGATGATCTAGGTGCTCTTCCTCAGTCTGGGACCTTGCGATCATGTCGTCCACATACACCTCTATCTCATGATGGATCATGTCATGAAATAAGGCAACCATGGCACGTTGGTAAGTTGCCCCAGTGTTCTTTAGTCCAAAAGGCATGACCTTGTAGCAGAAGGTGCCCCACTGAGTAACAAATGTAGTCTTTTCCATGTCTTCAGGTGCCATCTTGATCTGATTGTAACCTGAAAAACCATCCATGAAAGAGAACACCTTATGCTGAGCAGTATTATCCACAAGGAAATCAATGTGAGGTAGAGGGAAGTCATCCTTGGGGCTGGCCCTGTTCAGATCCCTGTAGTCGACACACATTCTGACCTTTCCATCCTTCTTTGGTACCGGCACCACATTAGCAACCCACTGAGGGTAAGAAGTCACTGCAAGGAACCCAGCGTCAAACTGTTTCATAACTTCGGCTTTGATCTTCTCAGACATCTCTGGACGCATACGGCGGACCTTTTACTTAACCGGAGGGCAGTCTTCCTTAGTAGGCAAGTGATGGACCACAATATCGGTATCCAATCCGGGCATGTCTTCGTAGGACCAGGAAAATATCTCCACATAATCATGTAACATCTTAGTCAACCGTTGCTTCACGCTGAGCTCTAGGTTGGCACCAATCTTTACCTCTTTCCTGTCTGCCTCAGTACCTAAGTTTATTATTTCCACTGGCTCTTTATGTGGTTGAATTGCCCTCTCTTCCTGGAGTAACAGTCTTGCAAGCTCACCAGGCACTTCGCAATCATCTTCACCTTCGTCTTCGGCTAAGTTGATCGGATTTTCGAAGTCATAACTGGCAGTAGCAGAGCCGTTACCAGTGAGATCCAGAGTGGATTGGAACCTGTATGAGTGAGTGTGTGTAAATACAGCTGTTTTGAAATATGTATAAAGGAAAGAAAGACAGAAAAGGAGCATAAGATTTGAAATGCGAGAAAACGCCCAAGATTTTCATCTATGATATATGAAATGACAATTTATATGCCCTCACAAATGAAACCACAGTGCCTCGGGTAAGACACCGGGCCATAGAGTTTATTTATTGTTTATTACAAATAACAAAACAAAGAAGTCTATTACTGCGTAACAAAAGTAACAGGAGTATGGTCTTTGACAATCCAATTGGTCAATCCGCCTTCGGTCGTCGGGTAGATCCAGCTATTGAACTCAGCTTCATCCACTTCATTATCCTCCCCAACAGCATTCACTCCTGGATTTGTGATGAGCACAGGAGGTCTTCTGGTCTTCGCCTTCCTCATAGCTTTCTGACCCTCTGCAGTAAAACCCAGTCCAAATTTGTCAGTTTTCTGTGTAAAGTCAAGAAGCCTGCCCCAGTTAGAACATTCACCTCTCTGAACCACAGCCTGGGCATCCTTCAGAGAAGCCATCTTCAAAGGAACATTCTCTTCGACTGCTGTTTCTGCTGCTGCTGAAATTGGAAGCACCTCCTCGAAATGCTGAAAGGGGGTTTCAATAAACTCCCCGTCCATCTCAATGTATCTGAAGGAATTCAAATGGCTTACCATATACTCCTCCTCTCCCTGCACAGTGACGATCTTCCCTCTAACGGGGTATTTCAGCTTCTGGTGCAAGGTAGAGGTCACTGCCCCAGCTTTATGGATCCAAGGTCGACCCAGTAGACAAGTGTACGATGGACGGATATCCATCACATAAAAAGTAGAGTCAAACACCTGAGAGCCCACACGAATAGGAATGTCTACCTCTCCATGAACCATCCTTTTTGAACCGTCAAAGGCCCTGACGATGATATTGCTGGGTTTTAATTCCAGGCCTTCACAATCCAAACGGTCTAAAGCCTTCTTTGGTAAAACATTCAAGGAAGAACCAGTATCCACCAATACATGTGCCAGAGTAGTGCCCCTGCATTCGATAGAGACATGCAGGGTATCATTGTGGTCCCTTCCCTTTGCAGTCAGGTCAGCATCTGAGAAACCCAAGCCATTGTCTGCTGTCAGATTTGCTACGCAATCAGTGAACTGGACTGTAGATGTCTCCTATGGCACATGGGCTGTCTTGAGAAATGAGATCAAGGCCTTAGCATGGGCCTCAGAGCATAGCAATAAGGAGAGCATGGAGATCTTGGAGGGCGTATGCCCCAGCTGTTCCACAACATTAAAGTCACTCTTCTTTATTATTTTCAGGATCTCCTCCATTTCTTGTTGGGAGGCCTCAGCATTTATAGGTATCGGTGCCTCCATCCGGGCAGGCTCATCTTCAATTCCCTTGCCCCGAGCATTGGATGACTCGGCAGCAGGGGAAACAACTTGATCAGCAACAGGAACAGGTACACTTGTAGGTGTTATAAGGAGGGGTCTTCGAGTAGCGGGCGGTGCAATGTCAGGCGAGAAGAGCCTACCACTGCGGGTAACCTTGGCTGGACCAGTGATATCGCAGATACTGGCGCCAGTGTTGAATTCTTGTTTGATTCCATTCACATATACGTCTGCCCCATAATGCCAGGGGATAGCTTTATCAGATACGTAGGGGAGAGGCCCCGGAACAGTGATAACAACAGGTGCGACAATCATGATTTGGATAGGCTTCTTCGGGAGAGCCTTGATTGGATTATTATAGATGGTAACCACAGAAACTTCCTCTACCGGAACCAATTGAACAGCAGACTTCTTGAACAGAATCTCCTTACTGGCCATCAGGCTTTGGATGCCTAACTTCAGCAAGGGACAACCAGATAGGGAAACAGCACAGAACAGGCAACCCTCACTGCAACCCGGAAATAAACCGGCCAGCAGTAGGTTCTCCTTGACAGTCATTAAGGGAGTGGCTAGATCATCCACCGAAACAGTGTACACCTCTTCATCAACAGCGTTTACCCCATGCTGAGGCATAGGAGCAGTCACCACATTCGGCCTCTCAGGCGCTTCGAACTGTATCTCTTTCGCGTCAATAAGGTCTTGCACCTTATTCTTTAATGCCCAACAGTCATCAGTGGAATGCCCCGGGCTATCAGAATGGTAAGCACAACGAGCTTTTGGGTTGTATTTGGGGGAGGCAGTGTTCACACTTTTTGGCGCCTCTCTGACAGTCACTAGATTGGTGGATAGAAACTGTGGCAAGATCTGCGACAAATTCATACTCAAACGGGTGAACTCTCTCCGGGGTCTTTCAGTCCTTTGAGGATTGGCTGGCCGAGGAGCGGCAGCAGGCTGAGCAATCATTATCGCACTAACAGATTGGCGGTGCTCAGATTTCTCTTGTCTCCTAGAGCCATATAAAGCACTGGCCTCCTTCTTGAAGGGTTTCTTCTCAGAACTAGACGATGCACCCTTCGGAATCTTACCAGACTTCAACCCAGCCTCAATTCTCTCTCCAGTCAGAATAAGATCAGTGAATCCAGCAGAAGAATTCCCAATAAGATGGTTGAAAAATGACCCAGATAGGGTCCCTAAGAACATATCTACTAACTCCCGGTCAGTCAACGGAGGCTGCACTCTGCCAGCCAGATCCCTCCACTTCTGAGCGTACTCTTTAAAACCTTCACTTGAACCTAACGACATACCCTGGAGTTGGGTATGTGTAGGGGCAAGGTCGGCATTATACTGATACTGCTTATAGAAAGCAGTAGCCAACTCCTCCCAGTTACGAACCTTGGTCCCATCTAGCTAATAGAACCATTCGAGATGAGTCCCTGAAAAACTCTCCTGGAAGAAGTGGATCCACAAATTCTTATCCACTGAGTACGGTTGAATCTTCCGAACATAGGACCTGAGATGTAGCTTGGGACAAGACGCCCCGTCATACTTAGTGAAAGATGGTGCTTTGAACTTCCGAGGAATAATCACACCAGTAGACAAACCCAAGTCTCCGAAATCCAGCCCAGGTACCTGTTGGATCTCCATAGCATTCAGCCTGTCCTCCAACTGCTTGTAACGGTCTTCTGCCGGAGGATACTGCTCTTCATCAAAATCAGTCTCGTTGTCGGAGACTACCGGACTAGGACCTTTTTCCGCTTGAGGAGTACCCTTGCCAATAGAAGAACCAGCCTCTTCATTCTGAAGAGTGTTGCCAAACCTTCGGCCCGAGTTGAACAGAACAATTCTTCTCTTCTTCTTCTTCTCCTTCTTCAGGAGCAGAGCCTTCAACTCCTCTTGGCCCTGAGCCAAACCCATGATTAATTCCTGAAATTGCGCATTCTGCGCCTGAAGAGCTTTGATGGACATATCAGTTGATGACGAGTCGGGATTCATGATGCTGAAATAAACAGCGAAGAACGGTAAGCAACCTGAAAAGAAGAAAACCTGCTATGCACGTGATGAATGGAATGCGTATGATTTATGTTTTCAAAGACAATCGGGAATCAACTTTGTAAACAAAAAGGAACACACTTCATTAGATTCAACTTTGAAACTGAAATTATTCAACAGGTTGCCCTTAGGCGTTACATGAAAGGAAATACTGAAAAGGGAAATAAAATTGTAAAAGAACATCCAGAGCTCCTTATTGATCCCATGGTCTCCTCTTCTCAGTACGAATGTAGGAATTCAGAGCTCGCTCATTCTCCAACTGCTTTGTCAGCTTCTGGATCTTTAATTCCTGCTCGTTGAACTTTTCCCGGTAAGAATCCCGCTCTTCTCGCAGTTGCGACCAAGATCTCTTTAATGTCTCATAATCAGTAGGTATCTGAGGAGGAAGGACAGTTGGAGGCACACCATCTTTGTCAGGACACTCAAGAATGACGGGTCTGACAGCTTCATATGGCATACCTAACTTCTGAGCTCGGATGCGAACCCATTTGTAGTAGGCTTCCATAGGTAAAGAAGTCTTTGGCCCTAACTCTTATGGGTAAGCTTTATGAACTTTGTCCCAAGCCTTGATGAACCTACGACGCAGCTCGTCACTATCCACCTGAAACTCAAAACTGATGTGAGGCACCAACATCTCATGGGGGCCTGCTCTTCTGGCTCTTCCAAACTGACGGAGCGCTAGACATGGATTGTAAGAGATTCCTCCTTGGGTACCAATCAGAGGAACATTAGGGTATTCCCCGCATCGATCAATAACAGCTATCTCATCCAAACCTCTGCAAGTCCAAATGATGTCTTTATCGGTGAGAGACATTAACCTATGAGCCCAACCTCTTCCTTCTTGGCTCTTCAGCACGAACTTAGGGAGGTGCGAAATAAACCACCTCACCAAAAAAGGGATACAACACCATAGGGTTCCTCGCCTTCGGGTAGTACGAGCATGAAGTTGTTGCAAGATGTCACCCAAGAGAGTGGGTACGGGATTCTGAGACATAAAGATCCTTATGGAAGTGACATTGATGAAGTTGTCAGGATTAGGAAACAAGACTAACCCATAGATTAAGAGAGCTAAGATGTCTTCATATGCCCTAAAGTCCAGGTCATTCCAAAAACTGTTAGCTTTACCAATCAGAAACTTGGCCAAGAAACCCTTAACTCCGCTTCTAGTTACCCAGTTGTCCATTACCTCTTGATGTGTCAGGGGAAGAGCTGCAGCAACATCCTCAAGCCTGAGGGTCTTTTCCCAACCAGTGAAGGGAGTCTGATCCAAGATAGGGATACCAAGCCAGTCAGAGAATTCTTCCAGGGTAGGGACCAGCTGGAAGTCTTGAAAGGTGAAGCACTGGTACAGAGGGTCATAGAACTGGGTCAGAACACTCATCAACTGTTGATCCCGCTTTGCAGTGACTAAACTGAGAAGAGAACCATGCCTCTGAATGAAGGAAGTGGTATTTGGAATTCTGCTAACCAACTCTTCAAGCAACTCAGGTGAGTGAACAAAGTTGAACCGGATAGTATTCCTTCGCACAGGCATCATGATGTCCTACAAAATAGAGCAAAGATGAAACCCTCTTGTCTTTGAAATGGTCAGTCCTTATGCAGGATGCATGCAATGCTCATGATGTTATGATGTTATGATAAAGCACACCACAAATAGATACAAAGGCAAACATGGGAAGGCACACAAGTCACACAAGACAAGCCCCTAAAGTTTAGGCCAGCATGAGGTCTAGGTACTACCCTCTTTCAGTTTGTTGGTTCATACCTGTCCTATCAAAGTAACCGGGTTCTTAGAGGATCCCAATATCATTGACTACCCTCAATCGGTCATAACTCCAGCATCGCAATCTTTTCTTGCGGCCAGAACCATCACGAGAGTTTAGCCTCAATGGGCGTAGCATACTGCTACTGTTCTAATGGCCAAGTTGTGTCATTTAAGGTTCTAAGGTTGTTGGTGCTTAATGACTCCTTAGAAGACCCATATTCTCCTCGTTGCAACATAAGGGATATCGGTATAGACCAAGGTGCCACACCAACGTAGCCACTGTTTCACCCGTGTCGGTCTACGCCGGACAGGTCCCTCACAGCTTATGCTACCTAAACAGGGTATCCCCAGATCCGGGTTAGGATCTATGTAACTCCCATGCAACCCACAATTTTAAAGCAGACAAGTCAATACAATTGAAAACACAGTTATGAACTAACCCTAAGGTACACCTCACTTTAAGTATTAAATCCCCAACAGAGTCGCCAGTTCTGTGATCGGTGGATCTGGAACTGACTGTTTAACGCTGGTTCGCGAAATGTCGCGGAAGCAAGAGTCGCCACCATCTTTTATTTTCTCCAAATGGAAAGGACAAAAGCACAGAAAAATTCCTTAAAGAGATTGCTCTCGGTTCGGGAGGTAGGTTATAGAAAGGGAAGGTGTTAGCACCCTTTCTATCCATGGTTATCCATGGGCTCTTAGATACTTGCTCATTTGTGTTTTCAAAATGGTTTATTTGCTTTTCAACTGTGGGTTTTAAAAAGTTTCTTTGAAAATTTCAGTTCGACTCTTGTATCAGTCCTCAAGAGTGTTTGAAAAAATGCTTTCGAAAGCTTTTTGAAAATGTGTTGGTGTGAAAAGTATTTTTTGAATTTGTTTTGAAATTTAGAGCAAGTATCTAGAGTTGTCTACCTACCCTAAGGAATTCGTCTGTGTAAATGTCCTTAAAGTAGTGCCATCCCACCATTGAGAGGTAGGCAGCACCACCATTGGAGGTGTTCGGGTCAATTCGAGGTTCGGGACATGGTGATCACCAGAGCAATGGGAAGACACCTTAGAGGCTACCCTCATGCCAGGTTCCCGGATCATGAGGACTTACTAAGACATCCTCTACTCGACGATCACCTTTCGAGGCAAGGCAACAGTGAGGCGTACCCTAGGGGTGGTGTGTGATTTGTGTGTCAGATTCATTGCATTTATCTTGTTCATGTCAAATTGATCTAAGCGTTTGTTTTTATTTTTTTCGTCCATTCATTCTTGCATGCATTTGTTTAACAGTTAAAAAAGTTGCGGAAAGATAAAAGTTCTTAACTATTACAAAAGGCGCGGGTCCACATCGCCAAAATTTCCAGGACCCGATTTGACAGAAAATAAATAAATAATGGAAAGTGCGAAAGATTAAAATGTCCGAGTTTACAAAGCTTTGGGAGAGGTACATATATATTAAAAGGAAAAGAAATAAATACGCGAATTGAAATTTAAATTAGAAACGAGGGCGTTGGACCCTTTTTAATGAAATTAAATTATTAGCAAATTAATTAAATTAAAAGAAAAGAAAATTGTTTTTTTTTAGATTTTGATATTTATGATTTTAATGAGAAAGATTAAATGAAATTAAAATTAAATTAACCCTAATTCTATAGTTTTTATTTATTAAGGAAAAATATTAAAGTTAAACCTAAATTAAACTAATTATTTACATGCAACTTTAATTTATGAAAATAATAGGAAATATTTAATTATTTAGAGAAAAGAAAAGAAAAAAGGATAAAAATTATTACAAACCCTAATTCTACCAAGTTTTAAGTTTATTAAAAAAATATTAAGATTAACCCTAGATTAAAACTAATTAATTAATAAAGGTTTTATTTACAAAAATATCAATTAAATAAATATATTTTAAATTTTGTCTTTTCTGATTTTTTATTGTTTTTGTGTTTTTTATGAAAATAATTAAATTAAAAGAATTAATTAACAATAATAATTGAATCAAAATAAAAACAATGAAAAAATATATAAAAACTTGCAAACCTTGGGGGGTGTTGTCCCCAGTTGGAGGGCTTGTTAGCATTTTAGGCCCAAGCATCTTTGGCCTTATTGACTTTCCAGGATAGCGTGCCCAGGCGTTGACTCACGTCCATAGGGTTCACCAGATCTGGTCCCTTGAATTAGCCTTTCTATACGCGTGGCAAGCTGGAAGTTGTGGACGCATGGTGTTCCATAGGGCATAATCTGCATAGGATGATAATTGAAAGAAAAATAATATGAAAGGGGTGGGGACCTGGGATCGAACCCAGGTCCTGAAGGTCACCATACATACGCCCAACCAATTGAACCAAACGTGCTTTCTGTATATTAAATAACAAACAAATATTATAAAATAGAATAATGCGTTAGTGCCTTTTTCGCGCGAATTTTTAAATGGACCAACCACAGCTCGCCACTTCATTGTCTTCTTCGTTGCTTTTGTTTTTTTTCTGAAACACAAAAGAATTAGCAACGATTTTTGCACCGTTCCAAAATAAGCCATTTGGGAAAATAGCGATTAGCTTGTTTCTAATCAGAAATTGGGCGCGAGGGTCCTGTTCTCTTCGTCCAAGCACGCTGAGTATGGTCATGGCATTGGCATGTCCCAATTTTTCCATATTCAAAAACCCCTAATTCGAAAGCTGAAGAACCCTAATATCCAACAATGGTGAAATCGCGTATGGGTGATAAAAATGCAATCAAATTATATAGTTAGCTTCAGAATGATATAATGAACACAAATCCAATATTAGAATTTACAAATAATGCATGAATCATGTTTCAAGAATCTGAAAAAAAAGCTTGAACCGGCCAAGACCATGCTACCTATTTCCTGTGTTAGGGACGATGATTTTGATCTGTATATGTTCCTTGAAGCCTCAGGAACACAATGGAATAAGTATTGTGGCTTGAATCAACTTAGAACCTAGTTTTCAGTTTTCCACTTTTTGCAAAAAAACTCAAGTTTTCTTTTTGGTCTATGGCGCAGCTGGGAGTCTTTTCTGAATAGGGTTAGCATGTATATGTATGTGTGAAGGTTTTAGGGTTGAGAAATCACACAAAAGCCTTTGCATTCATGATTTGCAAGATTTGATTTTCAAAGATCTTTTCAAATATTTTTCCATGCCTATTTGGTACAAATCATGGCCAATTGACTTGATTCTTTCTATATTTGGTCTTGCACGAAATCATAAGCTTATTCCTTGCATAAAAAGATTTGAAAAGTTAGGTTTAGTATTTTTCATGTATATTAATTAATTAAATGAATTATTAATGATTAAAAATCCAAATAAATAAATAAAAATGATAAAAAACTTCCCTTTGGGCCAAATGGTCGTGCACATGCCTTGGATGATGAATTGTGGAAGAAAAAGAGGCCCATTAGCAATTTTAGGTCATTTGAAGCAATGTTGATTTTTCAAAATATCCAAAACTTTCCCAATTTCCACAAGGCATAACTTGCTCAATTTTTAAGCTTTGCTCATGTTCTTGGACATTTTGGAAAGGTCTTTGAGTCCTCTAACCAATGTCTTTGGTCCCATGTAATTTTGATTTACCAATCTCAAGTTATGGCCTTTGACTTAAAGTCCCTTTTTGTTAACTTTTGAAAATTACCTATAATGTTGAAATTGATAACTTTTTGTGAGAGCATTTCTTGGACTTGAAGTATGAAGATGAGTTGTAGGAAATGTCATTCTCTTCAAAATGAGCTTTGGATGGAATTTTTCTGATAATCCCTGTCCAAATATGGAAACTTTTGCATCTTGATGATTTTTGAGCCAAGCTTTGAGAATCATGATCAAGCATTGATCAAATGATGTTTGTGGCTTCAAAATGATATGTTGGCCAAAAATTTGAACTTTTGGCTGTCAAATGACCATTTTGCCCATACAGTTGACTGTAGTGCAATTAGGGTTTTTGACTGTGCAGTTTTATGTTGTAAGTCTTGAAACTTGGTATGAGGATGCTTGACCATATTTATAGGCATGTGGGACTTGATTGGACCCTTGGAAACTTCATTTTCTTTGTCAGAACCAAAACCCTAATTTTGACTGTTAGGAGGCCCTTGAACTGTGCAACCCTTGGGGAATTTTGAAGCTTTGACTTGGCAAATCTTGAAGAATATGGGAGGGCAAATTTTGGGGTACAACAGGTATCTTTCAAAAGCAGTAAGTGGCGGACCTTTCATGAGCAGCTTGTGTATTATTGATATCTTTGGAAGATAGAAAGTTGTAGACTCTTCATGAGTAGCTTGTGTTTTATTGATACCTTTGGAAGATAGCAAGTGGCGGACTCTTCATGAGCAGTTTGTGTATTATTGATATATTTGGAAAGCAGCAAGTGGCAGACTCTTCATGAGCAGCTTGTGTATTATTGATATGTTTGGAAGATAGCTAGTGGTAGACTCTTCATGTGCGGCTTGTGTATTAATGATATCTTTTGAAAGCAGCAAGTGGCGAACTCTTCATGAGCAACTTGTGTATTATTGATATCTTTGGAAGATAGCAAGTGACAGTCTCTTCATGAGCAGCTTGTGTATTATTGAAATCTTTGGAATATAGAAAGTGGCAGACTCTTCCTGAGCAACTTGTGTATTATTGATATCTTTGGAACGTATTAAGTGGCGGACCCTTCTTGAGCAGCTTGTGTATTATTGATATCATTGGAATATAGCTAGTGGCAGACTCTTCATGAGCAGCTTGTGTATTATTGATATCTTTGGAAGATAGCAAGTGGCGGCCTCTTCATGAACATCTTGTGCATTATTGATATCTTTGGAAGACAGCAAGTGGAGGCTTCTTTATTTGAGCAGCTTGTGTATCCCTAACAATATGTTATTTCAACAGTAAATGGCGTCTCTTTTGAGAAGTTTTCTCATCGACAGCAAACAGCATCTCTTCAGAAAAGTCCCACGGGGAAGTTTATACATTATCCTTATCAGGTAGAAGACTTGATAAAGAAGAAACCGGAGCCCCTTCATCGTGGAATGGTTTATTACCTTTTCTACCTTAAACTATTGATTTGGTAGTTTACCGTCATCTGTGAGTTAGAATCTCTTGTTGTTCTACCTTCATCTATTGACTTGGTAGTTTACCGTCATCTGTGAGTCGGTGTCTCTTTATTTTCTATGTTCAACTATTGAGTTGGTAGTTCACCGTCATCTGTGAGTTGGTTTCTCTTATTTTTCTACCTACAACTATTGAGTTGGTAGTTTACTGTCATCTGTGAGTCGGTAACTTATTGATCTTCTACCTTCAACTATTGAGTTGGTAGTTTGTCGTCATCTGTGAGTCGGTATCTTATTGATCTTCTACCTTCATCTATTGAGTTGGTAGTTTACTGTCATCTGTGAGTCGGCATCTCTTATTTTTCTACCTTCATCTATTGAGTTGGTAGCTTACCGTCATTTGTGAGTCGAATTCTCTTTTTTCGATTCTACCTTTAACTATTGAGTTGGTAGTTGGTCGGCATTTTGGAGTCAGTATCTTATTGATCTTCTACATTCATCTATTGAGTTGTTAGTTTATCGTCATCTGTGAGTCGGTATATCTTACTTTTCTACCTTCATCTATTTGAGTTGGTAGCTTAGCGTTATCTGTGAGTTGGGTATATTTTTTTTGATTCTACCTTTAACTATTGAGTTGGTAGTCTGCTGTCATCTATGAGTCGGTATCTTATAGATCTCCTACCTTCATCTATTGAGTTGGTAGTTTACCGTCATCTGTGAGTCAGTATCTTGTTTGATCTTCTACCTTCAACTATTTAGTTGGTAGTTTACCATCATCCATGATTCGGTATCTTATCGATCTTCTACCTTCAACTATTGAGTTGGTAGTTTACCGTCATCTATGAGTCAGTATCTTATTGATCTTCTACCTTTAACTATTGAGTTGGTGGTTTATCGTCATCTATGAGTCGGTCTCCTTTTTTATTTTTCTACCTTTGACACTGAGTTGGAAATTTACCAACATCTTGAGTCAGTAGCCATTTATATTTTCACAACCTATGCAAGGCATCTTCCCTGATAGAGTCAGTAATTTTTTTCTTCTCTTGAAGTTGTTCCCTAATAAAAGGCTCTTAATCGAAGTTTGTGGCTTTGTTCTCCAGTGGAGTTATAATCTCTTCCCCAGTGGGATTACTTTATCAAGTGCTTGGTTTCTCCAGTAGTAGTTTGTCTCATGTGGCGTCATTCCCTATAAAATTCAGAGCATTGCATCCATATCATATCATAAACATCATTGTGGTATCTTAGGATCAAAAATTATATATTCTATATTTAAGTATCTTCAATCCCGTCGAAACGAAGATTTCAATATTCATTTCTCTGAATAGAAGAAAATTAAATAGGGGCAGTTGTCATACCCCAATTTCTGACCTATGATCCCACCCTCCATTTGCATCATTGCATAACAAGTGTTCATGAGTGATTTGACCTATTTTTTTTCAATTCTTGAGTTAGATTTCAAAAATTTATAACTTTTTCAAATTTCGACATTTTTGAGCGGTTCTTATTGCATATGATTCTCCTTGATATCATCTACAATTTTTCTTTACAAGTCAAGAGCTGATTATGCTTTGAAAAGCCACGAAAAAATAGAAACGTTAGAAGTCATTTATGAATTTACTGGAATTTGATTTTTATTGTGTTTTATTCATGATTTCTTTTCAATTTAAAAATCACAAAAAAATGTACTTAGCATCATGTTATTTTATTTTTTTTATTTACTATTTTTACCTCTTTACTAAAAAAGTTATCAAAAATATGTTCTTTTATTAATTTAAATTTATATATTGGTATGATTTATTTCAAAAAAAGTCTAGAAAATTTATATAAGTTCTTTTACTTTCTTATATGTATTTTATTTTTTATCTTTTAATTTTCACTTATAGTTTCATTTATTTTAATTCAAGAAAAAAATTATAAATACTTAATTTAATGTCTCTTTTATTTTCTATTTTGTTTTTATTATTATTACTAACACTTTTAGTTATTATTATTATTATTATTATTATTATTATTATTATTATTATTATTATTATTTTGTCCTTTTGTTTTTTGTGTCAATAAATAAAAGTTGCGATCACTATAATATAGTACAAACACTTCACATGGACTGTCAGCTTGTACTTATCAATGGCCAAGAATCATTCTCACACTTCACATTGATTGCCAACTTGGACTTATCAATGACCAATAACCATTCTCATAAAGTCACATGGATTACCACATCAATAGTTCCACCTCATTCACCCTATAAATAAGATTTTTCTTTCTTTCATTTGGAGGAACAATACCATAAATCATTTATTAAACTAAGCCAAAGCTCTCTACTTTTTTTCTCTTCATTTTCTTTCAAGTCATTTCTTCATTTTATTGAATGGATAGGCTATTATACTTGTTCTTTATTTAATTCTATTATATTTTTACTTTTTTTTATTTATTTATTTAGTACCATAATTATCACCATTTTCTAAGGAAACTCCATTGATTCAAAATCAAGAGTTGAAAAGTGTTCTTGATCCTCCAAAAGCAAAAGTGATTTATTGTTGTTTAATTTAAATTTTTTTCTGTAATTTTTTGTTGTTTATTTACTTATTTTGAGCATGGATCTTTAGTCGTGAGATTGAGTACATAAACATTCATTATTCATTTGTTTAATTTCATGAAAAATTGAGAAAGTTATGACATTTATATTATTTTTATTATAGACTTCATCTTATTCTTCTTTATCTATTTTATTTTTATTTTTATTTTGATCAATTTGGAAAGCATTTGAGCTTTTTTAGTTCATCTAAGCTTGTCGGACATTTAATGAACTTTCATCATTTTCAATCTACCTCTAAATGGTCCTTTGATCATTCAAGGTACTTGGGATTGATGATAAGTTTATCATAATGTATCTTTCTTGACTTTGTTTTGATCCCTCATGTTTGTTAATTGTACTACATGTATAAGAAAATGAACTTCAAAGTGTCATTTAGCTAACATGTATGGGTACATACATTCTATGCTCTATATGAAGTTACACTTATCCCAAATCAGATTATTAACTTTATATTGTACTAAATTTACTTTAATATCATTTATATTTCCGCATTTTATATTTTCTTCTCTTTACTTTTATGCCATTTATCATCCATAACATTTTATTTTATTTACTTTATGCATTTTTTCTTTTCTCACTTGAGCATTTATCTTCTCTTTGCTCAACTTATTTTTTATTTCTAATTTTAAAGTCTTTTTCCTTATTTTCATTTAAAAATCCATACAAAAAATACAAAAAAAAACTATTAGATTAGGATTATAATTATTTCCTTTTTGTCCTCTTTAAAAAATACCAAAAATATATATTAGTATAATTTTGTCTTTCTTTATTTTATTTAATTTTTTTTGTTAATTATTTAGTTATTTAATTTCTATTTATTTAATTTCCCTTTGTCGATCATTTAGTCTTTATATTTTATTTGTCTAACTCCAAAGAAAAAATTGAATTCATTGACTTCATGTCATCAAATATATTTAATACGATTGTGCGAAAACCCCTTTGTATATTTTTTTAGTTTTATTAATCTAAAAAAAATCTCTTCTAAACCCTAATGTTAAAAAAAACTTGCACCTCTTTTAAGCCAAAAACTTTGACACAAGATCGTCGCATTTTCAAAATCTCATCCCCACACTTATTTAGCAAACAAACCAATTTTAACCAAAAACAGATATTTCAAAAGGTTCCTATAGGATACTATAGATACATAGGGTGCTTTTACCTTTCCTTTATAACCAACCCCCGAACCTTCGATCTCTTTCAAATGCACTGTATTTTTCTTTACTTTTAGTATTGCACTTACTTTGCATATTTATGGGTTTTATTTCACAGTTTTCTCTTTTCCCTTGGAAATAATAAAGCGCGGTGGCGACTCTTGCTTTTTTGCGAGTCAAGTTAATTAATAGCTTGATCTTCTATTTTCACCACTACACTAGGCGAGAAAGTAGGTGAAGGGAATGGGAATAAAATAGAGCCCCTGGATCTTTGTATAGAGGATGACGTCTCGCTCTAGCTTCCTCGGGCGAAGCAGAGGCGAGTGTGAGCTCGCCGAGCGAGCGAGTAGGGTCATCGGGCGAAGGAAAATAAGAATAAATGGTGCTCCTGGAATTTTTATGGGGGGTGGGTTGTCGCCCAGGATCGTCGAGCGAGCCTCTGGAGAGCAAGCTACTTCATCGGGCAAGCCTCTGGCGAGGGGCAGAAGTTAGAATTTTTGAAGTATCGTAACTTGAGTTTTCAGACTCTGTTTGACGCGCCATTTGAAATGTTGGATAGCTAACACAATGAACTACAATTAGGCATAATAAAATGAGTAAAATAATGTATATTTCAAGTACCTTGATAGGATTAAACAAGACCCTGAATGATGAACTCTGATAATACTATGATTAATTGAGGTGATTATGTGATTGATGCAAAATGAAGTATGTTTGTATGATGAATTGATGTTTTTATGATGATGATTTGTGTATTACAATATTTGTGATGATATTGTGATGAATTCATGAATGATGATGCATTTTTACTAGTTATGGTCATGTTTTATTTTAGTTGTGCATCATGCATTCATGGCATATATTAGGACTTCGTGTTAGAATAAGATTTGGATCTGTGTTAAAATATCTAGGTTTTGATTATAACAATGCATATATTTTATGTAGAACAATTTTAGTTCTAATGGTTTCATTGGGTATGCAAATATTAGAATTTTGGATAATCTTAATAAAGATATTATCATAATCACTTTAACACTCAAAGAGAACCATTAAGTTCATTTTTAAATAAACATCAGCAGTTCTGAAGAATGATGGATGTTTGCCAGAAAGAGGATCAAGTGTGTACTTCTCAAACAAAATGCTAATTCAGAAGTCACAAGTCAAAAGAAGAAAGAATCATTGTTAGAGCTCTGGCTCAAAGATCAGAAAACAAGATTACACAAGAAGAAATGATTTTTGACAAGCTGCTGCTTCAAGATCAGAAATTAGATTGTACAAGAAACACGCCTTCAATGCTAAGATCAGAAATCAAAGATTTGTTCATCAGAAAAGATGTTGCTTATATTTCTGAAGACAAAGGCAAGTTTCTGAAGACTCAGATAGTTCATGGAATACACACACTTCTATTCAACATCAGAAATATTCCATCAGGAGAAAGGATTAAAGAAAGAAAGATCTTATGGACTCATTTCTAATCAACATCATATAGTGCATCAGAAGATAAGATCAAGATGATATCATCTCAAGCCAATCTACTCTCCAGAAGAACTATCGTGACCATTTATAAACAAATATCAGTAGTTCTAAGGAATGTTAAATTTTCATCAGAAAGGGAATCAAAAGTGTTCTCAGATAAGCACCACTCTCAGATCTGAAATCACATACGCTTTCAGAGATAGATTTTGAGCAGAAACAAAGAAGTAACCGACACAAGCTTTTTCTTCTAGCTCAACATCAGAGATCAAGATCAGAAGTCAAGCATCAAGGATCAGAACAAAGTGCATGAATCAGAATATCAAATGTCTTTACATAAGCTTCTGCTTCAGAAATCAAACATCACACATGCATCTCAAAAAAGTTGTTATTAGAAATCAAGATCAGATAAAGAAGCATAGATCAGAAAAGCTTTCACTCACAAAGAAGTTGCTCCTCAAATTCGTTGTTGCTTGTATATCTGAAGACAATGTTCAAATATCTGAAAGACTCTAACTCTACAATAATGAAGCATCTTATGGAACATTCTTATTCATCATATCATAATTAATCCAACAAAGAGAAAAGGGACAAAGATCAGAAAGAGATATCTTCCAAGATTACTACTTCAAGCCAGAAGTAAAACATCAGAAGATAAGAAATAAACTTAGCCACGAAGAATATAGTACAGAAAATACGCTTCAAATTCCACTACATGCTTATGTATTGTACTATTGTGTCTCCAACGATGAAATTCTATCATTACTGTAGCTGGCAAGTGAAAATGACGTATCTACTACAAATGGTCTATTTTTCAAGTCTACATAAAGAGACCTCAGCAGCATTTGAAGAATGATGACTTACTCAACATTATTAAGATTGAATCAAATTATTGAAATACTGGAAAATCTCAAGAGAAAAGAAGAATCACTAATCAAATATTCATCCACAAATATTATTCTAGAGAAGTATCAAGAACACAAGAGTTGTTTCTCATTAATATGTTAAGATATTAGGGATTAAACACAAAGAGTTTTTGCTCATTATTGTGTTTGTCTTATAGTTTTCAATATAAATAGTTGTTGTTCATTAATTGTATTAGATACATTTCTCTTCATTGTTATGTTAATATGCTTTTTAGAAGAAAACATTGTAAACACAGTTGATTGTAATTATGTCTAGAAATGATTATTAACTCAAGTGACTAGGTTGTTAGTCTGAAGACTTGAGAGAGATAAGGTTTCAGTTTGGTCTCTTAGACTGTTGTTATTAGTCACCAACGGGTAGCCTGTGCATTTGTAATCTGTTCAGATTAGTGGATGAAGTCCTTGTTGAAGGTAAAATCACCTTGGCGGGTGGACAACAGTAGCCTTGTTGAAGATGAACTTGTATAAACCAAAAGAGTCATTTTATTCTTTCCTTAGTTTTTATTCTTTCTAATTAGGTTACAAAATATTTTTAAGACAAGAAGCTTGTTAGAAAACCCAATTCAAACCCCCATTTCTTGTGTTTTTCTCACCCTTCAATTGGTATCAGGAGCTTCAGCTCTTCATTGATTTTCTAATCTAACACTTAACCGTGTAGAGAGATCTAATGTGCAAAAAACTTTCTATGGTTGCGCCCAAGAGATCATTGTTTTTCTAAGCCTCCTGTTTTTGATGGAGAATAATTGGAGTTTTGGAAAGACAGACTAGAGAGTTTCTTTCTGGGTTATGATGCAGATCTTTGGGATCTGATTATAGACAGTTATAGGGAACCTATATCTGAAGAAGGTATTCCTATTCCCATATGTGAAATGAGTGATGTTCATAAATGATGAAGCAAGAATCATAATAAATCCAGAACCATTCTTCTCAGTGGTATTTCATATAATGAATATGAAAAAATAACCAACAGAGAAACAGCTAAGGAGATTTTTGATTCCTTAAGAATGACCCATGAAGGAAATGCTAAAGTAAAGGAAACTAAAGTGTTAGCTTTAATTCAGAAATATGAAGCATTCAAGATGGAAGAAGATTAAACTATTGAGACCATGTTCTCAAGGTTTCAAACCTTAGTAGTAGAACTCAAAGATATGGATAAAGGGTATACAACAGTGGACCATGCTAAGAAGATTGTCAGAAGTCTTCCAAAGAAGTGGAGACCTATGGTAACAACTTTGAAACTTTCTAAGGACATGAACAAAATTGATTTGTCAAAAAAATATTGTTTGAAGAAATTATTCAAAGATTTAGTGTCTCTAGTAGAACTAGTCTCTTGAGAAGAAGATCTCCCAATAGTGAATAGATTGCAGAAAAAAAAGTTCATCAAAAGTAATGGAGATTGAATAAACAACACATTTATCAAGAGGCGCTCATTATCTTTCGGAAACCTAAAAAGGGTAATTATGTTAGAAATTACTTATTGATATAAAAGGTTCTTGCCTCTTTCCCTTAACTAACGCCTTCTTATCTGATAAATTTCTTTTATTCTATTTTTTATACTTCTACTAGTTAGAAGCTATATATATTATAAATACTTTAAAGTCAGATCTTTAAACATTCTAGTTTTTGAATATCATTGAATTTTGTTACATTAAAAGGTATGACTATGACTCCTTGAAATACACATGTTACGTCATAACGATTAAGTGTCTTATTGAGCAGTGGAACAATTGAGAATAGGTTGTTAGAGTCAGCATTGCTATCTTCTAGTACTTCTTATTAATTTTAAAAGTTTTATTAAAATACCCACTTCCTTCATCCTCACACACTTTACCACTCACAACTCACAGTTTTAAATCTCTTGTCTGAAAACCATGAAACCCTTTTTCACCCAAATCTGCTCATCCATGGATGCACAACAGTTAGAACTATACAAATTCTCTCAATAATTGGAATGACAAGAAGCATCTCAACAGAGTAACTCAGGAAGCTCTCCTTCAAATTCGTTAACACCTTATCAATCATTGTATATGTATCAAGAATGTCAAAAGATCTCAATTCTCGACCAACCTGCGTATGTTCATATGGAAACTCTGGTTGATCAATTAAAATCCATTCCTGAACTTCTTGTGGATTTTGATAACTTAAAGAAAATGGCGTGGATCTTACCGAAGAACTCAACTTCCAAGAATGGGGTAACTAATTCAATCTACATCATGGCCCTGTATACATAAAATTGGTGAAATAATTCTTGAGATTCTCCACTCCCGATGAAAAACACATTGTCTCTCATGTTCATGGTGCAAAAATCATTATCAATGTTGAATCAATAGCTACCCTACTGGGTATGGATAAAGCAAGAGGAAAATTGGTTTATGGAGAAAATTAAAAATCCAAATCCTTACACAATGTGATAGAACCAGCTATCTTTACAGAAGGAAAACAACGGACTACAAAAGAAAAATCCGCCAAGATACTGGAACTCGACAAGAATCTTCGTGTGTGGTTCAAAATCATCTTAGGGTGCATACATCACAGGTCGTAAACCAATTTATCTGACTCAATCAATATTGATCATAAGTATATCCTTTAATATCCGATGAAGAAAGATAAGATACATCTTCCTTCTCTACTCTTTAATCATCTGAGGGATACTGTAATACGGTGGGAGAGCTGACTTTTACTGGTTTTGCATTTTTATTCGCAATGTTGTGGTTAGCAAGAGTCACCGTCGATTTTTCTTATATCCAACAAAGGAAAGGGTGAAAATAATAGGAAAGATCTTTCAATATTATTTCCTGAGTAAGGGGGGTAGGTTATGGAAAGGGAAGGTGTTAGCACCCTTTCCATCAGTAGTTATCTATGGGCTCTTAGTTTCTAGCTCATTTTGAAAATTATTTTTGTGTAAGTGTGTTTTGAAGATATTTTCAAAAGATGCCTTAGTGCGGCGAACTTTATAATGTTTCTCGTTTTGGAAAGAACGATACAAAGTGTTTTCTTGTCTTTGAAAATGTTTTAAAAAAAGTTTGTGTCTGCATAAAAATTATTTTGTTTGAGCAAGCAACTAAGAGTTATCTACCTACTCTAAAGGTTTGTTCTTTTCCTCTTTCCATTAGATAGTGCTATCCTACTATTAGTGAGTAGGTAGCCCTATCGTTGGATGTGTTTGAGGGACAAGCGAGGGTCATCGTACAGTCATAAAGGCAACTTGTAGGACTCTTTAGCAATTTATCATAAGGGACTAGATCATTTATTGAAAGGTAACATCGAAGGGTCATCGAGGGACTATGATCTTTTTAACCGAGGGTCTTTGCTAAAGCGTCCCACATTCGAGGGACATGACTGCTTTATTCCGAAGGAAACAAGTGGAGGTTCCTTACAGGTGCACGTGTGTGAGTGTGTTGTGTTTAAGTTATTTATCTTTGGATGTTAAGTTTGCTAGCGTTGGCTTTTAATCTTATCATACAATCCTATTAGGTTAAACAGTTAATATCAGTACGAAAAAATAAAGTGCGGAATTTAAAGCTACGCTATTACATGGCTTCGGGGAAGGGGAATTACAAATCGAAAATGGGGAAATAAAAAGTAAGGTCCTAAATCTACAGCTATTACATCCTTTTGCAGTTACATCAATATAAAAATGTGAAATTTAAAATGGGCGCGTGAATATGGAAAGCGAAATAAAAGTGATTATTAATTGAAATTAAATCTAATACAAATAAAGGAAACTAATTCTTATAATTTTTTGTATTTTTATTGAGGAAAAAATTTGAAATGATTAAACCTAGTTCTAATTGATTTTAAATTAATCAAAATAAGTCAAAATAATTAAATTAATTAATTTAACAAAATTTAATTTAAATAGAAAAACCTAAGTCTATTTTTTTGTGATTTTTCTGATTTTATCATAAAATAAAATTGGTTTTAAAAAAAATATAAAACAATTAAATAAATAAATCTAAAATAAAGAAAAAGAGAAAATGCAATGGGCCTGATAGACCAAGCAAATGAGGGGTGTATGCTAGCAATCTGTTAAGCCCAACCAAAGCCAGCCCAGACTCCTGCATGTAATCTGATAGTGTTGTTCCTTTGGAGATCTATCATGGGCGTCTAGATCTGGAACGTTTGATCCAACCTTGATGTGATCTCATGGTGATGATGATATCATGCATGGTACACATGCTTCCCTCTATACACTGGATCTACAAGCAAAAATTAGAAAAATAATAGGAAAGAGGCAGGGATCGAACCTTTACCCTTGCCCATAACAACACCTTTACAAACACTGCATCTACCATCGGGGCATTCAAATCAATTGTTAGTATTATAAAACAATAATAATATAATGAGAATTCAATTATATTTCCAGACTTTCAAACATGCGCGCAAGAATATTTAAACAGACCAATAGGGACACGACGCCTGGGCCATCAGAGTCAACCCACCAGAGTCAACCTTCCGGATGTCTTCTCTGGTGGGTTCCAAACCCTAATATGCAAAACAGTTAAAATTAATAGATCAAAACAACCCTATCCCCCTTAAAACGATGCCCTGAATCCGAATCTGACCTTATTTTTGGCTAACAACTACTAGATCATGCGTTTCTAAGCAAGGTACAAAATTTTACTCAAAAATGGCATCTCACAATTTTGGCCCTAAATCTTACACGTTCCACGTCCAACATGTTCAAAATATGATTATGAACACATATGCAAACGTTAAACTCGACAATAATGCAGATTAAACGAGATTGGATTTAAAAAAAACCATACCAAACGGTGTAACTCGTAAGGGTTGTTCCAGCATGCTTCAGACCAAGATGAGGGATGGAGAAGATCCCTGGGAACCACAAGAGTGCAAAGGTGGCACGAAATTTGACAGGGGGGGGGGGGGGGGGCTGGGATTAATGTTTTGAATTTCCCAACTTTGACAATATTTTTGGAATTTTTGAGAGCATCTTTCAGGTAACTTTTTGCGTGTATTTGCTTGTACTTTTGCTCTATATTTATATAGGGATGTGAGGATGGACAAACATGGAAAGAATCAGCCATTAACCATGGCTTTTGAATGCAAGATTACAAATTGAAAATTTGCCATTTTTGATGATTTGCTTGCCATTCTTGGAATGTAATGAACCTGGTCCTTTTTCCATATGCCTTGCACGAAATATTAGGCCCAATAATGATTCAAAACATCAGCTCATGTGTCCAAACCATTTATCTATTATTTTATGCAATTTATTTTGTATTTATTTGAATAAAAACAAAAATAAATATGAATAAAATATAGAAAAATACAAATCAAGGTAAGAGAGAATTTAGGAGTCCTTGGTATGGTCATGGACATGTTTGAAGTTCAAGAAGTAGGGCCATTAGTATAAAAATGCAATTTTACTCAGTGTGTACTTTTTGAAATTTCTCAAAATTGCCCTACTTGTGTTATTCATATCTTTCTCAGTTTTTATCATTTGAAGATGATCTACGACTTTTTGGAAATCCCAAGATGTCCCTTACAATCTCTCTTTTTATCATTTTTGAATTTGGAGAATTTATTTTATGTAATTTTCCTTGACAAATAATGTCTTTTTGTTGACTTTCAAAAAAGACCTGTAATGTATTGGCTCACATCTTTCCAATGATATCTTTTTTGGACTTGAGGAAAAAAGAAAAGTTGGAGAGAATTGAATTTTCTTCACAATTATCTTTGGTTGGGGAAAAATGGATGAAGCATGTGAAAGATATTCCTGGTCAAAGTTCAGTTGACTTTTCCTAGGAAACCCTAATTTAACAATTTTTTATCTTTGATGGTTTGAGAGCATTCCTTGAGGAATCATGATCAACCCTTGATCAAATGATGAATATAACTTCAAAATGTTGATGTTGACCAAAAATCTTGAAGTTTGACTGTATATTGACCACAGTTGACTTTTGAGCTAATACAGTTGATTTTTAGTCATTTGAGCAATTAACTGAGCAAACTTGTGATGCAAGGCATGAAACTTGGCATGAGAACTCTTGAGGACAAGTTAGGAGCCATGGAAATCATTTGAGGCATTTGGAACCCAAACTTCTTTGTGAAAAGTGAAACCCTAGTTGGAAGTCCCTTGCTTAAGAGGAGGATTTGTCTGGTCAATTCTTGGTCAACCTTGAAATTGAGGACCTCTAGGAGTATGTTTTGAATAAAATGAGAGGGAAAATTTTGGGGTACAACAGCTTTGCCTGTTCAATTGTCTTAGACCCGAGGATTTAGATTGGCTTGTCTGCCTTTCGCGATCTGAAGGTAGGAGATGATTGAACACTAGAGTGCCTAGAAATTTGCGCTTGTCGGTGCACGGAGTAACGTTGTCGGTTGATGTTATGCTTGAATGTGATTAAAAGATGACATTCAGAGAGATGATTGAGAGTCGTCGGAGATGGGCTTATATATTCCATTAAAAGTAAATGTTTGCTTTAAAGTGGGAAAAGTATCAGAATAAACCTACGGTTGATCTTATCTGAGCCAGCAGATATATATATATATATATATATATATATATATATATATATATATATATATATATATATATATATATATATATATATATATATATATATATATATATATATATATATATATATATATATATATATATATATATATATATATATATATATATATATATATATATATATATATATATATATATATATATATATATATTTAACTCTGATTGGAAAAGTATCAGAATAGACCCATGGTTGGTTCTATTTGAGCTAGAAGATTTCTTTGATCTTAAGAAGTATCATAATAGATCTTGGGTCGATTTAATCTGAGACAGCAGAGGACTTTGTGGTCTTTAACTGGAGGAAGTATCAAAATAAATCATTGGTCGGATTAATCTGAGCCAGAAAAGGTCTTTGTTCTCTTTAACTGGAAGAACTATTAGAATAAATCATTGGTCGATTTAATCTGAGCCATAAAAGGTCTCTATTCTCTTTAACTGGAAGAAGTATCAGAATAAATCATTGGTCGATTTAATCTGAGCCAGAAAAAGGTCTACTGGGAGAAGTATCAGAATAAATCATTAGTCAATTTAATTTGAGCTAGCGACTATCTACGACTGTCTTCAAATGGAAGAAGTATCAAAATAAATCATTGGTCTATTTAATCTGAGCTAGAAGAAGTCTCTGTTATCTTTAACTGGAAGAAGTATCAGAATAAATCATTGGTCAATTAAATCTGAGCCAAAAAAAGTCTTTGACTGGAAGAAGTATCAGAATAAAGCATTGGTTGATTTAATTTGAGCCAGAAAAAGGTCTACTGGGAGAAGTATCAGAATAAATCATTGGTCGATTTAATTTGAGCCAGAGATTATCTATGTCCGTCTTCAAATGGAAGAAGTATCATAATAAATCATTGTTAGAGTTAATCTGAGCCAGAAGAGGTCTTCATTATTTTTAACTAGAAGAAGTATCAGAATAAATCATGGGTCGATTTAATATGAGCCAGAAAATGTCTTTGACTTGAAGAAGTATCAGAATAAATCATAGGTCAATTTAATCCGAGCCAGAAAAAGTGTTTAACTGGAAGAAGTATCATAATAAATCATTGGTCGATTTAATCTGAGCCAGAAAAAGGTCTACTGGGAGAAGTATCAGAATAAATCATTGGTCGATTTAATTTGAGCTAGCGACTATCTACGACCGTCTTCAAATGGAAGAAGTATCAGAATAAATCATTGGTCGATTTAATCCGAGCCGGAAGAGGTCTCTGTTATATTTAACTGGAAGAAGTATCTGAATAAATCATTGGTCGATTTAATCTGAGCCAGAAAAATTCTTTGACTAGAAGAAGTATCAGAATAAATCATTGGTCAATTTAATCTGAGCCAGAAAAAGGTCTACTGGGAGAAGTATCAGAATAGATCTACTCCTTATCTAAGTTGATCCAGAAGAATGTCCACTAGAAGAAGTATCTGAATAAAACCTTTGGTGGATTTATTCTAAGCCAGAAGACGTTGTCTCTGATAATACTGCTTGGTCCTACCAGTAATTGATGATGTTGTTCTTGTTGATTTATCTTTTCCTAAAAACGTAAAGAGTTAGCTTATGTAAAGTCATGATGTATGAAATGCATTATGGAACGATATTATCAAAATAAATGAGATTAGGTTATATGTGTTTTGTATGTGTATGTTATGACGTTTTTAAATGATGTATGAATGTGAGCGTATCAGTTTCTCTTTGTAGTGCTGTTGAACTGGGGAAAATGAAACCCCTGACTGCTGTCGGAGATGAAGAATGTAATTCCTTATTACTTGTTGGAGTTAAATTCTTCAGGGATTCCCGCTTTTTGTCTGAGGATATTCCACTGGTGATTTGGATTTCTGCTTGAGGCTAGAAGCCTTCAAGTGGTTGATAACCCATCATGGGTTACATACACTCTGACTGGGGATGGAAGAATGAATATTCCTTTGATTAGGGTGGCCACTCTTTTAGAGATAGTTATTTTGGTTCATCCTGCTGGAGAGAAGAGTTATGTTGGAAGATTTTATCAATTTGGAGAAATAAACTTCGTTGAGGGAAGGCCTTCCGTAGCTATAGAAATAGATTGTACTGGGGAAAAAAATTTCATAAACTGCTTGGGTATTTTATGAAACTCTGTTAGGGGACCCAAGAAACCCATAGACCATGTTGGGGAATTCTCCAAGATGCTAGGGAAACAATTAAACTTCTTGATTTGTTAAGAAATTCTGAAATATCTGAAATCATTAGGCTATATGCTGAAGATATGGCGATGGATAGTGGGAAGATGCCCCTGTCTCTGTACCTACTGAGGAATGTATCCTTGTTGATGATGAATCTTGTGAAGATAATCCCCTAGGGGTGGTTGCTCTGTGGGAATTTACAGATGGCGTTCGACATTGTCTTAACTCTTAGCGCCTTTAGTAATTGTCTTTTCTTTTTTATGCATACATTTGTAAACGATATTCATATTCAAATGCATATGTTCATTTAAAATAATCATTGGACGTTTTTGAAATTAAAATAGAAAAATAAAAAACAAAATAGTAAAGTGGAATCATGGTTGCGCTTGTAGAGAATTTTGTTACTGAGGAAGAACTTGGAAGAGAATCTTCTTAGAAACTTTTTGTCATTGACGGACGCCCCCCTCAGGGTACTCTTGGGCTTCAAGATACCCTTTCACCTTGTGGAACCAAGGATTTTCCTCTACTCCCTCAGTATCAATTTAATAACAGTACACCGGTTCGTCTAATCTTTCAATAGTGATCTGAGGGGCTTCATTATCCCATCTGACCTTAAACATGGATGACATGGTACCTAGCGCGTCCGCTAACTAATTTTCTTCTCGTGGAACATGTTCAAAGGTAATATCTTTAAAATATGGGATCAATGTTAATATATGCTCTCGGTGAGGGATGAGATTAGGATGCTTCGTGTCCTATTCTCCCTTAACTTGGTTGATCACCAAGGCTGAATCTATGTATACTTGTAAGAACTTGGTCCACATATAAATAGCAGCCTTGATACCCATAATGCATGCTTCATACTCGGCCATATTGTTGGTGCAGTTAAAACATAGTCTAGCAGTGAAGGGTATACGATAGCCTTCGGGGGAAATAATCACAGCACCAATGCCATTGCCGAGTGCGTTAGAAACTCCGTCAAAAAACATAGTCCATTGAGATCCTTTTTCAGGTCCTTCATCCGTTCCAAGTTCTTCACAGTCAGTTATTAGCATAATATTCTCATTCGGGAACTTAAAATTCATTGATTAGTAGCCATCTACAGCTTGATGAGCCAAATGGTCAGCTAGTAAACTTCCTTTGATTGCCTTTTGAGTAGTGTATTGAATGTCGTATTCGGTCAGAACCACCTGCCATCTTACTATTCGTCCAGAGAGAGCGGGCTTTTCGAATATGTATTTGATAGGATCCATTTTAGATATCAATAAGGTAGTGTGATTCAACATATACTATCTTAGCTGGCGAGCAGCCCATGCCAAAGCGCAACAAGTTTTCTCGAGCAATGAGTATCTTGTTTCACAGTCGGTAAACCTTTTGCTAAGGTAGTATATTGCATGCTCTTTTCAACCAGACTCGTCATGTTGTCCCAGCACACACCCCATTGAATTTTCTAAAACAGTTAAGTACATGATCAAAGGCCTTCCTTCAACTGGTGGCCTTAAAATTGGAGGTTCTTGAAGATATTCTTTGATTCTGTCAAAGGCCATCTGACAATCGTTGTTCCACTTCACTACTTAATCTTTCTTCAGTAATTTGAAGATCGGTTCACAAGTAGCGGTTAGGTGGGAAATTAATTTGGCAATGTAGTTTAGGCATCCCAAGAACCCTCTAACCTCCTTCTCAATGCAGGGAGTTGGCATCTTTATAACACGAAAAGATATAGCATATTCCCCCTGATTTACATAGATTAAATTTCCGATTCTTCATTTATTATGTCACATTTCATATCTTTTTATAGTATTTGCAACATATTTCAGGTACTTAGCTTTTGCAAGGCATAAATGAGAAAAGGAAGAAAAACAATGCAAAAATGAAGTTCAAATGGTCTTTTTGAAGCATTTCAGCACTTCCTGCACCAGAGAGCGTGTCGCCCGCCACAAGCATGTTACGACTAGGACAAATCGAGTTTTGTGCCCCTCGGCACGTTTCATGTTACGACCGAGACAGATAAGAGTTATGTGCCCCACGTCACAACACATATCACGCTCACCATGATCCATATAACAGTTACGATTTTCTCTCTATTTGACAGACTCAACGCGCATGTTCGCGGATTCTTCTCCACGTTGAATTCCTATTTTTCCTTAACTAATGGACTCTATATATTAAAGCAGTTACCAAAATTTATCTCTCTCTCTCTCTCTCTCTCTCTCTCTCTCTCTCACCCTGAACAGTTGTTACGCAAATTTATTTTCAATTTCATTTTTTCTGCTCAGCATTATTTTTATTCTGTTTTAATATTTTCCAATTTAGATTTCTAGCATTAATTTTCCAAATTTCTTATAACTACTTAGGAAATAAAAAACTCCACCATCAAAGCATTATTTTTCCACATCGGAGAAATACTACAACACTAGTTTTGTTTCTAGACTTCCAGAATTTGCTTAGGATTACTTTAATTTAATTCGAGATATTTTTGCTACAAGTCAATCCTGCCGGCTTGTGGAGGATACGCATTACTGGGAATTAATCGCTCTATTATTCATTTTCAGGTTCCTATTTTAATAAGTATAATTTATTTATTTATTACCATGCATGCGTTGTTGAATTTACATTTTAATTTTATGTTGTTTTGCAGTAAAATTATGTCTAGCTAGATTCCCTGATACTGATATGTAAAACTTAACTGAAAGGATTCGATAATTAACTGGCATTATTATTTTTACAAAAACACTTTTCTGGTTTTAATTTCCAATTTGAATATTTAATTGTTTTTGTATGGAAGTAAGAGACAGTCTAAGGTTAAAATCAACATAGCGTAAGTTTAAGGTTTTAACCAGATAGTGGTAATTAAAACATTAATTTTAAAAACAGCGGAAGTGCTTTAAAGTTAATTGGACTTTATTTGTTTTCAAAAAATACTTTGATTTTTAAATGAAACAGCAGAAGCGCTCATTTCGAGCTTAACTAATATGATCTAATTTAATAGAATGAAAGTTTGAGACGAGGGTCTTTAAGCAAATAGTTTTCACCGAAATGGTGTTTTAATACTAAAAACAAATGCCAATGACATATTGAATCCCTTAAGTTGACGAAATACATATTGGTGTCCCGTTATTAATCATTAGACTTTAGTTAATTCCTGATTTAACCCAAACACCCCAATTTTATAATTAGCCTTAGCTTTACATAGTGACCCTAAGATAACAGTAGTTTTGATCATCAGTCCTTGTGGGTTTGATATCTTCTAAAACTACATGACACTTGTGCACTTGCAGTTGCTACACCCGATAGACTCATTAATTCGCGATCAAGTTTTTGGCACCGTTGCCGAGGACTGAATTGGTCAAATACTGTAAATACCTTGTTATGCAGTATAGACTAAGGAAACCAATTTTATTTTAATTTTAACCGTTGATTGTATGCCAATCACTCACTCTAAAGACAAGGAATTAGAGCAACCAATCGATGAAGTCGAGCGTTTTGTTATTATAAGACGTCGAATTAGAGAGTACCAAGCCAAGTACAATCTTCCCGAAACCAATCTTCTTAACTTTTCTCTTTCTGACCCTAAAATGGCCGAAGGACCCCAAAATCGCCCTCTGAAGGACTCTGCGGCCCCTTCGCAAGAGGAACCCCACAATAGTATTGCTACTCCCGCTATCGCACAGAATGATTTCGAGTTAAAGCCTTCACTTTTGCAAGCTGTCCAACAAAACCAATTTTAGGATGTCCTACTGATTATCCAAATCTTCATCTATCCGTGTTTGTGCAGTACGCAGATACAATGAAAGCAAATGGAGTCAGCCCTGAAGCAACAAGACTGTGTCTTTTTCCTTTCTCATTAAGAGATTGAGCTAGAGCATGTCTCCAGTCTCTACCATCCAACTCTGTTACAACATGGAACGAGTTGAAGAAAGTTTTCCTAGCACGATATTTTCCGCCAAGTAAAACGGCTATGCTAAGAGCCAATATTAATTGTTTTAAACAAAAGGAAAGTGAATCTATTTTCGAAGCATGGGAAAGATACAAAGACATGTTGCGACTCTGTCTGCATCACGGTCTAGAAGAATGGTTGATCATCCACACATTTTACAATGGTCTCCTGTATAACACAAGATTAACAATTGATGCAGCTGCTGGCGGTGCACTAATGGATAAACCGTACCATGATGCCTATCAACTTATTGAAAGTATGGCTCAAAATCATTATCAGTGGGGAAGCGATGGAACTATGATGGAGAACCCTTAAATGAAAGGCGGTATGCACGAAGTTAGCAGCTTAGACCAAGTTAATGCTAAGGTAGAAGACCTTACCCAGATAATAGAAAGCTTGACCATAACTCCTACAGCCACCATGGCTGCAGTAACTCCAACTTGTGATCTATGCCGACTTCACACGCATGACGCACCTGAATGTCCACTTTTAACAGGAGTACCAGTTGATCAAGTAAAGTATTCTCAAGGAAACCTCTATGGTAATAACTATAACCATGCTTGGAAGAACCATCCAAACTTTTAATACAAAAGCAATAATGCTTTGTACGCACCAGGGCAAGCTCCTACTACACCTCCAGGATTTCAGAAATCCACCCAAAATGTCCCAAATATTCCAAATATCCCTAAGAAGTCCAACATCGAAATCATGATAGAAAACTTTTTATCCAACCAAGCTCAAACTAACAAAGACTTCATAAATCAAAATATTCACACCATTAAACAGATTAAGCAATTGACTAATAAGATTAATGCTCTTGCCACACACAACAAAATGTTAGAAACACAAATTTCCTAAATGGCTCAACAGTAAGCAGCTACAGCTGCTCCAGCTGGAACTTTTCCTAGACAACCCCAACCAAATCCAAAGGGACATGCTAATGCCATAACACTTTGGAGTGGGATAGAACTAGGCGGACCAACTGGACCTAGAATCGAGAACCCAACCTTGTACCAAAAATGTGGAAAAGGAACTGAGAAAGAAGCTGAACTAAAGGAAGTAGAAAAAGAAGGTTATGAAGAAGCCGTAGAAAAAGAGGAACCTTATGTGCCTGTGCCGCCCTATAAGCCACCTATTCCATATCCTCAAAGACTTTCTAAGTCTAAAAACATAGGGAAATTCAATAAATTCGTTGAACTTCTGAAACAACTGAACATTACCATACCTTTCACAGAAGCTATCACACAAATGCCCTCATATGCTAAATTTCTTAAAGAAATCTTATCCAATAAGAAAAATCTTAAGGATAACGAAACTGTATTGCTCACTGCTGAGTGCGATGCTATAATACAAAACAACATGCCTCCTAAACTTAAATACCCAGGTAGTTTTTTCATACCTTGCGTAATCGTAAAATTTGTCATTGACAAAGCACTATGCGATTTCGGAGCCAGTATTAGTCTAATGCCCTTATCAATTTGCAAGGAACTCAACATGAGAGAACTAAGACCAACAAGAATTTTTGTACAATTAGCAGATCGATCAGTGAAATTTCCTTTAGGTGTGTTATAAAATGTTCCTGTACGTATAAGACAATTCTATATCCCCGCTGATTTCATAATCATGGACATTAAAGAAGACTCCAATATTGCTATCATATTAGGTAGACCATTTCTATCCACTGTAGGAGCCATAATATTTGTTAAAAATGGAAAATTGACTTTCGAAGTTGGAGAAGAAAAAGTTGAGTTCATCTTATCTAAATTCCTTATGGCACCAACCATCGACGATTTATTTTGTTTCTTAGATGAAATAGATAAATGTGTGAGAGAAATGGAGAAACAACAAACCACTTATTTGAAAGTATTGAAGATTCCCATACCCCCGATTCTCGAACATGATAATTGGAGCCATGAATATCAAGATGAAAATATAAGTGAATACCTAGCCCTAACTCCTGACCCTATCCCCTATCAAAAGAAACCTGCCATAGAACTCAAAACACTACCAAAAGACCTAAGATATGAATTCCTAGATACAGAACTTGAACGACCATTTATAGTCAATGCAGACCTAGGACAAATAGAAACTGAAATATTATTACATGTCCTAAGAAAATACCTAACCGCTTTAGGTTATAACATATCATATCTAAAAGGAATAAGCCCTTCTATTTGCATGCACCGTATTATGCTGGAGGAAGACTGTAAAACCTCTAGGGAAATCGAAGGAGAATGAATCCCATTCTGAGGGATGTAGTCAAAAAGGAAGTAGAAAAGCTACTAGAAGTAGGAATCATATACCTAATATCCGACAGTAAATGGGTTAGCCCAGTACATGTCGTACCTAAGAAAGGTGGTGTTACGATTGTCAGCAACACTTAAGGAGAATTCATAGCACAACAAACTCACACCGGGTGGAGAATATGCATCGACTATAGAAAGTTAAACAAAGCCACTCCTAAAGATCCCTTTCCTCAAGAGAGGTGCCGACGGTTTTTTCCGTCGATGTGTTCTCGAAAATGAAATCGAAAATGTAATTTTCCATTGTCATGCCGCTCCCTATGGAGGTCATGCAAGTACTTCAAAGACATGCGCTAAAATATTGCAAGTTGGCCTCTATTGGCCTAGTCTTTGGAAAGACGTCCATATTGCGGTAAAAAATTGTGACCAATGCCAATGCACTGGAAACATCTCTAGACGTGATGAGATGCCTTAAAAGGGAATTCTAGGAGTTGGAGTCTTTGATGTATGGGGAACCGATTTCATGGGACCCTTCCCGTCTTCCTTTGGAAATCACTACATACTAGTTGTTGTCGACTATGTTTCAAAATGGATCGAGGTTATAGGCTCTCCAACAAATGACGCGCGAGTAGTAGTTAGGCTTTTCAAGAACATAATCTTTCCAAGACTTTATGTATCGAGACTCGTCATCAATGACGGTCGCTCCCATTTCATTTCCAAGATTCTAGAAAAATTATTAGCGAAGTACGGAGTCTGACATCGTGTCGCAACACCTTATCATCCACAAACAAGTGGGCAAGTAGAGGTCTCCAACAGAGAAATAAAGAAAATCTTAGAAAAACCTGTAGCAACCTCTAGGAAAGATTGGTCATCTAAGTAACATGAAGTTCTATGGGCATATAGGATAACATATAAAATTTCTATTGGAACCACACCATTTAAACTAGTTTATGGGAAGATATGTCATCTGCCAGTAGAAATAGAACATAAAGCCTATTGGGCCATTAAGACCCTTAATTTAAATTACACCACTGCAGGTGAGAAAAGAGTCTTATATATCCATGAACTAGAAGAACTTAGACTAGACGCTTACGAAAATGCGCGAATATATAAAGAGAGAACTAAAAAATGGCACGATAAACAAATATCTAGAAAAGAATTCAATAAAGGAGATATAGTTCTCCTATTTAATTCTAGACTTAAACTATTTCTGGGAAAACTTCTCTCTAGATGGTCTGGTCTTCGAAATCACTAAGGTCTTTCACAATGGAGCAATAGAAATCAAAGGAATGAGTAGTGAACCATTCATCATAAACGGATGGCGTCTAAAACATTATCACATCATCAATAATAAATAATATTACAAAACATTTAGGCTAGATGTGCTGCCACCCCATTCATTAGACTAACCACCATGTTATATCGAGCTTACGGATTTAAACAAAGCACTTCTTGGGAGACAACACAATTTTGAGCCTTTTCTTTTTGCTTGGCTTATTTTCATTTTTCTTTTCTTATTTTGTTATTGTTTATTGATTATTAAACTACGTAGTATTGTTTCTTTAGTAATACCCGCTACTAACTTAATGCTAATTGTCAACCTACTTCAGGATAAATTTCCGATTAGCTAATTACACTAACCACGATTAATCTGGTTGATACGATGGGCATTATGTTTAGAGGAAGAAATCAGCGGAGGAGGTTTGAGTCTTTATCTAATAGGGAGATAGGATTGAGTACCTACCCCGACAGAGCAGCTATGATCACCTTAGGGATCCGAGATAGTGTGTTGTTTTTATTAAGCCAAATAGGTTGGGATACATCTGCTTTATGAAGAAAGTTTAGCTCTTATCGTAGATTAACCTTAGAGTTTTTAAGCTCCCTTTTCTACAAACCTGACCATGGTCTGGGATTCAATAGATGACTGATTAGATTTAGACTATTTGGTATAGAGTACACCTTCACCCATAGGGAGATGGAAGAGCTACTAGGATTCCCACACAGCCTAGATGCATTTACCATAATCCAAGAAAAGCTTTTTAATGTAGGTCAACTAGGTTATTTCTGGGGGGACATTACAGGCATAAGTAACCCTGAGCCTCAGGACATGCACTCAGAAAACATCCACAACCCAACTTTAATATATTTTCACAAGATCCTAGCTCACACCCTTTTTGGTAAAGTAGAAAACATTACCACTGTTTCTAAAGCTGAGCTTTTTATCATGTTCAGCGCTTCGCAAAACCGTCCCATAAATGGAGCTACATTTACGCTAGCAAACTTTCATTGTCTTGCGAGAGCTATACATGAACCCATCCTCATAGGTGGCTTAGTAACCATGATAGCTAATGATATCGAGTTAAGACAACAATTGTTGAACCTTGTCCCTCAAGGTAAATTTTAACCTATGAATATAAATTTATGTTTCAATAGGGGAATCATTGGAAACCTAGGCCCAGGTAACTTTGAACTGCTCATTAACAATCAGTTAATGCCCCTTTTTACCCTACCTAACCCTAAGACTAGCATACATGACAAAAATAACTGGTTATATGATTGGGGCGCACCACACATGTCACCACCACCCACTCCTTAGAAACCCATGATTTATGACCACCTCGATTCTTTCATGTCCGATGAGGATACTAACCCTGAAACCCCTCCCTTTTACCATCACTTCCCATCTCCCGAACAGGTTGGCTCAAACTTCCCCGACACTCCAGTTGTTTCTCCACCTCCCGTATTTCATCAAGGTCCCGCTTTGACTGCCATCCAATCAGAGATTGATTTGTTGAAGGAAGAGCTTGTTATTATGAGGATCGACTTCCATTCTTTCATGGATACGATAGTCGAGCAGCTGGACTATATTTATCAGCATCTTTTCTCCGCATCTCTTGACCGACATGGCTGATTTTCCCGACGTACCGCATTTTTCCTTTTCACATTTAAACATTGAGGTCAATGTTTTGTTTAAGTGTGGAAAGAAGTTTTATTAGATCATATTTTCATTTATTTGCCTCTTTATTCTTACAATTTTTGGGAATTTTATTCTTTCAGTACAATTTCTATTCATTTTAAGTTCAGTTTTATTATGAGTTTTATTTACTTCGTTTATTTACTGCATTATTAACATATTCACACACACACACACACACACACACACACACACACAGATATATATATATATATATATATATATATATATATATATATATATATATATATATATATATATATATATATATATATATATATATATATATATGTTATGCTTTAATATTTCCATATTTTTTATTCATATATATTTATGTACTAGTACTAAGAATACTTAGTGACCCTCGTGCAAAACTGCACCATTTTATATTATATCTTGTTTCCCAAAGGTGTGTTGTTCACCACACAAGCGTGATGCCCGTCACGCCTCTCCAATCCCAGTCCCGGTAGGCACAAACGCGTGCCCCTCGGTACGAAGTAAGAAACATAAGTGTTTATGTATTATCACATAAACCCTCGCAGAAACCTTCTTCCTTCTATTTTCTTTAAATCGCTGCCTAAAATACATTGAACCTGTGCCTATTTCACTTCCTCCATTATCACTGGCATAAAAATCCACTAAACCCCACTTATTACCATCACTATATCCCTCTACATAAACCATCTCCAAACCCATTTCCATTTCAAAATCCCTAATTTCTCACACAAACTTCTACTCATCTTCCTTCCTTGCTCCAACAATGGCACAAAGAAATTCACGACCAGAAACAGATCTTTCCAGAATTACATTTCGTAACGGAGAAGTCGAAGAGCACCAAAGGGCTCAGTATCTCTAGTTCTATTAACAGTCCATAGTACCTACACGGTATGTTGATACTGAGTGCCTGCGAAAATTAGGATTGTTGGACAGTGTGCAGTGGTTACTCCATACTTTGACTTAGTATTCATCTGCACATAGAACCTCCCAACATACGAGTCGCTGGCCTTGGAATTTCTAAGCTTGTTCTCATACAACCTTCTGTGTGACGAAAGAGAGCACCTATCCGACTTTGCTACTTTTATAATGTTCAACGATGAATATTTTGTAAGTCAATCCACACTAAGTGCTTTCTTCCATTTCCCTCGCGAGGGAGTGGTACACCATTGTATTCTAGAAGACCTAGATTGGGCGTCTACAGGTTTCAAGCTTTAGAAAGTTCTTACCAATGAGGAATCGAACAGCTGGGAAGGACTTTATGCTTCATCCATTCATAATCCCCCAATAAGATATTTCTACCGTGTTATCTCCAACACCATTTTGGGAGGATTAACAACAACAAGGTTAATTCTAAAGAATTGTTCCTCCTCCATTCTAACTTCACTCCCAACCAAAGGATCAATGCAAGCATGTTCCTTCTATCACATATCCAGTCTTGGTGTGCAAGAGGGTCTACGCCTTTCTGCATTGGCGCGATAGTCACCTCTATAGCACTTGGCCATCGCCTCAAAAACAAGCTTACAAATGTTCCATCACTGCCGCCCATTTTCATTGACATCGACAACTGTCGGGATGGCCACTTGATTAAGGTCAGAAGAGATGGTAGGTACAACCTCATGGTGCATAACAAGGTATTCCCTAGTTTCATTTTGCCGAACTTTTCACTTACTAATATTAGACTTATCTAAGTGGCTTTATGACCTTGATGCTCCTGCACTTGGAGATAATGCGTAAAGCAACCAGGGGAATGTCCAACCAGATGAAATGGAGCAAGAAATGGAACATGGAGACACTGAACCACAAGCTCCTCCTGAAAACATTTCAAGCACATCCACTAGGCCAAAGAGAAGACGAGAAAGAGTATCGTCCCCGAATGATGACATTATGGCTGCCACAATGGAACAAGATGAAAGAATGCAGGCTATGCAGAAAAACCAAAATGCAATGATGCAACTTAAGCAGGCCATGCAAACTCAGCAGCAAGAATACGATGAAAGAAACAAGTGTCAGGTTGCAACATTAACCGAGGAAATGACGGCCTTAATTGTACGCATAGATGGTTTTCAAGATTATACCATGTGGTTATGCCCCATCCTCCGGGTACACGTGGACGAGCATGAGGACGAGGAAGAGGGTGCGATAATGAACAAGATAGATTGATTTTTGCTTCTCTTCCCGTTTCCTTTTTGTTTTTAAAGCATTGGGACATTGCTTGTTTCAAGCTTAGAGGAGTTAGTTAGTTTAGAAACTCTTTGTTTCTTTCTAAGTAGATCTTTCATTTCCATTTGTATTTATTTTAATCAAAAACATCGTTGTATTTTCGAGTTCGTTTATGCAATTTTTCCGTTATTATCAAATTTTCCACTTTCTTGAGCCATAACAAAAAAAATTATGTTTGTTACTTGCATAATCTGATGTATTCGAAGAATATATATGTTGCTCACTTTTTTAAAAGATATATGAGAAACTTTGAGTGAAGCAGAAGGACGATGGATACCGTCGTAACACTCTAAATCCCCAGATTGCACTAGATCGATTTCAGTACCCTTTATACCAAAACCTTAAACGTTAGCTTTAAAGTAGCCCCAAGTAGTTTATCTAGTAGTCAGCATCGTCTTAAACATAAATTACGTAGGGAGTCGATGAATATAAGTGAATGATCTAGTATATTTGAAAGATACATGCTTTGTTGTAAGAAAATAGGGAATGCACCAATTAAGTTAGGTGACCCTCACCCGGTCACTTAATCCAACAGATGTAGTCCCTACATGATATAACATAAAAACCTGTTGTCGGTTGGTTCAGAGGTGTCTGGTACTGAACTTGGTAGGGCGGACAACGGTCCGATCCCCTAAAACTTTCAATTGGGTGAACTAAAGGGGGTTATCACATTTATGTTCCAGAACCTCGTGCTTAAAAGGATGATAGTCACTACTCAGCTACTCTACTATGCACGTGTGAAGATAAAGGGCTTAATGTGATTGTGCTAGAATGAAAACAGTTAAAATTTAGCAAAAAGAATTAGGTTGAGCTATAATGGTATGACTGGAATTGGTATGTACAATGGGGGATGTTTAGTGTTATTACCATATCTTTTGTGTTATATTGAGCTTACATTTCCGCAAAACATTGGCATCCTCTTATGATTCGAATCGCATCATGAAATTGCATTTAACTTGTACCTTACTGGTTTTTATAATGACTTTATTACTTGAGGACAAGCAAAGGTTCAAACTTAGGGGAGTTTGATAACACGAAAAGATATAGCATTTTCGGCATGATTTACATAGATTAAATTTCCGATTCTTCATTTATTATGTCACATTTTATCTGTTGTTGTAGTATTTGCAACACATTTCACATACTTAGATTTTGCAAGGCATAAATGAGAAAAGGAAGAAAAAATGGAAAAATGAAGTTCAAATGGCCTTTTTGAAGCATTTCATCACTTCCTGCACCTGAGAGCGTTCTGCCCGCCACAAGCATGTTACGACCGGGACAAATTGAGTTTTGTGCCCCTCGGCACATTTCATGTTACGATTGGGACATATAAGAGTTATGTGTCCCACTTCACAACATATATCACGCTCGCCACGACCCATATAGCAGTTACAATTTTATCTCTATTTGACAGACTCAGTATGCATGTTCACAGATTCTTCTCCAAGTTGAATTCATATTTTTCCTCAACTAATGGACTCTATATATTGAAGCAGTTACCAAAAATTCTCTCTCTCTCTCTCTCTCTCTCTCTCTCTCTCACCCTGAACAATTGTTACGCAGTTTTATTTTCAATTTCATTTTTTCCGCTCAACATTATTTATATTCTGTTTTGATATTTTCCAGTTTAGATTTCTAGCATTAATTTTCCAGATTTCGCAAAAATACTTAGGCAATAAAAAACTCCACCATCAAAGCAGTATTTTTCCACATCGGAGAAATACTGCAACACTAGTTTTGCTTCCAGACTTCCAGAATTTGCTTAGGATTACTTTAAATTAATTAGTAATTTTTTTCTACAAGTCAATCCCGCCGGCTTGTGGAGGATACGCATTACTCGAAATTAATCTCTCTATTATTAATTTTCATATTCCTATTTTAATAAGTATAATTTATTTATTTCTTACCATGCATGTGTTGTTGAATTTACATTTTAATTTTATGTTGTCATGTGGTAAAATTATGTCTGGCTAGATTCCCTGATACCGGTATGTAAAACTTAACTGAAAGGATTCAATAATTAGCTGGCATTATTATTTTTACAAAACCACTTTTCTGGTTTTAATTTCCAATTTGAATATAATTGTTTTTGTACGGATGTAAGAGACAGTCTAAGGTTAAAATTAACAGAGCGGAAGTTTGAGGTTTTAACCAGATAGTGGTTATTAAAACATTAATTTTAAAAACAGCGGAAGCGCTTTAAAGTTAATTGGACTTTATTTATTTTCAAAAAATACTTTTGAGTTTTAAATGAAACAGTGGAAGCTCTCATTTCAAACTTAACTAATATGATCTGATTCAATAGAACATAAGTTTGAGACGAGTGTCTTTAAACAAATAGTTTTCACTGAAATGGTGTTTTAATACTAAAAACAAATGTCAATGACTTACTGAATCCCTTAAGTTGACGAAATACATACCGGTGTCTCATTATTAATTATTATACTTTAGTTAATTCCTGATTTAACCCAAACACCCCGATATTATAATTAGCCTTAGCTTTACATAGTGACCCTAGAATAACAGTAGTTTTGACCATCAGCCCTTGTGGGTTCGATATCTTTTAAAACTATGCGATAGACTATGCATTTGCAGTCACTACACCCGATAGACTCATAAAGTCGCGAACACATCTCTTGAATAGCTTTAACCTTTGCAGGATCTACCTCAATACCTTTTCCGCTGACGAAGAAACCTAGGAGTTTACTAAATCTTACTCCAAAGGTGCATTTGTTCAGGTTCAATCTTAACTTGTACTTCTTCAGCCTTTCAAATAGTTTTTGCAAGTGGTCTAGGTGCTCTTCTTCAGTCTGAGACCTGGCTATCATATCATCAACATAGACTTCTATCTCGTGATGGATCATATCATGGAACAATGCTACCATAGCACGCTGATAGATTGCCCCGACATTTTTCAACCCAAATGGCATAACTTTGTAACAGAAAGTGCCCCACTATGTGACGAAAGTTGTTTTCTCCATGTCTTCAAGCGCCATTTTAATCTGATTATAATCAGAGAAACCGTCTATGAAGGATAATATCTTATGTTGTGGGGTGTTTTCCACCAGAACATCAATATGGGGAAGCGAAAAGTCATCCTTGGGGATCTCCCTATTCAAATCTCTATAATCCACACACATACGCACTTTTTCGTCCTTCTTAGGTACTGGTACCATGTTCATAACCCATTATGGATAAGAAGTAACAACTAAGAATCCGACATTGAACTTTTTCATGACTTCAGCCTTAATCTTTTCAGACATCTCAGGACGCATACGTTGAACCTTTTGCTTCACTGGATGGTAGTCTTCTTTTTTCGCCAGACAATGAACCACAATATCAGTATCAAGCCCCGACATGTCTTCGTATGACCAACAAAAGGTCTCAACTTAGTCACGTAACATCTGGATTAACCGTTCTTTGAGACCATTTTCCAAGTTAGCACCTATCTTGACTTCTTTTTTATTCTCCCTGGTACCCAAGTTTACCGCCTCGACCGACTCTTCATGAGGCTGTATTACTCTTTCCTCTTGCTGTAATAGTCTAGCAAGTTCTCCTGGTACTTCACAATATTCCCCACATTCGTCCTCGACTTGGTAGATCAGATTTTCAAAGTCATAACTGGCAATACCAGAACTGTTATCAATGGGATCCAGGGTGGATGTGGATCTGCAATTTCATATTTGGGTGTGTGTAAGAGCGCATAGTTATTTTGACAAAATAAAGTAAAAAGAAAGACAGAGAGTGTAAAATTTGAATGCAAAACATCCAATGATTTATTAATGACATATGAAAATGAATTGTGATAACCCTCATAAATAGACTGTTGTTCCTCGGGTAAGACACAAGGTTTTAGAGTTTAATTTGTTCAAAAATCACATATCCTCAAAAAAAATAGAAATACAATTACTCCTGGATAAAAGAGATGGGAACAAAGTCTCTAGCCATCCAATTATTGAGTCCACCATTGATAGTAGGGAAGATTCAATTGTCTAGGTCACAGTCACTGTCAGCATCTTCCACAGCATTGACTCCATGGTTGTTAATGCGTAGTGGTGGTCCTCTGGCACGAGCACGACAAACAGCTTTTTGAGCACCTGAAGTGAAACCCAAACAAAATTTTTCATACTTACATGGGATGTCAGGGAGTTGGCCTAAAATAGTACACCCACCTTCTTCAACCACAACTTTGGCATCCTTTAGAGAAGCCATTTTCAATGGGGGCCTTGTAATTTTCAGAACAATAGTAGCAGATTTGGAAACATCAATCGTTTGAGGAACCTCTTCAAAATTATGACAGGGGGTTTCAATGAACTCACCGTCCATCTCGACATATCTGAAAGAATTCAGATAGCTTACCATATACTCTTCTTCACCACAGACTGTAATAATCTTTCCATTGACAGGATATTTCAGCATCTGATGCAAAGTGGAAGTGACAGCGCCGACCCCATGGATCCAAGGACGTACTAGTAAGCAGGAGTAAGACTGGAGAATGTCCATCACATAGAAAGTGGAGTCAAAAGTTTGGGAACCATCTTTAACTGGAATGTCCACCTCCCCGTGTACCATTCTTTTGAAACCATCAAAATCCCTCACCACAATTTTACTGGGCTTCAATGTAAGTCCTTCACAATCCAATCTGTCTAAGGCACCCTTGGGTAGAACATTCAGAGACGAACCCGTATCAACTAATACATGAGCCAAAGTAGTGCCCCTGCACTCAATAAAGACATGCAGGGCATCATTATGTTTTCTTCCCCTGGGAGTTAAGTCAGCATCGGAGAATCCTAGTCCATTATCAGCAGTCATACTGGCAACACAGTCCTCAAATTGGTCGGCAAAAGTCTCTTATGGCACATGAGCAGACTTCAGAAACTTCACCAACGCTTTAGCATGGGCCTCAGAGCACAACAACAAAGCTAGCATTGAAATCTTCGAGGGGGTTTGCCCCAATTGTTCCACAACATTGTAATCACTTTTTTGTATGATCATCAAATTTTCCTCCATTTCTTGCTTTGAGGCTTCAGGAATGGCTTCTTTCGGTGCCTCCTTCCGGGCAGGCTCACCCAATACCTCTTTGCTCTGAGCCTCAGTTGACTCAGCAGCAGGAATAACAACAGGAGTAGCAACAGTCTTTGGAGAGATTTCAGGAGATAAAATCCTTCCACTTCTTGTAATCTTACTGGTCCCAACAATATTATCAATGTTAGGATCGATATCTTCGGGAACTTCATTCTTGATAGCCAATAGGTCTTTCTTGACGCCATGGTACTAGACGTCATCTCCATAATTCCAAGGAACAGCCTTGTCAGAGGAATATGGTATTGGTCCTGGAGAGGGGATGATTAGGGGAGCAACTTTAGGGTTGTTCGTAATCCTTAAAGGACCTTTGGAGGAGACCCTTGTAGGATTATTGGAAATGGAAATAATTGATACGTATTCACATCTTACATCTTTACATGAGTTTTCTACAGAGGGAGTCCTCTCAAATAGGATTTCCCTTCCGTTCATCAGGCGTTGAACACCTATCTTCAGCAACACACAACCATTGGGCAGGGATGCACAAAGGTGACAACCTTCATCACATCCTGGAAATAAACCAACTTGTAATAGATTCTTCTTAACAACTGGAAGAGGAGTAGTCATATCACCCACAGAAGAAATAAACAGAACATCATTAACAGCATTGATACCCTTGTCATGCTTGGGCATTGGTGTAGTTATTACATTGGGAGTCTCAGGAGGGTTAAATTTAATCTCCTTTGCATCAATAAGGTCTTGACCTTTATTCTTCAGAGCCCAATAATCATTTGTATCATGCCCCAGACTGTTGGAGTGGTAAGCACACCGCACATTTGGATTATAATGGGAAGAGGAAGTGTTTGGGTTTTGGGGAGGATCCTTTAGAGTGACCAATTCAGACTTCACCAAATGTTGCAATGCCTGAGACAAAGGCAGGTTGATTCTGGTAAATTGTCTTCTAGGAACATCTTGCTTGTGCTGATTATTTTGTCGTTGAGCTGGAGTAGGGTTGGAGATCATTACAGCTCCTACCGTTGGACGGTGTTTAACTTTACCATGGTTTCTTTGACCATAGGCAGGACTAACCTCCCTCTTTCCACTGAACGGCTTCTTTGCGGTACTTGAAGATGCGACCCCTTGGATTTTACCACTCTTGATACCAGCTTTTACTTGTTTTCCTGTCAATATCATCTTGGTGAATCTGGCTGAAGAGCTTCCAATCAAATGGTTTAAAAATGGGCCCGTCAGAGTACCCAAGAACGTATCGACCAACTCCCTATCAGACAAGAGAGGTTGGACTCTACCTGCAAGATCCCTCCATTTTTGGCATAATCTTTGAAACCCTCACTGGAGCCCATAGATCTCTTTTGAAGTTGCGTGTAGGTAGGAGCGAGGTCACCGTTGTATTGATGCTTCTTGTAAAAAGTAGCAGCCAGGTCTTCCCAGTTGTAGATATTGGTTCCTTCCAATTGATAGAACCACTCTAACTGCGTCCATGAAAAACTCTCTTGAAAGAAGTGAACCCATAACTTCCTATCAGTTGTATGGGGTTGGATCTTCCTGACGTAAGACCTTAAATGAAGCTTGGGACATGAAACACCGTCATATTTTGCAAAAGTGGAAACTTTGAATTTTTGTGGGATGACCACTGCTGAGACAAACCCTAGCTCTTCAAAGTCCAAACCAACTACCCTCTGAATCTCCATAGCATTGAGATGATCCTCCAGTTGTTTATACTTGTCACCAGCAGGAGGATATTGTTCCTCTGAATAGTTTGCTTCCTCTTCATTAGTCCCCGGGCTATCATCTTCTTCTTTCGTCTTCTCGTTATCCTCATCTTGATTATCCCCTTCGTTTGATGGGGTTGCGAATTCTAGAGCTCGCTTGGATGGTCCTATAAGCCTTCTCCCCATGTTCAGGACGCCAATTTGTTTTTTTGCCTTCTTTGTCTTCTCTTTAACAATGAGAGCTTTCAGATCTTCCTGTCCTTTAGCCAGAGCCAGGAACATTTGTTGGAATTAAGCATTTTGTTCTTGAAGATCCTTAACAGTTTGTTCAAGAGCCATTTCTTTTTGCTGAAATAAACAGCGAAAAGATAAGAAATATGCCTTGATATACCTGCTTAAGTAATGATGTGCATGACATGTTTATGCGAAGTTTTCAAGGACCTTGTGGGATTTAAACTCTTTTAATCAAAACAAAAACAAAATTTTTTTATTAGTAAGTTCAAATGAAACAAAAGTTTACATAGAAATAAAAACTAAAACTTCTAAAACTTCTAGGTCTCCCATGGACGCTTCCTTTTTGTGTTGTTATAGGAATTAAGGCTTTTCTCCTCGTGAAGTTGCTTCGTCAGTTCCAACACTTTCTTCTCACTAGCATAGAATTGAGCCTCAAAGGTATCTTGTTCTTCCTTGAGTTGGATCCAAGACCTTTCCGGTTCTTCAAAGTTTGTTGGCATGTCAGGATGAAGAATAATGCGATACTCGTCCCCCTGAGCAATAGGTTCTAAGATCACTCATAAGATGGCGGGATATAAAATCATAAGACTTTGAGAATGAGCTCGCACCAATTTGAGGTAAGGTTCCAAAGGGATGGAATTCTTGTTCCCTAAAGGTTTACCATCAGTCTTCTTAACCATGCCCCAAGCACGTATGAACCTTTGATGATAACCTTACAGATCATTGTCGTAGTCGCACATAATACCCTGGATGAGCATATCATGAGGACCATCTCTTTATGCGTACCCAAACTGGTGTAGGTCTAAAGAAGGGTTGTAAGTTATACCTCCCCTAATGCCCAGGAGTGGCACATTGGGAAACTCTCTGCAACAATCAATAATAGAGACGTCTTCTTGAGAGCGGGAACATCAATAGATATCAAAATGAGAGAGAGACATTAACCTTTGAGACCATCTTAATCCTAGATCATTCTTCATTAATGATCGAGGAAGGTGTGAAATAAACCACCTACAGAGCAAAGGTATACAACACATAAGAGTTCCTCGCTTCTTCATAGTACGGGTATGGAGAGAATGTAAGATATCCCCGAGCAGTGTAGGCACTGGATTATGAGTAAGGAAGATCTTGATGGTGCTCACATCTATAAGTTGGTCCAGATTACGGAACAGTACCAACCCATAGATCAGGAGGGCCAAGATATCTTCAAAAACATGGAAACTCATGGCGTCTAGGAATACCTGAGCTTCATCTATCAGAAATTTTGCAAGAAGGCCTTTTACCCCACTTCTCCTTTCCCACTTGGATTCAATGTCATATGGCTTCAAGTGAAAGGTTGTGGAAACCTCTTCAGATTTTGGATCATGTTCTAAACCTGTGAAGGGTATATGCTACAATATGGGCACTCCAAGTAGTTTAGAGAATTCTTCTGACATGGGCACCAGCTGGTAATCGAGGAATGTGAAGCAATGGTGTTTAGGATCAAAGAAATGGAATAAGACACTCATCGTACCCTCATCAAGACTGGTAGTAACCAAACTGAGCAAGTGACCATATCTTTTTTTGAATTGGGAACTTTCAAGAACCTTTAATGTTAGAACAAAGTTTGAATCTACTACCCTAAGTTAAAGTTTTGATGATAACAAAATGCTAGATTAAATAAATTGTATAATTCATATGAGACATATATGCTACCTAAAAATTATATTGTGCATTTGCAGAAACTCTGATGGATATCAGCATAAGAATTTCAACATCAACATCAGAAGATGAATTATCATATGCCAGCATTAGAAGATGAAATACCAGATGCCAGCATCAGAAGATCAAAGCATGTGCTTACGCTGAAGCTTGATGAACAGATCTACGCGTAACATACTCTAAACTCTGATCAAGACCAAAACAATATCATCAGCACCTAGTAGCGTCAGAATAAGCCAAAGCCAACAACACGCTTAATTGACAACGGTACTGTGCATTCAAGACACTTTATTACCAACCGCTGTATTCCAAGACAAAGATCTTCTCAATATGGAAAGAACGTAATGGGCATTGAAATGGAATAATTGACTACAACGTATCTTTTCCAAGGCTATATAAATAAGTCAGTGAGAAATGAATTGGCTAATGCTCTACAAATCTTTACACGCATAAATCAACTCATCTTCATCCTCACTCATATAGTTTGCTATATCTCTCAAATTGCTTACTCTATAGTTATAGCATCCTAGTTTCACATAAGCTTAATTTGTGTATTATCACAGTTGTGATATAAAGTTTTTGTAGAAAACATTCAACACACAGTATTCATTTATCTGTAAGAAAGAATTTCCTTGAGAAACCGGTTTGTGGTTTAGACTCAAGAAGGCTTTAGCAGTTGTTAAAGCAGTTGTAATATTCAGTTGAATATAGTGGATTAAGACCTCGTTGGAGAGAGGCAAAATCACCTTGACGGGTGGACTGGAGTAGTTTGAGATCAAACGAACCAGGATAAAAACAACGTGTTGTCTGCATTTGATTTCAAGTTTTACAATTCAACCCCCCTTCTTGTGTTTTTCACTTCTTCAATTGGCATCAGAGCGCCTGGTTCTGAGCTAAAACACTTAATCGTGTCAGTACAAGATCCGGCGTCAGAAAAACACAATGGCAGGAACATATCAACACACCAGCAACGACAACAATGAAGATAGAGACAGATTCAGCGGCAAACCTCCAGTCTTTGATGGAGAGAATTTTGATTACTGGAAAGACAGAATAGAAAGCTTCTTTCTGGCACATGATGCTGATCTGTGGGACATGGTAACAGATGGATACACGCACCCAGTGAATGCAAGTGGTCAGAAGATTGACAAGAAGGCAATGTCTGATCAACAAAAGTGTGACTTCAAAAATCACCACAAGGCCAGAATTATTCTTCTCAGCGCCATCTCTTACGCTGAATATGAAAAGATATCTAACAGAGACACTGCAAAGAGTATGTTTGACTCTCTCATAATGACGCATGAAGGCAACATTCAGGTCAAAGAAACTAAAGCTCTTGCGCTCATTCAGAAGTATGAGGCATTCAAAATGGAAGAAAGTGAATCTATTGAAACTATGTTCTCAATATTTCAAATTCTGGTGGCTGGTCTCAAAGTTCTGGACAAAGGGTATTCTACTGCTGATCATGTCAAGAAGATCATCAGAAGTTTGCCAAAACAGTGGAGGCCAATGGTTACAGCGCTGAAGCTAGCTAAAGATCTCAACAAAATCTCTCTGGGGGAACTTATCAGCTCCCTCAGAAGTCACGAGATAGAGCTAGAAGCTGATGAACCTCAGAAGCAAGGTAAGCCTTTAGCTTTAAAGTCTAACAGAAAATCTGACTCCAAAGTTTTGCAGGCTGTTGAAGAAACCTCTGATGGGTCCTCATCAGAAGAAGACGAACTTTCCCTTCTCTCCAGAAGAGTGAACCAACTATGGAAGCAGAGGCAAAGAAAGTTTAGGAATACCAGAAGATCCGATCAGAATGAGTCCTCCTCCAGATAAAGAAGATCAGACTCCTCCTCTGGATTCAGAAGATCTGAAGGCTCCTCAGGAAGCAGAAAGCCAAACACCAAGGACATCATCTGCTATGAGTGCAACGAGCAAGGACACTACAAGAGTGACTGTCCAAAGCTTCAGAGGGAAAAACCCAAAAAGAAGTTTGGAAGGGAAAAGAAGAAGAGTCTCATGGCTACATGGGATGACTCTGACTCGTCTGAAGCTGACTCAGAATCAGATGATGAGAGAGCAAACATAGCTCTCATGGCTAACATATCAAAAGACAGTGAAGCTTCTGAATCAGACACCGAAGAGGTATTCCCTGACTTTGCAATTAATTTTACTAAGGCTGAACTTGCTGAAAGCCTTAACGAAATTCTGGAAAGATATCAGCAGATCAAAGTTAAATTCAGAAACCTGAAAAGGAATCTTGATTTTGACTCTGATAAAACTGAGAGTCTTAAATTGGAAAATTCTGAGTTGAAAAATAAAATTTTAAAATTAAAAAATCTTTTACAAAACTCTCAGAAGGAAACAATTTCTGAAACTCCCAGCAGCACTGATGAGATCATCAAGGAGTATGATCACAGCTTTCAGAAGTTCCTTACTAAAAGCATAGATAGAAGCAAAATGGATTCAATGATCTATGGAGTTAGCAGAAACGGCAGAAAGGGAATAGGATACCAAGGTAAGGTACCTACACCAAAGAATGCCATGGATCTAGTTATTAAACGCACTCCTCTGAATTCACACTTTGTGTATGGTCATACACATGACATTAAATGTACTAGCAGTAATTATTCTGTGAAACCAAAATTCAACCAGAGTTTTGGTAAAGCTAACAAATCAGGACCCAAGAAAATATGGGTACCTAAGGATAAAATAATACATGTTGCAGATATCTTTAGCAGCAAATCAGAAACACCAGTCATGGTACCTGGACTCTGGCTGCTCACGACACATGACGGGAAGAAGGCATATGTTCCAAAGCCTGGAACTTAAGCCTGGAGGCCACGTAGGCTTTGGAGGCAATCAGAGGGGAAAGATCATTGGCTCTGGAACAGTAGGTAATGGAAATCTTCCCTCTATAAATAATGTTCTATTAGTAGATGGATTAATGCATAATCTATTATCTATAAGTCAATTAAGTGATAACGGTTATGATATAATCTTTAATCAAAAATCATGTAAAGCTGTTAGTCAGAAAGATGGGACTATCCTATTTAATGGAAAGAGGAAAAACAACATTTATAAAATCAAACTTTCTGAACTGAAAAGTCAGAATGTAAAGTGTCTTCTGTCTGTTAACAACGAGCAATGGATCTGGCACAGAAGATTGGGGCATGTTAGTATGAGAAGAATATCTCAGATTAACAAACTCAATATGGTCAGAGGACTTCCTAATCTGAAGTTCAATTCAGATGCTCTGTGTGAAGCATGTCAGAAAGGCAAGTTTGCAAAACTTGCTTTCAAATCTAAAAACGTTGTTTCAACCTCTAAGCCATTAGAACTTCTGCACATTGACTTATTTGGACCAGTTAAAACTGCTTCAGTCAGTGGCAAGAAGTACGGGTTAGTAATCGTAGATGACTATAGCAGATGGACATGGGTAAAGTTCTTAAGACACAAGGACGAGTCACATTCTGTGTTTGTCACCTTCTGTAACCAAGTTCAGAATGAAAAGGATCTTAGAATCGTTAAAGTCAGAAGTGATCATGGTGGAGAGTTTGAAAACAAAGATTTTGAGTCATTCTTTAATGACAGAGGCATTCTGCATGATTTATCTTGTCCTAGAACTCCCCAGCAAAATGGAGTTGTATAATGAAAGAACAGAACATTGCAAGAAATGGCCAGAACCATGATCAATGAGACAAACGTTGCTAATATCTTCTGGGTAGAGGCAATAAACACAGTATGCTACATTCATAATAGAATCTCCATAAGACCTATTCTGGAAAAGACTCCATATGAATTGTGGAAGAACAGAAAGCCCAACATTTCATATTTTCATCCATTTGGATGTACTTGTTTTATGTTAAATACAAAAAATTATTTGAACAAGTTTGACTCTAAAGCACATAAGTGTATTATGTTAGGATACTCTGAACGCTCAAGAGGGTACAGAGTATACAATACATAAACACAGATTGTGGAAGAATCAATCAGTGTTCGTTTTGATGATAAGCTTGACTCTGAAAAGTCAAAGCAGAATGAAGTCTTTGTAGGTATGGAAGTTGAATTCACAGGTTCTGAAGACAAGTCATCAGAAGCTCTCAACAAAGACACTCCTTCAACATCAGAAAGAGGCACTGCGAGCAATCCAATAACATATGTTGACCAACCTCAGAAAAGACTATCCAGAAGCAGCATGGATCACCCAGAAGAAACAATCTTAGGAAGAAAGCAAGATCCAATCAGAACAAGAGCCAGCTTCAGAAACTCTGAAGAATCCCTCATGGGACTTGTTTCTCTGATTGAACCTTCTTCAATTAATGAAGCACTTCTGGACAACGACTGGATTCTAGCAATGCAAGAAGAGCTGAATCAATTCACCAGAAATGACGTGTGGGATCTAGTTCCCAGACCAAAAGGATTCAACGTCATTGGAAAAAAATGGGTGTTCAGAAACAAACTGAACGAACAAGGTGAAGTCATCAGAAACAAGGCACGATTGGTAGCACAAGGTTATAGTCAGCAAGAGGGGATAGACTATACAGAAACCTTTTCTCCAGTCGCCAGGTTAGAATCTATCAGACTTTTAATTTCTTTTGTTTTTAATAAAGGCATCACTCTATATCAGATGGATGTCAAGAGTGCATTCTTAAATGGCTATATAGAAGAAGAGGTTTATGTGCACCAACCCCCTAGTTTTGAAAGTACAAAAAATCCAGAATATGTTTTCAAACTAAAGAAGTCACTGTATGGTCTGAAACAAGCTCCCAGAGCTTGGTATGAAAGACTAAGTAACTTTCTGTTAGAAAAGGAATTCACTAGAGGGAAAGTGGACACAACCTTATTCTGTAAGACAGTTAAGAATGACATCTTAGTGTGTCACATTTATGTTGATGATATTATATTTGGATCTACTAATCCTTCTCTTGGAAGAAAATTTGCTAAGTGTATGCAGGCAGAATTTGAGATGAGCCTCATGGGGGAACTAAAATTCTCTCTGGGAATTCAGATCAATCAAACTCCAGAGGGAACTTACATTCATCAGAGAAAATATGTCAGAGAACTTTTGAAGAAATTTGATCTCTCAGAATGTAAGTCATCAAAGATTCCAATGCATCCCACGTGCATTCTGGAAAGAGAAGAGGTAAGCAAAAAGGTAGAATAGAAGGTCTACAGAGGTATGATTGGTTCTCTTCTTTATCTGACGGCTTCAAGGCCTGATATTTTATTCAGTGTATGCATTTGTGCAAGATTCCAATCAGATCCTAGAGAATCTCACGTTAAGAGAATTTTCAAGTATCTGAAAGGTACTACTAATCTGGGTTTATTTTATAGAAAATCTAGTGATTACAGCTTAGTAGGTTACTGTGATGCTGACTTTGCTGGAGACAGAGTAGAGCGTAAAAGTACTTCTGGAAGCTGCCAGTTTCTGGGAGAAAATCTGATCTCTTGGTCCAGCAAAAGGCAATCAACAATTGCGCTATCAACAGCAGAAGTTGAATACATAGCAGCAGCAGGATGCAACACACAAATGCTCTGGATGAAAAGTCAGCTTGAAGACATCCAGATATTTGAGAGTAACATTCCTATACTCTGTGACAACACTTTTGCCATTTGCTTAAGTAAAAATCCAATTTTGCATTCTAGGGCTAAGCATATAGAAATAAAACATCATTTCATTAGGGACTACATTCAGAAAGGCATTTTAAACTTAAAATTTATTGATACAGACCATCAATGGGATGATATCTTCACAAAACCACTTTCTAAAGATAGGTTCAACTTCATTCTGAAACATATCAACATGAAGCTTTGCCCAGAGTGAAAATGATTTTACTTTTATATATTAACCTTCAGAATTTGTTTTATTTTACTGTGAACTTCTGATCAATCTTCTTTCAGAAATTTAGACATGCAGATTGTATCAGATTCTATCCATAAAGATCTGAGCTTTTCATTTCAAGGATAGATGTGCTGTTCACTAAATCAAACAAGTGTCATCCAGTCATCAGCTAATTCCTGAGGCAGAACACGCGTGCACGCTTCTGAGAAGGCAAAACGCTGATTGGATGCATTGAGACACATGTCATGGGTAACCGTTCCAAATATATTTCTAAATCCCCCAAAATCAGCTAACATTAAATGCGAGTAATCATGATTTAATTTTTGAAACGTCTATGTTTATGTTTTCAAAACATTTTTGAAACCTATTTAAACACCTTAAACATCATTTATTCACTTTTTACCGTCACTTACAATCTTCAAAACATTTCTGTGTTTTTTCACTTCTTACTGTGTGTTCATCCTTTTTCCTCAAAGAAGCCCTTTTTCAAGCTTTTTCTCAAAAACCCTTGGGTGTGAACATGGCATCCTCTAGCACTCCTTCTGCAGGTTCCCAGCAAGATGCTTCTTCTGAACAGTATCAGATTCCTCTCAGAACGCTCCTTACTCCGGTCAAGAACTTGGAAGTTCTGTCAGAATTGATAGTAGACTTCAACAGCTTGAAGGAAAATGGCTTTGATTTGTCTGAAGAAATTAAGGCACAAGAGTGGGAAAGGTATTTTGATAGGTTGGTGGGTCCAACATTCCCCATTTTGGTTAAAGAATTCTGGATACATGCGTCTTCCTCAACTCATCAGGTTACTTCGTTTATCATGGGAAAGAAGATAGTGATTACTGAAGATCACATTGCAAGGCTGATTGGATACAACGGTGGTGGTGTTCGCTGTATAGACATGGCAGAAAGATGCTCAGATGCTGTTGTTATAGCAAGGCATATTTTCACACATGGGGTTCCCTCCAGCAAAATAAGAGATTTGAAAGATCAACATAGAATTTGGGCAAAGATTATTCTGGGTTGTTTTAATCACAGGAAGCCTACAAGCTCTCCTGACTATATAAACATAGATTAGTAGTTTCTGATCTATTTTATTAACCAGAAGGTAAAGATTAATCTTGCTCATCTTCTGTTCAACCATCTGAGGACCAACGTCAAGGAGACTAGAGAAGAAGAAAGGACTAAAAGGGATTGGATACCCTTTGGCAGATTGATATCAGATATTCTAACGGAGAATAGGCTGATTGAACACTTGAAAGAGGCACATGAAATAAGCTCTCTAGAACCTTCTGTTGCGAAGCAGCTGAATGCTAAGAATCTCAAGAAGATGAAGCTGATAGAGAACATTAAGAAGGAGCCCAGCGTTACTCCTTTTGATGAAATCTCTAGCAGAAGAATTCCCCTGGACGACTTCCCCATGTTCTTAGAGGTTGACTCCAAGCCTCAAATAGTTCTGAGATACTTGGATGCGTGCAAAGCTGATGGAACATCACCCAATCTCAACATTCAAGATCTTCAGCAGAAGGCACCAGAGGTTACTCTGAAGAAGACTAAGAAGAGAAAGGTTGTATCAAAAGGATCGTCACAGCAGACCCTAAAGAAGAGAGGTAATCTGTCTTCTGTTAATGCTTTAAATTCATATGTTGTTCCAACATTTATTCCAACCCCAGCTTCAACTTAAATCCCAATTCCCATTCCAATCATTGATGATACTAAACCTGAGTTTGACCCTTCTGAGTCATTAACCCTCAGAAGATCCCGCGCCAAACCTCTCAATCCAAAACCTACAACCACAACAGAACCAGAACTTGAAAAAGTTCTTTCAGAAATAGATCAACACTCTTCCGCTCCCCATACAGAAAATCCAAATCCTCAACCAGAAACTCCCCACTCACCTCAACCAGAAACTACACTCTCACCAATACCAGAAGATCCACATTCACCACAACCAGAAATTCCACAACCTCCATCTCCATAACCATAACTTAATCCACCTTCACCTCCACACGAATCATCTCAACAACCTGAGTTTCAACACTCTGAGGCTCAAACCCCTGAACCTCAATCATCTGAATCCTCTGAACCACAACCCTTAGCCATACAACTTCCTGGAGGTACCACTGTTAATATCCCTCAACTACCATCCTCACCAGAAATTACTCCACCTAATACCCCATCCACTCCAATAATCATTCCTGATTCTCCTACTCCCTCACCCAAGCAAAATCCAGATGACCACAACAAGACCTTCATTGATCTAACAGTCCTTGAACGCTTTGCTGCCATTATCAATAAAACTGCCATTCCAAAACCCAAACAACCAGATGTTGGTTCTAGCATCTTGAATTTTGAAACAGACATGCATAAGTGGATTTCTTCTCTAAAACAGGCTAGTCCGGGAGTGATTGATCCTGCTGTTTCAGACCAACTCTGGGCACAATTTAGAGGATGGGTATGCGCTGAAACCTTTAAGATGCAAGACCTAAACTATGAACAGGCTCAACAGAACTTCAGAAAACTGCTGAAAGAAATTGAAGGTCCAGTTTTGAGTCAGCTGCTGAAGGAGGAAGTGCTTCATATGGACAGTGAGCCTTGGTCTGAAAAGCGTCCAGCTTCAACAGTTTAACCAGCAGAAGAACAGACGATTCCAGCTGAAGATTTAAGTCAAGAAGAAGTTATTGCAGAAAGATCTCAGAAGCATCCTGATTCTGACATCTCTCAAGCTGCATTGGACAGGCAGACTCTTGAGGAGCTGAAGCAAAATGATCTTCGACTGCAGAAGAGAGTAGATGAGAATGATCAACGAATGAAGGAAAGGATGGATGTTCAGGATAGTAAGATTGACTCTGTAGTCAGCATGGTGCATCAGCAGAAGGAAACCACTGATCAGATTAAGAACATGCTAGAAGCTCTGTTCACACGCCTTCCTCCCCAACCTTAGATTTTGATTCTTGATGTTTTCACTATTTTCTTTACATGTTATCTGTAATATTTTCTGAGCTCTGAACTGAATACAATTGTTTTTCTGCACTGATCGTTTTTAACTTCAATTATTTGCACTTTTTGATCGCTGACAAAAAGGGGGAGAAAGAATGATATTTTTCAATAACGGATTACTGAGACAAAAGTCTCAAACATTCTAACACTCTGATATACTTGAGTGTTTCTTTGTTCTGCATAAGCTTACAGGTACAAGAATTTAATTATCTCGGATACACTGAAGCTCTGCTCTGGAAAAGGAAAGATCTGATGCTCAAAGAAAGTTCAATAAAGATCTGATGCTAAAGGAATCATGGAATTAAAGGGAAGTAATAAACTCAGGGGGAGTTTTTCTGATCATAACTCTGACAAGTTTTTATCTTCTTAACTCTGATACCTTTCTGTTTATCGCTGATACAAATTTATTATTCGGTTATCTCTGATAATTTTCTTTAAATTTCAATTGAAAATATCTGGTTTTTGTCATCATCAAAAAGGGGGAGATTGTTAGAACAAAGTTTGAATCTACTACCCTAAGTTAAAGTTTTGATGATAACAAAATGCTAGATTAAATAAATTGTATAATTCATATGAGACATATATGCTACCTAAAAATTATATTGTGAATTTGCAAAAACTCTGATGGATATCAGCATAAGAATGTCAACATCAGCATCAGAAGATGAATTATCATATGCCAGCATCAGAAGATGAAATATCAGATGCCAGCATCAGAAGATTAAAGCATGTGCTTACGCTGAAGCTTGATGAACAGATCTGCGCGTAACATACTCTAAACTCTGATCAAGACCAAAACAATATCATCAGCACCTAGTAGCGTCAGAATAAGCCAAAGCCAACAACACGCTTAACTGACAACGGTAATGTGCATTCAAGAAACTTTATTACCAACGGCTGTATTCCAAGACAAAGATCTTCTCAATATGGAAAGAACGTAATGGGCATTGAAATGGAATAATTGACTACAACGTATCTTTTCCAAGGCTATATAAACAAGTCAGTGAGAAATGAATTGGCTAATGCTCTACAACTCTTTACACACATAAAGCAACTCATCTTCATCCTCACTCATACAGTTTGCTATATCTCTCAAATTGCTTACTCTATAGTTATAGCATCCTAGTTTCACATAAGCTTAATTTGTGTATTATCACAGTTGTGATATAAAGTTTTTGTAGAAAACATTCAACACACAATATCCATTTATCTGTAAGAAAGAATTTCCTTGAGAAACCGGTTTGTGGTTTAGACTCAAGAAGGCTTTAGCAGTTGTTAAAGCAGTTGTAATATTCAGTTGAATATAGTGGATTAAGACCTCATTGGAGAGAGGTGAAATCACCTTGACGGGTGGACTGGAGTAGTTTGAGATCAAACGAACCAGGATAAAAACAACGTGTTGTCTGCATTTGATTTCAAGTTTTACAATTCAACCCCCCTTCTTGTGTTTTTCACTTCTTCATTTAAGACTAACTCCCTAAGCTTGGAAGGAATCCCTACGAAGTTGATCCGGATGGTATTTCTGCGAGTGGAATCCATAACCTACAAAACAGAGAAGAGATAAATCCCCAGGTCCTTGAAATGGTTAGTGCAAATGACATATTATGATGTTTATGATGTCATTTTCATGCTTAAAACAAAATTGCAAACACAAACAAGTCACATAAAGACCTTAGGTTTAAAGGCTTGCATGAGGTCTAATAGGTAAGTACCCTTTTGAAGTTTTAGTTGGCTCAACTTGTCCTAGTAATAGTAACCGGGTTCTAGGGATCTCATATCATTGACCTTTCTCTCTGGCATTGTTTCAGCTCAAGCATCTAAATTGCGGTCGAAATATCCCTAAAGTCTAATCTCAATGAGTGTAGTATCGAGTATCAACCAACTCCAGGCTGCACCAAAGCCGACTATCTCACTACTTTCTAATGGCTAAGATGAGTCAATTTAAGGTTCTAAAGGTCAGTTAGCGCTTAATGACACTATATGGAATCCTAATGTTATCCTTGACTGACTCAAGGAACATTAGTACAAGCCAGAGTATCACACTAACGTAGCTATCATATCATCCATATTGGTCTATGTCGTATAACCTCCATGATTTATTGCTACTTACCTAAAAGGTGCCCCAGATCCGAATATAGGATCTTTAACAATAACCCAAACATAAGCCCGAAAGATAAATCACACAAATCAACATATATAAAGCAAATTGAATATGATCTAGATCTAAGGTATAGTCCCCAACAGAGTCGCCAGTTCTGTAATACGGTGGGAGAACTGACTTTTACTGGTTTTGCATTTTTATTCGCAATGTTGCCGTTAGCAAGAGTCACCACCGACTTTTCTTTTATCCAACAAAGGAAAGGGTGAAAAGAATAGGAAAGACCTTGTTAGAACATAGTTTGATTCTACAACCCTTAATTAGAGTTTTGATGATAACAAACACAAAGAACAAATATGAACTCTAAATTTGTGTTATTTTGTATGCAGAAGTTCTGACCGAAACAACATCAGAAATTAAGCTACTGACGCTTTCAAGCTGAGGTAATCAGAATCTGCACTGAAGAATGATGATCAGAACCTACGCTGAAGTGAAGAATGCTCTGATTCTGAACAGGAGTTCAATATACCATCAGATCCTCACATCTCTGAGTCATCAATGTTCTAAAGCAATTTCAGCATGCAAGATTCTAAGTTCTGAAGCGTTACTTTTCAATCAAGACAGCATCATGTGCAACGACTTCATTCAGACAAGAATCTTCTCAATATGAAAATAACATTGAATGTCCATTATCACACTTTATGTTGGACAGGATTTCCATGCCTATATAAACAAGCTTAGAGGACAAATCGTTTACGATTTTGACTACTACTACAAGATACCTCTCAAACGCTGCAATCTTACATATTCATATATACGGTCAAAATTGTGTAAAATATCACAGTTGTGATACAGTTTTTGTAAGGAAAAACAATAATACACAGTATACTCTTTTATCTTGATTAAGCTAGTTTTCCTTGAGATAAACTGGGTTGTGGTTATACTCAAGAAGACTTTGGAAGTTGTCAAAGTAGTGTTGTAATCAGTTTTTGATTAGTGAATTAAGTCCTCGTTGGAGAGAGGCGAAATCACCTTGGCGGGTGGACTAGAGTAGTTTGAGATTAAACGAACCAGGATAAAAATATCGTGTCTACTGCGACTTTGATTTTAAGTTTCAATTCAACCCCCTACTTCTTTTGTTTTTCACTTCTTCAGACCTTTCGAGACTATTTTCTGAGCAAGGTGGTAGGTTATGGAAAGGGAAGGTGTTAGAACCCTTTTCATCCGTAGTTATCTACGGGTTCTTAGTTTCTAGCTCATTTTAAAAATGCTTTTTGTGCAAGTGTGTTTTGAAGATATTTTGAAAAGATGCGTTAGTGCGGAAAACTTTGTAATGTTTCTCATTTCGGAGAGAACGTATACAAAGTGTTTTCATGTCTTTGAAAATGTTTTAGAAAAAGTTTGTGTGTGCATAAAAATTATTTTGTTTGAGCAAGCAACTAAGAGCTATCTACCTACTCGAAAGGTTTGTTCTTTTCCTCTTACCTTTAGATAGTGTTATCCTACTATTAGTGAGTAGGTATCCCTATCGTTAGATGTGTTTGAGGGACAAGCTAGGGTCATCGTACAGTCATAAAGACAACTTGTAGAATGCTTTAGAAATTTATCGTAAGGGACTAGATCATTTACCGAAAGGCAACATCGAAGGGTCATCGAGGGACTATGATCTTTTTAACCGAGGGTTTTTTCTAAAGAGTCCCATGTTCGAGGGACATGAATGCTTTATTCTGAAGGCAACAAGTGGAGGTACCTTAGAGGTGCGCCTGTGCGAGTGTGTTGTGTTTCAATTATTTATCTTCGGATGTTAAGTTTTCTAGCGTTTGCTTTTAATCTTATCATACAATCCTATTAGGCTAAACAGTTAATATTAATACGAAAAAATAATGTGCGGAATTTAAAGCTACGCTATAACATAACTTCGAGGAAAGGGAATTAAAAATCCAAAACGGGGAAATAAAAAGTAAGGTCCCAAATCTACAGCTATTACATCCTTTTGCAGTTACATCAATATAAAAATGTGGAATTTAAAATGAGCGCGCGAATATGGAAAGTGAAATAAAGAAACCTAAAACTCCTAAACAATTAGAATATTTTTGTTGTTTTTATTTGTTTTAAGAAAGTACTTAAATTAAACTAAATCTAATTTTAATTTAAAAAAAAATAAAAGTGATTATTAATTGAAATTAAATCTAATGCAAATAAAGAAAATTAACTCTAATATTTTTTGTATTTTTATTGAGGAAAAAATTTGAAATGATTAAACCTAGTTCTAATTGATTTTAAATTAATCAAAGTAAGTCAAATAATTAAATTAATTAATTTAAAAAAAATTAAATTTAATTAGAAAAACTTAAGTCTATTTTTTTTGTAATTTTTCTGATTTTATCATAAAATAAAATTGGTTTTTAAAAAAAAAACATAAAACAATTAAATAAATAAATCTATAATAAAGAAAAATAGAAAATACAATTGGCCTGATAGACACAGCAAATGAGGGGGTGTATGCTAGCAATCAGTTAGGCCCAACCAAAGCCAGCCCAGACTCCTGTGTGTAATCTGATAGTGTTGTTCCTTTGGATATCTATCATGGGCGTCTAGATCTGGAACATTTGATCCAGCCTTGATGAGATCTCATGGTGATGATGATAGCACGCATGGTACACACGCTTCCCTCTGTAACACTGGATCTGCAAGCAGAAATAAGAAAAATAATAGGCAAGAGGCAGGGATAGAACCCTTGCCCTTACCCATAACAACACCTTTACACACACTGCATCTACCACTGGGCCATTCAAATCAATTGTTAGTATTATAAAACAATAATAATATAATGAGAATTCAGTTATATTCCCAGATTTTCAAACGTGCGTGCCAGAATATGTAAACAGACCAATAGGGACACGACGCCTGGGCCACCGGAGTCAACCCCCGAGAGTCAACCTTCTGGTTGTCTTCTCCGGTGGGTTCCAAACCCTAATCTGCAAAACAGTCAAAATTAATAGATCAAAATAACCTTATCCCCCTTAAAACGATGCCCTGAATTCGAATCTGGCCTTATTTTTGGCTAACAACAGTTGGATCATGCATTTCGAAGCAAGGTACCATATTTGACTCAATAAAGGTATCTCACGATTTTGGCCCTAAATCTTACATGTTCCATGTCCAACCTGTTCTAAATATGATTATAAACACATATGCAAACGTTAAACTGGACAATAATGCAGATTAAACGAGATTGGATTTTAAAAAAAAACATACCAAACGGTGTAACTCGTAGGGGTGGTTCTAGTGTGCTTCAGACAAAGATGAGGGATGGAGAAGATCCCTGGAAACCTCAAGAGTGCAAAGGTGGCACGAAATTGGACGGGGGAAGGTTGGGATGTAAGTTTTGAATTTCACAACTTTAACAATTTTTTTGGAATTTTTGAGAGCTTCTTTCAGGTAACTTTTTGCGTGTCTTTGCTTTTACTTTTGCTCTATATTTATAGAGGGATGTGAGGATGGACAAACATGGCAAGAATCATCCATTAACCATGGCTTTTGAATGCAAGATCACAAATTGAAAATATGCCATTTTTGATGATTTTCTTGTCATTCTTGGAATGTAATGCACCTGGCCTTTTTTCCATATTACTTTCAAGAAATCTTAGGCCCAATAATGATTCAAAACATCACCCCATGTGTCCAAACCATTTATCTATTATTTTATGCAATTTATTTTGTGTTTATTTGAATAAAAAGTATGAATAAAATATATAAAAATGCAAAGCAATGTGAGAGTGAATTTAGGAGTCCTTGGCATGGTCATGGACATGCTTAAAGTTCAAGAAGTAGGCCCATTAGTCTAAAAATGAAATTTTGCTCAATGTGTACTTTTTGAAATTTCTCAAAATTCCTCAACTTGTGCAATTCATATCTTGCTAAATTTTTATCCTATGAAGATGATCTTGGACTTTTTGGTAGTCCCAAGATGTCCCCTACAATCTCACTATTGATCATTTTTGCATTTGGAGAATTTATCTTGATGTAATTTGCCTTGATAAAAGATGTCTTTTTGCTGACTTTTAAAAAAGACTTGTAAAGTATTGGCTCACATCTTTCCAATGGTGCATTTTTTGGACTTGAGGACAAAAGAAAAGTTGTAGATAATTTTCTTCACAATGAGCTTTTGTTGGGGCAAAAAGGATAAGGCATGTGAAAATTATGCCTGGTCAAAGTTCAGTTGACTTTTCCTAGGAAACCCTAATTTAACAATTTTTTATCTTTGATGGTTTAAGAGTATTCCTTGAGGAATCATGATCAACCCTTGAGCAAATGATGAATATCACTTCAAAATGTTGATGTTGACCAAAAATCTTGAAGTTTGACTGTATATTGACCACAGTTGACTTTTGACCTAATTCAGTTGATTTTCAGTCATCTGAGCAATTGACTGAGCAAAATTGTGATGCAAAGCATGAAACTTGGAATGAGCACTCTTGAGGACACACTAGGACACATGGAAATCATTTGAGGCCTTTGTAACCCAAACTTCTTTCTAAAAAGTGAAACCCTAGTTGGAAGTCCCTTGCTTAGGAGGAGGATTTGTCTGGTCAATTCTTGGTCAACCTTGAGCATTTGAGGACCTCTAGGAGTATGTTTTGAATAAAATGAGAGGGCAAATTTTGGAGTAAAACAGACACTATTATTGAAAGAAGAAATTATGGATCCACAAAGCCTAAAAAGAGATATATCCCACTGGGGAGATTAATATCGGACTTTCTAACTGAAAGCGGGGCCATACATTATTTGATTTAAGCAAAAAATATGGAGGATATTACTGCAGAAATTGGAAAACCGTTTAATGGATACAATCTCAAAAGCATGAGAGTTGTTGAAATTGTCATCAAACAAAAAGTAATTATTGATCTACAAGGAATAAAGTTGTAGAGAACACCAGTTGACGATTATCCTTACTTCACTAAGTATGATTCGCCAAAAGTTCTAGCAACATATGTCAAAATGCTTCAGGAGGAAGGATTTGATACTTTTACTATTTCATATGATTCTTTTCCAGATGAACCTCATCCATTGTGCAAAAGAAATATTCACTCTCTTGAGAAGAAGGAAAAGGCTCCAGAGAAAAAGCCTAAAGTTCTAAAGTTAGTTACAAAATCCTCAAAAGATGTTGCATTAGCCTTTCAATCCATTTCATCCAGTAAGTTTCTTGTCTCTACTATTTCAATTTAATCAATGAGCACTTTAACACAACCACTCCTCTCAACTGCTACAACCATTCAACTATTATTGTTTTAGTTCCGACTAGAAATTCCAATATATCTTAAGCACATCAAGCATCCACACCTTTTATAACCACTTCACAATCAGAAACGATTGTCCCAATTACTACCATTGTTTCCACAGTGTCATTGTTTGAATTTGCATTTTCTTCAACAACAAATTTAACCAACCTAGCTGAAACCACTTCAACTGCTACTACAACCATTTTATCCATCTTCATTTCTCAAATAGTTTCTGAAGCTATCCCATCAAAAATTCACCTTCTTCCTGAAGCTCCCACTCCAGAACTCATGAATATTTGTACTAGCCTCCCTCTTTAGACAACTACATCAGAACCTTCAGATCCATCCTCACCAAACTTGAATTTTGATATAAATCAGCAAAACATCAGTTCAGATTTTGAGCACATTCAAACTGTTGAAGTTAACTCTGATGAAGAAACCACTCATGACCATCAGAACTATGTTTGATCATCTATGAGTCTTGAGAAATTTATTGCAAATTTCAAGGAAAGTGAATTCAGGAGACTAGAAAAGATTCGTGAAGTATTCAACACCAGCATTGATCTTCCCCATCTATCAGCCACCTAGAATAGGTTTAAAAGATGGATATCAGTTGAATTCATCAAAATTCAAAATCTCTCGGGTGAAACTAGAGAAATATATGTCAAGGAAGTTGCAGAGAGATTTATAGCTATAGAATCTAAAATTGATGATGAGCAAGAAGCTGCCAAGAACGCGGAAGAAGATGCTAGAGAAGCTGCAAGAAAGGAACATGCAAAGTTAGAAGAATGTTCTCAAACAGTTCTGGTGTGTTCCCTCGATTTCTAAAAAACCTTGAGGAAATGCAAAAGGAACAATTGTTGATCAAGGAAATACTACATAATCAGAAGAAAAAAATATATCAATAACTCTCTAAAGGAAATTCTTCACAAACTACTTCAGAAGAATCAAAACTCATCTACTTCTTAAGCACTTGAGGACCTACTTTGTTTTTAAAATATGTTTCTTGATAATATATATTTCCTTGTGTTCTAAAACTTTTTTATTATGACAAAAAGGGGGAGAAAGTAGTCATGATTTTGATACATACCTATATCTCTTAAATCATCTTGCTTACATTCTAATAAACCAAAATTATATATGCAAACTATTAGAATGACTTTTCAGGAACATTATACACATCTCTGACAAATCAAGTTCTGGAGCAGAACTTCTAATGTTTCAAATGTTCTGGAAAAAAATTGAAATATGATAAGCTAAAAGAAGGAGATTGTTTATCCTGGGGGGAGTTTTCTAAACTCTTATATTATTTTATTTATGAATTAAAACTATAAAATTCTTCCATCAAAATACATGGTTTTGTCATAATAAAAAAGGGGAAGATTATTAGAATAAGATTTGGATTTGTGTTTAAATCTCTATGCTTTGATGATAACAGTGCATATATTTTATGTAGAACAATTTTAGTTCTAATGGTTTCATTGAGTGTGCAAATATTAGAATTCTGGGTAGTCTTAATAAAGATATTATCATAATCACTTTAGCACTCAAAGAGAACCATTGAGTTTGTTTCTAAAGAAACATCAGCCGTTCTAAAGAATGTTGAATGTTCGGAAAAAAGAGTATCACGTCTGTACTTCTCAAATAAGATCCTACTTCAGAAGTCACAAGTCACAAGAAAAAAGAATATTTGTTAGAGTTATTTCTCAAATATCATAAAACAATATTACACAAGAAGAAAGTATTTCTGACAAGCTGCTGCTTCAAGATTAAAAATTAGATTGTACAAGAAACACGCCTTCAATGCTAACATCAGAAGTCAAAGATTTCTTCATCAGGAAAGTTGATGCTTATATTTTTGAAGTTAGAGTCAACTTTCTAAAGACTCAGATAGTTCATGGAATACACACACTTCTATTCAACATCAGAAATATTCCATCAAAAAAAGGATCAAAGAAAGAAAGATCTTCTAAACTCATTTCTAGTCAACATCATATAGTACATCAGAAGAGAAGATGAAGATGATATCGTCTCAATACAAACTACTCATCAGAAGAACTATTGTGACAGTTTCTAAAGAAACATCAGCAATTCTAAGGAATGTTAAATGTTCATTAGAAAGGGAATCAAAGGTGTTCTCAAATAAGTGCCACTCTCAGATTAAAAATCACATACACTTTCAGAGAGAGAGATTTTGATTAGAAACAAAGAAGTAGTTGGCTTAAGCTTTTGTTTCCATCTCAATATCTGAGATCAAGATCAGAAGTCAAGAATCAAGGATCAGATCAAAATGCATTGTGATACGGTGGCAGAACCGACTGTTAATACTGGTTTGCGTTTTCTGTTCGCAAAATGTCACGGTAAGAAAGAGTCACCACCTAATTTTATTTCATCCAACAAAGGAAAAGGAAATAGAACAGAAAAAACCTTTTTCGAGATATTTCTGAGTACGGGGTATATTATAGAAAGGGAAGGTGTTAGCACCCTTTCTATCCATGGTTTCCCATGGGCTCTTAGGTACTTGCTCATTTTTCAAATTGCTTGTGTGTGCTTGTTTTGAAAATGTTTTACTTCGTGATAACCCTTGTATCAGTCCTCAAGGATGTGACGAAGTTTTTTTGGAAAATTTGTTTTGAAAGGTGTTTGTGAAAAGTTTTTTGGTTGAGCAAGTACTTAAGATTCTACCTACTCAAAAAAAGTTTGTTTGTTTTCCTTTAGACAGCGCTTTCCTATTATTAAGGAATAGGTAGCACCATTGTTGGAGTTGTAAGAGACATTCGAAAGGGACAAGTACAATCACTAAAGCAACAGTTAGAAAACTTTAGTAATAACCCTAGAGTGTTAAGATCTTTCTGAGGCAACATTTCTGAGGAAACATTCGAATGGGACATTTTGATCTTTTAGACTGGAGGGCAACCACTAAAATCTCCTATGCTTAATGATTGTTTACCGAAGGAAACCGAAGTGAGGTAAACCCTAGGAGTGAATATGTGCATGTGAATTGTTTCAGTTATCTAATCTTTGCACATTAGGTGATCTACCGTTTTAATTTCAAAATACTCTTGCCATACAATCCTATTAGCATACATCTAGACAGTTAAATATTTACAGGAATTTAAAGTGCGAAAAATAAACCTAGCTATTACAAGGCTTTGACAGTTACATAATTATCTTGATGGGAAATAAAAGTGCAGAATTTAAAACCCTAATTAAAACTATTACAGGCTCGAAACAGTTACAATAATAAAAAAACAAATAAAAATACGTGCTGTGAATTAAATGCGAGGAGAAATTGAGAACCCTAAAATCTAATAAAAATATATTTAAACTATTTTGGAAAAAAGATTTTATCAGGTTATGTACGACTAAAACCCTAATTCTAATTATTTTTAATTATAAAAGAAATTGAAATTAACCTAATTTAAACTAAATTAAATAATTTCAAGAAAATAAAATATTTTGTAAAAAAAAGATTTTGTGTATCTTTGTGGTTTTTATTCGAGAAAAGAAATTTAATTGTAGATTTAAAACCTAGTTTCTATTTAATTTAATTGAAACAAAATAATCAAATAAACTAATTAACCTAATTTATTTTCAAAAATATTAATTTGAATAAATAATATTTAATTCTGTGTTTTTTGGTGATTTTTTAGTTTTATAAAAAAAATAATTTTTTGTGTTAATTAATTAAAACAAATGAAGAAATTAATTCAAGAAATTAAAAAAAGAAATAGAAAGAAAATGCAAACTGGGCCTGTATGTGCTAGCAAATGGGGGTGTAATTCTGAGTTTTCAGGCCAATAACCCTTCAAGCCCGATCAGCATTTGATTTCTTGTAGCGTTGACTTGAGGGTGCATCATGGTCCCTCACTGCTGGAGCGTTGGACCTGGTACTATGTTGGATCAAGTGGTTGGATGTTGGTGGAGTATGGTGGACACCAGGATGAGAGATACGCTGGATCTGTTGAGAGAAAATAACATAAAGGGAACGCTGGGACCTAGGATCGAACCCAGGTCCTTTTGCTTAATACCAATGCCTCGTTGCCAGCTGCGCTACGCATTTTAATTGTCCGTATAAGGAAAACAAAATATAATATAAAGCAAACAAATCATTGACTCCCATGCGCGCAAATTTTCTAAATGGTCGAATGGTTGGCTGACACATAATCTTCTTCTACCTTTCTTCGTCGCCTTAGGTTCTTGTACCTTTACCTACAGACAAAGGTTTGTATATACAAACGTGTAAAACTCAAAAATCCAGCACATGCATGATAAATTATTCCCAGTTATGTGGATCAATTCATCTTGATCTCGTGAGCATCATGGTATTCTTCTTTTGGCCCAATTTAACCTGTGTAACAAACCCCTAAAACGCACACGAAAACCCTAATAATGGCAAAGGCACGTATATGCGTCAAAAACACAATTAAATCATTCAGTCAGGTTGCAAACACATTCATGATCACAAATATATCACTTAAACATGCTAATGATGCAAGAAATTCAATAATCGATTTGGAAAACATAAGAAAATCGTGAGAGTGATTGCGTGCGTTTCTGGGTGTTTCAAGCCTTACAAATGCTTGCTAAAGGTTCAGTGAGTGCCTAGGGAGATGACTTGATCTTTATAAATGCTTGAAATGGCCTATGGAGCAAGATTGGATCTGCACTTTTCTTTGAAAATTCAAGCTTTGTTCTTCCTTTTTCTCGCCTGCAAAACCTTGTCTCATGCTTTGTTCTTGTCCAATATATATCTAGGAATGAATTAGGGTTGTAAATTTGGATTGAATCTTTGCAATTATGAGAGATTTGATTTGATTTTCATGCTACATGTAAACTTGCTATTTTGAGACAAATCATCCCTTTCTTGTACCAGTTATGCTTGATTCATTTTGGCCTTAATAACTCAGCATATTTTGATTGCCAACCTGTCCAAAAGCCAAATCAAATCATATCTTTGCTATTATTCATCAATTATTTGATTTAATTCAATTTTTAATTAATAAAAAATCGAAATAAATTGAAAAATGAAGCAAATAATGTGTGGGTGAATATTTGAGTCGTGGACCACATTATAAGTGAGGTGCAAGCATAAAAAGTTAGGCCCATTTAGAAGAAAAAAAAGCATTTTTGAGCACATTTGACTTTTGGCAATTTTGCAAAAAAGGTCAACTTTGACAAGGCATATCTCCTCTAATTTTAACCCTAGAGAGGTGTACTTGGACTTTTTAGAAAGCTTAGGATGTCCCCTAAGCAACCCTTTTGGACTCATCTCAATTTATTCTTCCATGTTCATGTAATAATCTTTGACCCAAAATGTGTTTTTGTTGACTTTTCAAAAGGACTCATAATGTAGAAATTCATATCTTTTTATGAGTGCATATTTTGAACTTGTGGGATGAAGATGAGTTGTATGGAATTGTATCCTCTTAAAAATGAGCTTTGGATTAAAAATTTCTAATAAAGCATGTGGAAGTTATGCTTGGTCAAAGTTTGGTTAACTTTTACTAAGAAACCCTAATTTAGCAACTTTTGGGTTTTGATGATTTTGGAGCTTTCCTTGGGGAGTCATGATCAACATTTGATCAAATGATGAAATTAACTTTTGACCTAATACAGTCGATTCTCAAGCATGTGAGCAGTTGACTGAGCAAACTTCTTGTGAAAGGCATGAAACTTGACATATAGGGTCTTGAGAATATATTAAGACCATGGAGAGCATATGAGACCTTTGGAGTCCACCTATCTTGAGGAAAATGGAAACCCTAATTTGAGACACCCTGCCTTAGGAGAGTTTGCCCGGTAAACTCTTGGGCAAACTTGAGCAAATTGAGGATTCCAATGGGCATGTATTGAGTGAAATGAGAGGGAAAATTTTGGGGTACAACAGTTGCCCCTATTCAATCTTCTTAAACTTGAGGATGTAGATTGGCTCGTCCGCCTTTCGTGATCTGAAGGTGGAAGATGATTGAACACTAGAGTGCCCAGAAATTTGCACTCGTATGAAGTGGCACTTGATTTGTGATATCGGGAATGGGCTTATAGATGCCATTCAGAAGTTGATAATGGAATATTGTCGGAGATGGGCTTAAAGATTCCATCCTGGATGCGACGGATAATTGTCGGAGATGGGCTTAAAGATGCCATTAAAAAGATGTGGCGGAATACCTTCGGAGATGGGCTTAAAGATGCCATCTAGAGGATGTTGATTTCCTGAGACATTCCTTCGATGAGAGTTCCTGTTGATGTTGTTGATGAGGAATCTGCTGAGGAACATTGGTATCTGTCTTGGGAGAAATAGAATTTTAGGAGCTTCAGTTGTCCGTTACTCTACTGGGGAAATAACTCCGTCTTAAGGAAGCAGAAGTGAACTATATATATGGTCAGGATATATGCTGCACCACGACTTACTGGGGAAATGCGAAAATAATCGTGTTTGATCAGGTCCAAGTCCTACAGTGTTGTGGACTGCTGTCTGGAGATAAGAGAGAAGGAACCTGGATAGTAAGGTTATAAGAAGGAACCTGGATAATAGGGTTGCTTCGATATGAAAGCCTATATAGTAGGGTTGTGAGAAGGAACCTGGTAGTAGGGTTACTTCGATATGAAAGCCTAGATAGTAGGGCTGTGAGAAGGAACCTGGGTAGTAGGGTTACTTCGATATGAAAGCCTGGATAGTAGGGCTATGAGAAGGAACCTGGGTCGTAGGGTTTCTTCAAAGTGAAAGCCTGGATAGTAGGGTTGTGAGAAAGAACCTGGATGGTAGGGTTACTTCGATATGAAACCCTGGGTAGTAGGGTTGTGAGAAAGAACCTGGATGGTAGGGTTACTTCTATATGAAAGCCTGGATAGTAGGGCTGTAAGAAGGAACCTGGATGGTAGGGTTACTCCGATATGAAATCCTGGATAGTAGGGCTGTGAGAAGGAACCTGGAAGGTAGGGTTGTGAGAAGGAACCTGGATAGTAGGGTTACTTCAATATGAAATCATGGATAGTAGGGCTATGAGAAGGAACCTGGGTAGTAGGGTTACTTCGATATGAAAGCCTGGATAGTAGGGCTGTGAGAAGGAACCTGGATAGTAGAGTTACTTCGATATGAAAGCCTGGATAGTAAGACTATGAGAAGGAACCTGGATAGTAGGGTTACTTCGATATGAAATCCTGGATAGTAGGGTTGTGAGAAGAAACCTGGATAGTAGGGTTACTTCGATATGAAAGCCTGGATAGTAGGGCTGTAAGAAGGAACTTGGGTAGTAGGGTTACTTCGATATGAAAGCCTGGATAGTAGGTCTATGAGAAGGAACTTGGATAGTAGGGTTACTTCTATATAAGAGCCTAGATAGTAGGTTTGTGAGAAGGAACCTGGATATTAGGGTTACTTCGATATGAAAGTCTGGATAGTAGGGCTATGAGAAGGAACATGGATAGTAGGGTTACTTCGATATGATAGCCTGGATAGTAGGGCGGTAAGAAGGAACCTGGATAGTAGGGTTACTTTGATATGAAAGCCTGGGTAGTAGGGCTTGTGGGAAGGAACCTGGGTCGTAGGGTTACTTCGAAGCGATGGTGTAGATTAGTTGACCTGTTTAGTTTCGGGAATTGAGTTTCCGTTAGTCGCCTGCAGATGTGACTTGTATAACTGCTAGATTTGCTAAAGCTAATCGTCTTTTCCTTGCAAAAGATATCAGGGTTACTTATATGTGATGCATTAAATGCAGGGCGAGGTAATGTTTTAAAAATAAATGAGATTATGTTGTATATGATATGTATGTGTGTGTCATGATGTATGTTCATGAAATGCTGTCGGGGTATGCCCGTGTATGGGAAAATAAATCCCTGACGGTTGCTTGAGATTTATAAATATTCTGTTAGGAAGAGATGCTAGAGAATAACTCTACGGGGACCAAACTTAGGGGGAAGAGATACTTTGTTGGTAGACCCGCTGATCTGGAGGAATAAACTCAGTTGGGGATGAAATTCCGTTGCTGGAGATGATGAGCTCTGTTGGAGATTGAGCTTCTGTATCTGGAGAAATAAACTACGCTTGGGGGATGAAATTTACTGACTCGCTCTCGATTACGAACCTCGGCTAGGGATAATTATGTCCTGTTTCGGGGAAGCTGACATCAATGCCTTTGGATACTTTTACTCTGTGGGGAGTGTATGTTCCAATAATTATGTTCCCAAGCTGGCTCTATCCTGGTACCTGTTGGGTAGAGTAACCGTCGGGTTTTGCACTTCTTGTTTTTTCCCTGTTTCTGGAATTACGAGTAATTACCTTTTGTTTCTTATGTAAATATTTATGAGCAGCAATCATTTTCAAATTCATATATCAAAAATAAATCATTGGACGTTCTTGCAAAACAAAACAGAAAAAGAAAAAACAGATTGAAGTTTCTTGTGGAAATGACTTGTATTGATTTTGAAGTCGGCCTGTAATAGGCGTTTTGTACAAAGAGGCTGACGTTCTAGTAAGAGAACACCGCTGAAAGATAGAAATTATACAATTTGTGTAAAAGAAAGAAAAAACAGCTATGTGAAACAACCCCATTGGATTCTAACTCTGCTATTGCCTTTATATCTTCAAGCGTCTCATCACTTTGCTACTTGGTCGTAGGTTGATCAAATTGGTTTGCGCCGTCCGAGCTTGATAGTCGATACTGAAGTCTGGTCACAAGATGATCCAATGAGACATAGTGATCACTTCAATCCCTAACTTTTGTCTAGATCGCCCTTTCGGGTTTTCAATCCATCGGGATACCCCTTTTTGCCCAAGCCTCCTTTTCGGGTTTTCGACTTGTCGGGTGTACATATTTTTTCAGTTTCATCCCTTACTTTTGCCCGAACCCTTTTGGTTCGTCGGGAAGCCCTTATTTTTGCCTAGGCCAATCAACCTAGCGGGTCTTTTGATTAGGCGTAGTATCTTTTCATTATGTCTGCATTGACGGGGTGAAGAAGGTCGTCACCGTCCATGGTGGTTAGAATCATAGCTCCTCCCGAGAAAATGTTCTTAACTACAAATGGCTCTTTGTACGTGGGGGTCCATTTTCCCCTGGGATCAACTTGGGCAATATGATGCGTTTGATCACTAGATCCCCGACTTGATCTTCTTAACGCCTGACTTTCTTGTTAAAGGCCTTGATCATTCGCTTTTGATACGTCTGACCATGGTAGATAGTAGTAAGTCTCTTTTCATCGATTAGATTTAACTGATCAAGTCGGGTTCGGATCCAGTCGTCTTTGTTCAAACCCGCATCCTTCATAATCCTGAGAGAAGGTATCTGGACTTCGATAGGCAGGACTGCCTCCATGCAATATACCAGGGAGTAGGGTGTTGCCCCTGTCGATGTCTGTGCTAAGGTACGGTACCCATGAAGAGCAAATGGTAACATCTCATGCTAGTCTTTGTATGTCACTGTCATCTTCTATACAATCCTCTTGATGTTCTTGTTAGCCGCTTCAATAGCGACATTCATCTTCGGCCGGTAGGGAGAAGAATTATGATGATGTATCTTGAACTGTTTACAGAGCTCGGTGATCATTGTGTTGTTGAGATTCGTACCATTATCGGTAATAATCCTCTTTGGAACACCATATCGACAGATCAGATTGTGTCAGATAAACCGCGCCACGGCATTCTTGGTTACTGTAGCGAAGGAAGTTGCCTCGACCCACTTCGTGAAGTAATCAATGGCTACTAGGATGAAGCGATGTCCATTGCAAGCGGTAGGCCTGATTTCTCCAATCATGTCGATGCCCCACATCGCAAAGGGCCACGGAGCTGTCAAGACGTTTAAGGGGACCGGAGGCACATGCACCTTATCAACGTAGATTTGGCACTTATGACAAGTTCGAGAGTGCTGATAACAATCGGATTCCATGGTGGACCAATAATATCCTGCCCGTAGGATCTTCTTGGCCATGGTGTGTCCACTAGAATGGGTTCCGAAGGTGCCTTCATGTAGCTCGGTCATGATCCTCTCTGCTTCTCTCTTGTCCACACACCGTAGTAGTGTGGAGTCATGGTTGCTTTTAAAGAGGATTCCATTACTGAGGAAGAACTTTGCAGCGAACCTTCTCAGAAACTTCTTATCATTGACAGATTCCCCTTCGGGATACTCTTGAGCCTCGATGTACCTTTTAACTTCGTGAAACCAGGGTTTGTCTGCCACTTCTTCGGTATCGATCTCACAGCAGTGTGCTGGTTCATCCAACCTCTCAATGGTGATTTGGGGAGCTTCATTGTCCCACCTAACCTTGAACATAGAAGACTTGAAACTTGAGACTTTAGAATTGATTATTGCCTCAAGTGACTAGGTTGTTAGTCTGAAGACTTGAGAGGGCTAAAGTGTCGGTTTGGATTCTTAGACGGTTGTTGTTAATCACTAGTGGTGTAATACGGTGGGAGAAATGACTTTTGGGTTTTGCGTTTTATCGCAAATATTGCGGATAGCAAGAGTCGACACTGACTTTTCTTTTATCCAATAAAGGAAAGGGTGAAAAGAACAGGAAAGACCTTTTGAGAATTTTCGGAGTAAGGGGGTGGGTTATGAAAAGGGAAGGTGTTAGAACCCTTTTCATCCATAATTTCCTACGGGCTCTTAATCGCTAGTTCACTTCTTGGAAATGCTTTGCGCTTGTGTATGTTTGAAATTATTTTGAAAATGACTAAGTGCGGAAATTTTGTAATCATTCTCGTATCGTTGAAAATGTATACAAAATGTTCGTTTTGAAAATATTTGTGAAAGAAAGTGTTGTTTTGTGAAAAGATGTTTTGTTTTGAAAAGTTTATGAGCAAGCGACTATGAGCGTTCTACCTACTCAAGGTCTTTATTGTTCTTTTCCTCCTCTTTTAGATGGTGCTACTCTACCATTAGTAAGTAGGTATCCCTATCATTGGATGTTTTCAGGGACAGGCGTGGGTCACTGTACATTCACAAAGGCAACTTGTAGGACACTTTATCAAATGTTGTGAGGGACTAAGATTGTTTACCGAACGCAACATCGAAGGGTCATTGAGGGACTATGATCTTTTAACTGACGTTTTTTGCTAAAGCGCCCCACGTTCAAGGGACATGACTGTTTTTTATCCGAGGAAAAAAGTGAGGTTACTCTAAAGGTGTGTGCGTGCTAAGTGATTGATTTCAAGTATTTGTCTTCAGATTAGGTTTTCTAAGGTTTGTTTTTTAGGTCTTGCCATGCACGCCTGATTAATCTAGCAATTAATTAATTATATATATATATATATATATATATATATATATATATATATATATATATATATATATATATATATATATATATAAGTGCGAAAAATAAAAATGCAGGAAATAATCTATGCTATTATATCGCTTCGGAGATGGGGAGTACAAACCATAAAAAATAGGGAGGAAAGCAATAAATCTTAATTATCTATTACAAACCATTTTACAGTTCACAATATTATAAAATAATGTGAAAAAGTAAATGAGCGTGTGGAGATTGAAAAGGGGAAAGATGTTTAAAAAACCCTAAAATATTTATAACTGTTTAAGAAAATATTTTTGTTGTTTTTGTGTTTAGAAAAATATTTGAAATGTAAAATAAAAATAAAATATAATTCTACTTAATTTATTAGTTAATTGTTTGAAATAAAACAAAATGTGATTAAATTAATTAATTTCTATTTACAAAAATTAAATTAATTTATTAAAAACCTAAATCTAAGTTTATGATTTTGTGATTTTTGTTAATTAAAATAAAACTGATTAAAAAAAGGAAAATATTAATGAAAACAAAATAAAGAAAATTTAAAATGGGCCTGCAAATAAGTAAAATGGGGGTGAGGAAGAAGCAAAATGTCCAGACCCAAATGAGAGAGCCCAGGTTGTTATGCTGGATCTAGTGGAGGTGGCCCCCTGAGGTGTATCATGGGGTGTGCATTTGGTACGTTGGATCTGTCTTTGATGAGATCTGATGGTCAGAGACTGGAGATGCATGGTGCGCGCGTTGAGCCTGTTCATACTGAATCTGCAAGGGAAATGTTAGAAAATAAATTTCCAAAGATAGGGATCGAACCCCTGCCCTGGCACACCAAAGCCTTTGCACGCTTTCCTTCTACCGTTGGGACGGATGTTTCATCCGGTTATGAAACAAAAACCATTAAATATATAATAACCTTGTTTTCAAGAATTTGAAGATGAACTTCATCTTCTTCCTCGCGCCAGTAACATCAACATAATTTTTTTTAATTTTGTAAAAGCTTCATTTCTCAACCAAATTGGAAACATCCAAAACCAAACTTGCTTGATTTTTTACAAGGAATGCAACCATATAAATTTCAAAAGCTATAGATTAAAGATGAGTGTGAAATTTGTTTGGTACCAAACTGAAATTCTAATAGTTCAAACAAACTCAGTTCCAAAATTCTCATCACACAGTCAATTAAATAAATATTTAAGGACATGGTTAACTTCATAGACATGATATCTACATTTTCCTTTAGAATTTATATGCATATGATGCTTAAATAAGGATTTCAAATTTTGAAAAATGTACCAAGTTGGAGAAAGTTCAACGCTTCTTTAAGAACTTCCAGAAGTAAAATGATAATTGCTTTAGCTTGCTGGGACCTTGGGGAATGTATTGTAATCCTTACTTTGCTTTGAGAGTGGCTAGAATGCTTTGTCCAAGTCAAGTTGCAAGGATGAAAATTTAAAATGGTGAATGATGATAATGGAGTTACATAAGTGAAAAAAGTGTTTGAATCACTTCTATGTGATGTATATGAAGTGTTTGGATGATTTGTTTGTACAAAATCTGCAAGGTTTGAGAGATTCGAAGATTTGGACTTCAAAGCTCAAAATGGAGTTTTTGAGGCCAATTCAGATTTGGGAGAGTTTGAGAGGGTATGAGGGCTTGTAAATTCGTCCTTTGGCTTGCAAATGACCTTTCTATTTTTAGGCAAAAGGTTGAGGGCAAGCGCTGATCAGGTTTGAGCCTTAGGGTTTTGAGACTTGGTTGAAATGTAAGAGAGAAAGTTACATGAAGATCATGGTTCCAATGCATTAATAGGGTGGTTGGTAGGCTTAGAGATGTTGCTTCTGAGCATTCATGTTGAGTGTGATCAGAAGAAATAAGTTAGAGGCTCAAGGAGTGGACTTTGTGATTAAAGTGGTCTTTATGCAAATGGATATGGAGCTTTTTGCAATTTCATCCAAAAATGGTATGATCAAGTGGATAAAGCTTCAAATTCTTGTGTAATGCACCATAATTTAGTGTAAATATATGATTATGTGGAGATTCATAAGCAACATGGCCTGAAAATTAAGATTGAATGATAAGGTTATGAAATTTGCTCTTGAGTTCTTCACAAAATGACTTGAAACTCAAGCATAAAATGCCTAACTTCATCTCTTTGATTCTCCTTGCTCAAGCATGATCTATTCATGCTATTGGACATTTTGGAAAGCTTAGAACAATATCTTCAACTTTAATGTTGACCACTTCGGCTAAATCAACAGGGAAATTGGTGAAAATTAGTCAAGAAGTTGAGATATAAAACTGATCAAAAACATTTTTAAGTCTTAGATAAAAAGTATCAGAACTTCATGGGCCCATATCTCTTAATCCAAACAATTTTTGAGGATCATCCCACATTGACAAAGTTATAGAATTCATTAATCCCTACAACTTTCATGTTAAAAGTTTTCCTTGAATTAATTTGTATCTTAGTCAAAAATGGCCATAAAGTAGTGACTTTGTTAAGAACAAAACACTTAGAAATTTTTCTAAGTGTTGGAAAATTTTCCAACTTTTAACTTTTGTTGACTTTTTCTTGATTTTCTTGACTTTGTTGATTCTTAATGATCAAACTTGATAATTTTGAATGTTTTGATGATTCTTTATTTTTGAATTCCAATGTTTGACCAAAAAGTCAAAGTTTGACTTTTGTGTGACTGTTGACTTTTTATCAATTGATTCAATTATTCAACTATCAACCACTTGTATCTTTTGAAATGTTTTGAACCATGTAATTAGGTCAAGATGTTGTATTTGAGCCCTGACATCATGCTTTAAGGAATTTGGTCATGCACTATGCCAAAAGTCAATGATCAGTCATCTTCAATCAAAACCCTAATTTGGCAATTTTTTACCTTTGATGATTTGAGGGCTTTCCTTGAGGAATCATGATCAACCCTTGATAAAATGATGAGTATCACCTCAAAATGTTGATGTTGACAAAAATGTTGAAGTTTGATTGTATGTTGACCACATTTTACTTTTTACCTAATACAATTGGCTTTTAATCTTCTGAGCCATTGACTGAGCAAACATGTGATGCAAGACTTGAAACTTGACATAAGAATTTTTGAAGACCTATAATGAACCATGAAAGTCATTTGAGACCCTTGAAGCCCAATCTTCTTTGATAATCACCAAACCCTAGTTGAAGACCCTTGCTTAGGAGGAGGTTTGACCAGTCAACTCTTGGGTAGCTTTGAGTATTTGAGATCTTGGTGAGCATGTTTTGAAGAAAATGGGAGGACAAATTTTGGGGGACAATAGCTTCCCATGTTCAATCTTCTTAAACCTGAAGAGTTAGATTGGCATGTCCGTCACTCGTGACTTGAAGGTAGAAGATGGTTGAACACTTAAGTGCCCAGAAATTTGCACTCGCCCCGGTGCACGAAGTAACATTGTTGGTTGATTATATTGGGAATGGGATTAAAGATTCCATTTGAAGAGGTAAAAATGATTCATCGGAGATGGGCTTATAGATGCCATCCAAAGTAACTGTTGATATAAATTAGACTAATTATACGCTCTACTTCAACTGGAAGAAGTATCAGAATAAATCTACGCTTGATTTAATCTAGGCCAGAAAATGTCTACTAGAAGAAGTATTAGAACAAATTTACGGTCGATTTAATCCAAGCTAGAAAATGTCAACTGGAAGAAGTATCAGAATAAATCTATGGTCGATTTAATATGAGCCAGAAAATGTCTACTGGAAGAAGCATCATAATAATTTTATGCTTGATTTAATCTGAGCCAGAAGATGTCTACGCATGTCTTTAACTGGAAGAAGTATCAGAATAAATCTAAACTCGGTTTAATATCAGCCAAAAGAGATATTTTTGTTTTTAACTTGAAGAAGTATCAGAATAAATCTATGGTTGATTTAATCCGATCTAGAAAATGTCTACTGGAAGAAGTATCATAAATAAATCTATGCTTGACTTAATTTGAGTCAGAAGATGTCTACGCGTGTCTTTAACTGGACGAAGTATCAGAATAAATCTACACTCAATTTAATATGAGCCAGAAGAGGTCTTTTTGTCTTTAACTGGAAGAAGTATCAGAATAAATCTATGGTTGATTTAATCTGAGCCAGAAAATGTCTACTGGAAGAAGTATCAGAATAAATCTACGCTTTATTTAATATGAGTCAGAAGATGTCTACGCCTGTCTTTAACTGGAAGAAGTATCAGAATAAATCTACAGTTGATTTAATCTGAGCCAGAAAAGGTCCACTGGAAGAAGTATCAAAATAAATCCATGGTCGATTTAATATGAGCCAAAATATGTCTTTTTTGAGAATGATCCTCTGAGGAAATTGTTGAAATAGCTCTTTGTCAGAGGTAGCCTTGGAGAATATTGTCGGGTCATATAAGTAGTTGATGATGTTTGTCTGTTGATTGATCTTTATTGAAAAGGTAAAGATTTAGGTGTATGCGATGTTATGATGTATGAAATGCATTGTATAATGATGCTCTCAAAATAAATGAGAATGTACTATATGCGTTTCGTATGCATATGCTATGATATTGGTAAATGATGTATGGATGTGAAAAGTTGTTGAAGTGTACTAGTAAGCCCGTGGAGTATTTTTGTATGGGAAAATAAACCCCCGACTGGTGCTGGGGATGAAGAACATGTGTAATCTTCAACCTTGTCTAGAATGCTTATGCTGGGGATTCCTGCTTGTTGTTTGAGGAAACTCCGTTGGGGAATGTTGACTTCTGTTTGGGGAGAAGAGTTTAGGAACGTTAGTCATTCATCGCTCTACTGGGGAGTTTAATTCTTATATACACTGACTGGGGATAAAAGAGATGGATAACCTCCCACTCGTATAAAGAGGATAAAGTTGACTGATATCTGGTATGATTCCAGGTTTCGTAGCAACTCTCTGAGATAGTGGTGACTTCATTTGGGAGAGGAATTTTGTCAGTGATTCGTTGCCATCTGAGGAATAGACTCAAGCTAGGGAGATTGTAATCTGTTGGGGAAATAAACCCTGTTGATGAAGAAGTACTCTGCTGAGGAAACACCCTTGATGGGGAAATAAGCTATGCCGGAGAGAAGAAATTTGCAGGGAGTTTTACAGTTTTGGAGGAATAAACTCAGTCGGGGAAGAGAACTTCCATGAATTATACTGATTGGAACTCCGTAGGTGGGTGATATTGCTGGGAAAAAAGATCATATTCTTTTATCCGCTGGGCGATCTGCCGGGGAAATTATGGGGAATGTATCTTCATTAAAGATGAATTTGTGAAGATTACTCTGTGGGGATAATCTCATGGAATTGGCTTTGTGGGAATTTGTGGACGGCTTAGACGTTATCCCAACTCCTAGAATCTTGAGTAAATTCTTATTCATGTTCTTATGCATATATTTGTTAACAGTTAATCGTGTTCATATGTATATGTTCATTCAATTTTAGTCATTGGACGTTTTTGCAAACAAAACAGAAAAATAAAGAGTTTGAATTTTAAGGTGTATTTGTGTTGATAGTTTGCCCACAAACAGACGATTTTATACAAAGAGACATAAATCCTAGTAAGAGGAAATTATCATGAAATGAAAAGAGTACAAAGTGAAAACAAAACATATAGGTATGTGGAAATGATCTCATTGGGTTCCAACTCTGCTATTTCCCATATGTCCTCGAACATCTCATCCATTGCTGTTGGAAGAAGTTGATTAAACTGATCTGTACCATTTGAACTTTTGACTTTGTTAATAAATTTTGTTTTAAGTGATCCAAAGGGACATAGTCATACGCTTTAATCCTTAATTTTTTCCTGGACCGCCCTTTCTAGTTTTCAGTCCACCAGGATACCCTTTTTTGCCCAAACTGCCTTTTTAAGTTTGCGATTTGCCGGGTGTACGATATTTTATATATATCCCTAATTTTTTCCTGAACCCTTTTGGTTCGCCGTGATGCCCTTATTTTTTCCTAGGCCAGTCAACCTAGCGGGTCGTTTTCATGTGTAGTATTTTTTAATTATGTCCACGTTCATAGGGTGAGGGAAATCTTCATCGTCCATGGTGGTTAGTATCATAGCACCGCCCGAAAATATCTTCTTGACTACAAATGGCTATTCGTAGGTGGGAGTCTATTTGTCCCTGGGATCACCTTGCGGTAAAATGATGTGCTTTATTACCAATTCACCAGCCTGATATACCAGATGCTCTATTTTCTTATTGAATGCCTTGATCATACATTTCTAATACATATGACCGTGACACACAGCTGCAAGCCCCTTTTCGTCAATCAGATTCAATTGGTCTATCCTGGTCTGAATCCACTCATCTTCGTCTAAGTTTGCATATTTCATAATCCTCAGAGAAGGAATCTGAACTTCGACATGTAGGACAACTTCCATACCGTAGACCAGAGAGAATGGGGTTGCCTCAGTTGATGTCCGCGCTGAAGTGCGATAGCCATGAAGAGCCACGGTGTTCTTCAACCCAAAAGACATGACCCTGTAACAGAAAGTTCCCCATTGTGTGATGAAGGTAGTTTTCTCCATGTCTTCGGGAACCATCTTGATCTGATTATAATCCGAGAAACCATCCATGAAGGAGAATACCTTGTGATGAGCGGTGTTTTCTACCAAGACATCAATATGTGGTAGCAGGAAGTCATCTTTGGGGCTCACACTGCTCAGATCCCTGTAATATACACATATACGTACCTTTCCATCTTTCTTTGGTACCAGAACAACATTAGCAACCCATTGAGGATATGACGTCACTGCTAAGAAACCTGCGTTGAATTGCTTCATAACCTCGGCCTTGATCTTATCTGACATCTCGGGATGCATGTGACGAACCTTCTGTTTAATCGGAGAACAATCCTCTTTCATCGGTAGACGGTGAACCACAATATCAGTATCGAGCCCTGATATGTCTTCATATGACCAAGCAAATATCTCGACATAGTCGTGAAATATCTGAATCATTCTATTCTTGACATTGCCCTCTAAGTTAACGCCTTTCTTGACCTCTTTTCTGTCTGACTCAAAACACAATTTTACCACTTCGATCAGTTTTTCGTGCGGTTGGATGCCCTTTTCTTCATGTATTAAGAGTCTGGCAAGTTCTCCGGGTATTTCACAATCTTCCTCGGCTTGGTAGACCGAATTTTCAAAATCATAAGTGGCAATAGCATAATCGTTATCAACGAGATCTAGAGTGGATGTGGATCTGCAATGTAATGTGTGGGTGTGTGTAAGAACACATAGCTATTTGAAAGTGCAATAAAGTAAAAGAAAAAAAAGAGCATAAAATTTGAATGCAAAACGTCCAATGCTTTTATTAAATGAAAATATGACTTATGAAATGACAACCCTTAACAAATGAACCATTATGCCCCAAGAAATACACAAGGTTTAAAGTCATTGTTTTTAAAAGAAATTACATAACCAAACTTCTTAAAGCAATAAAACAGAAATAGTTATTACTCTTGACTAAACGAGATAGAGATAATGCCTTCCGCCTTCTAGTTGTTGAGTCTGTTTCCGATGGTAGAGAATTTCCAGTTGTCAAAGTCACAATCATTGTTAGCATCCCCTATTGCATTGACTCCATTGTTGCTGACACGGAATAGAAGTCTTCCAGCACGAGTGTGACGAACAACCCTCTTCCCCTCTACAGTAAAGCCCAAACCAAACTTATTAGATTTGTAGGGGATATCAGGAAGTTGACCCCAAATTTTATAAACACCTTCTTCTATAGTAGCTTTGCCATCTTTTAAGGAAGCCATCTTGTGCGGAACCCTGGTAGTCTTTGGAATGGCAGAAACATCTTTAATGGCAGTAGGGGAAATTACTTCAAACGCTTGGCAAAGAGTCTCGATAAATTCACCGTCCATTTCTACATACCGAAATGAATTCAGATGGTTGACCATGTACTCCTCTTCTCTACAGACAGTAACAATCTTCCCTTTCACAAGATACTTTAATTTCTGGTGCAAGGTGGAGGTAACAATGCCTGCCCCATGGATTCAGGGGCATCCTAATAGACAATAATAAGTTGGCCAAATGTCCATTACATAGAAGGTGGATTCAAATATTTGTGAACCCACTTTGATAGGAAGATCCACTTCTCCGTGTACCATTCTTTTAGACCCATCAAAGGCCCGAAATATAATGCCACTGGGTTTCAGCATAACGCCTTCATAATCCAGTCTGTCGAGAGCGCCCTTCGGCAGGGCACTCATAGAAGAGTCAGTATCAATTAACACATGAGCCAACGTAGTGCCCTTGCATTCAATGGAGACATACATGGCCCTATTATGATTTCTCCCCTCTGGAGTCAGGTCAGCATCGGAGAAGCCTAATCCATTATCAGTTTTTAAATTCGCCACGTAACATCCAAATTGATCAACCGAAATTTCTTGCGGCACATGAGCAGTCTTCAAGAATTTTACTAAAGCCTACGCATGGGCTTCAGAACACAGTAGTAAAGATAGCATGGATATTTTGGATGGGTTATGCCCTAGTTGTTCAATAATTTTATAGTCGCTCTTGCTGATGATTTTTAAAACCTCTTCCAACTCTTGTCCAGAGGTGCCCTTGATTGTAGCTTCTTTTGGCGCCTCTATTTGGGAAATCTCTATCATTAGCTCTTTACCCCACAGCCTCGGCAGTTGTCTTGGTAATTGTGACTTGAACAGGTGGAGAGATTTCCAAGGAGAAAATCCTTCTGCTTCTAGTAATTTTGCTTGTCCCCGCAATATTGTCAATATTGGGATTAGCCTCTTAATCATCTTTGCCAGACAACTCTTTTTTAACACCGTGGTAATAGACGTCAGACCCATAATTTCATGGAATAGCCTTCTCTGAGGCATATGGGATGGGCCCAGGTGTTGTAATGATTAAAGGAGCAACTTTTGGATTGGCAGTAATCCTTACAGGACCCTTGGAAGTGATCCTAAAAGGAGTACCAGATATGACAGACAAATCTCGGCACAAATTCTCAGCATACGGAACTTTCTCAATCAAAATTACATGTTCATCCATCAGGCGCTGAACACCTTCCTTCAGTAACCCACAACCATTGGGTTGAACTACACAACAATAACATTCTTTAACATAACCCGAAAATAAACCGGCTTGTAGCAAAATTTCCTTAACTATTGAGAGAGGAGTAACCACATCACTTATGGAGGTAACATACAAAACATCTTCAATAGAACTTATGCCTTTGTCATGCTTAGACATAGGTGCACAGTAATCACGTACGGAGTCTCTAGAGGATCAAACTCTATTTCCTTATTATCGATCATATCCTGAATCTTGTTTTTCAGGGCCCAACAGTTGTTGGTGTCGTGCCCGGAATTGTTCGAATGATAGGCACACCTCGCATTTGGAATGTACTTTGGAGAGGATGGGTTGGGATTCTGAGGAGGATCCCGTAGTGAAATGAGTTCAGCCTTTAACAAATGTTGTAATGCCTGAGATAAAGGCATCTTTATCTTGGTAAACTACCTTGACGGAGCGTCTGGCCTTCGAAGGTTTCCATGTTGATTGTTGAACAGGCGCTGGATTAGAGATCAATATCGCCCTCATAGACTGATGGTGGTTATTTTTAGTACGACCCTTCTGGACATGGACAACATTGGCTTATTTCTTACCACTTAATGGCTTCTTCACAACATTAGAAGATGTATCCATTTAAATCATCCCACTCTTGATACCATTTTCGACCCTTTCTCATATCAGTATCAACTCAGTAAAGCAGCCCAATCAGATGATTAAAGAATGGGCATGTCAGATTACCCATGAACAAATCAACTAATTCTCGGCCAGACAAGGGAGTTTGAATCCTTCCAGCTAAGTCTCTTCACTTCTTGGCATACTCCTTGAACCCTTCATTCGAGCCCATGGACATGTTTTGTAATTGTACATGAGTCGGTGCCAGGTCAGCATTATATTGATACTGCTTATAGAAATAATCAACCAAGTATTACCATGTGTGAATGTTGGTTCCTTCCAACTGATAGAACCTATCAAGTTGAGTACTGGATAAACTTTCTTGAAAGAAATAGACCCATAATTTCCTGATAGCCGTATGAGGTTGGATTTTTCAAACATACGACCTCAGATAAAGTTTGGGACAGGAGACCCCATCATATTTATCAAAGATAGGGACCTTAAATTTTGGAGTGTTGTACCCCAAAATTTTCCCTCTCATTTTATCATTTTCTTCACAAGACTCTTTGGACTCCAGACAGGATTAGGGTTTGCTTTGCTCAAGACATCTCCTTGCACTGTTGACCTGAAATTAGGGTTTGAGTTTGCACATGGATTTTTGGACTTCCAATGCTCAATGTGACTTTCATACTTCATGTTGGACTTATAAGATTGCTCATACCAAGTTTCAAGCCTTGAATCAAATTTTTGGCCAATCAATTGGACAGTTGACCTAGAAATCAGTTGTATTGGGGGAAAAGTCAACTATGGCCAATTTACAGTCAAACCTCATAATTTTTTATCCACATCAACATTATAGGCTCATATGAACCATTTGATCAAGTTTGGACCATAACTCCTCAAGAAATTTGATCAGATCTTCAAAAGGGCAAAATGGTCATTTTTAAGGTTTTGACTATAGAAGGGCAATTTCTGATTTTTCACCTAGACAATGGCAAATTGGGCTCAATAATGGATTCAAGGACTCAATGGAATCATCTTGACCTAATCACAAGGTTCAAAAGATCTCAATTGCATTGGATTGACAGATGAATTTTCCAGTCAACTAATCAAAAATCAACTATACACTGAAAAGTCTAACTTTGACTTTTTAGTCAAAATCAAGTGCCAAGGGTCATTTTTCATCAAGATGTTTCAAAACATGAAACTTGTTCACCAAGAAACCTAAATTTGGAAATTAGGGTTTAAGATTGAAAATTTTCATAACTTCGAAATTTTAGTTATGAAATTTTCTTATTTTTGCCCAACTTTGCCCAACATTTTCACCACGATACAATTGGATTCAAAAAAAACTTTCAACATGAAAGTTGTAGTCCTCCACAAAATATACAACTTTTATTAACAATGTTTTCCCAAAAGAAGTTTGGATCTCAAGTTATGATTTTTTGAACAAGGGTCCAAAAACTTTCTAACTTAGTGAAATTTTGCCCTAGTTTAGGCAGGATTTTGACCTATCTTCATGGCAATTTTTCATAAAGTTCCAAGTGGAATCTCAAAATTCATTTCAAATATGGATTGTAGAGCATGTTACAAGCTTTCCAAAATGTCCAAGAACTCTCCAAAATCATTTATGGTTAAGGATAATCAAAGAAAAGAAAATGGCCATTCCTCACTTTTGTCCATGGCATTTTTCATGTTGATACAAGTTACAATTCTGTCCAACCATGCTTGTACTTGGTTTACAGTTCCTTAAATCCTTCCACACTCATAAATTAAATGCAAACACATTGGTTTAAGGCATTGTTCTGATCAAAGAAGCATTATACTAAGGTTTAATCCATTTTTGGCAAAAAGATAACAATGCCATTTTGATAAAGGTTGCTTTATGCAATTTTGTTTCTCTTGAGCTGTGAACCCAATCCTTTGCAGCAAACCAACTACACAAACTTAGGTCAAGGTACACCAACTATCAACATGCTTGGAGCTAGCCTGTACAGGCCATAGCATTGTCAAAATCACCTTTTACTTCAAAACCAAGCAATTGTGCAAAAGGTCAACAACTCTGGTATCTGTTAAAACTAAAGTTTGTAAACATTTGAAACAAGTTTCTCACATTACACTAAGACAGAAACACGAGCTAGCAAGTCCTCAAACCCTCCAAAACACCAAAACCCAAGTTCTTGCAAAAACAGGGCAAGTTTTGCAGTTTCACTTCCATCTTCATATTGCCTCGTGCGTTTTGTCCCAAACCTCTTCCAACACACTCCATACAACATACCTAAGCTATCCCAACCATTCCCAAGTCATTGTAACTCCATTTACACACTTCACCATTTTCAAATTCTGACTTTACAGGTTGAGTTCTACAAGCATATTCAAGCTATTTCAAAGCAAGCCAAGCATTGGGGAAGGTCAAGGGAACATCAAGCAAGCTCAAAAGAACCTCAAACCTCACTTAAAGTTGCTGCATTGCCATACTCGAGCTTGACTGAAATAGGTAAATTTCAAACTTCTATCTCTCTATTTAGGAATCATTAGGCTTAGGTTTGTGAATAAAAAATGTAGTCCTCATTGCCCTTGAGCTGCACATATGCATAAAATTCATTTATGTTAACTGAGCTAGGAGTATTTGATGTTTGAACTTTCTGAAAAAATTAGGTCAAGATTTAGGGCCAATGAAATTCTCTCTGGTCTTTGAGAGTTAGATTAAGTTTTTTATATGGTTAGAATCGTGTGATCAAGAGCTATAACTTTCATGTTGCAAGTTTTTGTTTTTAAGCACAAATGCAGGAGATACAAATTTGAACAAGGGCGCGCGTTTTCTTGCCGTCTCAAGGACATGGATGAAGGAATCTGGGCTGGGCCTGGTTTTGGCTTTCTATTTGCACCTCTTAGCTTGCTGTTTACACCCCCTTAGCCCATTTCATTATTTTTTTTTATATTTTTCATTTCTATTTTCATTTCTGACTTTTATTATTTTTTCTAAATATAAAAAATCACTAAAAGTATTTTCTTAAATTTTCACATTTTATTTTATTATTTTTATTATTTTTTGGACATAAAAATAGTTATTAAATAATATATACTTTTATTTTCTTAAAATAAACTTGTAAATATTATAAAAATATTATATATTTTTATTTTTATTATTTATACACTTAAATAATATTTTCTCACACATTTTAATTTTTTAACATTTTTGTATATATTTTATTTATTTTCTTGTACATAAATAAATAATATAATATATATATATTTTCTTAAAACAAAAAACTAGGGTTTTCCACCCTTAATAAAAATAATCATTTTTATTTTTCTTATTTTTAGAACATTAAATAAATTTATTTTACATACATAAAATAAAAATACAAAAAAACATTTTGCATATTTATATTTAATTGCTTATTTAAATAATTTGCTTATTTATTATTTGTACAATGAATTCAATTTGGTTGTAATAGTTGAATTAGGGTTTTATTTTCTTGCAAATATCCCCCTATTCAAACTTGTATCCCCCTCCCCATAATCATATTGTAATAGTTGTAGATTTACTTTTACGCATTTATTGCTTTTATATGCATGATTAGTAAATTAGGGTTTTGTATGATAACCAAAAATTAAAACAAATAGCTTGACTAATGCAAGACAAAAATGCATGAAAAATGACAACACAATGCACACAAGCATCTCTAGGGTTTCACCCACTTGTTGCCTTAAAAATGGCCATGGTATGCATGCTAGGTATCTTGGCAAAACAAACAAAAACAAAAGATCATAGTCCCTCGATGACGCTATCTTGGTTGCCTATAGAAAAATGATCTAGTCCCTCAAAAAACTTGCTAAGATACTTAGCATAATTGCTATCATGGTCATACAATGACCCGCACCTGTCCCGTTTAACATCCAAACACAAGGTTATTTGCCAAATGCAATGGTAAAACAACAATGTCAAAGGGTTAAAAATGTGTAGGAAAGACTTTTGAGTAGGTAGGGTATATGCTCCTAGTTACTTGATCAAACTTGCAACCATCCTTGCTATTTTCAATCTATCACACAATTTCAAAACAATTTCAAAACAATTTCAAAACAATTTCAAAACATTTCCCAAAACAAACTTTCAAACATTGAAACATTTTTCAAAAGACAAACACCTTTGTATATATTCAAACAAGAATCATTACAAAGGTTGCCTAGACAAATGCCTCTTTTCAAAATATTTTCAAAACCACACGCAAAGCACCATTTCAAACAATTGAAAAGCAAAAGCAAGTGATCTAAATAAGTAACTAAGAGCCCATGGAAAACCATGGATGAAAAGGGTGCTAGCACCTTCCCTTTTCATAATCTACCCCCCGAACCCAAGAAAACATCTCAAAGGTCTTTCCTTTGCTTTTTGACCTTTCCTTTGGATAAAATAAAAAGTCGGTGGCGACTCTTGCTAAACTGAAACATTTGCGAACACAAACGCAAAACCTCAAGTCAATTCTCCCACCGCATCACAGAATTGGCGACTCTGCTGGGGATCTAATCTAAAAGTGGGGTTACCTTAGGGTTTAGATCACCTTTACATGCTTATCTTGTTTTCCTTGATTGCTTTACATTTGGTTCTATTGTTTGGGTTTGAATCCTCTACCCAGATTTGGGAAACATTCATAGGTAAATAGCAATACATTGTGGAAACTGTACGGGGTATACCAACATGGTTGAAGCAATAGTTATATTAGTGCGACATATTTGTGGGTACCGGTAGCCTTTGAGTTAATCAAAGAGAATACGGGGTCGCTGAGTGATGTCATGAAGCACTAATGGACTTTTAGAACCTTTACTTGACCAACTTGGCCTTTTTTAGGGGTAGTGAGATGACCAGATTTGGTGCAGTCCGAAGTTGGTAGATACTCGATACTACACTCATTGAGGGTTGTTTTCTTGGAATATTTCAGTCGCCAGTAAAGTGGCTAAACTGAAACAATGAACACATAAAATAATCCAGTGATATTGACCTCCTTAGAACCCGGTTACTATTTATAGGACAGGTTGAGCCAACTAACCTTCAAGAGGGTACTTACCTATGAAACCCCATGCAAGCCTGAAACTAGGAACTTGTGTGATTTCTTTGTACATATATAATTATGCATAACATCATGGACATCATGAAGCATCATATGTGTGATACGGTGGGAAGAGAACTGACTGTTTTTGGAATGTTGGTTCGCGTTTTGCGTTTGTTTTCGCAAAATGTCGCGGTAAGCAAGAGTCGCCACTGTCTTTTATTTTATCCAATAAGGAAAGGAAAAAAGCACAGAAAAATTCCTTTTTCGAGATGTTTCTCGGGTCCGGGGGGTAGATTATAGAAAGGGAAGGTGTTAGCACTATTTCTATCAGTGGTTATCCACCGGATCTTAGGTACTTGCTCAAAGTGTTTTCAAAATTTGCTTTTTCTTTGTGTTTGTGGGTTTGAAGAAGTTTTTTTTTGAAAAGGAGTGTAAGTGCAAAAAGTTTTATTTTGTTTTGGAAGGAGCAAGTACTTAAGAACCATCTACCTACTCGAAAAAGGAATCAACCTGTGCTAATGTCCTTTAGACAATGCTATCCCACTATTGATGAGTAGGTAGCATCGTCGTTGGAGTTTTGAGGGTCAATTCGATTAAGGGATGTGTGGTCACTAAAGCAATGTTAGGACGCCTTAGCGGTAACCCTAATGTCTTAGATCATTTTTCCGAGGCAACCGTTTCGAGGCAACTATGATCTTTGGACAAGAGGGCGACCTCTATAACTTCCTATACTCAATGACCACGTTCGAAGGCAACCAAGTGAGGTGTACCCTAAGAGTGCGCATGTGCGAGTGTGTTATTTTCAGTTATTTTGTCTTTGTACATGTCAATGGTTATCTATGTTGATTTTAGGTTTAACATTCGATCTTGTCATGCATTCCCTATTACCAAACATCTAACAGTATATAAGTTGCGGAAATTAAATTGCGGAAATTAAATCTAACTATTACAAGGCGTCGGGTATTTACATCGCCAAAAGCAACCCTTGAATTTAAAATGCGGAAAATAAATAAAGCGGTAAAATAATCAAAGTCCTATTTAAGCTATTACATTCTGGGAAACAATTACAATAATATGATAAAATGAATCGCGTGCGGAAAATTAAATCGAATGCGAATTTTTTAGTGTTTTGACCCTTTTTGAAAGAAAGTGATTTTTTTGTTATTTTTGGATTAAAAGAAATTAAATTTAAGTTAATTATTAAATTAAATAATCTAATTAGTTAATTAATTAAAATAATATTTTTTTGATTTTTGATATTTAAAGAAATAAAATAAATTTGATTAAAGTTAGTAAAACCTAATTATCTACATTAATTTTAATTATTGCAAAATATTAAAAGTTATACCTAATTAAAACTAAATTAATTGAATTAATATTTATTTACAAAAATAAAGTGCTGAATTTAATTTTAATAAATAAAATATATTTTTGGTTTTTGATTTTATGAGGAAAAAGTTTAATTGGTTAGTTTAAATAATAAAAATAATTAATCAAACAATTAAATAAAATGAATAAAAGAAATAGAGAGAAAAAGAAATAACCAAGGGGGTTTGGGCCCAGATCAGGGGTGAGATTAGCAGTTTTCAAGGCCCAATAGTGCAAGCCTCGTTGACTTTAATGATTCTCCACGCGCACGTTGACTTGAGTGTATGATGGTCTTTCATTCTGGACCACCAGATCTGGCCTGGGGCCATCTGGCAGATGATTGGATGATGATGCATGGTAAACCACACGCCTGGCTTTGCATTGGAACACCTGGGAGAAAAATACAACAAATATGTTAGGGACCTGGGATTCGAACTCAGGTCCTATTGGATTTTGAACAACGCCCTTGCCACTACACCACTGCCTCTCAATTGTTAATAGAATACACATTAAAGATAATATACAAAAACGCGTAACTATGCTGGAATAAAAAAAACAAAGCGCGAAAATTTGAATGGAGCAATTGGATGGGGACAAGTTGTCGTCCCTGTCCTTGGATTTATACAGAGATTACATGCGGATTTGAATCTGCAGCAAAAGGCGTAGGTTGATTCAATAATCCTTCTCAGGCCATATAAATGAAAGGTGGTGCCATGGATGAACTCGTCTCTTCATCCCGGTCTCAACCATGTCCATTAATAAGCTTAATTTAACCTACATCAAAAACCCCTAAAACAAATCTAGGAAACCCTACAATGGCGTTTTGGATTATAGAACAGATAAATGCAATCAAATAATATGGAAGGCATGGAAATTGTTTGGTGATTGCAAATATGCCATTAGTTTCCTGTAATGATGCGTAAATCTTGAAACACGAAAGCAAGTTCAGAGGGAGGTCGTGTATCACTTACGGCGCGTTTGAGAGGGTCTGGGAGCTTGCTTTTGATTGCTACTGACTCAGTGAATGTCCAGCAATTGATCCACGTTGAGTTTTGGTTCTGAATTGGCCTCCAAGAAGGATTTCAGTTTCAAGCTTTTTCAAGTTTTTCTCAAGTTTGGTTCTTGTGATTTTGCAGCCTCCAACCTCTCAAACTCGTGCCTTTTGCTTGTATATGTAACATGGAGTTAATTAGGTTAACTTTCTTGGGCTGAATCCTTATGCATTGATGTTTGGAGATATGATTTGATTCTCCATTGAAAAGCTTCCAAATTGGTCCAAAATCCAATATTTTTGTGCATGAAAAGCTTGATACGGATTTGATCATGTCCATGATGACAATTAAGACCTATAACAATCAAAAAGATCCTAAATGATCAATATTTAGATTTTATTTGATTTAAATTGATTTAAAATGAATTAATTCAATAAAAAATCAAATAAAATAGAAAAATTAATAAATGGACACAAGGCTGAATCTAGGACACGTGTGTAGTGTGAAAAGATCAAATCAAGTGGAAAAGAATGGGCCTATTTGACAAAATTTGAAGTTTTGGGGATAGTTGACTTTTGGCAATTTTGCAAAAATGCCCAACTTCAACAATGCATAACTTCTTCAATTTTGAACTTTTGGAAGTTTTATTACACTTTTTAGAAACCTTGATATGTCCTCTAACCAAACATTTTGGTCTCGTTTTATTTTGATATTCCATGCTCAAGTTATAAGCTTTGGAAAAAAGGTGTTTTTGTTGACTTTCAAAAATGACCTATAATGTCCAAATTTGTAACTTTTTGTGAGTGCATTTCTTGATCTTGGGGTATGAAATTGGATTGTAGGAAATTGAATCCTCTTCAAAATGAGCTTTTGATGGGTCATTTCTCATAATGTATGAGAAAGTTATTCTTGGTCAAAGTTGAGTTGACTTTTCCTACAAAACCCTAATTTAGCAACTTTTGAGTCTTGATGAATTTTGAGCAATCCTTGATGAATCATGATCAACCCTTGATCAAATGATGAAATATCCTTCAAAATGAGAATGTTGACAAAAAATCTTGAGGTTTGACTGTATTTGGGTCACAGTTGACTTTTGCCCTAGCACAGTCAATTTTTGGACCTCATGAGCAATTGACTGAGCAAACTTCCTCTGCAAGGCTTGAAATTTGACATGGATGAACTTGAGAACATATTAGGACATTGGGGAGCACTTGATGTCATTTGTATGCAAGTACCTTGATGCAACATAAAACCCTAATTTGAGGTTGACTGCCTTAGGAGATAGCTTGATTGTCCAACTTTTGAGCAATCTTGAGCAACTTGGAGGTTATTCTTGCAATGTCTTGAGAAATATGGGAGGGCAAATTTTGGGGTACAACAGCTGCCCCTGTTCAATCTTATTAAACCTGAGGATATAGATTGGGTTTCGGGCCTTTCGTGATCCGAAGGTGGAAGATGATTGAACACTAGAGTGCCCAGAAATTTGCACTCGCATGAAGTGGTATCAGCATTGGTGATGCTGTGAATGGGCTTACAGATGCCATTTGGAGACTGTTGATGGGTGGCTTTGAACTTCGACTGGAATACGAATCAGGGAGATCTTATTGTCGATCTGACTGAACCAGAGAAGGTCTTGGATTAACTTTGACTGGATCGGCATCAGAAAAATCTTTAGGAATCGATTTAACTGGACCAGACAAGGTCTTGGAATAACTTCAACTGGATCAGCATCAGAAAAAACTTTAGGAATTGATTTAACTGGACCAGAGAAGGTCTTGGATTAACTTTGACTGGATCGGCATCAGAAAAATCTTTAGGAATCGATTTAACTGGACCAGACAAGGTCTTTGAATAGCTTCAACTGGATCGGCATCAGAAAAATCTTTAGGAATCGATTTAACTGGACCAGAGAAGGTCTTGGATGAACTTTGACTGGATCGGCATCAGAAAAATCTTTAGGAATCGATTTAACTGGACCAGACAAGGTCTTGGATTAACTTTGACTGGATCGGCATCAGAAAAATCTTTAGGAATCGATTTAACTGGACCAGACAAGGTCTTGGATTAAATTTTACTGGATCGGCATCATAAAAATCTTTAGGAATTGATTTAACTGGACCAGACAAGGTCTTTGAATAGCTTCAACTGGATCGGCATCAGAAAAATCTTTAGGAATCGATTTAACTGGACCAGAGAAGGTCTTGGATTAACTTCAACTGGATCGGCATCAGAAAAATCTTTAGGAATCGATTTAACTGCACCAGAGAAGGTCTTGGATGAACTTGACTGGATCGGCATCAGAAAAATCTTTAGGAATCGATTTAACTGGACCAGACAAGGTCTTGGAATAACTTCAACTAGATCGGCATCAGAAAAATCTTTAGGAATCGATTAAACTGGACCAGAGAAGGTCTTGGATGAACTTTGACTGGATCGGCATCAGAAAAATCTTTAGGAATCGATTTAACTAGACCAGACAAGGTCTTGGAATAACTTCAACTGGATCGGCATCAGAAAAATCTTTAGGAATCGATTTCACTGGACCAGAGAAGGTCTTTGACATAGCCGAGAACTTAACTGGATCTTTCCTGAAAGGTAAAGGCCAGTCATATGAAATGCATGATATGGATCAAGCAATGATGTTCTCAACATAAATGAGATTGTATGGTATGATGCATTTACGCATGTATCATGATGTATAGAAATGTAATGTTTTAGCTGGGGAAAATAAATCCCGGATAGCTACTGGAGAGTAGAGTTGAATTCTTCGTTTCCGCTGGGGATGACGAACGGAGATGATTGCAAGAATAAACCTGCAGTAGGGGATGAGTCCGTTGGGGAATAAACTGATGAGGAGATTACTCTGTGGGGAAGAGATGCTCTGCTGAGGATTCTACTGATAAACTCCACTGGGGATGGATTACCGTTGCTGGTGATATTGAATCTGTTGAGGATTGAACTCCTGTTTATGAAAGGAAAGAACTTCGCTGGGGAAAATATTTCAGTTGCAATTTGCTGGGGATAACCCTATTAGAATTTTGTGGGGATAATCCTCTGAATTCTGCTAAGAATGATCCTTTGAACTCGACTGGGGAGATTTATTTTTGTACTCCGCTGGGGATAGACTTCCAGAGTCTACTGGGAATGATGCTTCAACTCCGTTGGGGAAGCTTTTTCAGGCTGTGCTGGGCAAATTTTAACTCCACTGGGGGTATCTTGTATTCTGCCGGGAAACATTCTTACACTCTGTTGGGGAATATTGAGACTGCCGGGGATATTAAGCCTTTTTAGTACTGATGGTAGATCAACTCTGCTTGGGGAAAGCATTGCTGATTCGTTCACAGTTGCAAGTATCAGCCGGGAGAGCTATCATTACTTTCTTACTCCGCGGGGAGTGAAGGTATCTTAGCCAAATTCTTCAGCTGAATCTACCTTGGTACCTGGTGGACAGAGCAACTGTACAGTTCGGACAATTCTCATTTGCCCCTGTTTCTGATATTACCTGTAATCGTCTTTTGTTTCGCATGTAAATATTTACGAGCAGCAATTAATGTCAAATGCATATATCAAAAATGAACATTGGACGTTCTTTGCAAATCAAAACAGATAAAGGAAAAACAGTATGAAATTTCTTTGAAAATGAATTTGTATTGATTTTGAAGTTTGGCCTGTAAATAGGCGTTTTTGTACAAGAGGCTGACGTCCTAGTAAGAGAACGCCTCCGAATAGATAGAATTTACACAATTTATGAAAACTAAACAAAACAGCTATGTGAATAATCCCACTGGGTTCCAACTCTGCTATTGCCTTTATATCCTCTAGCATCTCATCACTTTGCTACTGGTTGAAGATGAATCAGATTGATCAGTGTCGTCCGAGCTTGATAGTCGATACCGAAGTCTGGATGCAAGGTGATCCAATGAGACATAGTATTACGCTTATCCCCAATTTTTTCCTGGATCACCCTTTCGGGTTTTCAGTCCACCGGGATACCCTTTTTTGCCCAAGCTGCCTTTTCAGGTTTTCGACTTGCCGGGTGTACTGTTTTTTTTCTTCATTTTCATCCCTTATTTTTGCCTGAACCCTTTTGGTTCGCCGAGAAGCCCTTATATTTGCCTAGTCCAGTCAACCTAGCGGGTGTTTGATTATGCGTAGTATCTTTTCACTATGTCTGCATTGACGGGGTGAGGAAGTTCGTCACCGTCCATGTTGGCTAGAAACATAGCTCCGCCTGAGAAAATGTTCTTAACCACAAATGGCCCTTCGTAAGTAGGGATCCATTTTCCCCTGAGATCACCTTGAGGTAGAATAATGCGCTTGATAACGAGGTCCCCAACTTGATACTCTTGTCTTATGACATTCTTGTTAAACGCCTTGATCATCCGCTTTTGGTACGTCTGACCATGACAAATAGTAGTAAGTCTCTTTTCGTCGATTAGATTCAGCTGATCAAGTCGGGTCTGAATCCACTCGTCTTCACTCAAACCTGCATCCTTCATGATTCGGAGAGAGGGTATCTGAACTTCAATGGGCAAGACTGCCTCCATACCATATACCAAGGAATAGGGTGTTGCCCCTGTTGACGTCCGCGCTAAGGTACGGTACCCATGAAGTGCAAATGGTAACATCTCGTGCCAATCTTTGTATGACACTGTCATCTTCTGCACAATCTTCTTAATGTTCTTATTAGCCGCTTCTACAGTCCCATTCATCTTTGGCCGGTAGGGAGAAGAGTTATGATGCTGTATTCTGAATTGCTCACAGAGCTCGGTGATCATCTTGTTGTTAAGATTGGTACCATTGTCCGTAATGATCCTCTCTGGTACCCCATATCGACAGATCAGATTGTGCCGAATGAACCGTGCCACGACGTTCTTGGTTACAGTAACAAAAAAAGCTGCTCCAACCCACTTCGTGAAGTAATCAATTGCTACCAAGATGAAACGATGCCCGTTGGATGTTGTAGGTTTGATCTCGCCGATCATATCAATGCCCCACATTGCAAAAGGCCAAGGTGTTGTCAAGACGTTCAGAGGGACTAGAGGTATGTGTACCTTATCAGCATAGAATTGACACTTGTGACATGTCCGAGAATGCTGATAACAGTCAGCTTCCATTGTGGACCAATAATATCCTTCCCGAAGGATTTTCTTTGCCATGGTGTGTCCACTGGAATGAGTTCCGAAAGCACCTTCATGTAACTCTGCCGTGATCCTTTCTGCTTCATTCTTATCCACAAAACGCAGTAAGGTCGAATCATGGTTGCGCTTGTAAAGGATACCATTGCTGATGAAGAACTTCGCCGCGAACCTCCTCAAAAACTTCTTGTCATTAACAGATGCACCCTCGGGGTACTCCTGAGCCTCAAGATACCTCTTTACCTCATGAAACCAGGGTTTATCCGCTACCTCTTCAGTATCAATATCACAGCAATGTGCAGGTTCGTCCAATCTTTCAATGATGATCCGGGGAGCCTCGTTATCCCAATTGACCTTGAACATGGAAGACATCGTAGCTAGCGCGTTCGCCAACTGATTCTCCTCTCTAGGGAAGTGTTCAAAGGTTATCTCTTCGAAATGGGGAAGCAACGTCAACAGATACTCCTTGTAAGGAATAAGATTCGAATGTTTCGTATCCCACTCGCCTTTGATCTGACTGATCACAAGAGCGGAATCTCCGAAGACACTTAGAAACTTAATCCTTAGGTCAATGGCTGCTCGAAGACCCATGATACACGCTTCATTCTCCGCCATATTGTTGGTGCAGTTGAAACATAGTCGGGCGGTGAACGGAGTATGAGAGCCTTTAGGAGATATGATTACAGTGCCAATGCCATTGCCCAAAGCGTTCGAAGCTCCATCAAAATACATAGACCATCGGGATCCTTCCTCAGGTCCTTCATCCAGTCCAGGTGTTTCACAGTCAGTCACCAACATGATATTCTCGTCCAGAAATTCGAAGTTCATAGACTGGTAATCATCCGCTGCCTGATGTGCCAAATGGTCTGCCAACACACTTCCCTTGATTGCCTTTTTGGTCGTATATTGGATGTCATACTCAGTCAAGATCATCTGCCATCTTGTTATTCTTCTGGACAAGGCAGGCTTCTCGAAGATATACTTGATTGGATCCATCTTTGATATCAACAGAGTAGTGTGAGTCAACATATACTGTCTCATCCGGCGAGCATCCCATTCCAAAGCGTGGCAAGTTTTCTCGAGCAACAAGTATCAGGTCTCGCAGTCGGTAAACTTTTTACTAAGGTAATAAATAGCATGCTCTTTTCGGCCAGACTCGTCATGTTGACCCAGCACACACCCCATTGAGTTGTCGAGTACTGTCAAGTATAAGATTAAGGGTCTCCCTTCAACTGGAGGCATCAGAATAGGTGGCTCTTGGAGATACTCTTTGATCCTTTCGAAAGCGGCCTGACATTCATCGTTCCAACGTACTACTTGATCTTTCTTCAGCAACTTGAAGATTGGTTCACAAGTAGCAGTCAGGTTCGAGATGAATTGGGCAATGTAGTTCAGACGTCCCAAAAAGCCTCTGACTTCTTTCTCTGTTCTGGGAGCAGGCATATCTTGTATGGCCTTCACTTTTGCTGGATCTACTTGAATACCTTTATCACTTACGACGAAACCCAACAGCTTACCAGATCTCACCCCGAAGGTGCACTTATTCGGGTTTAACCTCAGCTTGTACAACTTCAGCCTGTCAAACAGCTTCTGTAGATGATCAAGGTGTTCCTCTTGAGTTTGAGACCTTGAAATCATATCATCGATGTATACTTTGATCTCATGATGGATCATGTCATGAAACAAAGCAACCATGGCACGCTGATACGTTGCCCCAGCATTCTTCAATCCCAAGGGCATGACCTTGTAGCAAAAGGTACCCCACTGAGTAACAAAATTTGTCTTCTCTATGTCTTCGGGAGCCATTTTAATCTGATTATAACCGGAGAAACCATCCATAAAGGAGAAGACTTTATGCTGAGCAGTGTTGTCAACCAGAACGTAAATATGAGGTAGAGGGAAATCATCCTTGGGGCTTGCCCTGTTCAGATCCCTATAGTCAACACACATTCGAACCTTACCATCCTTCTTCGGCACAGGAACCACATTGTCCACCTATTGAGGGTAAGAAGTAACTGCTAGAAAACCGGCATCAAACTGTTTCATCACTTCAGCCTTGATTTTCTCAGACATCTCTGGGTGCATTCGGCGGACCTTCTGTTTCACTGGAGGACAGTCTTCCTTAGTAGGAAGGCGATGAACCACAATGTCAGTATCCAACCCAGGCATATCTTCGTAAGACCAAGCAAAGATCTCAACATAGTCATGTAGCATCTGAATCAACCGTTGCTTCATACTAAGCTCCAGATTTACACCGATCTTAACTTCTTTCTTGTCTATCTTTGTACCCAGATTCACTGATTCCACCGGCTCTTCATGCGGCTGAATAACCCTCTCTTCTTGGAGTAACATTCTTGCAAGTTCACCAGGAACTTCGCAATCATCTTCACCTTCGTCTTCGGCTAAGTTGATTGGATTTTCGATGTCATAACTGGCAGTAGTAGAGTCGTTACCAGTGAGATCCAGAGTGGATGTGGACCTATATATGTGAGTGTGTGTAAAATAGTTGTTTTGCAATATATAATAAAAGAAAAACAAGGAGCGCAAGATTTTAAATGCAAGAAACGTCCAATGCTTTTATTAATGATATGTGAAAATGACACACATAAAGCCCTCACAAATGAAGCCACAATGCCCCGGGTAAGACACCGGGCCGTAAAGTTTAACACATTGTGTGTTACCTATTCAAAACAAAAGTTTCATTACTGGGTAACAAAAGAGATAGGGATGAATTCCTTTGCTCTCCAGTTGCTTGGTCCACCGTCGGTCGTAGGATAGATCCAGTTGTCGAACTCAGACTCTTCCAAATCGTCTTCAATGGCATTCACTCCCGAGTTGCTGATGAACACGGGAGGTCTTCTGATTCGTGCATTCCGAACAGCCCTTTGAGCTTCTACAGTGAAACCCAAACCAAACTTGTTAGTCTTCTGCGTAAAATCAGGGAGTCGGCCCCAATTTGCACACCCACCTTTCTCAACAACAGCCCAGGCATCCTTGAGGGAAGCCATCTTCATAGGAGAATCTTCAACAATAGTCTCAGCTAACGCCAATGTCTGGGGAACCTCTTCAAAATGATGAAATGGGGTCTCAATGAACTCCCCATCCATCTCTACGTATCGGAAAGAGTTAAGGTGGCTAACCATGTACTCTTCCTCTCCTTGCACTATCACAATCTTCCCTTTGACCGGGTACTTTAGCTTCTGGTGGAGCGTTGAGGTTACGGCCCCGACTTTGTGGATCCATGGACGACCCAGAAAACAAGAATAAGATGGGCAAATGTCCATCACATAGAATGTAGAATTGAAAACCTAAGAACCAACCTTGATCGGGATATCAACTTCTCCGTTCACCATCCTCTTAGACCCATCAAAGGCCCTAACGACAATGTTGCTTGGTTTCAACTCTAACCATTCACAGTCTAACCGGTCTAGAGCTTTCTTAGGCAGAACATTCAATGAGAAACCGGTATCCACCAATACGTGAGAAAGAGTAGTGCCCCTACATTCAATGGAGACATGCAGGGCATCGTTGTGATTCTTCCCTTTAGCAGTCAAGTCAGTGTCAGAGAAACCCAACCCATTATCAGCATTCAGATTGGCCATGCAATCTGTAAACTGATCAGCTGACGTCTCTTGTGGTACGTGTGCAGTCTTCAAGAAAGTAATCAGAGCCTTGACATGGGCTTCTGAGCATAGCAATAGTGACAACATAGAAATCTTGGACGGGGTTTGCCCCAGCTATTCAACTACATTGTAGTCACTCTTTTTTATGATCTTCAGAATCTCTTCCATCTCTTGTTTAGAAGCTTCAACAGTAATCATCTTTGGCGCCTCCGTCTGGGCAGGCTCACTGGTGGTCCCTTTGCCCTGAGCATTAGATGACTCGGAGACAGGGGTAAGAATAGGAACTTGCACAGGAATAGTAACAGGTACACTGGCAGGTGTAATGACAACAGGTTTTCGGACAGTTGGTGGAGAGATATCAGGTGAGAAAAGTCTTCCGCTGCGGGTGAATTTAGAAGGTCCAACAATATTACTGATGTCAGTATCAGCATCCAACTCTGTCTTAACTCCATGAAAATAAACATCGGCCACGTAATGCTAAGGGACAGCTTTATCAGAGGTATAGGGGATGGGCCCCGGAACAGTGATGATCACAGGTGCGATTCTTGGAACAGATGTAATTCTGACGGGATTCCTCGAGGGAGCCTTGGAAGAATTGTCGAAAATGGTAATGATGGCAACTTCTTCAGTATGAACTAAAGGAACAATAGTCTTCTCAAACAGGATTTCTTTACTATCCATCAGGCGTTGGACGCCTGATTTCAAAAGATGGCAACCGGTAGGTAGAACAGAACACATACGGCAACCTTCGTCACATCCCGGAAATAAACCGGCTAGCAAAAGGTTCTTCTTTACAGTCATCAAAGGGGTAACAATGTTGTTCACAGAAATCACAAACGAGTCTTCATCTATAGCATTCACTTCATGCTTGGGCATAGGAGCAGTCACAACATTAGGTCTTTCGGACGCCTCGAACTCAATCTCCTTGGCATCAATTAAGTCCTGTATCTTATTCTTCAAAGTCCAACAATCATTTGTATTATGCCCCGGGCTATCTGAGTGATAAGCGCAACAGGCATTAGGGTTATACTTCGGTGATGTTGTATTTGGATTCTTCGGGGCTTCCCTTGGAATCACCAGATTGGTTTTCAGTAATTGTGGAAGAATCTGAGACAAAGTCATGCTGAGACGGGTGAATTGCCTTCAAGGTCTCTCGTCCTTTTGTTGATTGTTGTGCTGAGGAGCACCAGCAGGTTTTGAAATAACAACCGCATTAACAGCTTGGCGGCGTTCAGGTCTATTCTGGCTTCTTGAACTGTAGACAGCACTGGACTCTTTCTTAAATGGCTTCTTCTTGGTGCCCGATGAAGCACCCTTTTGTATTTTACCAGCCTTAATACCAGCCTCAATCCTCTCACCGGTCAGAATTAGCTCTGTAAACCCAGACGAGGAACTTCCGATCAGATGGTTGAAAAATGGACCAGACAGGGTCCCCAGAAACATGTCCACGAGCTCCCGATCTGCCAAGGGTGGTTGTACCCTCCCGGCGAGGTCCCTCCACTTCTGAGCATAATCTTTGAATCCTTCACCCGTTCCTATTGACATACCCTGGAGTTGGGTACGCGTGGGAGCGAGGTCAGAGTTGTACTGGTACTGCCTGTAGAAAGCAATAGCCAAATCTTCCCAACTACAGATACTGGCTCCGCCCAACTGGTAGAACCACTCAAGCTGAGTCCCTGAGAGACTGTCTTGAAATAAATGGATCCATAGGTTTTTATCAGCGGTGTACGGCTGAATCTTCCTCACATATGACCGGAGGTGCAGCTTCGGACAAGAAACTCTGTCATACTTAGCAAAGGCTGGTGCCTTGAATTTGTGGGGAATCACTACCCCAGATGATAGACCTAGATCGCCAAAGTCCAGAACCAGCACTTTTTGAACCTCCATAACACTCAACCGGTCTTCCAGTTTCTTGTATCTATCCTCAGCAAGAGGATACTGGTCTTCGTCGAAGTCTGTCTCGTTGTCGGAGACCACAGGGCTAGGAGCCCTCCTTTCCTCTTGACTATCTTTCCCTCCAGATGAGGTGGTCAAATCAACTTCATTCTATAGCTTGTTTCCAAACCTGTGACCTGTGTTAAACAGGATTGTCCTCTTCTTCTTCTTCTTCTTCTCTTTCAGAATCAGGGTCTTCAGATCTTGCTGACCCTTAGCTAGATTCATGAACAGCTCTTGGAATTGGGCATTCTGGGCCTGTAGGGCCTTGATGGCTTGCTCAGTTGAAGGTTCAGCAGACATGATGAGTGCTGAAATAAACAACGAAGAAGATAAGAGACATGTAATGGGAACTTGTTATGGAGTGCATGGATGAAATGCGTATGACATGATTTCAAAGACAATCGGGAGATTCAAATTTGTAAACCAGAAAAGAAACACACTTTATTAGATAAACTTGAAATTCAAATTGTTCAACTGATGCCCTTAATGCGTTACAAGAAAGGAAATACGAAAAAGTAAATAAAAACTGGAAAGAAAATAATCAAAGGACAATCAGTGCTCCCATGGCCTCTTCTTGTCGGTGTGGACATAGTCATTGAGAATCCGCTCGTTCTCCAGGTGCCTAGTCAACCTCTGAATCTTCTGTTCTTGCTCGTTAAACTTTTCTCGGTAAGCATCCCGTTCTTCTCTCAGTTACATCCAAGACCTTTTTAGTGCCCCAATGTCAGTGGGCATGTAAGGGTGGAGGATGGTCGGAAGAACCCCTTCTTCATTAGAAATTTCAGCAATGATAGGCCGGACGGCTTCATATGGCATACCCAGCTTTTGGGCACGGATACGGACCCATCTGAGATATGGCTCCATTGGCAGAGAAGTCTTTGGGCCCAGCTCGTGTGGATCAGATCTATGAACTCTATCCCAAGCCCTTATGAATCTGCGACGTTGCTCATCGCTATCCCCTTGAAAATCAAAGATGATACTAGGCATTAGCATATCATGGGGTCCTTCTCTTCTGGCACACCCAAACTGACGTAAGGCCAAGCACGGGTTGTAAGAAATTCCTCCATGGGTTCCTATCAGTAGAACATTGGGGTATTCCCCACAGCGATCAATAATAGCCACCTCTTCCATACCCTTGAGAGTCCAGATGATGTCATTATGAGAGAGAGACATAACCCTATAAGCCCAGCCCATGCCTTCTTTGTTCTTCAGCACTGATTTAGGGAGGTGTGAAATAAACCACCTCGCCAATAACGGGGCACAACACATCAAGGTTCCCCGCTTTCGGGCAGTACGAGCATAAAGCTGATGGAGAATGTCACCCAGGAGAGTGGGTACAGGATTGCGAGAGATGAAGATTTTCACTGCATTCACATCAACAAAGGAGTCAGAGTTCAGGAACAATACCAAGCCATATATCAACAGAACCAGAATATCCTCGAATGCCTTGAAGTCCAGACTATCCCATAAATAGTTAGCCTTACCAACCAAAAACTTAGTCAGAAAGCCCTTTGCTCCACTTCTAGTCTCCCAATTAGCCATTACCTCATCTTTGGTCATATGAAGGGCTGCAGCAATCTCTTTGGGTCTCAGAATTTTCTCCCAACCAGTAAACGGGGTCTGCTCCAGAATAGAGATACCGAGCAGATCAGAGAACTCTCCTAAGGTGGGAACCAACTGGTAGTCTTGAAAAGTAAAGCAATGGTACAGTGGATCATAGAATTGGACCAGGACACTCATCATCTGCTCGTCCAATTTGGAGGTGACCAAACTGAGAAGATAACCATGTCTCCTGAGGGAGGAAGTAGTATCATGCATCTTTGCAATCAGTTCTTTAAGCATAATGGGAACCTGGACAAAGTTGATCCGGATGGTATTCCTACGCATAGGCATCATGATGACCTACAAAACAGAACAAAGATGAATCTCTCCTGTCTTTGAAATAGGTTAGTCCAATGCAAGATGTATGCAATGTTATGATGTCATGATGTCATGATAGAAAGCACACCACAAGTATCCACAAATAGCAAACATGGTAAAGGCACACAAGTCACACAGTGAGCCCTTAGATTTCAGGCTGACAAAGAGCTTAGGTACTACCCTCTTTCCGTTCACTTGGTTTAAACCTGTCCTAAAAGTAGTAACCGGGTTCTAGAGGATCTCAATATCACTGACTACCCTCAATCGGTCATAATTCCAGTTTAGCAACCTTTTCTTGCGGCCGGAATCATCGCGAGAGTTTAGTCTCAATGAGTGTAGCATACTGCTACTATTCTATGGCCAAGTTGGTCAATTTAAAGGTTCTAAGGTCAGTTGGTGCTTAATGACCCCTTAGATGACCCATATTCTCCTCGTTGCACCATAAGGGATATCGATACATACTAAAGTGCCACACCAACGTACCTACTACTTCAACCGTATCGGTCTACGCCGTACAGTTCCCTCACAGTTTATTGCTACTTACCTATAGGGAATCCCCCAGATCCGGGTTAGGATCTATAGTAACTCCGATAGAAGCCCACAAAGATAAATCATACAAAGCAAACAATTGAAAACACAATGATCTAATCTTAAGGTACACCCCACTTATTAATATTCCCCAGCAAAGTCGCCAGTTCTGTGATACGGTGGGAAGAGAACTGACTGTTTTTGGAATGCTGGTTCGTGTTTTGCATTTGTTTTCGCAAAATGTCGAGGTAAGCAAGAGTCGCCACCATCTTTTATTTTATCCAACAAGGAAAGGAAAAAAGCATATAAAAATTCCTTTTTCGAGATGTTTCTCAGGTCCGGGGGGTAGATTATAGAAAGGGAAGGTGTTAACACCCTTTCTATCCGTGGTTATCCACGGGCTCTTAGGTACTTGCTCAAAGTGTTTTCAAAATTTTCTTTTTCTTTGTGTTTGTGGGTTTGAAGAAGTTTTTGTTTTGAAAAGGAGTGTAAGTGCAAAAAGTTTTATTTTGTTTTGGAAGGAGCAAGTACTTAAGAACCATCTACCTACTCGAAAAAGGAATCAACATGTGCTAATGTCCTTTATACAATGCTATCCCACTATTGATGAGTAGGCAGCATCGTCGTTGGAGTTTTAAGGATCAATTCTATTAAGGGACGTGTGGTCACTAAAGCAATGTTAGGACGCCTTAGCGGTAACCCTAATGTCTTAGATCATTTTTCTGAGGCAACCATTTTGAGGCAACTATGATCTTTGGACAAGAGGGAGACCTCTAAAACTTCCTATACTCAATGACCACGTTCGAAGGCAACCAAGTGAGGTGTACCCTAAGAGTGCGCATGTGCGAGTGTGTTATTTTCAGTTAATTTGTCTTTGTACATGTCAATGGTTATCTATGTTGATTTTAGGTTTAACATTCGATCTTGTCATGCATTCCCTATTACCAAACATCTAACAGTTTATAAGTTGCGGAAATTAAATCTAACTATTACAAGGCGTCGGGTATTTACATCGCCAAAAGCAACCCTTGAATTTAAAATGCGAAAAATAAATAAAGCGATAAAATAATCAAAGTCCTATTTAAGCTATTACATTCCGGGAAACAATTACAATAATATGATAAAATGAATCACGTGCGGAAAATTAAATCGAATGCGAATTTTTTAGGGTTTTGAGCCTTTTTGAAAGAAAGTGATTTTTTTGTTATTTTTGGATTAAAAGAAATTAAATTTAAGTTAATTATTAAATTAAATAATCTAATTAGTTAATTAATGAAAATAATATTTTTTGGATTTTTGATATTTAAAGAAATAAAATAAATTTGATTAAAGTTAGTAAAACCTAATTATCTACATTAATTTTAATTATTGCAAAATATTAAAAGTTATACCTAATTAAAACTAAATTAATTGAATTAATATTTATTTACAAAAATAAAGTGCTGAATTTAATTTTAATAAATAAAATATATTTTTGGTTTTTGATTTTATGAGGAAAAAGTTTAATCGGTTAGTTTAAATAATAAAAATAATTAATCAAACAATTAAATAAAATGAATAACAGAAATAGAAAGAAAAAGAAATAACCAAGGGGGTTTGGGCCCAGATCAGGGGTGAGATTAGCAGTTTTCAAGGCCCAATAGTGCAAGCCTCGTTGACTTTGCTGATTCTCCACGTGCACGTTGACTTGAGTGTATGATGGTCTTTCATTCTGGACCACCAGATCTGGCCTGGGGCCATCTGGAAGATGATTGGATGATGATGCATGGTAAACCACACGCCTGGCTTTGCATTGGAACACCTGGGAGAAAAATACAACAAATATGTTGGGGACCTGGGATTCGAACCCAGGTCCTATTGGATTTTGAACAACGCCCTTGCCACTACACCACTGCCTCTCAATTGTTAATAGAATACACATTAAAGATAATATACAAAAACGCGTAACTATGCTGGAATAAAAAAAACAAAGCGCAGAAATTTGAATGGAGCTATTGGATGGGGACACGTTGTCGTCCCTGTCCTTGGATTTATACAGAGATTACCTACGGATTTGAATCCGCAGCAAAAGGCGTAGGTTGATTCAATAATCCTTCTCAGGCCATATAAATGAAAGGTGATGCCATGGATGAACTCGTCTCTTCATCCCGGTCTCAACCATGTCCATTAATAAGCCTAATTTCACCTTCATTAAAAACCCCTAAAACAAACCTAGGAAACCCTACAATGGCGTTTTGGATTATAGAACAGATAAATGCAATCAAATAATATGGAAGGCATGGAAATTGTTTGGTGATTGCAAATATGCCATTAGTTTCCTGTAATGATGCGTAAATCTTGAAACACGAAAGCAAGTTCAGAGGGAGGTCGTGTATCACTTACAACGCGTTTGAGAGGGTCTGGGAGCTTGCTTTTGATTGCTACTGACTCAGTGAATGCCCAGCAATTGATCCACCTTGAGTTTTTGTTCTGAATTGGCGTCCAAGAAGGATTTCAGTTTCAAGCTTTTTCAAGTTTTTCTCAAGTTTGGTTCTTGTGATTTTGCAGCCTCCAGCCTCTCAAACTCGTGCCTTTTGCTTGTATATGTAACATGGAGTGAATTAGGTTAACTTTCTTGGGCTGAATCCTTATGCATTGATGTTTGGAGATATGATTTGATTCTCCATTGAAAAGCTTCCAAATTGGTCCAAAATCTAATATTTTTGTGCATGAAAATCTTGATACGGATTTGATCATGTCCATGATGACAATTAAGACCTATAACAATCAAAAAGATCCTAAATGATCAATATTTAGATTTTATTTGATTTAAATTGATTTAAAATGAATTAATTCAATAAAAATCAAATAAAATAGAAAAATTAATAAATGGACACAAGGATTAAGCTAGGACACGTGTGTAGTGTGACAAGATCAAATCAAGTGGAAAAGAATAGGCCCATTTTACAAAATTTGAGGTTTTGGGGATAGTGGACTTTTGGCATATTTGCAAAAATGCCCAACTTCAACAATGCATAACTTCTTCAATTTTGAACTTTTGGAAGTGTTCTTTGACTTTTTAGAAACCTTGAGATGTCCTATAACTAACCCTTTCGGTATCTTTGCATTTTGATATTCCATGCTCAAGTTATAAGCTTTGGAAAAAAAGGTGTTTTTGTTGACTTTCAAAAATGACTTATAATGTCCAAATTTGTAACTTTTTGTGAGTGCATTTCTTGACCTTGGGGTATGAAGATGGATTGTAGGAAATTGCATCCTCTTCAAAATTAGATTTTGATGGGTCATTTCTCATAAAGTATGAGAAAGTTATGCTTGGTCAAAGTTGAGTTGACTCTTCCTACAAAACCCTAATTTAGCAACTTTTGAGTCTTGATGAATTTTGAGCAATCCTTGATGAATCATGACCAACCCTTGATAAAATGATGAAATATCCTTCAAAATGAGAATGTTGACAAAAAATATTGAGGTTTGACTGTATTTGGGTCACAGTTGACTTTTGCCCTAGCACAGTCGATTTTTGGACCTCTTGAGCAATTGACTGAGCAAACTTCCTCAGCAAGGCTTGAAATTTGACATGGATGAACTTGAGAACATATTAGGAAATTGGGGATCACTTGAGGTCATTTGGATGCAAGGACCTTGATGCAACACAAAACCCTAATTTGAGGTTGACTGCCTTAGGAGATAGCTTGACTGTCCAACTTTTGAGCAATCTTGAGCAACTTGGAGGTTATTCTTTCAATGTCTTGAGAAATATGGGAGGGAAAATTTTGGGGTACAACAATATGCATCCACTAACCATTTCAAGGATTTGGATCTTCATCTTTGTTCCTGTTTTGTAGGTAATGGATTCACTCCACAGAAAAACTATTCAGGTCAACCTTGTGAGAGTTCCTCCTCAACTCAAGAAGCTTGCTTCTAAGATTCCAGAGTATTCTCCATTCACCGAGAGGCATGGTCGTCTTCTCAACTTAGTCAACACCAACACTGAGGAAGACATGGTGAAAGTTCTCTTCCAGTTCTTTGACCCCCCTACACCACTGCTTCACATTTCCTGATTACCAGCTTGTGCCTACTTTGGAGGAATTTTCTCAACTCCTGAGGATTCCTATTCTCCATCAACTACCCTACAACGGTACGGAAAGAGATCCAAAGCATGAAGATGTTGCTCAAGCCCTACACTTGCAACCATCTGATGTCAAAGGTCATTGGGAAACCAGAAGTGGTATCAAGGGTTTCTTGTCAAAGTTTATGTTTGAGAAAGCTCAAGAATGTTGGGATTCATTGGACTTACAAGATTTTGAGGAGATTGTGGCTCTTCTCATCTATGGGTTGGTTTTGTTCTTAAACCCTGACCAACTTATAGATGTCAATGTTGTCAAAATCTTCATGGCTTGCAACCCGGTGCCTACTTTACTTAGGGATATCCTCCACTCATTTCACACTCGAACAATGAGAAAAAGAGGTGTTCTCATGTGCTGTACTCCTCTACTGGCAAGATGGTTTATTTCTCATCTTCCCCAATCAGTCTTGAAGAATGAGCAAGGCTTGAGGTGGTCACAACGGTTGATGACCCTTACACATTCAGATGTTCATTGGTGTTCTCGATCCAGAGAAAATGTCATCATCATTGATCGTTGTGGGGAATTCCATAATGTCCCTCTACTTGGCATTAGGGGAGGCATTACCTACAACCCTTGCTTGGCTCTGAGATAGTTTGGGTATGCCCGAAGGGATGACCCACATGACATGCTGATTCTAGACTTGGTTTTTGACTTCGACAATGACGATCAAGGAATTCGACAAAGGTTTATCCGAGCTTGGAGGATGCCCAACAAGGTGGACAGTAAGACCTTGGGACACAAGAATTCCATCCCCCTTGAGCCTTACCTCAAGTGGGTACGAACCCGCGCCCAAAGTCTTATGATGCCTTACCCCTACATACTTCCTATGATCAAAGAGCCTGTTATGGAAGGAGAGGTTCCATACACCCTCCTATATCCTGACATGCCAACATCACTGGAAGATTTACAAAGGAGTTGGATACAGCTCAAGGGAGAGCGCGATACGTTTGAAGCCCAATTCTACGCCAGTGAGAAGAAGGTTTTGGAACTTACTCATCAACTTCCTGAAGAGCAGACTCTCAACACCTACATTGCACCAAAGAGGATGCGCAACGTCTTTTTACATTAGAATTTTGTATTATTTTTCCCATGGGGCATTTATGTACTAACAAATTCTATCTTATTAATATGACGTGTGTTCCTTTTTGTTTAAAAAAAATTTGAATTTCTGAATCCTTGAATGCATTACATGAATACATCTCACTCATCATATGCATAAGAAGGTCTTCACACTAGGTTTCCTTATCTCTCTGCTGTTTATTTCAGCAAGATGGATATAGAGCAGACGGTCAAAGACTTACAAGCGCAGAATTCACAGTTCCAGCAACTACTCATGACCCTGGACAAGAGGCGGGAGGACCTCAAAACTTTACTGGAAAAGGAAAAGGAGAAAAAGAAAAAGAAAAGAGTTGGTGTGGCTACTTTGGGTAGAAGATTTGAAGGTCAAGCTAGAAGGGTCCTGGATTTCCCCTCAACATCTGATGAAGGGGTAGGAAAGGGAAAGGGAGCTGAAGTGCCCTCCGAGTCTGAGGAAGAAGAAGAAGAAGAGGACGAAGACTATTCTGAGCAGTAGTATCCTCCTGCAGACGACAAGTACAAGAATCTGGAAGAGCGTCTGGAAGCTTTGGAGGTACAAAGAGTGCCTGGGCTGGACTTCGAGGAGCTAGGGTTGGTTTCTGGGATTGTCATTCCCCCTAAGTTTAAGGTGCATATATTTGCTAAATACGATGGTTTGTCTTGTCCAAAGATTCATCTGCGATCTTACGTTAGAAAAATCCAACCGCATTCTTCTGATAAGGACCTATGGGTTCATTTCTTCCAGGACAGTCTTTCGGGGACGCAGTTAGATTGGTTCTACCAGCTAGAGAGGTCTGATGTGCATAATTAGAAGGATTTGGCTGCTGCCTTCTACAGACAGTATCAATATAATGCGGACTTAGCACCAACCCGTACTCAATTACAGAGTACAGGCATGGTCTCCAATGAAGGTTTTAAGGAGTATGCCCAGAAATAGAGAGACTTGGTTGGAAGGGTGCAGCCACCATTATCTGAAAGAGAGCTTGTGGATATGTTTTTGGGGACCCTGTCAGGTCCATTCTTCAATCACCTGATAGAAAGTTCATCTGCGGGGTTCACCGAGTTAATTCTGACTGGTGAAAGAGTTGAAGCCGGAATCAAGAGCGGAAAAATTCAAAAGGATGCATCTGCTTCCGCTGCCATCAAAAAGACTTTTCCAGCAAATAAAGAAGTCTCAGCTGTTTACTCCCAAAGAGGTCAAGGAAGAGTTGAGCGTCGGCCAGCGGTGGGGGCTGTAATAATTCAGAAGTCTGCAACTGATCAACCTCAAAACAATCAACCCAGAACCAACCAAGCAAGGGTGGAAAGGCCTGCACGACAATACACCCGAATAAACATGACTCCCGCTTAGGTTTTACCCCATCTCTTGAAGTTAAACCTTGCCAGTTTGAGGGAGGCCCCTAAAAACCCTAACACTTCGTCACCACACTACCATCCCAATGCCAAGTGTGCTTATCATTCAGACAACCTGGGGCATGACACCAACAATTGTTGGGCCCTCAGGAATAAGATTCAGGATTTAATAGATGCTAAAGAAGTTGAGTTCGATGCCCCTGAAAAGCCGAATGTGATCTCTGCTCCAATGCCAAAACATGGTCACAATGCCCATGTTGTTGAAGAGGATCTTTTTGTTGCTGCTGTTGATGATTTGATGACTCCGCTACCGATAATCAAGATGAATTTGTTGAAGCCTGGGATTTTCCCAGGTTGTAAAGAAGATTGCTACCTTTTTTCCTCCTTACCAACCGACTGTCCGTTGTTGAAGTTAGGCATCCAACGCCTAATGGATAACCAAGAAATCCTTTTTGAAAAGACTCCTATTACACCGACTCCTGTTAATGATGTTTCGATAATTACCATATCCGCCAATATTTCCAATGTCTCCAAAAGACCTGTTAAGATTACATCCGATCCGAAGATTTCACCTTTGAAGATGACCATGTCGGGGCCTATCCCGTACAAGTCCAACAAATCTATACCGTGGAACTATGGGGGAGAGATCTTTTACCACGGTATTAAACAAATTTAATGAATTGAAGAGAGTTCTGATGAAGAGACTTCTGACATTGGAAACATTGTCGGAACGAGTAAAATCACTCGCAGTGGAAGAATTTTCTCTCCGGAGATTCCGCCTCCAAAGGCAATCTTCGGACCCTCATCCGCTCCTAAGGTCACTCCTGTACCGGTCAACATATCTGTAAGAACTCCAGTCAGTGAAGAAGTTGTAACTCATGTGGTTGTCCCCTCTGCTGCTGATGATGAGAGAGGGAAGGGGATCCAAGAAGAGCCTGTCAGGACGAGGGCTCAGCCGTTGATCATCCCTGAAACCTCTCAAAAAGAAATGGAAGAGATTTTGAAAATAATCAAGAAAAGCGATTATAATGTTGTGGAGCAACTGGGGCAAACCCCCTCAAAAATCTCTATGTTGGCCTTGCTGCTTTATTCAGAAGCTCATGCCAAAGCTTTGATCAAATTCTTGAAGATGGCCCATGTGCCCCAGGAAACCTCCGTGGATCAGTTCCAGGAATGTGTAGCTAGCCTAACAGCAGACAATGGTCTAGGATTCTCCGATGCCGATTTAACAATCAAAGGGAGAAAACATAATGATGCTTTGCATGTCTCGGTGGAATGCAGAGGGACTACTCTGGCGCACGTCTTGGTAGACACTGGTTCTTCATTGAATGTCTTGCCGAAGAAGGCATTGGATAGGCTGGATTGTGAAGGTCTAACTTTGAAGCTCAACAACATCATTGTCCGAGCCTTTGATGGTTCTAAACAGATGGTCCACAGGGAGGTGGACATCCCGATTAAAGTGGGAACTGAAACCTTCAATTCCACGTTCTATGTCATGGACATTCGTCCCTCCTATTCTTGCTTGTTGGGAAGACCCTGGATTCATCATGCTGGAGCCGTCACTTCAACTCTGCATCAGAAGCTCAAGTACCCTATCAAGGGGAAAATTGTAACAGTTCACGGTGAAGAGGAATACATGATAAACCATCTTAATTCTTTCTGCTACGTGGAATTGGATGGTGAATTCATCGAAACCCCCTTTCAGCATTTTGAAGAGGTAGCTCAGGAGATTGCGGCATCCAAAACAGTGCCTTTTGTACCCATGATTACCAGGACTCCGCCTCAGATGTCTTCTTTGAAAGATGCAAAGGCTGTGATTGAAGAAGGAGGAAGCACAATCTTGGGGCAACTTACCGATTTTCCTTTCAAGTCTGATAAATTCAGATTGGGTTTCACTTCTTCCGCTCAAAAGGCTGTGCGTCGCTCCCGGGCTGGAGGGCCACCAGTGAAGATCACCCATCATGGAGTCAATGCTTTGGAGGATGGTGAAGAGGATAGCAACCTAGAAGACTGGATTTTCCCTACCGTTGAAGGAGGATTGTGCAATTTGGAGGCAAAGGACTTTGTTCCCATTACTTTCATGAATCAGTAATTTATCTTTCGAACATTTCTGTTGGTTTGTAATAATTTCTAAACAATTCATACACTTTTAACCTTGTGCCTTACCCGGGGTACATAGGTCCATTTGTAAGGGTTTGATTTTTCATCTTCATATGCCATTTTAATGAATCATGGACGTTTTCACATATAAACTTTTGTATTCATTTTTTTTCTTTTTACATTTTATTTGTTTAAAGGTGGCTATCCCTTACATACACCCACACTCACAAATGCAGGTACCCTTCCATTCCGGATTCCATGGGTAACAATTCTGCTATGACCTTCAGTGACTCTGAAGATCTGGTCTATCATGTCGAGTACGAAGGTGATGAAGATTGTGAAGTGCCGGGAGAATTGGCTAGACTGCTACAACATGAAGAAAGGGATATTCTACCACATGAGGAGTTGTTAGAGACAATCAACTTGGGAACTAAGGAAGACAGAAAAGAAATCAGAGTGGGTGCCAACCTGAAGCCAAGTGTTAAGGAGCGCTTAGTTCAATTGTTGAATGAATATGTTGAGATCTTCGCCTGGTCATACGAGGACATGTCATGACTTGATACAGATAATGTGGTTCACCTTCTCCCTACAAGAGAAGACTGTCCACCAGTTAAACAGAAAGTCCTCCGAATGAGGCCCGATATGTCTGAAAAGATCAAAGCTGAAGTGATGAAGCAGTTCAATGTTGGCTTTCTTGTTGTTACCTCCTATCCACAATGGGTTGCTAACATTGTGCCCGTGCCTAAGAAGGACGGCAAAGTCAGAATGTGTGTGGATTATAGAGACTTAAATATGGCTAGCCCTAAAGATGACTTTCCACTACCGCACATTGACATCTTGGTCGACAACACAGCTCAGCACAAGGTATTTTCTTTCATGGATGGATTTTCAGGTTACAACCAGATCAAAATGGCACCTGAAGACATGGAGAAAACTACTTTTGTTACACAATGGGGTACGTTCTGCTATAAAGTGATGCCATTCGGACTGAAGAATGTCGGGGCAACCTATCAACGCGCCATGGTGGCTTTGTTTCATGATATGATACATCATGAGATAGAGGTTTACGTAGACGACATGATAGCCCGATCACATACAGAAGAAGAACACCTCGACCATCTGCAAAAGCTGTTTGTCAGGTTGAAAGAGTACAAGCTCAGACTGAACCCTAACAAGTGCACTTTTAAAGTCAGGTCCGGTAAAATCTTGGGTTTCATCGTCAGCAACAAAGGCATCGAGGTTGATCCATCCAAAGTCAAAGCTATACAAGAAATGCCTTCCCCTCGCACTGAGAAGGAGGTCAGAGGTTTCTTGGGGCGCCTAAACTACATTGCAAGGTTCATTTCTCACCTAACATCTACCTGTGAACCAATCTTCAAGCTGTTGAAGAAAGATCAGGTGGTTAAATGGAATGATGACTGTTAAGTTGCTTTCTGTAGCGATAAAAAATGTAGCGGGGTAAATCGGAGATCGAATTATTGATTAACTCGTCTCACAAAAGCAAGAGTCGCCACCGCGCTTTATTGTTTCCAAGGGAAAAGGGAAAAGAGAGAAATAAAACCCTAAATATGCAATGTAAATAATACTTTTTAAAAGTAATAAAAATACAAGGCGTTTTTGAAAAGAGATCTATGGTTCGGGGGTTGGTTATACAATGGGAAGGTATTAGCACCCAATGTATCTATAGTACTCTATAGGAACCTTTTGAAATATCTGTTTATTGAAATTTATCGTTTGATTAAAAATAAATCGTTTTGGCCGAAAAGGGGTACGGACGGTTTTTTAAAGATACGACGACCTAACGTCGAAGTTTTTGCTTAAAGGGTATAAGTTTTGAAAAGATTGAATACTTGAAGGAAAATTATCCTAAGTTTTAATGAAATGCAAATATTCGCGCGATTAGACTTGAGGACATGAAGTCAACAAATTTATCGTTTTTTCCTTTGGATTTAAACATAAACAGAATAAACAAATAAATATGAAATAAATAAACAGAAAAAATTATTCGGATAATGATTAAATAACAATAGTTAAATGATAGACTAAATGATGTGAATAATGCATTTTTTAGATTCTTGGTTTAATATTAATGAAAAGAAAATGTTTTAATAGTTTTCATTTTTTGCGCTTTTTTTATATGGATAAAAGGAAATGAGAATTAATTAAAGATGACAAAATATTTTTTTAGTTTTACGTCTCTATATCTTTTATATATTTTTTGTATTAGTATTAACTAAAACGAGTGAATTAATTAAATAAAATATTTTTTATTTTTATATGTTTCTAAATTTAATATGTTTTTCTTTTTTAATATAAAGTATTATTTTAATAGTCATTAAATAATTAGACTAAGTTAAAACCTAAAGTTATTAATTTAATCTAAAAAAAAAAGGGGAACTAACAATTATTAAACTAATCTAAAAAAAAAGTCAAATGATCTAAAATCATTTTAATTAAATTACACCCTTATTTTGACTAAGTTTACTAATTATCTAAACTAATAAAACTCTAGAAGAAAAAAAAAACTAAAGAAAATAAATAGGGAAAAGAAAAAAAGTATATAAAAATATGGTAGAGGATAAAGAGTTTATATGGGCCAAAGGGGTTTCTAAAAGGCCTAATCAAAACAGAAAAAAGGGGGTGCGCTAAGCAGTTCATTTGGGTTTTGGCAATTACGGGTTGAAGTCCATGTGTTTTACAATTTTGTTTTCTTAGGGTTAAACTTGTTTAGTTTGTAAAAGGGGATTAGGGTTTTGGTTATGTGCAGAGTGGCGCCGCTTGGTTGTTCGTCTTCTTCATCTTCGCGCGTTATCTTGATCGTTCGCTTCTGAAATCTCCTCCTGTCTATGGCCACCACCTTCCAATCTTCTTCTTCCCTCCAAACGAAAATGCCAGAGTTTATGTATTCACGGTAAATTGCTCTATTCGTTAGGTTTTCGTCACAAATGCATGCCTATGTTTTTTATTTGTTGATTCTGACTCTCTATTATTGTTTGTTGGAGGTGTTATGAAAGTAAAAGGGGGAAAAGAAATCGTTACCTAGAGGCGGAGACGGAGGAGGAAGGTTGGACGAGCTAGGAGGCCGGGACGGAGGGAAAGGTGTGTGAGCTTGCTTGGAGACTCCGGTTTGTCTTCTTTGTTGCTTTAGATTTGATGATGACTTGAAAATATTTTGTACGATTTCTTTCCTCTTCTTCTGTCGACCTTGGCTTTGATCCTTCTCTTCTTCTCTTGCTACTGCTACTGTATACTCTGAACGTTTATGTTGCCTATGATGTTGTGTTTCCTTGATGCTATTGTTGCTTTGAGGTTTTTGGTTGCCTAAACATGTTGAAACGGTTTGACCAGTATTGATGCTTTTCTCTTCTTCTCAACTATGCTTCTGTATACTTTTTGTTGCCTATGATGTAACAATCTGAGGTTTGGGTATTTGGTCGTTGGTTTTGATTTTTGGTGATACAGGTTTGGCTCATGACAGTAGATTCCTACTGGTTTTTGTGTTTGGCCATAAGGTTTTGGTTTTGAAATGGTTCTACTGGTTTTTGAAGTGGTTTAATGAGTAGCAGGTTAATGGTTTAGGTTGTGTATGGTTTTTTTGATGAAAATGGTTGGTAGCAAGTTTTGTGGTATTATGCAGTCAGTAGGTTTTTATGCAGCAGGCAGGTTTAGGCCAAGGTTTATGGTTTTGAATGATGCTTGTGATATTGGTTTGAGGGCTCAATCAGGTTAATGAGGTTTAGGCCAAGGTTCAGGACATATTGGTTTTGACAGGTTTGTGGTTCTGATATGGTTTATGCAGTAGCAGGTTTGGGGGACTTGAGGAAAATGGCTTTTGCTTTTTTTTTTTAGTTTTGTGTAGAAAACTCTTGCAGGTTATGAACTGGCTTTTGAAGTGGTTTTCTTGGTATATGACTTTGAGAAAATTTGTATATCTTGACAATTTTTTGAAGGCTTGGGGATAAAATGTCTATATCTCTTTGAAGTGATTTTTTTTACGTTATAACAGTTTTTGGCCTTTAGGTTTTTACGTTGAAGGCTTTGGTATATTTTTAATATATTTGCCTCTGCATACTATACTGTTACATCCAAATGGTAATATTTTTATGCTCCTTTTCTTATTGCCTTGCTGCTGTTCTGTCTGTATTCTAATTCCTGCCTAAGCCAAAACCTGCAAAACCATTTTTCTTTCTCTCTTCTCTCTCTCAAGTACATTGATGCATAAAAATGATGTGTACTGCTTTTTTTTCTGAAATTGCAACAGAGCTGGAATATGATGAAATGGGAAACATATATTGCTTGCATAAAATGTTTTGAACTGCATACTTCTTTATCTACTCTTTGTTACAGCATGCACAGTATGGGAGCCTATTTGTTTTGGCTTCTTCTATGTGGCTGCATAGGTTTACGTTGGCTTTGTTTGTGCTTGCATATGTAATGTTTATGCATATGCTGTGTATATTTTTGAAATATGCATTGGACTTTGAAAAAATGCAATTAATTTTAATTATGCAGTTTTGAACAATAAAATGAATTTGTGCATGTTTCACAATTGTGCATTCATTTATGAAGATAAAAATTCCTCCCTTTTTTGTGAACCGGGAGAAATCCCGTGATTTGCAAAAAAGGGTAAACTGATTCTAGCCGTTGCTTTTAATGATGAACATTAAATAATTTTCTGCTTTTAATTATTTGTTCAATTCTAATTTTCTTTTAATCGTTTTTGCAGGTAAAAATCAAATGAGCAGACAAAAAGGCATTGGATAGAAGATTTAGAATTAGAAAACATTAGATTAGTTTTTTATTTCATTTTTACTTTGTAAAATTACTATTGTAAATTCGTTGTAAATAAATACAGTATTTACACAATAATTGTACAATTAGAAAAAAAAATGAATAAAATTCCAATATTTGCCAATTAATTCCTTCCTTCTCTCTAATCATTTACTTTATCGTTTATAATTCTTTAAATCGTATAATAATTGAAAATAAAATCTCAATTACTTAAATTCAGAATAATAAACAAATAAATAAATATCATTGCTCAATTAATAGTTTCAATTATTTAATTCATTATTCAAAATTTTCTAAATTGTAATAATTAAAAATAGAATTTCAATTATTTAACTTAGAAAGATAAATAATTAAATAACCATTATTGACCAAGTAATGAACTTTTTTTTCAAATATTTATTATATTATTCATAAATCTTTAAATTATGTAATAACTGAAAATAAATTTCAATTATTTAAATTTAAGATAGTGAATAATAAATAAACACTGTCTGAACGATTGATATGCCTCTTTTCTAATATTTATTTTATTATCTATAAATCTTTAAATTATATAACAATTGAAAACAAATTCCAATTATCTAAATTTAAGATAATAAATAATTAATAAACATTGTTTTAGCATGAATCAATTAATAATTTAGTGTTCAAAATAAATAGCTCTCGGCCTGAAAAAAGTTATGAATTTTTTAAAAATCAAAACGCTTGCAATGTAATGATGCAGATAGGAGATGATATCTTAGGTCAAAATTTGGGGTACAACACTTTCAATAAAATCAAGGAGTATTTGCTAGAACCTCATATCTTGATGCCACCCGTCGAAGGAAGGCCGCTAATCATGTATCTGACTGTCTTGGAGAATTCAATTGGGTGCGTACTGGGCCAACATGACGAGTCTGGCCGAAAAGAGCATGCCATTTATTACCTTAGCAAAAAGTTTACCGACTGTGAGACCCGATACTCACTGCTCGAGAAAACTTGCTGCGCTTCGGTATGGGCTGCTCGCCGGCTAAGGCATTATATGTTGACTCATACCACTTTGGTGATCTCTAAGATGGATCCGATCAAGTACATCTATGAGAAACCTGCTTTATCTGGAAGAATAGCAAGATGGCAGATGATCCTCACAGAGTACGACATACAGTACACAACCCAAAAAGCTATAATGGGGAGTGTGCTAGCCGATCATCTATCCCATCAAGCTGTCGAAGATTACCAATCTATGAGGTTCGACTTCCCCGACGAGGATATTATGACTTTGAGCAACATTGAAGAGAAAAGACCGTATGACGGACCTGAACAAGGATCCCTACGGACCCTGTACTTTGATGGTGCCTCCAACGCACTTGGAAACGGTATCGGCGTGGTACTTATCTCTCCAGAAGGTTGCCATACACCTTTCACTGCCAGACTCTACTTCAGCTGCACCAACAACATGGCCGAGTATGAAGCTTGCACTTTGGTCTCAAGGTTGCCATAGACTTGGGAATCAAATCTTTGATTGTATTTGGGGACTCCGCTTTGGTTATCAGTCAGATCAAAGGAGAGTGGGATACTAAACATCCAAACATCATCCCTTACAAAGAACATGTCCTGACGTTGTTACCATATTTCGAGCAAATTACCTTCGAGCACTTCCCGCGAGAAGAAAATCAGCTATCAGATGCTCTAGCTACAATGTCATCCATTGAACGGATGGACGAACCTACACATTGTCACGAGATTAATACCAAAGAAGTAGTGGACCGACCTTGGTTTCAAGAAGTCAAAAGGTATCTCGAAGCACAAGAATACCATGAAGGAGCTTCGGTCAACGACAAAAAGTTCTTGAGGAGATTCTCTGCCAAGTTCTTCCTGAACAATGGTATCCTATACAAGCACAATCATGATTTCATTTTGCTCCGTTGTATGGACAAGGTTGAGGCTGAGAAGATCATGGCTGAACGGCACAATCGTACCTTTGGCACTCACTCAAGCGGACATACAATGGCTAAGAAGATTCTACTGGCAGGCTATTACTGGTCTACCATGGAAGCTGACTGCCATCAACATTCCCGAACATGCCATAAATGCCAAATCTATGCCGACAAGGTACACATACCTCTAGTTCCTCTCAATGTCTTAACAGCTCCTTGGATGTTCGCTATGTGGGGAATCGACATGATTGGAGAGATCAAGCCTACAGCATCCAATGGACATCGCTTCATCCTGGTGGCCATTGACTACTTCACCAAGTGGGTCGAAGCAGCTTCCTTCGCCTCCATTACAAAGAATGTTGTTGCCCGCTTCATCAAGCAGAACCTTATTTGTCGGTACAGTATCTCCGAAAGGATCATCACTGACAACGGTACAAACCTGAACAACACTATGATTACTGCCTTGTGCAAGCAGTTCTAGATTCAACATCACAATTCATCTCCCTATCAGCCAAAGATGAACGGTGATGTCGAAGCTGCGAACAAAAATATCAAGAAGATCATTCAAAAGATGGCAGTCACCTACAAGGACTGGCATGAGATGTTACCGTTTTCTCTGCACGGGTACCGTACCACGTCACGCACTTCAACTGGGGCAACACCCTATTCTTTGGTATACCGCATGGAAGCTATTTTACTATCGAGGTTCAGATTCCCTCCTTGAGAATCATGAAAGATGCTGGTTTGAGTGAAGACGATTGGATTCAGACCCGGCTTGATCAACTTAACTTGATTGACAAAAAGCGACTTACTGCTGTTTTCCACGGTCAGGCGTATCAAAAAAGGATGATCAAGGAATTCAACAAGAAAGTTAGGCGCCAGGTATATCAAGTCGGGGACCTTGTAATCAAGCGGATCATCTTTCCGCAAAGTGATCCCAGGGGAAAATGGACTCCTACTTACGAAGGACCATTTATGATCAAAAACATCTTTTCTGGTGGGGCAATGATCCTGACCACAATGGACGGCCACGACCTACCGCACCCTGCGAATGCAGACATAGTCAAAAGATACTACGCATAAACGACCCGACAAGTCGAAAACCCGAAAGGGCGACTTGGGCAAAAATGGGCATCCCGGTGAATCGAAAACCCGAAAGGGCGGTTCAGGAAAAAATTAGGGATAAATAAAAAAAATTTGTACACCCGGCAAGTTGAAAACCCGAAAGGGCGACTTGGGCAAAAAAAGGGTTTCCCGGTGGACTGAAAACTTGAAAGGGCGGTCCAGGCAAAAGTTAGGGAATTAAAGCGTATGACTATGTCTCGTCGGATCACTTTAAGGAAAATCTCTTCACAGACAAGCTTCGGGCTTCTGATCAACTCAATCATCTTTGGACGAAGCAGCGAATGGACAAGATATCCAGAGTTACGAAGGCTATAGCAGAATGGGAACCCCATGGAATTTTTTACACATAGCCATCTTTCTTTGTATAAGTTTTTCTCAATTTTTACGACAACATTCTCTTACTAGGATGTCTGTCTCCTTTGTACAAAATACTTACACAAAGTTAATACAAAGATACTTCAAAGTGCAGAAAACTATTTGCCTTTTCTCTTTACATTTGTGATTTATTTGAATACGTCCAATGGTTTATTAAATGGGCATATGCATTTGAATATAATCACTGTTTACAAATAAACGAAATGTGAAAGAATAATTACTGACAGGTTGAAAGGATAGGAAAACGTCTTTAGGCTATTCCAAGAGAAATCCCCTGCAGTACATCATCTAGATCACCAGCGGAGCTACAACCTTGGAATACATATCCCCGACGGAGTTATATTTTCAAATTCTTAATTCCCATCAGAGTTAAAACTTCAAACTCCCAATTCCCCGCGGAGTAAAAGACTTTGGGTCATAAATCCCCAGCAAAGATGAAACCTTCTTCCCCAGCGAAGTCAAATTTTCAACTATCAATCCACAGCGGAAACCATTTAGTTTTCCCCAGATTCCCCAACAAGTTGTCTTAAAATCTGAGAATCAACAAGATAACAGTTAACTTTTATCCCCAACCTCCGGATAATTCCCCAGTAGATTGGCATATAACCCAAACTCCTGAACTTTTTCCAAACGGGAATGAGCTTTTTCCCCAGAAAGTCTTAAACTTACTTTCCAGCAGGATAGCTACATCCCAGCAGTATAGCTATTCCCCACAGAATTTTTACTCCCCAACAGAATGAAGATTCTCATTCTTAACTCCACAGTTTGAAGTCCCCCAAGATTCAAATTCCCCTAGCAGATCGAAGATTCTCATTCTCGATTCCCCAGTGAAGTTGTCAGGTTTTTCATTACTCCCAGCATGAATTTGTCAGAATTTTTAATCCCTAGTAGATCGAAGATTCTCATTCTCACTTCTCCGGTGAAGCCCCCAAGGTTTCATTTTCTCAAGGAGATCAAAGTTTCTCATTCTTAATTCTACGCAGAAGCCATCAAAGTCTTCCTTATTCTTCAGCAGATCAAGGTTTTCCTTTATTTGATCCCCAGTAGAGACCATCAGAGTTTCCTTATTCCCCAACCGAGCAAGGATTCCCATGGTGTAATGTCCAACCATAGTCATCAAAGATCTCTGGATTCCCCAAGAAGGTTTCTCAAGCAGACCTGAAGGATCCCTATCCCCAGGAAAGTCGTGAAGGATTCTTACATCCCCATAGAAGTTGTCAAAGTTTTTGATAATTCCCGCGGGTTGCCAAAAATCTTTTATCCCCAATAGTTGTCCAAGGATTTCTCATCCTCAACAATCAAAGATTTTGAATCTCCAGCAGCAGTCAAGGATTTATTTTCCCCGGCAGCAGTCAAAGACTTTTTTATCTCCAACCATCAAGGACTTATTTCCTTAGCAAGACAGCAAATCAGCTTACATGCGCATACATTACATTCATATATCATAAACATTGATAAAACACATTTCATTGCATTATACATTTCATGCAACATAACTTTGTGTTTCAGCTAACATTTTGTCCTTTTCAGGATAAGATTAAAAGCTATCTATTCAAAAATAGAATTAAGAAAATAGCTTAGAGGTGCTCCAGACACGGATGCTATTCTATTGCTTATTCAGATTCAAAGCTCAGAAAACAGCTTAGAGATGCTCCAGACACAGACGCTATTCTATTGATTATTCAGATTCAAAGCTCAGAAAATAGCTTAGAGATGCTCCAGACACGGATGCTATTCTATTGCTTATTCAGATTCAAAGCTCAGAAAACAGCTTAGAGATGCTCCAGACACGGATGCTATTCTATTGCTTATTCAAATTCAAAGCTCAGAAAACAGCTTAGGGATGCTCCAGACACGAATGCTATTATGTCGCTTATTCAAATAAAAGATTCAGACACGGTCCATATGCGCTCCAGACACGGTAGCCAGGCTGTCACTTATTTTGACTTTTTCCCCGGCCCAGAGATGCTCCAGACACGGATGTTATTCTGTCGCTTATTCAGACTCAGGTACATTCCAGATACGGATACCATTCTGATGTTCATTCTCCTGATTTTCAACAAACATTCTTGGATGGCATATTTAAGCCCATCTCCGACAAGATTATGTCACATCTCCAAATGGCATATTTAAGCCCATTCTCTCAACTACATTTTGACGAGTGCAAATTTACGGGCACTCTAGTGTCCAATCATCTTTTACCTTCGAGTCACGAACAGTAAACTCGCCAATCTAACTCTTCAGGTTCAAGAAGATTGAACAGGGGCAGCTGTTGTACCCCAAAATTTTCCCTCTCATTTTATCAAGATTTTCTTCACAAGACTCTTTGGACTCCAGACAGGATTAGGGTTTGCTTTGCTCAAGACATCTTCTTGCACTATTGACCTGAAATTAGGGTTTGAGTTTGCACAGGGATTTTTGGACTTCCAATGCTTAATGTGACTTTCATACTTCATTTTGGACTTAAAATATTGCTCATACCAAGTTTCAAGCCTTAAATCAAATTTTTGCGCAGTCAATTGGACAATTGACCTAGAAATCAGTTGTATTGGGGAAAAAGTCAACTATGGCCAATTTACAGTCAAACCTCATACTTTTTTATCCACATCAACATTATACACTCATATGAACCATTTGATCAAGTTTGGACCACAACTCCTCAAGAAATTTGATCAAATCTTCAAAAGGGCAAAATGGTCATTTTTAGGGTTTTGACTGTAGAAGGGCAATTTCTGATTTTTCACCTAGCCAATGGCAAATTGGGCTCAAGCATGGATTCAAGGACTCAATGGCATCATCTTGACCTAATCAAAAGGTTCAAAAGATCTCAATTGCATTGGATTGACAGATGAATTTTCCAGTCAACTGATCAAAAATCAATTGTATACTGAAAAGTCAAACTTTGACTTTTTAGTAAAAATCAAGTGTCAAGGGTCACTTTTCATCAAGATGTGTCAAAACATGAAACTTGTTCACCAAGAAACCTAAATTTGGAAATTAGGGTTTAAGATTGAAAATTTTCATAACTTAGAAATTTTCTAAGTTATGAAATTTTCTTATTTTTTTCCCAACTTTGCCCAACATTTTCACCATGATGCAATTGGATTCAAACAAAACATCCAACATGAAAGTGGAATATCTTCATGGCAATTTTTCACATAGTTCCAAGTGGAATATCAAAATACATTTCAAAGATGGATTGTAGAGCATGTTACAATATTTCAAAAATGTCAAAGAACTCTCCAAAATCATTTATGGTTAAGGAGAATCGAAGAAAAGAAAATGGACATTTCTCACTTTTGTCCATGGCATTTTTCATGTTGATACAAGTTGCAATTCTGTCCAACCATGCTTGTACTTGGTTTACAGTTCCTTAAACTCTTCCACACTCATAAATTAAATGCAAACACATTGGTTTAAGGCATTGTTCTGATCAATGAAGCATTATACAAAGGTTTAATCCATTTTTGGCAAAAAGATAACAATGCCATTTTGATAAAGGTTGCTTTATGAAATTTTGTTTCTCTTGAGCTGTGAACCCATTCCTTTGCAGAAAACCAACTCCACAAACTTAGGGCAAGGTACACCAACTATCATCATGCTTGGAGCTAGCCTGTACAGGCCATAGCATTGTCAAAATCACCTTTTACTTCAAAACAAAGCATTTGAAACAAGTTTCTCACATTACACTAAGCCAGAAACACAAGCTAGCAAGTCCTCAAACCCTCCAAAACACCACAACCCAAGTTCTTGCAAAAACGGGGCAAGTTCTGCAGTTTCACTTCCATCTTCACATTGCCTCGTGCGTTTTGTCCCAAACCTCTTCTAACACACTCCATACAACATACCTAAGCTATCCCAACCATTCCCAAGTCACTGTAACTCCATTTATACACTTCACCATTTTCAAATTCTGACTTTGCAGGTTGATTTCTACAAGCATATTCAAGCTATTTCAAGGGAAGCCAAGCATTGGGGAAGGTCAAGGGAACATCAAGCAAGCTCAAAAGAACCTCAGGCCTCACTGAAAGTTACTGCATTTCCATACTCGAGCTTGACTGAAACAGGCAAATTTCAAACTTCTATCTCTCTATTTAGAAATCATTAGGCTTAGGTTTGTGAATAAAAAATATAGTCCTCATTGCCCTTGAGCTGTACATATGCATAGAATTCATTTATGTTAACTGAGCTAGGAGTATTTGATGTTTGAACTTTCTGAAAAAATTAGGTCAAGATTTAGGGCCAATGAAATTCTCTCTGGTCTTTGAGAGTTAGATTAAGTTTTTTATATGGTTAGAATCGTGTATTCAAGAGCTATAACTTTTATGTTGCAAGTTTTTATTTTTAAGCACAAATGCAGGAGATACGAATTTGAACAAGGGCGCGCGTTTTCTTGTTGTCTCAAGGACAGGGATGAAGGAAACTGGGTTGGGCCTGGTTTTGGCTTGCTATTTGCACCTCTTAGCTTGCTGTATACACCCCCTTGGCCCATTTCATTATTTTTCACATAGTTCCAAGTGGAATATCAAAATACATTTCAAAGATGGATTGTAGAGCATGTTACAATATTTCAAAAATGTCAAAGAACTCAGGTCCTGTTGGATTTTGAACACACGCCTTTGCCACTCCACCATTGTGCTTTAGTTGTCAATATACTGGATAATAATAATATGGGAAATCACATAATATGCCAGAATAAAAAAATAAAAACGCGCGAAGTTTGAACCATCCAACCATGGGGAGACACGTCTTCGTCTTCTTCCTTCAACCTTGTACATTTACCTACGGATTTATATCCGCAGCTAAATTCGTATGTCCACCCTAAAATCAGTTCTAGGCCATGAAAATCAAATCCAAGACTATGGTTATGCTCGTCTATCTCCCCTGGTCATGCCTATGTCCATCAATGGAGCTGATTTTTCCTGTAAAAGAAGTTCCCAGAAAAAACAAACCACGAACCCTAGATTCGGCTATGGGGTTATAGGCCAGATAAACGCAATTGGCTAATACATAATGCTTGTAAACTGGACGAGGATTATGAATATGCCCATAGTTTGTGCAAAAGATGCAAGAAATAAGAGTTACGAATTCAAGAGAAGGGCGGTATTTTGAGATACTTACAGAGCTTTAGAGCGTGTATGGAGATTGGCTTTAGGTTGGTTCTGCTTCAGTGATCCTCCAGCAAGTGATTGGTATTGAGTTTTGCTCCTGAATTTGCCTCTAAGTGTGATTTTGGTTTCACACTTTTTCCACCTTTTTTCAAGTTTGGTTTTCAGTATTCTTGCAGCCTCTAGCCCTGGATTTTATGCCTTTGCCTTGTATATGTATGATGGAGTGTATTAGGTCAACTTTTGTGGACTGAATCCTTGCACATTGATGCCTTGAGATTGGATTTGATTCACCATTGATAACTTGCCTAATTTGCAAAAAACTCAATCTTTTTGCACATGGAATGCTTGATACGAGTTTGATCATGACATTGATGATGATTAGGTCCTGAAAATAGAAAAAGATCTCATGTAATCAAGTTTTGGGATTTTATTTGATTTAAATTGATTTAAAATGAAATAATTCAATAAAAAATCAAATAAAATAATAAAATTGATAAATGGACACAAGGCTGAAGCTAGGATACGTGTGGAATGTGGCAAGCCCAAATCAAGTTGAAAAGAATGGGCCTATTTGTCAAAATTTGAATTTTTGGGGATAGTTGACTTTTGGCAATTTTGCAAAAATGCCTAACTTCAACAATGCATAACTTCTTCAATTTTGAACTTTTGGAAGTGTTCTTGGAGTTTTTAGAAATCTTGAGATGTCCTATAACCAACCCTTTTGGTCTCATCTCATTTTTAAATTCCATGCTCAAGTTATAAGCTTTGGAAAAAAAGGTGTTTTTGTTGACTTTCAAAAATGACCTATAATGTCCAAATATCTAACTTCTTGTGAGTGCATTTTATGATCTTGGGGAATGAATATGGATTGTAGTAAATTGAATCCTATTCAAAGTGAGATTTGGATGGGTCATTTCTCATAAAGTATGAGAAAGTTATGCTTGGTCAAAGTTGAGTTGACTTTTCCTACAAAACCCTAATTTAGCAACTTTTGTGTCTTGATGAATTTTGAGAAATCCTTGATGAATCATGATCAACCCTTGATCAAATGATGAAATATCCTTCAAAATTAGAATGTTTACAAAAAATCTTGAAGTTTGACTGTATTTGGGTCATAGTTGACTTTTGCCCTAGCACAGTCGATTTTTGTACCCTTTGAGCAATTGACTGAGCAAACTTCCTCTGCAAGGCTTGAAATTTGACATGGATGATCTTGAGAACATATTAGGACATTAGGGAGCACTTGAGGTCATTTGGACTCAAAGATCTTGATGCAACACAAAACCCTAATTTGGGATTGACTGCCTTAGGAGATAGCTTGACTGTCCAACTCTTGAGCAATCTTTAGCCACTTGGAGATTTTTCTTGCAATGTTTGGAGAAATATGAGAGGGCATATTTTGGGGTACAACAGCTGACCCTATTCAATCTTCTTAAACCTGAGGATATAGATTGGCTTTCGGGCCTTTCGTGATCCGAAGGTGGAAGATGATTGAACACTAGAGTGCCCAGAAATTTGCACTTGCATGAAGTGGTATCAGCCTTGTGATATCGGGAATGGGCTTATAGATGCCATTTGGAGACTGTTGATAGGTGGTCTGACCATCGACTGGAATAGGAATCAGGGAGATCTTAGGGTCGATCTAACTGAACCAGAGAAGGTCTTGGATTAACTTTGGCTGGATAAGAATCAGAAAAATCTTAGGGTCGATTTAACTGAACCAGACGAAAGTCTTGGAATATCTTCAACTGGAATACGAATCAGGGAGATCTTAGGGTCGATCTGACTGAACCAGAGAAGTTCTTGGATTAACTTTGACTGGATAAGAATCAGAAAAATCTTAGGGTCGATTTAACTGAAGCAGACGAAAGTCTTGGAATATCTTCAACTGGAATACGAATAAGGGAGATCTTAGGGTCGATCTGACTGAACCAGCGAAGGTCTTGGATTAACTTTGACTGGATAAGAATCAGAAAAATCTTAGGGTCGATTTAGCTGAACCAGACGAAAGTCTTGGAATATCTTCAACTGGAATACGAATGAGGGAGATCTTAGGGTCGATCTGACTGAACCAGCGAAGGTCTTGGATTAACTTTGACTGGATAAGAATCAGAAAAATCTTAGGGTCGATTTAGCTGAACCAGACGAAAGTCTTGGAATATCTTCAACTGGAATACGAATCAGGGAGATCTTAGGGTCTATCTGACTGAACCAGAGAAGGTCTTGGATTAACTTTGACTGGATAAGAATAAAAAAAATCTTAGAATCGATTTAACTGAACCAGACAGAAGTCTTCCATAGATGTAGTTTTTCTTTTGAGGGGACTACTAGGTCATATGAGTAGTCAGCGATGTTTACTGATTCGTCTTTCCCTGAAACTGTAAAGAGTCAGTCATATGCAATGTAATGATGTATAAAATGCATGATATATACCAAGCAATGATGCTCTCAACATAAATGAGATTGTATGGTATGATGCGTATATGCATGTATCATGATGTATGGAAATGTAATGTTTTTAGCTGGGGAAAATAAATCCCGGATAGCTGCTGGAGAATAGAGTTGGATTCTTTGTTTCTGCTAGGGATGGTGAAAAAAGATGATTGTGAGAATAAACCTGCAGGAGAAGATAAATTCGTTGGGGGAATAAACTGATGAGGGGATTACTCTGTGGGGAAGAGATGCTCTGCTGAGGATTCCACTGATAAATTCCGTCGGGATGAATTATCGTTGCTGGTGATATTGAATCTGTTGAGGATTGAATTCCTGTTTGTGAAAGGAAACAACTCCGCTGGGGACGATCTCTCAGTGGCGACGTTACTGGGGATAACCTGTTAGACTTTTGTGGGGATAATCCTCTGAATTCTGCCGAGAATGATCCTTTGAACTTGGATGGGGAGATTTATTTTGTACTCCGCTGGGGATAAACTTCCAGAGTCTACTGGGGATGATGCTTCAACTCCGTTGGGGAAGCTTTTTCAGACTGCGCTGGGAAAATTTTAACTCCACTGGGGATATCTTGTACCCTGCCGGGGAGCATTCTTATACTTAGTTAGGGAATATTAAGACTGTCGGGGATATCAAGCCTTTTTAGTATTGATGGTAGATCAACTCTGCTTGGGGAGAGCATTGCTGATTAGTTCATTCACAGTTGCAAGTCTCAGCTGGGGGAGAGCTACCATTACTGTCTTACTCTGCGGGGAGTGAAAGTATTTTAGCCATGTTCTTCAGCTGAATTTACCTTCGTACCTGGTGAACAGAGAAACTGTATAGTTTGGACAATCTTTATTGCCCCTGTTTCTGATGTTACGCGTAATCGTCTTTTGTTTCGCATGTAAATATTCATGAGCAGCAATTAATGTCAAATGCATATATCAAAAATGAACATCGGACGTTCTTTTGCAAAACAAAACAGATAAATAAAAACAATTTGAAATTTCTTTGAAAATGAATTGTTTTGATTTTGAAGTTTGGCCTGTAAATAGGAGTTTTTGTACAAGAGGCTGATGTTCTAGTAAGAGAACGCCGCCGAACAAATAGGATTTATACAATTTTAGAAAAGAAAACAAAATAGCTATGTGAATAATCCCACTGGGTTCCAACTCTGCTATTGCCTTTATGTCCTCGAGCATCTCATCACTTTGGTTAAAGGTAGATCAGATTGATTAGTGTCGTCCGAGCTTAATAGTTGATACCGAAGTCTGGATGCATGGTGATCCAATGAGACAAAGTGTTACGCTTTGATCCCTAATTTTTGCCTGGACCGCGCTTTCGGGTTTTCAGTCCACCGGGATACCCTTTTTTGCCCAAGCCGCCTTTTCAGGTTTTCGACTTGCCGGGTGTACAGATTTTTTCATTTTCATCCATTATTTTTGCCCGAACCCTTTTGGTTCGCTGGGAAGCCCTTATTTTTTCCAAGGCCAGTCAACCTAGCGGGTCTTTGATTATGCGTAGTATCTTTTCACTATGTCTGCATTGATGGGGTGAGGAAGATCGTCACCATCCATGGTGGTTAGAATCATAGCTTCGCCTGAGAAAATGTTCTTAACCACAAATGGCCCTTCGTAAGTAGGGGTCCATTTTCCCCTGGGATCACCTTAAGGTAGAATAATGCGCTTGATAACCAGGTCCCCAACTTGATACTCTTGTCGTCTAACTTTTTTGTTAAACGCCTTGATCATCCGCTTTTGATACGTCTGACCATGACAAATAGCAGTAAGTCTCTTTTTGTCGATTAGGTTTAGCTGATCAAGCCGGGTCTGAATCCAGTCATCTTCACTCAAACCTGCATCCTTCATGATCCGAAGAGAGGGTATCTGAACTTCAATGGGTAAGACTGCCTCCATGCCATATACCAAGGAGTAAGGTGTTGCCCCTGTTGACGTCCGCGCTGAGGTATGGTACCCATGAAGAGCAAATGGTAACATCTCGTGCCAGTCTTTGTATGTCACCGTCATCTTTTGCACAATCTTCTTAATGTTCTTATTAGCCGCTTCAACAGCCCCATTCATCTTTGGCCGGTAAGGAGAAGAGTTATGATGCTGTATTTTGAACTGCTTGCAGAGCTCGGTGATCATATTATTGTTGAGATTGGTACCATTGTCCATAATAATCCTCTCTGGTACACCATATCGACAGATCAGATTGTTCCGAATGAAACGTGCCACGACGTTCTTGGTTACAGTAGCAAAGGAAGCTGCTTCAACCCATTTCGTAAAGTAATCAATTGCTACAAGGATGAAGCAATGCCCATTAGATGTCGTAGGTCTGATCTCGCTGATCATATCAATGCCCCACATTGCAAAAGGCCAAGGTTCCATCAAGACGTTTAGATGGATTGGAGGTATGTGCACCTTATCAGCATAGACTTGACACTTGTGACATGTCCGAGAATGCTGATAACAGTTAGCTTCCATTGTGGACCAATAATATCCTTCCCGAAGGATTTTCTTTTCCATGGTGTGTCCACTGGAATTAGTTCCAAAAGTACCTTCATGTAACTCTGCCATGATCCTTTCTGCTTCATTCTTATCCACACAACACAGTAAGGTTGAATCATGGTTGCGCTTGTAAAGGATGTCATTGCTTGTGATCGGTGGATCTGGAACTGACTGTTTAACGCTGATTCGCGAAATGTCGCGGAAGCAAGAGTCGCCACCGTCTTTTATTTTCTCCAAATGGAAAGGACAAAAGCACAGAAAAATTCCTTAAAGAGATTGCTCTCGGGTCGGGAGGTAGGTTATAGAAAGGGAAGGTGTTAGCACCCTTTCTATCCATGGTTATCCATGGGATCTTAGATACTTGCTCACTTGTGTTTTCAAAATTGTTTGTTTGCTTTTCAACTGTGGGTTTTAAAAAGTTTCTTTGAAAATTCCAGTTCGACTCTTGTATCGGTCCTCAAGAGTGTTTGAAAAATTGCTTTCGAAAGCTTTTTGAAAAGGTGTCGGTGTGAAAAGTATTTTTTGATTTGTTTTTGAAATTAGAGCAAGTATCTACGAGAACCTACCTACCCTAAGAAATTCGTCTGTGTAAATGTCCTTTAAAGTAGTGCCATCCCACCATTGAGAGGTAGGTAGCACCACCGTTGGAGGTGTTCGGGTCAATTCGAGGTTCGGGACATGGTGATCACCGGAGCAATAGGAAGACACCTTAGAAGCTACCCTCATGCCAGGTTCCCAGATCATGAGGACTTACTAAGACATCCTCTACTCGACGATCACCTTTCGAGGCAAGGCAACAGTGAGGCGTACCCTAGGGGTGGTGTGTGATTTGTGTGTCGTTTTCAGATATTTTGTCTTTTGTCATGTTATTGGTGATCTAGCATTTGTTTTTATTTTTGTCCATACATTCTTTCATGCCTTGATTAACAGTTAAAATATTGCGGGAAATAAAAATTCTAAGCTATTACAAAAGGCGCGGGTCCACATCGCCAAAATTTCTCGAACCCGATTTGACAGAAAAATAAATAATTAATGAAAATAAAGTGCGAGCGATTAGTTACACGGCTTTGGGAGAGATACATCAAATTTATAAAGAATAAAAATAAACATGCGAATTTCATGAGAATTAAACGAGGGCGTTGGACCCTTTTGCAAAATTAAATTAAATGATGAAATTAATTAATTAAAAAGAGAAAAGAAATTGTTTTTTTTTTGTTGGTATTTTTGGTATTTTATGATTTTAATGGGAAAAATAATTAATTAAAATAAATACTAACCCTAATTCTAGTTGTTTTTAATTTATAAAAAAAATTAAATTAAATTTTAACCTAAAATTAACCCTAATTAATTTACATGCAATTTAATTACAAAAATAAGTATTTAATATTTAATTATTATGAAGGAAAATAAAAAGGGATAAAAAATTAATTAAACCCTAATTCTATATTTTTTAGATTTTTATTATGAAAATATTATAATTAACCCTAATTTAATAACTAAATGAATTAATGAATTTATTTACAAAAAATATTAAAATAAAAAATATTTATTATTTTTTCTCTTTTCTGATTTTTTATGTGTTTTGTGTTTTTATGAAAAATAATTAAATTACAAGAATTAATAAAAGGATAATAATTGAAAATAAAAAGAATGAAAATTAGAAAAATATTGCAAACCTCAGGGGGGTCTGCCCCCAAATTGGGAGGTTTTTTGTAGTGATTCAGGCCCAATTACTCTTGGCCTGGTAGACTTTTTGGTTAGCATGTATGCGCGTTGACTATAGTACACCGTGCCCTCCAGATCATGACCCTTGATTGAATCCACTGGCCATGTGAACAGCTTGATTTTGAAGGTGTATGGTGGACTTTGATGTTGAAACTGCATAGAAGTATTTATTGAAGAAAAATAACATGGAAATAATGAGGACCTGGGGCTCGAACCCAGGTCATGAACGTTACCACCCACTATGCTTGCCAACCGTTCCAAATGCATTTTCTGTATATCAAACAACAAACAAATATTATAATACAAGATAATGCGTTAATGCTGCCCGCGCGCGAAAATTCAAAACGCTCCAATCATGGATGGCCACCTAAGCGTCTTCCTCGTTGGTTTGTTTTTTTTTTCTGAAACTAGAACACTTTAGCAACGGTTTTCAAACGTTGCTATAGACGCTATATTAGAAAATAGCGAATAGCCCCTGGGGCTTCATAAATTGAGCGCGATGATGCCATTGTTTTCATCCAAACCCCCTGAATCCATTCATGGCATCGTGGTGGTCTAATTTTGCTGTATTCAAAAACCCCCAATTTGAAGGTTGAAGAACCCTAAAAAACAAACATGGTAGATTCGCGTACGATGCCCAAAACTTCAATCAAGTTATGTGGTTAGCTTCAGAATAAAGTCATTAGTACAAATATACAAACAAAATGCTATATAAATGCCTAAACATGGAAACACGATTTTGAAAAAAAATGAAGAACGCTTGACTTCTGTATACCAATTCTGGATGTTGGGAGGATTGATTTTGATTGGAAATCGTTCTATGATCCTCAAGGAAGCTAATGGAATCACTATTTGGTCTTGAATCGTCCTCTAACCTAGTTTTCAAATTTGGAATTTTTGCCAAAAAATTGGGTTTTGTCAATGGAGTTTCTGCGCAGCTTAGTGGTCTTGAGGCATTAGGTCTTGCTTAGGCTTATGTATAGAGTGAATTAGGTCAAAAAATTTGATCAAAATCCTTGAATTAATGAGTGCAATATTTGATTTTTTTCACCATGATTTTCAAATCGTTTTTCACATGCTTTTGCTACCAAATCACATCCAATTGCATTGGTTCTTTCCATATTTAGCTAGGCACGAAATCTTGAGGATATAATATGCACAAAAAGATTGAAAAACTAGGTTTAGCATTTTTCATGTATTTATTTTAATTTAAATGAATTATTATTAATAAAAATCCAAATAAATAAATAAAAAATGAATAAAAACTTCCCTTTGGGCCAAGTGGTCGTGCATATGCCTTGGATAATGGATTGTGGAAGAAAAATAGGCCCATTAGCAATTTTAGGTCATTTGAATCAATGTTGACTTTTCAAAATATCCAAAACTTTCCCAACTTCCACAAGGCATAACTTGCTCAATATTTAAGCTTTGATCATGTTCTTGGACATTTTGGAAAGGTCTTTGAGTCCTCTAACCAATTCCTTTGGTCTCATGTCATTTTGATTTACCAATCTCAAGTTATGGCCTTTGACTTAAAGTCCCTTTTTGTTGACTTTTGAAAATGACCTATAATGTTGAAATTGATAACTTTTTGTGAGAGCATTTCTTGGACTTGAAGTATGAAGATGAGTTGTAGGAAATGTCTTTCTCTTCAAAATGAGCTTTGAATGGAATTTTTCTGATAATACATGTGGAAGTTATGCCCTGGTCAATTTACAATTGACTTTTTCAACTGTCCAAATAAGGAAACTTTTGCATCTTGATGATTTTTGAGCCAAGCTTTGAGAATCATGATCAAGCATTGATCAAATGATGTTTGTGGCTTCAAAATGAGATGTTGATCAAAAATTTGAACTTTTGACTGCCAAATGACCATTTTGCCCCTGCAGTTGACTGTAGTGCAATTAGGGTTTTTGACTGTGCAATTTTATGCTGAAAGTCTTGAAACTTGATATGAGGATGCTTGACCATATTTGTAGGCATGTGGGACTTGATTGGATCCTTGGAAGCTTCATTTTCTTGATCAGAACCAAAACCCTAATTTTGACTGTTAGGAGGCCCTTGAACTGTGCAACCCTTGGGGAGATTTTGAAGCTTGGCTTGGCAATTTTCTTGAAGAATATGGGAGGGCAAATTTTGGGGTACAACAGTTGCCCCTGTTCAATCTTCTTAGACCTGAGGATGCAGATTGGCTGATGTGCCTTTCGTAATCCGAAGGTAGAAGATGATTGAACACTAGAGTGCCCAGAAATTTGCGCTCACATAGTAGCAATGTGATGATGGGAATGGGCTTATAGATGCCATTTAGAGATTGATGAATAGGGTGATGGGCTTATAGATGCCATCTGGATGTTGATCGCATAAGAGATTCCTTAGCGAGAACTTGCGTACCTGCAAAAGAAAAATGAATACCTGACATGTTGCAGGAGCTGGTTTTCAGAGGCTTTGTATAGATGTGTCCTGACTGGTTACAGGAGCTGAGTCTGGAGCTTCAAAAGATGATGAATAAACCAGGGATGGTTACTACCTCAGCAGGAACGGTGAGAGAACCTTGAATGACCTTAACCTCAACAGCAATCGTTGAGAAAAACTTGGTGGGAATTACCATCTCCGCAGGATCGGGGAGAGAACCATAGGAAATTATAATCTCAAAAGCGGACGTTTGAGAAAAACCTGGATTGGAATTATCATCTCGGGGAGAGAACCATAGGAAATTATAATCTCAAAAGCGGACGTTTGAGAAAAACCTGGATTGGAATTATCATCTCGGGGAGAGAACCATAGGAAATTATAATCTCAAAAGCGGACGTTTGAGAAAAACCTGGATTGGAATTATCATCTCGGCAACATTGGGGAGAGAACCATAGGAAATTATAATCTCAAAAGCGGGCGTTTGAGAAAAACCTGGGATGGAATTATCATCTCCACAACATTGGGGAGAGAACCATAGGAAATTATAATCTCAAAAGCGGACGCTTGAGAAAAACCTGGGTTGGAATTATCATCTCCACAACATTGGGGAGAGAACCATAGGAAATTATAATCTCAAAAGCGGACGTTTGAGAAAAACCTGGAATGGAATTATCGTCTCCGCAGCATCGGGGAGAGAACCATAGGAAATTATAATCTCAAAAGCGGACGTTTGAGAAAAACCTGGGCTGGAATTATCATCTCCGCAACATTGGGGAGAGAACCATAGGAAATTATAATCTCAAAAGTGGGTGTTTGAGAAAAACCTGGGATGGAATTATCATCTCCGCAACATTGGGGAGAGAACCATAGGAAATTATAATATCAAAAGCGGACGTTTGAGAAAAACCTGGAATGGAATTATCATCTCCACAACAGAGAGAACCATAGGAAATTATAATCTCAAAAGCGGACGTTTGAGAAAAACCTGAAATGGAATTATCATCTCCGCAACATTGGGGAGAGAACCATAGGAAATTATAATCTCAAAAGCGGACGTTTGAGAAAAACCTGGATTGGAATTATCATCTCCATAACATTTGGGAGAGAACCATAGGAAATTATAATCTCAAAAGCGGACGTTTGAGAAAAACCTGGGCTGGAATTATCATCTCCGCAACATTGGGGAGAGAACCATAGGAAATTATAATCTCAAAAGCGGGCGTTTGAGAAAGACCTGGGATGGAATTATCATCTCCGCAACATTGGGGAGAGAACCATAGGAAATTATAATCTCAAAAGCGGGCGTTTGAGAAAAACCTGGGCTGGAATTATCATCTCCGCAACATTGGGGAGAGAACCATAGGAAATTATAATCTCAAAAGCGGGCGTTTGAGAAAAACCTTTAATAACTTCTACTGAGTCTTCATCAGAAAAATATGTTTGGGGTTGATTTAGCTGGACTAGAGAAGGCCTTCGACTGGATAAGAAATCTTTGGAGTCGATTAACTGAACCGGTCTAGGTCTTGAAATATGATTGAGAATTTAGCTGAATCTTTCCTGAAAGGTAAAGGTCAGTCATATGCAATGCGTGACATGGATTAATCAATGATGTTCTCAACATAAATGAGATTTGTAAGATATGATGCGTCTATGCATGCTATAATGATGTATGGAAGTGTGATGCTTATGAATGTTTTCGTCTAGGAAAGTAAATCCTTGACGGGTGCCGGGAAGTCACTCCTGGGCTGACGTTGGAGAATAGATTTTTCTTCCGCTGAGGATGATAATAACCAGAATACCGGCAGGAGAAGATAACTCCGTTGGGAAATAAACTTGGCGAATGGAATAACTCTGCGGGGAGGAAAGCATTCTAACAATCTTGCTGAGGAGTAATACTCTGTGGGGAGAGAGATACTTTGCTGAGTTGCTGGTAACTTGTTGGGGATATCTTTGCTGTGTTGGAAGTGCTGATAGACTTCGCTGAGGATAAGAAAGAACTACGTTGACGACGACCTTTCCGTGGCTTTTGGCTGAGGATAACCCAGTTATATCCTGGTAGGGAAATAACTCTTTAAATAAAGCCGGGAGACGCGTTCGTGCTCTGCGAGGGTAAGCTTCCAGAATCTACTGGGGATAAGCTTATTGCTTAGGGAGATGAATTCCAACTTTTCTGGGGAACTAGATGGGACTCTCATGGGGAATTTTTGAATTGCGTCGGGGAAGTGATTCCTTTGAATGTTGATATGCCGCTGGGGAACAATCTTTAGACCAAGATTGTCGGGGATGCTTGTTAAGAATATGTATATTGCTGTTGGGGAATGTTGAGATCTGCTGGAGGATACTCATCTTCCTTAAGGCCTGATAATATAAATTGGAGAGAGTGTACTGATTGCTTACTCTCTGGGGAATTAAGATATCTGGTTACGTTCTTCCGTTGAACCCATCTTGGTACCCTGGAGGACAGATCAATTAGACTACTTTTAGACAACTCTTTATTGCCCCTTTTTCTGAGGTGGGAGAGGAAGACCTGTGAGATGCTGATAATTGTTGAGAGTCAAACCTTCTTCAGGTAGGTAGGTGACAAGATGACAGGACATAGTCGTACGCTTTGATCCCTAACTTTTGCCTGGACCGCCCTTTCGGGTTTTTAGTCCACCGGGATACCCATTTTTGCCCAAGCCGCCTTTTCAGGTTTTCGACTTGCCGGGTGTACAGATTTTTTCATTTCATCCCTTTATTTTGCCCGAACCCTTTTGGTTCGCCGGGAAGCCCTAATTTTTGCCTAGGTATCTCAACCTAGCGGGTCTTTGATTTTGCGTAGTATTTTTTCGACTATGTCCATGCTCTTAGAATGTGGGGAGTTGCCCCTGTTAGAAGTGTTTTGTCATGCCACCATAAGGTATTTGATCAGGTCAGATTCGTCGTTGGAATGCCCCAAGTGACTCAGGCGGAGATTTGTCCCCAGGCTATTTGGCCTTTGAGAGATTCTCCGAATCTTGATTGGACTGCCCCAGATAATGGACCATGGTCATGTCGTGCCCCTTGATTGGAAATGCTTCTGTTCATTAGGCATTCGTCGTGCGAATTTCCCTGCTGTTCAAACAAATAGTCATATACAAACAAGGTTATGTTAAAAATGCAAAGCTTATGTCTGTCTTGAAGATTTTGAAAATGCATTCTTTTTCATAAAACAAGTGAATGTTTGTAAAACGTGATATCAACTCCGTATTTTACCGTAGGCCTTAAGGAGTCAGGATACCTTTCGTACAATATGCTTTCGAACTAACCCATGCTTCAGCTAGGACTTATAAGGGTTATAACGTGGCTTGGTTCACGGTTTAAGAAACAAAGGATAAAGGCTCAAATTATTTGTACCCACCCTCTCTTCGTGATGTTCTCCAAACCTAAACTCAGTTGATCATACGTCAGACCTTGTTTGAGTCTTTGCTCTGATTTTCCGGTGATGATTCGGATATTGATAACTTATTTTGAATAGGCAGTCATTCCTTTTTTGTTGAGGGTTTGTAAGACCTCTTTCTTTTTTGATTTCGTTATCCCTTTCTTTTTTTTGCCTGAGCTGTTTCCTTTTTTTGGAATTACAGTCAGCGGGATGCCCCAGTTTCGTAAGTCCCCTTTATAGGTTTTGACTTTTGGGTTTTTTATTTTTGAGATAATGACTGCCTTTCTTTGTTGATTATTCGGAACCATCACTGTCTTTCCTTGTTTTGTAAGGACCTCCTTCGGTGCCGTTCGTTATGCACTTGGATCAACTGAGAGACTACCCTGCCCCAGGTTATGATTAAGGGTTTTAAATTTCGAAAAGAAAAACTCCTACTTCTTTGGCTCAGATGGGTTGACGAGGGATTATCATCCTTATAACTCCAGTGTTTTAGGGATTGAAACAATTCCTGTACCTCATCAGCGGGGTCTGTTCAAAAGCATATTGTAACGATCGTGGCATCGTTTTCGTCATCCTCCCTCAAGAGGCTTAGAATTATTGTTTAAGAGTTGACATCAGAAAAAAAAATTTGCGTATAGTGAATACGAATATATTGCTTCAAAACAGACATATGCGATGCATTAATGAAATAACAATGTTTACCATGAATAAATGTTTGAACAAAAGAAAATTGCAACTTGAACATTCGAATGAACAAAAATTTCTCAATCCTAGGATTTGTCACTTCAAATGGTGAGTCTTGCAGGGGTAGTAGAAGAACTCGGCCTGACCATCTTGTGTGAACTCCAGTGCTCCCTCATCAATCAGGTCTTGGATCTTATTTTTCAAGCTCCAACAATCATCTGTGGTATGCCCCGGGCTGTCAGAGTGATAAGCGTAGCGGGCGTTAGGGTTATACTTCGGTGACGTTGTATTTTGGTTCTTCGGAGCTTCTTTTAGAGTCACCAGCTTGGTCTCCAGCAACTGTGGCAATATCTTGGATAAGGTCATGCTGAGCCGAGTGAACTGCCTTCTCTCGCTCTTTTGTTGGTTGTGATGTTGAATTTGTGGCACTGGAGCCATTTGAGGAGCTCTCCCTTTACCTCCTTGTCCCAAAGGTGGTTGAACGATGACTGGCTCTTTTCCCTTAGACGTTTTCCCCAGTTGGTTACCCTGAAGCAGTTGGTTGACGAGAACTCCGAGCTCTTCTTGTCTTTGAGCTAAGCCTTGAATGATAGTCACCTGCCCCAGCATTTGGGCTTTCATTATATCCACTTCAGCTTGCAGATGTTTCAGCCGTTCATCCTCAACACTGTTCCTGACTAGAGTCTCCATGAGAAGTGTCCTTAGCTCCTCCTGCCCCTTGGATAGATTCAGGAGGATTTCCCCAAACCGAGTCTCTTGAGCAAGAAGGTCCTGGTTATCTTGTTGGGAAGCCATGGCTGAAATAAACAGCAAGGAGGGTAAGTGACCTGCAACAAGGGTACCTATTATGCAATGACATGTATGATATGCATGCAATGTTTTCAAGGACCTCGCGGGATAAACAAGAAAATTGGTTAGAATTTGGGTCCGGTAGCTTGATGGAAGGGACTGCATATTGTTGAGAGTCCTTCTTCAAGAGTCAAGGCTCACCATATCGAGTGGGTCATAGCCTCTGACTTTAGTTATCATGTCTAGTTCTAGTTTCCAAATAACCTTGGTTAGGGGAACCTTCTCCAGGAGTCAAAGCTCACCATATCAAGTGGGTCATAGCCCCTGACTTTAGTCGTCATGTCTGGTTTTGATTTCCAAACAACCTTGGTTGGGGGGAACCTTCTTCAAGTGTCAGAGCTCACCATATCAAGTGGGTCATAGCCCCTGACTTTAGTCATCATGTTTAGTTCTGGCTTCCAAACAACCTTGGTTAGGGGAACCTTCTCCAGGAGTCAAAGCTCACCATATCAAGTGGGTCATAGCCTCTGACTTTAGTTATCATGTCTAGTTCTAGTTTCCAAATAACCTTGGTTAGGGGAACCTTCTCCAGGAGTCAAAGCTCACCATATCAAGTGGGTCATAGCCCCTGACTTTAGTCGTCATGTCTGGTTTTGATTTCCAAACAACCTTGGTTGGGGGGAACCTTCTTCAAGTGTCAGAGCTCACCATATCAAGTGGGTCATAGCCCCTGACTTTAGTCATCATGTTTAGTTCTGGCTTCCAAACAACCTTGGTTAGGGGAACCTTCTCCAGGAGTCAAAGCTCACCATATCAAGTGGGTCATAGCCCCTGACAACCTTGGCTAGAGGAAAATAAATCCCCTTTGCCCCTTGCTGGACAGTTGGTTTATCCTGACCTGCATCACAGACCCTTGAGATCCTTGAAATGGGTTAGGATGTATGCAATGGTATGATGGTATGCTATGCATGGGGTAATGTAAGTAACCCTGTTATGAGTCCCAATTAAGGACTGCAAACCAAAACCTGTAAGAAACTTAGGTACCCTGTTATGAGTCCCTATTAAGGACTATAAACAAAACCTGCAAGTAGTTCATGTGTCAGATAACAAGCATGTAAGTAGTCAAGTACGAAGGCACGCAAGTCACACAAGAGAAACCCTTAGAGTTTAGGCCAGCATGAGGTCTGGGTATTACCCTCTTGAAGTTGGTGGGCTCAACCTGTCCTATCAAAGTAACCGGGTTCTTAGAGGATCCCAATATCATTGACTACCCTCAATCGGTCATAACTCCAGCATCGCAATCTTTTCTTGCGGCCAGAACCATCACGAGAGTTTAGCCTCAATGGGCGTAGCATACTGCTACTGTTCTAATGGCCAAGTTGGGTCATTTAAGGTTCTAAGGTCTGTTGGTGCTTAATGACTCCTTGGAAGACCCATATTCTCCCCGTTTCAACACGAGGGATATCGGTACAGACCAAGGCGCCACACCAACGTAGCCACTGCTCCACCCATGTCGGTATACGCCGGACAGGTCCCTCACAGCTTATGCTACCTAAACAGGGTATCCCCAGATCCGGGTTAGGATCTATGTAACTCCCATGCAACCCACAAATTTAAAGCAGACAAGTCAATACAATTGAAAACACAGTTATGAACTAACCCTAAGGTACACCTCACTTTTATAAGATTGTCCCCAGCAGAGTCGCCAGTTCTGTGATCGGTGGATCTGGAACTGACTGTTTAACGCTGGTTCGCGAAATGTCGCGGAAGCAAGAGTCGCCACCGTCTTTTATTTTCTCCAAATGGAAAGGACAAAAGCACAGAAAAATTCCTTAAAGAGATTGCTCTCGGTTCGGGAGGTAGGTTATAGAAAGGGAAGGTGTTAGCACCCTTTCTATCCATGGTTATCCATGGGCTCTTAGATACTTGCTCACTTGTGTTTTCAAAATTGTTTGTTTGCTTTTCAACTGTGGGTTTTAAAAAGTTTCTTTGAAAATTCCAGTTCGACTCTTGTATCGGTCCTCAAGAGTGTTTGAAAAATTGCTTTCGAAAGCTTTTTGAAAAGGTGTCGGTGTGAAAAGTATTTTTTGATTTGTTTTTGAAATTAGAGCAAGTATCTACGAGAACCTACCTACCCTAAGAAATTCGTCTGTGTAAATGTCCTTTAAAGTAGTGCCATCCCACCATTGAGAGGTAGGTAGCACCACCGTTGGAGGTGTTCGGGTCAATTCGAGGTTCGGGACATGGTGATCACCGAAGCAATAGGAAGACACCTTAGAAGCTACCCTCATGCCAGGTTCCCGGATCATGAGGACTTACTAAGACATCCTCTACTCGACGATCACCTTTCGAGGCAAGGCAACAGTGAGGCGTACCCTAGGGGTGGTGTGTGATTTGTGTGTCGTTTTCAGATATTTTGTCTTTTGTCATGTTATTGGTGATCTAGCGTTTGTTTTTATTTGTGTCCATACATTCTTTCATGCCTTGATTAACAGTTAAAATATTGCGGGAAATAAAAATTCTAAGCTATTACAAAAGGCGCGGGTCCACATCGCCAAAATTTCTCGAACCCGATTTGACAGAAAAATAAATAATTAATGAAAATAAAGTGCGAGCGATTAGTTACACGACTTTGGGAGAGATACATCAAAATTATAAAGAATAAAAATAAACATGCGAATTTCATGAGAATTAAACGAGGGCGTTGGACCCTTTTGCAAAATTAAACTAAATGATGAAATTAATTAATTAAAAAGAGAAAAGAAATTGTTTTTTTTTTTTGGTATTTTTGGTATTTTATGATTTTAATGGGAAAAAGAATTAATTAAAATAAATGCTAACCCTAATTCTAGTTGTTTTTAATTTATAAAAAAAAAATTAAATTAAATTTTAACCTAAAATTAACCCTAATTAATTTACATGCAATTTAATTACAAAAATAAGTATTTAATATTTAATTATTATGAAGGAAAATAAAAAGGGATAAAAAATTAATTAAACCCTAATTCTATATTTTTTAGATTTTTATTATGAAAATATTATAATTAACCCTAATTTAATAACTAAATGAATTAATGAATTTATTTACAAAAAATATTAAAATAAAAAATATTTATTATTTTTTCTCTTTTCTGATTTTTTATGTGTTTTGTGTTTTTATGAAAAATAATTAAATTACAAGAATTAATAAAAGGATAATAATTGAAAATAAAAAGAATGAAAATTAGAAAAATATTGCAAACCTCAGGGGGGTCTGCCCCCAAATTGGGAGGTTTTTTGTAGTGATTCAGGCCCAATTACTCTTGGCCTGGTAGACTTTTTGGTTAGCATGTATGCGCGTTGACTATAGTACACCGTGCCCTCCAGATCATGACCCTTGATTGAATCCACTGGCCACGTGAACAGCTTGATTTTGAAGGTGTATGGTGGACTTTGATGTTGAAACTGCATAGAAGTATTTATTGAAGAAAAATAACATGGAAATAATGAGGACCTGGGGCTCGAACCCAGGTCATGAACGTTACCACCCACTACGCTTGCCAACCGTTCCAAATGCATTTTCTGTATATCAAACAACAAACAAATATTATAATACAAGATAATGCGTTAATGCTGCCCGCGCGCGAAAATTTAAAACGCTCCAATCATGGATGGCCACCTAAGCGTCTTCCTCGTTGGTTTGTTTTTTTTCTGAAACAAGAACACTTTAGCAACGGTTTTCAAACGTTGCTATAGACGCTATATTAGAAAATAGCGAATAGTCCCTGGGGCTTCATAAATTGAGCGCGATGATGCCATTGTTTTCGTCCAAACCCCCTGAATCCATTCATGGCATCGTGGTGGTCTAATTTTGTTGTATTCAAAAACCCCCAATTTGAAGGTTGAAGAACCCTAAAAAACAAACATGGTAGATTCACGTACGATGCCCAAAACTTCAATCAAGTTATGTGGTTAGCTTCAGAATAAAGTCATTAGTACAAATATACAAACAAAATGCTATATAAATGCCTAAACATGGAAACACGATTTTGAAAAAAAATGAAGAACGCTTGACTTCTGTATACCAATTCTGGATGTTGGGAGGATTGATTTTGATTGGAAATCGTTCTATGATCCTCAAGGAAGCTAATGGAATCACTATTTGGTCTTGAATCGTCCTCTAACCTAGTTTTCAGATTTGGAATTTTTGCCAAAAAATTGGGTTTTGTCAATGGAGTTTCTGCGCAGCTTAGTGGTCTTGAGGCATTAGGTCTTGCTTAGGCTTATGTATGGAGTGAATTAGGTCAAACAATTTGATCAAAATCCTTGAATTAATGAGTGCAATATTTGATATTTTTCACCATGATTTTCAAATCTTTTTTCACATGCTTTTGCTACCAAATCACATCCAATTGCATTGGTTCTTTCCATATTTAGCTAGGCACGAAATCTTGAGGATATAATATGCACAAAAAGATTGAAAAACTAGGTTTAGCATTTTTCATGTATTTATTTTAATTTAAATGAATTATTATTAATAAAAATCCAAATAAATAAATAAAAAATGAATAAAAACTTCCCTTTGGGCCAAGTGGTCGTGCATATGCCTTGGATAATGGATTGTGGAAGAAAAATAGGCCCATTAGCAATTTTAGGTCATTTGAATCAATGTTGACTTTTCAAAATATCCAAAACTTTCCCAACTTCCACAAGGCATAACTTGCTCAATTTTTAAGCTTTGCTCATGTTCTTGGACATTTTGGAAAGTTTGTTGAGTCCTCTAACCAATGCCTTTGGTCCCATGTCATTTTGATTTACCAATCTCAAGTTATGGCCTTTGACTTAAAGTCCCTTTTTGTTGACTTTTGAAAATGACCTATAATGTTGAAATTGATAACTTTTTGTGAGAGAATTTCTTGGACTTGAAGTATGAAGATGAGTTGTAGGAAATGTCTTTCTCTTCAAAATGAGCTTTGAATGGAATTTTTCTGATAATCCATGTGGAAGTTATGCCCTGGTCAATTTACAGTTGACTTTTTCAGCTGTCCAAATAAGGAAACTTTTGCATCTTGATGATTTTTGAGCCAAGCTTTGAGAATCATGATCAAGCATTGATCAAATGATGTTTGTGGCTTCAAAATGAGATGTTGATCAAAAATTTGAACTTTTGACTGCCAAATGACCATTTTACCCCTGCAGTTGACTGTAGTGCAATTAGGGTTTTTGACTGTGCAATTTTGTGCTGAAAGTCTTGAAACTTGATATGAGGATGCTTGACCATATTTGTAGGCATGTGGGACTTGATTGGATCCTTGGAAGCTTCATTTTCTTGATCAGAACCAAAACCCTAATTTTGACTGTTAGGAGGCCCTTGAACTGTGCAACCCTTGGGGAGATTTTGAAGCTTGGCTTGGCAATTTTCTTGAAGAATATGGGAGGGCAAATTTTGGGGTACAACATTGCTGATGAAAAACTTTGCCGCGAACCTCCTCAAAAACTTCTTGTCATTAACAGATGCACCCTCGGGGTATTCCTGAGCCTCAAGGTACCTCTTCACCTCATGAAACCAGGGTTTATCTGCTACCTCCTCAGTCTCAATGTCACAGCAATATGCAGGTTCGTCCAATCTTTCAATGATAATCCGGGGAGCTTCGTTGTCCCAATTGACTTTGAACATAGAAGACATCATAGCTAGCGCGTCCGCCAACTGATTCTCCTCTCTAGGGAAGTGTTCAAAGGTTATCTCCTCGAAATGGGGAAGAAACGTCAATACATACTCCTTGTAAGGAATAAGATTTGGGTGTTTGGTATCCCACTCGCCTTTGATCTAACTGATCACGAGAGCGGAATCTCCGAAAACACTCAGAAACTTAATCCTTAGGTCAATTGCTGCTCGAAGACCCGTGATGCATGCTTCATACTTCGCCATGTTGTTGGTGTAGTTGAAACATAATCGGGCGGTGAACGGAGTATGAGAGCCTTTAGGAGATATGATTACGGCGCCAATGCCATTGCCCAAAGCGTTCGAAGCTCCATCAAAGTACATAGACCATCGAGATCCTTCCCCAGGTCCTTCATCCGGTCCAGGTGTCTCACAATCAGTCACTATCATGATATTCTCGTCCGGAGATTCAACGTTCATATACTGGTAATCATCCACTGCTTGATGTGCCAAATGGTTTGTCAACATACTTCCCTTGATTGCATTTTGGGTCGTGTACTGGATGTCATACTCAGTCAAGATCATCTGCCATCTTGCTATTCTTCCGGACAAAGCAGGCTTTTCGAAGATATACTTGATTGAATCCATCTTTGATATTAATAGAGTAGTGTGACTCATCATATACTGTCTCAGCCAGTGAGCCGCCCATGCCAAAGCGCAACAAGTTTTCTCGAGAAACGAGTATCGGGTCTCGCAGTCGGTAAACTTTTTGCTAAGGTAATAAATAGCATGCTCTTTTTGGCCAGACTCGTCATGTTGACCCAGCACGCACCCCATTGAGTTATAGAGTACTGTCAAGTATAAGATCAAAGGTCTTCCTTCTACTGGTGGCATCATAATAGGTGGCTCCTGGAGATACTCTTTGATCCTTTCGAAAGCGGCCTGGCATTCATCGTTCTAACATACCACTTGATCTTTCTTCAGTAACTTGAAGATTGGTTCACAAGTAGCAGTCAGGTGCGAGATAAATCGGGAAATGTAGTTCAGACGTCCCAGAAAGCCTATGACTTCTTTCTCTGTTTGGGGAGCTGGCATCTCCTGTATAGCTTTCACCTTTGTAGTAATCCACTTGAATACCTTTATCACTTACGACGAAACCCAACAGCTTACCAAATCTCACCCCAAAAGTGCACTTGTTCGGGTTTAACCTCAGCTTGTACAACTTCATCCTGTCAAACAGCTTTTGCAGATGGTCAAGGTGTTCCTCCTCAGTCTGGGACCTTGCAATCATGTCGTTGACGTATACCTCAATCTCGTGATGGATCATGTCATGAAACAAAGCCACCATGGCACGCTGATACGTTTCCCCAGCATTTTTCAATCCAAAAGCCATGACCTTGTAGCAAAAGGTACCCCAATGAGTAACAAAGGTTGTCTTCTCCATGTCTTCGGGAGCCATTTTAATCTGATTATAACCGGAGAAACCATACATGAAGGATAAGACTTTATGTTGAGCGGTGTTGTCAACCAAAACGTCAATATGAGGTAGAGGGAAGTCATCCTTGGGGCTTGCCCTGTTCAAATCCCTATAGTCAACACACATTCGAACGTTACCATCCTTCTTCGGAACAGGAACCACATTGGCCACCCACTGAGGGTAAGAAGTAACTGCTAGAAAATCGGCGTCAAACTGTTTCATAACTTCAGCCTTGATTTTCTCAGATATCTCTGGGCGCATCCGGCGGACCTTCTGTTTTACTGGAGGACAGTCTTCCTTGGTAGGCAGGCGGTGAACCACAATATTGGTATCCAAACCAGGCATATCTTCATAAGACCAGGCAAATATCTTAACGTAGTCACGTAGCATTTGAATCAACCGTTGCTTCACACTAAGCTCCAGATTTGACCCGATCTTGACCTCTTTCTTATCTATCTCTGTACCCAGATTTACTGATTCCACCGGCTCTTCATGTGGCTGTATAGCCCTCGCTTCTTGGAGTAATAGTCTTGCAAGTTCACCAGGCACTTCACAATCATCTTCACCTTAGTTTTCGGCTAAGTTGATCGGACTTTCGAAGTCATAACTGGCAGTAGCAGAGTCGTTACCAGTGAGATCCAGAGTGGATGTAGACCTGTATATGTGAGTGTGTGTAAAATAGCTATTTTGCAATATATAATAAAAGAAAAACAAGGAGCGCAAGATTTGAAATGCAAGAAATGTCCAATGCTTTTATTAATGATATATGAGAATGACACACATAAAGCCCTCACAAATGAAGCCACAGTGCCCCGGGTAAGACACCGGGCCGTAAAGTTTAAAACATTGTCTGTTACAAATTCAAAACAAAAAGTTTCATTACTGGGTAACAAAAGAAATAGGGATGAAGTCCTTTGCTGTCCAGTTGCTTAGTCCATCGTCGGTCGTAGGATAGATCCAATTGTCGAATTTAGACTCTTCAACATCGTCTTCAATGGCATTTACTCCTGAATTGCTGATGAACAGGGGAGGTCTTCTGATCCATGCATTCCGAACAGCCTTTTGAGCTTCTGCAGTGAAACCCAAACCAAACTTGTTAGTCTTCTGTGTAAAATCAGAGAGTTGTCCATAATTCGCACACCCACCTTTCTCGACAACAGCCCGGGTGTGATACGGTGGGAAAACTGACTTGAGGTTTTGCGTTTTGTATTCGCAAATGTTTCGGTTTAGCAAGAGTCGCCACCGACTTTTTATTTTATCCTAAAGGAAAGGTTAAAAAGCACAGGAAAAACCTTTGAGATGTTTTCATGGGTTCGGGGAGTAGATTATAGAAAGGGAAGGTATTAGCATCCTTTCTATCCATGGTTATCCATGGGCTCTTAGTTACTTGCTTAGATCACTTGCTTTGTATCTTCAATTGTTTGAAATGGTGCTTTGTGTGTGTGTTTGGAAGATGTTTTGAAAAGAGTTCATCGTTGTGGCAACCTTTGTAATGATTCTTGTTTGAATGTATACAAAGGTGTTTGTCTTTTTTGAAAGGTTTTCAATATTTTGAAAGTTGTTTTGAAATTGTGTTGTGGAGTGTGTTTTGAAAAATAGCAAGGATGTTTGCAAGATTTTTGATCAAGTAACTAAGAGTTGTCTACCCTATTTTACTCAAAGATCTTTCTTATGTTTTTAACCCTTTTAACAGTGTTGTTTCACCATTGTATTTGGTGAACAGCCTTGTGTTTGGATGTAAACGGGACAGGCGCGGGTCATCGTATAGACCATGATAGCAATTTTACAAAGTATCTTAGCATTTCTTTTGAGGGACTAAGATCATTTTTGTAAGGCAACTTCGGATAGCGTCATCGATGGACTATGATCTTTTGATTTTGTTTGTTTTACCAAGATACTTTGCATGCGTAACATGGCCCATTTTTGAAGGCAACAAGTGGATGTAACCCTAGGGGTGTTTGTGTGCAAGTGTGCTTTATTGCATACAAGAGTTTATCTTTGAATTAGGATTTTCTATTTCATTGATTTTATCTTGCCATACACACCCTAATTACTAGCATTTATTTGAAAGCAATAAAAAGCAGAAATATAAAATCCTACGCTATTACAACAATTAGGGGGGTGGGGATACATATTTGTACATGGGGTGGTTCAACGAGAAAAATGGATAATAAGAGAAAATAACAAAAACAAGATAGAGAGAAAGAGAGAGGGAGCCAGCGCGCTGCTGATAGGTCATCAGAAGTTCTGACTCAGGCCCGCTGCCAGATGATCAACCTTTTGGTTAAACTGTATGAGTCAGAACTTTTGACTCTGGCACCTGCAAAACAGAAACCTATTAGTGGGAAGATCAGAAGTTCTAATCCCCATGCGCTGCAAGATAAAAGTTTGTTAGTGGGGAAATCAAAAGTTCTGATCCTGCTGGAAATACAATAATTCTCAAAAGTTCTGATATTATTGACAGCAAAACAGGCTTCAGATGTGCTAACGTCAAAGTCAGCACTTGGCTTCTCCATGTGCTAATCAGAACATCTGCAATTTTGTTATTTTTCCACACAACATAAAACATGCTTGGAGCAGCTCCAGCAAATATCAAAGTGTTTCAGAGGACAGAACCAACAAGGTCACAGGCAGGTTCTAGGCTGACTCAAAATGTTCTGAGGTATGAAAATCCTCAGAACACAAACAGCAACAACATGATATTTATATTATGTTTATTTGAGCATGCAAAGCTGATGATGCTTAGCAGCGTGATGAAGGTCAGCAGGTGCTTACCTGGCTGTTGGAAAAGTTTGTGAATGAGAGCTAGCTTTTGGCTCTGATGGTGTTCTGGACAGGTTCTTTTTTGAAAGGGGTAGATGAAGGTGTATGTGTATGTAAGGTCAGAGGTTGAAAGGGTGTTCTTTATTCACAAAGAAAACTGGGTATTTATGAAGTTTGAAGGTAAGAAATTCAAAGTTATGAAACACTGGAGATTTTGGCAGAGTTTCACAGCACTTTCTTGCTAAAGATTTCTGTTTCTCTTCTAGCAATTTTTCTGTTTTTTGGACGCCCTTTTCCAGTGGACAATGGTTCTCTATTTATAGGCAAAGCTCTTGTGGATTTCTTGAACATTAAGGCGCCAACAGAGGTTGAATTGTTCTTTGAAAGAAATTCCTGGGGAGTTGTGATAACAGATAGCCTTTCAGCCTAGGCTGGAACAGTAGGCATGGATTGGGGAGAAGTGACCCCTAGGTGGAAGGTGGCGCGTAGACCCATGCCTAAACTTGCATAAAGGCGTTTACCAAGCCACACGTGAAGGGATTACTTGGATGAATGTTCAGGAGTGGTTGGGAGCATTAATGAGCATTAAATGGTGATGAGACTTATCAACACCAAAATTCTGGTAATAAGAGAAAAACTTGAACCAGCAGTTCTGCTTTACCAAAAACAACGTAAACCATGCTCTGGTCTTAGCCCCCTGTTGTCTTAGCAAATTCTGGGGATTCTCCTGACCTTCTGACACGTTCCTTGGATTTGCTTCTGGAAATCCTGGACTTAGAGATTCTGTATCAGTGTAACACCCACTCTTCTGAGCCTTTTATCTTTTTATTTCAGCATGTTCTGAAGGAGCCTTTAGACTTCCTTGCTTCCTCTGCATTCCTTTAGCAAACTCTGGCTGAACTTGCGTAATTGCTGAAAGAGCTATGTTCTGTTTGAGGCTTACGTGTTGAACCACGTTTGCAACTTCTGACTGAGTTGATGTAGCTGTTGAAGAGCCAGCTTCTGACTGCGTTGAGCCAAGCTTGCAACTTCTGACCGTTGAGCCAAGCTTGTATCTTCTGACCGTTTCTATCTGGAGTTTGGTCCAGAAGTTCTGAAGCGCTAATTTCTTCTTAAACACCCATTTTTTAGAGAAAAATTCCAAGTGTTTAGAATTTAATTTTTCTCAAGATAAAAGCGTTTCCTTTAGAGCTTGTGTGATCATTTTGCTCTTGTAAATGGTTTGCTTGGGAAAAAATGATAATTCAGGACTTGGGTTCATTTCAGAGGGACTCTGAGAATCCAGGATGATTTCCTGAAGAAAGAGAGGGCAAATTTTGGGGTACAATAGTTTCCCCTGTTCAATCTACTTGGACCTGAAGAGTTAGATTGGCAGATTCACCTTTCGTGGCTCGAAGGTAAAAGGAGATTGGACACTAGAGTGCCCTTAAATTTGCACTCGTCAAGACGTGGATGCGGGAATGGGCTTAGAGATTCCATTTGGAGATGGGCTTAAAGATGCCATCTAGAGGGGTGACAGAATCTTGTCGGGGATGGGCTTAAAGATGCCATATGAAATGTTTGTTGAACTGTAGCGTGATAGATCAGAAAAATGAGGGTTAAAATGGTATCCGTGTCTGGAATGCATTTGAACTGTATCTGGAGACTGAGTTTGTATGAGCAAAAGAATAGCCTCTGTGTCCGGGGCGTATTTGAGCTGGAACTGCGTTTGAAGGTAGAATGAATATCAGAATGACTGCCATGTCCGGAGTGTATCTGTATTGTGTCCGGGTAACAGAGAAATATCTATATGGAGAAACTGCGTGCTGGGGATAAATTCTGAATGAGTGACAGAATGGCGACCGTGTCTAGAGCGTATCTGGACTGTATCTGAAGTTGAAATTTGTATGAGTAGCAGAATGACTTCCGTGTCTGGAGTGTATCTGAAACTGTAACTGGATTGAGATCCGTATGAGTTAGCAGAATGACTTTCGTATCTGGAGTGTATCTGAAACTGTAACTAGGATCTGAATGAATGACAGAATGAATTCCGTGGCGAACGCACTAGGGAGAATCAAACTGCTGCGGTAAAGGTCAGAATGGTATCCGTGCTTGGAATGCATTGAACCTTGAGGTGGATAAGTGAATCCGAATGAGAGATAGAATGGATGTCGTGTCTGGAGCGTATCTAGTCTGTATCTGATTGCTGTAGTCTGAATGAGTAGTAGAATGACCGTTGTGTCTGGGGTGTATCTGTACTGTATCTGACTTGAAATTCTGAATGAGTAATAGAATGACCGTCGTGTCTGGGGTGTATCTGTACTGTATCTGACTTGAAATTCTGAATGAGTAATAGAATGACCGCCGTGTCTGGGGTGTATCTATACCGTATCTGAAGTTGAAAGTTGTATGAGTAGCAGAATGACTTCCGTGTCTAGAGTGTATCTGAAACTGTAACTGGGATTGAGATCCGTATGAGTTAGCAGAATGACTTCCGTGTCTGGAGTGTATCTGAAACTGTAACTAGGATCTGAATGAATGACAGAATGACTTCCGTGGCGAACGCACTGGGGAGAATTAAACTGTTGTTGTAAAGGTCAGAATGGTATCCGTGCTTGGAATGCATTGAACCTTGAGGTGGATAAGTGAATCCGAATGAGAGATAGAATGGTTGCCGTGTCTGGAGCGTATCTAGTCTGTATCTAATTGATGTAGTCTGAATGAGTAGTAGAATGACCGCCGTGTCTGGGGTGTATCTGTACTGTATCTGACTTGGAATTCTGAATGAGTAATAGAATGACCGCCGTGTCTGGGGTGTATCTGTACTGTATCTGACTTGAAATTATGAATAAGTAATAGAATTACCGCCGTGTCTGGGGTGTATCCATATTGTATCTGAATAAATTCTGAACGAGTAATAGAATGATCACCGTGTCTGGGGTGTATCCATATTGTATCTGAATAAATTCTGAACGAGTAATAGAATGACCGCCGTGTCTGGGGTGTATCCATACTGTATCTGAATAATTGTTAATGATAGCCTTTTGATTCTTATCCTGAAAAGGATGAAATGTTAGCTATAACACAAAGTTATGTTGCATGATATGTATGATGCAATATATATGTTATATCAATGTTTATGATATGAATGTAAATGAATGCGCATGTAAGCTGAAGAGCTGTCTTGCTGAGGATTAGATGAATCCTGGATGGCTGGAGATAAAAGAATCTTGACTGCTGCCAGGGAAAGCGAATCCTTGACTGCTGCAGGGGATTGTAAGAATTTTGATCGCTGAGGACGAGTCATCCTTGTTGACTACTGCAGGAGAATCAGGGGCTTGGGTTGTATGCCAATCTACTGGGGATTCCTGTCCTGAGGAGATCTTCACTGGGGAACATCTGAATATCCTGTGAGGAACTGAGAATGAGAGTCTTCACTCTGCTTGGGAAATGCAAGATCTTCAATTGTTGAGGGGATCCTAGGACCATTGCAGGGAATTGGAATTCCTTGGTGACTTGTACGGAATGAGAATTCTGATGATCTCTACTGGGGAGTTCAGAATCTGATAGACTTATGCTGGAGAAGTAAGACTGAGCATCCTTAGTTTGGTGGGAAGCATCTCTGTGGGGAGAAGGTTCACTAGTTTGGTTCCGCTGGGGATTGATAGTTGGAATGTTTAGCTCCACGATTTTCATATTTTTGAGGCTCCACTGGGGATACTGAAACTCTGAGGGGAATTGAGTTATGGAAGGCCCTCTGGCTGGGGAAATCAGTTTTGAGAAAGCTCATGTTCTGCTGAGGATCCTAAAGTTTAACTCTGTTTGGGGAATTGAATTTTAACTCTGCTGAGGATTCCTTCTGAAAGGGTATCAGGATATCCATCTGTACCTTCAACCTATCAATAATCATCTTTCTTGATTTGTAAGAAAATGATTATGTTCAAATGCATATGCCTATTTAACAAAACATTGGACGTTTCTCAAATAACATAAGTGCAGAAGAGAAAAAGGAAGTCAAAGCAAATTTCTGTATTTGGAAAAGTATTTGTATTAACTTTCTATGAGTATCTTTGTACAAAGGGGACAGTCATCCTAGTAAGAGGATGTCGTCGTAAAAATTGAAAAATTTATACAAAAGAAAAATGGCTATGTGAAGCAATTCCACGGGATTCCATTCTGCTATAGCCTTCACAACTCTGAATATCTGTTCATTCAATGCTTCGTCTGCCGGTGACTGGATTGATCAGAAGCTTGGAGCTGGTCGATGAAGAGATTGTCCTTAAAGTGATCCGACGAGACATAGTCATACGCTTTAATTCCCTAACTTTTGCCTGAATCGGCCTTTCGGGTTTTCGATCCACCGGGAAACCCCTTTTTGTCCAAGCCGCCCTTTCGGGTTTTCAACTTGCCGGGTGTACATATTTTTTTTGTTTTATCCCTAATTTTTGCCTGAACCGCCCTTTCGGGTTTTCGGTTCACCAGGATGCCCATTTTTGCCCAAGCCGCCCTTTCGGGTTTTCGACTTATCGGGTTATTTTATGCGTAGTATCTTTTGACTATGTCTGCGTTCGCAGGGTGCGGCAAATCGTCGCCGTCCATGGTGGTCAGAATCATTGCACCACCAGAAAATATGCTCTTGATCACAAATGGTCCTTCGTATGTAGGAGTCCATTTTCCCCTGGGATCACTTTGCGGCAAGATAATCTGCTTGATTACGAGATCTCCGACTTGATACACTTGACGTTTGACTTTCTTGTTGAAAGCCTTGATCATCCGTTTTTGATACGTCTGACCATGGCAAACAGTAGTGAGTCGCTTCTCGTCGATCAAATTGAGTTGATCAAGTCGGGTCTGAATCCAATCGTCTTCACTCAAACCAGAGTCCTTCATAATCCTTAAAGAAGGAATCTGAACCTCCATGGGCAGGACAGCTTCCATGCCATATACCAAAGAAAATGGGGTTGCCCCTGTCGAAGTATGTGCCGTGGTACGGTATCCGTGCAGAGCAAACGGTAACATCTCATGTCAGTCTTTGTAGGTGACTGTCATTTTCTGAATGATCCTCTTAATGTTTTTGTTCGCAGCTTCAACAGCACCGTTCATCTTCGGTCGATAGGGAGATGAATTGTGATGATAAATCTTGAACTGTTCGCATAGAGCGGTGATCATAGTATTATTCAGATTTGTACCGTTGTCTGTGATGATCCTATCGGGTATACCATACCAGCATATGAGGTTCTGCTTGATGAAGCGGGCAACCATATTTTTTGTAACAGAGGCGAAGGAAGCTGCTTCGACCCATTTGGTGAAATAGTCAATGGCAACCAGGATGAAGCGATGTTCGTTGGATGCCGTGGGCTTGATCTCTCCAATCATGTCAATGCCCCACATTACAAACGGCCAAGGAGCTGTCAGAACGTTGAGAGGAACAGGAGGAATATGAACCTTGTCAGGATAGACTTTACATTTGTGGCAAGTACGGGAATGTTGATGGCAGTCAGCTTCCATGGTAGACCAGTAATAGCCTGCCCTTAGGATCTTCTTAGCCATCGTATGCCCGCTCAAGTGGGTGCCAAACGTACCGCTGTGTATCTCAGTCATGATTAACTCTGCTTCAGCTTTGTCCATGCATCGGAGTAAAACACAATCATGGCTGCGTTTATAGAGGATGCCGTTGCTCAGGAAGAACTTGGCAGCAAATTTCCTCAGGAACTTTTTGTCATTTACGGAAGCTCCTTCGGGATATTCTCTAGTCTTGAGATACCTTTTGATTTCGTGAAACCAGGGTTGTTCCACTACTTCTTCGGTATTAATCTCATGACAATGCGCAGGTTCATCCATTCGCTCGATGGTGATTTGGGGAGCCTCGTTATCCCAGTTGAGTTTAAACATGGAAGACACCGTGGCCAGAGCATCTGCTAGCGGATTCTCTTCTCGCGGGAAATGCTCGAAGGTGATTTGCTCGAAATGAGGCAACAATGTCAGGACATGTTCCTTGTATGGGATAAGATTTGGATTTTTAGTATCCCACTCTCCTTTGATTTGACTGATAACCAAAGCCGAGTCCCCAAATACAATCAAAGATTTGATCCCCAAGTCTATAGCAGCCTTGAGACCAAAAATGCAAGCTTCATATTCAGCCATGTTGTTGGTACAGCTGAAGCAAAGTCGGACCGTGAAAGGCGTGTGACAACCTTCCAGGGAAATGAGTACCGCACCGATACCGTTTCCGAGTGCATTTGAAGCACCATCAAAGTACAGGGTCCATCGGGATCCTTTTTCAGGTCCGTCATACGGTATGTTACCTTCAATGTTGTCCAAGTTCATGATGTCCTCGTCCGGGAAGTCGAATCTCATGGATTGATAATCTTCGATAGCTTGATGAGCTAGATGATCAGCTAGTACACTCCCTTTTATAGCTTATTGGGTGGTGTACTGGATGTCATACTCAGTTAGGATCATTTGCCATCTAGCTATTCTTCCAGATAAAGCAGGCTTCTCGAAGATATACTTGATAGGATCCATTTTGGAAATCAACAAGGTGGTATAAGTCAGCATATACTTCCTTAGTCGGCGAGCAACCCATACCAAAGCGCAGCAAGTTTTCTCGAGCAGTGAGTAGCGAGTCTCACAGTCGGTAAACTTTTTGCTAAGGTAATAAATGGCATGCTCTTTTTGACCAGACTCGTCATGCTGGCCCAAAACACACCCCATTGAGTTATCCAAGACGGTCAGATACATGATCAATGGTCTTCCTTCGACGGGTGGCATCAGAATAGGAGGTTCTAGCAAATACTCCTTGATCTTATCAAAAGCAGCTTGGCAATCGTCGTTCCATTCGACTACCTGATCTTTCTTTAATAGTTTGAAAATTGGCTCACAGGTAGAAGTCAGATGAGAGATGAATCTGGAAATATAGTTCAAGCGCCCCAAGAACCCTCTAACCTCCTTTTCAGTACGGGGAGCAGGCATTTCTCGTATAGCTTTCACTTTTGCTGGATCGACCTCAATGCCTTTGTTGCTGACAATAAATCCTAGAAGTTTACCAGACCTAACTCCAAAAGTACACTTACTAGGATTCAGCCTGAGCTTGTACTCTTTCAACCTGGCAAACAGCTTCTGCAAATGCTCAAGGTGTTCCTCCTCTGTTTGTGATCGAGCTATCATGTCGTCTATGTAAACTTCGATCTCATGATGTATCATATCATGAAATAAAGCTACCATGGCGCGCTGATAAGTTGCCCCTGCGTTCTTCAGTCCGAACGGCATCACCTTGTAGTAGAAGGTACCCCATTGTGTAACAAAGGTGGTTTTCTCCATGTCCTCGGGGGCCATTTTAATCTGGTTGTAGCCCGAGAATCCATCCATGAAGGAAAACACCTTGTGCTGAGCTGTGTTGTCAATCAAAATGTCGATGTGCGGTAGCGGAAAATCATCTTTAGGACTAGCCCTATTCAAATCCCGGTAGTCCACACACATTCTGACCTTGCCGTCTTTTTTAGGTACTGGCACAATGTTAGAAACCCATTGTGGATAGGATGTAACAGCCAGAAAACCAGCGTTGAATTGCTTCATTACTTCTGCTTTAATCTTCTCAGACATGTCGGGCCTCATTCGGCGGACTTTTTGCTTGATCGGTGGACAATCCTCTCTTGTAGGGAGACGGTGAACCACGATATCTGTGTCTAAACCCGGCATGTCTTCATAAGACCAGGCGAAGATTTCGATGTATTCATTTAACAGCTGTATCAAACGCTCCTTGACACTTGGTTCCAGATTGGCACACACTTGTATTTCCTTCCGGTCTTCCTCTGTTCCTAAGTTGACAGTTTCCAACAACTCTTCGTGAGGCAAGATGGCCCTTTCTTCTTGTTGTAGAAGACTGGCTAGCTCTCCTGGTATTTCACAATCTTCGTCATCTTCATACTTAGCCTGATTGACCAAATCTTCAGATTTTTTGAAGGACATAGCAGAATAGTCACCCCTAGAATCCAGAGTGGATGGGTACCTGCATTTGTGAGTGTGGGTGTGTGTAAGGGATAGCCATCCTTAAACAAACAAAAATGCAAAAGGAAAGAAAATGAACACAGTAGTTTATCAATGAGAAACGTCCAATGAATCATTAAACATGGCATATGAATATGAAGATAATCAAAACCCTTACAAATGGACCTACATGCCCCAGGCAAGGCATGAGGTGAAAAAGTAGCGTGCAGATTGTCCAAAAGTAATTATTACAGACCACAAGAAATGTTTGACAGATAATTACTGATTAATAAAAGTAATGGGGATGAAGTCTTTCGCCTCCCAGTTGCGTAGTCCCCCTTCGATGGTTGGGAAGATCCAATCTTCAATGTCGGCCTCTTCGTCTTCACCTTCCAAAGCATTTATTCCATAAGGAGAAATCTTGATGGGTGCTCTTTCAACTTTTGAGCGGCGCATAGCTTTTTTCCCCACAGCGGTAAATCCTAACCCAAACTTGTCTGTTTTGTGGGGAATATCAGGCAACTGCCCCCATGTTGAGCTCTTCCCTTCCTTCATCGCAGCCTTTGCGTCTTTTAGAGATGCCATCCTGGCCACCTGCTTTGGTACCTCAGCTACCGTTTTTGCTACTGCCACCTCAGGAGAGACTTCCTCAAAGTGTTGGAATGGTGTTTCAATGAATTCACCCTCCACCTCTACATACCGAAAGGAGTTCAGGTGGCTGATCATATATTCTTCTTCACCGTGCACGGTTATGATTTTTCCTTTGACAGGGTACTTCAGCATTTTATGTAGGGAGGAAGTGACTGCCCCCGCATTATGTATCCATGGTCTCCCCAGTAAGCAAGAGTATGACGGACGGATGTCCATCACATAGAAAGTTGAGGGGAACACTTTTGTGCCTACCTTAATGGGAATGTCAACCTCTCCATGTACCATTCTCTTTGACCCGTCAAATGCCCTTACAATGATATTACTTGGCCTTAGCTCCAAGCCTTCACAATCCAATCGGTCGAGAGCCTTCTTAGGCAGCACGTTCAGAGAAGAACCAGTGTCGACCAAAACATGGGCCAGAGTAGTTCCTTGGCATTCTACTGACACATGTAATGCGTCATTATGCTTTCTTCCTTTTGGGGTCAGGTCAGCATCAGAGAAACCTAGGCCGTTGTCGGTAGTAAGGCTAGCTACACAGTCTTGGAATTGATCGGTTGAGGTTTCCTGGGGAACATGGGCTGTCTTCAGAAATTTTATCAATGCTTTGGCGTGCGCCTCTGAACAAAGCAGTAACGCCAACATGGAGATCTTCGAGGGAGTTTTCCCCAGTTGCTCTACCACGTCATAATCACTCTTTTTAATTATTTTCATAATCTCCTCCATGTCTTTCTTAGAGGTTTCAGGGATGACCAAAGGTTGAGCCCTCGTCCTGACGAGCTCATCTTGGATCCCTTTCCCCTTATCAGTAGAAGTAGGAGGGACAACAATAGAAATAACAGCTTCTTCAATCAACGGAGTTCTTGCGGAAAGTTTTATTGGTGCAGGAGTAACTTTGGCAGCAGCTGAGGGTCCAAAGATTGCCTTTGGGGGGGCAATCTCTGGAGAAAATATTCTCCCACTTCGGGTGATCTTGCTTGTACCAGCAATGTTTCCAATGCTGGCATCTTCTTCATCAGAGCTTTCCTCGGTTATCTCAACTTGTTTAACACCATGGTAGTAGATTTCTCCACCGTAATTCCATGGTATTGACTTGTCAGAACTGTAGGGGACAGGCTCAGGCATAGTTATTTTCAAGGGAACAATCTTTGTAGAGGATGTAATCTTAACAGGCTTTTTGACGGCCTTGGAAATATTGGTGGAAATGGTGATTATTGAAACATCCTTAGTAGGGGTTGGAATAGCAGGAATCTTTTCAAACAGAATTTGTTGATTGTCCATCAGGCCTTGGATGCCTTTCTTCAGCAATGGACAGTCGATTGGTAGAGAGGAACAACAGTAGCAGTCTTCTTTGCATCCTGGGAAAATCCCAGCTTTCAATAGATTTAACTTGATTATCAACAGTGGAGTCATCAGGTCATCAACATCAGAAACATACAGATCTTCTTCAATAGCATGGACATTGCGACCATGCTTCGGCATTGGAGCGGATATTACGTTTGGTTTCTCTGGAGCATCGAACTCAACCTCTTTTGCATCTATCAAGTCTTAAATTTTATTCTTTAGCGCCCAACAAATGTTGGTGTCATGTCTGGCGCTATCAGAATGGTAGGCACATTTGGCATTGGCATGATAGTATGGAGATGTGGTGTTAGGTTTTTTCGGTGCCTCCTTTAAACCAGTCAGATTCAACTTCAACAAATGTGGAAGAACTTGCGCAGGTGTCATGTTAATGCGGGTGAACTGCCGTTGTGGCCGCTCTACCCGTTGCTGATTTGGTCTGGACTGATTGCCACGAGGCTGATCATTTGAGGAATTTTGGATCATCACGGCCCCCACAGTCGGTCGGCGCTCAGTTCTTCCCACTCCTCTCTGAGAGTACACAACAGTCGTTTCCTTCTTCGCCGGAAATGATTTCTTGACAGTTGTAGATGCAGAGGCATCCTTTTGGATCTTCCCATTCTTTATACCGGCTTCCACCCGTTCGCCAGTCAGAATTAATTCAGTAAACCCTGCGGAAGAGCTCCCGATCAGATGGTTGAAGAACGGGCCAGATAGGATTCCCAGGAACATATCAACTAGTTCTCTATCAGAAAGAGGTGGTTGCACTCTTCCGGCTAAGTCGCGCCATTTCTGGGCGTATTCCTTGAATCCCTCACCTGAAGCCATCCCCATACTCTGTAGCTGAGTACGGGTTGGCGCCAAGTCAGAGTTATATTGATACTGGTGATAAAAAGCAGCGGCCAAATCCTCCCAACTATGTATCTCCGACTTTTCAAGCTTGTAAAACCAGTCTAGCTGTGTACCAGACAGGCTATCTTGAAAGAAGTGTACCCAAAGATTTCTGTCGGATGTGTGAGGTTGAATTCTTCGGACGTACGACCTTAGGTGCATCTTCGGGCAAGACAGCCCATCATACTTTGCAAAGATTGGCACCTTAAACTTCGGAGGGATCACAATTCCAGCTATTAATCCCAAACCTTCGAAATCTAATACGGGGACCCTTTACAGCTCCATAGCTGCCAGCCTATCCTCCAAGTTTTTATACTTGTCATCCGCGGGCGGGTATTGTTGCTCTGAGTAGTCTTCATCTTCTTCAGCCTCTTCCTCTTCAGCTTCTGATTCAGAAGGTATCGCAGCCCCTTTTCCCTTACTGGTTTCCTCTTCAGATGCAGAGGGAAATTCAAGAACTCTTCTGGCTTCATCCTCAAACCTTCTTCCCAAGGTAGCCACCCCCACTCTTTTCTTCTTCTTTTTCACTTGCTCTTTATTCCCAAGCAGTGCTTTTAGATCCTTCTGACCCTTTGCCAAGGTCATTAGGAGGTGTTGAAACTGTGAGTTTTGAGACTGCAAATCTTTGACCGTCTGTTCGAGATCCATCTTACTGAAATAAACAGCAGAAAGATAAGGAAACCTGGTGTGGAGACCTGCTTATGCATATGATGAATGATATGTTTATTCATGTAATGCATTCAAGGATTTAGAACTTCAAAATTGTTGCAGTCAAAAAGAACACACGTCATATTAATAAGAAGAGAATTTGTCAGTACATAAATGCCCCATGGGCCAAATATTACAAAAACTTCTTAAGGTAAAAAGACGTTGCGCATCCTCTTTGGTGCGATGTAGGTGTTGAGGGTCTCTTCCTCATGGAGTCGGCGGGTAAGCTCCAAAACCTTCTTCTCACTGGCGTAGAAGTTGGCTTCAAAAGTATTTCGTTCCTCCTTGAGTTGGATCCAACTCTTCTGCATCTCCTCCCATGATGTTGGCATGTCAGGATATAGGATGGTGTAGGAAACCTCTCCTTCCTTAACAGGCTCTTTAATCGGAGCGAGAACATGAGGGTAAGGCATCATTAGGCTCTGGGCTCGGGCTCGTACCCACTTGAGATAAGGCTCAATAGGGATGGAGTTCTTGTGTCCCAATGTCTTGCTATCTACCTTGTTAGGCATCCTCCAAGCTCTGATGAATCTTTGGCGGAGTCCTTGCGCATTGTTGTCGAAGTCAAAAACCAGGTCAGGAATCAGCATGCCATGAGGGCCATCCCTCTATGCATATCCAAATTTTCTCAAAGCTAGACAAGGGTTGTAGGTAATGCCTCCTCTAATGCCAAGTAATGGAATATTAGGGAACTCTCCATAATGATCAATGATGATGACATTTTCTCTGGACCGAGAACACCAATGTACATCAGAGTGTGTGAGGGTCATCAATCGTTGTGACCACCTTAAGCCTTGGTCATTCTTCAAAACAGATTGTGGAAGGTGCGAAATAAACCACCTTGCGAGGAGAGGAGTACAGCATATGAGAACACCCCTCTTTCTCATTGTTCGTGTGTAAAATGAGTGGAGGGTGTCCCCAAGCAATGTTGGTATGGGATTCTTGGATAGGAAAATCTTGACGGCGTTAACATCTATAAGCTGGTCAGGATTTGGGAACAAGACTAACCCATAAATGAGGAGTGCCACAATTTCTTCAAAGGCTTGTAGATCCAATGAATTCCAACACTCTTGTGCCTTCTCAAACAAGAATTTTGCCAAGAAGCCTTTGACGCCACTTCTAGTTTCCCAATGCCCCTTGATGTCAGATGGTTGCAAGTCTAGTGCTTGAGCAATATCTTCAGGCTTTGGTTCTTTTTCCGTACAATTGTAGGGTAGTTGATTAAGAATAGGAATTCTCAAGAGTTGAGAAAATTCCTCCAAAGTGGGCACCAATTAGTAGTCGGGGAATGTGAAACAGTGGTGAAGGGGGTCAAAGAACTGGAACAAAACTTTCACCATGTCCTCTTCAATGCTGGTGTTGACTAGGCTGAGCAGTCTACCCTGTCTTTCACTAAAGAGAGAGCTTTCTGGAATTCTGGATGTGAGCTCCTTGAGTTGAGGAGGGATTCTCACAAGGTTGACTTGGATAGTTTTCCTGCGAAGAATTTCCATGACCTACAAAACAAGAACAAAGATGAAGATCCAAACCCTTGAAATGGTTAGTGGATGCATATGATGCTTTATGATGTTCATGATGTATGCACAAACATATGTACAAGCAATTCACACAAAACCCTAGTTTCAGGCTTGCATGAGGTTTCATAGGTAAGTACCCTCTTGAGTGAAGTTGGCTTAAAAAACCTGTCCTATTAATAGTAACCGGGTTCTAAGGAGCTCAATATCATTGGATTGTTTTCCATGTTCATTGTTTTGGTTTAGCCATTTAACTAGTGACCAAAATATTCCAAGAAAACAACCCTCAATGAGTGTAGTATCGAGTATCTACCAACTTCGGACTGCACCAAAGCCGGTCATCTCACTACCCCTAATAAAAGGCCAAGATGGTCAAGTAAGGTTCTAGGTCATTAGTGCTTTAGTGACATCACTCAGCGGCCCTGTACTCTCCTTGATTGAACTCAAGGGTTACTGGTACTCACAAATATGTCGCACTAATATAGCTATTGCTTCAACCGTGTCGGTATACCCCGCACAGTTTCCACAACGTATTGCTATCTATGAATGTTTCCCCAAATCCGGGTTTAGGATTTCAAGCCCAAACAAGAGAACCAAGATGTAAAGCAATCAAAGCAAACAATTAGTCATGCAAAGGGGTGATCTAAGCCCTAAGGTTACTCCACTTTTAAATCAATCCCCAGCAGAGTCGCCAGTTCTGTGATACGGTGGGAGAACTGACTTGAGGTTTTGCGTTTTGTATTCGCAAATGTTTCAGTTTAGCAAGAGTCGCCACCGACTTTTTATTTTATCCTAAAGGAAAGGTTAAAAAGCACAGGAAAAACCTTTGAGATGTTTTCATGGGTTTGGGGAGTAGATTATAGAAAGGGAAGGTATTAGCACCCTTTCTATCCATGGTTATCCATGGGCTCTTAGTTACTTGCTTAGATCACTTGCTTTGTATCTTCAATTGTTTGAAATGGTTCTTTGTGTGTGTGTTTGGAAGATGTTTTGAAAAGAGGCCATCGTTGTGGCAACCTTTGTAATGACTCTTGATTGAATGTATACAAAGGTGTTTGTCTTTTTTGAAAGGTTTTCAATATTTTGAAAGTTGTTTTGAAATTGTGTTGTGGAGTGTGTTTTGAAAAATAGCAAGGATGTTTGCAAGATTTTTGATCAAGTAACTAAGAGTTGTCTACCCTATTTTACTCAAAGATCTTTCTTATGTTTTTAACCCTTTTAACAGTGTTGTTTCACCATTGTATTTGGTGAATAGCCTTGTGTTAGGATGTAAACAGGACAGGCGCAGGTCATCGTATAGACCATGATAGAAATTTCGCAAAGTATCTTAGCATTTCTTTTGAGGGACTAAGATCATTTTTGTAAGGCAACTTTGGATAGCATCATCGAGGGACTATGATCTTTTGATTTTGTTTGTTTTACCAAGATACTTTGCATGCGTAACATGGCCCATTTTTGAAGGCAACAAGTGGATGTAACCCTAGGGGTGTTTGTGTGCAAGAGTGCTTTATTGCATACTGTGATACGGTGGGAGAACTGACTATGGTTTTGCGTTTGTTTTCGCAAATGTTTCGGTTGAGCAAGAGTCGCCACCGACTTTTTATTTTATCCTAAGGAAGGTTTAAAAAGCACAGCAAAAACCTTTGAGATATTTTCTTGGGTTCGGGGAGTAGATTATAGAAAGGGAAGGTATTAGCACCCTTTCTATCCATGGTTATCCATGGTCTCTTAGGTACTTGCTTAGATCATCTTGCCTTGGTTTTCAATTGTTTGAAATGGTGTTTTGTGTGTGGTTTTGAAAATGTTTTGAAAAAGATGCCTTGTCTAGGCTACCCTTGTAACAATTCTTTACTTGAATGTTTTACAAAAGGTGTTTGTCTTTTTGAAAAGATGTTTCAAGGTTTTTTTTGAAAGTTTGTTTTAAAAAGTGTTTGTGAAGTGTGGTTTGAAAAATAGGCAAGTGTTTTTGTTTTGCAAGTTGACGAGTACTTAAGAGCTATCTACCCTAAAGTTCTCAAAGATTTTTGCTATGTTTTAACCCTTTTAACAATTTTGTTCCACCATTGCATTTGGTGGACAATCTTGTGTTAGGATGTGAAAGGGACGGGCGCGGGTCATCGTTTAGACCATAATTGCAATGGTGCCAAGTATCTTTGGGCAATTTTCCTTTAAGGGACTTGATCATTTTAGGCAACTTTTCGAAAGCGTCATCGAGGGACTATGATCATTTGATTTGTGTTTGTTTTTGCCCAAAGAGACCTAACATGCAATATGGCCCATTTATTGAAGGCAACAAGTGGAATACCCTAGGTGTGCAAGTGTGATATGTGTTGTCCATTTTCATGCTTGATTATCTTGAAATTAGGTCAAACTATTTTTGTTCTTTTTATTTGCATACAAACCCTAATTCTAACATGGTATATTTAGAAAGCAATAAAATGCGAAATTTAAAGTTCCTAAGCTATTACAACACAATATGGGAAGGGGGGTACAAATGTTCAAATGGGGGGTATTTGACAAGGAATTTAAACCTAGCTATTACATCAATTTGGAATTATTTACAAGATATTTAATTGCACAAATTAAATGGAAATAAAATAAATATGCAAGATACAAAAAGGTTTTTTATATGTATGAAAAAGGGTTTTTTATATGTCAAATAAACAAAATAAAAAGTATTATTTTTTTGGAGTTTATTATGTTTAGGGTAAAACCCTAATTTTTTAAATAAAAGTATTAATTATTTAGTATGTACCATATTTATTTATTATATACAAAAATAAAATAAAAATGGAGTATATTTATAAGAAAGGTATTTTTAATGTCAAATATTAAAAAACGAAAAAATGTATATATTTTGTATTATTTATTAAATATTCTAATAAGTATATATATATATTTGTATTATTTTCTAAATATGTATTATATATATAAAATAATAATATTTAATATTTATAAAAAAAAGAGTATATTCTATATAAAATACTTTCAGAAGATAAAATAAAATAAAAATCAAAAAATGAATGTGTTTACAATATTTTTTCTAGTTATTCTAAATAATAATATTATGTATTTATTTACATACAAATATCAATATAAACAAATAAATGCCTAAAAAATATAAAAATGGTGTAAAAAATGTTTTTTATGTTTTTAATATTATGAGGAAAAATAAATAAGTCAGGAATAAAAAACAAAAGTCAAAAAATCATAAAAATAAGCCAAATGGGCCTAGGGGGTGTCAAAGTAAAAATAGTGTGTAAAAAGAAATAGCAAATCAGGCCCAGCCCATGAAGACCTTCTTCAACCTCCAGATTGTTCTTGTTCAAAAACGCGCGCTTGGTACATGAATTCAAACATCCTGATTCCTTGAGTTTTAACAAAAACTTACAACACCAAAAATGTTAAGCATTGAATCACGAATCCAGACATATAAAGAACTCATCTTAACTCTCAGAAATGAGAGTGAATTTCTTCTCCCCCAATTCCTGACCTAGTTTTTCTTCCATGTTCAGACTTAAAATTCTCTAAGCATACATAATATAAATGAAATCTAATCACATGGGCATGTTCAGGGCTATGAATGTGACATGTTTTCTTCACAAACCTAAAGCTAACAATGCCTATATTGAGAGATAGAACTTCATGAATATACCTGTTCAGTTGGAATCGTGCCTTGCAATGGAGGAGCTTTCAGAGCAAAATGATGATTTGTACAGCTTGCCTGAAGTGTAGTGATGTTATTCCAATGCTTGGAGTGTTTTGAATCGTGCCAAATCAAGCTGCAGAAGTCCACCTGCAAGATAGAAAAATGGAAATGGCAAATGGTGCTATGGATGTTACAGTCTCAGTTCAAGGTTTGGAATAGTTTATGTGGATATTATGGAATGTGTTTGAAGTGTTTTTAGCAAGAATGCATGGAAGGTTTGAGCTATGGAACTCAAACTGCATAGATGCCCTGTTTTGGGCAGTTCAATGGTGATTCTGAGTTTAGGAAGGCAATGGAGGTGGTTGACTCGTGTTCTAGCTCAGTTAGGATGTTTTGAAAGTGTACAAAGTTTTTGCTTAAGCTTATTTGTTCTGAGATGAAAGTTGTTGTACCAAATGCTATGTTTCTTACACTTTAAGCAACAAATGTCCAAGTTGGTTTTTAGACAGGTAGAGGCCTCCCTAATGTGCTGCAAATCTTGGCATTGATCAGTGTAATTAGCTCCTAAACTTGTGCCAAAGAGATTTCAAATGTACTTCTTGGATTTGCATTTTGACATAAAGTTCACTTTTGCAAAAATGGTTAAAGTGCTTTATCTATTTTGGGATTAAACCATTATGCAATGCTTGAACACATAGAATATGGTCTTGGCACAAAGAGTTTGCATTAAATTTATGAGTGTTGGATGGTTTAGAGGCCTGTAATCAAGGAAAGCATGCTGATTTGAAAATTGCCTAAGTGTATGAACATGGAAATTGGCCATAACAAAAGTGAGTTTTTCCCATATTGCAAAATTCGATTCTCCCTAACCATGAGGTTGTTTGATAAGTTCTTGGACATTTTGGAAAGCTTGGAATGTGTACTACAATCCATCTTTGAAATGCAAACTGAAATTCCAAGTGGAAGTATATGAAAAATGGTCTTGAAGTTAGGTAAAAACCTTGCCTAAAATAGGTCAAATTTTCTCTAAGTTAAGAATGGTTTGGTACCCTTGTTCCAAAAATTGTAACTTGAGATACAAGCTTCTTTTGGGAAAACTATGTGAATCAAAGTTGTAGATTATGCAATAGGCTACAACTTTCATGTTTTGACTTTTGCTTGAATCCAAATGAATCTTGGTGAGAAAGTGGGGCAAAGTTAGGAAAAAATTAGGGTTTTTCATAACTTAGAAAAATTCTAAGTTATGAAAAATCTTCATTTCAAACCCTAATTTGCAATTCTTGATTTCTTGATGAACAAGTTTCATGATTTGTCATGTTTTGATGAAAAATGAATCTTGACACTTGATTTTGACCAAAAAGTCAAAGTTTGACTTTTCAGTATACAGTCAAAATTGATCAATTGACTGGGAAATTCAACTGTCAATCTTGTGCATTTGGGATCTTTTGAACTTGTTGAGCATGTCAAGACAATTCCATGGGGTCCTTGAGTCCATATGTGAGCTTGGTTTGCCATTGGCTAGGTCAAACAGTTAAAAATTGCCTTTGTGCAGTCAAAACCCTAAAAATGACCATTTTGCCCTTTTGGTGATCTGATCAAATTTCTTGTGGAATTGTGATCCAAACTTGATCAAATGGTCCATGTGAGTTCATAATGTTGATGTGGCTCAATTTTCATGAGATTTGACTGTCAACTGGCCACAGTTGACTTTTTCCCCAATATAGTTGATTTCTAGGTCAACTGTCCAATTGACTGGGCAAAATTTGGAATCAAGACTTGAAACTTGATGTGGATAAACTTGGGAGTCCAATAGGAAGCATGAAAGTCATCTTAGGCATTTTTGGTCAAAACATCTTTGTGCAAACACCAACCCTAATTTGGGTCAACAGTGCAAGGAGAAGTCTTGAGCAGATGAAACCCTAACTGGATCTTGAGCTCCAAGGGCTTTGTGAGGAGAAATCATTGAGAAATGGGAGGGAAACTTTTGGGGTACAACAGTTGCCCCTATTAAATCTTCTTGAATCCGAAGAGTTAGATTGGCAAGTTTGCCTTTCGCGACTCGAGGGTAAAAGGAGATTGGACACTAGAGTGCCCTTAAATTTGCACTCGTCAAAGCAATGGATGCGGGAATGGGCTTAGAGATGCCATTTGGAGATGGGATTAACGATGCCATCGGGAGGAGTGACAGAAACTTGTCGGGTATGGGCTTAAAGATGCCATCTGGAATGAGTATCAGAAAGGTGTCCATGTTTTGGACCATCCCTGAACTGGGGGTCTGAACAAGCAATAGATTGACATCCGTATCTGGAGGCATTCGTAAACTGTTTTCAAAAGTTGAGAAGAGTCTGAACAAGCGATAGATTAACATCCTTTGTGGGGAAGAATCCATAAACTGCTTTCAGAAGTCTTGAAGTTGAATAAGCAATAGAGCAGCATTCGTTGTTGGGAAGCGTCTGTAAACTGTTTTCAAAAGTTGCATCTGAACAAGCGATAGATTAACATCCGTTGTTGGGAAGAATCCATAAAATGTTTTCAGAAGTCTTGAGAAGAATATGAACAAGCGATAGGTTAACATCCATTACTTGGAGGACCCGTGAACTGTCTTCAGAAATCTTGGAGTTAAATAAGCAATAGAGCAACATCCGTTGTTGGGAAGCGTCTGTAAACTGTTTTCAAAGGTTGCATCTGAACAAGCGATAGATTAACATTCGTTGTTGGGAAGAATCCATAAACTGTTTTCAGAAGTCTTGAGAAGAATCTGAACAGGCGATAGGTTAACATCCGTTACTTGGAGAACCCGTGAACTGTTTTCAGAAATCTTGGAGTTTGAGGAGGAACCGGTGTAGGGTTTCCTGATGATGAGCTCGTGTAAAACTGCATCTGGATGAACCTGGAATAAGCATTAGAATGTTGCCATGTCTGGGTCACATCTGGACTATTCCTGGAAAGAATCTCGGGAGATAATGATTTTAGTCTGTCGACTGATCTTACCTGAAAAGGTAAAGAGTTAGTTGTATGCCATGTCATGATGCATGATGCAACGTATGTTATATGATATGAATGTAAATGAATGCGCATGTAAGCTGATGAGCTATCTTGCTGAGGATAAGTGAATCCTGGATGGCCGAAGATAAAAGCCTCTTGACTGCTTCCGGGGAGAATAATTCCTGGTTGTTGCTGGAGAATAAGGAGGTCGGGTTGTATACCAATCTTCTGGGGAATTCCTGTCTCGAGGAGATCTTCATTGGAGAATCTTTAATATACAATGAGGAACTGAGAACTGAGAGTCTTTAGATTTGCTTGGGGAATACCAGACCTTCAATCGTCGAGGGGCCTCAGAACCACTTGCGGGGACTTGGAATTTCCTTGGTGACTTGCAGGGTAAAAGAATTTTTGATGATTTCTACTGGGGATTTTAGAACCTGGTAGACTTAAGCTGGGGAGATAAGACTGAGAATCTCTAGTCTAGTGAGAAGCATTTCTGTGGGGAAAAGGTTCACTGGTCTGGCTCCACTGGGGATTGATAGTTTGAAGTTTTAGCTCTGCTGGGGATACTGGAACTTAGTTCTAAGGGGAATTGAGTTCTGGAGGATTCTCTGGCTGGGGATAACAAAGATAAACTCCTCTGGGGATTGTATTGATAAGTTATGTTGGGGAACTTTGATGAACTCCACTGGGGATAGGAAGAATTTTGCCGAGTGCAATCTTCTGTGGTAATAAGCTGAGGATAACCCAGTTACAAGCCCTTGTGAGGAATAACTTTGAATAAAGCTCGGGGGAGACGTCCGTACTCTGCAGGGGATAAGCTTTCAGAATCTACTGGGGATAAGCTTCAAGACTTGCTGGGGATATGGATTCCAAATCTCCTGGGGGTTTCCTTTGAAAGGGTATTAAGATATCCAACTGCACCTTCAACCTATCAGTAATCCTCTTTCTGGATTCATAAGGAAATGATTATGTTCAAATGCATATGCCTATTTAACAAAACATTGGACGTTTCTCAAAATAAAACAAATAGTGCAAGAGAAAAGAAAAAGGAAATGACACAAATTTCTGGGAAAAGTATTTGTATTGACTTTCTATAGTATATTTGTACAAAGGAGACAATCATCCTAGTAAGAGGATTTTGTCGTAAATATTGAAAGATTTATACAAAATAAAGATGGCTATGTGAAATAATTCCATGGGATTCCATTCCGCTATAGCCTTCACAACTCTGAATATCTGTCCATTCAATGCTTCGTCTGCCGATGACTGGATTGATCAGAAGCCTGGAACTGGTTGATGAAGAGATTGTCTTTGAAGTGATCCGACGAGACATAGTCATACGCTTTAATTCCCTAACTTTTTCCTGAATCGCCCTTTCGGGTTTTCGATCCACCGGGAAACCCCTTTTTGCCCAAGCCGCCCTTTCGGGTTTTCAACTTGCCGGGTGTATAGATTTTTTTGTTTTTATCCCTAATTTTTGCCTGAACCACCCCTTCGGGTTTTCGGTTCACCGGGATGCCCATTTTTGCCCAAGCCGCCCTTTCGGGTTTTCGACTTGTCGGGTTATTTTATACGTAGTATCTTTTGACTATGTCTGCGTTCGCAGGGTGCGGAAAATCGTCGCCGTCCATGGTGGTTAAAATCATCGCACCACCAGAAAATATGCTCTTGATCACAAATGGTCCTTCATATGTAGGAGTCCATTTGCCCCTGGGATCACTTTACGGCAAGATAATCCGCTTGATTACGAGGTCTCCGACTTGATACACCTGACGTCTGACTTTCTTATTGAAGGCCTTGATCATCCGTTTTTGATACGTCTGACCATGGCATATAGCAGCGAGTCGCTTCTCGTCGATCAGATCGAGTTGATCAAGTCGGGTTTGCATCCAATCATCTTCATTCAAACCTGTGTCCTTCATAATCCTTAGAGAAGGAATCTGAACCTCCATAGGCAAGACAGCTTCCATGCCATATACCAACGAAAATGGGGTTGCCCCGGTTGAAGTACGTGCCGTCGTACGGTATCCATGTAGAGCAAACGGTAACATCTCATGCCAGTCTTTGTAAGTGACTGTCATTTTCTGAATGATCTTCTTGATGTTTTTGTTTGCAACTTCAACAGCACCGTTCATCTTCGGCCGATAGGGAGATGAATTGTGATGATAAATCTTGAACTGTTCGCACAAAGCGGTGATCATCGTGTTATTCAGATTTGTACTGTTGTCTGTGATGATCCTGTCTGGAACACCATACCGGCATATGAGATTTTGCTTGATGAAGCGGGCAACCACATTTTTAGTAACAGAGGCGAAGGAAGCTGCTTCGACCCATTTGGTGAAATAGTCAATGGCAACTAGGATGAAGCGATGTCCGTTGGAAGTCGTGGGCTTGATCTCTCCAATCATGTCAATGCCCCACATTGCAAATGGCCACGGAGCAGTCAGGACGTTGAGAGGAACCGGAGGGATATGAACTTTATCAGCGTAGACTTGACATTTGTGGCAAGTACGGGAATGTTGATGGCAGTCAGCTTCCATGGTAGACCAGTAATAGCCTGCCCTTAGGATCTTCTTAGCCATTGTATGCCCGCTCAAGTGAGTGCCAAATGTGCCGCTGTGTATCTCAGTCATGATCAACTCTGCTTCAGCTTTGTCTACGCATCGGAGTAGTACACAATCATGGCTTCGTTTGTAAAGGATGCCGTTGCTCAGGAAGAATTTGGCAGCAAATTTCCTTAAGAACTTCTTGTCATTTATGGAAGCTCCTTCGGGATAATCTTTAGTCTCGAGATACCTTTTGATTTCATGGAACCAGGGTTGTTCCACTACTTCTTCGGTATTAATCCCATGACAATGCGCAGGTTCATCCATTCGCTCGATGGTGATTTGGGGAGCCTCGTTATCCCAGTTGAGTTTAAACATGGAGGACATTGTAGCTAGAGCATCTGCTAGCTGATTCTCTTCTCGCGGAAAATGCTCGAAGGTAATTGGCTCGAAATGAGGCAACAATGTCAAGACATGTTCTTTGTACGGGATAAGATTAGGATGCTTGGTATCCCACTCTCCTTTTATTTGACTGATAACTAAATTCGAGTCCCCAAATACGATCAAAGATTTGATCCCCAAGTCTATAGCAGCCTTGAGACCGAAGATGCAAGCTTCATACTCAGCCATGTTGTTTATGCAGCTGAAGCAAAGTCGAGCCGGGAAAGGTGTGTGACAACCTTCCGGGGAGATGAGTACCGCACCGATACCGTTTCCAAGTGCATTTGAAGCACCATCAAAGTACAGGGTCCATCGGGATCCCTTTTCGAGTCCGTCATACGGTCCGTTACTTTCAATGTTGTCCAAATTCATGATGTCCTCGTCTGGGAAGTCAAATCTCATGGGTTGATAATCTTCGATAGCTTGATGAGCCAGATGGTCAGCTAGTACACTCCCTTTTATAGCTTTTTGGGTGGTGTACTGGATGTCATACTCAGTTAGGATCATTTGCCATCTGGCTATTCTTCCAGATAAAGCGGGCATTTCGAAGATATACTTGATAGGATCCATTTTGGAAATCAACAAGGTAGTATGAGTCAACATATATTGTCTTAGTCGGCGAGCAGCCCATACCAAAGCGCAGCAAGTTTTCTCGAGCAGTGAGTAGCGAGTCTCACAGTCGGTAAACTTTTTGCTAAGGTAATAAATAGCATGCTCTTTTCGACCAGACTCTTCATGCTGGCCCAAAACACACCCCATTGAGTTATCCAAGACGGTCAGATACATGATCAATGGTCTTCCTTCGACGGGTGGCATCAGAATAGGAGGTTCTAGCAAATACTCCTTGATTTTATCAAAATCAGCTTGGCAATCGTCGTTCCATTCGACTACCTGATCTTTCTTCAAGAGTTTGAAAATTGGCTCACAGGTAGAAGTCAGATGAGAGATGAATCTGGCAATATAGTTCAAGTGCCCCAAGAACCCTCTAACCTCCTTTTCAGTACGGAGAGCAGGCATCTCTTGTATTGCTTTCACTTTTGCTGGATCGACTTCAATGCCTTTGTTGCTTACAATGAATCCTAGAAGTTTACCAGACCTAACTCCAAAAGTGCACTTACTTGGATTCAGCCTGAGTTTGTATTCTTTCAACCTGGCAAACAGCTTTTCTAGATGTTCAAGGTGCTCATCCTCTGTTTGTGACCGAGCTATCATGTCGTCTACGTAAACTTCAATCTCATGATGTATCATATCATGAAACAAAGCTACCATGGCGCGTTGATAAGTTGCCCCAGCGTTCTTCATTCCGAACAACATCACCTTGTAACAGAAAGTGCCCCATTGTGTGACAAAAGTTGTTTTCTCCATATCCTCGGGGGCCATTTTGATTTGATTGTAGCCCGAGAATCTATCCATGAAGGAAAACACTTTGTGCTGAGCTGCATTGTCGATCAAAATATCAATGTGTGGAAGTGGAAAATCATCTTTGGGGCTGGCCCTATTCAAATCCCGGTAGTCCACACACATCCTGACTTTGCCATCTTTCTTAGGTACTGGCACGATGTTAGCGACCCATTGAGGATAGGACGTAACAGCCATAAAGCCAGCGTCGAATTGCTTCATCACTTCTGCTTTGATCTTTTCAGACATGTCAGGCCTCATTCGGCGGACTTTTTGCTTGATCGGTGGACAATCCTCTCTTGTGGGGAGACGGTGAACCACGATGTCTGTATCTAAACCCGGCATGTCTTCATAAGACCAAGCGAAGATTTCAACAACTGTATCAGGCGTTCCTTGACACTTGGTTCCAGATTGGCACCCACTTGCACCTCCTTCCGGTCTTCCTCGGTCCCTAAGTTGACAGTTTCCAATGACTCTTCGTGCGGTAAGATGGCCCTTTCCTCTTGCTGTAGAAGTCTGGCTAGTTCCCCTGGTACTTCACAACCTTCGTCATCTTCATACTCGGCTTGATTGACCAGATCTTCAGAGTTATTGAAGGATATAGCAGAATCGTCACCCATGGAATCCGGAGTGGATGGGTACCTGCATTTGTGAGTGTAGGTGTGTGTAAGGGATAGCCATCCTTAAACAAAAAATGCAAAAGGAAAGAAAATGAACACAAGCAGTTTATCAAATGAAAAACGTCCAATGTATCATTAAACATGGCATATGGATATGAAAAATAATCAAAACCCTTACAAATGGACCTACATGCCCCGGGCAAGGCATGAGGTGAAAAGATAGTGTACGGATTGTTCGAAAATAAATATTACAGACCAAAATAGGAAATGTTTGACAGATAAATTACTGATGAATAAAAGTGATGGGGACAAAGTCTTTTTCCTCCCAGTTGCACAATCCTCCTTTGACAGTTGGGTAAATCCACTCTTCGATGTTGCTCTCTTTGTCTTCGTCCTCCAAAGCGTTGATTCCGTAGGGAGAAATTTTGACTGGAGCTCTTTCAATCTTCGAACGGCGCATAGCTTTCTGGCCCGCGGTAGTGAACCCTAATCCAAATTTGTCTGTCTTATGTGGAATATCAGGCAACTGCCCCCATGCTGAATTCTTCCCCTCCTTTATTGTGGCCCTTGCGTCCTCCAGAGATGCCATCCTGGCCATCTGCCTCGGTGCCTCAACTGCCAACTTTGCTACTGTTATTTCAGGAAGGACTTCTTCGAAATGCTGGAAAGGTGTCTCAATGAACTCACCTTCTACCTCCACATACCGGAAGGAGTTCAAGTGGTTGATCATGTACTCCTCTTCACCATGGACGGTTATAATCTTTCCCTTGACAGGATACTTCAACATCTGATGTAAGGAGGAGGTGACTGCCCCAGCATGGTGTATCCAAGGCCTACCCAACAAGCAAGAGTAAGACGGACGGATGTCCATCACATAGAAAGTAGATTTAAACACCTCGGTGCCTATCTTGATGGGAATATCAACCTCCCCATGGACCATTCTCTTCGAACCATCGAAAGCTCTGACAACAATATCACTCGGTTTCAACTCCAACCCTTCACAATCTAGTCGGTCCAAGGCCTTCTTAGGCAGTACATTCAGTGACGAACCAGTGTCGACCAAGACATGTGCGAGAGTAGTTCCTCGGCATTCGACTGAAATGTGCAAAGCATCATTGTGGTTTTTGCCTTTAGGAGTTAGGTCGGCATCAGAGAAACCTAATCCATTGTCCGCAGTAAGGCTGGCCACACAATTTTGAAATTGATCTGCAGAGGTTTCCTGGGGCACATGGGCTGCCTTCAGGAATTTTATCAAAGCTTTAGCGTGCGCTTCCGAGCAAAGTAGTAGTGCCATCATGGAGATCTTTGAGGGGGTTTGCCCTAGTTGTTCTACCACATCGTAATCACTCCTTTTGATTATCTTCAAGATCTCATCCATTTCCTTCTTGGAGGTTTTCGGGATGACCAAGGGTCGAGCCCTCGTCCTGATGAGCTCATCTTGGATTCCCTTACCTTTATCAGCAGCAGTAGGAGGGACAATACTAGGAACAACAACATCTTCAATCAAATGGGTTCTAGCAGAGAGTTTTATTGGTGCAGGGATGACCTTGTCGGCAGATGAGGGTCCAAAGATTGCTCTTGGAGGGGCAATCTCTGGAGAAACAATTCTCCCGCTCCGGGTGATTTTGCTCGTGCCTGCAATGTTTCCAATGCTGGCTTCTTCATCATCCGAACTTTCTTCAGTTATTTCGATTTGTCTGATACCATGGTAGTAGACGTCACCGCCATAGTTCCATGGTATTGATTTCTCAGAAACATAGGGGACAGGCCCTGGCATTGTTATCTTCAAAGGAACAGATTTCGTAGCTGGTGTAATCTTAACAGCCTTTTTGACGGCCTTGGAAAGATTGGCGTGAATGGTTATGATTGAGACATCTTCAGTAAGGGTTGGAGTGGCAGAAACTTTTTCAAACAAAATTTGTCTACTATCCATTAGGCCTTGGATGCCTTTCTTCAGTAACGGACAATCAAACGGCAGAGAGTAACAACAATAGCAGTCTTCTTTACATCCCGGGAAGATCCCGACCCTTAACATATTCAACTTGATGGTTAACAATGGAGTTATCAGATCATTGACATCAGCAACATACAAATTTTCTTCAATGGCATTGACATTTCGGCCGTGCTTCGGCATGGGAGCAGATATCACATTAGGCTTCTCTGGAGCGTCGAACTCCACTTCCTTCGCCTCTATCAGGTCTTGGATTTTATGCTTGAGTTCCCAACAATCATTGGTGTCGTGCCCGACACTGTCAGAATGGTAGGCGCATTTAGCATTAGGATGATAATGTGGAGAGGACGTATTCACATTCTTTGGTGCCTCTTTGATAGTGGCGAGATTCAACTTTAACAGATGGGGAAGCACTTGCGCTGGAGTCATATTAATGCGGGTGAACTGCCGTTGTGGCCATTCCATCCGTTGCTGATTTGGTCTGGACTGGTTATAGCGAGGCTGCTCACTTGAAGGGTTTTGAATCATTACGGCCCCCACAGTTGGCCGGCGTTCAGTCTTCCCTGCTCTTCTCTGAGAATATACCACAGCCGTTTCTTTCTTGAAAGGTTTCTTCTCAACACTTGCAGCAACACCCTTCTTAATCTTTCCTGACTTGATGCCAGCTTATATTCTTTCGCCTGTTAAGATCAGATCGGTAAACCCCGCGGAAGAGTTACCAATTAGATGATTGAAAAATGGCCCAGATAGGGTCCCTAGAAACATATCAACAAGCTCACGGTCGGTTAAAGGAGGTTGCACCCTGCCAGCCAAATCCCTCCATTTTTGTGCATATTCTTTGAATCCTTCGCCGGTTCCCAGTGACATACCCTGAAGTTGGGTACGCGTAGGAGCAAGGTCAGAATTGTACTGATATTGTTTGTAGAAGGCGGAGGCCAAGTCTTCCCAGTTTCGGACGCTGGTTCCCTCTAGCTGATAGAACCACTCCAATTGAGCCCCAGAAAGGCTGTCTTGAAAGAAATGGATCCAAAGGTTTTTATCTGCCGTATAAGGTTGGATCTTTCTTACGTAGGACCTGAGATGCATTTTTGGACAGGACAGCCCATCATACCTCACAAAAACTGGCACTTTGAACTTTGGGGGAATCACAATCCCGGCAACTAAACCCAAGTCTTCAAAATCCAAACCCGGTACTCTCTGTAGCTCCATGGCAGCCAACCTGTCTTCTAAACCTTTGTATTTATCATCAGTTGGAGGGTATTGTTGATCAGAGTAGTCTTCATCCTCTTCAACCTCCTCTTCTTCCACATCGGACTCGGAAGGTACCGCAGCCCCACCTCCTTTACTGGTCCCTTCATCAGAAGTAGGAGGAAATTCAAGCACTCTCCTGGCCTCTCCGTCAAATCTCCTCCCTAAAGTAGCCACCCCGAGTCTCTTTTTCCTCTTTTTTGCTGGGTCTTTATTCCCCAGCAAGGTCTTGAGATCCTCCTGACCCTTAGCCAAGGTCGTCAGGAGTTGCTGGAACTCTGCATTTTGAGCTTGCAGGTCTTTGACTGTTTGCTCGAGATCCATCCTACTGAAATAAACAGCTGACAGATAAGGAAACCTGGAGTGAGACCTGCTTATGCACATGATGAATGATATGCTTATGTATGCAATGCATTCAAGGATTTAGAATATTCAAACTTGTTGCAGACAAAAAAGAACGCACGTCATATTAATAAGAAGAAATTTGTTAGTACATAAATGCCCCATGGGCCAAATGTTACAAAAACAACTTCTCAAGGTAAAAAGACATTGCGCATCCTCTTTGGTGCGATGTAGGTGTTGAGGGCCTCTTGCTCATGGAGTCGGCGGGTAAGCTTTAGAACCTTCTTCTCGCTAGCGTAGAAGCTGGCTTCAAAAGTGTTCTGTTCCTCCTTGAGCTGAATCCAACTTTTCTGCATTTCCTCCCACGATGTAGGCATGTCAGGATGTAGGATGGTGTAGGGAACCTCTCCTTCCTTGAAGGGCTCTTTAATCACAGGGAGAACATGAGGATAAGGCATCATTAGACTCTGGGCTCGGGCTCGTACCCAATTGAGATAAGACTCAAGAGGGATGGAGTTCTTGTGTCCCAGAGTCTTGCTATCAACCTTGTTGGGCATCCTCCAAGCTCTGATGAATCTTTGGCGAAGTCCTTGCGCATCGTTGTCGAAGTCAAAAACTAGGTCAGGAATCAACATGTCATGAGGGCCATCCCTCCGTGCATATCCAAATTGCCTCAAAGCTAGGCAAGGGTTGTAGGTGATACCTCCTCTGATTCCAAGTAAAGGAACATTAGGAAACTCTCCACAACGATCGACGATGATGACATTTTCTCTGGACCGAGAACACCAATGTACATCAGAGTGAGTAAGAGTCATCAGCCGTTGGGACCACCTTGAGCCTTGGTCATTCTTCAAGACAGATTGTGGAAGGTGCGAAATAAACCACCTTGCAAGGAGAGGAGTACAGCACATGAGAACACCCCTCTTTCTCATTGTTCGTGTGTAAAATGAGTGAAGGATGTCCCCAAGCAATGTTGGTATTGGGTTTCTGGACAAGAAGATTTTGACGGCATTGACATCTACCAATTGGTCAGAATTTGGGAACAAGACCAACCCATAGATAAGGAGTGCCACAATTTCTTCAAAGGCTTGTAGGTCCAATGAATTCCAACATTCTTGTGCCTTCTCAAACAAGAATTTTTCTAAGAATCCTTTGACGCCGCTTCTGGTTTCCCAATGTCCCTTGATGTCGGATGGTTGTAGATGTAATGCTCGAGCAACATCTTCAGGCTTTGGTTCCTTTTCCATACCGTTGAAGGGTACTTGATTAAGGATAGGAATTCTCAGGAGTTGAGAAAACTCCTCCAAAGTGGGTACCAACTGATAGTCAGAGAAAGTGAAACAGTGGTGAAGAGGGTCAAAGAACTGGAATAGCACTTTCATCATGTCTTCTTCAATGTTGGTTTTGACTAAGCTGAGCAGTCTACCATGTCTTTCACTGAAGGATGAGCTTTCCGGAATTCTTGAGATGAGCTCCTTGAGTTGAGGAGAGATTCTCACAAGGTTGACTTGGATGGTTTTTCTGCGAGGAATTTCCATGACCTACAAAACAAGAACAAAGATGAAGATCTAAACCCTTGAAATGGTTAGTGAATGCATATGATGCTTTATGATGTTTATGATGTATGCACAAAACATATGTACAAGCAATTCACACCAAACCCTAGTTTCAGGCTTGCATGAGGTTTCATTGGTAAGTACCCTCTTGAGTGTAGTTGGCTTAAAAACCTGTCCTATAAATAGTAACTGGGTTCTAAGGAGCTCAATATCATTGGATTGTTTTCTATGTTCATTGTTTTGGTTTAGCCACTTAACTAGCGACCAAAATATTCCAAGAAAACAACCCTCAATGAGTGTAGTATCGAGTATCTACCAACTTCGGACTGCACCAAAGTCGGTCATCTCACTACCCCTAATAAAAGGCCAAGATGGTTAAGTAAGGTTCTAGGTCATTAGTGCTTAGTGACATCACTCAGCGGCCCCATACTCTCCTTGATTGAACTCAAGGGTTACCGGTACTCACAAATATGTCGCACTAATATAGCTATTGCTTCAACCGTGTCGGTATACCCCGCACAGTTTCCACAACGTATTGCTATCTATGAATGTTTCCTCAAATTCGGATGTAGGATTACAAACCCAAACAAGAGAGCCAAGATATAAAAGCAATCAAATCAAACAATTAGTCATGCAAGAGGGTGATATAAGCCCTAAGGTTACTCCACTTTTAAATTTGTCCCCAGCAGAGTCGCCAGTTCTGTGATACGGTGGGAGAACTGACTATGGTTTTGCGTTTGTTTTCACAAATGTTTCGGTTGAGCAAGAGTCGCCACCGACTTTTTATTTTATCCTAAGGAAAGGTTTAAAAAGCACAGCAAAAACCTTTGAGATATTTTCTTGGGTTCGGAGAGTAGATTATAGAAAGGGAAGGTATTAGCACCCTTTCTATCCATGGTTATCCATGGGCTCTTAGGTACTTGCTTAGATCATCTTGCCTTGGTTTTCAATTGTTTAAAATGAAGTTTTGTGTGTGGTTTTGAAAATGTTTTGAAAAATATGCCTTGTCTAGGCTACCCTTGTAACAATTCTTTACTTGAATGTTTTACAAAAGGTGTTTGTCTTTTTGAAAAGATGTTTCAAGGTTTTTTTTGAAAGTTTGTTTTAAAAAGTGTTTGTGAAGTGTGGTTTGAAAAATAGGCAAGTGTTTTTATTTTGCAAGTTGACAAGTACTTAAGAGCTATCTACCCTAAAGTTCTCAAAGATTTTTGCTATGTTTTAACCCTTTTAACAATTTTGTTCCACCATTGCATTTGGTGGACAATCTTGTGTTAGGATGTGAAAGGGACGGGCGCGGGTCATCGTTTAGACCATAATTGCAATGGTGCCAAGTATCTTTGGGCAATTTTCCTTTAAGGGACTTGATCATTTTAGGCAACTTTTCAAAAGCGTCATCGAGGGACTATGATCATTTGATTTGTGTTTGTTTTTGCCCAAAGAGACCTAACATGCAATATGGCCCATTTATTGAAGGCAACAAGTGGAATACCCTAGGGGTGCAAGTGTGATATGTGTTGTCCATTTTCATGCTTGATTATCTTGAAATTAGGTCAAACTATTTTTGTTCTTTTTATTTGCATACAAACCCTAATTCTAACATGGTATATTTAGAAAGCAATAAAGTGCGAAATTTAAAGTTCCTAAGCTATTACAACACAATATGGGAAGGGGGTACAAATGTTCTAATGGGGGTATTTGACAAGGAATTTAAACCTAGCTATTACATCAATTTGGAATTATTTACAAGATATTTAATTGCACAAATTAAATGGAAATAAAATAAATATGCAAGATGCAAAAAGGTTTTTTATATGTATGAAAAAGGGTTTTTTATATGTCAAATAAACAAAATAAAAAGTATTATTTTTTTGGAGTTTATTATGTTTAGGGTAAAACCCTAATTTTTTAAATAAAAGTATTAATTATTTAGTATGTACCATATTTATTTATTATATACAAAAATAAAATAAAAATGGAGTATATTTATAAGAAAGGTATTTTTAATGTCAAATATTAAAAAAAAGAAAAAATGTATATATTTTGTATTATTTATTAAATATTCTAATAAGTATATATATATATATATATATATATATATATATATATATATATATATATATATATATATATATATATATATATATATATATATATATATATATATATATATATATATATATATATATATATATATATATATATATATGTATGTATTATTTTCTAAATATGTATTATATATATAAAATAATAATATTTAATATTTATAAAAAAAGAGTATATTCTATATAAAATATTTTCAGAAGATAAAATAAAATAAAAATCAAAAAATGAATGTGTTTACAATATTTTTTCTAGTTATTCTAAATAATAATATTATGTATTTATTTACATACAAATATCAATATAAACAAATAAATGCCTAAAAAATATAAAAATGGTGTAAAAAATGTTTTTTATGTTTTTAATATTATGAGGAAAAAAAATAAGTCAGGAATAGAAAACAAAAGTCAAAAAATCATAAAAATAAGCCAAATGGGCCTAGGGGGTGTCAAAGTAAAAATAGTGTGTAAAAAGAAATAGCAAATCAGGCCCAGCCCATGAAGACCTTCTTCAACCTCCAGACTGTTCTTGTTCAAAAACGCGCGCTTGGTACATGAATTCAAACATCCTGATTCCTTGAGTTTTAACAAAAACTTACAACACCAAAAATGTTAAGCATTGAATCACGAATCCAGACATATAAAGAACTCATCCTAACTCTCAGAAATGAGAGAGAATTTCTTCTCCCCCAATTCCTGACCTAGTTTTTCTTCCATGTTCAGACTTAAAATTCTCTAAGCATACATAATATAAATGAAATCTAATCACATGGGTATGTTCAGGGCTATGAATGTGACATGTTTTCTTCACAAACCTAAAGCTAACAATGCTTATATTGAGAGATAGAACTTCATGAATATATCTGTTCAGTTGGAATCGTGCCTTGCAATGGAGGAGCTTTCAGGGCAAAATGATGATTTGTACAGCTTGCCTGAAGTGTAGTGATGTTATTCCAATGCTTGGAATGTTTTGAATCGTGCCAAATCAAGCTGCAGAAGTCCACCTGCAAGATAGAAAAATTGAAATGGCAAATGGTGCTATGGCTGTTACAGTCTCAGTTCAAGGTTTGGAATAGTTTATGTGGATATTATGGAATGTGTTTGAAGTGTTTTTAGCAAGAATGCATGGAAGGTTTGAGCTATGGAACTCAAACTGCAGGGATGCCCTGTTTTGGGCAGTTCAATGGTGATTCTGAGTTTTGGAAGGCAATGGAGGTCGTTGAATCGTGTTCTAGCTCAGTTAGGATGTTTTGAAAGTGTACAAAGTCTTTGCTTAAGCTTGTTTGTGCTGAGATGAAAGTTGTTGTACCAAATGCTATGTTTCTTACACTTTAAGCAACAAATGTCCAAGTTGGTTTTTAGACAGGTAGAGGCCCCCCTAATGTGCTGCAAATCTTGGCATTGATCAGTGTAATTAGCTCCTAAACTTGTGCCAAAGAGATTTCAAATGTACTTCTTGGATTTTCATTTTGACATAAATTTCACTTTTGCAAAAATGGTTAAAGTGCTTTATCTATTTTGGGATTAAACCATTATGCAATGCTTGAACACATAGAATATGGTCTTGGCACAAAGAGTTTGCATTAAATTTATGAGTGTTGGATGGTTTAGAGGCCTGTAATCAAGGAAAGCATGCTGATTTGAAAATTGCCTAAGTGTATGAACATGGAAATTGGCCATAACAAAAGTGAGTTTTTCCAATATTGCAAAATTCGATTCTCCCTAACCATGAGGTTGTTTGATGAGTTCTTGGACATTTTGGAAAGCTTGGAATGTGTACTACAATCCATCTTTGAAATTCAAACTGAAATTCCAAGTGGAAATATATGAAAAATGGTCTTGAAGTTAGGTAAAAACCTTGCCTAAAATAGGTCAAATTTTCTCTAAGTTAAGAATGGTTTGGTACCCTTGTTCCAAAAATTGTAACTTGAGATACAAGCTTCTTTTGGGAAAACTTTGTGGATCAAAGTTGTAGATTATGCAATAGGCTACAACTTTCATTTTTTGACTTTTGCTTGAATCCAAATGAATCTTGGTGAGAAAGTGGGGCAAAGTTAGGAAAAAATTAGGGTTTTTCATAACTTAGAAAAATTCTAAGTTATGAAAAATCTTCATTTCAAACCCTAATTTGCAATTCTTGATTTCTTGATGAACAAGTTTCCTGATTTGTCATGTTTTGATGAAAAATGAATCTTGACACTTGATTTTGACCAAAAAGTCAAAGTTTGACTTTTCAGTATACAGTTAAAATTGATCAATTGACTGGGAAATTCAACTGTCAATCTTGTGCATTTGGGATCTTTTGAACTTGTTGAGAATGTCAAGACAATTCCATGGGGTCCTTGAGTCCATATGTGAGCTTGGTTTGCCATTGGCTAGGTCAAACAGTCAAAAATTGCCTTTGTGCAGTCAAAACCCTAAAAATGACCATTTTGCCCTTTTGGTGATCTGATCAAATTTCTTGTGGAATTGTGATCCAAACTTGATCAAATGGTCCATGTGAGTTCATAATGTTGATGTGGCTCAATTTTCATGAGATTTGACTGTCAACTGGCCATAGTTGACTTTTTCCCCAATACAGTTGATTTCTAGGTCAACTGTCCAATTGGCTAGGCAAAATTTGGAATCAAGACTTGAAACTTGATGTGGATAAACTTGGGAGTCCAATAGGAAGCATGAAAGTCATCTTAGGAATTTTTGGTCAAAACATCTTTGTGCAAACACCAACCCTAATTTGGGTCAACAGTGCAAGGAGAAGTCTTGAGCAGATGAAACCCTAACTGGATCTTGAGCTCCAAGGGCTTTGTGATGAGAAATCATTGAGAAATGGGAGGGAAACTTTTGGGGTACAACAGATTTTGGGGTACAACACATACAAGAGTTTATCTTTGAATTAGGATTTTCTATTTCATTGATTTTATCTTGCCATACACACCCTAATTACTAGCATTTATTTGAAAGTAATAAAAAGCATAAATATAAACTCCTACGCTATTACAACAATTAGAGGGGTGGGGATACATATTTGTACATGGGGTGGTTCAACGAGAAAAATGGATAAGAAGAGAAAATAACAAAAACAAGATAGAGAGAAAGAGAGAGGGAGCCAGCGCGCTGCTGAGAGGTCATCAGAAGTTCTGACTCATGTCCGCTGCCAGATGATCAACCTTTTAGTTAAACTGTATGAGTCAGAACTTCTGACTCTGGCACCTACAAAACAGAAACCTGTTAGTGGGAAGATCAGAAGTTCTGATCCTCATGCGCTGCAAGACAAAAGTTTGTTAGTGGGGAAATCAGAAGTTCTGATCCGGCTGGAAATACAATAATTCTCAGAAGTTCTGATATTATTGACAGCAAAACAGGCTTCAGATGTGCTAACGTCAAAGTCAGCACTTGGCTTCTCCCTGTGCTAATCAGAACATCTGCAATTTTGTTATTTTTCCACACAACAAAAAACATGCTTGGAGCAGCTCCAGCAAATGTCAAAGTGTTTCAGAGGACAGAACCAACAAGGTCACAGGCAGGTTCTAGGCTGACTCAAAACGTTCTGAGGTATGAAAATCCTCAGAACACAAACAGCAACAACATGATATTTATATTGATGTTTATTTGAGCATGCAAAGCTGGTGATGCTTAGCAGCGTGATGAAGGTCGGCAGGTGCTTACCTGGCTGTTGGAAAAGTTTGTGAATGAGAGCTAGCTTTTGGCTCTGATGGTGTTCTGGACAGGTTCTTTTTTGAAAGGGGTAGATGAAGGTGTATGTGTATGTATGGTCAGAGGTTGAAAGGGTGTTCTTTAGTCACAAAGAAAACTGGGTATTGATGAAGTTTGAAGGTAAGAAATTCAAAGTTATGAAACACTGGAGATTTTGGCAGAGTTTCACAGCACTTTCTTGCTAAAGATTTCTGTTTCTCTTCTAGCAATTTTTCTGTTTTTTGGACGCCCTTTTTCAGTGGACAATGGTTCTCTATTTATAGGCAAATCTCTTGTGGATTTCTTGAACATTAAGGCGCCAACAGAGGTTGAATTGTTCTTTGAAAGAAATTCCTGGGGAGTTGTGATAACAGATAGCCTTTCAGCCTAGGCTGGAATAGAAGGCATGGATTGGGGAGAAGTGACCCCTAGGTGGACGGTGGCGCGTAGACCCATGCCTAAACTTGCATAAAGGCGTTTACCAAGCCACACGTGAAGGGATTACTTGGATGAATGTTCAGGAGTGGTTGGGAGCATTAATGAGCATTAAATGGTGATGAGACTTATCAACACCAACATTCTGGTAATAGGAGAAAAACTTGAACCAGCAGTTCTGCTTTACCAAAAACAACGTAAACCATGCTTTGGTCTTGGCCCCCTGTTGTCTTAGCAAATTCTGGGGATTCTCCTGACCTTCTGACACGTTCCTTGGATTTGCTTCTGGAAATCCTGGACTTAGAGATTCTGTATCAGTGTAACACCCACTCTTCTGAGCCTTTTATCTTTTGATTTCAGCATGTTCTGAAGGAGCCTTTAGACTTCCTTGCTTCCTCTGCATTCCTTTAGCAAACTCTGGCTGAACTTGCGTAATTGCTGAAAGAGCTATGTTCTGTTTGAGGCTTACGTGTTGAACCACGTTTGCAACTTCTGACTGAGTTGATGTAGCTGCTGAAGAGCCAGATTCTGACTGCGTTGAGCCAAGCTTGCAACTTCTGACCGTTGAGCCAAGCTTGTATCTTCTGACCGTTTCTATCTGGAGTTTGGTCCAGAAGTTCTGAAGCGCTAATTTCTTCTTAAACACCCATTTTTTAGAGAAAAATTCCAAGTGTTTAGAATTTAATTTTTCTCAAGATAAAAGCGTTGCCTTTAGAGCTTGTGTGATCATTTTGCTCTTGTAAATGGTTTGCTTGGTCAAAAATGATAAATCAGGACTTGGGTTCATTTCAGAGGGACTCTGAGAATCCAGGATGATTTCCTGAAGAAAGAGAGGGCAAATTTTGGGGTACAACACCGGGCATCCCTAAAGGAAGCCATCTTCATAGGAGAATCTTCAACAACAGTCTCAGTTGATGCCAGCGTCTGGGGAACCTCTTCAAAATGCTGAAATGGTGTCTCAATGAACTCCCCATCCATCTCTACATATCGGAAAGAGTTGAGGTGGCTCACCATGTACTCCTCCTCTCCTTGCACTGTCACAATCTTCCCTTTCACTGGGTAATTCAGCGTCTGGTGGAGCATTGAGGTTACGGCCCCAGCTTTGTGGATCCATGGCCGACCCAGCAAACAAGAATAAGATGGCCGAATGTCCATCACGTAGAATGTAGAGTTGAAAACCTGAGAACCAACCTTAATCGGAATATCCATTTCTCCATGCACCATCCTCTTAGACCCATCAAAGGCCATGACGACAAGGTTGCTTGGTTTCAGCTCCAACCCTTCACAGTCCAACCGGTCTAGAGCTTTCTTAGGCAAGACATTCAATGAGGAACCAATATCCACTAATACATGAGCAAGAGTAGTGCCCCTGCATTCAATGGAGACATGCAGGGCATCATTGTGATTCTTCCCTTTAACAGTCAAGTCGGCGTCAGAGAAACCCAACCCATTATCAGCAGTCAGACTAGCCACGCAATCTTTAAACTGATCAGCCGATGTCTCTTGCGGTATGTGTGCATTCTTTAGGAATGCAATCAGAGCCTTATCATGGGCCTCTGAGCATAGCAACAGTGACAACATAGAGATTTTGGACGGGGTTTGCCCCAGCTGTTCGACTACATTGTAGTCAATCTTTTTGATGATCTTTAAAATTTCTTCCATCTCTTGTCTAGAAGCTTCAACAGTAATTGTCTTTGGTGCCTCCGTCTGGGCAGGCTCACTGATGGTCCCCTTGCCCCGAGTGTCAGATGACTCGGCGACAGGGGTGGAAATGGGAACTTGAACATGAATAGCAGCAGGTACACTGGCAAGTGTAATAACAACAGGTTTCCGGGCAGTTGGTGGAGAGATATCAGGTGAGAAAAGTCTTCTGTTGCGGGTGACTTTGGCAGGACCAACAATGTTGCTAACGTCAGTATCAACATCCAAATCTTGTTTAACTCCATGAAAATAAACATCAGCCTCGTAGTGCCAAGGGACAGCTTTATCAGATGTATAGGGGATAGGCCCTGGAACAGTGATGATCAACGATGTGATTCTTGGAACAGATGTAACTCTAACAGGCTTCCTCGAGGGAGCCTTGGAAGAATTGTCGAAAATGGTAATAATAGAAACTTCTTCAGTGTGAACTAAAGGAACAATAGTCTTCTCAAACAGAATTTATTTACTATCCATCAAGCGTTGGACACCTGAATTTAAAAGTGGGAAACCGGTTGGTAGGGCAGAACACATACGGCAACTTTCATCAGAGCCCGGAAATAAACCGGCTAGCAAAAGGTTCTTCTTCACAGTCATCAAAGGGGAAACAATGTCGTTCACAGAAACCACAAACGAGTCTTCATCTATAGCATTCACTCCATGCTTGGGCATAGGAGCAGTCACAACATTAGGCCTTTCGGGCGCCTCGAACTCAATCTCCTTAGCATCAATTAAGTCCTGTATTTTGTTCTTCAAAGCCCAACAATCATCTGTATTATGTCCCAAGCTATCAGAGTGAAAAGCACAACGGGCATTAGGGTTGTACTTAGGTGATGCAATGTTGGGATTCTGCGGAGCCACCCTTGGAGTTACTAGATTGGTCTTTAATAACTGCGGCAGAATCTGAGACAAAGTCATGTTGAGATGGGTGAATTGCCTTCGAGGTCTCTCGGCCTTTTGTTGATTGTTGCGCTGAGTAGCATCAGCAGGTCTTGAAATAACAACCGCATTAACAGCTTGGCGGTGTTCAGGTCTATTATGGATTTTCAAACCGTAGACAACACTGGACTCTTTCTTAAAAGGCTTTTTTCTCGGTGCTCGATGAAGCACCCTTTTGTATCTTACCAGCCTTAATACCAGCCTCAATCCTCTCACCGGTCATAATTAGCTCTGTAAACCCAGACGAAGAGCTTCCAATCAGGTGGTTGAAAAATGGACCAGACAAGGTCCCCAGAAACATATCCACAAGCTCCCGGTCAGCCAAGGGTGGTTGCACTCTTCCGGCGAGGTCCCTCCATTTCTGAGCATAATCTCTGAAACCTTCACCCATTCCCATAGACATACCCTGGAGTTGGGTACGCGTGGGAGCAAGGTCGGAATTGTATTGGTACTGCCTATAGAAAGCAGTAGCCAAATCCTCCCAACTGCGGATACTGGCTTCGTCCAACTGGTAAAACCATTCAAGCTAAGTCCCTGAGAGACTGTCTTAAAAGAAGTGGATCCATAGGTTCTTATCAGCGGTGTACGGCTGAATCTTCCTTACATACGACCGGAGGTGTAGCTTCGGACAAGAAACTCTGTCATACTTAGCAAAGGCTGGTCCTTAGAATTTGTGGGGAATCACCACCCCAGACGATAGACCCAGATCACCAAAGTCCAGACCAGGCACTTTCTGAACTTCCATCGCACTCAACTGGTCTTCCAGTTGCTTGTATCTATCCTCAGCCCGAGGATACTGGTCTTCGTCGAAGTCTGTCTCATTGTCTGAGACCACAGGGCTAGGAGCCCTCCTTTCTTCCTGACTATCTTTCCCTCCAGATGAGGTGGTCAAATCAACTTCATCCCGTAGCCTGTTTCCAAACTTGTGACCTGTGTTAAACAGGAATGTCCTCTTCTTCTTCTTCTTCTTCTTCTTCTTCTCTTTCAGAATCAGGGTCTTCAGATCTTGCTGACCCTTAGCTAGATTCATGAACAACTCTTGAAATTGGGCATTTTGAGCCTGTAGGGCCTTGATTGCTTGCTCCGTTGATGGTTCAGTAGACATGATGAGTGCTGAAATAAACAACGAAGAAGAAAAGAGACCTGTAATGGGTACCTGTTATGAAGTGCATGGTTGAAATGCGTATGATATGATTTCAAAGACATCGAGAGATTCAAATTCGTAAACACGAAATGAAACACACTTTTATTAGATAAACTTTGAAATTCAAATTGTTCAACAAATTGCCCTTAAGGCGTTACAAGAAAAGAAATACTGAAAAGGAAATAAAAACTGGAAAGGAAATAATCAAAGGACAATCAGTGCTCCCATGGTCGCTTCTTATCGGGGCGGACATAGTTATTGAGGATCTGCTTGTTCTCCAGCTGCCTAGTCAACTTCTAGATCTTCTACTCTTGCTCGTTAAACTTTTCTCGGTAAGCATCCCGCTCTTCTCTCAGCTGCATCCAAGACCTTTTTAGTGCCCCAATGTCAATGGGAATGTAAGGGTGGAGGATGGAAGGAAGAACCCCCTCTTCATTAGCAACTTCAACAATGATAGGCAGGACGGCTTCATACGGCATTCCCAGCTTCTGGGCACGGATACGGACCCATCTGAGATATGGCTCCATTGGAAGAGAAGTCTTTGGACCCAGCTCATGTGGATCAGATCTGTGAACTCTATCCCAGGCCCTTATGAATCTGTGGTGTTGCTTTTCGTTGTCCCCTTGAAAATCAAAGATGATACTAGGCATTAGCAGCTCATGAGGTCCTTCTCTTCTGGCTCGCCCAAACTGACGTAAGGCCAAGCATGGATTGTAATAAATTCCTCCATGGGTTCCTATCAGTGGAACATTGGGGTACTCCCTACATCGATCAATAATAGCCACCTCGTCCATACCCTTGATAGTCCAGATGATGTCATTATGAGAGAGAGACATAACCCTATAAGCCCAGCCCATGCCTTCTTTGTTCTTCAGCACTGATTTGGGGAGGTTCGAAATGAACCACCTCGCCAATAATGGAGCACAGCACATCAAGGTTCCCCGCTTTCGAGCAGTACAGGCATAAAGCTGATGGAGAATGTCACCCAAGAGAGTGGGTACAGGATTACGAGAGATGAAGATTTTCACCGCATTCACATCAACAAAGGAGTCAGGATTCGGAAACAATACCAAGCCATATATCAGAAGAGCCAGAATATCTTCGAATGCCTTGAAGTCTAGACTATCCCGGAAATAATTAGCCTTACCAACCAAGAACTTAGTCAGAAAGCCCTTTGCTCCACTTCTAGTCTCCCAATTAGTCATTACCTCATCCTTTGTCATATGAAGGGCTGAAGCAATCTCTTCTGGCCTAAGGATCTTCTCCCAACCAGTAAACGGGGTCTGCTCCAGAATAGAGATACCAAGCAGATCAGAGAACTCTTTTAAGGTGGGAACCAACTGGTAGTCCTGAAAAGTAAAAGCAATGGTACAGCGGATCATAGAACTGGACCAGGACACTCATCATCTGCTCGTCGAATTTAGAGGTAACCAAACTGAGAAGATACCCATGTCTTCTGATGAAGGAGGTAGTATCCGACATCTTTGCAACCAATTCTTTAAACATGGTGGGAACCTGGACAAAGTTTATCTGGATGGTATTCCTACGCATGGGCATCATGACCTACAAAACAGAACAAAGATGAATCCCTCCTGTCTTTGAAATAGGTTAGTTCAATGCAAGATGTATGCAATGTTATGATGTGATGATGTCATGATAGAAAGCATACCACAAGTATCCACAAATAGCAAACATGGTAAAGGCTCACAAGTCACACAGAGAGCCCTTAGATTTCAGGCTGGCAAGGAGCTTAGGTACTACCCTCTTTCAGTTCAGTTGGTTTAAACCTGTCCTAAAAATAGTAACTGGGTTCTAGAGGATCTCAATATCACTGACTACCCTCAATCGGTCATAATTCCATTTTAGAAACCTTTTCTTGCGGCCGGAATCATAGCGGGAGTTTAGTCTCAATGAGTGTAGCATACTGCTACTGTTCTATGGCCAAGTCGGTCAATTTAAAGGTTCTAAGGTCAGTTGGTGCTTAATAACCCCTTAGCAGACCCATATTCTCCTCGTTCCAACACAAGGGATATCGGTACATACTAAAGTGCTACACCAACGTAGCTACTGCTTCAACCGTATCGGTCTACGTCGTACAGTTCCCTCACTGTTTATTGCTACTTACCTAAAGGGTATCCCCCATATCCGGGTTAGGATCTATAGTAACTCCGATACAAGCCCACAAATATAAATCATACAAGCCAAGCAATTGAAAACACAATGATCTAATCCTAAGGTACACCCCACTTATTAAGTTTCCCTAGCAGAGTCGCCAGTTCTGTGATACGGTGGGATAGAACTGACTATTTTTTTGGAATGCTGGTTTGCGTTTTGCGTTTGTTTTCGCAAAATGTCGCAGTAAGCAAGAGTCGCCACAGTCTTTTATTTTATCCAACAAGGAAAGGAAAAAAAGCATAGAAAAATTCCTTTTTCAAGATGTTTCGCGGGTCCTGGGGGTAGATTATAGAAAGGGAAGGTGTTAGCACCCTTTCTATCTGTGGTTATCCACAGGATCTTAGGTACTTGCTCATAGTGTTTTCAAAAATTTGCTTTCTTTGTGTTTGTGGGTTTGAAGAAGTTTTTGTTTTGAAAGGAGTGTAAGTGTGAAAATTTGTTTTGTTTTTGAAAGAGAAAGTATCTAAGAACCATCTACCTACTCGAAAAAAGGAATCGTTCTAGGCTAATATCCTTTAGATAATACTATCTCACTATGAATGAGTAGGTAGCACCGTCGTTGGAGTTTAAGGGTCAATTCAATTAAGGGACGTGCGGTCACTAAAGCAATGTTAGGACGCCTTAGCGATAACCCTAATATATTAGATCATTTTATCCGAGGCAACCGTTTCGAGGCAACTATGATCTTTGGACAAGAGGGCGACCTCTAAAACTTCATATACTCAATGACTGCGTACGAAGGCGACCAAGTGAGGTGTACCCTAAGATGCGCATGTGCGATTGTGTTGTTTTCAGTTTACTTTATCTTTGTACATGTTAATGGTGATCTATGTTGATTTTAGGTTTAAACGTTCAATCTTGTCATGGATTCCCTATTATCAAACATCTAACAGTTTATAAGTTGCGGAAATTAAATTGCGGAAATTAAACTAACTATTACAAGGCGTCGGGTATTTACATCGCCAAAAGCAACCCTTGAAATTAAAATGCGGAAAATAAATAAAGCAATAAAAATAGTAAAGTCCTATTAAACTATTACATTCCAAGAAACAGATACAATATTGAATAAAATGGAACGCGTGCGGGAAATTAAATCGAATGCGAGCTTTTTAGGGTTTTGACCCTTTTTGAATAAAAAGTATCTTTTTTTGCTATTTTGAATTTATGGAAGAAATTAAATTGGATTAATTATTAAATTAATAAATAAATTAATTAATAAAAACATTTTTGGGTTTTTGGTATTTAAAGAAATAAAAATGAATTTCATCAATGTTAATAAAAACCTAATTGTCTAAGTTAATTTTAATTATTGCAAAAATATATTAAAAGTTATTCCTAATTAGAACTAAATTAATTAAATGATTTGTTGATAAAAAGAAAATACTAAAATTTAAATTAATGAAGAAAATATTTTTTGGTTTTAATTTTTATTAAGAAAAAAAGTTTGATTGGTTAGTTGATAATTAAATAAAAAAATAATAAGACAAACAATTAAAATAGATAAAGAGAAAATAGAAAGAATTAGAGGTTTGGGCCTGATTTTGGAGGTCTTGATAGCAATTTTGAGGCCCATCACAAGCTGGCCTCGTTTGACTTTCTGGATCCCCTGTGCATTGGTTGACTGGATCCCATGGTAGGCTTTCATTCTGGACCACCAGATCTGGCCTGGGGCCATCTGGCAAGTGATTGGGTGAGGCTGTATGATAGGCCACGCGCTTGAGTTTACACTGGATAACCTGTAGAAAAATAATAACAATGCATATGGGGGACCTGGGATTCAAACCCAGGTCCTGTTGGGTTTTGAACACACGCCTTTGCCACTCCACCATTGTGCTTTAGTTGTCAATATACTGGATAATAATAATAATATGGGAAATCACATAATATGCCAGAATAAAAAAATAAAAATGCGCGAAGTTTGAACCGTCCAACCAGGGGGAGACACGTCTTCATCTTCTTCCTTTAACCCTGTACATTTACCTGCGGATTTATATCCGCAGCTAAATTCGTATGTCCACCCTAAAATCAGTTCTAGGCCATGAAAATCAAATCCAAGACTATGGTTATGCTCGTCTATCTCCCCTGGTCATGCCTATGTCCATCAATGGAGCTGATTTTGCCTGTAAAAGAAGTGCCCAAAAAACAAACACGAACCCTAGATTCGGCTATGGGGTTATAGGCCAGATAAATGCAATTGGCTAATGCAGAATGCTTGTAAATTGGACGAGGATTATGAATATGCCCATAGTTTGTGCAAAAGATGCAAGAAATAAGAGTTGCGAATTCAAGAGAAGGGCAATATTTTGAGATACTTACAGAGCTTTAGAGCGTGTATGGAGATTGGCTTTAGGTTGGTTCTGCTTCAGTGATCCTCCAGCAAGTGATTGGTATTGAGTTTTGCTCCTGAATTTGCCTCTAAGTGTGATTTTGGTTTCACACTTTTTCCACCTTTTTCCAAGTTTGGTTTTCAGTATTCTTGCAGCCTCTAGCCCTGGATTTCGTGCCTTTGCCTTGTATATGTATGATGGAGTGTATTAGGTCAACTTTTGTGGAATGAATCCTTGCACATTGATGCCTTGAGATTGGATTTGATTCACCATTGATAACTTGCCTAATTTGCCAAAAAAACTCAATCTTTTTGCACATGGAATGCTTGATACAAGTTTGATTATGACATTGATGATGATTAGGTCCTGAAAATAGAAAAAGATCTCATGTAATCAAGTTTTGGGATTTTATTTGATTTAACTTGATTTAAAATGAAATAATTCAATAAAAAATCAAATAAAATAATAAAATTGATAAATGGAGACAAGGCTGAACCTAGGACACGTGTGGAATGTGGAAAGCCAAAATCAAGTGGAAAATAATGGGCCCATTTGTCAAAATTTGATGTTTTGGGGATAGTTGACTTTTGGCAATTTTGCAAAAATGCCCAACTTCAACAATGCACAACTTCTTCAATTTTGAACTTTTGGAAGTGTTCTTGGAGTTTTTAGAAAGCTTGAGATGTCCTCTAACCAACCGTTTTGGTCTCATCTCATTTTTATATTCCATGTTCAAGTTATAAGCTTTGTCAAAAAAGGTGTTTTTGTTGACTTTCAAAAATGACCTATAATGTCCAAATTTATAACTTCTTGTGAGTGCATTTTCTGATCTTGGGGTATGAATATGGATAGTATTAAATTGAATCCTATTAAAAATGAGCTTTGGATGGGTCACTTCTCATAAAGTATGAGAAAGTTATGCTTGGTCAAAGTTGAGTTGACTTTTCTTGCAAAACCCTAATTTAGCAACTATTGAGTCTTGATGAATTTTGAGCAATCCTTGATGAATCATGATCAAACCTTGATCAAATGATGAAATATCCTTCAAAATTATAATGTTTACAAAAAATCTTGAAGTTTGACTGTATTTGGGTCACAGTTGACTTTTGCCCTAGCACAGTCGATTTTTGGACCCTTTGAGCAATTGACTGAGCAAACTTCCTCTGCAAGGCTTGAAATTTGACATGGATGATCTTGAGAAAATATTAGGACATTAGGGATCACTTGAGGTCATTTGGACTCAAAGATCTTGATGCAACACAAAACCCTAATTTTGGATTGTCTGCCTTAGGAGATAGCTTGACTGTCCAACTCTTGAGCAATCTTGAGCCACTTGGAGATTTTTCTTGCAATGTTTGGAGAAATATGAGAGGGCAAATTTTGGGGTAAAACACTAAGCAAAAAACACATTATTGGAACAAGATGGGTGTTTAAAAACAAACTTGACGAAAATGGAATAATTGTTCGGAACAAAGCAAGGTTGGTAGAACAAGGCTACAATCAAGAAGAAGGAATATATTTTGAAGAAACTTTCGCTCCGGTTGCAAGGTTAGAAGCTATTCATCTCTTACTTTCCTATGCTTGCTCATTAAATTTTCATCTTTTCCAAATGGATGTCAAAAGCGCATTCTTGAATGGATATATCACTGAATAAGTCTATGTTAAGAAACCCCCGGGGTTCGAAGATTTCAAGAATCCATCTCATGTATTTAAATTGAGAAAAGCTCTCTATGGATTTAAACAAGCACCAAGGGCATGGTATGATCATTTAAGCAACTTCTTATGCGAAAAAGGTTTTGAAAAGGGAAAAGTTGACAAGACTCTGTTTATCAAGAAAATCAAAGATGACACTTTACTAGCTCAAGTCTATGTTGATGATATCATTTTCGGATCTTCAAACCAAGAAATGTGTGAAGAATTTTCAGCAATGATGCAAGGAGAATTTGAGATGTCCATGATGGGTAAAATGAATTATTTTCTTGGACTTCAAATCAAACAATTAAGCGATGGCATATTCATCAACCAATCCAAGTATTGCAAGGAACTCTTGAAAAGATTTGACATGGATAACTGTAAGGCAATGTATACAAAAATGGGTTCCAGTACATATGTCGATCAAGATGAATTAGGTGTTTCCATCGACATTACAAAGTATCGAGGTATGATTGGCTCCTTATTATATCTGACGGAAAGCCTTCCTGACATAATGTTTAGTGTTTGTCTATGTGCTCGCTTTCAAGCAAATCCAAAGGAATCTCATCTCACGGTAGTGAAGAGGATCATGAAGTATCTCAAAGGAACAACAAATGTCGGATTATGGTATCCTAAAGGTAGTGTTTGCAACTTAGTTGGTTATTCTGACGTGGATTATGCAGGTTGTAAAACTGATAGAAAAAGCACAAGTGGTACTTGTCACATCCTTGGAAATGCATTAGTATCATGGGCCTGCAAGAAACAAGCATGTGTTGCTCTTAGCACAGCCAAAGCAGAATATATTGCAGCGGGTAGTAGTTGCGCTCAAATTTTGTGGCTCAAATAACAACTTCGTGACTACGGACTCGATCTAGGATGCATTCCTCTACGGTGCGACAATACAAGTGCAATAAACATTACGAAGAATTCGGTCATGCATTCAAGAACCAAACACATAGATATACAACATCATTTTCTTCGTGATCATGTACTTCAAGGAGATGTCGAGGTAATATTTGTATATACTCATAATCAACTTGCCGATATCTTCACTTAACCTTTGGCAAGAGAACCGTTTTATAAGATTCGATGAGAGCTTGGCATTCTTGACGAACACGGCATATAAGGTGCTTTCTATCCTTGTTATGATTTTATATATGTTTCTAATCATGCTATATGTGAATATATGTGTTAAATGGTGTTTAAATTTAAGAAAAATATGTTTTTGGTCATTTTTGGTTGATGCAAATCGATTGCACAATAGTGTAAATCGATTGCTCACTGAGTGTTTTTAATTTTGACCTTTCTGTTTCAAGTGCAAATCGATTGCACCATAAGTGCAAATCGATTGCACTATGTGCGTTTCAGTTTTATTTTGCTTCTTTTTTATGTGCAAATCGATTGCATCTGTATACAAATCGATTGCACCTACTGTAACATGCTTTTATGACAGAAATATTTGTTGGTCAGAATTCCTCTCTCTCTCATATTCGCAAGCCAAACAAACTTTAATACAACCCACTCATTCATATATACTCAAATCATATCCAAACCTCAGCTCATCAAAAACCCTTCTCTCTCAACAAAAAAAAACTAAAATCCTCAAAACCCTAAAATACCCTACCCATGGCTTCAAGACAAAAAAGGAAGGTACCAACTTCAGAAAAATGGAAGAAAAAGGTTGATTCATCCTCTAATCCAATACTTTCATCTCTCACCGAAGAACAAGAAGCGAGATTCACAAAGGACTTTCAAAGGAAAATAGTGTCCAATCCTAAATATGGTATGCTATCATCCTTTCCCCAAGAATGCTTCTCTTTTCAAAATGATTTAACTGCTTATAGACTAGAACCATTAATTTCATCATTTGGTCCATATTATCTGGATCTGGTAAGAGTGTTTTTTAGAAATTTTACTCCCCACAATGGCAAAATGGTGACATATGTGTTGGGTACTTGAATCTCTCTAACTCCTGAGGTTGTTGGTGAGATTCTTCATATTCCCTACACTGGAAGTTCCCTGTATGACCCTGAAAACGAGGCATGGGATGACTACCGGAAAAAGGATTTCTATTACAGCATTGGCAGATTAAGTGAAGCTGAATTCCGTGCCAAAAGGATTTGTGGTCTAGGCGGAGTAATTCCATCCAGAGACTCATGGAGTGCAGGTAACTTTTATATAGACGATCAACTATTTCATTACTTTATGGTCTATATTATGTTTCCACGGGCTGGAAACCACTGCACTGTGACTGACCTGGAAATGCAGCTGATTTATGTAAGAAAGAAAGCAATAAGTGTTAATTGGGCAAGACTTATAATGGTTCATATGCTGAGAGTCGATGCAAAATCGAAATTTCTACCATACACTTATTTTGTTACATTAATTATGGAAGAATTCGGAGTGGATTTTGCTGGGTTTGAGAAAGTCAATATGGATCCAAATCTACATAAGATTTCCATCAAGAATGTTGACTCAAGAATGGGCGTGCATTATAATCCGGAAACAAAAACTATCAATTACATTGGTGAAGATGTGGTTGATGATGAAGGGAACGGTCAAGAAGTCGAAGGTAGTGAAGTTGTACCTCCTCCACCTACTGCTCCCTCTGGTCCAAGCAATCAAGATCTTATGGATTTCATCTCTCAACAATTTGCTTCCATGAACACAAACATCAACAACCAATGGAATGTGATCAATGATTCTACAACAACCCAGATTAATGACTTCCGCATAGATGTGAATCAATAATTTTCTTACCTTTACCCTCATCTTCATATTCCACCATATGACCCAAATAATCCATCTGCACCTCCACAACATTACACAGAACCCCCTCTACAACAACAATTTCCGAATCAAGGATCTTGGTCCTATAACAACCGGGACATGCATTAACCATAAAGTTTTGTCCAACTCTATCTTCCGTTATGTCCTTGTCCTGTTATTCTATGTTCTGTTTGTTTTTCTTTGTAATCGTTAGACAATTTGTGTTGCATGTTTATTTAAAGTTTTCCTCGAAATATTGCTTTATTACTGTTTTTTTGCATCTTTCCCTTCTTTTTGATAATGTCAAAGGGGGAGAAGGATGTGGTACTTTATGCTTGTATATTTCCTTGTCTTAATTTTTTAAGGTACTCTTCAACCAAAATGAACAAATACAAAGGATTCCAGCCTTCTCATACAAAGGGGGAGTTATGCATCTTAGGGGGAGAAGCTCTTTCTGAAAATTACGTAGCATAAAGCAAGATTGTTTGTCATCATCAAAAAGGGGGAGAATGTAAAATCAAGCTTCTCAAATGAACTTTTGTTTTGATGAAGACAAACCATGATTGACAAAGAAGGCAAAGATTTTTTGATCAAGCTCAAAGCATCTATGGACAAAAGTCTTCAGTTCAAGCTCTTAGCATGTTTCAAGGTATAATGATAATACTTACTTTGAACTTAATACATAGATGCTCAATGGTGAAAAGAAATGTTTTATAAATCCTTACTCAAGTTTTTCTAAGTTAAAATTCATTTTTCACTTGAGTGCAATCGATTTGCATATTAGTGCAATCAACTGCACACTTCAATTTTTCAAATCTTTTGCTACTATTTCTCAGTGCAATCGATTTGCATATTTGTGCAATTGATTGCATGCTTAAAATTTTCAAAACATTTGCTACTGTTTCTCAGTGCAATCGATTTGCATTGCTTGTGCAATCGATTGCACTCAATCAATTTTTGCTACTGACTTCACATGAAATCGATTTACACTCTTGTGAAATCGATTGCACACTCAAAAAATTTGAAAATCTAGTTGTTGAAACCCCGTGCAATCGATTTACACAAAGGGTGAAATCGGTTGCATGCTGCACGATTTTGAAAAACATCAGCTTTGCACATGCCTGTTCATAATACCTTTTCATGGAAACCTTTCACTCAATCTTGGCAATTGTTCATGATTCATTTATAGAACTTTATGATGTTTCAAAAAGGCGCTATGAACATATAAATACTCATTTTCAAAATCATTTTCAACACCTCTTCCAAATATATTTTCTGAATTTTCAAAATACAAACTCAAGCTTTTCTTCACTTTAATACATAAGTTTTCTGCACACTTTCACATATTGTTAAACAGAAAACTTTAAGCATTATATCTTGAGTTATTGTACATAATTATCATTGGAAGAGAAGATCATTCATTGATTAAATCACTCTAAGTGATCATTACTACTCAACTCACTCAAAATCAAGTGAAAATCCAAGAGGATTGTTCTTGGCTTTTTGGTAGTTCTTGTTTAAGTTTGCCACAACAAGGAAATCTCTTTCATGTTAAAAGGGGACTGGAGTACTCTCGGACTGTGAGGGGAACCAGGATACATCGCTCGTGTCTCTATTTTTCTGAACTTTACTCTTTCCTAAACTCACCATAATCTAGAAAAATAATATTCATCATCACTAAAACCAGAATTTTTTAAAGTACCTAATTCACCCCCCCCCCTCTTAGGCGCACTTCGTACTTACAGACCCTTGCTTAGGAGGAGGTTTGACCAGTCAACTCTTGAGTAGCTTTGAGTATTTGAGATCTTGGTGAGCATGTTTTGAAAAAAAATGGGAGGAAAATTTTTGGGGTACAAAAGGCGGGTTGCCTGTGAATCTGTAATCTGTTGAGATTAGTGGATTAAGTCCTTGTTGGTGGAAAAATCACCTTGGCGGGTGGACAAGAGTAGCCTTGTTGAAGGTGAACTTGTATAAACCAAAAGAGTTATTTTATTATACTTGGTTTTTATTCTTTCTAATTAGGTTGCAAAACATTTTTAAGACAAGAAGTTTGTTTGAAAACCCAATTCAGACCCCCCCACCCCCACCCCACCCCACGCTTTATTGTGTTTTTCTCACCCTTCACTTTGGTCCAGTGATGTTGATAGGAAGATTGGTCCAGTGATGATGATAGGATGTTAGTCCAATAGTGGCCTTAATCCCATAGTGTGGTTGAGTGCAATATTACGATGTTCTCCAATTCCAAGAGGGAATCGATACCACGGTGGGGACCTTTGGAGGAATATGACTTGGTCATCAGTGAAGTTTTGGTACCACATGCATGAGTCAATTGATGTTGCATTGTATTATTGGTGATGTTACATAATGATTGATTAAGTGATGTTGATGGTTTTATGATCTATGTGGTGTTAGATTATAAATGTTAACATGATGATATAATGATATGTTTATTGTATATTGATGATGTAATAGTATTAGTATAATTATGAAGTATGATACTATATGGAATTTATGATGAACAGTTGTTATGCTACTATATATTTTCCATATATATTTTATAATAGTTTGTGATTACTCACCTTTTGTGCTTGGAAATGTTGCCTATATACATGGGTAATTTGCAGGTAATCAAGAATAGTTCGTTGAAGCTTAGAGGATAGCTTCGGAGTGTGTTGTTTATTTCCGTTGATTTAGAGGTCTTGCTCTGATATGTAACATCAGGGTCGGGAACGTTTGATTTGAGCTTTATGTATCATTTTGTTGACATGAATTAGATGTTATTTTAATTTTTTAAGACGTTTTAAGTTATAACCCTCGAATGTATGAGGAATGATGATATTTTTGAAGTATTAATGAAGTTATTTAAAACTATGATTTTCCGCTGTGAAGTAAACAATTATTGTGTCGATATTCCAAAAGGAAATGATTATAAATGTTGAAAATCCCAAGTTAAGGAGCAAGGTATGCATGTATGATGTTTTATGAAGCATGTGACACTCGTTTGGTACATTACTCTGATTCATTAATTATAATATTTGTGGGGTCTTAGAAGGGTATTACAATGGCCATGCTCATTAAGTCTTTAACCTTCATCGCCCAGAAGGCATTTAGAACAGCTAATGTTTGGACCTGCAAGGCATCTAGCTTATCATAATCAATGTTGGACACCAGCAACGGGTTGTCTATCCAGTAAATCAGAAGGAGACGGCTCCTATAGATCACATACATAACCTGACGGCCTCTGATGATTCAATAAAAGGAAACCCAACCACCTTTTTCTATTCCTTTTAACTCAAAGAAAGAAAAGCACAACCCTAGTGTGGGGATTATGCTCATCACCTCATTAACAATTTCAAAGGCTTTAATGAAACTCCAACCATTTAGACGTAGTTAAGGAGGTCGGCTTCAAAGTCGGTAAAGGAGATGTGAATCTTGAAATCCTAAATTACCCAGAGTAGAAGTAAAAGTATTCATCAAACACACCTCGTGGTCAAGCAACACAAACTTTCTTTCCATCCACGCAGAGCTCTAACACGACATCTTCTTCGTTATTGGTGGAAGAAATGTTCATGTTGGACCAGATTTTAGAAATGTCACTAGTGTAACACCCCAATTCTACCCCAAGCAATTATGCAAAATAAATCAGAGTTATAAAATTTCAATCATACAAATGAATCGGGACGTCACAAATTCTTCTAACAAAATTCATTGCATTCATCGTGGATATATAACACTTTTTCAAAGATCGGATGAACCATCAACATAACATCTTTAATCAAATAAATCAACATTTACGCAGCGGAATTCTTAATAACATATCTAACAAAACAGCAACTTCAAAACATCTCATATTTAATAATAATCAATTTGAAATTCAACAACTGAAAATCAACGATCAAAATCAGCAAACGTTCATCCCTCCGAGTGTTACATATCAGAGCAATGACACTGACTCGAACTATTTAAGGTATACAGCCTTCACTCTTGATTACCTGCACGTTACCAACATAGGGGCAACATTCAAACAGAAGGGGTGAGATATCTAACAATATAATAAAGCGCATGAGAATTAATATATTAAATTAGATCAACAGCATCACCACTTCTCATCTCATAATCAACAACAATCTCAACAATAATATACATTCATCAACATCAAAATACACTTCTTTATGAAATCATATAATGCGACTCAATGCTATGCAAATGCATGTGGTACCATTGGAGCAGAACTCCCATCTCAAAAATTTGCCAATTAATAGAGGCATCAACAAGGCATAGCCTTCATCTCAAAATTTTCCAATCCAGGCCATCTCAATAAGCATAAGCTCCATCTCAAAAAAAATGAAATGTATGCGACACAACCATGAATGTAATGATAACTACCAAGTTAACAGCATCTCAAATCATCTCAAATTATCATATCAAAACATCTCAAATTATCATCTCAAAACATCTCAAATTATCATCTCAAAATACATCTCAGAATAACATCTCAAAATAACATCTCAAAGTACATCTTAAATAATCAAAGTAATTCATCAAACGTCATTTATTTATAAACCATCAAACATCATTTATTTATTAATAACTTCTCATTTATAACTCAGCAGTATTTTAATTCCATAATAAATCATCATTGTCATTCTGTAACTCTAAAGTCAAGACCATCACTTTCCTGTTGTTATAGCTCAAACAGAAGCTTCTAAGCATCTATGTTCATCGTTCTGCATAAAACAACACAAGGCCCTCCAACTTCTGACCATGCAACCTCTAACCAACGCTATTTCTAAGTACGCAACTCCTAAGGATGCAACCTCTGGGCGACACAATCTTTTGACTACTATAGCTTCTGACTAATGCAACCTCTGATCAGATGCAACTTCTGATCATCACATCTTCTGGCTAACCCCATCTTCTGACCAGACACAACTTCTGATCATCACATCTTCTGACTAATCCATCTTCTGACCAGATACAACTTCTGATCATCACATCTTCTGACTAATCCATCTTCTGACCAGATACAACTTATGATCATCACATCTTATGACTAATCCATCTTCTGACCAGATACAACTTCTGATCAGCCACATCTTCTGGCTAGTACCACTTCTACTACTAGAACCTCTATGCTTTAATAGTGCAACATAATTTCTAACTAACATACGTATAACATTAGAACTTCTATCTTTGCACTAATCTAACGCAACTCTAGCCAACATACTCTTACTGTCAGAACTGCTACTTTTTATTAACGCTATTATTTTAATTCCTTTTTCCTGTTATCACCCTAATCAGGAACAATACGCCTAACGCCATCCCTAATTGATTCATTGTTTTGAAACAGAAACACACAATCCTCCCTGCATATTCTGCGTTTTCAAAACGACAATTGTTCTGCGTTTTCTGAACTGCAATAATTCTACGTCTCTTCTTCCCTGTTCATCACTACAGATTCATACCTAAAGCCCTAAACTTAATCTAATCGCGACAATTCTTCACCATAAATTACCTTCTAATTCTACAGCAATTACACAATATCAATACATCATTATTCATCGAAATTCATCAATTCTCATCATGCATCAATCATATATATTCACAATTCAAGAATAAAACAACGATCACCTCTAACCCCACATACCAATCATCATAAACCCAATTATAGAGTTAGAACACCACCCTTACCTTGGATTGAAGGTCGCTCTACAATTCCGGTTGGATTCACGTTCTTGCCGTTTTCCACTTCTCTAGCAGCTTGCACGTTCTCTTCCAAATCCTTATTTCTTTCTACTGTTTCTTACTTCTATTCCAACAACAATTAACAAAATAACCTTATTATTATATTATCTCCTTATTGGGCTTAAAACCAACACACCCTCTTATTACTTCTACTCTCTCAAAATAAGCCCACATTAAATAATATTACACTTTTTAATATCATTTCACCACATAATATTATATCTCTAATATTATTTCTCCACTTAATAAAATAAATCCAATTAATAAAAACGCATCTTCACAAATATTCCAAAAATAATATAATTAAATAATTAATTAAATTACGGGCGTTACAACTCTCCCCCACTTAGAATATTTTCGTCCTTGAAAATTTACCTCAATCGAACAATTCAGGATAGGAGTCTCGCATCTTGCTCTCCAACTCCCAAGTCATGCTTTCACCAGCAGCTCCTAGCCAAACCACTTTAACCAAGGCAATCTATTTGCCCCTCAGAGTCTTCATTTCACGATCCGTGATCCGTACAGGCATCGTCTCCACCGTAAGATTATCCCGTACTTGCACATCGTCAATATGAATCACATGAGATGGGTCTGAAATATACTTCCGAAGCTGCGACACATGAAACACATCATGCAAATTCGAAAGATTAGGCGGTAAAGCCACTCTATAAACAACATTCCCCACTCTCTCCGAAATATGATACGGTCTAATAAAATGAGAAGTGAGCTTCTTAGACTTCAATGCACACCCAACACCAATCACAGGTGTAACTCTCAAAAACACATGTTCACCAGCTTGAAATTCTAAATCTTTCCTTTGCTTGTCATGATAACTCTTATGTCTACTTTGTGAAGCTTTCATCTTTTCTCGAATCAACTTCACCTTCTCGGTAGTCTCACGAACAAGTTCAGATCCAAGTACTACACTTTCACCAGATTCATGCCAACATAACAGAGTTCTACATCTTCGACCATACAACGCTTCAAAAGGTGCCATCCCAATACTGGAATGATAACTGTTATTATAAGTGAACTCTATCAAAGGAAGATAAGTATCCCACGAACCTCCCTGCTCAAGAGCACATGCCCTCAAAAAGTCTTCCAACGATTGAATCGTCCGTTCAGTCTGACCATCTATCTGAGGATGATACGCTGAACTCAACCTCAACTTAGAACCCAACGCTTCTTGCAAACTCTTCCAAAAATCAGAAGTAAATCGCGGATCTCTATCTGACACAATGCACAAAGGAACACCATGCAGCTTCACAATCACACTAATATAAATCTCAGCCAACTTCGACACTTGAAAACTGATGTTAATAGGAATAAAATAAGCTGACTTCGTAAGCCTATCAACAATAACCCAAATCGAATCATGTCCTCTTAAAGTATTAGTCAACCCCGTCACAAAGTCCATTGAAATGTTATCCCATTTCCATTCTGGAACTTCCAACGGTTGCATCAATCCTGCAGGCTTCTGATGTTCAACTTTCAACTTTTGACAAGTCAAACATGCATACACGAACCGAGCCACATCACTCTTCATCCCAGGCCACCAAAACAAACCTTTCAAATCTTGATACATATTTGTAGCTCCTGGATGAATACTTAACTTACTTCTATGACTCTCCTCAAGTATCACTTTCTTCATCTCAGCATCATTAGGAATACAAATTCGGTTACGCAATCTCAGCACACCTTGCTCATCTAGCTTAAAATCACTATTCTCAGATTGATTAATCCCAACCATCAAATCTACCAGTTTCACATCCAATTTCTGAGCTTCTCTGATACTGTCTAAAAATTCATTATTAATCTTCAACATACCCAACATAACACTTTGCGGAGTAACCTCGCAAACTAATCTCATATCTCTGAACTGCTCAATTAATTCCAACTCTTTAATCATCATTGCTGACATATGTAAAGTCTTTCGACTCAATGCATCAGCTACCACATTTGCTTTTCCTGGATGATAATTCAAACCAAAATCATAGTCCTTTTACAATTCTAACCATCTTCGTTGCCTCATATTCAACTCCTTCTGATCAAATAAATACTTCAAACTCTTATGGTCACTAAACACTTCAAATATAGAACCATAAAGATAATGCCTCCAAATCTTCAATGCAAAAACAATTGCAGCAAGCTCTAAATCATGCGTAGGATAGTTCTTCTCATGAGTCCTTAACTGCCTCAAAGCATAAGCAACTACCTTACCATTATGCATAAGCACACCTCCTAAACCCATCTTAGAAGCATCACAATACACCACAAAAGGTTCTCCTGGATTAGGCAACGTCAAAATCAGAGTCGACGTCAACCTCTTCTTCAATTCTGTAAAACTTTCTTCGCACTGAACATCCCACACAAATGCTCTACCTTTACAAGTCAACTTAGTCAATGGAAGTGACAACTTAGAAAACCCTTCAATAAACCTTCTATAGTAACCAGCTAATCCCAAGAAGCTTCTAATCTCAGTAGCTGACTTTGGAGTTTCCCATTGCAACACAGCATTAACCTTCAATGGATCTACAACAATGCCACTACCTGAAATCACATGACCAAGAAAACTAACCTCTTTCGGCCAGAATTCACACTTGGACAACTTTGCATACAACTTCTTCTCTCTCAAAACTTACAATACTACTCTCAAGTGCTCAGCGTGCTCTTCTTCTGACTTAGAGTAAATCAAAATATCATCAATGAACACCACTACGAACCGATCTAAATAAGTATGAAAGATATGATTCATATATTCCATGAATACTCCTGGCGCATTAGTAACACCGAAAGGCATCACCGAATACTCAGAATGTCCATAACGCATTCTGAAAGTCGTCTTCTGAATATCCTCATCCTTTACTTTAATCTGATGGTAACCCCGATCTCAGATCAATCTTACTAAACACGCGAGCATCCACTAATTGGTCCATCAAGTCATCTATTCTTGGAAGCGGATACTTGTTCTTAATCGTTACTTTATTCAACTGTCTATAATCAACACAAAGCCTCATACTTCCATCTTTCTTCTTCACTAACAACACTGGAGCACCCCACGGCGATACACTTGGTCTTACAAACTTCTTCTCAAGTAACTCTTCCAATTGCTTCTTCAACTCTGACAACTCAGGCGCAGACATCCTGTATGGTGCCATAGACACAGGTCTGGTACCAGGTACAAGATCAATTTCAAATTCAACTTCCCTCTCCGGTGGTACATCAGGAATCTCATCAGGGAAAACTTAAGGAAATTCACACACCACCTGCAATTCCTCAATTATAGCTTGAGTCTCTACAGATAGCAATGCCATCAACGAAAACATCTGTGCTTCCTCTTGCATCAACTTCCTCAACTGTCTAGCAGACAACAAACATTCTTCTTCTTCCTTAGGAGTAGAAAACTTCACCGACTTGTCATAACAGTTAATATGAACACATTTATGCTCTAACCAGTTCATACCCAAAATTACATCTAAACCTCTTAACGATAAACAAACCAAATAAAAAACAAAGTCTATGTCGAAGATCGACAAGGGACACTTAGCACACACAAAAGAAGTAGTCACTGACCCCTTGGCTGGAGTATCGACGACCATTTCTCCATTCAAAGAAGACAACACAAGACCCAATCTTTCAACACAATCAGCATCAATAAAACAATGCGTAGCACCAGTATCAATAATAGTAATTAAAGGAGTACTATTAATGAAACATGTACCTCTAATAAGTCTGTCCTTGGCAGCTGTCTGATCCTCAACCAAAGCAAACACTTTACCACTTGACTAAGCCCTCTTCGGTTTCGGACACTGACTACCAATGTGCCCTTCTTTATAGTTGAAACAAACCATACTCTTGTGCTCACACTCAGATACAACATGTCCGTTCTTGCCATAACGGAAACACCTCTTCACTTCAGCAGTGCACACATTACTCTTGTGTCCAGGTTTCCCACACTTAAAATAAATCACACCAGCAGGAGCATCTCCCCCACTAGTCCTCTGACCATGAGCAACTCTCTGTTTACCCTTACCAGCTGGGGCATCATAAGGTTTACCATGATTTTGTGGGTGCTTACCCCTCTTCTCACTGATAATCTTGTAATGAGCATTATTGTCCTCCTCATAAATCCTGCAGCTATCAACCAAATCAGCAAAGACACGAATTTTCTAATATCCAACTGCTTTCTTAATCTCCGGACGCAACCCATTCTCAAACTTAATACACTTCGAAAACTCAGCATTTTCCTCAGTGTAATGCGGATAGAACTTGGCCAACTCAACAAACTTGGCAGCATACTCAATAATTGACATATTTCCTTGCTTCAGCTCAAGGAACTCAATTTCCTTCTTACCACGGACATCTTCAGGAAAATACTTCCTCAAAAACTCCCTACGGAACACAGCTCAAGTGACATTCTCACCTGCAGCTTCTAATTTCTGGAAAGTCTCTAGCCACCAGTCATCATCTTCGACTGCTAGCATATGAGTCCCATAACGAACCTTCTGCGCTGGAGTGCAATCCATCACGCGAAAGATTCTCTCAATCTCTTTCAACCATTCCAATGCTTCGTCAGGATCATATTTTCCCTTGAATGTAGGTGGATTCTCTCTCTGGAAAGTCGCCAAGCTACGAGATCCAGGATTCCTGTCAGCATTTGGTTGATTTTCCATCGCATGAACCATTGCTTCTAAAGCAGCAGCAAGAGAAGCACCATTCCTTCCAGCCATCTCAACTTCTCACTACAACATAAACAATGGTTAGAACTCAAATAACAATACTCGATTGTTAGACAACTACGACTCGACGACAAGGTCGGGCCAACCTTTTACTCTGATACCAACTTTGTAACACCCCAATTCTACCCCAACCAATTATGCAAAATAAATCAGAGTTATAAAATTTAAATAATACAAATGAATTGGGACGTCACAAATTCTTCTAACAAAATTCATTGCATTCATCGTGGATATATATAACACTTTTTCAAACATCGTATGAACCATCAACATAACATCTTTAATCAAATAAATCAACATCTACACAGCGGAATTCTAAATAACATATCTAACAAAACAGCAACTTCGAAACATCTCATATTTAATAATAATCAATTTAAAATTCAACAACTGAAAATCAACGATCAAAATCAGCAAACATTCATCCCCCCGAGTGTTACATATCAGAGCAATGACACCAACTCGAACTATTTAAGGTATACAGCCTTCACTCTCGATTACCTGCACGTTACCAACATAGGGGCAACATTCAAACAGAAGGGGTGAGATATCTAACAATATAATAAAGTGCATGATAATTAATATATTAAATTAGATCAACAACATCACCACTTCTCATCTCATAATCAACAATAATCTCAACAATAATATACATTCATCAACATCAAAATACACTTCTTTATGAAATCATATAATGTGACTCAATGCTATACGAATGCATGTGGTACCATTGGAGCAAAACTCCCATCTCAAAAATTTGCCAATTAATAGAGGCATCAACAAGGCATAGCCTTCATCTCAAAATTTTCTAATCCAGGCCATCTCAATGAGCATAAGCTCCACCTCAAAAAAATGCAATGTATGCGACACAACCATGAATGTAATGATAACACCCAAGTTAACAACATCTCAAATCATCTCAAAACATCTCAAATTATCATCTCAAATTATCATCTCAAAACATCTCAAATTATCATCTCAAAATACATCTCAGAATAACATCTCAAAATAACATCTCAAAATACATCTTAAATAATCAAAGTAATTCATCAAAAGTCATTTATTTATAAACCATCAAACATCGTTTATTTATTAATAACTTCTCATTTATAACTCAGCAGTATTTTAATTCCACAATAAATCAACATTGTCATTCTGTAACTCTAAAGTCAAGACCATCACTTTCCTGCTGTTATAGCTCAAACAGAAGCTTCTAAGCATCTATGTTCATCGTTCTGCATAAAACAACACAAGGCCCTCCAACTTCTGACCATGCAACCTCTAACCAACGCTATTTCTAAGTACGCAACTCCTAAGGACGCAACCTCTGGGCGACACAATCTTTTGACTACTATAGCTTCTGACTAATGCAACCTCTGATCAGATGCAACTTCTGATCATCACATCTTCTGGCTAACCCCATCTTCTGACCAGACACAACTTCTGATCATCACATCTTCTGACTAATCCATCTTCTGACCAGATACAACTTCTGATCATCACATCTTCTGACTAATCCATCTTCTGACCAGATATAACATCTGATCAGCCACATCTTATGGCTAGTACCACTTCTACTACCAGAACCTCTATGCTTTAATAGTGCAACGTAATTTCTAACTAACATACGTATAACATCAGAACTTCTATCTTTGCACTAATCTAACACAACTCTAGCCAACATACTCTTACTGTCAGAACTGCTACTTTTTATTAACGCTATTATTTTAATTCATTTTTCCTGTTATCACCCTAATCAGGAACAATACGCCTAACGTCATCCCTAATTGATTCATTGTTCTGAAACAGCAACACACAATCCTTCCTGCATATTCTGCGTTTTCATAACGGCAATTGTTCTGCGTTTTCTGCACTACAATAATTCTACGTCTCTTCTTCCCTGTTCATCACTACAGATTCATACCTAAAGCCCTAAACTTAATCTAATCGCGATAATTCTTCACCATAAATTACCTTCTAATTCTACAGCAATTACACAATATCAATACATCATTATTCATCGCAATTCATCAATTCTCATCATGCATCAATCATATATATTCACAATTCAAGAATAAAACAACGATCACCTCTAACCCCAAATACCAATCATCATAAACCTAATTATAGAGTTAGAACCCCACCCTTACCTTGGATAAAAGGTCGCTCTACAATTCCGGTTGGATTCACGTTCTTGCCGTTTTCCGCTTCTCTAGCAGCTTGTACGTTCTCTTCCAAATCCTTATTTCTTTCTACTGCTTCTTACTTCTATTCCAACAACAATTAACAAAATAACCCTATTATTCTATTATCTCCTTATTGGGCTTAAAAGCAACACACACCCTTATTACTTCTACTCTCTCAAAATAAGCCCACATTAAATAATATTACACTTTTTAATATTATTTCACCACATAATATTATATCTCTAATATTATTTCTTCACTTAATAAAATAAATCCAATTAATTAAAACACATCTTCACAAATATTCCAAAAATAATATAATTAAATAATTAATTAAATTACGGGCGTTACAACTAGCATCAATCTTACTATGGTTGTAACTTAAAACCTCTTGATCAATATAGGATCCAGTCATCTCCATCACGATTTTCATAGAACCTGATAATGAAGACTTTGAGTCAGTGTATCTACAAGGCTAAAAAATGTCACCGTAAACTTACCAAATGATCTGATCAAATTCTACATGCCTCAAGTGGCCTTCACACTCTTTCAAATATTCACCCCAGAACTTACTTCTCTCTTGGGCTTTTTGGAGAATCTGTAAATTCCCCGAGTCATCGCACACATCTATAAGAACCAATGCTAAAATTAATCTATAAATGAGTAAAGTAGAAGATAGTACCTAAAATGTAGGAAGGCAAGCAACTAGTAGAGGAGCGAACGAGCATTGAGTCTTGAAGAAGATGGAAAAGGAGAGTGAAAATGGTAAGAAAGAGGAATAGGGATCTTGAGGCTTTATGAAATGAAGTTTGAAGCAACTGGAGACACCCTATTGAATTAGGGTCATGATGGAAGTAACTTCCCCATAAAAGTCATCATGACAAGGAAAGAGAATGGATTTGATGGGATTTGCTTCATCATTACATTTGAAAACTCACTATCATACATTAGCGTCAGATGACTGATAGATCTGTATCTAGTCAGATAGATGCATCATATGTTTAAGAAGAAGAATTTTGAGATTCTTTGCCCAAACACTTCACCTCGTCGGGCCTCGTGATCAGGGGGCTTATGTACATCCCAGAATCTTTATGAGTCGATATGAATGTTGAATATACCGAGGAATGCCAAAAAGCAGAGATAGCCAAGCTATTGCTTTTAGGGAAGTTGAAGAACCAGATCGAAGTGTTGAGGATGGTCTAGAGCTACATAAGCAAACCAGAGGGCCGAGATGATGGCTTGGGATAAAATTACAAGAAATCTCTAAGGTTGCATGGGAGTTATAGAAATTGATGAAGAGGATGTTATGCTCACTTGATGGTGACAACAGACGTTATGAACTTCATCAAATCAGCAGACTTGAAAGCTCACTTCTTAATGAGCTTAAAGTAGGAGGTGGAGTATAAAAGGGCCTACAAACGACGGAAAGAGATAGTTGAACCATAGCCTACAAAATAGAAGCAAAGAAATAACATCTAAAATACAGTACGTTTGCCGTCTCGGCTGATTCGCTTAAGGGAGATCATCCAAAAGTATTTCACGGGAACAATTTCATTTACAAAATCATCCCAAAAAAAAAGGTAAACCAGTATGAGGTTCCTCAGATAGTTTAGGGGAATAGTGGAAAGTGGAAACTGGAAAGATCAAATTCGTTTCTATTAAAGCGTACCTCTTGCAATCGCAAAATACTTATTACTTCTTAGAAAAGACAAAAAATTTAATACTATGATGGACGGTCCAAACTCTTACATACACCTCCTCCAAGATTTACAAGATTCAACTCTTGGTTTTCTTAATTCGGCTTTAATGCAACACTATGTGCCACCATATAGAATATTTTCTCTCGGAAGAGGAAAATCTCTGTCGTGGTGGCCCATATAATCGAATAACTGATGGGGCGGACAAGGTTTATTGGCTCAAGAACAAGGTTCACCGCCTTAAAAAAAGTCACATGATCTTAAAAAAGCATGGAAAGTTTTTGGTTTAGCTGGTGTTATAAATCATATATCACCTGATGTTATAAAATATATAGCCCATTTAATATAGCTGAATGTGCAAATTATCAGGGCTATATTGTCAGAATGGGTGTTTGAAAATGTCTTATTGGGGAAAGTGGTTAGTGACTCACCACTAAGATTGTAGCATGATGTGGTCTAAGGGGACACACTATTCCTCGAGGCGCACTTCTCGGTCACATCTCATTTGACCTCACTCTAATAAATAAAGTGGTGGACAACTCACCGCTAAAGACATAATGTGATATGATGAGTTCTCCTTAATGAGTTTACATATGTATTACCTTACCTATCCTTATTTAAGTTCCCTATGTGCATATCATGTGGCCGAAGGTAAGTGGGTTGAGGTTAACTTATACATAAATACTCAAGACATAAGCGTTCATAATGGTCCACAATCCCTGAAACACGAGACATGTAAGGGAGACGCGGTTAAAATAGGACATAACAGTCCACAATCTCTCAAGCGTAATTCCTCTAAGTGTGAAGTGGTTAAAAAAGAACATAATCGTCTATAATCCCTAAATGTAAGGTTTATAAAGACAAAGTAGTTAAAATAAGACATAACAGTCCACAATCAAATCCCTAATATGTGATACTCATAAAAATGAAGTGGTTTAAATAGAATACAATACAATACCCCAATTTTAAATATATTTATTATTTACCTCAATCAAAATACTAAATTAATAGATAATCCAAAATATTCAAACTGTTATAATAATGAAGAGTATTATTATAATTATTTAGAAATGACAAATTATTGGTGATTTATAATTTGTCAAATATAGAATAGTAATAACAATTATAATAGTAATATTTCTACTAGTATAAATATACCCCTTTGGTAAATGTAAAGTATATCAAGTTTTACTTTGAAAGATAGGAAAATATCATTTCACTTCCTTCATCATTTTCTCATAAATATTATATCTAGTTTTTCAACTAAGTTAGATTCAAATATCTAGTTTTTCTCAACACGTTATCAGCACGATCGTTTCTATCGGAAGTTTTTATTACACTAGGTAGATATTCTATACTTATCTCTTTAATCTTATTATTACTGTTATTTGCCCCGGTTATAGAAAACTAACAACTTGTCAAGTGCTCTATAATAAGTGTGGTTATTCTTATTATAAATTGTGTGTGGAGGTTTAAAATCCCATATGCAATTACTAATTTTTATATTTAATAGAAGTCTGAGACTTCATATGCAATTACTAACTTTTATATTTAATGGAAGTCTGAGACTCCATATGTAATTATTGACGTTTATATTTAGTGGAGGTTTAAAACCCCATATGTTGTTACTAACCTTTATATTTATTGAAGGTTTAAAAATCCATTTATTTTTACTAAATTTTATATTTAGTGGAGGTTTAAAATCTCATATATTGTTCCTAAATTTTATATTTGGTGGAGGTTTAAGACCCCATATATTGTTACTAAATTTTATATTTGGTGGAGGTTTAAGACCCCATATATTGTTACTAAATTTTATATTTAGTGGAGGTTTAAAATCCCATATACTGTTACTAAATTTCATATTTAGTGGAGGTCTAAAATCTTATATGCATATTTTTTAATCATATGTGCTCATATTATCTCATAATTTTCTCTATCACTTATAATTATTAGATGAATTTTAACACACTTAAGATTTGACTAAATAACTTGTAACACAATTAACCTTTTCTTTTTCTTTTTCCCTTTTTCCAACGGTAACTACAACGGTCATTTTACAAAATCATCTCTATAAATACTTCAAATTGTTTCATAACTTTCACATCATTCTCAAAATATTTATCTATATTTTTTAAATGGCTAAATTTCTTATTTTGGTCATCACTCTACTCGTCATTATTTTGTTTCTTATGGGTATTCTCATTTGTGAAGAATTAGGTAATGATTTGTAGTTTTGATGATAATTATCGTTTTACCATTACTAGTCATAGCTTGGTTTATCAGTAAAGGTTTTTGAAAAATATATAATCATGGATTTTGTAATTGAATAAATTGATTTTGTTTTATTTATGCATTAAATATTGATTATGTTCATCTGAATTATAGATGTAATCATGTCAAATCTTAAGCATCAATTTAAAATTCTAAGCATAATTGGGGACAACTTCATAATCTGGAACAACAATCTAATTGAGTACCTTACATGTGAGGGACTTAACAAAATACTTGAAGGAGACAATTCTGGAAAATCAATAGACGACCCAAATGAGATGGAAAAGAGAAAATCAAAAGTGAATAGAATAATCAAGCATCATCTTGATGATGGATTGCAAACAGAATATTCAAATGCTAAAAATCCCAAGATTTTGTGGGACAAAATTAAAGAAAGATTTGGACATCAAAAAATGTTCTTGTTACCCTCATTAATAGATCATTGGAACAAGTTAAGGTTTCAATATTACAAAAGTGTCATTGCATATAACTCTTCTATGCACCAGATTATAGCACAACTGGAATTTTGTGGCACAATTATAACTGAAAAAGAAAAGTTAGAAAAAACTTTTTCAACTTTTCATGCATACCAGGTATTATTGCAACAATAATATATAATGAGGGAATTTACTGAATATTCTGATTTAGTTGCAGCCCTTCTAGTGGCGGAACAAAATAACGAGCTCCTTACAAAAAACCACCAGTCACGATCCACTGAAACAATAACATATCATGAAATTAATGTCACAACCTTTAATCGTGGGTGTGGTGGATTTAATCATTTTAAGAGACGTGGTGGCCATGCTCGTTTTAATGGTAATAAAGGTCGTGCTCGTTTTGATGGTCACAATCAAGGAGGATATCATGGTCGAAACCTTTTCCACGGTCGAAACCATTTTCGTGGTAGATGACGTGGAATAGGTTATATGAATAATTTTGGATCTCCTAGATATGACCAAAATAATTAGAATCGCCAAGGAAAGGGTAAGTATAGCCAAGAAGGTCCCTCGAGAAATTATGAGGATGTATACTTCAGATGCGGAAAGAAAGGCCAATGGTCTAAGGTGTGTAGAACACCATATCATTTGTGTAAGAGACAAATGGCATTTGTAGAGGAAAAAGGAAAAGAAGTGAACTTTAATGAAATTGAACCTTGAAAGGACAATACCTATTTTGAAATTGCTGACTTCGTTGAAGGATCAATGGATTAAGTAACTATTTGAATAATGTGTGATATGTTTGTATTATTTTATATTTGGACTAAGTATTTTTACGTTGTATCTTATGTTTTGCATAAAATAATAATGTTAAATATGTTGTTGATTTACTCTCTATTTAGCCTTATTTTTATTTTAAGAAGGTTAGACATGGAACACATCAAAGACATATGCATTCCACACAGTGGAACTACCCATACAATCCTCAAAAGTAAGAAATACTTTACTGAAATAAATCCTACTAAAGGTGTAATAAATACAATATTAGGTCCTACAAATTTGATTGAAGGAACGGGTAATGCTATGTTCATATTACTAAATGGGACAAAATTTATCATTAATAATGCTTTATACTCTCCAAAATCAAAGAGAAATTTATTGAGTTTTAATGACATATATCATCAAGGATATGATATTGAAACTACAACTGAAGGTAATATGAAATATTACATTAATATCTCTGCCAATATTTTGGGAAAGAAGAAAGTTTTAGAAAAACTGCCAAAATTTTGGATTACATTATACATATATACATGAAATTGAATGTAATTTAGTAGTAAAAGAAGATCCCAAAGTTATGAATTTATGGCATGACCATTTAGGTTACCCTGGTTCAACAATGATGCGTAAAATAGCGGAAAGTGTGCATGGTCATCCATTGAAAAGTTTAAAACTTAATAAAGAAGATATACCACGTGAAGCTTGCTCTCTTGGAAAACGAATAACAAAGCATTCACCAGGTAAGATTCAGACAAAACTACCGACATTTCTTGAAAGAATTCAAGGAGATATATGTGGACATATCCATCCATCGTCAGGACCATTCAGGTATTTTATGGTATTTATTGATGCATCTAATAGATGGTTATACGTATGCTTACTGTCAAGTCGTGATATGGGATTTGCAAAATTTCTTGCACAAATAATTAAACTTATATCTCAATTTCTTGACTACACTATAAAGAAAATTATACTTGAAAGTGCATGTGAATTTACATCAGAATCATTTAATAATTATTGCATGCCAATTGGAGTTACTGTTGAACATCATGTTCCTCATGTGCATACACAAAATGGTTTAGCCGAGTCTTTAATCAAACATATCCAATATATTTCTAGACCATTAATAATGAGAACTAAACTAACAGTTACAGTTTGGGGTCATGCAATTTTACATGCTGCATCACTCATCCGCCAATGGCCAAGTACTGATCATAAACATACCCCTTATCAACTTGCAATTGGTAATGAACCAAATATTTCTCATTTAAAGATATTTGGTTGTGCAGTATATGTCTCAATATATCCACTACAAATACTTGTAGCAACTTCTTCAAATCATGTTGAAGTAATTATCCTTCATGAAGCAAGCAAAGAGTGTAAATGGTTATGATCGATAACTCGACATATCTACAGAGCATATGGTTTACCAATTGATAATAACCCAACTATTTTGTATGAAGACAATGTTGCATGTGTTACCCAGATGAAAGAAGGTTACATAAAAAGTGACTGAACCAAGCATATCCCTCCCAAGTTTTTCTCATTCACACAAGAACATGAAAGAAATAAAGAGGTTGATATTCAGTATATTCATTCAAGTGATAATGCTGCAGATATCTTTACAAAGGCACTTCTTACATCAATTTTTAAGAAGCATGTACAAAATATTGGAATGCGTCACCTTCGAGATCTTTAAAAAAGAATTATATGTTTTCTGTTGAGGGAAATCGTAATGTTGTACTCTTTTTCCCTTATTAAGGTTTTTATCCGAATGGATTTTTCTTTATAAGATTTTTAACGAGGCAACGTATGTTCCCATAAAATTTTCTTCAACAAGGTTTCAAAGGAGCATCATGATATATATTTCTAAGGGGGAGTGTTATAATAATGAAGAGTATTATTATAATTATTTAGAAATTGCTATCTAATAGTCAAACTTAAAATAGTAATGACAAATTATTGGTGATGTATAATTTGTCAAAGATAGAATAGTAATAACAATTATAATAGTAATACTCCTTTGATAAATATAAAGTATACCAAATTTTATTTTGAAAGATAGAAAATATCATTCCACTTCCTTCATCATTTTCTCATAATTGGATATCATAAATATTATATTTAATTTTTCAACTAAGTTAAAATCAAATATCTAGCTTTTCGAGACACATAACACATTGATTTTCTCTATTTCTCCATTCTTGTCATTAACGTTTCAAGTTATTCCCTCTATTTTCTCTCTCTAGTCTATTGGGTATATAAGGAAAACAGATCCCCAAAAACATTTTCCATCTACAAATACGTTGACTACATCTCCACTTGAATAACTATTAACCAACGTGTTACAAAAAGTAAATGGTACTTAACTCTTGAAACCTCGAACTCATAAACAAATCTAAATCATAAACAAAAAACGAAGCCACGGAGAAGGAAGAACCATGTGAAACTATTTAATGACACTGATCTCACTTCACTAGTAGTGCTAGATTCACTTCTTATGCCGCAAGAAACGCACGAACTGAAAAATATATATTACCCCAACCTCATTACTCAACTCACTCATTGTAGCATCCAATTCACTTCTCATTATCATTTCAACATTTTTACTAATAATCATGGCAAGGATTGTGTTGCTGTTAATGGCCCTTTCCTTGATCTCCATCCCCCCTTTACTTGCTACAGCATTGTTTCATGTCAAAGGTTCTGTTTACTGTGATACCTGTCGCGCTGGATTCGAAACCAACGCCACCTTCTACATTCAAGGTATAAGGAACAATGCTTATAATGAATGTATGATCGTTTTATATAGCAATGTTCTAATGTAAAAAAATATAGTAGTGCAGTTTATTGTCCGTTTGCTTTCTATTTATTATAAATTTTATTATATCGTAGCTAAGTTGTAACTAATTTATTTTGGTGCTTGTTAATTAGGTGCAAAGGTGGGAATTCAGTGCCACGACAGGAAGACGATGGACGAAGTTTTCTACACGGAAGGAGTGACAGATTCGACCGGAACATACAACATTATGATTGAGAATGATCACTATGACCATATTTGCAAATGTGTGCTTGTTAGTAGTCCAATAAAATCTTGTAATACACCAGATCCCGGGCGTAACAGATCTAGCATTGTTCTTACTCACTACAAAAATGGTGTTCTCAACCATCTTCATTATGCGAATTCTATGGGTTACTTGAAGGATGAGCCATTGCCTCAATGCCACCAACTCCTCAAATATTACTTGTCTGATTCAGATATATGATCAATAAGAAATATCTGTTTTTGTTCTGTTTATTATGCTTTATTCCCTACTTACTATGATCAATAAGAAGTGTAGTTACTATTTACAATTCAGTTTTTCTTTGTTTAAGTAATTAGGCCACTTAATGGTATATATTAACTATAATATGATGTATTGTTGATGAAGTTTTACAATTTAATTTAATGTGGTAGTTGATTACTACTAGTTACAATTTAGTTATACACGTAGATACTTATAAGTTACAACAATGTCCAGTGGTAGATATTATTCCGGTCTGATCAAGATAGTTTCGTATTGTTTGAGAATCGTGATTAAGGATAGTTTAAATACAAAATTCATACACCTCAAACTAACGAAGCGTCTTTTTTAAAAGATAAAGCAGTACTTTTTAAACCAAAAACATATATTACTTTATAGGCGTAGTGACGAAGACTTAAAATGAATTGAGATAAAAATAAATTGAATTAACTAACAAATTATTCATTACTTCTTTAAAAATGATCACATCACAATTTAAGAGTTTCATAATATTTATGATCTCTCTTAATAAAACACTACAATACATTCCACTGTGATAATCAATAAGAAGAAAACACTCCACAAGGTGGTATTGTGTGTCCTATAATTTCTTTATTATTAGTAACAAATATGCTAAGAGCTAAGATAAAAATATGGTAAATGGATTGTTAAATCCATAAATCTAAAGCCTTACAACAAATTAAAGTCCCAAATAGAAGTGAACATTTTATTTAGTATTATTCTGGATGGTATTGATATTTAAAGTCCCAAATAGAGTTTTCTCCTTCCTCTTGGCCATGTAAATTATGTGCTGGATTTTGAGGAATAAAATCCATGTTGTGATTACCTTTCACCATTTGAAGTGCAGCTTCCAATTCATGATCATCCACCTCATTCAACCAATGTTCTACATCCCATCCAAATCTGCCACCTTCAGTATCTCCCATCTTCAACCATTCATCATTATTTTCAATTCTTGCTTCACAATCAAGCAAGTTTGCAAAACTCAGTGGTAATTTATTCTGTGGAAACTCCGCATCATCGCCACCAACATCAAACACACACTTCCTTTTCTCACTTCTGCTACTGCTACTACTACCACCCGAGCTTTCACCTTCCTCCGAAATCGACATTTTAAAACACTTATTAGTCACACCAAGCAAAGCTTCTTCTTGGTTCATAACCTTACACCAAGTAGCACTATCTCTTGCTGTCATCTTATCTTGCAATGTCTTAGACTGAGTAACCAACCTCCTTAGTTTCTCCAAATCAGGTGACATATGTTTTATAACACCAGCTAAAACAGAAACTTTCCATGCTTTTTTAAGATCATGCGGCTTTTTATAAGGTGGCGGACCTTGTTCCTGAGCCAATAAACCTTGTTCGCCCCACCAAATTTCCGACCCTGTGGGCCACCACGGAGGAGATATTCCTCTTTCCAGAGGAAACCTTCTCTGTGGTGGCACACAATGTTGCATTAAAGCTGAAAGAAGCTAACCAAGAGTTGAATCTTGTAAATCTTGAAGGAGGTGTATGTAAGTGTTCGAATCATCCATCATAGTATTAAACTGTTCGGCTTTTCCAAGAAGTGGTAAGTATTTCGCGACCGCGAGAGGCGCGCTTTGATCAAAACGGATTTGATCTTTCCACCATTCGCGTAAACTATCCGAGGAACCTGATACTGGTTTACCTTTTTCTGGGATGATTCCGTAGACGAAACCTTTAGCTTTGCAAACATCCATGATTTTTGCCATGTACTTGAGAACTGAGTCTTGTGCTCTTGCCATCTTTTTCCTTCTAGATGCCTCTTGTTTCGCTTGTTGCTCAGGCTCAGTGTTGTTGTCTTCTTTTTCCTTGAATTTTTGTAGAAGGATCTTGTCCTTCCACATGCGTTTCTTCAGCTCCTCATAGTCCACACTTTCTATTTCTGTTTCTGTTCCTTCTTCTGCATAAGGGTCGCTTTCTTCGCTGATCACCACCATGGCTAGCTTGAGTTATAAGAAACGTTAGAAATGTGATTAAGACATATAAGAATGAAGGATTTGTGTGAGAGTTTTGTTTTGTATAGTTGTGTTTATATATGAATTTTGATGAATGGCGGTGTTTAGAAAATTAAATGAAGATGATAAGGAAACAACCAATATATTTGCGGAAATGGTGGAGTTAGTGCCAGGTGTGTGTTGTGTTTTATGCATGTTTTGTTCACTGCTGTTTACGAGTTACAAGATTGATTGTTTCTGCATCTGATTTCAGTTAAGTTTATGACAATGTTGGTGATGATTGATGATTAGATTTTGAGAGTGATTTTCTTTTACTCAATGTTTTATGAGAGTGAGTGATAGATTGATGAGTTTGTTGTGTGTTTGTGAATGATGTAAGGCCAACGTGAAACAACACATGTAGTAATAATTTAGGGCAATATAATGGATAGGTTCTAACTCTTAAGTTAGTGAAGATTCTATGATGTTGAATTTTGAATATTTGGTTTGGTCCATAGAGATGAGAAATCCCTTTCTTCTTCTAATAGCTAGTTTTTTTTATTCTATCAAATGTTTTTATTTTGATTTTAACTCTTGTTTTGATGCGGCCTTTTGTTTGACTGAAAATCAACAATTTTTTATGTTGGTCTTTTTTTAGGATCATGTGTTACGTGGACAGAGATTTTTTAGGATAATCTTTTATTTTTAGGAGTGTCTTTCACACTCTTAGAAATTCGAAAATGTCATTCATGGGCACATCCAAAATCATATTAAATTTCGTTTTTTTTATTTAGATTTACCCTATATTACAAAAAAAACATGGTACAAAGATACATCTCCGTATAATATTTGGGTATATTTGGAGAAGTGTCTCCAAAATATCTCATACGCTCAATTATTGTGTTTTTATTCACTGACTTGGTTAAATTAATGACTCAGTGATATTTACAGAGATGCATATCCAAATATGTCAAGCGAGAAATTGGAAAAAACACCACCTTGCATAATCTTCATCTCCATACTCAAACAACACTCCATTTTCAAAACTCTTAAAAATGTTTGATGTGGTCTGGATGTTCATATTTATTACATCAAAGGGAGCAAAACAAGCTGGATTTGATGGTAAAGTTGACTCAATTAGTCTTTTATTCCTAGCATTAATCTTGTTTATGAGCAGGAAAAATGGACGTTGAATATAGATATGCATCTCCAGAAGAAGTTTGATGTGGTCTGGATGTTCATATTTAGGTTGTCCTAATAGTTTGAGTTTTCACACTATTTTTTTGTTGGTGGTATTAGATGTGGTGCACACATATATGTTTCCCAAATCTATTGTGAGTGTGGATGTTAAGCCGATTGAAGTGAAGCATGATGTTAAACCGGATGAAGTGAATGATGATGTTAAACCAGATGAAACGAATGATGATGTTAAAATGGGTGTCAAACCGGTTGTTGTTGAGGTAGATGTTCGTGCACAATTTACAAATAAAGAAGAGTTTATTGTTTGTGAACATATGCTACAATGGATCCGTAGGGAGGACAGAAAATTGGGGTTTGGCGTTGTAATTGGAAGGTCTGACAATGGTTCGAATAGAAGGCAAGCATTTGTAACAATGATATGCGAAAGAAGTGGCATGTACCAACCAAGAATTAGGAAGTTGAAACGAGATGAAACTGGATCGAGGAAATGTGAGTGTTCGTTCTAATTAGGGATACCGTATGGAGGATGAGACATGTAAATTTAATGTGATCTTTGATATACATAATTGTTCTGGACTGGGCCCGACAGGCCCAAAAGCATTACTAAGGCCCAGTCCAAAGGGACTCACTAAGGACCACACTGGGCAAAGGGGGTCGCGTCCATGCCCGACACCCTGATGTCCACCTCGACATCTCAATGTCCAGCCCCACGCAGTGAAGTCATGCTCGACACCCTGCCGTCCGACTCTGTGTCCTGACGTCCAGCTCGACACTCGCTGTTCAGCTAGAGGTCTTGGCGTCGAGCTCGGCACCGTGCAGCGCAGCTCGACATGATCTCGAGCTACCTGGCTAGGGCAAACTCAGTCCACCGTTGCCCCAACGATACTCCGGAAAGACCGCGTCTCTGTCCGCCCGCACTTCACGCACCACATCCAGGAAGGGGACCACGTGCTGGTCCCCACTACCCACGTAGAACCTGGCAGTTCCTCCATTGGGCCAAATCCGCCCGGCCCAATGAAGGAACCTTGGCCCAGCGCTGGGGGCTATAAATACCCTCTGCTTCCAGAGGGTCAGGTATTCATCATTCTAACCTCAACTCTATTATCTGCTCGTACTCCCACTGACTTTAGCATCGGAGTGCCTTGCAGGTACCCCCCCTCCTCGTTCAAAAAGCCTTCAGCTCGGAGCAAGCCGTGACGGTCCAAACCTTCTGATCAGGTCAGATCAATAATCATGCCTTAATTGACAAGCTATTCAGTCATCCCATTGTATGTCTCCTTGTTCCGGAGGAGAGGGAACTTGTTTCAAAAATGACATTAAACATGGAGGCGCCGAAAAACATACTCGCTTATTTGAAACAGAAAAGACCTTTAAATGTTTTAAATATCAAGAAAATATACAACGTGCGTGCTCGAGACAAAAAGGCGGTATAAGGACCAAGATCAGATATGCAACTAATATTAAAGCTTTTAGAGAATGAGGACAATGTTTCTAGGTACAAAGTTTGTAAGGATAAAGTCACAGTTCAAAATTTATTTTAGAGTCATCCTGATTCGATCAAGTTGTTCAATACATTTTCCACCGTGCTCATAACTGATTCAACATACAAACCAAACAAGTACAGATTTCCACTATGGGAAATTGTTGGTGTTACTTCTATGGAGATGACTTATTCAGTCACTTTTGCATTTTTGGAATCTTAAAAAGAGGACAATTGTTGTACCTCAAAATTTTTCCTCCCATTTTTTAAGACAATTGATTCAAGACACCTCCTCGTGCTTCTAGGATTCTCAATTGCTCAAAATACTCAAGGGTTTGAGCATACAAGCACCCCCCCCCCCCCCCCTAAGCAATGGCCTACAATTAGGGTTTTGGTTTCCTCAATGAAAATTGGACTCCTAATGCCTCAAGTGAGTTTCATGGTTTCTCATATACTTCAAGGTACCCTCGTGACAAGTTTCAAGCCTTGCATCACAAATTTTCTCAGTCAATTGCTCAGATAATTGAAAATCAACTATATTGGATAAAAAGTCAAATATGGTCAACATACAGTCAAACTTCAATATTTTTGGTCAACATAAATATTTTGAAGTCACATTCATCATTTGATCAAGGGTTAATTATGATTCATCAAGAAAACTCAAGATTCATAAAAAGACAAAAGTTATCAAATTAGGGTTTTCTTAAAGAGAAGTCAACTGAACTTTAACCAAGCATAACTTTCACATGCTTAATCAAAAATTCCTCAACCAAAGCCTATCTTAAAGGAAATTCAATTATCTACAACTTTGTCTCTCTAAGCTCAAGGCCAAAAATGCTTCATTTGGGAGATATACACCAAAAATATGAACTGAGATTTTTAGAGCATTTAAACTTTTTTTCCCAATATTTTCTTATTTTTTTTGCTATTTATTTTCTTAGACAATTGTATAGGTATCATAATTTAATGTAATAGTTTAGATTTACATCCCCGTATTTTTCTAATTATGTAACTCTTCCAAAGTTATGTAATAGTGTAGATTTACATTTTCGCTTTATCTTTTGTCTTTATATGTTTGTATATATATAACTGCTAGTAAATAGGCTTGTATGATAAGAATAAAATCAAACATAGATAACCTTAATTTTTAAGATAACATAACTGAAACCAATACACTTTACACACTTCACCTCTAGGGTAACCTCTCTCTGTTGCCTTGCGATACTAATGGTCACGTCCCACGAAAACGGGAATACTTTAGCAAAGACCCTCGGTTAAACAATATCATCATGGTCCCTTTCGAATAAAGATCATAATCCCTCAATGACCCTTCGAGTTTTCTACAAAATGATCTAGTCCCTTAGATGACCCTACGAGAAAAATGATGATAGTCCCTTCGAATTTCTAAAAGTATTCTTACATGTTGCCTTCTATGACCATACGACGACCCTACGACTGTCCCTTCACATCCAATATATAGGGCTACCTACCAACTAATGGTATAGATAATACTTTCTCTAATGAAGAAGGAAAAGAATAAGAACGATCTTCAGTGGGTAAGGAACTTTTAATCGCTCTCTCATAACCTTTTTCACAAACAAAACATTTTTACGCATCACACTTTTCAAACAAAATATTTTTCAAACGCTTTGTACGCATTCTTGAGGACTGATATAAGAATCATTACAAAGTAGGCCTTACTATAGCTTTTCAAAATATTTTCAAACAATCACACACATAAAGCAAATTTCAAAAAGTGAGCTAGCAATTAAAAGCCCGTAGATAACTACGGATGAAAAGGTGCTAACACCTTCCCTTTTCATAACTTACCCCCCGAACTCAAAATCTATCAAGGTCTTTCCTATTATTTTCACCCTTTCCTTGTTGGATAAAATAAAAGTCGGTGGCGACTCTTGCTAACCGCAACATTTACGATAAAATGCTAAAAAGTCAGTTCTTCCACCGTATTACAACAACGTTACATGGACTTTGGAAATGTGTAAGTCTATGTTAAAGGACCAAGAAAATATGCCACAAGTTATAATTACCGGTCGCAACACCGCGCTGATGCGTTTGGTACAATGGTGTTTCCTACATCATCCATATTACTTTGTAAGTATCACATAACCAAAAATATGAGAAGTCGAGTAAAACATGTGGTTGGCACGAAACAAGTCAAATGTAAAGATGGAAAATTTGTCAAATTTGGTGTGGTGGGGGAAAATATAATTGATGCATGAAATCCTATAATAAATTCTTCCACAGAAGAATTATATGCCAAATTTATTCTATATTTCAAGAGGGTGTGTGTGATATATCCATATTTGTTGAAATATGTTGAGGGAAATATTCTGGATCAAGTTAAAGAGAAAATTGTTTGTGCATGGACAAATCAGGTTTGACACTTTGGCAATACAATAACTAACTGAGTTGAATCTGCACATGCTAGATAGAATACTTGCTTGGGAAATAATAAAGTTCATTTTTGTCGAGATTGGGACACTGTTAACTAAATTCTCTGAAACCAACATAATGAGATACAAACACTTTTTGGTCGGAGCATTATTGTGTTAAAACATTGATTCAAAGATAAAATCCTTTATTCACAGTTGGTTGGTAACGTATCTCGTGCGGCATTGAACTTCATTTTTCACGAAGCCAAGCGAGCATATAAAACAAGTTCAGATAGCTTAAAGTTTAGATGTACACTTAGGAAGACTTACATTCTTCCATTTTCTTGTTGAATTTCAAAGAAGATGAAGCCTGAAAAAGTAATATGTATGGATGAAATTTGCACTCATTGAAATATGCTTTGTTTTAATGATGATGGTGTGATGAAGGATGATAAATCAAACATATCTATCATGATTGAGTGGGAAGTTATCCAAGAGAGATTCATGAAAGATGATGTCATAATGAAGTTGCACATCAAATAGCATCTGAGGAAGATTGTCTATCTAGAAATAACGTATTTGAAACCACCATCAAAATCGATTAAAATAAAGGATTCCCCTAAAAAGGTTAAACCAACACAAATTAATAACTCCACGAGACAGTCTCCTTCATACTTTGAACATGTTGATTCACATTTTCTAGATTCTCCGACTCCAAAATACCAAAAGAGTGTTTTCAAGGGGGCTCCCATTAGCAAACCATGTCTCTCACCACCATTACCAAAAATCATCCACATTGAAGCGATGCCGCTTTTTATGCACAAATACATTGAGCAGATTATAAATCTAGAAGGTGACGACAAATGTGGTTTTCGAGCTATGTTGGTTTTGCTTGGTAAAGGAGGGGATGACTATCAATTTTTCTATCGTGATCTTATATAAGAGATGAATATGCATAGTGAATCATACGTAAAGCTAAATGGGAACAAAGCATATTATGATTCAATTCTCAATGCTCTAGTTCCTTGTCTTACGGGTCCGAGCCCGTTTGAAAAATGGACGTGTTTCCCGAAAACGGGACACCTTTCTTATGATAGGGGGTGTATTGCTTTAACACGATATGATTTCTTAGAAACATTCTTTCCATTTAGGAGTAATCCACCTCAAAATCCATCCAAAAGCATCATGTGTATTAGTTAGCTATCAAAGAAACAACATTATGTTCAGGTTTATTTGAAACTAGGATGTCCTATACTAAAGACATCACTTGAGTGGACGACATATTTCACACAAGATGGTGAAACTTTGCCAGATCACTTTTTAGAAAGGGTGGAAAATTTCATCAAGTTTTGTGACATTGAAAGAGAAGCAAATAAGAAAAGGTCGAAGAATGGGCCACCAATAGACTTAGGTAGTGACATATGTTTTGATGCATTTTAGTTGTAATATAATAACATAACAAGTTTCTTGCATGTAACACACTGCATAATATTGTAAAAATAGATGGTATTTTTAGGATAAAAAAATTAATTTTGAAATTCTACTCTGCATAATACATTGGTTTTATTCTGCATAATTTTTGGGTGGTTCCAAAGATGCACCTCCTAACACACCTTTTAATTATTAAAAAATAGGGGACTATACGAATATGCATCTGTTGTACCCCAAAATTTTCCCTCTCATTTCTCAAGTAATCTCTCACAAGATCTCCATTGATTCAAGACTGCACAATGTTTGATCAGCTCAAGACACCTCTTTAAGCACTGATGACTCAAATTAGGGTTTGAGTTTGCACAAGGAAAAATGGACTTTTAATGCCCCATATGACTTTCATGGATCATTTTAGACCATCAAGATTGCTCGTGTCAAGTTTCAAGTCTTGGATCACATTTTTGCTCAGTCAATTGATCAGATGACCTAAAATCAACTATATTGGGGGAAAAGTCAAATGTGGTCAATTTACAGTCAAAATTCATAATTTTTTATCCATATCAACATCATGAACTCATATTTTTCAATTGATCAAGTTTGGATCACAATTCCTCAAGAAATTTGATCAGATCATCAAAAGGGCAAAATGGTCAAAATTAGGGTTTTGACTGAGAAGGTGCAATTTCTGATTTTTGATCTAGCAAATGACTTATTGGTTCAAGGAATGATCTCAAGGATTCAAATGATTTATTTTGACCTAATGGCATGGCTCAAAACATTTCTGAAGATCAATTGATTGATAGTTGATTTCCAGTCAACTGATAAAAAGTCATGTACACTGAAAAGTCAAACATTGACTTTTTGATCAAAATCAAGTTCCAAAAATTACAATTCATAGAGACATGTAAAAATATGAAACTTGTTCATCAAGAAATCAAAAAGTCAAGATTTCATTTTGAAAAGTCAAAATTTCTAAACTTAGAATTTTTTCTAAGTGTTGGAAATTCACATTTTTTTCATAACTTTGAGCCAAATTTCCACCATGATGCAAGATGATTCAAAGGAAACTTCCAACATGAAAGTTGTAGATCTCAATGAGATATAAAAAATTGTAGAGCATAAATTTTTCTATAAATTCTTAGATTTCAAGTTATGATTTTGTGAAGACATGTTCATGAAACTTGAAAAACTTAGTGAAATTTTGCCCTAGTTTAGGCAGGATTTTGACCTAACTTCATGGCAATTTTTCACATAGTTACAAAATGAATCTTCAAAAATTTCCAACGTAGAGGTTGTAGAGGATATTACAAGCTTTCCAAAATGTCCAAGAACTCATTGAGATCATACTTGAGCTAGGAGAATCGAAAGCAAGAAGTTAGGGTTTCAAACTTGAATTACAAGCCATTTCTTGATGAACACATAATCCAATCTCAATGTTAGGCTGCATAATCTTGATTTGTATGCCTTCGAACTTGTGTATATATCCATCATTAATGGATTACACAAATGTTTGAGCTACAATCCTAGTAGTTTAAGCATTGTCCAATTTAAAATGCCATTTTGGGATGAAAGTTAACAATGTCATTCTTAAAAAGCAAGCTTTATGCACAAAGTCAATTCTTGAGCCTCTAACTTGTTCCCTCTGATCATACTCCATCTACAAAGTCAGAAGCAAGTTTCTTTAAAGCATAATCACTCTACAATAGCAAGTACAAAGGCATTGAAACTTGATTTCTCAAGAAAATCACATGTTGAGCTTAAACATGTGATTTTGAATTCTGATCAAATACAAACATCCAAACTTGTTGTTTATAAATAGATGTCCTATTTTCAATTTAACATACGAGATTAAGCACCCTAAAACTCTCTCAAACACTTGCAAGCCAGAAATTATCCAAAAACTCCATTGATGCACATATTCTGACTTTGAACTTGCAACTCACAATTCCCTCGTGCGTTTTCCTTCATAATCAATCATAAAGCTCCTACACATCAAATATAGTTCATCCCTGGCCATGTTTCATAATTGTAACTCCATCTTCATCAACCTCCATAACCAAAAATAGAGCTCTTCAAGTTGACTTCTCAAGGCCATTTCAGCCATCCATTGCTCAAGCTAATCATTGCATTAGCTTCCTGGGAACTTGAGGAAGCTAACCTGATCATTGCAGCACCTTGAATCAAGCTCATTTGCATTTCACGATTTCCAGTTTTGTGGCACCTTTGCTGAACTTCTATCTTTTCATTTAGACATTGTTAAGCTTGCATCTGTGAAGATAAAATGTAGACATCATTGCCCTGAAACTGTACATGTCCATGGATTTCATTTATATTGATTGATCTTAGAGAATTTTAGGTTTGAATCTCTGAAAAAGTTAGGTCAGAATTTGGTACTTTTAGAAATTGTCATTCATCTTTTATTTATAGCTTTTGATATTTATATGGTTGGATTTGTATGGAAAAATGGAGCAACTTTCATGTTTGCATCTTTCATTTTTGTTGAGAAATGAGCAAGTTACAAGAACCATGGATGGAGGTTGAAGATGAAGTCATTTTCAAGACTTGACTTGTGTTATGTATTTATTGTTTTGTTTATGTTACCGGATGTACAACCACCCCAGTGGCAAAGGTAGCGCGTGTGTATGGAAGGGGTCATGGGTTCAAGTCCCAGCATTACCTTTTGTTCATTTTCCACATTTTTCTCCTTTTTTGTCACAATCAGCAGCGCCTGGGCCTCCATCTTTTGGCCTTGTCATTTTTGTTGGCTTCTAACCCCCCTGTCTGCTTTCACACACCTGGCCCAAACTTTCTTTTATTGTTTGATTTTTATTTATTGTCTTTTTCTTATTTTATTTTATTTCATTTTCTTTATTATTTTTATTACTATTATTATTATTATTATTATCATTATTATTATTATTAATAAAAAATCCAAAAATATTTTTATTTGTTATTTTCACACTTATTTAATTTATTTTTCTTTATAAAGACAAAAGACAAAAAAACATTTTCTTAACAAATTAATTCTTTTTTCTTAAATAATTAATAATTAGATTTAGGTTTAATTATTTTTATTTTTTATTTATTTATTTAAAATCAACTTAAAATTTAGGTTTCATTTTTTATTAATTAATTTTCATATTTTATTTTTATTAAACTTAAAACCTTTCACAAAAAACCCTAAAAATGCTTTCTAACTTAATTTCTTTTATTATTTAGTTTAAGTTAATTTTATTTGATTTTAATTAAATCATTTTCTTAATTAGGTCAAAACTAAACCCTTCCATTAAAACCAAACAAAAATCATTTATTTTCCATTTATCTTTTTGTATATTTATTCAATTCTTGTATATTATTCAATATGGTTGTAATAGATAATTAGGTTTAATTTTCTTGCAATCCCCATTTGTAAATTTATATACCCCCTCCCCTAATGATGTAATAGTGTAGTAATTTTACTTTCCGCAATTTATTGCTTTAATATAAATGCTAGTAATTAGATTTTGTATGGCAAGACTAAAATCAACAAGTAGATAACTCTAATTCAAGATAAAAAAATGTATTTAAATCAAACACATTTGCACACTTGCACCATTAGGGTAATTCTACTTGTTTCCTTATAAAAAAATGGTCATGCTACGCATGTGGGATGTCTTAGCAAAAACAAATCAAAATACAAGATCATAGTCCCTCGGTGACGCTTTAAATGTTTCCTTTCAAAATGATTTTAGTCCCTCAAAGAGAAAATGCTAAGACATCTCACAACATTGCTATCATGACTATACGATGACCCACGCCCGTCCCTTTACATCCAAAGATAAGGCTTCTTACCAAATCAATGAAGATAGCAATATCAAAGGAAGAAATAAATGAACAAAGACTTTTGAGTAGGTAGATTGTTCCTAGTTGCTTGCTCCTTTTCAAAACAAACATCCTTGCGAGCGTATTCTGGCGGAGTGTGCTAGTACAGATTTTAAAGACGGTGGCGTCAAGCGTCCCCGGCCAGCTCCTGCCAAGCCAGGAGTAGACAAAAACAAGTATTGTCAGTACCATAGGAGTCATGGTCACTTGACAGAGGACTGCGTCCACCTGAAGGACGCCATTGAAACCCTCATCAAAGGAGGGAGGCTTGCACAGTACAGGCGAAACGACGCTCCCCGTCGTGAAGCCCGCGAGGCAAAGGAGCCCGAAGAAGATGCCCGACCATCTGACGAGTCGGTGCCAATCCAGACCGCCTTCTCGGTAACCAGGCCCGAGGATTTCGAACTTCCCGAGCTCCTGCAGGAGCCCCTGACGACACACAGCAGGTGGGAATACTTCCCCTCCGCCATGGTCATCAACGGGGGCGGGTTCAACGACCTCACCATCAACTCAGCCAAGAGGAAGTTGGACGAACTGGTCGACAAAGCTCCTCCACAAACTGTGACTTTCGAAATGGTGAGGGGCAGATCAGAGCCTATCACCTTCTACTTGGAAGAGCTCCCCGACGGAGCACCGAACGCAGTCATCCCCTTGCTGATAAGGGCAAAGATGGCCAATTTTGACGTGCATCGCATCCTGGTCGACGAAGGGAGTTCTGTCGACGTGATGTACACCCAGCTGTTCCGGACCTTACAACTGGACGACTCACATCTGTCTCCATATATAGGTTCAGACCTTCAAGGCTTCAACGGCTCGACGTCCAAACCTTGGGGATATGTCGAGCTCCTCGTGACGTTCGGGGAAGGAACTGCTACAAGACAGGTGAAGGTCCGCTTCCTCGTCATTGACTGCCCATCCCTATACAATTGCATCTTGGGGCGGCCGACATTGGCGGAGCTGACAGCGGTTCCCTCAACTGTCCACCTAAAAATGAAGTTCTATACCAAAAGGGCAAGGGTAGCCACCATCCAGGGCGACCTCGCTGCTGCCCGCAGGTGCTTCAACGCCGCTTCAAGGGGACGAGACACTGTCGATGTGGGTACCAGCACAAGGCCCGTCAAGAAGACAAAGCAAGAGCCCGACAGAGCATCTCCCGAGGTAGAAGTTCAGAAGGCTCCACCAAAGGTCGACTCCATAGCCCTCGACGCCCGCTTCGACCAAGACGAGCCGGCCAGCAGCGAGCAAATCCCCCTCCGACCTATTCCGGACGGTGATTTCGAACTCGTTCCCCTCGGAGCAGACCCGACCAAGGGAGTGAAGATTGGCAAGGACCTCCCCGACTTGGCCAGAAAGCAAATCAAGGCCTGTCTGCGCGAGAATGCTGATCTCTTCGCCTGGAGCGCTGCAGAGATGCCCGGACTCGACCCTGAGGTCGCCTGTCATCACCTCGCCATTGATCCAGCCGCCAAGGCCGTAGTACAACGTAGGCGTAGGCAGTCTCCAGAAAAAACGGAGGCTGCTGAAAAAGCTGTAAAAGACCTCTTAGAGGCAAATTTTATTTCTGAAGCCCGGTATTCCACCTGGCTGTCAAATGTTGTACTTGTCAAAAAGAATAATGGAAAATGGAGAATGTGTGTTGACTATACCGACCTCAACCGGGCTTGCCCGAAGGATGCGTTTCCTCTACCTAACATTGACATGCTGGTCGACAACTCGGCCGGCTACAAGACTTTGTCGTTCATGGACGCCTACTCGGGATACAATCAAATCCCAATGGCCCTGGGCGACAAACGCTGCACGGCGTTCATGACCAGCTCGGGCAACTATTACTACAACGTAATGCCCTTCGGACTAAAGAACGCCGGCGCGACGTACCAACGCATGATGAACAAAGTGTTCAACAAACAAATCGGCGACATGCTCGAGGTATACATGGACGACATGATCGTCAAATCTCGAGCAGACACCGATCACGCAGCTCATCTCAAGACTGTCTTCGCCCAAGCAAGACAATGCAAAATGAGGTTCAACCCCGAGAAGTGCACGTTTGGGGTCAAGGCAGGAAAATTCCTCGGATTCTATCTAACAGAACGAGGGATTGAAGCCAACCCCGACAAGTGTCGAGCATTCGTCGACCTCCCGACTCCAACGTCGAAGAAGTCGATCCAGATCATGAACGGCATGTTGACGTCACTATCACGCTTCGTCGCGAAGTCCGCTCAGCACGCCCTTCCCTTTTTCAAACTCCTTCGAAAGGAAGCAGCCTTCGAATGGACCAAGGAATGCGAACACGCACTTCGCCATCTGAAGCAGAGCCTGTCTCAACCGCCCGTGTTGTCTCGACCAGATGACGATGAACCACTATATCTATACTTGGCAGTATCAAACGAAGCCATCAGTGCAGCTCTTGTCCGCGAGACTCCTGACGGGCAGAAACCTGTCTACTTCACGAGCAAAGCCTTACAAGGCCCCGAGAGCAGGTATCAACAGATAGAAAAGGTTGCTCTGGCCCTCGTCAACGCTGCGAGGAGGCTCAGACACTACTTTCTAGCACACACCATCATCGTGCGAACCGATCAACCGGTGAGGCAACTCCTGGGTCGGCCAGATATGGCGGGCAGAATGCTGAAGTGGTCCCTAGAACTCTCTGAATTCGACATTCAGTACGAGAGCAGGAAAGCCCTGAAAGCACAAGCCTTGGCCGACTTTGTCGCCGAGATGACCCCTAACGACATTCCCCCGGGAAAGGAACACAAATGGACCATCTTCGTCGACGGAGCTTCCAGTGCGTCCGGAAGCGGCGCGGGGATCCTCCTCGAAAACGAAGAGGGTGTGGTAATCGAGCACTCCTTGGTTCTCTCCTTCCTGACGTCAAATAACCAGGCATAATATGAAGCCCTGCTCGCAGGACTGAGACTAGCCGAGGACCTAGGAGCCCGTGAAGTTCAAATTTACACCGACTCCCAGCTCGTCGCTTCCCAAGTACAGGGAAGCTACCAGGCCAAGAATGACAACCTCATTGAGTACTTGAACTTAGTCAAAAAACACATGGCAAAGTTCGTACGAGCAGAAATCTCTCACGTTCCCCGCGAGCAAAACACGAGGGCGGACATATTGTCCAAACTCGCGAGCACACGAAAGAAAGGCGGGAATAAATCCGTCATCCAGGAATCTCTGGCACGACCGAGCATCGAACCACCCTCGACTACGGTCGAGGTCCACGCCATCGGGGACGCCACGTCTTGGATGACCCCGGTCTATAATTTCCTAACAAAGGGAGAACTTCCGACGAACCAGGCCGACGCTGCCATAATAAAGCGACGAGCATGTTCATACGTTGTTCTCGAGCAGAAACTGTACCGAAGGGAATTCTCTATTCCCCTCCTGAAGTGCATTGACGAGTCCTCCATCCCCGACGTACTGCGGGAGATACACGAAGGCATCAACGCCCAGCACATGGGCGGTAAATCCCTGGCAAGGAAAGCCCTTCGAGCAGGATACTACTGGCCGACGATGCAACAGGACGCCAAGGAACACGTGAAAAAATGTGACAAGTGCCAGAAGCACGGGGATATGCACCTCGCCCCCCCGCACGAGCTAAACACATTGTCGTCCCCATGGCCGTTCGCTTGGTGGGGCATGGACATCCTCGGGCCCTTCGTGCAAGGGACCTATCAGAACAAGTTTCTAATCGTCGCCGTGGATTACTTCACGAAATGGATCGAGGCCGAGGCACTCGCAAAAATCACCTCACACAACATCCTCCGTTTCTACAAAAGAAACGTGCTCGCCAGGTTCGGAATTCCGCAGGCACTGGTGACCGACAACGGTACCCAGTTTACCGACCACGGATTCCGAGACTTCGTCACCAAACTGGGGACCAAACAACACTTCACGTCGGTCGAGCATCCTCAGACCAACGGGCAAGCCGAAGCCGCGAACAGAGTCATCCTCCGAGGGCTCAAACGTCGACTCGGCGAAGCCAAAAGAGGATGGGTCGAGGAGCTTCACAACGTCCTGTGGGCATACCGCACCACACCCTACTCAACGACGGGGGAAACACCGTTCCGACTGACCTACGGTACCGAAGCCGTCATCCCGGTCGAAATCATGGAACCATCCCGTCGAACGGAGGAGCCCCTCGACGAAGAGATGAATGACGAAGCACTAAGGGATGAACTCGACCTAGTCGAGGAAATCCGATCGGGGGCTGCCCTGCGCGAAGCCACCCTAAAACAACGAGTGGCTCTACGCCACAACGACAAGGTCATCAAGCGCGAGTTCGAAATAGGCAGCCTGGTACTACGCAGAAACCAGAAAGACTCCCGCGAAGGGAAGTTGGCCGCGAACTGGGAAGGACCTTACCGCGTCCACGGCACCACGGGTACCGGGGCGTACTACCTCGAGCAGTTAGACGGAGAGCCATTACCAAGACCCTGGAATGCTGCTAAGTTGAAGCAGTACTACAGTTAGAAACTGTCAACACCTAGGACCCTCGACCAAAAGCAACCACGCTCGGGCAACGAGGAAAAACGTCCAATTTCGTTTAAGGCTAAGGTACAGGCCCGACACACGACCAAAATGGCACGGCATCGCGCGGTAGACATTGACGATCGATAGTGCCCGACGTGGACAGCTGTACCGAGCCCCACCGTCGTCGTACCCATAAGGCAGAACACCCAGCTCGTGATGGGCAGTTCACGCCAAGGGCGAATCGTCCCTACGGGCTCCACGCCCGACTGAGCAATCTCGCTCCGAAATGCCCGACATTCCATCAAGAATAACGGGACATCTACAAGGGTCAAAAGAAAATCTCTCCCCTCGAGCGCAACACTTAAGCAACCCCGGCCAACCAAAATAGGGCCGAGATTGCACACAAATGGAGACAAGCATATTCGCTCGCCAAATCAAAGCCACCTACGGGCACTCCTCGGGCCCGGGACTTGAGCTAAATTCATACAAGCATGTGAGTTCATACAAGGGCAAAAAATCCAAAATAAATAACAAGGTATAAACGCCCGAAGGCAACAAAGCAATATTAAACCGACCAAGAAGGCCGGCGGTGTTCAAATCATACAATGATCGGGCACGCAGGCCCAAAGAATACAAATACAAATATCAAGGGCACGCAGGCCCGCTACCCTACTCAAACTTCCACATTCTCATCATTGTCGACGCCAGGAGAGTCGGGCGGAGGAACGATCGTGCCACCTACAACCCGGTGTGTGTGACCAATACCCTCAGTGACCAGACCGGGGTTTAGCAATGAGAGCTGGTCGACTGCAGAATTGAACCCATCTTCCAGAGCACCGACGCAGTCCGCCTCGAGGAGCCGGATGTGGGCGATAAGCTCAGCCCGACTCTTCAAAATCACTAGGTCCTCGGGCTCATCTTCGGCAGGTTGCTGGACAACATTCAGTTCCTCAACCTGTTTACCCAGGCGTTCGACTTCAGCAGCCAAGCGATCCCTGTCGGTCCGGAGCAACTCCCCTTCCTCAGTCAACCTCCCCGACTTCTCCTTTTCCAAGGTCAGCATCTCCCTCTCGGCATCAAGTATCGCGGTCTGCTCTCGGAACATCCCCTCGGAGCGTTCCAGAGCGACCTTCAACTTCCACGAGCTCGCAGTCAAGGCCGCCTTCTCCTGCTCGAGCTCTTCAACGCGAGCAGCATCCCCTGCATCCTCAGATAACACCAGAGCCATTTCGGCCATTTTAACCAGGCCGTCCACGCTGGCGGCCAGATAGGCCTTCCTTTCCTCCTTACTCATCTTCTTTATGGCCTCAGCTTCATGAGCGACCACTGTCGGAGGGAACCGCTCGAAAAAGCCCGCCTCTTCGAAGCATGGGGGGAAGGCAAAAGATTGAACAGCTCCGGCATCCTCCCCGACAGTCGAACCGCCTTCCACGCGGGTCCTCTTCCTCTGCGTCAAAACGGCGCTGGGGTCAATCTCCTCGACCTCTGGATCTGACGCTGCTCCCGAGCTCGACGTCGAATCCACCCTCACCGGCTGAGGAGCGTTCAAGCTGGGTGGTGGTCCCATTCTCGTCGTCTGCGGGGCCTGCACGACCCTCTTGCCTCGCCTCTGGCCGGTTGATAATTTCAGGAGCCTTTCATGTCGGCTGGCCATCGTACCTGCACGAAGGAAAGGTCAGTATCGAGCAAACTGCATAAATAAAGGACGAATAAAAGAATTTCAAGCAAACAACCTAACAGGCGGGCTGCCTGCCTATATGTCGGACATTCCACCAGCGCCTTGGTGTCGATCGGGCGAGACTCGAACGTCGGGTAACCGTCTTTGTCGAGGATATCATCCCCTTCCCGCGTAACCCATTGGGCGGGATGAAAACTGTCGACAAACCGGCAAAGAGCCTCGTACGACCGCTGATCTTCCGGGCACATGTCCCCGACAGCGGTATGGAAATAACCTGTCCCATGTTCATAATGTCGGGACATCCAATACACCGGGAACTTAGCCCTACGTCCTAACACGGGGCTCCCGTCGTCGGCCACCATCGCTTCCCCGTCATCATCGCTGACCGGCCCCTCCTCCTCGAAGAGGGAATCTACAGCAGAGTCGGTAACAGGGCGTACCACATACCACTTGTCCTTGAACCCCCTCACGGAGTCCATATACATCTTAAACAGTCTCCTCGACTGCTTCAGGGACACCCAGCTGTGCTTCCCTCCTCGGGACTGACGCTGTAGGTGAAAGACCCGAAAGAAAAGAGGGATGGTCGCCCCTATCCTCAAGTAGCGACACGTCAACTCAAACGCCCGGATGAAGGCGAGAGAGTTTGGGTGTAGCTGGGACGGGGCCAGCTCCAAATGCATAAAGACTCCGGTCTGAAAATCGGTGAACGGCAGCCGCAGCCCTAAATCCTTAAACGCGATCTCATACATCGCGAAGCTGTAGTTCGGGTACACCGAGCAAATTCTTGCATTGGTCGACGGCAGCATGACCACGAAATTCTGCTGGAAGTCGGGCTGGTCTTGGCCCTCTTCAATGGCAGTGAAGGGATGTCGGTCATCCCGGCTATATATTGACGCTGTCCCCCGAGGCTCGACACCCACCCATTCCAGCAATGGGTCGGTCACGGTATCTATTAAGGTGGCCGACTCGTCGGCACTCTGTTCTTCGCGATCACGACGTCCGGAGGAGCTCGGCTCGTCCGCCATGGTTACCGCAGAGCACGGGAAACCAATCAGTTGAGCACGAAGTCCTATGCTCGACATAATCATGTCGTCCATACACGACTACACAAGTCCGTTTTTACAAGTGGATGTCTCCCCGACTTTCCTGAACCCAGTGTTCTTCCTCAAACCAACCGCGCGGCCACTCTCCAAGCATGTCGACCCGAGGTATGAACATGGCGAGCCGCACTATGAAGCCCACGGCCACGACCATGAACATACCGGGCACGGTCATGAATTAGGCGCCCGGATCATGAAGACCCCGGGCAGTTCTGAAGTTTTTCACCTAAAACTATGGATGTGTCGGCCACAAGTATGCGTTTGCCGGTCCTAGACATGAATATGTCGGGCAAAACACAAATCTACCGGGCTAATCCCACGCGTACGATCCTAAAACATCTACAAATTCCAGGAATCATGCATTCTAAAACGGAAAAATGAGGAAAGTAGATCACTTACTTGGATCAAAGTTGGGATTTGGCTAAGAGATGAAGAATCTGAGACGGGAAGTCACAACTGGGGAAAGTGTTGAGAGCAGCAACGGAGAGAGCACGGAGAACGGAAAACGTATTATGGGGCCCAAGGACCCTATTTATAGTGATGACGTGGAATACCAAACGTCACCTCGTTCAACCACGGACTCCATCTCCTCGACGCACTGCTCCCAACGCAATGATGGCCCTACCCCCCTAGGGTGGCGGCACAACTCCCGAAAGATGCCTCGTGTGCTCGACCGACGCGCCCGGTACGGATCCTCCACGCGTCCACCACCGAGGACGTCTCCGAGCACGACACGAGGAGACCCCTCGAGGGTCCACGCCTCCATCCCGGGCACGAGACCTCAGCGACGGAACAACTTTGTTTCAATTCATGGCTCCTCGCAAAGGAACCACGACTTGGGGGGCTCCTGTTCTGGACTGGGCCCAACAGGCCCAAAAGCATTACTAAGGCCCAGTCCAAAGGGACTCACTAAGGACCACACTGGGCAAAGGGGGTCGCGTCCATGCCCGACACCCTGATGTCCACCTCGACATCTCAATGTCCAGCCCCACGCAGTGAAGTCATGCTCGACACCCTGCCGTCCGACTCTGTGTCCTGACGTCCAGCTCGACACTCGCTGTTCAGCTAGAGGTCTTGGCGTCGAGCTCGGCACCGTGCAGCGCAGCTCGACATGATCTCGAGCTACCTGGCTAGGGCAAACTCAGTCCACCGTTGCCCCAACGATACTCCGGAAAGACCGCGTCTCTGTCCGCCCGCACTTCACGCACCACATCCAGGAAGGGGACCACGTGCTGGTCCCCACTACCCACGTAGAACCTGGCAGTTCCTCCATTGGGCCAAATCCGCCCGGCCCAATGAAGGAACCTTGGCCCAGCGCTGGGGGCTATAAATACCCTCTGCTTCCAGAGGGTCAGGTATTCATCATTCTAACCTCAACTCTATTATCTGCTCGTACTCCCACTGACTTTAGCATCGGAGTGCCTTGCAGGTACCCCCCCTCCTCGTTCAAAAAGCCTTCAGCTCGGAGCAAGCCGTGACGGTCCAAACCTTCTGATCAGGTCAGATCAATAATCATGCCTTAATTGACAAGCTATTCAGTCATCCCATTGTATGTCTCCTTGTTCCGGAGGAGAGGGAACTTGTTTCAAAAATGACATTAAACATGGAGGCGCCGAAAAACATACTCGCTTATTTGAAACAGAAAAGACCTTTAAATGTTTTAAATATCAAGAAAATATACAACGTGCGTGCTCGAGACAAAAAGGCGGTATAAGGACCAAGATCAGATATGCAACTAATATTAAAGCTTTTAGAGAATGAGGACAATGTTTCTAGGTACAAAGTTTGTAAGGATAAAGTCACAGTTCAAAATTTATTTTAGAGTCATCCTGATTCGATCAAGTTGTTCAATACATTTTCCACCGTGCTCATAACTGATTCAACATACAAACCAAACAAGTACAGATTTCCACTATGGGAAATTGTTGGTGTTACTTCTATGGAGATGACTTATTCAGTCACTTTTGCATTTTTGGAATCTTAAAAAGAGGACAATTGTTGTACCTCAAAATTTTTCCTCCCATTTTTTAAGACAATTGATTCAAGACACCTCCTCGTGCTTCTAGGATTCTCAATTGCTCAAAATACTCAAGGGTTTGAGCATACAAGCACCCCCCCCCCTAAGCAATGGCCTACAATTAGGGTTTTGGTTTCCTCAATGAAAATTGGACTCCTAATGCCTCAAGTGAGTTTCATGGTTTCTCATATACTTCAAGGTACCCTCGTGACAAGTTTCAAGCCTTGCATCACAAATTTTCTCAGTCAATTGCTCAGATAATTGAAAATCAACTATATTGGATAAAAAGTCAAATATGGTCAACATACAGTCAAACTTCAATATTTTTGGTCAACATAAATATTTTGAAGTCACATTCATCATTTGATCAAGGGTTAATTATGATTCATCAAGAAAACTCAAGATTCATAAAAAGACAAAAGTTATCAAATTAGGGTTTTCTTAAAGAGAAGTCAACTGAACTTTAACCAAGCATAACTTTCACATGCTTAATCAAAAATTCCTCAACCAAAGCCTATCTTAAAGGAAATTCAATTATCTACAACTTTGTCTCTCTAAGCTCAAGGCCAAAAATGCTTCATTTGGGAGATATACACCAAAAATATGAACTGAGATTTTTAGAGCATTTAAACTTTTTTTTCCCAATATTTTCTTATTTTTTTTGCTATTTATTTTCTTAGACAATTGTATAGGTATCATAATTTAATGTAATAGTTTAGATTTACATCCCCGTATTTTTCTAATTATGTAACTCTTCCAAAGTTATGTAATAGTGTAGATTTACATTTTCGCTTTATCTTTTGTCTTTATATGTTTGTATATATATAACTGCTAGTAAATAGGCTTGTATGATAAGAATAAAATCAAACATAGATAACCTTAATTTTTAAGATAACATAACTGAAACCAATACACTTTACACACTTCACCTCTAGGGTAACCTCTCTCTGTTGCCTTGCGATACTAATGGTCACGTCCCACGAAAACGGGAATACTTTAGCAAAGACCCTCGGTTAAACAATATCATCATGGTCCCTTTCGAATAAAGATCATAATCCCTCAATGACCCTTCGAGTTTTCTACAAAATGATCTAGTCCCTTAGATGACCCTACGAGAAAAATGATGATAGTCCCTTCGAATTTCTAAAAGTATTCTTACATGTTGCCTTCTATGACCATACGACGACCCTACGACTGTCCCTTCACATCCAATATATAGGGCTACCTACCAACTAATGGTATAGATAATACTTTCTCTAATGAAGAAGGAAAAGAATAAGAACGATCTTCAGTGGGTAAGGAACTTTTAATCGCTCTCTCATAACCTTTTTCACAAACAAAACATTTTTACGCATCACACTTTTCAAACAAAATATTTTTCAAACGCTTTGTACGCATTCTTGAGGACTGATACAAGAATCATTACAAAGTAGGCCTTACTATAGCTTTTCAAAATATTTTCAAACAATCACACACATAAAGCAAATTTCAAAAAGTGAGCTAGCAATTAAAAGCCCGTAGATAACTACGGATGAAAAGGTGCTAACACCTTCCCTTTTCATAACTTACCCCCCGAACTCAAAATCTATCAAGGTCTTTCCTATTATTTTCACCCTTTCCTTGTTGGATAAAATAAAAGTCGGTGGCGACTCTTGCTAACCGCAACATTTACGATAAAATGCTAAAAAGTCAGTTCTTCCACCGTATTACAACAACGTTACATGGACTTTGGAAATGTGTAAGTCTATGTTAAAGGACCAAGAAAATATGCCACAAGTTATAATTACCGGTCGCAACACCGCGCTGATGCGTTTGGTACAATGGTGTTTCCTACATCATCCATATTACTTTGTAAGTATCACATAACCAAAAATATGAGAAGTCGAGTAAAACATGTGGTTGGCACGAAACAAGTCAAATGTAAAGATGGAAAATTTGTCAAATTTGGTGTGGTGGGGGAAAATATAATTGATGCATGAAATCCTATAATAAATTCTTCCACAGAAGAATTATATGCCAAATTTATTCTATATTTCAAGAGGGTGTGTGTGATATATCCATATTTGTTGAAATATGTTGAGGGAAATATTCTGGATCAAGTTAAAGAGAAAATTGTTTGTGCATGGACAAATCAGGTTTGACACTTTGGCAATACAATAACTAACTGAGTTGAATCTGCACATGCTAGATAGAATACTTGCTTGGGAAATAATAAAGTTCATTTTTGTCGAGATTGGGACACTGTTAACTAAATTCTCTGAAACCAACATAATGAGATACAAACACTTTTTGGTCGGAGCATTATTGTGTTAAAACATTGATTCAAAGATAAAATCCTTTATTCACAGTTGGTTGGTAACGTATCTCGTGCGGCATTGAACTTCATTTTTCACGAAGCCAAGCGAGCATATAAAACAAGTTCAGATAGCTTAAAGTTTAGATGTACACTTAGGAAGACTTACATTCTTCCATTTTCTTGTTGAATTTCAAAGAAGATGAAGCCTGAAAAAGTAATATGTATGGATGAAATTTGCACTCATTGAAATATGCTTTGTTTTAATGATGATGGTGTGATGAAGGATGATAAATCAAACATATCTATCATGATTGAGTGGGAAGTTATCCAAGAGAGATTCATGAAAGATGATGTCATAATGAAGTTGCACATCAAATAGCATCTGAGGAAGATTGTCTATCTAGAAATAACGTATTTGAAACCACCATCAAAATCGATTAAAATAAAGGATTCCCCTAAAAAGGTTAAACCAACACAAATTAATAACTCCACGAGACAGTCTCCTTCATACTTTGAACATGTTGATTCACATTTTCTAGATTCTCCGACTCCAAAATACCAAAAGAGTGTTTTCAAGGGGGCTCCCATTAGCAAACCATGTCTCTCACCACCATTACCAAAAATCATCCACATTGAAGCGATGCCGCTTTTTATGCACAAATACATTGAGCAGATTATAAATCTAGAAGGTGACGACAAATGTGGTTTTCGAGCTATGTTGGTTTTGCTTGGTAAAGGAGGGGATGACTATCAATTTTTCTATCGTGATCTTATATAAGAGATGAATATGCATAGTGAATCATACGTAAAGCTAAATGGGAACAAAGCATATTATGATTCAATTCTCAATGCTCTAGTTCCTTGTCTTACGGGTCCGAGCCCGTTTGAAAAATGGACGTGTTTCCCGAAAACGGGACACCTTTCTTATGATAGGGAGTGTATTGCTTTAACACGATATGATTTCTTAGAAACATTCTTTCCATTTAGGAGTAATCCACCTCAAAATCCATCCAAAAGCATCATGTGTATTAGTTAGCTATCAAAGAAACAACATTATGTTCAGGTTTATTTGAAACTAGGATGTCCTATACTAAAGACATCACTTGAGTGGACGACATATTTCACACAAGATGGTGAAACTTTGCCAGATCACTTTTTAGAAAGGGTGGAAAATTTCATCAAGTTTTGTGACATTGAAAGAGAAGCAAATAAGAAAAGGTCGAAGAATGGGCCACCAATAGACTTAGGTAGTGACATATGTTTTGATGCATTTTAGTTGTAATATAATAACATAACAAGTTTCTTGCATGTAACACACTGCATAATATTGTAAAAATAGATGGTATTTTTAGGATAAAAAAATTAATTTTGAAATTCTACTCTGCATAATACATTGGTTTTATTCTGCATAATTTTTGGGTGGTTCCAAAGATGCACCTCCTAACACACCTTTTAATTATTAAAAAATAGGGGACTATACGAATATGCATCTGTTGTACCCCAAAATTTTCCCTCTCATTTCTCAAGTAATCTCTCACAAGATCTCCATTGATTCAAGACTGCACAATGTTTGATCAGCTCAAGACACCTCTTTAAGCACTGATGACTCAAATTAGGGTTTGAGTTTGCACAAGGAAAAATGGACTTTTAATGCCCCATATGACTTTCATGGATCATTTTAGACCATCAAGATTGCTCGTGTCAAGTTTCAAGTCTTGGATCACATTTTTGCTCAGTCAATTGATCAGATGACCTAAAATCAACTATATTGGGGGAAAAGTCAAATGTGGTCAATTTACAGTCAAAATTCATAATTTTTTATCCATATCAACATCATGAACTCATATTTTTCAATTGATCAAGTTTGGATCACAATTCCTCAAGAAATTTGATCAGATCATCAAAAGGGCAAAATGGTCAAAATTAGGGTTTTGACTGAGAAGGTGCAATTTCTGATTTTTGATCTAGCAAATGACTTATTGGTTCAAGGAATGATCTCAAGGATTCAAATGATTTATTTTGACCTAATGGCATGGCTCAAAACATTTCTGAAGATCAATTGATTGATAGTTGATTTCCAGTCAACTGATAAAAAGTCATGTACACTGAAAAGTCAAACATTGACTTTTTGATCAAAATCAAGTTCCAAAAATTACAATTCATAGAGACATGTAAAAATATGAAACTTGTTCATCAAGAAATCAAAAAGTCAAGATTTCATTTTGAAAAGTCAAAATTTCTAAACTTAGAATTTTTTCTAAGTGTTGGAAATTCACATTTTTTTCATAACTTTGAGCCAAATTTCCACCATGATGCAAGATGATTCAAAGGAAACTTCCAACATGAAAGTTGTAGATCTCAATGAGATATAAAAAATTGTAGAGCATAAATTTTTCTATAAATTCTTAGATTTCAAGTTATGATTTTGTGAAGACATGTTCATGAAACTTGAAAAACTTAGTGAAATTTTGCCCTAGTTTAGGCAGGATTTTGACCTAACTTCATGGCAATTTTTCACATAGTTACAAAATGAATCTTCAAAAATTTCCAACGTAGAGGTTGTAGAGGATATTACAAGCTTTCCAAAATGTCCAAGAACTCATTGAGATCATACTTGAGCTAGGAGAATCGAAAGCAAGAAGTTAGGGTTTCAAACTTGAATTACAAGCCATTTCTTGATGAACACATAATCCAATCTCAATGTTAGGCTGCATAATCTTGATTTGTATGCCTTCGAACTTGTGTATATATCCATCATTAATGGATTACACAAATTTTTGAGCTACAATCCTAGTAGTTTAAGCATTGTCCAATTTAAAATGCCATTTTGGGATGAAAGTTAACAATGTCATTCTTAAAAAGCAAGCTTTATGCACAAAGTCAATTCTTGAGCCTCTAACTTGTTCCCTCTGATCATACTCCATCTACAAAGTCAGAAGCAAGTTTCTTTAAAGCATAATCACTCTACAATAGCAAGTACAAAGGCATTGAAACTTGATTTCTCAAGAAAATCACATGTTGAGCTTAAACATGTGATTTTGAATTCTGATCAAATACAAACATCCAAACTTGTTGTTTATAAATAGATGTCCTATTTTCAATTTAACATACGAGATTAAGCACCCTAAAACTCTCTCAAACACTTGCAAGCCAGAAATTATCCAAAAACTCCATTGATGCACATATTCTGACTTTGAACTTGCAACTCACAATTCCCTCGTGCGTTTTCCTTCATAATCAATCATAAAGCTCCTACACATCAAATATAGTTCATCCCTGGCCATGTTTCATAATTGTAACTCCATCTTCATCAACCTCCATAACCAAAAATAGAGCTCTTCAAGTTGACTTCTCAAGGCCATTTCAGCCATCCATTGCTCAAGCTAATCATTGCATTAGCTTCCTGGGAACTTGAGGAAGCTAACCTGATCATTGCAGCACCTTGAATCAAGCTCATTTGCATTTCACGATTTCCAGTTTTGTGGCACCTTTGCTGAACTTCTATCTTTTCATTTAGACATTGTTAAGCTTGCATCTGTGAAGATAAAATGTAGACATCATTGCCCTGAAACTGTACATGTCCATGGATTTCATTTATATTGATTGATCTTAGAGAATTTTAGGTTTGAATCTCTGAAAAAGTTAGGTCAGAATTTGGTACTTTTAGAAATTGTCATTCATCTTTTATTTATAGCTTTTGATATTTATATGGTTGGATTTGTATGGAAAAATGGAGCAACTTTCATGTTTGCATCTTTCATTTTTGTTGAGAAATGAGCAAGTTACAAGAACCATGGATGGAGGTTGAAGATGAAGTCATTTTCAAGACTTGACTTGTGTTATGTATTTATTGTTTTGTTTATGTTACCGGATGTACAACCACCCCAGTGGCAAAGGTAGCGCGTGTGTATGGAAGGGGTCATGGGTTCAAGTCCCAGCATTACCTTTTGTTCATTTTCCACATTTTTCTCCTTTTTTGTCACAATCAGCAGCGCCTGGGCCTCCATCTTTTGGCCTTGTCATTTTTGTTGGCTTCTAACCCCCCTGTCTGCTTTCACACACCTGGCCCAAACTTTCTTTTATTGTTTGATTTTTATTTATTGTCTTTTTCTTATTTTATTTTATTTCATTTTCTTTATTATTTTTATTACTATTATTATTATTATTATTATCATTATTATTATTATTAATAAAAAATCCAAAAATATTTTTATTTGTTATTTTCACACTTATTTAATTTATTTTTCTTTATAAAGACAAAAGACAAAAAAACATTTTCTTAACAAATTAATTCTTTTTTCTTAAATAATTAATAATTAGATTTAGGTTTAATTATTTTTATTTTTTATTTATTTATTTAAAATCAACTTAAAATTTAGGTTTCATTTTTTATTAATTAATTTTCATATTTTATTTTTATTAAACTTAAAACCTTTCACAAAAAACCCTAAAAATGCTTTCTAACTTAATTTCTTTTATTATTTAGTTTAAGTTAATTTTATTTGATTTTAATTAAATCATTTTCTTAATTAGGTCAAAACTAAACCCTTCCATTAAAACCAAACAAAAATCATTTATTTTCCATTTATCTTTTTGTATATTTATTCAATTCTTGTATATTATTCAATATGGTTGTAATAGATAATTAGGTTTAATTTTCTTGCAATCTCCATTTGTAAATTTATATACCCCCTCCCCTAATGATGTAATAGCGTAGTAATTTTACTTTCCGCAATTTATTGCTTTAATATAAATGCTAGTAATTAGATTTTGTATGGCAAGACTAAAATCAACAAGTAGATAACTCTAATTCAAGATAAAAAAATGTATTTAAATCAAACACATTTGCACACTTGCACCATTAGGGTAATTCTACTTGTTTCCTTATAAAAAAATGGTCATGCTACGCATGTGGGATGTCTTAGCAAAAACAAATCAAAATACAAGATCATAGTCCCTCGGTGACGCTTTAAATGTTTCCTTTCAAAATGATTTTAGTCCCTCAAAGAGAAAATGCTAAGACATCTCACAACATTGCTATCATGACTATACGATGACCCACGCCCGTCCCTTTACATCCAAAGATAAGGCTTCTTACCAAATCAATGAAGATAGAAATATCAAAGGAAGAAATAAATGAACAAAGACTTTTGAGTAGGTAGATTGTTCCTAGTTGCTTGCTCCTTTTCAAAACAAACATCCTTGCTCACTTTCAAAACAAACACCAAACACTTTCAAAAACAAACTTTCAAAACATGAAACATTTTCAAAAGTCCAACACTTTGTATACGTTCTTACGAACGAGAAATATTACAAAGTTTGCCTAAATGAAGGCGACTTTTCAAAATACTTTCAAAAACCACCACAAAGCATATTTTCAAACAAAAAGCAAGTGATCTAGCAAGCAACTAAGAGCCCGTAGATAACTATGAATGAAAAGGGTGTTAGCACCTCCCATTTTCATAATATACCCCCCAAACTCAAGAAATAATCTCAAAGGTCTTTCATGTTCTTTTCATCCTTTCCTTTTGGATAAAAGAAAAGTCGGTGGTGACTCTTGCTAACCGCAACATTTGCGATAAAATACAAAACATACCAAGTTAGTTTTCCCATCGTATCATGGAACTGGCGAATCTGCTGGGGATAACTTAAAAGTGGGGTTACCTTAGGGATAGATCACCTTTATTTTCTTTCATTGTTTGATTTGTTTCCTTTATATTTTGGTTCCTTGTTTGGGCTTGTTCTAATCCTCTACCCGGATTTGGGATACCTTATAGGTAAGTAGCATTACATTGTGGAAACTGTGCAGGGTATAACGACATGGTCTAAGCAATAACTACGTTAGTGTGACACATTTTTGGGTACTGGTAGCCCTTGAATAGTCAAGGAGAATACGGGGCCGCTGTGTGGTATCATGAAACACTAACTGACTTTAGAACCTTTACTTGACCAACTTGGCCATTAGAAAGTAGTGAGATAGCCGACTTTGGTGCAGTCCGAAGTTGGTTGATACTCGATACTACGCTCATTGAGATCGGACTTCTTTGGATATTTAGGTCGCCGTGAAAGAGGCTTGTGCTGAAACCATGCCCGACAAGAAAGATCAGTGATATTGAGATCCCTTAGAACCCAGTTACTATTTCTAGGACAGGTTTGAGCCAACTAAACTTTACGAGGGTACTTACCTATAAGACTCCATGCAAGCCTAAACCTAAGGACTTGTTTGTCTTGTTTGTATATGTTTATTTGTACATAACATCATAAACATCATAACATTATACTCATTCTCACTAACCATTTCAAGGATTATTGGGATTTATCTTTGTTCTGTTTTGTAGGACATGGCTTCTATCCGCGGGAATACTATCCAAGTCAACCTCGTAAGAATTCCTTTTCAACTCAAAGAGTTAGCATCAAGGGTCCCTGAGAATTCTTCATTCACAAAAATACATGGTCGCCTCCTAAACTTGGTTACCTCTAGCGCTGATGAAAATATGATGAAGGTGCTTTTCCAGTTCTTTGATCCTCTACACCATTCCTTCACTTTCCCCAATTATCAGCTTGTACCTACTATGGAAAAATTCTACCAACTCTTGAGGATTCCCATTCTCAATCAACTACCCTTCAACGGTACGGAAAGAGATCCAAAACCTGGAGAGATTGCCCGAGCACTACACTTGCAACAATCTGATGTCACGACTAATTGGGAAACAAGGAGTGGTGTCAAAGGTTTCTTAGCCAAGTTCTTGTTTGAGAAAGCTCAAGATTGTTGGAACTCTTTGAACTTACAAGATTTTTATGAAATCTTGGTCCTTCTCATCTATGGGATGGTTTTGTTTCCAAACCCTGGCCAATTTATAGATGTAAATGCTGTCAAAATCTTCATGTCTCGCAATCCAGTTCCTACTTTGTTGGGAGATATCCTACATTCTTTTCACTCCCGCACTATGAGGAAAAGAGGGATCCTCATGTGTTTCACTCCTCTCTTGGAAAGATGGTTTATTTCGCATCTTCCCCGATCTTTACTGAATAACGAGCAAGGTTTGAGGTGGTCTCATAGGTTGATGACGCTCAGACATTCAGATGTTCATTGGTGTTCTGGATCCTTGGAGAACGTTACGATTATTGACCATTGTGGGGAATTCCCTAATGTCCCTTTGCTTGGCATTAGGGGAGGTATCACTTACAACCCTTGCTTAGCCTTATGACAGTTTGGTTACGCTCGAAGAGATGGTCTGCATGAGATGTTCATCCAAGGAGTGGTATTCGACTACGAGAGCGGCGATCAAGGCTATCGTCTGAGGTTTATGCGAGCTTGGAGGATGGTAAGTAAAGTGGATAGTAAGATGCTGGGACACAAGAATTTCATTCCCCTTGAGCCTTACCTTAGATGGGTACGAGCTCGTGCTCAGAAACTTATGATGCCTTATCCCTCCATCTTACTAGTTATCATGGAACCTGTGGTTGAAGGAGATGTCCCCTACACTGTCCTCTATCCCGACATGCCTACTTCTCTTGAAGACTTGCAAAAGGGTTGGATTCAGCTGAAGGAAGAACGAGATACTTTCGAAGCTCAATTCTACGCTAGTGAGAAAAGGGTCTTGGAGCTTATAAAGCAGTTGCATGAAGAGCAAAGCGTGAATTCCTACCTTGCATCAAATAGGATGTGTTCGGTATTTTTATCGTAGAGATTTATTTAGTAAGCCCAAGAGGCATGTTGTAGTCATTTCGAACTAATTAATGAAATTTAACGTTTGTTCATGCTTTGTCTATACAAATTTAAATTTCATAAATCCTTGAAATCATTTGCATACACATCTTCCATGCATCATAACATAACAGGTTTTCCATGACAGGTTTCCTTATCTTTCTGCTGTTTATTTCAGTAAGATGGATCTAGAGAAAATAGTGAAGCACCTTCAGGCACAAAACTCTCAATTCCAAGAGACTCCACTGACCCTAGCCAATGGGCAACAAGATATGATGGCATTGCTGGCAGTTAAGAAGAAACCCAAGAAGAAAGCTCTGGTCAACATTGGTAGGAGATTCAAAGAGTTGGTCCGTCAGATCCCAGTAGTGGAAGACTCATCTTAGGAAGATGAGAATCAGATTGGAGAAGCTAGGAGCACCAAGGCTGGGTGTATTAATGATCAAGCGTATGATGATGATGATTATTATTTTGACGAGTAGTACCCCCCACCGATGTCAAGTACAAGCAGTTAGCAGACAAATTGAAGGCCTTCGAGATCCAAGCTGTCCCCGGTTTAGATTTTCATGATTTGGGTTTGATCTCTGGGTTTTTATTCCCCATAAATTCAAGATAACAATCTTTGCAAAGTACAATGGAGTTTCCTGTCCAAAACTTCACCTGAAATCTTATGTGCGCAAGATACAGCCGTACACCGCTGATAAGAAACTATGGGTTCACTTTTTTCAAGAAAGCTTGGTCGGAATGCAACTAGAGTGGTTTTACCAGTTGGATGGTTCCCACATCAATATATGGGAAGACCTAGCTACCGCTTTCTACCATCAATACCAGTATAATACCGACTTGGCCCGACAAGAGTTCAGTTGCAAGACATGACAATGGGGAAGAATGAAGGATTTAAAAAATACGCACAAAAGTGGAGAGACCTTGCCAGTAGGGTTCGACCACCTTTGACTAATAGGGAGCACATTGACATGTTTATGGGCACTTTATCTGGTCCATTATTTAACTTGTTCGTTGATTGTTCTTCTTCCGGTTTCACCGAGCTAATCTTAACCGGTGAAAGAGTTGAAAGCGGCATCAAAAGAGGAAAGATTCCCATGGCATCTGCCTCCATTTCTAATCCTGTAAAGAAACCTTTTGCCGCAAATAAAGAAATCAATGTTGTGTATGGGGCAAGGGCCCGTACCAAGAAGGATGATCTCCAGTCTGTTAATGTTGTCCAACTTTCCAATCCAACTCCTGCTCAAAGACCATCTGCTAATCATCAATGGTTTGAGACTCCGAGAAGGAAATTCACGAGGATATGCATGTCACTATCCCAAGCCTTACAACACTTAATAAAGGCTAATTTGGTGACACTGCGCGATCCTCCGGCCAATCCAGATACCTCTTCATCAAAGTATAATCCGAACACTAAATATGCATATCACTCAAGTAGTCCCAGGCATGAGACTGACCAATGTTGGGCATTAAAGAATAAAATTCAGGACTTGATTGATAACAAGACCATTGAATTTGATCCTCCTCCAACTCCGAATGTAATCACCACACCTATGCCAAACCATGGCAAGGGTGTCAATGTTGTTCAAGATACCATTTTTGTTTCCTTTGTCAAAGACTTTACTACTCCATTGAACATCATCAAAAAGAATCTGTTGAAAGCCGAGATTTTCCCTGGCTGTGTGAAGGACTGTGTTTGCTGTGCCAAACAACTCAATGGACACGAAGGGCTGAAGCAATGCATTCAATTCCTGATGGATAGCCACAAGGTCCTATTTAAGAAGACTCTGCTTTCCATAAGTTTGACTAATAAATCTGAAGATCTCTCCATTATAACCATCTCAAACAAGCCTTTTAGGATCTCCTCCAAAGGTCCTATCAGGATTTCAAATGAACCAACTGTTTCTCCCCTAATAATTACCAATCCTGGACCAATTCCCTATTCTTCTAACAAAGTAGTGCCATGGAACTATGGTGCTGAGGTGTTTTACCATGGATAAAACAAGATGCTTGGATTGAAGAAGACAAGTGTTGTACCCCAAAATTTTCCCTCTCATGTTTTCAAAAGTCTTCCCTTACATGGTTGGTCACAAACCCTTGCCTAAGGAAAATAAAGTTTTTTGAAGATGAACAAAGTGTCTTTCGATTGGCATCTGGGAAAAGTCTTCGACTGGGTATCCAAAATCCTTCGATACAGGCTTGACTCACCAGTCTTCGATTGGGCATTTGGCACTCTTCGATCAGGCTTTGATTAGTAAGCTTCGATTAGGTGTTTGGAACCCTTCGATCAAGCTTTGGTGTGCAAGTATTCGATTGAGCGCTGAACCCCTTCGATCAAGTCAATTTCACAATGCTTCGACTAGTACTTCAGAGGGTCCTTCGACTGGAACTTCATACTTTACCTCAATCAGAACATCAGAACGAAATGACCTTCGAATGGCATTTCAGTGCAGAGTTTCTCTTAATCTAAGATGCTCTGATGAAGGAAGTTCTGGACACTTAGAATCAGAACTTAGACTCATCACAAGGCCAAGGGCTGGTCAAAGTTGTCTAATAGGGAATGTTCTAAATAGATTCGAATTGGACTTTGAAACTGGAAAAGAAGGCAGATTCAAATGAATGAAGTAGGCTGGCATGACTAAGCAAAAACACATATCCTAACCTGTCCAGGTTCACCCAAATTTCACAATGGCATGTGTCCCTTGCAAATATAGAAATAATTAAATGTCGATTGTGGACTCAATTATTTGAATTAAAGGCCAGATTCTTGCCTTGTTTGCTCCCAACCCTACAAGAGCTGATTCGACCAGGGTGATCCTTTTCGAATCAAGCAATAAAAGCATTCAGAAGGCCCATTCGAAGGGCACATAAGAAGTCCATTCGAAGGAGGCAACTCAAGACCAATCGAAGAGCATGGCCTGGAGGCATTCGAAAATCAAAGGTGTCCAGGTTCATTCAAGATTCCAAAGAGACATGAATATTTAAAAAAAGGAAATCTTTTAATATGTCTGATTCTTGTCTCATGGCTTTAAAGGCCTGTTTAATTGGTGGTCTCTTGCCATTACTAGACCATCATACTCCTATAAATACAAGGGCTAGCATACAGTTCCAGGGAGAGGGAAAAACGAAAAGACAAAAAAAAAGAAAAAAAGGAGGATTTGGAGATACGCTGCCCACAAACCCACCAAAGGTTATCAACATTTTCATCCAAGCCAAAGCAGCCATTCAGCAAACATCTCCACACCCAGAGCCACAAATCATACATCTTTAATTGGTAAGGGTTTGCGAAACCAAAATTGCACCTTCATGACATTTAAATACACATTGCATATGTATTCTTGTTATTACTGATTATGTTGCATGTAAGCTGAAGCACAAAGATGAGATCGTGCCATTGCTTAGGAACGATCTAAGTTTCTCCTTCGAATCTCAGGATAAAACAAACCCAGACCCAGATTCAGCAGATTCAAATTGAGGAAGGATTCGAATTGGGAGGAGATTTGAATCAGGGGGTAAAATCCCCCCTGGATCTTTAACATTTGTCTCGTTTTGCAGGAAATATCTTCTTAGAATCTTGTTCAGAGCTTCGAAGCTTAGCAGCCTAGCTTCGAACTGGATCCAGGGTTCCCAGATCGAAGGATGACATATCCAGATCGAACACCCCCAAAGTGCAGCCCCTCATGCACCTTCGATCAAGCCTCTTCACTGGATCGAAAGACAGCCCACACCTCTTTCGATCCAGGCCTCCAGAATTATACCTTTCTTGATTTACTGCCTGTTCCTTCGATTTCATCTTTGTTTTGACTATTTTATTCCTTTTTTTAATCAACATAAAATCAATTAAAAAAAACCACAAAAACATTAGGCTAGTTTTTTCTATTAAATTAACTTTGTTAATTAATCATTTAATTATCTTAACATTTTCTCAAAACTAAAATTAAGAAGATTTAGATCATTTTCCCAAAATAAAATAAAACAACAAAAAGATTTTATTCTTAGGATTTTTAGAGGTTATGTTCAGATTCGCGCACGTTTATTTTATTGTAACTGCCTACTGGTTTGTAATAGCTTAACTAAGACTTTACACTTTACTGCTTTATTCCCCCAATTTTGGACGTGTAAATAATCCCCCTCTCCGAAGCCTTGTAATAGCGTAGGATTTACAATTCCCGCACTTTAAATTCCTATACATATATTAACTGCTTAGATGTATGCTAACTAGGATTGTATGACAAGATCTGAAAACAAACGGTAGAACACCTAAATATACAAAGATAATATAACTGAAAAACAATACACTCGCACATGATACTCTTAGGGTACACCTCACTTGGTTGCCTCGAACGTGGTCATTGAGTATAGGATGTTTTAGAGGTCGCCCTTTTGTCCAAAGATCATAAGTTTCCTCGAAACGGTTGCCTCGGAAAAATGATCTAAGACATTAGGGTTACCGCTAAGGCGTCCTAACATTGCTTTAGTGGCCACACGTCCCTTAAATCGAATTGACCCGAAAACTCCAAAGACGGTGCTACCTACTCCTCAATAGTGGGATAGCACTGTTTAAAGGACATTTGCACAGTTTAATTCCTTTTTGAGTAGGTAGAGGTTCTTAAGTACTTGCTCTTTTGAAAACCAAAACAAAATTTTTCGCACTTACACTCTCTTCCAAAAACAAAACTCTTTTCAAAACCCACAAACACAAAGAAAAGAAAACTTTTGAAAACATAGTGAGTAAGTACCTAAGAGCCCGTGGATAACCACGGATAGAAAGGGTGCTAACACCTTCCCTTTCTATAATCTACCTCCCGAACCCGAGAAACAATCTCAAAAAGGATTTTTTTTGTGCTTTTGTCCTTTCCTTTTTGGATAAAATAAAAGACGGTGGCGACTCTTGCTTACCGCGACATTTTGTGAAAACAAACGCAAACGCGAACCAGCATTCCAAAACAGTCAGTTCTCATTTCCACCGATCACAGAATTGGCGACTCTGCTGGGGATTTTATAAGTGAGGTGTACCTTAGGATTAGATCACTTGTGTTTTCAATTGTATGCTTTGTATGCTTTAAATTTTGTGGGCTTGTATCGGAGTTCTATAGATCCTAACCCGGATCTGGGGATACCCTTTAGGTAAGTAGCAATAAACTGTGAGGGATCTGTCCGGCGTAGACCGACACAGATGAAGTAGTAGCTACGTTGGTGTGACACCTTGGTCTGTACCGATATCCCTTATGTTGGAACGAGGAGAATATGGGTCTTCTAAGGAGTCATTAAGCACCAACTGACCTTAGAACCTTAAATTGACTAACTTGGCCATAGAACAGTAGCAGTATGCTACATTCATTGAGACTAAACTCTCACGATGATTCCGGCCGCAAGAAAAGGTTGCTAGACTGGAATTATGACCGATTGAGGGTAGTCAGTGATATTGAGATCCTCTAGAACCCGGTTACTATTTTTTAAGACAGGTCTTAACCAACTGAAACTGAAAGAGGGTAATACCTAAACTCCATGCCAGCCTAAACTTAAGGCTGTTTGTGTGACTTGTGTGCCTTCAAACTTGAACTACTTGCACATTCTTGTCATCTGACAACATGAGTTCCTTGTAGGTTTTGTTTACAGTCCTTATCCGATAATCTCGATTTATTGCAGGGTTTACTTACATCACTTCACACTTTTGCTTAAACGCATATCATACACATCATAACATCATGCCTTAACATTTCCTTAACCATTTCAAGGATCTCAAGGGTTTGTGATGCAGGTTATGGTAAATCAAATGTCTAGAAAGGGGCAAGGGGATTTATTTTCCTCTAGCCAATGCCGTCTAGAGATCAAAACATGATAACTTTAGTCAGGGGATATGACCCACTCGATATGGTGAGCTTGACTCTTGAAGAAGGACTCTTAATGACACGAAGTTTCTTCTATCAAATTCTAACAAGTTTCTTGTTTACCCCGCGAGATCCTTGAAAACATTGCATACATATATCATACATATCATTGCATAACAGGTCATCCGATTTAGGTCTCTCATGTTCTCACTGTTTATTTCAGCAATGACTTTCCAACCAGACAACCAAGATCTCCGGGCTCAAAACGCCCAACTTCAAGAAATGTTCTTGAACCTATCCCAGGGGCAAGAAGAAATAAAAGCTCTCCTCACAAAGGGCTTGGTCCTAGGGAATCCAGGAGGCATCAGGAATGATCAGTTGGAAGGGATACAAATTAAGTTCGCAGCAATGAAGATCCAGGTGATGGGACAGCTGGTGGGTCAGATGGCTCTCATTCAAGACTTAGCTCAAAGACAAGAAGAGCTCAGGGTCCTCGTCAACAAGCTGCTTCAAAATAACCAAGTGGGGCAAACAACTAGGGTTGAAGATCAAGCCATCATTCAACCACCTTTGGGGCAAGAAGACAAGGGAAAACCTCCTTAGCTTGCTTCAGGGTCACAAGCCCAGCATCAACCTCGCCAACATCAACGGGGTAATCGGCGTAAGCGAAATACGTCTAGAAGACATTTCTCTGAGACTGATATACCATCATCTCTAATACTGAAACGCTTGTTGGAGGTCAATCTGATTACTTTAAAGGATCCTCCCTGGAATCCCAACACCTCTGATCCTGGCTATCGTCCCGATGCATTTTGTGTATACCACTCCCATAGTCCTGGACATGACACCGACGACTATTGGACTCTGAAGAACAAGATCCAAGACTTGATTGACGAAAGGGTGCTGGAGTTCATGCCGGATGGCGAGATGAAAATCTTCCGCTGAGAATTCTCCATCTGAGATGACTAGTTCAAACTAAGAGACTTTTGTTCATTTGAATTCTGAAGTTGTATTTTTCTTTGCTTATTCAAACAATTATTATCATGTCGAACTCTTTTATTTCATTAATGCATTGCATATGTCTGTTTTGAATCAATCCATTTGTATTTCACTATATTCAAATTGCTTTTATTTTTTTGTGATGATCAACTCTCGATTAAAAAATTCTAAGACTTTAGAGGGAGGATGACGAAAATGATATCAAAATATCTAAAGTATGCTTTTGAACAGACCCCGCTGACGATGTACAGGCGTTGTTTCAAATCCTAAACAGCGGAGTTATAAGGAATATAATCCCTAGTCAACCCCTTTGAGCCAAAGAAGTTGGAGTTTTTCTTTTCATGAATTAAAACCCTTAATTATAACCTGGGACAGGGTAGTTCTCTCAGTTGATCCAGGTGCACAATGAATGGCACCAAAGAAGTCCTTCTGAAACAAAAGACGGTGATGGTTCCGTATAATCGTAAGGACAAACAGTCATTATCTCTGAAAATAAAAGCCCAATAAGTCAAAACCTGTGAAGGATACTTAGGAAAAACTGGGGCATCCCGCTGATTGTAATCACAAAATAAACATTTCAGGCAAAAAGACAGGGATAACAAAATCAAAAAGGGAAGAAATCCTGCAAACCCTCAACAAAATGGCTGCCTGTTCAAAATAAATTGTCAGTATCCAAACCATCACTGGTATATCAGAGCAAAGACTCAAACAAGATCTAATGCACGATTAGTTGAGTTTAGGATCGAAGAACATCACGAAGAAAGGGTGGGTACAAATAAAACTTGAGCCTTTATCCTTTGTTTCTTAAACCGTGAACCAGGCCACGTTATAACCCTTAAAAAGTCCTAGCTGAAGCATGGGTTAGTCCGAAAGCATACTGTTACAAAAGGTATCCTGACTCCTGTGGGGCTTGCTGTAAATCCTGAGTTGACGTCACATTTTACAAATTTTTCCTATCTTACTGAAAAAACGCATTTTCAAAAACTTCAAGACAGACATAAGCTTTGCATTCTTAAAATAACATTGTTTGCATATGACTATTTGTTCAAATAGCAGAGAAATTCGGACGACGAATATCTAGTGAACAAAAACCTTTTCAATAAAAAAGGATCACCTCAAGTGGAAAAAACACTTCCAATCAAGGGGCACGGCATGATCATTGTCCATCATCTGGGGCAGTCAAGTCAAGATTCAAGGAATCTCTCAAAATGCCAAATAGCCAGGGGCAGATCTCCATCTAAATCAATTGGGGCATTGGACATGAATTCCAGCAACGAATCTTGCATGATCAAACGAAGATCTTCTGGTAGTATGGCAACACAACACTACCGACAGTGACACCTCTCTACATCCTGAGGGAATGGACATAGTCAAAAAATACCGCGCGTGAATCAAAGACCCGCTAGGTTGACTGGCCTAGGCAAAAATAAGGGTTTCCCGGCGAACCAAAAGGGTTCGGGCAAAAATAAGGGATGAAAATGAAAAAGTCTGTACACCCGGCAAGTCGAAAACCTGAAAAGGCGGCTTGGTCAAAAAAGGGTATCCCGATGGACTGAAAACCCGAAAGGGCGGTCCAGGCAAAAATTAGGGATCAAAGCGTACGACTATGTCCCGTCATCTCGTCACTGGCCTACCAGAAGAAGACTTGTCATTTTGACCGAAAGATACCAAGCACCTCATAGGTGGGGATAATACTCGGTCCACAAGGCCTCCGCAGGCACCTTCTCCCATAAAAACAGGGACAAATAAGAATTGTCTGAACTGTACAAATTGCTCTCTCCACCAGGTACTAAGGTATATATTCAGCTGAAGAATATGGCTAAGATACTTTCACTCTCCGCAGAGTAAAACAGTAATGGTAGCTCTCCCCAGTGAGACTTGCAACTATGAACGAATCAGCAATACTCTCCTCAAGAAGAGTTGGTCTACCATCAGCCCTAAAAAGGTTGGGTATCCCCAGAAGATCTTAATATTCCCCAGCGGAGTATAAAGATATTCCCCAACAAGCATAAGAGTATCCCTGGCAGTCTTAATATTCCTCAATTGAATATAAGAATGTTCCCTGGCAGAATGCAAGATACCCCCAGTGGAGCCATTTTCCCAGAGCAGTCTAAAAAAGTTTCCCCAATGGAGTTGAATCATCTTCCCCAGTAGATTCTGGAAGCTTATCCCCTGCGAAGCACAAATAAGTCTCCCCAGCCAAATTCAAAAGGTTATCCTCACAAGAACCTAACTGGGTTATCCTCAGCAAGTTGCAATGGAAAGATTATCCCCAGCAAAGTTCTTTCTTTCCCCCCAGCAGGACTTCTATCCTCAACAGGTTCAATATCACCAGCAACGGTAATCTATCCCTAGCGGAGTTTATCATCAAAATCCCCAACAGAGCTTATCAATGGAATCCCCAGCGGAGTTTATCGTTAAAATCCTCAGCAGAACATCTCTTCCCCACAGAGTAATTCCCCTCAGAGTAATATCTTCATCAAGTTTATTCCCCCAACGGAGTTCTTTTCTCCTGCAGGTTTATTCTCACAATCATCTTCGTTCATCATCCCCAACGGAAACGAAGAACTCAACTCTATTCTCCAGCAGCTCCGGGATTTATTTTCCCCAGCTAAAACATCACATTCCCATACATCATGATACATGCATATATGCATCATACGAATACAATCTCATTTATTTTGAGAACATCATTGCCTGATCCATATCATGCATTGCATATGACTGACCTTTACCTTTCAGGAAAGATACAGTTAAAGTTCCCAATTACGTCGAAGACCCAACCGGTTCTTAAAATCTCAATTGAATTATCCTCGGTTGAATTTCAGATAAGGTTCTCAATCCCGATGGTTCCCCTACGTCATAGTGTGGACGAGTACTATAACCTCAACGGTATACTCCTTTGAGCACGAGTCAGTTCCTAGATCTTGATGTTCTCCTTCGTCATAGTGTGGACAAGTTCTATAACCTCAGCGGTATACTCCCGGTGGGCACGAGACAGTTCATAGATCTTGATGAAGATGTTTCCCTACGTCATAGTGTGGACGAGTACTATAACCTCAACGGTATACTCCATTGAGCACGAGTCAGTTCCTAGATCTTGATGTTCTCCTCCGTCATAGTGTGGACAAGTTCTATAACCTCAGCGGTATACTCCCGGTGGGCACGAGACAGTTTCTAGATCTTGATGAAGATGTTTCCCTATGTCATAGTGTGGACGAGTACTATAACCTCAAAGGTATACTCCCGGTGAGCACGAGTTAGTTCCTAGATCTTGATGTTTTCCTCCGTCATAGTGTGGACAAGTTCTATAACCTCAACGGTATACTCCCGGTGAGCACGAGACAGTTCCTAGATCTTGATGAAGATGTTTCCCTACGTCATAGTGTGGACGAGTACTATAACCTCAACGGTATACTCCATTGAGCATGAGTCAGTTCCTAGATCTTGATGTTCTCCTCCGTCATAGTGTGGACAAGTTCTATAACCTCAGTGGTATACTCCATTGAGCACGAGACAGTTCCTAGATCTTGATGAAGATGTTTCCTTACGTCATAATGTGGACGAGTACTATATCCTCAACGGTACACTCCATTGAGCACGAGACAGTTCCTAGATCTTGATGAAGATGTTTTCCTCCGTCATAGTGTGGACGAGTTCTATAACCTCAACGGTATACTCCCGGTGAGCACGAGACAGTTCCTAGATCTTGATGAAGATGTTTCCCTACGTCATAGTGTGGACGAGTAATATTAGCTCAACGATATACTCCATTGAGCACGAGTCAGTTCCTAGATCTTGATGTTCTCCTCCGTCATAGTGTGGACAAGTTCTATAACCTCAGCGGTATACTCCATTGAGCCCGAGATAGTTCCTAGATCTTGATGAAGATGTTTCCCTACGTCATAGTATGGACGAGTACTATAACCTCAACGGTATACTCCATTGAGCACGAGTCAGTTCCTAGATCTTGATGTTCTCCTCCGTCATAGTGTGGACAAGTTCTATAACCTCAGCGGTATACTCTATTGAGCATGAGACAGTTCCTAGATCTTGATGAATATTTTTCCCTACGTCATAGTGTGGACGAGTACTATAACCTCAACGGTATACTCCATTGAGCACGAGTCAGTTCCTAGATCTTGATGTTCTCCTCCGTCATAGTGTGGACAAGTTCTATAACCTCAACGGTATACTCCATTGAGCACGATACAATTCCTAGATCTTGATGAAGATGTTTCCCTACGTCATAGTGTGGACGAGTACTATAACCTCAACGGTATACTCCATTGAGCACGAGTCAGTTCCTAGATCTTGATGTTTTCCTCCGTCATAGTGTGGGCGAGTCCTATAACCTCAGCGGTATACTCCCGGTGGGCACGAGACAGTTCCTAGATCTTGATGAAGATGTTTCCCCCCAATTGAATTATGAACAGGTTCTTAAAACTCAGCTGAAGCATTCTCTCAGTTGAAGTACAGGCAGGTTCCTAAATCTCAACGAAGTTAGACTTCCACAGCGGAATCTTCTACAACAACAGGTATGCAAGTTCTCGCTAAGGAATCTCTTATGCGATCGACACTCCTGCAGATGGAATCTATAAGCCCATCCTCCTACCAACAATCTCCAAATGGCATCTGTAAGCCCATTCCCGACGTCACAATGCTGATACTACACCATGTGAGTGCATATTTCTGGGCACTCTAGTGTTCAATTATCTTCCACCTTCGGATCGCGAAAGGCTCGAAAGCCAATCTATATCCTCAGGTTTAAGAAAATTGAACAGGGGCAACTGTTGTACCCCAAAATTTTCCCTCTCATGTTTTCAAAAGTCTTCCCTTACATGGTTGGTCACAAACCCTTGCCTAAGGAAAATAAAGTTTTTTGAAGATGAACAAAGTGTCTTTCGATTGGCATCTGGGAAAAGTCTTCGATTGGGTATCCAAAATCCTTCGATACAGGCTTGACTCACCAGTCTTCGATTGGGCATTTGGCACTCTTCGATCAGGCTTTGATTAGTAAGCTTCGATTAGGTGTTTGGAACCCTTCGATCAAGCTTTGGTGTGCAAGTCTTCGATTGAGCGTTGGACCCCTTCGATCAAGTCAATTTCACAATGCTTCGACTAGTACTTCAGAGGGTCCTTCGACTGGAACTTCATAATTTACCTCAATCAGAACATCAGAACGAAATGACCTTCGAATGGCATTTCAGTGCAGAGTTTCTCTTAATCTAAGATGCTCTGATGAAGGAAGTTCTGGACACTTCGAATCAGAACTTAGACTCGTCATAAGGCCAAGGGTTGGTTGAAGTTGTCTAATAGGGAATGTTCTAAATAGATTCGAATTGGACTTTAAAACTGGCAAAGAAGGCAAATTCGAAGGAATGTAGTAGGCTGGCATGACTAAGCAAAAACACATATCCTAACCTGTCCAGGTTCACCCAAAGTTCACAATGACATGTGTTCTTTGCAAATATAGAAATAATTAAATGCTGATTGTGGACTCAATTATTTGAATTAAAGGCCAGATTCTTGCCTTGTTTGCTCCCAACCCTACAAGAGCTCATTCGACCAGGGTGATCCTTTTCGAATCAAGCAATAAAAGCATTCAGAAGGCCCATTCGAAGGGCACATAAGAAGTCCATTCGAAGGAGGCAACTCAAGACCAATCGAAGAGCATGGCCTGGAGGCATTCGAAAATCAAAGGTGTCCAGGTTCATTCAAGATTCCAAAGAGACATGAATATTTCAAAAAAGGAAATCTTTCAATATGCCTGATTCTTGTCTCATGGCTTTAAAGGCCTGTTTAATTGGTGGTCTCTTGCCATTACTAGACCATCATACTCCTATAAATACAAGGGCCAGCATACAGTGCCAGGGAGAGGGAAAAACGAAAAGACAAAAAAAAAAAGAAAAAAAGGAGGATTTGGAGATACGCTGCCCACAAACCCACCAAAGGTTATCAACATTTTCATCCAAGCCAAAGCAGCCATTCAGCAAACATCTCCACACCAAGAGCCACAGATCATACATCTTTAATTGGTAAGGGTTTGCGAAACCAAAATTGCACCTTCATGACATTTAAATACACATTGCATATGTATTCTTGTTATTACTGATTATGTTGCATGTAAGCTGAAGCGCAAAGATGAGATCGTGCCATTGCTTGGGCACGATCTAATTTTCTCCTTCGAATCTCAGGATAAAACAAACCCAGACCCAGATTCAGCAGATTCAAATTGAGGAAGGATTCGAATTGGGAGGAGATTCGAATCAGGGGGTAAAATCCCCCCTGGATCTTTAACATTTGTCTCGTTTTGCAGGAAATATCTTCTTAGAATCTTTTTCAGAGCTTCGAAGCTTAGCAGCCTAGCTTCGAACTGGATCCAGGGTTCCCAGATCGAAGGATGACATATCCAGATCGAACACCCCCAAAGTGCAGCCCCTCATGCACCTTCGATCAAGCCTCTTCACTGGATCGAAAGACAGCCCACACCTCTTTCGATCTAGGCCTCCAGAATTATACCTTTCTTGATTTACTGCCTGTTCCTTCGATTTCATCTTTGTTTTAACTATTTTATTCCTTTTTTTAATCAACATAAAATCAATTAAAAAAAAACCACAAAAACATTAGGCTAGTTTTTTCTATTAAATTAACTTTGTTAATTAATCATTTAATTATCTTAACATTTTCTCAAAACTAAAATTAAGAAGATTTAGATCATTTTCCCAAAATAAAATAAAACAACAAAAAGATTTTATTCTTAGGATTTTTAGAGGTTATGTTCAGATTCGCGCACGTTTATTTTATTGTAACTGCATACTGGTTTGTAATAGCTTAACTAAGACTTTTACACTTTACTGCTTTATTCCCTCAATTTTGGACATGTAAATAATCCCCCTCTCCGAAGCCTTGTAATAGCGTAGGATTTACAATTCCCGCACTTTAAATTCCTATACATATATTAACTGCTTAGATGTATGCTAACTAGGATTGTATGACAAGATCTGAAAACAAACGGTAGAACACCTAAATATACAAAGATAATATAACTGAAAAACAATACACTCGCACATGATACTCTTAGGGTACACCTCACTTGGTTGCCTCGAACGTGGTCATTGAGTATAAGATGTTTTAGAGGTCTCCCTTTTGTCCAAAGATCATAAGTTTCCTCGAAACGGTTGCCTCGGAAAAATGATCTAAGACATTAGGGTTACCGCTAAGGCGTCCTAACATTGCTTTAGTGGCCACACGTCCCTTAAATCGAATTGACCCGAAAACTCCAAAGACGGTGCTACCTACTCCTCAATAGTGGGATAGCACTGTTTAAAGGACATTTGCACAGTTTAATTCCTTTTTGAGTAGGTAGAGGTTCTTAAGTACTTGCTCTTTTGAAAACCAAAACAAAATTTTTCGCACTTACACTCTCTTCCAAAAACAAAACTCTTTTCAAAACCCACAAACACAAAGAAAAGAAAACTTTTGAAAACATAGTGAGTAAGTAACTAAGAGCCCGTGGATAACCACGGATAGAAAGGGTGCTAACACCTTCCCTTTCTATAATCTACCTCCCGAACCCGAGAAACAATCTCAAAAAGGATTTTTTTTTGTGCTTTTGTCCTTTCCTTTTTGGATAAAATAAAAGACGGTGGCGACTCTTGCTTACCGCGACATTTTGCGAAAACAAACGCAAACGCGAACCAGCATTCCAAAACAGTCAGTTCTCATTTCCACCGATCACAGAATTGGCGACTCTGCTGGGGATTTTATAAGTGAGGTGTACCTTAGGATTAGATCACTTGTGTTTTCAATTGTATGCTTTGTATGCTTTAAATTTTGTGGGCTTGTATCGGAGTTCTATAGATCCTAACCCGGATCTGGGGATACCCTTTAGGTAAGTAGCAATAAACTGTGAGGGATCTGTCCGGCGTAGACCGACACGGATGAAGTAGTAGCTACGTTGGTGTGACACCTTGGTCTGTACCGATATCCCTTATGTTGGAACGAGGAGAATATGGGTCTTCTAAGGAGTCATTAAGCACCAACTGACCTTAGAACCTTAAATTGACTAACTTGGCCATAGAACAGTAGCAGTATGCTACATTCATTGAGACTAAACTCTCACGATGATTCCGGCCGCAAGAAAAGGTTGCTAGACTGGAATTATGAACGATTGAGGGTAGTCAGTGATATTGAGATCCTCTAGAACCCGGTTACTATTTTTTAAGACAGGTCTTAACCAACTGAAACTGAAAGAGGGTAATACCTAAACTCCATGCCAGCCTAAACTTAAGGCTGTCTGTGTGACTTGTGTGCCTTCAAACTTGAACTACTTGCACATTCTTGTCATCTGACAACATGAGTTCCTTGTAGGTTTTGTTTACAGTCCTTATCCGATAATCTCGATTTATTGCAGGGTTTACTTACATCACTTCACACTTTTGCTTAAACGCATATCATACACATCATAACATCATGCCTTAACATTTCCTTAACCATTTCAAGGATCTCAAGGGTTTGTGATGCAGGTTATGGTAAATCAAATGTCTAGAAAGGGGCAAGGGGATTTATTTTCCTCTAGCCAATGCCGTCTAGAGATCAAAACATGATAACTTTAGTCAGGGGATATGACCCACTCGATATGGTGAGCTTGACTCTTGAAGAAGGACTCTTAATGACACGAAGTTTCTTCTATCAAATTCTAACAAGTTTCTTGTTTACCCCGCGAGATCCTTGAAAACATTGCATACATATATCATACATATCATTGCATAACAGGTCATCCGATTTAGGTCTCTCATGTTCTCACTGTTTATTTCAGCAATGACTTTCCAACCAGACAACCAAGATCTCCGGGCTCAAAACGCCCAACTTCAAGAAATGTTCTTGAACCTATCCCAGGGGCAAGAAGAAATAAAAGCTCTCCTCACAAAGGGCTTGGTCCTAGGGAATCCAGGAGGCATCAGGAATGATCAGTTGGAAGGGATACAAATTAAGTTCGCAGCAATGAAGATCCAGGTGATGGGACAGCTGGTGGGTCAGATGGCTCTCATTCAAGACTTAGCTCAAAGACAAGAAGAGCTCAGGGTCCTCGTCAACAAGCTGCTTCAAAATAACCAAGTGGGGCAAACAACTAGGGTTGAAGATCAAGCCATCATTCAACCACCTTTGGGGCAAGAAGACAAGGGAAAAGCTCCTTAGCTTGCTTCAGGGTCACAAGCCCAGCATCAACCTCGCCAACATCAACGGGGTAATCGGCGTAAGCGAAATACGTCTAGAAGACATTTCTCTGAGACTGATATACCATCATCTCTAATACTGAAACGCTTGTTGGAGGTCAATCTGATTACTTTAAAGGATCCTCCCTGGAATCCCAACACCTCTGATCCTGGCTATCGTCCCGATGCATTTTGTGTATACCACTCCCATAGTCCTGGACATGACACCGACGACTATTGGACTCTGAAGAACAAGATCCAAGACTTGATTGACGAAAGGGTGCTGGAGTTCATGCCGGATGGCGAGATGAAAATCTTCCGCTGAGAATTCTCCATCTGAGATGACTAGTTCAAACTAAGAGACTTTTGTTCATTTGAATTCTGAAGTTGTATTTTTCTTTGCTTATTCAAACAATTATTATCATGTCGAACTCTTTTATTTCATTAATGCATTGCATATGTCTGTTTTGAATCAATCCATTTGTATTTCACTATATTCAAATTGCTTTTATTTTTTTGTGATGATCAACTCTCGATTAAAAAATTCTAAGACTTTAGAGGGAGGATGACGAAAATGATATCAAAATATCTAAAGTATGCTTTTGAACAGACCCCGCTGACGATGTACAGGCGTTGTTTCAAATCCTAAACAGCGGAGTTATAAGGAAGATAATCCCTAGTCAACCCCTTTGAGCCAAAGAAGTTGGAGTTTTTCTTTTCATGAATTAAAACCCTTAATTATAACCTGGGACAGGGTAGTTCTCTCAGTTGATCCAGATGCACAATGAATGGCACCAAAGAAGTCCTTCTGAAACAAAAGACGGTGATGGTTCCGTATAATCGTAAGGACAGACAGTCATTATCTCTGAAAATAAAAGCCCAATAAGTCAAAACCTGTGAAGGATACTTAGGAAAAACTGGGGCATCCCGCTGATTGTAATCACAAAATAAACATTTCAGGCAAAAAGACAGGGATAACAAAATCAAAAAGGGAAGAAATCCTGCAAACCCTCAACAAAATGGCTGCCTGTTCAAAATAAATTGTCAGTATCCAAACCATCACTGGTATATCAGAGCAAAGACTCAAACAAGATCTAATGCACGATTAGTTGAGTTTAGGATCGAAGAACATCACGAAGAAAGGGTGGGTACAAATAAAACTTGAGCCTTTATCCTTTGTTTCTTAAACCGTGAACCAGGCCACGTTATAACCCTTAAAAAGTCCTAGCTGAAGCATGGGTTAGTCCGAAAGCATACTGTTACAAAAGGTATCCTGACTCCTGTGGGGCTTGCTGTAAATCCTGAGTTGACGTCACATTTTACAAAATTTTCCTATCTTACTGAAAAAACGCATTTTCAAAAACTTCAAGACAGACATAAGCTTTGCATTCTTAAAATAACATTGTTTGCATATGACTATTTGTTCAAATAGCAGAGAAATTCGGACGACGAATATCTAGTGAACAAAAACCTTTTCAATAAAAAAGGATCACCTCAAGTGGAAAAAACACTTCCAATCAAGGGGCACGGCATGATCATTGTCCATCATCTGGGGCAGTCAAGTCAAGATTCAAGGAATCTCTCAAAATGCCAAATAGCCAGGGGCAGATCTCCATCTGAATCAATTGGGGCATTGGACATGAATTCCAGCAACGAATCTTGCATGATCAAACGAAGATCTTCTGGTAGTATGGCAACACAACACTACCGACAGTGACACCTCTCTACATCCTGAGGGAATGGACATAGTCAAAAAATACCGCGCGTGAATCAAAGACCCGCTAGGTTGACTGGCCTAGGCAAAAATAAGGGTTTCCCGGCGAACCAAAAGGGTTCGGGCAAAAATAAGGGATGAAAATGAAAAAGTCTGTACACCCGGCAAGTCGAAAACCTGAAAAGGCGGCTTGGTCAAAAAAGGGTATCCCGATGGACTGAAAACCCGAAAGGGCGGTCCAGGCAAAAATTAGGGATCAAAGCGTACGACTATGTCCCGTCATCTCGTCACTGGCCTACCAGAAGAAGACTTGTCATTTTGACTGAAAGATACCAAGCACCTCATAGGTGGGGATAATACTCGGTCCACAAGGCCTCCGCAGGCACCTTCTCCCATAAAAACAGGGACAAATAAGAATTGTCTGAACTGTACAAATTGCTCTCTCCACCAGGTACTAAGGTATATATTCAGCTGAAGAATATGGCTAAGATACTTTCACTCTCCGCAGAGTAAAACAGTAATGGTAGCTCTCCCCAGTGAGACTTGCAACTATGAACGAATCAGCAATACTCTCCTCAAGAAGAGTTGGTCTACCATCAGCCCTAAAAAGGTTGGGTATCCCCAGAAGATCTTAATATTCCCCAGCGGAGTATAAAGATATTCCCCAACAAGCATAAGAGTATCCCTGGCAGTCTTAATATTCCTCAATTGAATATAAGAATGTTCCCTGGCAGAATGCAAGATACCCCCAGTGGAGCCATTTTCCCAGAGCAGTCTAAAAAAGTTTCCCCAATGGAGTTGAATCATCTTCCCCAGTAGATTCTGGAAGCTTATCCCCTGCGAAGCACAAATAAGTCTCCCCAGCCAAATTCAAAAGGTTATCCTCACAAGAACCTAACTGGGTTATCCTCAGCAAGTTGCAATGGAAAGATTATCCCCAGCAAAGTTCTTTCTTTCCCCCCAGCAGGACTTCTATCCTCAACAGGTTCAATATCACCAGCAACGGTAATCTATCCCTAGCGGAGTTTATCATCAAAATCCCCAACAGAGCTTATCAATGGAATCCCCAGCGGAGTTTATCGTTAAAATCCTCAGCAGAACATCTCTTCCCCACAGAGTAATTCCCCTCAGAGTAATATCTTCATCAAGTTTATTCCCCCAACGGAGTTCTTTTCTCCTGCAGGTTTATTCTCACAATCATCTTCGTTCATCATCCCCAACGGAAACGAAGAACTCAACTCTATTCTCCAGCAGCTCCGAGATTTATTTTCCCCAGCTAAAACATCACATTCCCATACATCATGATACATGCATATATGCATCATACGAATACAATCTCATTTATTTTGAGAACATCATTGCCTGATCCATATCATGCATTGCATATGACTGACCTTTACCTTTCAGGAAAGATACAGTTAAAGTTCCCAATTACGTCGAAGACCCAACCGGTTCTTAAAATCTCAATTGAATTATCCTCGGTTGAATTTCAGATAAGGTTCTCAATCCCGATGGTTCCCCTACGTCATAGTGTGGACGAGTACTATAACCTCAACGGTATACTCCTTTGAGCACGAGTCAGTTCCTAGATCTTGATGTTCTCCTTCGTCATAGTGTGGACAAGTTCTATAACCTCAGCGGTATACTCCCGGTGGGCACGAGACAGTTCATAGATCTTGATGAAGATGTTTCCCTACGTCATAGTGTGGACGAGTACTATAACCTCAACGGTATACTCCATTGAGCACGAGTCAGTTCCTAGATCTTGATGTTCTCCTCCGTCATAGTGTGGACAAGTTCTATAACCTCAACGGTATACTCCCGGTGGGCACGAGACAGTTTCTAGATCTTGATGAAGATGTTTCCCTATGTCATAGTGTGGACGAGTACTATAACCTCAAAGGTATACTCCCGGTGAGCACGAGTTAGTTCCTAGATCTTGATGTTTTCCTCCGTCATAGTGTGGACAAGTTCTATAACCTCAACGGTATACTCCCGGTGAGCACGAGACAGTTCCTAGATCTTGATGAAGATGTTTCCCTACGTCATAGTGTGGACGAGTACTATAACCTCAACGGTATACTCCATTGAGCACGAGTCAGTTCCTAGATCTTGATGTTCTCCTCCGTCATAGTGTGGACAAGTTCTATAACCTCAGTGGTATACTCCATTGAGCACGAGACAGTTCCTAGATCTTGATGAAGATGTTTCCTTACGTCATAGTGTGGACGAGTACTATATCCTCAACGGTACACTCCATTGAGCACGAGACAGTTCCTAGATCTTGATGAAGATGTTTTCCTCCGTCATAGTGTGGACGAGTTCTATAACCTCAACGGTATACTCCCGGTGAGCACGAGACAGTTCCTAGATCTTGATGAAGATGTTTCCCTATGTCATAGTGTGGACGAGTAATATTAGCTCAACGATATACTCCATTGAGCACGAGTCAGTTCCTAGATCTTGATGTTCTCCTCCGTCATAGTGTGGACAAGTTCTATAACCTCAGCGGTATACTCCATTGAGCCCGAGATAGTTCCTAGATCTTGATGAAGATGTTTCCCTACGTCATAGTATGGACGAGTACTATAACCTCAACGGTATACTCCATTGAGCACGAGTCAGTTCCTAGATCTTGATGTTCTCCTCCGTCATAGTGTGGACAAGTTCTATAACCTCAGCGGTATACTCTATTGAGCATGAGACAGTTCCTAGATCTTGATGAATATTTTTCCCTACGTCATAGTGTGGACGAGTACTATAACCTCAACGGTATACTCCATTGAGCACGAGTCAGTTCCTAGATCTTGATGTTCTCCTCCGTCATAGTGTGGACAAGTTCTATAACCTCAGCGGTATACTCCATTGAGCACGATACAATTCCTAGATCTTGATGAAGATGTTTCCCTACGTCATAGTGTGGACGAGTACTATAACCTCAACGGTATACTCCATTGAGCACGAGTCAGTTCCTAGATCTTGATGTTTTCCTCCGTCATAGTGTGGGCGAGTCCTATAACCTCAGCGGTATACTCCCGGTGGGCACGAGACAGTTCCTAGATCTTGATGAAGATGTTTCCCCCCAATTGAATTATGAACAGGTTCTTAAAACTCAGCTGAAGCATTCTCTCAGTTGAAGTACAGGCAGGTTCCTAAATCTCAACGAAGTTAGACTTCCACAGCGGAATCTTCTACAACAACAGGTATGCAAGTTCTCGCTAAGGAATCTCTTATGCGATCGACACTCCTGCAGATGGAATCTATAAGCCCATCCTCCTACCAACAATCTCCAAATGGCATCTGTAAGCCCATTCCCGACGTCACAATGCTGATACTACACCATGCGAGTGCATATTTCTGGGCACTCTAGTGTTCAATTATCTTCCACCTTCGGATCGCGAAAGGCTCGAAAGCCAATCTATATCCTCAGGTTTAAGAAAATTGAACAGGGGCAACTGTTGTACCCCAAAATTTTCCCTCTCATGTTTTCAAAAGTCTTCCCTTACATGGTTGGTCACAAACCCTTGCCTAAGGAAAATAAAGTTTTTTGAAGATGAACAAAGTGTCTTTCGATTGGCATCTGGGAAAAGTCTTCGATTGGGTATCCAAAATCCTTCGATACAGGCTTGACTCACCAGTCTTCGATTGGGCATTTGGCACTCTTCGATCAGGCTTTGATTAGTAAGCTTCGATTAGGTGTTTGGAACCCTTCGATCAAGCTTTGGTGTGCAAGTCTTCGATTGAGCGTTGGACCCCTTCGATCAAGTCAATTTCACAATGCTTCAACTAGTACTTCAGAGGGTCCTTCGACTGGAACTTCATAATTTACCTCAATCAGAACATCAGAACGAAATGACCTTCGAATGGCATTTCAGTGCAGAGTTTCTCTTAATCTAAGATGCTCTGATGAAGGAAGTTCTGGACACTTCGAATCAGAACTTAGACTCGTCATAAGGCCAAGGGTTGGTCGAAGTTGTCTAATAGGGAATGTTCTAAATAGATTCGAATTGGACTTTAAAACTGGCAAAGAAGGCAAATTCGAAGGAATGTAGTAGGCTGGCATGACTAAGCAAAAACACATATCCTAACCTGTCCAGGTTCACCCAAAGTTCACAATGACATGTGTTCTTTGCAAATATAGAAATAATTAAATGCTGATTGTGGACTCAATTATTTGAATTAAAGGCCAGATTCTTGCCTTGTTTGCTCCCAACCCTACAAGAGCTCATTCGACCAGGGTGATCCTTTTCGAATCAAGCAATAAAAGCATTCATAAGGCCCATTCGAAGGGCACATAAGAAGTCCATTCGAAGGAGGCAACTCAAGACCAATCGAAGAGCATGGCCTGGAGGCATTCGAAAATCAAAGGTGTCCAGGTTCATTCAAGATTCCAAAGAGACATGAATATTTCAAAAAAGGAAATCTTTCAATATGCCTGATTCTTGTCTCATGGCTTTAAAGGCCTGTTTAATTGGTGGTCTCTTGCCATTACTAGACCATCATACTCCTATAAATACAAGGGCCAGCATACAGTGCCAGGGAGAGGGAAAAACGAAAAGACAAAAAAAAAAGAAAAAAAGGAGGATTTGGAGATACGCTGCCCACAAACCCACCAAAGGTTATCAACATTTTCATCCAAGCCAAAGCAGCCATTCAGCAAACATCTCCACACCAAGAGCCACAGATCATACATCTTTAATTGGTAAGGGTTTGCGAAACCAAAATTGCACCTTCATGACATTTAAATACACATTGCATATGTATTCTTGTTATTACTGATTATGTTGCATGTAAGCTGAAGCGCAAAGATGAGATCGTGCCATTGCTTGGGCACGATCTAATTTTCTCCTTCGAATCTCAGGATAAAACAAACCCAGACCCAGATTCAGCAGATTCAAATTGAGGAAGGATTCCAATTGGGAGGAGATTCGAATCAGGGGGTAAAATCCCCCCTGGATCTTTAACATTTGTCTCGTTTTGCAGGAAATATCTTCTTAGAATCTTTTTCAGAGCTTCGAAGCTTAGCAGCCTAGCTTCGAACTGGATCCAGGGTTCCCAGATCGAAGGATGACATATCCAGATCGAACACCCCCAAAGTGCAGCCCCTCATGCACCTTCGATCAAGCCTCTTCACTGGATCGAAAGAAAGCCCACACCTCTTTCGATCTAGGCCTCCAGAATTATACCTTTCTTGATTTACTGCCTGTTCCTTCGATTTCATCTTTGTTTTAACTATTTTATTCCTTTTTTTAATCAACATAAAATCAATTAAAAAAAAACCACAAAAACATTAGGCTAGTTTTTTCTATTAAATTAACTTTGTTAATTAATCATTTAATTATCTTAACATTTTCTCAAAACTAAAATTAAGAAGATTTAGATCATTTTCCCAAAATAAAATAAAACAACAAAAAGATTTTATTCTTAGGATTTTTAGAGGTTATGTTCAGATTCGCGCACGTTTATTTTATTGTAACTGCATACTGGTTTGTAATAGCTTAACTAAGACTTTTACACTTTACTGCTTTATTCCCTCAATTTTGGACATGTAAATAATCCCCCTCCCCGAAGCCTTGTAATAGCGTAGGATTTACAATTCCCGCACTTTAAATTCCTATACATATATTAACTGCTTAGATGTATGCTAACTAGGATTGTATGACAAGATCTGAAAACAAACGGTAGAACACCTAAATATACAAAGATAATATAACTGAAAAACAATACACTCGCACATGATACTCTTAGGGTACACCTCACTTGGTTGCCTCGAACGTGGTCATTGAGTATAGGATGTTTTAGAGGTCGACCTTTTATCCAAAGATCATAAGTTTCCTCGAAACGGTTGCCTCGGAAAAATGATCTAAGACATTAGGGTTACCGCTAAGGCGTCCTAACATTGCTTTAGTGGCCACACGTCCCTTAAATCGAATTGACCCAAAAACTCCAAAGATGGTGCTACCTACTCCTCAATAGTGGGATAGCACTGTTTAAAGGACATTTGCACAGTTTAATTCCTTTTTGAGTAGGTAGAGGTTCTTAAGTACTTGCTCTTTTGAAAACAAAACTCTTTTCAAAACCCACAAACACAAAGAAAAGAAAACTTTTGAAAACATAGTGAGTAAGTACCTAAGAGCCCGTGGATAACCACGGATAGAAAGGGTGCTAACACCTTCCCTTTCTATAATCTACCTCCCAAACCCGAGAAACAATCTCAAAAAGGATTTTTTTTGTGCTTTTGTCCTTTCCTTGTTGGATAAAATAAAAGACGGTGGCGACTCTTGCTTACCGCGACATTTTGCGAAAACAAACGCAAACGCGAACCAACATTCCAAAACAGTCAGTTCTCATTTCCACCGATCACAACAAGGCTGATGATGTTGGTAACATAACTGTCTCAAACAAAATGACTAGAACTGGGAGAATCTTTTCGCCCAACATCTCACCACCAGTTGTTACAAAGGAGACCATCCGCATCACTGCTAGGCCAAGTACTGATACAAGAGGGAAAGAGAAGGTTGTTGATCCTGTTGAGACGGAAATACCCGCAAAGGACATTGTTGATGGAGAACCTTCCGCTCATGAAATGGATGAGATCTTAAAAATCATAAAAAGGAGCAATTTCAAGATTGTGGAGCAGTTGGGGCAAACCCCTTCCAAGATTTATATGTTGTCTTTTCTACTCTATTATGATGCCCATGCACGAACATTAATCAAATTCTTGAAGAAGGCTCATGTCCCTCATGAGACCATGATTGACCAGTTTGAAAATTGTGTGGCAAGCTTGACGGACGATAATGGTTTGGGGTTCATGGATGTGGATCTGACACCGCTTGGGAAAAACCATAATAAAGCTCTACATGTTTCTGTCGAATGCAAGGGGACTACCTTAGCGCATGTTCTGGTCGACACTGGTTCTTCTTTAAACGTGCTACCCAAGGGGGCGTTGGACCGTTTGGATTGTGAAGGTTTAGTTTTGAAACCAAGTGATATCATTGTGAGGGCTTTCGACGGGTCAAAAAGGACAGTTCATGGAGAGGTGGATCTCCCGATCAAGGTAGGCTCACAAATTTTCAACTCTACCTTCTACATTATGGATATCTGTCCTGCCTATTCATGTTTATTGGGTCGCCCTTGGATCCATGGAGTTGGGGCAGTGACCTCAACTCTTCATCAAAAGCTCAAGTATCCGGTCAAAGGAAGAATCGTCATTGTCTGTGGTGAGGAAGAGTTCATGGTAAGCCACCTCAACTCTTTCAAATACATGGAGATGGATGAATAATTTATTGAGACCCCGTGTTAAGCCTTTGAGGTTGTTCCACCAATGGTTGCTGCTACCATATGTTCCTCTGATGTGTCCAAAGTTGTTAAAGTCGTGCAAAAGATGGTTTCGGTCAAAAGATGCTCGTGTTGTAGTTGAAGAAGAAAGTTGTGATACTTGGGAGCAACTCCTCGATATCCCATTCAAAGCAGACAAATTTGGTTTGGGTTTCACCGTCAAGGCTCAGAATGAAGTGAGGCGCGCTCGTGCAGGGAAACCACATCTCCGTATTGGAAGCCACGAAGTCAACGCGGTAGGTGATTCTGATGATGAGTGTGTGTTGTACCCCAAAATTTTCCCTCTCATATTTCTCAAGACATTGCAAGAAAAGTCTCCAAGTGTCTCAAGATTGCTCAAGAGTTGGACAGTCAAGCTATCTCCTAAGGCAGTCAACCCCAAATTAGGGTTTTGTATTGCATCAAGATCTTTGAGTCCAAATAACCTCAAGTGCTCCCTAATTTACTAATATGTTCTCAAGGTCATCCATGTCAAATTTCAAGCCTTGTAGAGGAAGTTTGCTCAGTCAATTGCTCAAATGGTCCAAAAATCGACTATGCTAGGGCAAAAGTCAACTGTGACCTACAAATAGTCAAACCTCAAGATTTTTTGTCAACATTCTCATTTTGAAGGATATTTCATCATTTTATCAAGGGTTGATCATGATTCATCAAGGATTTCTCAAAATTCATCAAGACTCAAAAGTTGCTAAATTAGGGTTTTGTAGGAAAAGTCAACTCAACTTTGACCAAGCATAACTTTCTCATACTTTATGAGAAATGATCCATCCAAAGCTCATTTTTAAGAGGATGAAATTTCCTACAATACATCTTCATACCCCAAGATCAATAAATGCACTCACAAGAAGTTACAAATTTGGACATTATAGGTCATTTTTGAAAGTCAACAAAAACACCTTTTTTTGCCAAAGCTTATAACTTGAGCATGGAATATCAAAATTGGATGAGACCAAAAGGGTTGGTTAGAGGACATCTCAATATTTCTAAAAAGTCAAAGAACACTCCCAAAAGTTCAAAATTGAAGAAGTTATGCATTGTTGAAGTTGGGCATTTTTGCAAAATTGTCAAAAGTCAACTATCCCCAAAACTTCAAATTTTGTCAAATGGGCCCATTCTTTTCCACTTGATTTGAACTTTCAACATTGCACACGTGTCCTAGCTTCAGCCTTGAGATCATATTTCTTTTTTATTATTTTTATTGAATTATTTCATTTTTAATCAAATTAAATCAAATTAAATCCAAATATTGATTACTTGAGATCTTTTTGGCTATTTCAGGTTGAGATCATCATCATTAAGAGCATCAAATTCGTATCACACAAGATCATGTGCAAAAAGATGGATTTTTGACAAATTTGGCAAGTTTTAAAAAGTGAATCAAATCAAATATGGGTGCATTGATTTAGAGAGATTGGATTCATGATTCTTGACCTAATGCATTCCATGATACATATAAAAGCTTAAGACACGAAAACAAGGGTTAGAGGCTGCAAGAACAAGCAAAGCAAAACTTGAAAAAGTGGTGAAAAAGCTTGAATTCGAATTCATACTTAGAGGCAATCTCAGAAGCCAAGAAGCATCCCAATCGATTCCTGGGTAATCACATAATCCTCCTGGATCCAAAGCACGCATTCTCAAGCCTTCTAGAGCTCTGTAAGTATCACGATTCCAAGCTCTGTTCTTGAATTCAAAAATCATTATTCTTGCATCTTTTGTACAAATTAATTGCATATTCATAATCCTTATAGCATTTATGAACTTTTGGCAATATCCAATTTGGTTTATATGGACTGTAACCTCAAAATGCCATGGCTAGGGTTACGTTTTGTGTTATAGGGATTTTTGTTTCAGGTGAAATTGATTCATATAAAAGGCATGGTTGCACTCAGGAGAGGGAGACGAACCTAACCATGTCTTAGAAGGTCGTTTTTATGGCCTGGAAGTGATTTTTGGATCGAGCTACGCATTTAGCTGCGGATCCAAATCTGCATGAAATATTACAGTGGCTGGAGGTAGGGGACGATGGCATGTCGCCTCCCCAGTGGCTAATTCAAACCATGGCGCGCTTAATTTTGTTGTGCTGGCATATTAATTCGTTTTCTCTTATTATTATTATTTTGTATATAATTAACAAATGAAGCACAACAGCCAAGTGGTAAGCGTGTTTGCCAATGACCAACAGGAACTGGGTTCGAATTCCAGGTCCCCTCAATTTCTCAATATATTTTTTCTTAAGATAATCACATGCAGATCCAGGCTTGTAGCATACCGTGCGCCTTCATATGTCCAACAACCAGATGGCCAAAAGCCAGATCTGGTGATCCAAGTTGATGGTCCACCATGGAGTCAAGTCAGCATGCGCACAGGGAATCTCAGAAGTCAAACAAGGACAGCGCCTAGTGGGCCTCAAATTGCTTCTCAAACCACCCTTTTCAGGCCCAAACCCCCTATCTCTCTCTATTTCATTTATTTTGTTTTAATTGTTTTATTATATTTTATTTAATTAACTAACAAATCAAAATTTTTTTCTTTATAAAATTAAAACCACAAAAAATTATTTTCTTTATCAAATTAAATTTTAGTATTTTATTTTTTATTAATAAATCTATTAATTAATTTAGGCCATTAATTAGAAATAACTTCAATATATTTTTGTAAATAATTAAAACTAATTAGACTTAATTAGGTTTTTACTAACATTGATTAATTTTATTTTCTTTCTTTAAGTACCAAAAATCCAAAAAATATTTATTTTTATTAATTAATTAATTTATTTATTAATTTAATAATTAATTTAGGATAGTTTCTTTCTTAAAATAAAAACAACAAAAAAAATATTTCTTTAATAACAAATTGTCAAAACCCTAGAACTTTGCGCTCGATTTAATTTCCCGCACGCGATCTATTTATTCAATATTTGTACTTGTTCCCGGAATGTAATAGATAATTAGGACCATTTAATTATTTTTATCGCTTTATTTATTTTTCCGCATTTAAATTTCAAAGGGTTGCTTTTGAAGATGTAAATACCCGATGCCTTGTAATTTAATTTTCGTAATTTATTTTCCGCAAAATATAACTGTTAGATGTTTGATAATAAGGATGCATGACAAGATTGAATGTTTTAACCTAAAATCAACTTAGATCACCACTAACATGTGCAAAGATAAAATAAACTGAAAATGACACACTCTCACATGTGCACTCTTAGGGTACACCCCACTTGGTTGCCTTCGTACGCGGTCATTGAGTATAGGTAGTTTTAGAGGTCGCCCTCTTGTCCAAAGATCATAGTCGCCTCGAAACGGTTGCCTCAGATATTGTTGCCTCAAAACAAATGATCTAAGACATTAGGGTTACCGCTAAAGCGTCCTATCATTGCTTTGGTGACCGTAAGTCCCTAAATTCGAATTGACCCTTAAAACTCCAACGACGGTGCTACCTACTCATCAATAGTAGGATAGCATTGTCTAAAGGAAAATAGCATAGAACGATTCCTTTTTTGAGTAGGTAGATGGTTCTTAAGTACTTGCTCTTTCAAAAAACAAAAACTCTTCACACTTACACTTTTCGAACAAAGTTTTCAAAAAACACTTCATACGCTCTTGAGGACAGAAGCAAGAGTTAAATTGAAGTTTTCAAACAATTTTTTTTTCCAAACCCACAAGCACAAAGAAAAGCAATTTTGAAAACATTTGAGCAAGTACCTAAGAGCCTGTGGATAACCACGGATAGAAAGGGTGCTAACACCTTCCCTTTCTATAATCTACCCCCCGAACCCGAGAAATATCTCGAAAAAGGAATTTTTCTGTGCTTTTTTCCTTTCCTTGTTGGATAAAATAAAAGTCAGTGGCGACTCTTGCTTACCGCGACATTTTGCGAAAACAAGCGCAGAACGCAAACCAGCATTCCAAAAAACAGCCAGTTCTTTCCCACCGTATCACAGAACTGGCGACTCTGCTGGGGACATAATAAGTGGGGTGTACCTTAGGAATAGTTCATAATGTTTTCAATTGCTTGACTTGTATGCTTTATATTTGTGGGCTTGTATCGGAGTTACTATAGATCCTAACCCGGATCTGGGGGTACCCTTTAGGTAAGTAGCAATAAATTGTGAGGGAACTGTACAGCGTAGACCGATACGGTTGAAGCAGTAGCTATGTTGGTGTGGCACTTTAGTATGTACCGATATCCCTTGTGGCGCAACGAGGAGAATATGGGTCTGCTAAGGGGTCATTAAGCACCAACTGACGTTAGAACCTTTAAATTGACCAACTTGGCTATAGAACAGTAGCAGTATGCTACACTCATTGAGACTAAACTCTCGCGATGATTTCAGCCGCAAGAAAAGGTTGCTAAATTGGAATTATGACCGATCGAGGGTAGTCAGTGATATTGAGATCCTCTAGAACCCGGTTACTATTTCTAGGACAGGTTTCAACCAACTGAACTGAAAGAGGGTAGTACCTAGACTCCTTGCCAGCCTGAAATCTAAGGGCTATCTGTGTGACTTGTGTGCCTTTACCATGTTTTCTATTTGTGGATACATGTGGTGTGCTTTCTATCATGACATCATGACATCATAACATTGCATACATCTTGCATTGGACTAACCTATTTCAAAGACAGGAGGGATTCATCTTTGTTCTGTTTTGTAGGTCATGGCACCCATGCGTAGGATCACCATACGGATCAACTTTGTCCAGGTTCCCACTATGCTTAAATAATTGGTTGCAAAGATGTCAGATACTACTTCCTTTATCAGAAGACATGGACATATTCTTGGTTTGGTCACCTCCAAATTGGACGAGCAGATGATGAGTGTCCTAGTCCAGTTCTTTGATCCACTGTACCATTGCTTTACTTTTCAGGACTACCAGTTGGTCCCTACCTTGGAAGAGTTCTCTGATCTGCTCGGTATCTCTATTCTGGAGTAGACACCATTTATAGGTTGGGAGAAGATCCTTAGGTCGGAAGAGATTACTTCAGCCCTTCATCTGATAAAGGCTGAGGTAATGGCTAATTGGGAAACTCGTAGTGGAGCAAAGGGCTTTTTGACTAAGTTCTTGGTTGGTAAGGCTAATCATTTTTGGGATAGTCTAGACTTCCAGGCATTCGAAGATATTCTGGCTCTTCTGATATATGGCTTGGTATTGTTTCCTAACTCTGAATCCTTTATTGATGTGAATGCGGTAAAAATATTCATCTCTGGTAATCATGTACCCACTCTCTTGGGTGACATTCTTCATCAGCTTTATGCATGTACTGCTCAGAAGCCGGGAACCTTGATGTTCTGTGCTCCATTGTTGGCGAGGTGGTTTATTTCTCACCTCCCCAAATCAGTTCTGAAGAACAAAGAAGGCATGGGATGGGCTTATAGGGTTATGTCTCTCTCTCTCACAATGACATTATTTGGACTATTAAGGGTATGGACGAGGTGGCCATTATTGATCGCTGTGGGGAATACCCCAATGTTCCACTGATAGGAACCAATGGAGGAATTACTTACAATCCATGCTTGGCCTTACGTCAATTTGGACGAGCCAGAAGGGAAGGACCTCATGAGCTGCTACTGCCTAGTATAATCTTTGATTTCCAAGGGGACAGTGACGAGAAACGCCGCAGATTCATAAGGGCTTGGGATAGAGTACACAGATCTGATCCACACGAGCTGGGGGCGAAGACTTCTCTACCAATGGAACCATATCTCTGATGGGTTCGCATACGTGCCCAAAAGCCGGGGATGCCCTAGAATCCGTCTTGCCTATTATTGTTGAAGTTACTGATGAGGAAGGGGTTCCTCCTACCATTCTCCACCCTTACATGCCTACTGACGTTGGGGCATTGAAGAGGTCATGGATGCAGCTAAGGGAAGAATGGGATACTTATAGATAAAAGTATCACGAACAAGAGCAGAAGATCTAGAAGTTGACAAGGCAGTTGGAGAACGAGCGGATCCTCAATGACTACGTCAGCACTAAAGGCAAACGTCCATGGGAGCACTGATGTCTTTTGATTATGTCCAGTTTTTATTTACTTTTCAGTATTTCCTTTCTTGTAACGCCTTAAGGGCATTTGTTGAACAATTGAATTTCAAGTTTATCTAATAAATGTGTGTTTCATGTTTGGTTTACGAATTTGGATCTCTCGATGTCTTTGAAATCATAGCATACGCATTTCATTCCATGCACCTTGTAACAGGTACCCTTACAGGTCTCTTATCTTCTTCGCTGTTTATTTCAGCATCATGTCTTCTGAACCATGAACTAAACAAGCAATCAAGGCTCTGCTGGCTCAAAACGCCCAGTTCCAAGAATTATTCATGAATTTGGCTAAGGGTTAGCAAGATCTGAAGGCCCTTATCTTGAAAGAGAAGAAGAAGAAGAAGAAGACGGTCCTATTTAACATGGGCCATAAGTTTGGAAACAGGCTACGAGGTGAAGTTGATTTGACCACCTCATCTGGAGGGAAAGATAGTCAAGAAGAAAGGAGGGCTCCTAGCCATGTGGTTTCAGACAACGAGACGGACTTCGACGAAGACCAGTATCCTCCGGCTGAGGATAGATACAAGCAACTGGAAGACCAATTGAGTGCGATGGAAGTACAGAAAGTTCCTGGTCTAGACTTTGGTGATTTAGGTCTGTCATCTGGGGTGGTGATTGCCCACAAGTTCAAAGCACCATCCTTTGCTAAATACGACGGAATTTCTTGCCCGAAACTGCACCTCGGGTCGTATGTAAGGAAGATTCAACTGTACACCACTGATAAGAACCTATGGATCCACTTCTTTCAAGACAGTCTCTCAGGGACTCAGCTTGAATGGTTTTACCAGCTGGAAGGAACTAGCATCCGTAATTGGGAAGATTTTGCCGCTGCTTTCTATAAGCAGTACCAATACAATGCCGACCTCGCTCCCACGCGTACCCAACTCCAGGGTATGTCAATGGGTGCTGGCGAAGGTTTCAAAGATTATGCTCAGAACTGGAGGGACCTCGCTGGAAGAGTGCAACCACCCTTGGCTGATAGGGAGCTAGTAGATATGTTTCTGGGCCCCTTGTATGGTCCATACTTTAACCATCTGATTGGAAGTTCTTCGTCCGGATTTACGGAGCTGATTATGACCGGGGAAAGGATTGAGGCTGGTATTAAGTCTGGTAAAATACATAAGGGTGCTTCATCAGACACCGAGAAGAAGCCTTTTAAGAAGGAGTCCAGTTCTGTTTACAGTTCGAAAAGCCAGAATAGACCTGAACGCCGCCAAGCTGTTAATGCGGTTGTTATTTCAAGACCTGCTAGTGCTCCTCATCACAACAACCAGCCAAAGGCCGAGAGACCGCGAAGGCAATTAACTCAGCTCAACATGACTTTATCCCAGATTCTGCCACAGTTATTGAAAACCAATCTAGTGATTCCAAGGGAGGCCCCAAGGAATCCCAATACAACATCATCGAAGTACAACCCTAATGCCCGTTGTGCTTTTCACTTTGATAGCCCAGGGCCTGATACAGATGATTGTTGGGTTTTGAAGAACAAAGTACATGACTTAATTGATGCGAAGGAGATTGAGTTTGAAGCACCTGAAAGACCTAATGTTGTGACTGCTCCCATGCCCAAGCATGGAGTAAATGTTGTAGATGAAGACTCGTTTGTGGTTTCCGTGAACGAAATTGTTACTCCTTTAATGACTGTAAAGAAGAACCTTTGCTAGCCGGTTTATTTCTGGGTTGTTATGAAGGTTGTCGTATGTGTTCTGTCCTACCTACCGGTTTCCATCTTTTGAAGTCAGGTGTCCAATGCCTGATGGATAATAAGGAAATTCTGTTTGAGAAGACTCTTGTTCCTTTGATCCCTACTGAAGAAGTTGTTATCATCACCATTTTCGATAATTCTTCCAAGGCTTCCTCGAGAAAGCCTGTTAGAATTACATCTGTTCCAAGAATTGCACCATTGATCATCACTTTTCCAGGGCCTATCCCCTATACATCTGATAAAGCTGTCCCTTGGCACTATGGGGCTGATGTTTATTATCACAGAGTTAAACAAGATTTGGATGCTGATACTGACGTCAGCAACATTGTTGGACCTTCCAAAGTCACCCGCAGCGGAAGACTTTTCTCCCCTGATATCTCTCCACCAACTGCCCGGAAACTTATTGTTATTACACCTGCCAGTGTACCTGCTACTATTCCTGTTCAAGTTCCCATTCTTACCCCTGTTACCGAATCATCCGACACTCGGGGCAAAGGGACCACTGATGAGCCTGCCCAAACGGAGGCACCAAAGAAAATTACTGTTGAAGCCTCTAGGCAAGAGATGGAAGAAATTCTGAAGATCATCAAAAAGAGTGACTACAATGTAGTTGAGCAGCTGGGGCAAACCCCGTCCAAAATCTCTATGTTGTCACTGTTGCTATGCTCAGAAGCCCATTCCAAGGCTTTGATTGCTTTCCTGAAGACTGCACACGTACCGCAAGAAACATCAGCTGATCAGTTTAAAGATTGCGTGGCTAGTCTGACTGCTGATAATGGGTTGGGTTTCTCTGACGCCGACTTAACTGCTAAAGGGAAGAATCACAATGATGCCCTGCATGTCTCCATTGAATGCAAGGGCACTACTCTTGCTCATGTATTGGTGGATACTGGTTCCTCATTGAACGTTTTGCCTAAGAAAGCTCTAGATCGGTTGAATTGTGAAGGGTTGGAGCTGAAACCAAGCAACATTGTTGTCAGGGCCTTTGATGGGTCTAAGAGGATGGTGCATGGAGAAGTGGATATTCCGATTAAGGTTAGTTCTCAGGTTTTTGCCTCTACATTCTATGTGATGGACATTCGGCCATCTTATTCATGTTTGTTGGGTCGTCCGTGGATCCACAAAGCTGGGGCAGTGACGTCTACACTCCACCAGAAACTAAAGTACCCGGTGAAAGGGAAAATTATGGCAGTGCAAGGAGAAGAGGAGTACATGGTGATCCACCTCAACTCTTTCCTATATGTAGAAATGGATGGGGAGTTCATTGAGACCCCGTTTCAACATTTTGAAGAGGTTCCCCAGACGCTGGCATCAACTGAGACTGTTGTTGAAGATCCTCCTTTGAAGATAGATTCCTTCAAGGATGCCCGGGCTGTTATTGAGAAAGGTGTGTGTGCAAATTGGGGCTAACTCCCTGATTTTGCACATAAGACTAACAAGTTTGGTTTGGGTTTCACTGCAGAAGCTCAAAAGGCTGTCCGTAATGCACGGATCGGAAGACCTCCCTTGTTCATCAGCAATTCAGGAGTGAATGCCATTGAAGACGACGTTGAAGAGTTTGAGTTCGACAGTTGGATCTACCCAACGACCGACGATGGACTAAGCAACTGGACAGCAAAGGACTTCATCCCAATTTCTTTTGTTACCCGGTAATGAGACTTTTGTTTTGAATTTGTAACAGACAATGTTTTAAACTCTATGGCCCGGTGTCTTACCCGGGGCACTGTGGCTTCATTTGTGAGGGCTTTATATGTGTCATTTTTATATATCATTAATAAAAGCATTGGACGTTTTCTTGCATTTCAAATTTTGCGCTCCTTGTTTTTCTTTTATTATACATTGCAAAACAGCTATTTTACACACACTCACATATACAGGTCTACATCCACTCTGGATCTCACTGGCAATGACTCTGCTATTGCCAATTATGACTTCGAAAGTCCGATCAAATTAGCCGAAGACGAAGGTGAAGATGATTGTGAAGTGCCTGGTGAACTTGCTAGACTGTTACTTCAAGAAGAGAGGGCTAAACAGCCGCATGAAGAGCCGGTGGAAATAGTAAATCTGGGTACAAAAGAGGTCAAGATCGGGGAAAACCTGGAGCTTAGTGTGAAGCAACGGTTAATTCAGATGTTGCGCGACTATATTGAGATCTTTGCCTGGTCTTATGAAGATATGTCTGGGTTGGATACCGATATAGTGGTTCACCGATTGCCTACCAAGGAAGACTGTCCTCCAGTTAAACAGAAAGTCCGCCGAATGCGTCCAGATATGTCTGAGAAAATCAAGGCTGAAGTTATAAAACAGTTTGATGCCGGTTTTCTAGCAGTTACTTCTTACCCTCAGTGGGTGGCCAACGTGGTTCCTGTGCCAAAGAAGGATGGTAAGGTTTGAATGTGTGTTGACTACAGGGATCTGAACAGGGCGAGCCCCAAGGATGATTTCCCTCTGCCTCATATCGACGTTCTAGTTGACAATACCGCACAACATAAGATCTTCTCCTTTATGGATGGTTTCTCTGGTTATAATCAGATTAAAATGGCTCCTGGAGACATGGAGAAGACAACTTTTGTTACTCAGTGGGGTACCTTTTTCTACAAGGTCATGCCTTTTGGATTGAAGAATGTTGGGGCAACGTAGCAGCGCGCCATGGTCACTTTGTTCCATGATATGATCCATCATGAGATTGAGGAATACGTCGATGATATGATTGTGAGATCCCAGACCGAGGAGGAACATCTGGACCATCTTCAGAAGTTATTTGACAGGTTGAAGTTGTACAAGCTGAGGTTAAACCCGAACAAGTGCACCTTCGGGGTGAGATCTGGTAAGCTGCTGGGTTTCGTTGTAAGTGACAAAGGTGTCCAAGTGGATCCTGCAAAGGTGAAGGCTATACAGGAAATGCCAGCTCCCAAAATAGAAAAAGAAGTCAGAGGCTTTCTGGGACGTTTGAACTATATTGCCCGATTCATCTCGCACCTGACTTCTACTTGTGAGCCAATCTTCAAACTACTGAAGAAAGATCAAGTAGTACGTTGGAACGATGAATTCCAGGCCGCTTTCAAAAGGATGAAAGAGTATCTCCAAGAGCCACCCATTCTGATGCCTCCAGTTGAAGGGAGTCCTTTGATCTTATACTTGACAGTACTCGACAACTCAATGGGGTGTGTGTTGGGTCAGCATGACGAGTCTGGCTGAAAAGAGCATGATATTTATTACCTTGGCAAAAAGTTTACCGACTGCGAGACCCGATACTCGTTGCTTGAGAAAACTTGTTGTGCTTTGGCATGGGCTGCTCGCCGTCTGAGACAGTATATGCTGACTCACACTACTCTATTGATATCAAAGATGGATCCAATCAAGTATATCTTTGAAAAGCCTGCCTTGTCCGGAAGAATAGCGAGATGGCAGATGATCTTGACTGAGTATGACATCCAATATACAACCCAAAAGGAAATTAAGGGAAGTGTGTTGGCAGACCATTTGGCACATCAGGCAGTGGATGATTACCAGTCTATGAACTTTGAATTCCCGGATGAGAATATCATGATAGTGACTGACTGTGAGACACCTGGACCGGATGAAGGGCCTGAGGAAGGATCCCGATGGTCTATGTACTTTGATGGAGCTTCGAACGCTTTAGGCAATGGCATTGGCGCCGTGATCATATCTCCTAAAGGCTCTCATACTCCGTTCACCGCACAACTATGTTTCAACTGCACCAATAATATGGCGGAGTATGAAGCATGCATCATGGGTCTTCGAGCAGCAATTGACCTAAGGATTAAGTTTCTAAGTGTCTTCGGAGATTCCGCCCTCGTGATCAGTCAGATCAAAGGCGAGTGGGATACGAAACACCCAAATCTTATTCCTTACAAGGAGTATGTGTTGACGTTGCTTCCCCATTTCGAGGAGATAACCTTTGAACACTTCCCAAGAGAGGAGAATCAGTTGGCGGATGCGCTGGCTACAATGTCTTCTATGTTCAAAGTCAATTGGGACAACGAAGCTCCCCGGATTATCATTGAAATATTGGACGAACCTGCACATTGTTGTGATATTGAGACTGAAGAGGTAGCAGATAAACCCTGGTTTCATGAGGTGAAAAGATAGCTTGAGGCTCAGGAATACCCCGAGGGTGCATCTGTTAATGATAAAAAATTTCTGAGGAGGTTCGCGGCAAAATTCTTCATCAGTAATGGCATTCTTTACAAGCGTAACCATGATTCGACTGTACTGCGATGTGTGGATAAGAACGAGGTAGACAGAATCATGATAGAAATACATGAAGGTACTTTTGGAACTCATTCCAGTGGACACACCATGGCAAAGAAAATCCTACAGGAAGGATATTTTTGGTCCACAATGGAAGCCGACTGTTATCAGCATTCTCGGACATGTCACAAGTGCCAAGTTTATGCTGATAAGGTGCATATACATCCAGTACCTCTGAACGTCTTGACAGCTCCGTGGCCTTTTGCAATGTGGGGCATTGATATGATCGGCGAGATCAGACCTACAGCGTCCAACGGGCATCGTTTCATCCTGGTAGCTATCGATTACTTTACGAAGTGGGTTGAAGCAGCTTCCTTTGCTACTGTAACCAAGAACATCCTGGCACGGTTCGTTCGACACAATCTGATCTGTCGATACGATGTACCATAGAGGATCATTACGGACAATGGTACAAATCTTAATAACAAGATGATCACTGAACTCTGCAAGCAATTCAAGATAAAGCATCACAACTCTTCTCCCTACCGGCCGAAGATGAATGGGGTTGTTGAAGCAGCTAATAAGAACATTAAGAAGATTGTGCAGAAGATGACGGTGACATACAAAGACTGGCACGAGATGTTACCATTTGCTCTTCATGGGTACCGTACCTCAGCGCAGACGTCAACAGGGGCAACCCCTTATTCCTTGGTATATGGCATGGAGGCAGTCTTGCCCATTGAAGTTCAGATACCCTCTCTTCGGATCATGAAGGATGCAGGTTTGAGCGAAGATGACTGGATTCAGACCCGACTTGATCAGCTGAACCTAATCTACAAAAAGAGACTTACTGCTATTTGTCATGGTCAGACGTATCAAAAATAGATGATCAAGGCATTTAACAAGAAATTAAGACGACAAGAGTATCAAGTTGGGGACTTGGTTATCAAGCGCATTATCCTACCTCAAGGTGATCCCAGGGGTAAATGGACCCCTACTTACGAAGGGCCATTTGTGGTTAAGAACATTTTCTCAAGAGGAGCTATGATTCTAACCACCATGGATGGTGACGACCTTCCTCACCCCGTCAATGCAGACATAGTGAAAAAATACTACGCATAATCAAAGACCCGCTAGGTTGACTGGCCTAGGCAAAAATAAGGGCTTCCCGGCGAACCAAAAGGGTTCGGGCAAAAATAAGGGTTGAAAATGAAAAAATATGTACACCCGGCAAGTCGAAAACCTGAAAAGGTGGGTTGGGCAAAAAAGGGTATCCTGGTGGACTGAAAACCCGAAAGGGGAGTCCAGGCAAAAGTTAGGGATTAAAGCGTAACACTATGCCTCATTGGATCACCTTGCATCCAGACTTCGGTATCGACTAGCAAGCTCGGACGGTGCTAATCAATATGATCTACCTTCAACCAATAGCAATGTGATGAGATGCTCTAGGACATAAAAGCAATAGCAGAGTTGGAACCCAGTGGGATTATTCACATAGCTGTTTTGTTTTCTTTTCACAAATTGTATAAATTCTATTTGTTCGGCAACATTCTCCTACGAGGACGTCAGCCTCTTGTACAAAAACGCCTATTTACAGGCCAAACTTCAAAATCAATACAATTCATTTTCAAAGAAATTTCAAGCTGTTTCTCCTTTATCCGTTTTGTTTTGCAAAGAACGTCCAATGTTCATTTTTGATATATGCACTTGGCATTAATTGCCGTTCATAAAAATTTGCATGCGAAACAAAAGATGATTACTGGTAATATCAGAAATAGGGGCAAATAAGAATTGTCCAAGCTTTATAGTTGCTCTGTCCACCAGGTACAAAGGTAGATTCAGCTAAAGAATAGGGCTGGGATACTTTCACTCCCCGTGGAGTAAGACAGTAATGATAGCTCTCCCCAGTTGAGACTTGCAACGGTAAATGAATCGGTAATATTCTCCCTGTGATACGGTGGGAGAACTGACTTGAGGTTTTGCGTTTGTTTTCGCAAATGTTTCGGTTAAGCAAGAGTCGCCACCGACTTTTTATTTTATCCTAAGGAAAGGTTAAAAAAGCACAACAAAAACCTTTGAGATGTTTTCTTGGGTTCGGGGAGTAGATTATAGAAAGGGAAGGTATTAGCACCCTTTCTATCCATGGTTATCCATGGGCTCTTAGTTACTTGCTTAGATCAACTTGCCTTGATTTTCAATTGTTTGAAATGGTGCTTTCAATTGTTTGAAATGGTGCTTTGTGTGTGGGTTTTGAAAATATTTTGAAAAGAGGCCAATGTGGTGGCAACCTTTGTAGTGATCCATGTTTGAATGTATACAAAGGTGTATGTCTTTTGAAAAGTTTTCAATGTTCTTGAAAGTTTGTTTTGAAAATGTGTTTGTGAGGTGTGGTTTTGAAGATAGGCAAGTGTTTTTGCAAGTTTGATTCAAGTAACTAAGAGTTTGTCTACTCCTAAATTTCTCAAAGATCTTTGCTATGTTTTAACCCTTTTAACAATTTTGTTCCACCATTGTATTTGGTGGACAATCTTGTGTTAGGATGTGAACGGGACGGGTGCGGGTCATCGTTTAGACCATGATTGCAATGGTGCCAAGTATCTTTGGGCAATTTTTCCTTTAAGGGACTTGATCATTTTTTAGGCAACTTTCGAAAGCGTCATCGAGGGACTATGATCATTTGATTGTTTTGTTTTTGCCAAAGATACCCAACATGCAATATGGCCCATTATTTGAAGGCAACAAGTGGAATACCCTAGGGGTGCAAGTGTGATTTGTGTATTGATTTCATGCATTTGTCTTGTATTAGTTTAAACTATTTTTGGTTAATTTCGCATACAAAACCCTAATTCTAACATGGCATAATTAGAAAGCTTTTAAATACGGGAAATAAAAGGTCCTAAGTTATTACAACACAATATATGGGATGAGGGGTACAAATGTTCAAATGGGGATATTTTAGCAAGAAATTAAACCTAAACTATTACATCCAAATTGAATTATACAAATTATTTAATATACAACAATTAAATAAAAATATAATAAATATGCAAGATGCAAAAATGTTTTGTATATGTATGAAAAAAATATTTTTATGTGTCAAATAAACAAAAATAAATTAAATTAATTTTTTGTATTTTTATGCATTTAGGTCAAAACCCTAATTTTATAAATAAAAGGTATTTATTATTTAATATATGTAAATATTTATTAATTATGTACAAAAAATAAATAAAAGAAGGTATATTGTAAAAAAGTGATTTTTTTAAGTCAAATATTAATAAAAAATGAAAATGTATTATTTTTATGTTTTTAACCTAAATATACTAATAAATATATAAGTATTTATATTATTTATTAAATATATATTAAATATGTACAAAATAAATTATTTAATATTTACAAAAAAAGTATATTTGTTAAGAAAATATTTTCAAAAGATAAAATAAAATAAAATCAGAAAATAAAGTGTATTTGCATTATTTTAAGTATTTTAAGTAAAAAGTATATTTTTGTTTATTTATGTGTACAAACTTGAATAAAACAAATAAAATTCAAATAAAATGCAAAAAGGTTAAAAAAATGTTTTTTAATATTTTTATATTTTTGGCAAAAAATAATAAATCAGAAACAAAAAGAAAAAGTAAAAAAATAATAAAAATAAACACAATGGGCCAAGGGGGTGTATGTGTGAATATGTGGTGCAAAAAGGAAAATATCTCAGGCCCAGCCCAAGGATGGTTGTCTTCAACCTCCAGCACCTTCAAACACAAAAATGCGCGCGTTTTGCCTTGTCCCTGCTATCTCCTGATTCTTTGAGTTTTAACAAAAACTTATAACATCAAAAATGTAGAGCATTAAACCACGAATTCATACATATGAAGAACTTGATCTAACTCTCAGAAATGAGAGAGAATTTCTTCTCCCCCAATTCCTGACCTAACTTTTTCCTAATGTTCAGATTCAAAATACTCTTAGCACACATAATATAAATGAAAAGTAACTATATGAATGGCTTCAGGGCTATGATTAGAACATGTTTTCTTCACAAACTTAAACCTAACTATGCCTGGATAGAGAGATAGAAGTTCAAAAACTTACCTGTTCAGCTTGAATCGTGTATGACAATGGAGGTAATTTCAAGGAAAAGTGAAGATTGGTACAACTTGCTTGAGGTTCAGGGATGCTATTCCAATGCTTGGTATGTTTTGAATCTTGTTGAATCACTCCATGGAAGTCAACCTGCACAGATGAAAAATGAAAATGGCACACTTGGCAATGACTGTTACAGTTCCAGTTCAATGCTTGGAATAACTTCAATGGGTGATGGAGAGTGTGTTTGAAGAGGTTTCAGCTAAAACGCACGATAGGAATGGATTGGCCAAGTCAATCTGCAATAGGGACTCTGTTTTGCATAAAAATGGTGTTTCTGTGGATGAGGGAATATTAGGGATGGTTTGGTCGTGTTTCAGGGTAGTTAGGGAGTCTCAAATGTGTGCACAAAGTTTTCTTGAGTTGGTTCTTGCAGGAAGTTGTGTTATGATACAAAATGCAAGTTTTCTTCTTATCTAAGCAAGCAAAATGCAAGTTGGATTATAGGCTCTTACAGGCCCCTCAAGTATGCTGCATATTTGGTTCTTGATCAGTGTGATATCTCCATAATCTTGTGCCCAAAATATCTGGCTTGTACCACTTTGATTTGTGTTTTGACATAAAGTGCACCTTTTCAAAAATGGCTAAAATGCTTTTTCCAATTAAGGCTTAATTCTTCATGTAATGTCCAAATGCACAAAATAATGCTAACACACAATGGATTGGCATTTAATTATTGAGTGCAAATGGGATTAGAGGCCTGTAACTAGCTTATGCATGCTGATTTGAAAAATTGCACAAGTTATGAACATGTAAATTGGCCATGAACAAAGTGAGTTTTTCCCATATTGCTAAATTCGATTCTCCCTAACCATAAGGTTGTTTGATGAGTTCTTGGACATTTTGGAAAGCTTGGAATGTGTACTAAAATCCATCTTTGTAATGCAAATTTAAATTCCAAGTGGAAGCATGTGAAAAGTGGCCATGAAATTAGGCAAAAATCCTGCCTAAAATAGGTCAAAATTTCTCTAAGTTAAGAATGGTTTTGCACCCGTAATCCAAAAATCATAACTTGAGCTACAAGCTTCTTTTGAGGAAACTTTGTGAATCAAAGTTGTATATTTTGCAATGGACTACAACTTTCATGTTTTTACTTTTGCTTGAATCCACATGCATCTTGATGAGAAAGTGGGACAAAGTTATGAAAAAATTAGGATTTTTCATAACTTAGAAAAATTCTAAGTTATGAAAATTCTTCATTTCAAACCCTAATTTGTGATTTTTGATTTCTTGATGAACAAGTTTCATAATTTGGCATGTTTTGATGAAAAATGAATCTTGACACTTGATTTGGCCAAAAAGTCAAAGTTTGACTTTTCAGTATACAGTCAAAAATTGATCAATTGACTGGAGAATTCATCGGTCAATCTTGTGCATTTGGGATCTTTTGAATTTGTTGAACATGTAAAGACAATTCCATGGGGTCCTTGAGTCCATATATGAGCTTGGTTTGCCATTGGTTAGGTCAAACAGTCAAAAATTGCCTTTGTGCAGTCAAAACCCTAAAAATGACCATTTTGCCCTTTTGGTGATCTGATCAAATTTCTTGTGGAATTGTGATCCAAACTTGACCAAATGGTTTGTATGAGTTCATAATGTTGTTGTGTGTCAAAAATCATGATGTTTGACTGTCAATTGACCACAGTTGACTTTTTCCCCAATACAGCTGATTTCTAGGTCAACTGTCCAATTGACTGGGCAAAGTTTGGAATCAAGGATTGAAACTTGGTATGGTTAAGCTTGAGGGTCCAACATGAAGTATGAAAGTCACCTTAGGCATTTTAGGTCAAAACATCTTTGTGCAAACACAAACCCTAATTTGGGTCAACAGTGCAAGGAATAGTCTTGAGCAGAGGAAACCCTAACTTGATCTTGAGCTCCAAGGGTCTTGTGGTGAGAAAATGTTGAGGAAATGGGAGGGCAAATTTTGGGGTACAACACTCCCCCAAGAAGAGTTTATCTACCATCAACACTAAGAAGGCTTAATATCCCCGACAATCTGAATATTCCCCAACAGAGTATAAGAATATTCCCCGGCAGAATACAAGATACCCCCAGTGGAGTTAAAATTTTCCCAACGCAGTCTGAAAAAGCTTCCCCAGTGGAGTTGAAGAATCATCCCCAGTAGACTCTGGAAGTTCGTCCCCGGCAGAGTATAAAAATGAATATCCCCAGCTGAGTTCAAAGGAAGGCTCTCCCCAGCAAAGCTCAAAGGATTACCCCCATAAGAGTCTCAAAGGTTATCCCCAGTGAAGTCTCAACTGAAAGATCATCCCCAGCGGAGTTCTTTCCTTTCACAAACAGGAATTCAATCCCCAACAGGATTCAGTATCATCAGCAACGGTAATTCATCCCCAACGAAATTTATCGGTGGAATCCTCAGCAGAAGATCTCTTCCCCACAGAGTAATCTCCTCATCATTTTATTCCCCAACGGAGTTATTCTCTCCTGCAGGTTTTTTCTTGCAATCATCTTCGTTCCCTGTCTCCAGCAGAAACGAAGAATCCAACTCTATTCTCCAGCAGCTATCCGGGATTTATTTCCCCAGCTAAAACATTACATTTCCATACATCATGATACATGCATATACGCATCATACAACACAATCTCATTTATTTTGAGAACATCATTGCTTAATCTATATCATGCATTGCATATGAATGGCCTTTACCTTTCAGAAAGGAGGCAGTTAAGTTCTCAGCCATGTCGAAGACCTGACCGGTTCTTAAATCACAACTGAATTATCCTCAGTTGAATTTCAGATAAGTTTCTCAATCTCGACAATTTTCCTCCGTCATAGTGTGGACGAGTTCTACAATCTCAACGGTATACTCCGTTGAAGCCCAGGCAGTTCCTAGATCTTGATGAAGATGTTTCCCTCAGTCAAAGACCCGACCGGTTCTTAAATCACAACTGAATTATCCTCGGTTGAATTTCAGATAAGGTTCTCAATCTCGAAAATTTTCCTCTGTCATAGTGTGGACGAGTTCTACAATCTCAACGGTATACTCCGTTGAAGACCAGACAGTTCCTAGATCTTGATAAAGATGTTTCCCTCAGTCGAAGACCTGACCGGTTCTTAAATCACAACTGAATTATCCTCGGTTGAATTTAAGATAAGGTTCTCAATCTCGACGATTTTCCTCCGTCATAGTGTGGACGAGTTCTACAATCTCAACAGTATACTCCGTTGAAGACCAGAAAGTTCCTAGATCTTGATAAAGATGTTTCCCTCAGTCGAAGACCTGACCGGTTCTTAAATCTCAACTGAATTATCCTCGGTTGAATTTCAGATAAGGTTCTCAATCTCGACGATTTTCCTCCGTCATAGTATGGACGAGTTCTACAATCTCAACAGTATACTCCGTTGAAGACCAGACAGTTCCTAGATCTTGTTAAAGATGTTTCCCTCAGTCGAAGACCTGACCGGTTCTTAAATCACAATTGAATTATCCTCGGTTGAATTTCAGATAAGGTTCTCAATCTCGACAATTTTCCTCCGTCATAGTGTGGACGAGTTCTACAATCTCAACAGTATACTCCGTTGAAGACCAGACAGTTCCTAGATCTTGATAAAGATGTTTCCCTCAGTCGAAGACCTGACCGGTTCTTAAATCTCAACTGAATTATCCTCGGTTAAATTTCAGATAAGGTTCTCAATCTCGACGATTTTCCTCCGTCATAGTATGGACGAGTTCTACAATCTCAACGGTATACTCCGTTAAAGACCAGACAGTTCCTAGATCTTGATGAAGATGTTTCCCTCAGTCGAAGACCTAACCGGTTCTTAAATCTCAACTGAATTATCCTCGGTTTAATTTCAGATAAGGTTCTCAATCTCGACAATTTTCCTCCGTCATAGTGTGGACGAGTTCTACAATCTCAACGGTATACTTCGTTGAAGACCAGACAGTTCCTAGATCTTGATGAAGATGTTTCCCTCAATCGAAGACCTGACCGATTCTTAAAACTCACCTGAATTATCCTCGGTTGAATTTCAGATAATGTTCTCAATCTCGGAAATTTTCCTCCGTCATAGTGTGGACGAGTTCTACAATCTCAACAGTATACTCTGTTGAAGACCAGATAGTTCCTAGATCTTGATGAAGATGTTTCCCTCAGTCGAAGACCTGACCGATTCTTAAATCTCACCTAAATTATCCTCGGTTGAATTTCAGATAAGGTTCTGAATCTCGGCAATTTTCCTCCGTCAAAGTGTGGACGAGTTCTACAATCTCAACAGTATACTCTGTTGAAGACCAGACAGTTCCTAGATCTTGATGAAGATGTTTCCCCCCAGTTGAATTATGGACAGGTTCTTAAGACTCAGCCGAGGCATTCTCTTAGTTGAAGTACATGCAAGTTCCTAAATCTCAACAAAAAAAAAACCAGGCTTCCCCAACGGAATCTTCTACAACAAAAAATATGCAATTTCTCGCTAAGGAATATCTTATGCGATCGACGCTTCTCCAAATGGCATATGTAAGCCCATTCCCGACATCACAAGGCTGATACCACTTCATACGAGTGCAAATTTCTGGGCACTCTAGTGTTCAATCATCTTCCACCTTCGGATCAAGAAAGGCACGAAAGCAAATCTACATCCTCAGGTTTAAGAAGATTGAAAAAGGGCAGCTGTTGTACCCCAAAATTTTCCCTCTCATATTTCTCAAGACATTGCAAGAAAAGTCTCCAAGTGTCTCAAGATTGCTCAAGAGTTGGACAGTCAAGCTATCTCCTAAGGCAGTCAACCCCAAATTAGGGTTTTGTGTTGCATCAATATCTTTGAGTCCAAATGACCTCAAGTGCTCCCCAATTTCCTAATATGTTATCAAGGTCATCCATGTCAAATTTCAAGCCTTGTAGAGGAAGTTTGCTCAGTCAATTGCTCAAAGGGTCCAAAAATCGACTGTGCTAGGGCAAAAGTCAACTGTGACCTACAAACAGTCAAACCTCAAGATTTTTTGTCAACATTCTCATTTTTAAGGATATTTCATCATTTTATCAAGGTTTGATCATTATTCATCAAGGATTTCTCAAAATTCATCAAGACTCAAAAGTTGCTAAATTAGGGTTTTGTAGGAAAAGTCAACTCAACTTTGACCAAGCATACCTTTCTCATACTTTATGAGAAATGCACCATCCAAAGCTCATTTTGAAGAGGATTAAATTTCCTACAATCCATCTTCATACCCAAAGATCAAGAAATGCACTCACAAGAAGTTACATATTTGGACATTATAGGTCATTTATGAAAGTCAACAAAAACACTTTTTTTGCCAAAGCTTATAACTTGATCATGGAATATCAAAATGAGATGAGATCAAAAGGGTTGGTTATAGGACATCTCAATCTTTCTAAAAAGTCCAAGAACACCTCCAAAAGTTCAAAATTGAAGAAGTTATGCATTGTTGAAGTTGGGCATTTTTGCAAAATTTCCAAAAGTCAACTATCCCCAAAACTTCAAATTTTGTCAAATGGGCCCATTCTTTTCCACTTGAGTTGAACTTGCCACATTGCACACGTGTCCTAGCTTCAGCCTTGAGATCATATTTCTTTTTTATTATTTTTATTTGATTTTTTATTGAATTATTTCATTTTTAATTAAATTAAATCAAATAAAATCCAAATATTGATTACTTGAGATCTTTTTGGCTATTTCAGGTTGAGATCATCATCATTAAGAGCATCAAATTCGTATCACACAAGATCATGTGCAAAAAGATAGATTTTTGACAAATTTGGCAAGTTTTCAAAAGTGAATCAAATCAAATATGGGTGCATTGATTTAGAGAGATTGGATTCATGATTCTTGACCTAATGCATTCCATGATACATATAGAAGCTTAAGACACGAAAACAAGGGTTAGAGGCTGCAAGAACAAGCAAAGAAAAACTTGAAAAGTGGTGAAAAAGCTTGAATTCGAATTCATACTTAGAGGCAATCTCAGAAGCCAAGAAGCATCCCAATCGATTCCTGGGTAATCACATAATCCTCCTGGATCCAAAGCACGCATTCTCAAGCCTTCTAGAGCTCTGTAAGTATCACGATGCTAAGCTTTGTTCTTGAATTCATAAATCATTATTCTTGCATCTTTTGTACAAATTAATTGCATATTCATAATCCTTATAGCATTTATGAACTTTTGGCAATATCCAATTTGGTTTATATGGACTGTAACCTCAAACTGCCATGGCTAGGGTTACGTTTTGTGTTTTAGGGATTTTTGTTTCAGGTGAAATTGATTCCTATAAAAGGCATGGTTGCACTCAAGAGAGGGAGACGAACCTAACCATGTCTTAGAAGGTCGTTTTTATGGTCTGGAAGTGATTTTTGGATCGAGGTACGCATTTAGTTGCGGATCCAAATCCGCAGGAAATATTACAGTGGCTGGAGGTAGGGGACGATGTCGTGTTGCCTCCCCAGTGGCCAATTCAAACCATGGCGCGCTTAATTTTGTTGTGATGGCATATTAATTCGTTTTCTCTTATTATTATTATTTTGTATATAATTAACAAATGAAGCACAACAACCAAGTGGTAAGCGTGTTTGCCAATGACCAACAGGACCTGGGTTCGAATCCCAGGTCCCCTCAATGTCTCAATATATTTTTTCTTAAGATAATCACATGCAGATCCAGGCTTGTAGCATACCGTACGCCTTCATATGTCCAACAACCAGATGGCCAAAGGCCAGATCTGGTGATCCAAGTTGATGGTCCACCATGGAGTCAAGTCAGCATGCGCGCTGGGAATCTCAGAAGTCAAACAAGGCCAGCGCCTAGTGGGCCTCAGATTGCTTCTCAAACCACCCTTTTCAGGCCCAAACCCCCTATCTCTCTCTATTTCATTTATTTTGTTTTAATTGTTTTATTATATTTTATTTAATTAACTAACAAATCAAATTTTTTTTCTTTATAAAATTAAAACCACAAAAAAATATTTTCTTTATCAAATTAAACTTTAGTATTTTATTTTTTATTAATAAATCTATTAATTAATTTAGGCCATTAATTAGAAATAACTTCAATATATTTTTGTAAATAATTAAAACTAATTAGACTTAATTAGGTTTTTACTAACATTGATTAATTTTATTTTCTTTCTTTAAGTACCAAAAATCCAAAAAAAATTTATTTTAATTAATTAATAATTTATTTATTAATTTAATAATTAATTTAGGATAGTTTCTTTCTTAAAATAAAAACAACAAAAAAAATCGTTTCTTTAATAACAAAGGGTCAAAACCTTAGAACTTTGCGCTCGATTTAATTTCCCGCACGCGATCTATTTATTCAATATTGTACTTGTTCTCGGAATGTAATAGATAATTAGGACCATTTAATTATTTTTATCGCTTCATTTATTTTTCCGCATTTAAATTTCAAAGGGTTGCTTTTGGCGATGTATATACCCGACGCCTTGTAATTTAATTTCCGTAATTTATTTTCCACAAAATATAACTGTTAGATGTTTGATAATAGGGATGCATGACAAGATTGAACGTTTTAACCTAAAATCAACTTAGATCACCACTAACATGTACAAAGATAAAATAAACTGAAACCGACACACTCGCACATGCGCACTCTTAGGGTACACCCCACTTGGTTGCCTTCGTACGCGGTCATTGAGTATAGGTAGTTTTAGAGGTCACCCTCTTGTCCAAAGATCATAGTCGCCTCGAAACGGTTGCCTCGGATATTGTTTCCTCAAAACAAATGATCTAAGACATTAATTTACCGCTAAAGCGTTCTAACATTGCTTTGGTGACTGTAAGTCCCTAAATTCGAATTGACCCTTAAAACTCCAACGACTGTGCTACCTACTAATCAATGGTAGGATAGCATTGTCTAAAGGAAAATAGCATAGAACGATTCCTTTTTTGAGTAGGTAGATGGTTCTTAAGTACTTGCTCTTTCAAAAAACAAAAACTCTTCACACTTACACTTTTCGAACAAAGTTTTCAAAAAACACTTCATACGCTCTTGAGGACAGAAGTAAGAGTTAAATCGAAGTTTTCAAACAAAAACTTTTTTCAAACCCACAAGCACAAAGAAAAATCAATTTTGAAAACATTTGAGCAAGTACCTAAGAGCCCGTGGATAACCACAGATAGAAAGGGTGCTAACACCTTCCCTTTCTATAATCTACCCCCCGAACCCGAGAAATATCTCGAAAAAGGAATTTTTCAGTTCTTTCCCACCGTATCACAGTGTGCATTTGAAGATTGGGTGTATCCTACTACAACGAAACTCAACAATTGGAAAGCGAAGGACTTTGTTCCCATATCCTTCATTGAGGAGTAATAGTTTGTTTATTGATTTCTTTTAATTCAAGAGTATTTTGTCTGTAATATTTAACAATGACTTTTAAGCCATATGCATGGCCCGGGGCACTTTGGTCCATTTGTCAAGGGTTTATTTATGTTCATGTTATCATATGATCATTCAATACAAACCATTGGACTCTTTTGCATTTAAATCTTTGTGCTCATTGTCTTTCTTTTTCTTCAAATACATTTTTCAAAATAGCCATGTATCTTACATGTACACACACACACACACACTCTTGCAGGTCCTCATCCACTCTGGATCTCATTGCCAATGACTCTACTATTGCCGACTATGATTTCGAATGTCCAATTAACCAATCCAAAGACGAAGGCGAGGAAGATTGTGAAATACCGAGAGAACTAGCCAGACTTCTATTACAAGATGAAAAAGCTATTCAGCCGCACGAAGAGTCAGTTGAAGTCACTAATCTGGGTACCGAGACAAACAAGAGAGAGGTTAAGGTCGGTGCTAACTTAGAAGACAGTGTCAAGAGCATGTTGGTTCAAATGTTGCATGACTATGTGGAAGTGTTTGCTTGGTCGTATGAAGATATGTCAGGGTTGGATACCGACATCGTAGTTCATCGTCTGCCATCAAAAGAAGACTGTACTCCTATCAAACAAAAAGTTCGTCACATGAGGCCTGACATTTTTGAGAAGATAAAAGCTGAAGTGATGAAACAATTTGATGCAGGATTCTTAGATGTGACATCTTATCCCCAATGGGTTACAAATGTGGTGCTAGTACCGAAGAAAGACGGAAAAGTTCGCATGTGCATAGACTATAGGGATCTGAATAGGGCAAGCCCCAAGGATGATTTCCCTCTACCACACATTGACGTCTTGGTCGATAATAAGGCTCATCATAAAGTTTTCTCTTTCATGGAAGGTTTCTCAGGCTATAATCAAATTAGGATGGCTCCCAAAGACATGGAGAAGACCACTTTCGTTATGCAATGGGGCACCTTTTGCTACAAGGTCATGCCGTTCGGATTGAAGAATGTAGGGGCAACATATCAAAGGGCTATGGTAGCTTTGTTTCATGATATGATTTATCAGTAAATAGAGGTATATGTGGATGATATGATTTCCAGATCACAAACTAAGGAGGAACATCTCGATCACCTATACAAGCTATTCGAAAGATTGAAAAAGTATAAGTTGAGATTAAACCCTAAAAAATGCACATTCAGAGTACGATCAGGAAAGCTTCTAGGTTTTGTTGTCAGCAGTAAAGGCATTGAAGTTGATCATGCCAAGGTAAAGGCCATCCAAGAAATGTCAGTCCCCCACTCTGAAAAATAAGTTAGAGTATTCTTGGGTCGTCTCAATTACATCGCCCGCTTCATATCTCACTTGACTGCTACTTATGAGCCAATCTTCAAACTCTTGAAGAAAGATCAGGTAGTCAGATGGAATGATGAATGCCAAGTTGCCTTCGACAAAATCAAAGAATATCTGCAAGAACCTCCTATTCTCATGCCTCCAGTTGAAGTAAGACCCTTAATCATGTACTTGACAGAGCTAGAGAACTCCATGGGGTGTGTTTTGGGCCAACATGATGAGTCTGGCTGAAAAGAGCATGCTATTTACTACCTGAGCAAAAAGTTTACCGACTGTGAAACCAGATATTCACTACTTTAGAAAACTTGTTACGCTCTGGCATGGGATGCTCGCCGGCTAAGATAGTATATGTTGACTTATACCACTTTGTTGATTTCAAAGATGGACCTAATAAGGTACATCTTCGAGAAACCTTCTCTTTCTGGACGAATATCTAGGTGGCAAATGATCTTGACTGAGTATGACATTCAATACACGACACAAAAGTCCATCAAAGGAAGTGTACTAGCAAATCATTTGGCCCACCAAGCTGTTGATGATTACCAATCTATGAACTTTGACTTCCCTGATGAGAGTATTATGCTAGTAACCGACTATGCGAAACCTGGATTGTATGACGAACCTGAGCATGGATCCCGATGGACTATGGTATTCCATGGGGCTTCCAACATCTTGGGTAACGGAATTGGTGTTGTGATCATCTCCTCTGAAGGTTGCCACACTCCTTTCACTTCCAGACTATGCTTCGATTGCACGAACAACATGGCTGGGTACGAAGCGTGTATTTTAGGTATAAAGGCTGCTATTGATTTGAGGATCAACCACTTTATTGTGTTTGGGGATTCTGCTCTAGTGATTAGGAAAGTAAAAGGAGATTGGGATACTAAGAACCATAATCTCATCCCATACAAGGAACTTGTTCTATCTCTGATTCCTTACTTCGAAGAGATCACCTTTGAACACTTCCCTAGGGAAGAAAATCAGTTGGCTGACGCCTTGGTAACCATGTCTTCTATCTTCAAGGTCTGATGGGACAATGAAGCTCCTATGATTATAATTGAGAGATTCGACGAACCTGCACACTACTATGAGCTTGACACTGATACAGAAAAGCCATGGTACCATGAGGTGAAGAGATACCTTGAAGCACAAGATTATCCCGAAGGAGCATCCATCAATGACATAAAGTTCTTATGAATATTTTCAGCCAGATTCTTCCTAAGTAACGGAATATTATACAAATGCAACCATGATTCTACTCTACTCTGATGTGTTGACAAGAAGGAGGCAGAGGAAATTATGGAATACATGCATAATGGTCTCTTTGGCACTCACTCTAGTGGACATTCCATGGCCAAGAAGATCCTGAAAGCTGGTTACTATTGGTCAACGATGGAGACTGATTGCCATCAACATTCAAGAACTTGTCACAAATGCCAAATCTATGCTGACAAGGTCCATGTGCCTCATGTCCCTCTGAACATCATGACCGCTCCGTGGCCATTTGCAATGCGGGGCATTGACATGATTGGAGAGATTAAGCCCACCGCTTCCAACAGACATCGCTTCATTCTAGTTGCTATTGATTATTTCACCAAATGGGTCGAAGCCGCCTATTTTTCCTCAGTCACAAAGAACGTGGTAGCCAGATTCATCAAACATAGCCTCATCTTCCATTATGGTATCCCCGAAAGTATCATCATCGACAATGGGACTAACCTCAACAATGCTATGATTACCGAAATTTGCACTCAGTTCAAAATCAAGCATCACAACTCTTCTCCTTATAGACCTAAAATGAATGGCGCAATCGAATCAGCCAACAAAAAAATTAATAAGATTATGCAGAAGATGGTAGTAACCTATAAGGACTGGCATGAGATGTTACCGTTTTCTCTTCACGGCTACCGCACTTCAGCTAGAACATCAACTGGGGAAACTCCATTTTCTTTGGTCTATGGCATGGAAGATGTTTTGCTAGTGGAAGTTTAGATTCCCTCACTAAGGATTATGAATGAAGCAGGCATAGGCGAAGACGAGTGGATTCAGACAAGATTGGATCAGTTGAACTTGATCGATGAAAAACGATTGGCTACTGTTTTTCACGGTCAAATGTACCAAAAATGCATGATCAAGGCTTTCAACAAAAAGATCAAGCCTCGAGTATATCAAGCTGGTGACTTGGTGATAAAGCACATCATTCTGCCATAAGGAAACCCCATAGGCAAATGGACTCCTACCTACTAAGGTTCATTTGTTGTCAAGAGAGTTTTCTCTAGCGGTGCCATGACGTTGACTACCATGGATGGTGAAGACTTCTCACATCTTGTGAACATGGACATAGTTAAAAAATACTACGCATAAAGGACCCGCTAGGTTGACACACCTAGGCAAAATAAGGGCATCCTGGAAAACCAAAAGGTTTGGGCAAAAATTAGGGATATATGCAAAAGATTGTACACCCAGCAAGTTGAAAACCTGAAAGGGCGACTTGGGCAAAAATGGGTATCCTGGTGGGCTGAAAACCCGAAAGGGCGGTCCAGGCAAAAGTTAAGGATTGAAAGCGTATGATTATGTCCCGTGGAATCACCACAATTGACTTTATCACCAAGGTCCGAGTTTAAATGGTCCAAGATCAATCCAATCAACTTCTGCCAACGACAAGGGGGATTCAAAGACATTGGGGCAATAGTAGAGTTGGAATGCAATGAGATCATTTCCACACGGCTATTTGTTTTTTGTTTTCAATTTTTGTTTTTCCTTTCGACGATTTCCTCTTACTAGGATCTCCGTCTCTGCGTACAAAAACGCCTATTCATGGGCAAAATATCAATACAAATATACTTTGAATTGCAAACTTTTTGTTTTTGTTTTGAGTGCAAAGTTGTCCAATGACTAAAGTTGAACGAACATATGCATATAAACATAATTAAAACTAGTTGGCACATTGTGTTTTGCTAAGAAGCAGCAAGCATATCTTTAATGTATATGGAATATCCCCACAGAGTTATTTCATTAACATTATCCCCACAAGACCGGCTACAATAAACCAATCCTAAACGGAGTTTCCCATAAAGTCTATTTGTATAAGGCTGATCTCCAACCAGAGTCTCAATCTCTTGACAGCTCCCTCCCCAGCTAAGTTGATCCTACAAAAATAATCCTTGTGAATCTCTTTCTAAAAGAACTCACCTCGTCAGCAGTTCATCAAGTATTCATCAACAGGGTTTATTTCCCCAACAAGGTTTATTTCCCCAACAAACAACATACAACAATCAACAAACAATAATTCCCCCGGCATAGTCCATCTTCCCCAGCTAGGTCTATCTTCCCCAACTGAGTATGTCTTCCCCGGCTGAGTCTATCCTCTCCAGCTTGATTTTTCCTTTCAGACTATTACAAATCAGAGGGCCACAACCCCCCTTTTCCCCAGTAAAGTCATCAACAAAGTCTTTACTAATCTCCAAAAGATATTATGATGCCTGGACCCGACTAGATGATAGTACAATTTTCAAGCTACTATAAAGCTTGGGCCTGACCAGATAATAGTCAACTTCTCAAGACATTTTGAAGCCTGGGCCCAACCAGATAATAGTGTAACCTTTCAAATACTATGAAACCTGGACCCGACCAGATAATAGTTTAACTCTTCGAGATATTGAAGAACCTGGACTCAACCAAACCAGGGTTTAACTTGTTTTCCCCGGTAGAGTTTGCCTCTACCCCAGCAAGTTACTGTGAAGCCTGGATCCGACCAGATATCAGTTTTCAACTTCATATTTTTAAGAAAGTTATTGTGAAGCCTGGATCCGACCAGATAGCAATTCCTCTTAGAAGTTTGTTGTGAAACCTGGAGTCTGACCAGATAACAACTAATTTCCAAACAAGTTACTGTAAAGCCTGGACCCGACCAGATATCTGTTTAACTCTATCTGTTCAGACAAGTTTTTTGTGATGCCTGGACCCGACCAGATAGAAATTAACTTCATTCACCTCAAAATTTGTGAAGCCTGGATCCGACCAGATATCAATTCAACTTCTTCTATTCAAGCAAATTTTTGTGAAGCCTAGAGCCCGACCAGATAATAACTATTTACAATCCCCAGCAAGACACTATGAAGCCTGGACCCGACCAGATAGTAGTTTAACTTTTCAAAAACCATGAAGCTTGGACCCGACCAGATAGTAGTTACCACTTCAAGAAATTTGTAAAGCCTGGATCCGACCAGATAATAGTTCAATTTCAATAAATTTCCTGCGAAGCCTTGAACCTGACCAGATAACAGTTAATTTATTCTTCCCCAGTAAATCACCATGAAGTCTGGATCCGACTAGATAACAGTCGACTTCCTCATCCTCAGCAAGTTGTTGTGAATCCTGGATTCAACCAGATAAAAACTAACATTCAAGAGATAATCTCCAGCAGAAGCATTCTGTCAACAAAGTTTGAAGATATGTATACTCTTCATCCCCAATAACAATCCGGGATTCAGCTTCCTAGTATTCCTCAGTAGTAGTCAGGGATTTATTTTCCCGGACAAACATGTATCCCACATTCATACATCATAGCATATACATACAAAATGCATTTAGCATAATCTCATTCATCTTGTGAACACCACACATGCATCTGCATTTAACTAACCCTTTTTCCCACAGGTAAAACATCAAGTTTTAGCATAAATCGACCAAAGATTTGTGTTGATACTTCTTCCAATATTTACCATCATTCCTCCAAATGGCATCTATAAGCACATTTCCAATACATCTTCGAGTGAAAATTTTTAGGCACTCTAGTGTTCAATCATCTTCCACCTTCAAGTCATGAATGGCGGATCCGCCAATCTAACTCTTCATGTTTAAGAAGATTGAACAGGGGCAGCTATTGTACCCAAAAAATTTCCCTCTCATTTCTCAAGTAATCTCTTACAAGATCTCCATTGATTCAAGACTGCAAAAGGTTTGATCAGCTCAAGACACCTCCTTAAGCACTGATGACTCAAATTAGGGTTTGAGTTTGCACAAGGAAAAATGTACTTTTAATTCCCCATATGAATTTCATGGATCATTTTGGACTCTCAAGATTTCTCATGTCAAGTTTCAAGTCTTGAATCACATTTTTGCTTAGTCAATTGATTAGATGACCTAAAATCAATTGTATTGGGGGAAAAGTCAACTATGGTCAATTTACAGTCAAACTTCATAATTTTTATCCATATAAACATCATGAACTCATATTTGTCAATTGATCAAGTTTGGATCATAATTCCTCAAGAAATTTGATCAGATCATCAAAAGGGCAAAATGGTCAAAATTAGGGTTTTGACTGAGAAGGTGCAATTTCTGATTTTTGACCTAGCAAATGACTTATTGGTTCAAGGAATGATCTCAAGGATTCAAATGCTTTATTTTTACCTAATGACATGGCTCAAAACATTTCTCAAGATCAATTGATTGATAGTTGATTTTCAGTTAACTAATAAAAAGTCAACTGTACACTGAAAAGTCAAACTTTGAATTTTTGATCAAAATCAAGTTCCAAAGATTAAAATTCATCAAGACATGTCAAAATATGAAAATTGTTCATCAAGAAATCAAAAAGTCAAGATTTCATTTTGAAAAGTCAAAATTTCTAAACTTGGAATTTTTTCTAAGTGTTGGAAATTCACATTTTTTCATAACTTTGAGCCAAATTTCAACCATGATACAAGATGATTCAAAGGAAACTTCCAACATGCAAGTTGTAGATATCAATGAGATCTAAAACTTTTTAGAGCAGAACTTTTTCTAGAAATGCTTAGATTTCAAGTTATGATTTTGTGAAGACATGTTCATGAAACTTGAAAAACTTAGTGAAATTTTGCCCTAGTTTAGGCAGGACTTTGACCTAACTTCATGGAAATTTTTCACATAGTTCCAATGTGAATCTTAAAATATGTACAACATATAGGTTGTAGAGGATGTTACAAGCTTTCCAAAATGTCCAAGAACTCATTAAGATCATACTTGAGCTAGGAGAATCGAAAGCAAGAAGTTGGGATTTCAAACTTGAATTACAAGCCATTTCTTGATGAACACTGTAATACAATGGGAGAACTGACTTGAGGTTTTGCGTTTTATCGCAAATATCGCGGTTAGCAAGAGTCACCACCGACTTTTCTTTTATCCAAAAGGAAAGGAGAAAAAGCACAGGAAAGACCTTTGAGATGTTTTCTTGAGTTCGGGGGGTAGATTATGAAAAGGGAAGGTGCTAGCACCCTTTTCATCCATGGTTTTCCAGGGGTTCTTAGTTACTTGCTTTAGATCGCTTGCTTTGTTTTGTTTGAAATGGTGTTTGGTGTGATTTTGAAAGTATTTTGTAAAAGAGGCCATTATTTAGGCAATCTTTGTAATGATTCTCGTTTGTAAGAATGTATACAAAGATGTTTGTCTTTTGAAAATGTTTTCAATGTTTTGTAAGATGTTTTTTGAAATGTGTGTGTGTTTGTTTTTGAAAATAGAAAGGATTGTTTGAAATTCAGCAAGTAACTTAGAAGCTATCTACCTACTCAAATGTCTTTCTTGTGCATTTTTATTCCTTTGACATTGTTGCCTTACCATTGATTTGGTAAACAACCCTATCTTTGGATGTAAACGGGACGGGCGTGGGTCATCGTATAACCATGATAGAAATGTTGCCAAGTATCTTAGCATTTTTGAGGGACCAAGATCATTTTGTTTAGGCAACCTTTGAATAGCGTCATCGAGGGACTATGATCTTATACTTGTTTTGTTTTGCCAAGATACTTCGCATGCGTAACATGGCCATTTTATTTTAGGAAAATAAGTGGGAGATACCCAAAGGATGCTTGTGTGCAAGTGCGTTATTTGCATGTGTTTTGTCTTTGATTAGGATTATCTATTTTGTTGTTTTTATCTTGCCATACATTTCCTATTTTACTAGCAAGCATACAAAAATAATAAAATGCAAAAAAAGATAAAAACCTACACTATTACAACCATATTGAATAGCATGAAATTATAAAAGGGAAAAATAAAATAAAGGCCAGAAAAAGGAGTTCTTTCGACTCAGGTAGGAACACCCTTTGGTTCTGCGTATTTTAGCTTCTTTCAATTTGCCTCCCCGTCTCCTTCGACTGGGGTTGGAGTCAGTGAGGTTCTGGCTTTGACACAGGCTCCTTGCTGACTCATTGTAAGCAAATTAGGCCCTCAGATTCTAATTCGAAAGGCTCGTGCAGCTAGCCAATCGAAGGGTATAGAAAACCTGTCTTAAGTTCTTAAAATGCAACATCCAAAAATAACTATAGTCCAGGGGTTAGCACAAAAACAAAACAATGGGTCTCAAAGTCCAAAGTATAACTAATTCAGGTTGAGTTTTCAGCATATGGACAGTCAGAATCGAATGTTAAAACATGGTCTGGAAATATCTACATTTTTCTTTATTGGCATGTCCACATGATATTTAAATGAAAGAGTTCCAAGTTTAGAGAGAACTTACCTCTTGAAGTGCTTGGTCGAAAGAGTTGTAAGTGACTTTTTCTTGATGGTGGAGGGAGCTTCGCTGGGATCTTCCTGAAGCTAGTTCTGTTACTGTTTGGTTTGGGCAGTCACTGAATCGAAGAGAGTATATGATGGTGATGCGTGAATCGAAAGTTGTTACAGTCTAGGGGAAGTAAATCGAAAGGTGCACTACTGAGGCTTTTTATGAAAAATCTTAGAGTTTTGAAGGTTTGAGAATGTTGGAGAGTTTGAGAATATGGGAGAGTTTTAGTGCTTGAGGATTTTTATGATTTTTCCCTCTAGTAAAAATCTGGACCCTTTCTTTGTCAATGGTTCCTCTATTTATAGAGAAAAGGCTTGGAAGTTTAAACAAAGACGTGGCTTAGCTGAAACGTGAATATTAAGCTATGTCAGATTTTCCAAGATCCCAAGGTGAAGTACTGAAGTTGTTGGTTAAAAGGGGCTGACTCCCCTGACTTATGGTGAAGCGTAAACAAGATTTAAGTAAAGCATGGGCTTGGGACAGTATTTGTACTTAGCAAGTTCACTTTCACGTAAAAAACTTCTGGACAAAGGCTTAATCACCTGGACAATAGCTTAATCCAAAATGTAAGCAATTAATTATGGAGTGAAATACAAGCATTAAGGCTTGTAAAGTAGGATCACGTAGAAGGGTCCACATATTTGATCAGTTGTCCTTTCAAAATCCTATTTTCCACTTGTGTTTAAAATTTCTAGAAATGTACTAAAGAAGACTGCGTCGAAGGATTCATAGTTGGGTTTGAAAGATGTTGATTCGAAGGGAACCAAAACTCCAATCGAAGCTTTTGTGTGAAGGTGGCTCATGTCCAATCGAAAGTTTGCATGCCAGGGGTTACATGTGGTCAAACGAAAGAGTGTATGTAGGAGGACAAAATGTTCACATTCGAAAGAGGCAAATAGGGAACAAAAAGTGCAAATCGAAGGGTGTTAAAAGAGAGCCTTTTGCCTTGGAAATGAAATAGATTACAAGAGGCTTTTTTCTTTCTGAATCCAAACCAAAAATGTGTCAGAGGCCCATGCCCAGTCGAAATACGCAAGCCAAGCTTGTGTCGAAAGAGGCCAAAAGGCCAATCGAAAGAGCTGAAACGAAGAACACTTGTATTTCTCCAAATTTGTCAAAATAATATTTTTATCTGTTTTCTCCCTTTTTGACAGTTTCCTTTTAATTTTGGTACTGGAAAATTTCAAAGTACTTGTGCAAGCTTGAACCTTGAGAAAACTTGTGAGAAAGGCCTTGAAGAATGAGAGGGAAAATTTTGGGGTACAACAGCTGCCCCTGTTCAATCTTCTTATACCTGAAGAGTTAGATTGGAGAATCTGCCATTTGTGACTCGAAGGTGAAAGATGATTGGACACTAGAGTGCCCATAAATTTGCACTCGACAATGTGTTGTTGAGGGAATGGGCTTAAAGATGTCATTTGGATAAGTGATAAAGTCTTGTTGGAGATGGGTTTGTAGATTCCATCCAAGAATGTTTGTTGAATTGTAAGTTGTAAGTCAAAAGAATAAGTATCATAATGGTGTCCGTGTTTGGCGCGTATCTGAGCTATATCTGGAGACTGAATTTGTATGAGCGACAGAATAGCATTCGTGTCTGGAGCGTATTCGTACTGTATCTGAACTTGAAATCCGAATGAGTACCAGAATGGCATTCGTGCCTGGAGCGTATCTGAACTGTATCTTGAAGTCTGAATCTGAATGAGTATCAGAATGGAATCCGTGTCTGAAGCGTATCTGAACTGTATCTTGAAGTTTGAATTTGAATGAGTAACAGAATGGCTTTCATATCTGGAGCGTATATGTACCGTATCATGAACTTGGAATCTGAATTAGTGACAAAATGGCTTCTGTGTCTGGAGCGTATCCGTACTGTATCTGAACTAGACTCTGAATGTGTAACAGAATGACTTCCGTGTCTGGAGTGTATCTGTACTGTATCTAGAATCTTTGAACATTGTTAATGGTAGCTGTTAATCTTATCCTGTAAAATGTTAGCTGAAGCACAAAGTTATGTTGCATGAAATGTATGATGCAATATATGTACTTTATCGATGTTTATGATATATGGATGTAATGTATGCGCATATAAGCTGATTTTCTGTATTGCTGAGGAAAATAAATCCTTGATTGCTGAGGATATGTGGATTCTTCATGTCTTGAAGTTGGAGTATTGACAAAAATTCTGTGTGAGAGTAATGCCGTGTACTGCTTGAGGAATCTGTTTGGGAAATCCAGAGAACTTTTGATGGTTTCTACTAGGGATTAATGACGGGAGTCTTTGTTCTGTCGGGGAGCAATAAAAACTCTATGGGGAAAAAGCTTATTCCTGTTTGGAAAGAGTTCAGGAGTTTCGGTCGTCTGTCACCCTACCGGGGAGTTATCCTAGGTTGGTGAGAAACAGAAGTTAACTGTTATCCGATTGATTTTTCAGACTTCAAGATAACTTGTTGGGGAATTTGGAGAAATTGGATGGTTTCCACTGTGGATTAATAGTTTGAAGTTTTGGCTCCGTTGGGGATCTTAATGACGTATTGTAGGGATTGTTCATGGAATAGCCTAAAGACGTTTTCCTATTCTTTCAAACTGTCAGTAATCGTTCTTTTTCATTTCGTTTATTTATAAACAATAATTATATTCAAATGCATATGTTCATTAATGAATCACTCGACGTTTTTGCAGATATAACACAAGTGTAAAAAGAAAAGGACAAATGGTTTTCTGCACTTTAAAGAGATATCTTTGTATTTACTTTGAATAAGTATTTTATACAGAAGAGACAGACATCCTAGTAAGAGGATGGTGTCATAAGAAAAATTTATACAAATAAACATAACTATGTGTAATAATCCCATGGGGTTCCCATTCTGCTATAGCCTTCGTATCTCCGAATATCTTGTCCATTTGTTGCTTCGTCCGAAGACGATTGAATTGATCAGAAGTTCAGAGTTTGTCCGTGAAGAGATCATCCTTAAAGTGATCCGACGAGACATAGTCATACGCTTTAATTCCATAACTTTTGCCTGGACCGCCCTTTCGGGTTTTCGATCCACCGGGAAACCCTTTTTTTCCCAAGTCGCCCTTTTCGGGTTTTCAACTTGCCGGGTGTACAGATTTTTTTTTTATCCCTAATTTTTTCCCGAACCTTTTGGTTCGCCGGGATGCCCTTTTTTTTGCCTAGGTGTGTATACCTAGCGGGTTTTTTATGCGTAGTATCTTTTGACTATGTCTGCATTCGCAGGGTGTGGCAGGTCATCGCCATCCATGGTGGTTAAGATCATTGCCCCACCAGAAAAGATGTTCTTTATTACAAATGGTCCTTCATAGGTAGGAGTCCATTTTCCCCTGGGATCACTTTGTGGCAAGATGATGCGCTTGACCACTAGATCTCCAACTTGATACACTTGGCGTCTGACTTTCTTGTTGAAATCTTTGATCATTCGCTTTTGATACATCTGACCATGGCAAACAGCAGTAAGTCTCTTTTCATTAATTAAGTTCAACTGATCAAGTCGGGTTTGAATCCAATCGTCTTCACTCAAACCTGCATCCTTCATAATTCTCAAAGAGGGGATTTGAACCTCAATAGGAAAAACAACCTCCATTCCATAAACTAAAGAATAAGGTGTTGCCCCAGTTGATGTGCGAGTCGTGGTACGGTACCCATGGAGAGCAAATGGTAGCATCTCATTCCAGTCTTTGTAGGTGACTGTCATTTTTGTATGATCTTTTTAATGTTTTTATTAGCAGCTTCGACTGCACCATTCATCTTTGGTCGATAGGGGAATGAATTATGGTGTTGAATCTTGAACTGCTCGCACAAGGCGATGATCATAGTATTGTTAAGGTTCGTACCATTATCAGTGATGATCCTTTCTGGGATACCATACCGGCAAATAATATTCTGCTTGATGAAGCGGGCACCAACATTCTTAGTAACGGATGCGAAAGAAGTTGCTTCGACCCACTTTGTGAAATAATCAATGGCCACCAGAATGAAGTGGTGTCCATTGGATGTTGTAGGCTTAATCTCCCCAATCATATCGATTCCCCACATAGTGAAGGGCCAAGGAGCTGTTAAGACATTTAGAGGAATCAGAGGCACGTGCACCTTGTCTGCATATATTTGACACTTATGACAGGTCCGGGAGTGTTGATACCAGTCTGTTTCCATGGTAGACCAGTAATAGCCTTCCCGTAGGATTTTCTTCTCCATCGTATTCCCGCTAGAGTGAGTGCCAAAGGTACCTTCATGCAATTCATCCATAATCCTTTTAGCCTCAGCCTTATCCACACAATGGAGCAGAATAGAATCATGATTGCGTTTTTACAGGATGCCATTACTTAGGAAGAACTTAGCTGAGAATCTCCTTAAGAACTTTTTGTCATTGACTGAGGCTCCTTCTGGATATTCTTGAGCCTCGAGATACCTTTTGACTTCATGAAACCAAGGCTGGTCCACTACTTCTTCGGTATTATTCTCGTGATAGTGTGCTGGTTCGTCCATTCGTTCAATGGTGATCTGGGGAGCCTCGTTATCCCAATTAAGTTTAAACATTGATGACATTGTAGCTAGAGCATCTGCTAGCTGATTTTCTTCTCGCAGGAAGTGCTCGAAGGTAATATGCTCGAAATGCGGTAACAATGTCAGAACATGTTCTTTGTAAGGGATAAGGTTTGGATGCTTAGTGTCCCACTCTCCTTTGATCTGACTGATGACCAAAGCTGAATCCCCAAACACAACTAAAGATTTGATTCCCAAGTTTATGGCAGCCTTGAAACCAAAGATGCATGCTTCGTACTCTGCCATATCGTTCATACAGTTGAAGCAAAGTCTGGAGGTAAGAGGAGTATGGCATCCCTCTGGAGATATGAGTACATCACTGATACCGTTACCAAGTGCATTGGATGCCCCATCAAAGTACAGGGTCCATCGGGATCCTTGTTCAGGTCCGTCATATGGCCTGATTTCTTCACCGTTGTCCAATGTCAAGATGTCTTCGTCTGGGAGTTCAAACTTCATGGACTGATAATCCTCTACAGCTTGATGAGCAAGATGATCAGCTAGTATACTTCTGTGGTACGGTGGGAGAACTGACTTGGGATTTTGCGTTTGTGTTCGCAAAATGTTTCGGTTTAGCAAGAGTCGCCACCGACTTTTTATTTTATCCTAAAGAAAGGTCAAAAAGCACAGGAAATATCTTTGATATGTTTTCTTGGGTTCGGGGAGTAGATTATGAAAAGGGAAGGTGCTGGCACCATTTTCATCCATGGTTTTCCATGGGCTCTTAGTTTTAGATCACTTGCGTTTGCTTTTCAATTTGTTTGAAATGGTGCTTAGTGTGTGGTTTTTGAAAATGCTTTTGAAAAGAGGCCATTGTTGTGGCAACCTTTGTAATGATTCTTGTTTGAATGTATACAAAGGTGTTTTTGTCTTTTGAAAATATTTGAAAGTTTGATTTGAAATTGTTTTGTGTTGTGAGGTGTGTTTGAAAATAGCAAGGATGTTTTTGCAAGCTTTTGATCAAGTAACTAAGAGCTATCTACCCTATTTTACTCAAAGATCTTTCTTATGTTTTTAACCCTTTTAACAGTGTTGTTTCACCATTGTATTTGGTGAACAACCTTGTGTTAGGATGTTTTTTTTACCTCCCCCTTGTGATGGACAATGATGTCCTATTTATAGGCAAGGCTTGGTGGATTTTTGAACGTTAAATGGCGCCCATACTATGCAGGAGAGGTTAACTTTTTTTTAAGGAAGTTCATGAAAAGTTGTGATGCTGGACATATTTTCAGCCTAGGCTGGAACAGTAGGCAAGGATTGAGGAGAAGTGACCTCTATAGGCTAAAAGTGGCGCATAGACCCATGCCTAAACCTGCACAAAGGTGTTTACCAAGCCACGCGTGGAGAGACCCCTTAGATGAATGTTCAGGAGTGGTTGTGAGCATTAATGAGCATTAAATGGTGATGATATTTATCAACATAAAAAATCTTGCAATAGGAGATTTTGCATCATTACCTAAAACCTAAGCCAGTAGTTCTGCTTCACCAAAAACAACGTAAACCAAGCTCTGACCTTGGCCTCTTGCCGTCTCAGCAAGTTCTGAGAGTTTTCCAGTATGCTCCTTTGATCTGTCTTCAGACTCTGAACTTAGTGATCCTGCTTCAGTACTTTACCCAATATGTTAATCCCATTACCTTCTGACCCCAGTACGTTCTTAAGGAGTTCCAGGCTTTGTTGTTTTCTCTAACAAACTCTAAACTTCTGCGTAGCTGCTGAAAAAAGCCATGTTCTGTTTAAAGATCACGTGCTGAAACATGTTTACAATCTCTGACTGAGTTGGTGTAACTGCTGAAAGAGCCATCTTCTGACTGAATGTTATGTGCTGAAACAAGTTTGCAGCTTCTGACCGTTTCTTCCTGGAGGTTGGTTCAGAAGTTCTGAAGTGTCATTTCCTTCTTAAACACCCATTTTTTTTAGAGAAAGAATCCCAATGTTTTAGAATTTAATTTTTTCAAGGTAACAACTTTGCCTTTAGAGCTTGCAAATGACCATTTTTCTCTTGTAAATTGTTTGCTTGGAAAGGAACGATAATGAAGGGCTTGGCTTTGTTTAAGAGAAGAAAAAACCTGAGAGTTCAGGATGAATTCCTGAAGGACGGGAGGGAAAATTTTAGGGTACAACAGTTGCCCCTGTTCAATCTTCTTGGACCTGAAGAGTTAGATTGGAGAATCTGCCTTTCATGACTCGAAGGTAAAAGAGGATTGGACACTAGAGTGCCTGTAAATTTGCACTCGTCCAAATGTAGGTGAGGGAATGGGCTTAAAGATGCCATTTGGAGACGGTAGAATCTTGCTGGAGATGGGATTATAGATGCCATCCAAAACTTATTTGTTGAATATTAGCATAATGAACATCAGAATGGTATCCGTATTTGGAACGTATCTGAGCTGTATCTGGAGATTGGGTCTGTATGAGCGAAGGAATGGCGTCCGTGTTTGGAGCGTATCCGAGCTGTAACTGATTTGGTTCTTGAATAAGTATCAGAATGACTACCGTGTCTGGAGTGTATCTGTATTCTGAATAGGTAGCAGAGAAGCCTCTATGTAAGGAGCATCTATATGCTGGGGATAAATTCCGAATGAGTGACAGAATGGCGACCGTGTCTGGCGCGTATCTGGACTGTATTTGAAGTTGAGACCTGTATGAGTAGTAGAATAACTTCCGTGTCTGGAGTGTATCTGTACTATAACTGGGATCTGGACAAGTGACAGAATGACTTCCGTGTCTGGAGTGTATCTGAACTCGAGGTTGATAGTTGAATCTGAATGAGAGATAGAATGGCTTCCGTGCCTGGATCATATCTAGTATGTATCTGATATTGGGATCTGTATGAGTAGCATAATGACTTCCGTGTCTGGAGTGTATCTGTACTGTAACTGAGATCTGAATAAATGACAAAATGATTTCCGTGGCGACTGCACTGGGGAAAATCAAACTTCTAGTGTAAGGGCCAGAAAGGCATCCGTGTTTGGAGTGTATCTGAACTTGTGGTTGATAGTTGAATCTGAATGAGAGATAGAATGTCTTCCGTGCCTGGAGCGTATCTAGTCTATATCTGATATTGGGATCTGTATGAGTAGCAGAATGACTTCCGTGTCTGGAGTGTATCTGTACTGTAACTGAGATCTGAATAAATGACAAAATGATTTCCGTGGCCACTGCACTGGGGAGAATCAAACTTCTGATGTAAGGGCCAGAAAGGCATTCGTGTTTGGAGCATATCTGAACTTGTGGTTGATAGTTGAATCTGAATGAGAGATAGAATGGTCGCCGTGTCTGGAGCGTATCTAGTCTGTATCGGGTTGCTGAAGTCTGAATGAGTATTAGAATGACCGCCGTGTCTGGGGTGTATCCATACTGTATCTGATTTGAAGTTCTAAATGAGTAATAGAATGACCGCCGTGTCTGGGGTGTATCCATGCTGTATCTGATTTGAAGTTCTGAATGAGTAATAGAATGACCGCCGTGCCTGGGGTGTATCCATACTGTATCTGAGTAATTGTTAGCGATAGCCTTTTAATCTTATCCTGAAAAGGGTAAAATCTTAGCTAAAACACATAGTTATGTTGCATGATATGTATGATGCAATGAAATGTGTTCCATCCATGTTTATGATATATGAATGTAATGGATGCATGTAAGATGATTAACCGTCTTGCTGAGGAAGATAAATATTTGATAACTGGAGATAATGAAATCTTTGACTGCTGTCGGGGAAGGTGAATCCTTGACCGAAGCTAGGGATCCCAAAAAAAATCTTTGATTATTGAAGATGAGAAATCCTTGCTGACTGCTTGGGGATTAAAGATCTTTGATTGTTGAGAATGAGAAATATTGGGGTCATTGCTGGGGATTGAATATCCTCGGTGACTGGTGGGGAATTTAACGAGAGCTTTGACGACTTCTGCGGGGAATGAGAATCCTTCATGACTTTCCTGGGAAATAAGGAGAACCCTGAAGACCTCTACTGGGGAATTAGAACCTGGGAGGCTTCTGTTGGAGAAATGAGACCGAGAATCTTCGATTTGCTGGGAAATAAATCTGTGGGGAGAGTGTTTACTCGGCTGGGGAAATCAGGAGCTTGGGTGTATGTCTATCTACTGGGGAATCATCCTAGTTGGAGATAAGCCAAGAAGTTAACTGTTATCCACTTGGTTCTCAGACTTTTAAGATAAACTGCCGGGGAATTTGGGGAAGCTGAATGGTTCCCACCGGGGATTGATAGCTGGAAATTTTGACTTTGCTGGGGAAGAAGGTTTAGAATATTCTAGCTCCGCTGGGGATTTTCAAGGTTTTCGGGCTCCACTGGGGATCTTTGAAGCTTAACCCTGATGGGGATTTTGAAACTTAACTCCGCTGGGGAATAAGGTTTTAGAATGTACGGGCTCCGCTGAGGATCTTGAAGCTTAACCCGCTGGGGAAATATACTCCAAATTTAGCTTTGCTGAGGATCCGAATGATGTACCGTAGGGGATTTCTTCTGGAATGGCATGAAGATTTCTTCCTACTCCTTCAACCTACCAGTAATTATCCTTTTTTCAATTTGTTTTATTCGTAAGCAATGATTATATTCGAACGCATATGCCTATTTAACAAAACATTGGACGTTTTCAAATAAAACATAAGTGTAAAAAGGAAAAATAAAGGCAAGCAATCTTCCGCACTTTGAAGTGTACTTGTATTAATTTTGGTAAGTATCTTTGTACAGAGGAGACATACATCCTAGTAAGAGAATGTTGTCGTAAAAATTGCAAAATTTTATACAAAAGAAAGATGGCTATGTGTAACAATTCCATGGGATTCCCATTCTGCTATAGCCTTCACAACTCTGAATATTTTGTCCATTCGCTGCTTCGTCCGCCGATGACTGGATTGATCAGAAGTTTGGAGCTTGTCGGTGAAGAGATTGTTCTTAAAGTGATCCGACGAGACATAGTCATACGCTTTAATTCCCTAATTTTTGCATGGACCGCCCTTTTGGGTTTTCGATCCACCGGGAAACCCCTTTTTGCCCAAGTCGCCCTTTCGGGTTTTCAACTTGTCGGGTGTACGGATTTTTTTGTTTTATCCCTAATTTTTTCCTGAACCGCCCTTTCGGGTTTTCGATTCACCGGGATGCCCATTTTTGCCTAAGTCGCCCTTTCGGGTTTTCAACTTGTCGGGTCGTTTTATGCGTAGTATCTTTTGACTATGTCTGCGTTCGCAGGGTGTGGCAAGTCGTCGCCATCCATGATGGTCAGAATCATTTCCCCACCAGAAAAGATGCTTTTAATCACAAATGGTCCTTCGTAAGTAGGATTCCACTTGCCCCTGGGATCATTTTGCGGCAAGATGATCCGCTTGATTACAAGATCTCCGACTTGATATACCTGACGCCTAACTTTATTGTTGAAAGCCTTGATCATCCATTTTTGATACGTCTGACCATGGCAAACAGTAGTAAGTCGCTTCTCGTCGATCAAATTAAGTTGATCAAGCCGGGTCTGAATCTAATCGTCTTCACTCAAACCAGCGTCCTTCATAATCCTTAAGGAAGGAATCTGAACTTCCATGGGTAGAACAGCTTCCATGCCATATACCAAAGAAAATAGGGTTGCCCCTATTGAAGTACATGTCGTGGTACGATATCCATGCAGAGCAAATGGTAACATTTCATGCTAGTCCTTGTAGGTGACTGTCATATTTTGAATGATCTTCTTGATATTTTTGTTCGTGGCTTCAACATCACCGTTTATCTTCGGCCGATAGGGAGATGAATTGTGATGATAAATCTTGAACTGTTCGCATAGAGCGGTGATCATAGTGTTGTTCAAATTTGTACCGTTGTCTGTGATGATCCTATCGGGGACACCATACCGGCATATGAGGTTCTTCTTAATGAAGCGGGCAACCACATTTTTTGTAACTGGTGCATAGGAATCTGCCTCGACCGACTTGGTAAAATAGTCAATAGCCACCAGGATAAAACGGTTTCCATTGGATTCCGTAGGCTTAATCTCTCCAACCATGTCAATGCCCCACATCGCAAATGGCCAAGGAGCTGTCAGGACGTTGAGAGGAACGGGAGGGATATGTATCTTGTCGGCATAGACTTGGCATTTGTGACAAGTACGAGAATGTTAATGACAATCAGCCTCCATGGTAGACCAGTAGTAGCCTGCCCTTAGAATCTTTTTAGCCATCGTATGTCCGCTCAAGTGGGTGCCAAATGTGCCACTATGTATGTCGGTCATGATCAATTCTGCTTAATCTTTATCCACACAACAAAGTAGAACACAATCATGGCTGCGCTTATAAAGGATGCCATTGCTTAGGAAGAACTTGGCGGCAAATATCCTTAAGAACTTTTTATCATTGACAAAAGCTCCTTCAGGGTATTCTCTAGTCTGGAGATACCTTTTGATTTCATGAAACCAGGGTTCTTCCACTACTTCTTCGGTATTAATCTCATGACAGTGCGCAGGTTCGTCCCTTCGCTCGATGGTAATTTGGGGAGCCTCATCATCCCAGTTGAGTTTAAACATGGAATACATTGTAGCCAGAGCATCTGCTAGCTGATTTTCTTCTCGCGGGAAATGCTCGAAGGTCATTTGCTCGAACTGAGGCAACAATGTCAGGACATGTCCTTTGTATGGGATAAGATTAGGATGCTTCGTGTCCCACTCTCCTTTGACTTGACTGATAACCAAAGCCGAGTCCCCAAATACGACCAAAGATTTGATCTCCAAGTCTATAGCAGCCTTGAGACCAAAGATGCAAGCTTCATATTCAGCCATGTTGTTGGTACAGCTGAAACAAAGTCGGGCAGTGAAGGGTGTATGGAAACCTTCCGGAGATATGAGTACCGCACCGATACCGTTGCCAAGTGCATTTGAAGCACCATCAAAGTACAGGGTCCATCGGGATCCTTGTTCAGGTTCGTCATACGGTCCGTTACCTTCAATGTTGTCCAATGTCATGATGTCCTCATCGGGGAAGTCGAATCTCATAGATTGGTAATCTTCGACGGCTTGATGAGCTAGATGGTCAGCTAGTACACTCCCCTTTATAGCCTTTTGAGTAGTATACTGGATATCATACTCAGTCAGAATCATTTTCCATCTAGCAATTCTTCCAGATAAAGCAGGCTTCTCGAAGATATACTTGATCGGATCCATCTTGGAAATCAGAAAAGTGGTACGAGTCAACATATACTATCTTAACCGGCGAGCAGCCCATACCAAAGCGCAGCAAGTTTTCTCGAGCAGTGAGTAGCGAGTCTCACAGTCGGTAAACCTTTTGCTAAGGTAATAAATGGCATGCTCTTTTTGTCCAGACTTGTCATGTTGGCCCAACAAACACCCCATTGAGTTATCCAGAACAGTCAGATACATGATTAACGGCCTTCCTTCAATGGGTGGCATCAGAATAGGAGATTCTAGTAAATACTCCTTGATCTTATCAAAAGCAACTTGACAATCATTGTTCCATTCAACTACCTGATCTTTCTTCAACAGTTTAAAAATTGGCTCACAGGTGGATGTTAGGTGAGAGATGAACCTCGCAATATAGTTCAAGCGCCCCAAGAATCCCCTAACCTCCTTTTCAGTACGGGGAGCAGGCATTTCTCGTATAGCCTTTACTTTAGCTGGATCAACCTCAATTCCTTTGTTGCTGACAATAAATCCCAAAAGTTTACCAGACCTAACTCCAAAAGTGCACTTGCTTGGGTTCAGTCTGAGCTTATACTCCTTTAACCTGGAAAACAGCTTCTGCAAATGATCAAGGTGTTCTTCTTCTGTCTGTGATCGAGCTATCATGTCGTCTACGTAAACTTCGATCTCATGATGTATCATATCATGAAATAAAGCTACCATGGCGCGTTGATAGGTTGCCCCTGCATTCTTCATTCCGAATGGCATCACTTTGTAGCAGAAGGTACCCCATTGCGTGATAAAAGTAGTTTTCTCCATGTCCTCGGGGGCCATTTTGATCTGGTTGTATCCCGAGAATCCGTCCATGAAGGAAAATACCTTGTGATGAGCTGTGTTTTCAACCAAGATGTCGATATGTGGCAGTGGAAAATCATCTTTGGGGCTAGCCCTATTTAAATCCCGATAGTCCACACACATTCTGACTTTGCCATCCTTCTTAGGCGCGGGCACAATGTTAGCAACCCATTGTGGATAGGAAGTAACAGCCAGAAAGCCAACGTTGAATTGCTTCATTACCTCAGCTTTAATCTTCTCAGACATGTCAGGCCTCATTCGGCGAACCTTTTTCTTGATTGGTGGACAATCTTCTCTCGTAGGGAGACAGTGAACCACGATATCTGTGTCCAACCCTGGCATGTCTTCAGAAGACCAGGCGAAGATTTCAACATATTCGTTCAACAACTGCACTAAGCGCTCCTTGAAACTTGGTTCCAGGTTGGCACCCACCTTTACTTCTATCTTGTCTTCCTCTGTCCCCAAATTGATGGTTTCTAGCAACTCTTCATGAGGCATAATGGCCCTCTCTTCTTGTTGTAGAAGTCTGGCTAACTCTCCCGACACTTCACAGTCTTCGTCAACTTCGTACTCAGCATGATTGACCAAATCTCCAGAGTTATCGAAGGCGAAAGCAGAAAAGTCACCCATGGAATCCGTAGTGGATGGGTACCTGCATTTGTGAGTGTGGGTGTGTGTAAGGGATAGCCATCCTTAAACAAACAAAAATGCAAAAGGAAAGAAAATGAACAGTTTATAGATGAAAAACGCCCAATGATTCATTAAAACATGGCATATGATTATGAAGAAAATCAAGCCCTTACAAATGGACCTACATGTCCCGGGCAAGGCATGAGGTGAAAATAGTGTGCAAATTGTTTAGTTATTACAGACCATAAATGAGAAATTGTTCAAAGATAAAATTACTGGTTGATAAAGGTGATGGGAACAAAATCCTTTGCTTCTCATTTGCTTAAACCCCCTTCGACAGTCGGAAAGATCCAATCTTCAAAGTGGCTATCTTCATCTTCATCTTCTACATCATTGATTCCATGATGAGTGATCCTTATGGGTGGCCCTCCAGTCTTGGAACGATGCATAGCCTTCTGTCCTGCAGCTGTAAACCCTAGTCCAAATTTGTCCGTCTTATGGGGAAAATCAAGAAATTGCCCCCACATCGTGCTCTTCCTTTCTTTAATCACAGCCTCTGCGTCCTTAAGAGATACCATCCTAGATACATGTTTGGGAACGACAGGCACTTCAACCATTGTCTTCGCAACTTCTACCTCGGGAGAAACTTCCTCAAAATGCTGGAAAGGCGTTTCGATGAACTCGCCATCCAACTCCACATAGCGAAAGGAATTGAGATGACTTATCATGTATTCTTCCTCGCCGTGTACCGTTATAATTTTACCCTTAACAGGATATTTCAGCATCTGGTGCAAAGAGGAGGTAACTGCCCCGGCATAATGGATCCATGGTCTTCCTAGCAAACATGAATATGACGGACGGATGTCCATCACGTAAAAGGTTGAGTTGAAGAATTCTGCGCCTACTTTGATAGGAATATCAACCTCTCCATGAACCATTCTCTTGGAACCATCAAAAGCCCTAACAATGATGTTACTAGGCTTGAGAGTCAGTCCTTCGCAGTCCAAGCGGTCTAAGGCTTTCTTTGGCAGCACGTTCAAGGAAGAACCAGTATCAACTAAGACATGGGCGAGAGTGGTTCCCCGGAATTCAACTGAAACATGTAACACATCATTGTGTTTCCTTCCTTTGGGAGTTAAGTCAGCATCGGAAAAACCAAGGCCATTATCAGCAGTAAGACTGGCCACACATTCCTGAAACTGGTCAGCCGAAGTCTCTTGGGGAACATGTGCCGCCTTCAAGAATTTGATTAGGGCCTTAGCATGGACCTCTGAACAGAGCAGAAGAGCTAACATTGAAATTTTAGAAGGGGTCTGCCCTAAATGCTCCACAACGTCGTAGTCACTTCTTCTGATTATTTTCAAGATTTCATCCATTTCCTTCAGAGTGGTTTCGGGGATAACCACAACATGGGCCTTCGTCCTGACAGGCACTTCCAGTATCCCCTTACCTTTGTCGGTAGTTTCAGCAGTCGGTCTTACTTCCGGAGTAACCAATTCTTCAATCACTGGGCCTTGCACAGATGGTCCAAAAGGTGCAGAAGCTTTCAAGGGTCCGAAAACTGCTCGAGAGGGGAGCAATCTCCGGAGAAAAGATCCGGCCACTACGGGTTATCTTACTTGTACCCGCGATGTTCCCTATATCAGGGTCTTCCTCAGAAATCTCTTGGACTCTTTCGATTTTTTTGATGTCGTGGTAGAAGATTTCTCCCTCATAGTTCCATGGTATCGTTTTGCTGGATTTGTACGGGACAGGTCCCGGCATGGTGATCTTTAAAGGTACACATTCAGAGTTGGGTGTAATCCTGACAGGCCTTTTGCAAGCCTTGGGAGGATTGTCGGAAATGGTTATGATTGCAATATCGTTGGTTGTAGTAGCAAAAGTATCAGGAGTAACAGGATTAAAAGTATCAACAGCGGTTCTCTGGAAAAGTATCTCTTGGGTATCCATCAGGCGTTGGACACCTGACTTCAACATTGGACAATCACCCCGTATGTTCAAACAAAAATAACAGTCTTTACCACAACCAGGAAAGATCCCGACCCTCAACAAATTTTCCTTAATCACAAGTAACGGCGTCAACAGGTCAACAACATCATTAACATGAATGTCCTCTATAACAGCATGAACATTATTAACTTGCTTGGGCATCGGAGCAGATATTACATTGGGCTTCTCAGGCGCCTCAAATTCTACTTCTTTGGCATCAATCAAGTCCTAGATTTTGTTCTTAAGCGCCCAGCAATTATCGGTATTGTGCCCAACACTGTCGGAATGGTAAGCACACTTGGCATTAGAGTGGTAGTATGGAGAGGAGGTGTTAGGGTTCTTTGGCGCTTCCTTCAAACTGGTCAGATTCAGCTTCAACAAATGAGGAAGTACCTGAGCAGGCGTCATGTTGATGCGGGTGAACTGCCGTTGTGGCCTTTCCACCCGTTATTGATTAGGTCTCGACTGACTGTTACGAGGTTGATCATTTAACGAGTTTTGAATCATTACAGCCCCTACAGTCGGCCGGCACTCAGTTCTTCCCTGTCCCTTCTGAGAATACACAGCAGATGCTTCCTTCTTGGCTGGGAAGGGTTTCTTAATTGCTGTGGATGCGGAAGCATCCTTTTGAATCTTTCCACTCTTAATACCGGCCTCAACCCTTTCGCCAATCAAAATCAGTTCAGTAAATCCCGCGGAAGAACTTCCAATCAGATGATTGAAGAAGGGGCCAGACAGGGTCCCCAGAAACATGTCAACTAACTCCCTATCTGATAACGGTGGCTGCACCCTTCCCGCCAGATCATGCCACTTCTGGGCGTACTCTTTAAAACTTTCATTGGAAGCCATCCCCATACTTTGTAACTGAGTACGAGTGGGCGCCAAATCAGCATTATATTGATACTGACGATAAAAAGAAGCTGCCAAGTCTTCCCAATTGTGAACCTCTGATCTCTCGAGCTGATAAAACCAGTCTAACTGCGTACCAGACAAGATGTCTTGGAAAAAGTGTACCCAGAGGTCTTTATCGGGTGAATGGGGTTGTATTTTTCTGACATACGACCTCAGGTGCATCTTTGGGCATGACAGACCGTCATACTTGGCAAATGTCGGTGCCTTGAACTTGGGGGGGATAACAATCCCAGCTACCAGCCCTAGTTCCTCAAAATCCAAACTGGGCACCCTCTGCAACTCCATTGCTGCCAGTCTATCTTCAAGGATTTTATATTTGTCATCCGCTGGAGTATATTGTTGTTTGGAGTAGTCTTCATCTTCTTCGTCTTCCTCCTCTTCAACCTCAGATTCAGAAGGTACAGCAGCCCCTTTCCCTTTGCCAGCCCCTTCGTCAGACGTTGAAGGGAACTCAAGAGTCCTCCTAGCATCGCTCTCAAACCTTCTTCCAAAAGTGGATACCCCATGTCTCTTTTTCTTTTTCTTCTCTTTACTCTTCTCCAATAGAACTTTGAGATCCTCTTGACCCTTTGCCAAGGTCATGAGGAGTTGCTGAAATTATGAATTTTGTGCCTGCAGATCCTTTACCGTTTGCTCCAAATCCATCTTGCTGAAATAAACAGCAGAAAGATAAGGAAACCTGGCGTGAAGACCTGTTTATGCATATGATGAATGGTATGTTATTCATGTAATGCATTCAAGGGTTCAAAAATTCAAATTTGTTGCAAACAAAAAGAACGCACGTCATATTAAGAAGAAATTTGTTAGTACATAAGTGCTCCATGGGCGAAATATTACAAAATTCTTAATGTAAAAAGACATTGTGCATCCTCTTTGGTGCGATGTAAGCGTGGAGAGTCTCCTCCTTGTGGAGTCGGCGGGTAAGCTCCAAAACCTTCTTCTCGCTGGCATAGAAGCTGGCTTCAAAGGTATTCTGTTCTTCCTTGAGTTGGATCCAACTCTTCTGCATTTCTTCCCATGATGTTGGCATGTCAGGATGTAGGATGGTGTATGGAACCTCTCCTTCCGTAACAGGCTCTTTGATCAAGGGGAGAATGTGAGGGTATGGCATCATAAGATTCTGGGAGCGGGTTCGTACCCACTTGAGGTAAGGTTCAAGGGGGATGGAATTCTTGTAGCCCAGTGTCTTACTATCCACCTTGTTAGGCATCCTCCAAGCTCTGATGAACCTTTGTCGAAGTCCTTGCGCATCATTGTCGAAGTCAAAAACTAAGTCTGAAATCAGCATATCATGAGGGCCATCCCTCCGAGCATATCCAAATTGTCTCAAAGCTAGACAGGGGTTGTAGGTGATGCCTCCCCTAATGCCAAGTAGTGGGACATTAGGGAATTCCCCACAACGATCAATGATGATGACATTTTCTCTGGACCGAGAACACCAATGTACATCAGAATGTGTGAGGGTCATCAATCGTTGTGACCACCTTAAACCCTGCTCATTCTTCAAAACCGATTGTGGAAGGTGAGAAATAAACCACCTTTCCAGGGGAGGAGTACAGCACATGAGAACACCTATTTTCCTCATTGTTCGTGTGTAAAATGAGTGTAGGATGTCCCCAAGCAATGTAGGTATTGGATTCCTGGATATGAAAATCTTGACAGCATTCACATCTATAAGATGATCAGGGTTTGGGAACAAGACCAACCCATAGACGAGGAGTGCCACAATCTCTTCAAAGGCTTGTAGATCAAGAGAATTCCAACAGTCTTGTGCCTTCTCGAACAGAAACTTTTCCAAGAAGCCCTTGACACCACTTTTGGTTTCCCAATGCCCCTTGATATCAGATGGTTGCAAGTGTAATGCTTGAGCAACATCTTCAGGCTTTGGTTCCTTTTCCATACCGTTGTAGGGTAGTTGATGAAGAATAGGAATTCTTAGGAGTTGAGAAAATTCCTCCAAAGTAGGCACCAATTGATAATCAGGGAATGTGAAACAGTGGTGTAGGGGGTCAAAGAACTGGAAGAGAACTTTCACCATGTCTTCTTCAATGTTGGTGTTGACCAAGTTGAGGAGTCTACCATGTCTTTTACTGAAGAGGGAATTCTATGGAATCCTAGAAGTAAGCTCTTTGAGTTGAGGAGGGATTCTCACAAGGTTGACTTGAATTGTTTTCCTGCGAAGAGATTCCATGACCTACAAAACAAGAACAAAGATGAAGATCCAAACCCTTGAAATGGTTAGTGGATGCATATGATGCTTTATGATGCTCATGATGTATGCACAAGCACATGTACAAGCAAGTCACACGAAGCGCTAGTTTCAGGCTTGCATGAGGTTTCATAGGTAAGTACCCTCTTGAGTTTAGTTGGCTCAAAAACCTGTCCTATAAATAGTAACCGGGTTCTAAGGAGCTCAATATCATTGGACTGTTTTCTATGTTCATTGTTTTGGTTTACCCACTTAACTAGCGACCAAAATATTCCAAGAAAACAACCCTCAATGAGTGTAGTATCGAGTATCTACCAACTTCGGACTGCACCAAAGCCGGTTATCTCACTACTCCTAATAAAAGGCCAAGATGGTCAAGTAAGGTTCTAAGAGTTCATTAGTGCTTTATGACATCACTCAGCGGCCCCGTATTCTCTTTGATTGACTCAAAGGCTACCGGTACTCACAAATATGTCGCACTAATATAGCTATTGCTTCAACCGTGTTGGTATACCCCGCACAGTTTCCACAACGGATTGCTATTTACCTATGAATGTTTCCCAAATCCGGGTGGAGGATTTCAAGCCCAAACAAGAGAACCAAAATGTAAAGCAATCAAAGAAAACAATAATCATGAAAAGGGTGATCTAAGCCCTAAGGTTACTCCACTTTAACAATATCCCCAGAAGAGTCTCCAGTTCTGTGGTACGGTGGGAGAACTGGCTTGGGATTTTGCGTTTGTGTTCGCAAAATGTTTCGGTTTAGCAAGAGTCGCCACCGACTTTTTATTTTATCCTAAGGAAAGGTCAAAAAGCACAAGAAATACCTTTGAGATGTTTTCTTGGGTTTGGGGAGTAGATTATGAAAAGGAAAGGTGCTAGCACCATTTTCATCCATGGTTTTCCATGGGCTCTTAGTTTTAGATCACTTGCGTTTGCTTTTCAATTTGTTTGAAATGGTGCTTAGTGTGTGGTTTTTGAAAATGCTTTTGAAAAGAGGCCATCGTTGTGGCAACCTTTGTAATGATTCTTGTTTGAATATATACAAAGGTGTTTTTTTCTTTTGAAAAGATTTGAAAGTTTGATTTGAAATTGTTTTGTGTTGTTAGGTGTGTTTGAAAATAGCAAGGATGTTTTTGCAAGCTTTTGATCAAGTAACTAAGAGCTATCTACCCTATTTTAATCAAAGATCTTTCTTATGTTTTTAACCCTTTTAACAGTGATGTTTCACCATTGTATTTGGTGAACAACCTTGCGTTAGGATGTTTTTTTTACCTCCCCCTTGTGATGGAAAATGGTGTCCTATTTATAGGCAAGGCTTGGTGGATTTTTGAACATTAAATGGCGCCCATACTATGCAGGAGAGGTTAACTTGTTTTTGAAGGAAGTTCATGAAAAGTTGTGATGCTGGACAGCTTTTCAGCCTAGGCTGGAACAGTAGGCAAGGATTGAGGAGAAGTGACATCTATAGGCGAAAAGTGGCGCATAGACCCATGCCTAAACCTGCACAAATGTGTTTACCAAGCCACACGTGGAGAGACCCCTTGGATGAATGTTCAGGAGTGGTTGTGAGCATTAATGAGCATTAAATGGTGATGAGATTTATCAACATCAAAAATCTTGCAATAGGAGATTTTGCATCATTACCTAAAACCTGAGCCAACAGTTCTGCTTCACCAAAAACAACGTAAACCAAGCTCTGACCTTGGCCTCTTGCTGTCTCAGCAAGTTCTGAGAGTTTTCCCGTATGCTCCTTTGATCTGTCTTCACAGACTCTGAACTTAGTGATCCTGCTTCAGTACTTTACCCAATATGCTGATCCCATTACCTTCTGACCCCAGTACGTTCTGAAGGAGTTCCAGGCTTTGTTGTTTTTTCTAACAAACTCTGAACTTCTGCGTAGCTGCTGAAAAAATCCATGTTCTGTTTAAAGATCACGTGCTGAAACATGTTTACAATCTCTGACTGAGTTGGTGTAACTGCTGAAAGAGCCATCTTCTGACTGAATGTTATGTGCTGAAACAAGTCTGCAGCTTCTGACCGTTTCTGCCTGGAGATTGGTTCAGAAGTTCTGAAGTGTCATTTCCTTCTTAAACACCCATTTTTTTTAGAGAAAGAATCCCAATGTTTTAGAATTTAATTTTTTCAAGGTAACAGCTTTGTCTTTAGAGCTTGCAAATGACCATTTTGCTCTTGTAAATTGTTTGGTTGGAAAGGAACGATAATGAAGGGCTTGGCTTTGTTTAAGAGAAGAAAAAACCTGAGAGTTCAGGATGAATTCCTGAAGGATGGGAGGGAAAATTTTGGGTTCCAATAGCTGCCCTTTATAGCTTTTTGGGTAGTGTACTGTATATCATATTCTGTTAGGATCATCTTCCATCTAGCTATCCTCCCAGACAGAGCAGGCTTTTCGAAGATGTATTTTATTGGATCCATCTTAGATATCAGCAAAGTGGTATGTGTCAACATATATTGTCTTAGCCGGTGAGCAGCCCATACAGAGCACAACAAGTTTTCTCGAGCAGTGAATATCTGGTTTCACAGACGGTAAACTTTTTGCTCAGGTGATAAATAGCGTGGTCTTTTCGGCCAGACTCGTCATGCTGCCCCAATACACACCCCATTGAGTTCTCTAAAATGGTCAGATACATGATTAATGGTCTTCCCTCGACTGGTGGCATTAAGACAGGAGGCTCTTGTAAATACTCTTTGATTTTGTCAAAGGCAATCTGACATTCATCATTCCATCTAACTACATGATCTTTCTTCAACAGTTTGAAGATTGGTTCACAAGTAGATGTTAGGTGAGAAATGAACCTAGCAATATAGTTTAGGCGTCCCAAGAATCCCCTGACTTCCTTCTCAGTGCGAGGAGAAGGCATTTCTTGTATCGCTTTAACCTTGGAATGATCAACCTCGATGCCTTAGTTGCTGACAATGAAACCTAAGAGTTTACCGGACCGGACTCCGAATTTGCACTTGTTTGGATTCAACCTTAGTTTGTACTCCCTCAACCTGACAAACAGCTTTTGCAAGTGATCAAGGTGTTCTTCTTCAGTTTGTGATCGGGCTATCATGTCATCTACGTAGACCTCTATCTCATGATGTATCATATCATGAAACAAAGCTACCATGGCGCGTTGATAGGTTGCCCCGACATTCTTCAGTCCGAATGGCGTCACTTTATAGCAGAACGTACCCCACTGTATGACAAATGTAGTTTTCTCCATGTCCTCAGGTGTCATTTTGATCTGGTTATAGCTTGATAATCCGTCAATGAAAGAAAATACTTTGTGCTGGGCTGTATTGTCAACCAGGATGTCGATGTGCGGAAGTGGAAAATCATCTTTAAGGTTGGACCTGTTTAAATCTCTATAATCCACGCACATTCTTACTTTGCCGTCCTTTTTAGGCACGGAAACAATGTTGGCCACCCATTGAGGATAAGAAGTAACAGCCAGAAATCTAGCATTGAATTGTTTCATAACTTCTGCTTTGATCTTCTCTGACATGTCAGGTCTCATACGGCGGACTTTTTGCTTCACTGGTGGACAGTCTTCTCTTGTGGGTAGACGGTGTACCACAATGTCTGTATCAAGTCCTAACATGTCTTCGTATGACCAGGCAAAGATCTCAACATAATCATGCAACAGCTGAATTAGGCACTCCTTGACACTCGGCTCTAGATTGGAACCCACTCTGATTTCCTTTTTATCGTCCTTGTTACCCAAGTTGATTGTATCCAACAGCTCCTCATGAGGCTGAATAGCTCTTTCCTCTTGTTGTAGTAGTTTGGCTAATTCCCCCGGCACTTCACAATCTTCCTCACCTTCGTATTCGGCTTGGTAGATCAGATCTTCAGAGTCACTAAAGCTTATAACAGTATCGTTACCCATGGGATTCAGAATGGAAGGGTGCCTGCATTTGTGAGTGTGGGTGTGTGTAAGGGTATAGCCATCTTAAAACAATAAAATGTAAAAGAAAGACAATGAGCACAAAAGGATTATATGTGAAAAAGCGTCCATGATTCATTGAATGTCATATGAAGATGAAATAAAAACCCTTACAAATGGACCATTGTGCCTCGGGTAAGACACAAGGTTTTTAAAGTGCGAATTTTTCGTGAATATTACAAGTCTAACAGAAATGTAAAAGATAAATTACTGAGATATGAAAGTTATCGGGACAAAGTCTTTGGCTTCCTAGTTGCGAAGTCCTTCGTTGACAGTAGGAAATATCCAATCTTCCAAGCTGCCATCTTTTTCACCATCTTCCACTGCATTGATCCCTTGGTTACTAATCTTCACAGGTGGCCCTCCGGCACGGGCGCAATGCACAGCCTTTTGAGCAGTTAAAGTAAACCCCAAGCCAAACTTGTCTGATTTGTACGGAATGTCTGGAAGCTGCCCCGGGATGGTGCATCCCCCCTCTTCCACTACTGCCTTTGCATCCTTTAGAGATGACATCCGAGGTGGAGGTCTTGTGATCTTAGGAATCGAGGATACCTCTTTGGTCGCTGCTACTTCTGGAGAGACTTCTTCAAAATGTTGGAAAGGGATTTCAATGAACTCGCCATCTAACTCAACATATCGGAAAGAATTCAGATGACTAATCATGTACTCCTCTTCCCCGTGGACAATTATGATCTTTCCTTGGACCGGGTATTTTAGCATCTGATGCAATATGGAGGTGACTGCACCGGAATTGTGGATCCAGGGGCATCCTAATAGACAGGAATAAGAGGGACGAATGTCCATCACATAGAAGGTTAAATTGAAAGTCTGGGTTCCCACCTTTATCGAGATGTCCACCTCCCCATGGACCATCCTCTTCGAACCATCAAAATCTCTCACCACTATGTTGCTGGGTTTTAAAGTCAGCCCCTCGCAATCCAATCTATCAAGGTCTTTCTTCGGTAAGAAGTTTAAAGATGACCCAGTATCAACCAAGACATGGGCTAGAGTTGTTCCTCTACACTCTACTGAGACATGTAATGCCTCGTTGTGTTTTCTCCCTCTGGGTGTCAAGTCAGCATCAGAGAAACCCAGGATATTATCAGCTATCAAACTGGCTACACAGTCCTGGAACTGGTCAGCAGACGTCTCTTGTGGTACATGAGCTGTCTTCAGAAATTTTACCAGAGCTTTTGCATGTGCCTCAGAGCACAGCAGCAATGCTAACATAGAGATTTTGGAGGGGGTTTTCTCCAACTGTTCAACCACATCATAATCACTTTTCTTTATTATCCTCTAGATTTCTTCCATTTCCTTCTTGGATGTTTCAGGGATAGATTGAGCCTTCGTCCGGACAGGCTCTTCTTGAATGTTTTTTCCTTTATTCTCAACAGTGGAAGTAGGGATAGGAATTATGTTGTCTTCGTTGGTAGGCACGCTTGCAGGTACAATCACTGGTGCAGAGGTAATCTTTGGAACGGCCACAGGTCCAAAGACTGCCTTTGGAGGGGAAATCTTCGGAGAGAAGATTCTACCACTACGGTTAATCTTGCTTGTTCCGGCAATGTTACTGATGTCGGAATTCTCCTCTTCGGAGCTCTCTTCTTCGGCAGTCAGTACATCCTGTTTAATACCATGGTAGTAGATTTCTCCACCATAATTCCATGGTAATGTATTATCTGACTGGTACGGGACCGGCCTGGTCATTGTAATCTTAAGTGGAGTAATCTTTGGAGCAGATGTAATCCTAACGGGTATTTTAGGGACCCTGGAAGGATTGGCGTAAATGGTTATGATAGAAACTTCTTTAACTAGAATGGGTGAAATAGGAGCTTTCTCAAACAAAATTTCTTGGTTGTCAATCAGTTGTTGGATACCTTTTTTCAACAGAGGGTAGTCAAATGATGAGGATAGGCAAACATGGCAGTCTTTGTCACAACCTGGGAATATACCAGCTTTCAACAAATTCAACTTGACGATCGGGAGCGGAGTTAACAATTCATCCACGGTGGCAACAAATAAATCTTCCTCGACAACATTGGCATTGTGACCATGCCTAGGCATTGGAGCAAAAATAATTCGGTTTCTCAGAAGCTTCAAACTCAACTTCCTTCGCATCTATCAGGTCTTGAATTTTGTTCTTCAGAGCCCAACAGTTGTTGGTGTCGTGCCCTGGACTTTCAGAATGGTATGCGCATCTGGCATTCGGATGGTAATGAGGAGACGTAGTATTGGGATTCTTTGGGGCCTCTTTTAAAGTTTCCAGATTCAATTTCAAAAGATGTGGTAGAACCTGGGCTGGAGTCATGTTAATCTTGGTGAATTTCTAGACTGGCCTTTCCACCCTTGGATGGTTATTTCTTGGCTGGTCTGATGCAGGCTTTGGAATTATAATGGCCCCCACCGTTGGTCGGCGTTCAGTTCTTCCTTGATTCCTGTATGAATAAACAGCAGACACTTCCTTCTTCCCACTGAAGGGCTTTTTTACAGCTGTAGAGGCAGACGCGTCTTTCTGAATCTTCCCACTTCTTATACTAGCTTCCACCCTTTCGCCGATTAAAATCAATTCAGTAAACCCTGCAGAGGAGCTCCCAATCAGATGATTGAAGAAAGGGCCTGATAGAGTTACCAGGAACATGTCCACCAACTCCCTTTCAGAAAAAGGGGGTTGCACCCTTCCAGCTAGATCCCTCCACTTTTGTGCGTAGTCTTTGAAGCCCTCATTTGAAACCATAGCCATACTCTGAAGTTGAGTACGGGTAGGTGCCAAATCGGAGTTGTACTGATATTGTTTATAGAAAGCTGCTGCCAAGTCTTCCCAATTGTGGACATCTGCCCTTTCTAATTGGTAGAACCAATCAAGTTGCGTTCCTGATAAACTGTCTTGGAAGAAATGGACCCACAAGTCTTTGTCGGCAGAGTGCGGCTGAATCTTCCTGACATATGATCGGAGGTGCGTTTTAGGACAAGACACCCCATCATACTTGGAAAATAAAGGCACTTTAAACTTTGGCGGGATTACAATTCCTAACACCAGCCCCAATTCCTCGAAATCTAGCCCCGGTACTCTCTGTATTTCCATAGCAGTTAGACGCTCTTCCAGGTGTTTGTACTTGTCATCAGTCGGAGGGTATTGTTGTTCAGAGTAGTCCTCTTCTTCCTCTTCTTCTTCAGAATCTGATGGTACCGCCGTTTCTTTTCCTTTCCTTTCCCCCTCATCAGATGTTGTTGGGAATTCTAAGGTCCTTCTAGCTTGTCCCTGAAACCTTCTTCCCATGATTACCACACCAGCTGGCTTCTTCTTCTTTTTCTCTTTCTCTTTTTCTAGCAGTCTTCAGCTCCTCTTGCCCCTTGGCTAAGGTCATGAGTAACTGTTGAAATTGTGTATTTTGAGCTTGAAGGTCTTTAACCGTCTGTTCGAGATCCATCTTGCTGAAATAAATAGTAGAGGGATGATGAAACTTGTTACAAAGTCCTGTTTATGTTTATGATGAATGATATGTATTCATGCAATGCTTTCAAGGATTTAAAAATTCAAATTTGTTTTAAACAAAAAAAGGAACACACGTCATATTAATAAGATAGAATTTGAGTACATCAATGCCCCTTGGGCAAAATAATACAAAATTCTAAGGTAAAAATACATTGCGCATCCTCTTTGGTGCAATGTAAGTATTGAGAGTCTGCTCTTCATGAAGTAGCCGAGTGAGTTCCAAAACCTTCTTCTCGCTTGCGTAGAATTGGGCTTCAAAAGTATCTCGCTCTCCTTTGAGCTGTATCCAATCCCTTTGTAGGTATTCGAGTGATGTAGGCACGACGGGATGTAGGATAGTGTATTGAACTTCTCCTTCCTTAACAAGCTCAATAATCACTGGGAGAATGGAAGGATAAGGCATCATAAGACTTTGAGCGCGGGTTCGTACCCACTTGAGGTAAGGCTCAAGAGGGCTGGAATTCTTGTGTCCCAAAGTTTTGCTATCCACCTTGTTTAGCATCCTCCAAGCTCAGATGAATCTTTGACGAAGTCCTTGATCGTCATTGTCGTAGTCGAAAACTAAACCTTGAATCAGCATATCATGTGGGCCATCCCTTCGGGCATAACCAAACTGTCTTAGAGCCAAGCACGAGTTGTAGGTGATGCCTCCCCTAATTCCAAGTAGAGGGACATTATAGAATTCCCCACAACGGTCAACAATAATAAGATTCTCCTTAGATCGAGAACACCAATGAATATCTGAATGTTTAAGTGTCATCAACCTTTGTGACCACCTCAAACATTGCTCATTCTTCAAGACTGATTTGGGAAGATGAGAAATAAACCATCTTGCCAGGAGAGGAGTGAAACACATAAGAACACCTCTTTTCCTCATTGTACGAGTGTGAAAAGAGTGTAAGATATGCCCAAGCAATGTAGGCCCCGGGTTGCGTGACATGAAGATTTTGACAGCACTCACATCTATGAGTTGGTCAGGGTTGGGAAACAAGACCATCACATAGATAAGAAGAGCCACAATCTCCTCAAAAGCTTTCAAGTCCAAGGAGCTCCAACAGCTTTGGGCCTTCTCAAACAAGAACTTTGCCAAGAAGCATTTGACACCACTTCTAGTTTCCCAATGGGTTGTGACATCAGATGAGTGCAAGTGCAGGGATTGAGAAATCTCTTCTGGCTTTGGATATCTTTCCATATCGTTGAAGGGTAGTTGATTGAGAATGGGAATCCTCAAAATTTGAGAGAATTCTTCCAAAGTGGGCACAAGCTGCTAGTCAGGAAATGTGAAACAGTGATGCAAAGGGTCAAAGAACTGGAAGAGACTCTTCATCATATCCTCCTCTGTGTTGGAAGTGACCAAGTTGAGTAGACGACCATGTCTCTCGGTGAATGGCGAGTTCTCAGGGATCCTTGAGGCTAGCTCCTTGAGTTGTGGAGGAATTCTTACAAGGTTGACTTTGATAGTTTTCCTGCGAAGTGAATCCATATCCTACAAAACAAGAACAAAGACATCTCCAAAATCCTTGAAATGGTTAGTGAATACATATGATGTTCATGATGTCCATGATGTTATGCACAAGTATATATGTACAAGCAAATCAAACAAGTTCCTTGTTTAGGCTTGCATGGGGTTTTATAGGTAAGTACCCTCTTGAAGTTTAGTTGGCTCAACCTGTCCTAGTAATAGTAACCGGGTTCTAACGAGCTCAATATCACTGGATTGTTTCCTTGTTCATTGTTTTAGTTCAAGCCTCTTTACTGGCGACCAAAATATTCCAAGAAACCAACCCTCAATGAGTGTAGTATCGAGTATCTACCAACTTCGGACTGCACCAAAGCCGGTCATCTCACTACATCCTAAAAGGGCAAGTTGGTCAAGTAAAGGGTTCTATAAATTCATTAGTGCTTCAATGACATCACTCAGCGGCCCCATATTCTCTTTGATTTACTCAAAGGCTACCTGTGATACGGTGGCCAGAACCGTGACGTGATTTCCCTATTTCGTTAAGGAATTTGCTGGTTTATGTTTTGCGTTTGTGTTTGCAAAATGTCGCGGTAAGCAAGAGTCGCCACCGACTTTTATTTTATCCAACAAGGAAAGGAAAAAAGCACAGAAAAATTCCTTTTTCGAGATATTTCTGAGTACGGGGGGTAGATTATAGAAAGGGAAGGTATTAGCACCCTTTCTATCTGTAGTTACCTACGGGCTCTTAGGTACTTGCTCATCATTTTCAAAATTGCTTCTTTGCGTGCTTGTGTGTTTTGAAAAGTTTTTGTTTTGACTTCGATTTAACTCTTGCTTCTGTCTTCAAGAGTGTAATGAAGTGTTTTTGAAAACTTTGTTTTGTAAATGTGTGTAAGTGTGAAAAAAAGTTTGTTTTGATTGAGCAAGTACTTAAGAGTTAATCTACCTACTCGAAAAAAGAACCGTTCTATGTTTGTTTCCTTTAGACAATGCTATCCCACTATTAGTGAGTAGGTAGCACCGTCGTTGGATTTTGAGGGTCAATTCGAAAAGGGACGTATGATCACTAAAGCAATGTTAGGACGTCTTAGTAATAACCCTAATGTCTTAGATCAATTATTCGAGGCAACAGTATCCGAGGCAACCTTTCCGAGGCAACTATGATCTTTAGACAAAAGGACGACCACTAAAGCATCCTATACTCAATGACCGCTTACCGAAGGCAACTAAGTGGAAGTGTACCCTAGGAGTGCGCATGTGCGAGTGATTCAGTTTCAGATTTATTATCTTTGCACATTTAGGGTGATCTAACTGTTTTAAAGTTACATACATTCTTGTCATGCAAACCCTAATTATTCATACATCTAACAGTTAATAATTTGCGGAATTTAAAATGCGGAAATTAAACTACGCTATTACAAAGCTTCGGGTATTTACATAGCCAAAAACAAACCCTTTGAAATTAAAAGCGGTAAAAATAAATAAATGTCCTAATTAAAACTATTACAAACTGTGAGCAGATACAATAATTGGGCGAAATAATAATAAAGCGCGCGATGAAAATTTGATCGGATGCGAAATTAGGGTTTTGACCCTCCTATCCTAATTTAAAAGAAAAATATTTTTTTGTTGTTTTTAATATTTCTAAAGAAAAGAATTAAGTTTTTTCTAAATTAAATACAAAAAATTAATTAGTGATTAAATTAATTAAAAATAATTAAATGACCTATTTTTGGTTTTTGGTTATTTTAGGGAAAAAAATAAAATACAATTAAGTTAGTAGTAAAACCTATTTATTCTAATTAATTTTAATTATTTGCAAAATAAATTACAATTACCTAAATTAACAATCCTAATTAAATTAATTGATTTTTTAATTTAATTAAAAATAAGATCTAGACCTAATTTGTGAAAAAATAATATTTTTGTGATTTTTTAATAAAATAAAATAATTTTTGGTTAGTAATTAAATTAAATAAGTTAACTAAATGAAATAAATAAAATATAAAAGAAAGAGAAATTGGGCCTGAAAATTGGGGGTGCAAAGAGCAGAATCTGGGCCCATTTCTGGAGGTCCACGTTTGACTTTTGAAATCCAGCGTTGCATGTTGATTGTGGCTTATGGTGTTCCTTCCTGGATGGCCATCAGATTTGGCCATCCAGCCACTTGGCATGATTGATGATGAAGGCGTATGGTAGGCCTTGGAGTTATGCACGCACTGAATTGCCTGAAAGAAAATAGAAAAATAGCAAATGCTGGAGGCAGGGATCAAACCCCTGACCTCCATCCTTCCAATGCCTTAACACCCAGCTGGCTACCACTGGGCTATTTTGTTCTTGTTGTACAATAATGAAGCAATAATAATAATATGTAAAAACAAATATTAGTGGAAAACAAAAAATAAAATGCGCGTTGGAATTTGAATAGACCAATAGGGAAGTGACAACTCATCGTCTCCTTCCTCTCTCTATGGGTAAAGGTTTGATAACCTATACCTACGGACAAACGTTCGTTTCTACAGACCTGTGCTTTCTCAAAATCTTCCACAGGCCATGGAAATAACATCTAATGCCATGGTTGTGTTCGTCTCGTCCTCCTGAACATGGTAGTACCACTTACGAAGGCCAATTTTCCCTGTAATCAAAAACCCTAAAAAAAAGCTCTGAAACCTAGCAATGGTGATTTACAGTATATGCCATATAAATGAAATTGAATGATGCGGAAAGTTTGCATATGTTCCATAGATCAAGAATATGCAATTAATTCATGTTAACAATGCTTATATTACGAGATACGAATTCAAGAACAGGGGTATGTCGTGATGGACTTACAATGCGTTTTGGGACTGGAATGGACTTGTTTTTGATTGCTTTAGCTTGCAGAGACTCCCAGGAATCGATTGGGATCGTCAAAGAGTCTTCAGGATGCCTCTAAGTGGGATTTCGATCTCACACTTTTCTTGGTTTTTTCAGTTTTGGTTCTTGCTCATACGCCTGTCTCTCACCCGTTTTTAGGTCTGCACGCACTCTATATGTACCAAGCAATGCATTAGGGTTGATAATTGCATCCAAATCTTTCTCCTTCAATGATTTTTGATTTGATTTGATTCACTTTCAAAATCATTCCAAAAATAGATTTTTTAAATCTTTTTGTCCACTCTAATGCCTTGCACGAGTTTGAATGTTTGCTAGCTGTGTAATAAAGCCTGAAACAAGCATAAAATCTCTTACTTTCAATATTTTGGATTTTATTTGATTTGTTTTGATTTAAATTGAATTAATTCAAATAAAAATCAAAATAAATAATAAAAATAAGATATGGACAATTTGCTAGGGCTAGAGCTCGTGGGCTATGTTGCCAACTCAAAACAAGTGAAAAAGATTGGGCCCATTTGGCAAAATTTGAAGTTTTAGGGATAGTTGACTTTTGGCAATTTTGCAAAAAAAGGTCAACTTCATCAATGCATAACTTCCTCAATTTTGACTCTTTGGAGGTGTTCTTTGACTTTTTAGAAATATTGAGATGTCCTCTAAGCAACCCTTTTGGTTTCATCTCAATTTTATATTCCATGCTCATGTATGAAGGTTTGACAAAAAAAAGTATTTTTGTTGACTTTTCAAAATAACCTATAATGTACAAATTCATAACTTCTTGTGGGTGCATATTTTGAACTTGGAAGATGAAGATGAATTGTAGGGAATTGCATCCTATTAAAAATGAGCTTTGGATGGGTCATTTCTCATAAAGTATGAGAAAGTTATGCTTGGTCAAAGTTGAGTTGACTTTTCCTACAAAACCCTAATTTAGCAACTTTTGGTTCTTGAGGAATTATGAGCAATCCTTGATGAATCATGATCAACCCTTGATCAAATGATGAAATATACTTCAAAATGAGGATGTTGACCAAAAATCTTGAAGTTTGACTATATGTGGGCCACAGTTGACTTTTGCCCTAGCATGATCGATTTTCAGGCCTTTGAGCAATTGACTGAGCAAACTTTCTCTGCAAGGCTTGAAACTTGACATGGATGATCTTGAGAACATATTAGGACAATGTTTAGCATTTGTGGTCACTTGGACTCAAGTATCTTGACGCAACATGAAACCCTAATTTGAGGTAGACTGCCTTAGGAGGGAGCTTGTCTGGCCAACCCTTGGACTACCTTGAGCAATTTGAGTATCATTCTTGAAATGTTTTAAGAAATATGGGAGGGTAAATTTTGGGGTACAACACTACCGGTACCCACAAATATTTCACCCTAACATAGCTATTGCTTAGACCGTGTCGGTATACCCCGCACAGTTTCTACAACGTATTGCTATTTACCTATAATGTTTCCCAAATCCGGGTGGAGGATTCAAACCCAAACAATAGAACCAAAATGTAAAGAAAACAAGTCAAACAAGGTAAGCAAATAAATGTGATATACACCCTAAGGTAACCCCACTTTTAAATATTCCCCAACAGAGTCGCCAGTTCTGTGATACGGTGGGAGAACTGACTTAAGGGTTTTGCGTTTTATGGCAAATGTTGCGGTTAGCAAGAGTCGCCACCGACTTTTCTTTTATCCAAAAGGAAAGGTGAAAAAGCACAGGAAATACCTTTGATATGTTTTCTTGAGTTCGGGGGGTAGATTATGAAAAGGGAAGGTATTAGCACCCTTTTCATCCATGGTTTTCCATGGGCTCTTAGTTACTTGCTTTAGATCGCTTGCTTTGTTTTGTTTGAAATGGTGTTTGGTGTTATTTTGAAAGTATTTTGTAAAAGAGGCCATTATTTAGGCAATCTTTGTAATGATTCTCGTTCATAAGAATGTATACAAAGATGTTTGTCTTTTGAAAATGTTTTCAATGTTTTGTAAGATGTTTTTTGAAATGTGTGTGTGTTTGTTTTTGAAAATAGCAAGGATTGTTTGAAATTGAGCAAGTAACTTAGAATCTATCTTCCTACTCAAATGTCTTTCTTGTGCATTTTTATTCCTTTGACATTGTTGCCTTACCATTGATTTGGTAAACAACCATATCTTTGGATGTAAATGGGACGGGCGTGGATCATCGTATAACCATGATAGCAATGGTGCCAAGTATCTTAGCATTTTTTAGGGACCAAGATCATTTTGTTCAGGAAACCTTTGAATAGCGTCATCGAGGGACTATGATCTTATACTTGTTTTGTTTTGCCAAGATACTTTGCATGCGTAACATGCCCATTTTATTTTAGGCAACCAAGTGGGAGAGACCCTAAGGATGCTTGTGTGCAAGTGCGTTATTTGCATGTGTTTTGTCTTTGATTAGGATTGTCTATTTTGTTGTTTTTATCTTGCCATACATTTCCTATTTTACTAGCAAGCATACAAAAATAATAAAATGCAAAAAAAGATAAAAACCTAAACTATTACAACCATATTGAATAGCATGAAATTATAAAAGGTAAAAATAAAATAAAGGCCAGAAAAAGGAGGTCTTTCGACTCAGGCAGGAACACCCTTTGGTTCTGCGTATTTTAGCTTCTTTCGATTTTCCTTCCTGTCTCCTTCGACTGGGGGTTGGAGTCAGTGAGGTTCTGGCTTTTCCACAGGCTCCTTGCTGACTCATTGTAAGCAAATTAGGCCCTCAGATTCTGATTCGAAAGGCTCGTGCAGCTAGCCAATCGATGGGTATAACAAACCTGTCTTAAGTTCTTAAAATGCAACATCCAAAAATAACTATAGTCCAGGGGTTAGCACAAAAACAAAACAATGGGTCTCAAAGTCCAAAGTATAACTAATTAAGGTTGAGTTTTCAGCATATGGACAGTCAGAATCGAATGTTAAAACATGGTCTGGAAATATCTACATTTTTCTTTATTGGCATGTGCACATGATATTTAAATGAAAGAGTTCCTAGTTTAGAGAGAACTTACCTCTTGAAGTGCTTGGTCGAAAGAGTTGTAGGTGACTTTTTCTTGATGGTGGAGGGAGCTTCGCTGGGATCTTCCTGAAGCTAGTTCTGTTACTGTTTGGTTTGGGCAGTCACTAAATCGAAGAGAGTATATGATGGTGATGCGTGAATCGAAAGTTGCTACAGTCTAGGGGAAGTAAATCGAAAGGTGCACTACTGAGGCTTTTTATGAAAAATCTTAGAGTTTTGAAGGTTCTAGATTGTTGGAGAGTTTGAGAATATGGGAGAGTTTTAGTGCTTGAGGATTTTTATGATTTTTCCCTCTAGTAAAAATCTGGACCCTTTCTTTGTCAATGGTTCCTCTATTTATAGAGAAAAGGCTTGGAAGTTTAAACAAAGTTGTGGCTTGGCTGAAACGTGAATATTAAGCTATGTCAGATTTTCAGTGATCCCAAGGTGAAGTACTGAAGTTGTTGGTTAAAAGGGGCTGACTCCCCTGACTTATGGTGAAGCGTAAACAATATTTAAGTAAAGCATGGGCTTGGGACAGGATTTGTACTTAGCAAGTTCACTTTCACGTAAAAAACTTCTGGACAAAGGCTTAATCACCTGGAAAATAGCTTAATCCAAAATGTAAGCAATTAATTATGGAGTGAAATACAAGCATTAAGGCTTGTAAAGTAGGATCACGTATCAGGGCCCACAGATTTGATCAGTTGTCCTTTCAAAATCCTATTTTCCACTTGTGTTTAAAAGTTCTAGAAATGTACTAAAGAAGACTGCGTCGAAGGATTCAGAGTTGGGTTTGAAAGATGCTGATTCGAAGGGAACCAAAACTCCAATCGAAGCTTTTGTGTGAAGGTGGCTCATGTCCAATCGAAAGTTTGCATGTCAGGGGTTACATGTGGTCAAACGAAAGAGTGTATGTAGGAGGAAAAAATGTTCACATTCGAAAGAGGCAAATAGGGAACAAAAAGGGCAAATCGAAGGGTGTTAAAAGAGAGCCTTTTGCCTTGGAAATGAAATAGATTACAAGAGGCTTTTTTCTTTCTGAATCCAAACCAAAAATGTGTCAGAGGCCCATGCCCAGTCGAAGGATGCAAGCCAAGCTTGTGTCGAAAGAGGCCAAAAGGCCAATCGAAAGAGTTGAAACGAAGAACACTTGTATTTCTCCAAATTTGTCAAAATAATATTTTTATCTGTTTTCTCCCTTTTTGACAGTTTCCTTTTAGTTTTGGTACTGGAAAATTCCAAAGTACTTGTGCAAGCTTGAACCTTGAGAAAACTTGTGAGAAAGGCCTTGAAGAATGAGAGGGCAAATTTTGGGGTACAACAAACACATAATCCAATCTCAATGTTAGGCTGCATAATCTTGATTTGCAGGCCTTCTAACTTGTGTATCTATCCATAATTAATGGATTACACAAACTTTTGAGCTATAATCCAAGTAGTAACCATTGTCCAATTTAAATTGCCATTTTGGGAAGAAAGTTGACAATGTCATTCTTAAAAAGCAAGCTTTATGCACAAAGTCAATTCTTGAGCCTCTCACTTGTTCCCTATGATCATACTCCATCTACAAAGTCATAAGCAAGTTTTTTTAAAGCATAACCACTCTACAATAGCCAGTACAAAGGCATTGAAAGTTGATTTCTCAAGAAAATCACATGTTGAGCTTAAACATGTGATTTTGAATTTTGATCAAATACAAGCATCCAAACTTGTTGCATATAAATAGAGGCCTTATTTGCAAGTTAACACACAAGCTTAAGCACCCTAAAACTCTCTCAAACACCTGCAATCCAGAAATTTTCCAAAAACTCCATTGATGCACAGAATCTGACTTTGAACTTGCAACTCACAATTCCCTCGTGCGCTTTCCTTCCTAATCAATCATAAAGCTTATACACATCAAATATAGTCCATCCCTGACCCTATTCATTACTGTAACTCCATCTTCATCAACCTCCATAACCAAAAATAGAGCTCTACAAGTTGACTTATCCAGGCCATTTCAGTCATGCATTGCTCAAGCTAATCATTGCATTAGCTTCCTGGGAACATGAGGAAGCTAACCTGATCATTGCAGCACCTTGAATCAAGCTCATTTGCATTTCAAGATTTCCAATTTTGAAGTACCTTTGTTGAACTTCTATCTTTTCATTTAGGAATTGTGAAGCTTGCATTTGTGAAGATAAAATGTAGACATTATTTCCCTGTGTGATACGGTGGGAGAACTGACTTGAGGGTTTTGCGTTTTATCGAAAATGTTGCGGTTAGCAAGAGTCGCCACCGACTTTTCTTTTATCCAAAAGGAAAGGTGAAAAAGCATAGGAAATACCTTTGAGATGTTTTCTTGAGTTAGGGGGGTAGATTATGAAAAGGGAAGGTATTAGCACCCTTTTCATCCATGGTTTTCCATGGGCTCTTAGTTACTTGCTTAGATCACTTGCTTTTGTTTGTTTGAAATTGTGTTTGGTGTGGGTTTGAAAGTATTTTGTAAAAGAGGCCATCCGTTTAGGAAATCTTTGTAATGATTCTCGTTCGTAAGAATGTATACAAAGATGTTTGTCTTTTTGAAAATATTTTCAATGTTTGTAAGATATTTTGAAATGTGTGTTTGTTTTTTTTGGAAAATAGCAAGGATAGTTGTTTGAAATTAAAGCAAGTAAATAGAAGCAATCTACCTACTCAAATGTCTTTCTTGTACATTTTCTATTCCTTTGACATTGTTATCTTACCATTAATTTGGTAAGCAACCCTATCTTTGGATGTAAACGGGACGGGTGTGGGTCATTGTATAACCATGATTAGCAATGTTTGCAAAGTATCTTGGCATTTTGAGGGACCAAGATCATTTTTTGTAAGGCAACCTTGAATATTGTCATCGAGGGACTATGATCTTATACTTGTTTGTTTTGCCAAGATACTTCGCATGCGTGATATGGCCATTTTTTGTTTTAGGCAACCAAGTGGGGAAACCCTAAGGGTATTTGTGTGCAAGTGTGTTTGATTGCATGCAGGATTTTATCTTGAATTAGGATTTTCTATTTCATTGATTTTATCTTGCCATACATATCCTAATTGCTAGTATTTACATTTGAAAGCAATAAAATGTGGAAATGTAAAGTCCTACACTATTATAATATTTAGGGGGTGGGGGTACAAATTTATGAATGGGAAGTACCAGCGAGAAAAATAAAGAAAATAAGTAGGGGAAGAAAGAAAGAAAAAGGAAAAGAGTGAGCGTGCTGCTGAGCGGAAATCAGAAGTTCTGACCCTGGCCTGCTGCAGAACAGCAACCTGTTAGTGAAAATGTGTAGGTCAGAACTTATGACCCTGGTGCGCTGCAAAACAGAAACCTGTTAGTGGGAAGGTCAGAAGTTCTGACCCCGGTGCGCTGCAAAACAGAAACCTGTTAGTGGGAAGGTTAGAAGTTCTGACCCCGGTGCGCTGCAAAACAGAAACTTGTTAGTGGGAAGGTCAGAAGTTCTGACCCCGGTGCGCTGCAAAACAGAAACCTGTTAGTGGGAAGGTCAGAACTTCTGACCCCGGTGCGCTGCAAAACAGAAACATGTTAGTGACAATGTATGGGGTCAGAAGATCTGACCCTGTTGGGCACACGGTAATTTTCAGAAGTTCTGATATTACTGATGTCAAAATAGGCCCCAGAAGTTCTGGCATCAAAGTCGGAACTTGGTCTCCCTCCGTGCCAGTCAGAACATCTGCAATTTGGTTATTTCTCCACAAAACAAAAGGCATGCCTAGGACAGTTTCAGTAGGTGTCATAGTGTTTCGGAAGCCAGAACCGAAAATTAGAGGCAAGTTCTAAACTGATTCGTTTTCTACTTAAGCATACAAATGCATGAAAATCTCAGAACATGAACAACATCAAAAACATGATATCTACATTGTGTTTTTTGCATGCAATTATGGTGATGCTTAAGCAGTGTGGTGAGAGTCAGCAGGTGCTTACCTCGCTGTTGGAAGAAATTCTGTGAACTGGAGTTAGCCTTAACTCTGATGGTGTTCTGGACAGGTTCTTTGAATGGACGGATGAAGGGTATATACGTGAGTCAGAAAACTGTATGGGTGTTTCCTAGTCAAGAAATTATTTGAGAGCAAATGGAGTTTGAAAGTAGAAGATTCAAAGTTGTGTTTAAAGCTCTTGAAACACTAGGAATTTTGGCAGAGTTTAAAGGTGTTTTTCTTGCTAAAATTTTTGGTTTCTTTTCTAGCTATTTTTCTGGTGTTGGACCTCTCTTTCAGTGGACAATGGTGTTCTATTTATAGGCAAAGCTTTGTGTGTTTGAAAATGTCAAGTAGCGCCAACATCATGTACTAGATGCTGACTTACTCTTGAAGAAAGTTCATAAAAAGTTGTGATGATTGATAGCTTTTAGCCTAGGCTGGGTTAGCAAGCAAGGATTAAGGAAAAGTCAACCTACAAGCAAAAGGTAGTGCATGGACTCTTACCTAATTCTGTACAAACGTATTTCTACACTACACGTGGAGAGATCTTTTGGACAAAGACTCAAAAGTGGTTGTGAGCATTAATGAGCATTAAATGATGATGAGATTTGTCAAAAATCAGAAATCCTGTAACGTGAGATTTTGCATCATTGCTTGAATCTGGATCAGAAGTTCCATTTCAGCGTAGTATAGAACAAAATACCCTACTTCTGATCTTAGTGTCCTGTTGCCTCAGCATACTCTGAAGGATTCCCCAAGTTTTTTTAGTAACCTTCTTTGATTTACCTTTGAGTACTCTGGATTAGAAGTTCTGCTTCAGTGTAACGCCCAATCTTCTGACCCCCTTACCTTCTGATTCCAGCATGTTCTGAAGGAGCTTTCAGGCTTCGTTGCTTTCTTTGCATTCTTCTAACAAACTCTGACCGAACTTGCGTAACTGGTGAAAAAGCCATGCTCTGATTGAAGATTATGTGCTGAACCACATTTGCAACTTCTGACTGCTCCTGCCTGGAGGTTGGTTCAGAAGTTCTGAAGTGTCATTTTTTTCTTAAATACTTTAGAAAAATTCTAAGTATTTAAAATTTAACTCTTCCAAGGTAAAATTTGACTTTTGAGCTTCTTGATGAAACAAACTTGATATTCCAACATGTCTTGATGAAATAAGACTTTTTGTGTTTTAATTTTGATCCAAAAACCAAAGTTTGATTTTTTTAGCTTGCAAATGACCATTTTTCCCTTGTAAATGGCTTGCTTGGAAAGAAATGATAACTCAAGGCTTGGATTTGTACAAGGGAAAGCTTGAGAATCAGGGTGATTTTCTTGAGAAATGAGAGGGCAAATTTTGGGGTACAACAGCTGCCCCTGTTCAATCTTCTTAAACTTGAGGAGTTAGATTGGCGAGTTTTACCGTTCGTGACTCAAAGGTGAAATATGATTGGACACTAGAGTGCCCATAAATTTGCACTCGACAATGCATAGTTGAGGGAATGGGCTTGAAGATGCCATTTGGAGAGGTGACAGAGCCTTGTTGGAGATGGGCTTGTAGATGCCATCCAAGAATGTTTGTTGAATTGTAAATTGTAAGCTGAAAGAATGAGTATCAGAATGGCGTCTGTGTCTAGAGCGTATCTATACTGTATCTGAAGTATGATTCTGAATAAATAACAGAATGGCATTCGTGTCTGGAGCGTATCTATATTGTATCTGAAGGTTGAATTTGAATGAGTATCAGAATGGCATCCGTGTCTGGAGCGTATTTGTACTATATCTGAAGGTTGAATCTGAATGAGTATCAGAATGGCATCCGTGTCTGGAGCGTATTTGTACTGTATCTGAAGGTTGAATCTAAATGAGTAGCATAATGGCATCCGTGTCTGGAGCGTATCTGTACTGTATCTGAAGGTTGAATCTGAATGAGTAACAGAATGGCATCCGTGTCTAGAGCGTATCTGTACTGTATCCTAACCTTGAAATCTGAATGAGTATCAGAATGGCATCCGTGTCTGGAGCATATATGTATTGTATCATGATTGCATATTGTTAATGGTAGCTGTTAATCTTATCCTGAAAAGGGTAAAATGTTAGCTAGAACACAAAGTTATGTTGCATGGAAATGTATGATGCCATGTATTTGCTTTATCAATGTTTATGATATATGGATGTAATGTATGCGCATGTAAGCTGATTTGCTGTATTGCTGCCTGATTGAGGAAAATAAATCCTTGAAAACTGCTGGGGATATGTTGAACTTTCATGTCTGGAAGTTGAAGTACTGACTGTATTCTTTTGTGCAGAGTAATTCCATATACTACTTGAGGAATTTTGAGAAATTTGACGATCTCTACTGGGGATTAATAATTTGAAGTTGTTCCACTGGGGACTCAAATGACGTACTGTGGGGATTGCTTATGGAATAGCCTAGAGACGTTTTTCGGTTCTTTCAACCTATCAGTAATTATCTTTCGCATTTTGTTTATTTGTAAACAGTAATTATGTTCAAATACATATGTTCATTAATGAATCATTGGACGTTTTTGCAAATAAAACACAAGTGTAAAGAAAAAGATAAATAGTTCTATGTACTTTCAAAGAGATATCTTTGTATTTTGACTTTGAATAAGTATTTTGGACAAAGGAGACAAACATTCTAGTAAGAGAATGGCTCCATAAAACAAAAAAAAAATATACAAAGAAAGATAGCTATGTGTAATAATCCCATGGGGTTTCCATTCTGCTATAGCCTTCGTGTCTCTGAATATCTTGTCTATTTGTTGCTTCGTCCGAAGATGATTGAGTTGATCATAAACTCCGAGTTTGTCAGTGGAAGTCAAGAGGTTGTCCTCAAAGTGATACGACGGGACATAGTCATACGCTTTAATTCCCTAACTTTTTCCTAGACCTCCCTTTCAGGTTTTCAGTCCACCGGGAAACCTTTTTTTTGCCCAAGTCGCCCTTTCGGGTTTTCAACTTGCCGGGTGTACAAATTTTTTTATATTTTATACCTAATTTTTTCCCGAACCTTTTTGGTTTGCCGAGATGCCCTTGTTTTTCCTAGGTGTGTCAACCTAGCGGGTATCTTATGCGTAGTATTTTTTGACTATGTCCGCATTCGCAGGGTGTGGTAGGTCGTCTCCATCTATGGTGGTTAAGATCATTGCCCCACCGAATAATATGTTCTTGATTACAAATGGTCCTTCATAGGTAGGAGTCTATTTTCCCCTGGGATCACTTTGTGGCAAGATGATGCGCTTGATCATTAGATCTCCAACTTGATATACCTGGCGTCTGACTTTCTTGTTGAAAGCCTTGATCATCCATTTTTGATACATCTGACCATGGCAAACAGTAGTAAGTCTCTTTTCATCAATTAAGTTTAGTTGATCAAGTCAAGTCTGGATCCAATCGTCCTCATTCAAACCTGCATCCTTCATAATTCTCAAAGAAGGGATCTGAACCTCAATAGGTAAGACAACCTCCATGCCATAAACCAAAGAATAGGGTGTTGCCCCAGTTGATGTGCGAGCCTTAATACGATACCCGTGGAGAGCGAATGGTAGCATATCATGCCAGTCCTTGTAGGTGACTGTCATTTTCTGTATGATCTTTTTAATGTTTTTATTTGCAGCTTCAACGACACCATTCATCTTTGGCCGATAGGGGGATGAATTATGATGCTGAATCTTGAACTGCTCGCACAAGGCGGTGATCATAGTATTGTTAAGATTTGTACCATTGTCAATGATGATCCTTTCTGGGATACCGTACCGGCAAATGAGATTTTGCTTGATGAAGAGGGAAACAACATTCTTAGTAACGGATGCGAAAGAAGTTGCTTCGACCCATTTTGTAAAATAGTCAATGGCCACTAGAATGAAGCGGTGTCCATTGGAGGCTGTAGGCTTGATCTCCCCGATCATATCAATTCCCCACATAGCAAAGGGCCAAGGAGCCGTCAAGACATTCAGAGGAACCAGGGGTACGTGCACCTTGTCAGCATAAATTTAACACTTATGACAGGTCCAAGAGTGTTGATAGCAATCTGCTTCCATAGTAGATCAATAATACCTGCCCGTAGGATTTTCTTCGCCATCGTATTCCCACTGGAGTGAGTGCCAAAAATACCTTCATGTAACTCAGCCATGATCTTTTCATCCTCAATCTTATCCATACATCAGAGCAGAATAGAGTCATGGTTGCGTTTGTACAGGATGTCATTACTCAGGAAGAACTTAGCAGAGCATCTCCTTAAGAACTTCTTGTCATTGATTGAAGCTCCTTCTGGATATTCTTGAGCCTCGAGTTACCTCTTGATTTCATGAAACCAAGGTTGGTCCACTACCTCTTCAGTATTAATCTCGTGACAGTATGCTGGCTCATCCATTCGTTCAATGGTGATCTGGGGAGCCTCGTTATCTCAATTAAGTTTAAACATAGATGACATTGTGGCTAGAGCATCTGCTAGCTGATTTTCTTCTCGCGGGAAATGCTCGAAGGTAATCTGCTTAAAATGTGGTAACAATGTCAAAACATGTTCTTTATAAGGGATAAGGTTTGGGTGCTTAGTGTCCCACTCTCCTTTGATTTGACTGATGACCAAAGCTGAATCTCCAAACACATCTAAATATTTGATTCCCAAGTCTATGGCAGCCTTGAGACCGAAGATGCATGCTTCATACTCTGCCATATTGTTCGTACATTTGAAGCAAAGTCTGGCAGTAAAGGGAGTGTGACACCCTTCCGGAGATATGAGTACACCGCCGATACCATTACCAAGTGCATTGGATGCCCCATCAAAGAACAGGGTCCATCGGGATCCTTGTCCAGGTCTGTCATATGGTCTGATTTTTTCACAATTGTTTAATGTCATGATGTCTTCATCTGGGAATTCAAATTTCATGGACTGATAATCTTCTACAACTTGATGGGCAAGATGATCAGCTAGCACACTGCCCTTTATAGCTTTCTGGGTAGTGTACTGTATGTCATATTCTGTTAGGATCATCTTCCATCTAGCAATCCTCCCAGACAGAGCAGGCTTTTCGAAGATGTACTTTATCGGATCCATCTTAGATATCAACAAAGTAGTATGAGTCAACATATATTGTCTTAGCCGGTGAGCAGCCAATACCAGAGCACAACAAGTTTTCTCGAGCAGTGAATATCTGGTTTCACAGTCGGTAAACTTTTTGCTCAGGTAATAAATAGCGTGCTCTTTTCGGCTAGACTCGTCATGCTGCCCCAATACACACCCCCATTGAGTTCTCTAAAATAGTCAGATACATGATCAGTGGTCTTCCTTCGACTGGTGGCATCAAAACAGGAGGCTCTTGTAGGTACTCTTTGATTTTGTCAAAAGCAATCTGACATTCATCATTCCATCTGACTACTTGATCTTTCTTCAATAGTTTGAAGATTGGTTCACAAGTAGCTGTTAGGTGAGAAATGAATCTGGAAATATAGTTCAGGCGTCCCAAGAATCCTCTGACTTCCTTCTCAGTACGAGGAGCAGGCATTTTTTGTATTGCTTTAACCTTGGCAGGATCAACCTCGATGCCTTTGTTGCTGACCACTAAACCTAAGAGTTTACCAGACCGGACTCCGAATGTGCACTTGTTTGGATTCAACCTTAGTTTGTACTCCTTCAACCTCTCAAACAACTTTTGCAAATGATCAAGGTGATCCTCTTCAGTTTGTGATCGGGCTATCATGTCATATACATAGACCTCTATCTCATGATGTATCATATCATGAAATAAAGTTACCATGGCGCGTTGATAGGTTGCCCCAGCATTCTTCAGTCCAAATGGAATCACTTTATAGCAGAATGTGCCCCACTGTGTGACAAATGTAGTTTTCTCCATGTCCTCAGGTGCCATTTTGATTTGGTTATAACCTGAGAATCCATCCATGAAGGAAAACACTTTGTTTTGGGCTGTATTGTCAACCAGGATATCAATGTGGGGTAGTGGAAAATCATCTTTAGGGATGGCCCTGTTTAAATCTTTATAATCCATACATATTCGTACTTTTCCGTCCTTTTTAGGCACGGGAACAATGTTGGCAACCCATTGAGGATAGGAAGTGACAGCCAAGAATCCAGCGTTGAATTGTTTCATGACTTTCGCTTTGATCTTATCTGACATGTCAGGTCTCATGCGGCGGACTTTTTGTTTCACGGGTGGACAGTCTTCTCTTGTGGGTAGACGATGTACCACAATGTCTGTATCAAGTCCTTGAATTTCTTCGTATGACCAGGCAAAGATCTCAACATAATCATGCAATAGCTGAATTAGGCGCTCCTTGACACTCGGCTCTAGATTGGCACCCACTTTGATTTCCTTTTTATCTTCCTCGGTACCCAAGTTGATTGTATCCAACGGTTCCTCATGAGGCTGAATAGCTCTTTCCTCTTGTTGTAGTAGTCTGGCCAATTCCCCTGGTACATCACAATCTTCCTCACCTTCGTCTTTGGCTTGGTAGATTAGATCTTCAGAGTCACTAAAGGCCATAGCAGTATCGTTACCCATGGGATCCGAAATGGAGGGGTACCTGCATTTGTGAGTGTGGGTGTGTGTAAGGGTATAGCCATCTTTAAACAATAAAATGTAAAATAAAGACAATGAGCACAAAAGGTTTGTATGTGAAAAACGTCCATGATTCATTGAATATGAAATAAAAACCCTTACAAATGGACCATTGTGCCTCGGATAAGACACAAGGTTTTTAATGTGCGAATTTTTTGTGAATATTACAAGTCCAACAGAAATGTAAAAGATAGATTACTGAGAGATGAAAGTTATTAGGATAAAGTCTCTGGCTTCCCAATTGTGAAGTCCTCCGTTGACAGTAGGAAATATCCAATCCTCCAAGCTGCCATCTTCTTCACCATCTTCCACTGTGTTGACCTCTCGGTTGCTAATCTTCAGAGGTGGCCCTCCAGCATGGGCACGGCGCACAGCCTTCTGAGCATTTGAAGTAAACCCTAAGCCAAACTTGTCAGATTTATACAGAATGTCTGGAAGCTGCCCCCAGATTGTGCATCCACCCTCCTCTACTACTGCCTTGGCGTCCTTTAGAGATGACATCTGAAGCGGAGGTCTTGTGATCTTGGGGATTTGGGATACCGTCTTGGTTACTGCTACCTCTTGAGAGACTTCTTCGAAATGTTGAAAAGGAGTTTCAATGAACTCGCTATCCAACTCCATATACCGGAAAGAATTTAGATGGCTAATTATGTATTCCTCCTCTCTGTGGACAGTGATAATATTTCCATGGACCGGGTATTTCAGCATCTGGTGTATTGTAGAGGTGACAACACCAGCATTATGGATCCAGGGTCGTCCTAGCAGACAGGAGTAAGAGGGACAGATGTCCATTACATAGAAAGTTGAGTTGAAAGTCTGAGTTCCAACCTTTATGGGGATGTCCACCTCCCAGTGGACCATCCTCTTTGAGCCATCAAATGCTCTTACGACTATGTTACTGGGTTTCAATGTCAGTCCTTCGTAATCCAACTTGTCGAGAGCTTTCTTCGGTAAAACGTTCAAAGATGAGCCAATGTCCACCAAGACATGAGCCAGAGTCGTTCCTCTACACTCCACAGAGACATGTAATGCCTCGTTGTGTTTTCTCCCTTTTGGTGTCAAATCAGCATCAGAGAAGCCTAGGTCGTTATCAGCTGTCAAACTGGCCACACAATCTTGGAATTGGTCAGCAGATGTCTCTTGTGGCACATGGGTTGTCTTCAGAAACTTCACCAGAGCTTTTGCATGTGCCTCAGAACACAGCAACAATGCTAGCATGGAGATCTTGGAGGGAGTTTGCCCCAACTGTTCAACCACGTCATAATCACTCTTCTTTATTATTCTTAGGATCTTCTCCATTTCCTTCTTGGAGGTCTCGGGGATAGTCAATGGTTGAGCCTTCGTCCGGACAGGCTCTTCTTGAATACCTTTTCCTCAAATTTCAGCAGTAGAAGTATTGGTAGGGATAACAACAGTGGTTGTGTCGTCTTTTTCAGTAGGAGCACTTGCAAATATGATTATTGGTATGGAGGTAACTTTCGGAACAACCACGGGTCCAAAAACTGCCTTTGGAGGGGAAATTTCTGCAGAGAAGATTCTACCGCTACGGGTAATCTTACTGGTTCTGGCAATATTGCTAATGTCGGAGTCTTCTTCTTCGGAGCTCACTTCTTCGATGGCCAGCCCATCTTGTTTGATACCATGGTAGTAAATGTCTCCACCGTAATTCCACGGTACAATTTTGTCTGATTCGTACGGGACCGGCCCGGGCATTGTGATTATGAGAGGAGTAGTCTTTGGGACCGATGTAATCCTAAAGGGTCTTTTGGGGACCCTGGAAGGATTGGCCTAAATGGTTATGATTGAAACATCTTCAACAGGAACAGGTGAAACAGGAGCATTTTCAAACAAAATCTCTTGGTTGTCTATCAAGCGTTGAATGTCTGTCTTCAACAGAGGCCAAATAATTGATGAGGATAAACAATGATGGCAGTCTTCACAACAACCTGGGAATATACCAGCTTTCAACAAATTTATCTTAACGATTGGGAGCGGAGTTAAGAGTTCATCCACTACAGTAACAAACAAATATTCTTCGATAGCATTGGCGTTGTGACCATGCCTAGGCATAGGAGCAGAGATGACGTTTGGTTTCTCAGGTGCCTCAAACTCAATCTCTTTTGCATCTATAAGGTCTTGAATTTTATTCTTCAACGGCCAACAGTTATTAGTGTCATGACTCGGGCTTTCGGAATGATATGCACATCTGGCATTTGGATGGTAATGAGGGGACGCCGTGTTGGGATTATTTGGAGCTTCTTTTAAAATTGCTAGATTAGATTTCAGAAGATGTGGTAAAATCTGGGCTAGAGTCATATTAATTCTGGTGAATTGTCGGACTGGCCTTTCCACCCTCGGTTGATTACTCCTTGGTTGATCAGATGTAAGCTTTGGGATCATAACGTCCCCTACCATTGGTCGGTGTTCAGCTCTCCCCTGGTTCCTTTATGGATAAACAGCAGATACCTCCTTCTTCCCAGTGAAAGGCTTTCTCACAGCTGTAGAGGCAGACGAATCCTTCTGAATCTTTCCACTTTTTATACCAGCTTCCACCCTCTCTCCGGTTAATATTAACTCAGTAAACCCAGCAGATGAGCTCCCAATCAAATGGTTGAAGAAAGGGCCCGATAGAGTGCCCAAGAACATATCCACCAACTCCCTTTCAGACAGAGGGGGTTGTACTCTCCCAGCTAGATCTCTCCATTTCTGCGCGTAATCTTTGAAACCCTCATTTGAAGCCATAGCCATACTCTAAAGTTGAGTACGGGTAGGTGCCAAATATGCATTATACTGGTATTGTTTATAGAAAGATGCAGTAAGATCTTCCCCGTTGTGGACGTCGTCCCTTTCCAATTGGTAAAACCAATCGAGTTGTGTTCCGGATAAGCTATCTTGGAAGAAATAGACCCACAAGTCTTTATCGGCAGAGTGCGGTTGAATCTTTCTCACATATGATCGGAGGTGCATTTTAGGACATGACACCCCATCTTATTTTGCAAACAACGGCACTTTGAACTTTGGTGGGATCATAATTCCCGACACTAGCCCTAATTCTTCAAAATCTAGACCTGGTATCCTTTGTATTTCCATAGCGCTCAAACGCTCTTCAAGATGTCTGTACTTATCATCAGCCGGAGGGTATTGTTCCTCATAGTAGTCTTCCTCCTCTTCAGATTCCGACGGAACAACTGTTTCTTTCCCTTTCCCTTCATCAGATGTTGCTGCGAAATTCAAGGTTCTCCTAGTTTGCCCTTGAAGCCTTCTCCCCATGATTACAACACCAGTTGGTTTCTTTTCTTTCTTCTTTTTCTCCTTTTCCAACAGAGTCTTCAACTCCACTTGTCCTTTGGCCAGGGTTGTGAGTAACTGTTGAAACTGTATGTTTTGAGTCTGAAGATCTTTGATTGTCTATTCGAGATCCATCTTACTGAAATAAACAGTAGAGAGATGAGGAAACTTGTTGCAAAAGACCTGTTTATGTTATGATGAATGATATGTGCATATGTAATGTTTTCAAGGATTTTAAAAGATTCAAGTTCATTTTAAACAAAAAGAAACACATGTTATATTAATAAGATAGAGTTTGAGTACATCAATGCCCCTTGGGAAAAATAATACAACACTCTAAGATAAAAAAAAGTAGTGCGCATCCTCTTTGGTGCTATGTAGGTGTTTAGAGTCTGCTCCTCATGAAGTAACTTAATGAGTTCCAAAACCTTTTTCTCGCTTGCGTAGAATTGGGCTTCGAAAGTATCTCGCTCCCCTTTGAGTTGTACCAATCCCTTTGTAGGTCTTCAAGAGATATGGGCATGTCAGGATGTAGGATAGTGTATGGAACTTCTCCTTCCTTAACAGGCTCAATAATCACCGGGAGAATGGAAGGATAAGGCATCATAAGACTTTGAGCACGGGTTCGTACCCACTAGAGGTAAGGCTCAAGAGGGATGGAATTCTTGTGTCCCAAATTCTTGCTATCCACCTTGTTTAGCATCCTCCAAGCTCGGATGAATCTTTGGCGAAGACCTTGATCGTTGTTGTCGTAGTCGAATACCAAGCCTTGAATCAGCATATCATATGGGCCATCCCTTCGGCCATAACCAAACTGTCTTAGAGCCAAGCATGGGTTGTAGGTGATTCCTCCCCTAATGCCAAGTAGAGGGACATTAGGGAATTCCCCACAACGGTCAACAATGATAACATTCTCTTTAGATCGAGAGCACCAATGAATATCTGAATGTTTGAGCGTCATTAACCTTTGTGACCACCTTAATCCTTGCTCATTCTTCAAGGCTGATTGGGGAAGATGAGAAATAAACCATATTTCCAAGAGGGGAGTGCAACACATAAGGACACCTCTTTTCCTCATTGTACGAGTTTGAAAAGAGTGTAGGATATCCCCTAGTAATGTAGGCACCGAATTGCGTGACATGAATATTTTGACGGCACTCACATCTATGAGTTGGTCAGGATTGGGGAACAAGACCATCCCATAGATAAGAAGAGCCACAATCTCCTCAAATGCTTGCAAGTCTCAGGAATTCCAACAGTTTTGGGCCTTCTCAAACAGAAACTTTGCTAAGACGCCTTTGACACCACTTCTAGTTTCCCAATGAGTTGTGACATTAGATGAGTGCAAATGCAGAGCTTGAGCAATCTCTTATGGCTTTGGATCTCTTTCTGTATCGTTGAAAGGTAGTTGATTGAGAATGGGAATCCTCAAGAGTTGAGAGAATTCTTCAAAAGTGGACACAAGCTGATAGTCAGGAAATGTGAAGCAATGATGCAAAGGATCAAAGAACTGGAAGAGTACTTTCATCATATCCTCCTCTGTGTTGGAGGTGACCAAGTTGAGTAGACGACCATGCCTCTCGGTTAATGGAGAGTTCTCAGGTATCCTTGAAGCTAGATCCTTGAGTTGTGGAGGAATTCTTACAAGGTTGATTTGGATAGTTTTCCTGCGAAGTGAATCCATATCCTACAAAACAAAAACAAACATGAATCTCTAAAATCCTTGAAATGGTTAGTGGATGCATATGATGCTCATGATGTCCATGATGTTATGTACAAGTATGTATATACAAGCAAAACAAACAAGTTCTTAGTTTAGGCTTGCATGGGGTTTTATAGGTAAGTACCCTCTTGAAGTTAAGTTGGCTTAACCTGTCCTAATAATAGTAACCGGGTTCTAAGGAGCTCAATATCATTGGACTATTTCCTTAGTCATTTTTTCCATCTCAAGCCTCTTTAATGGCGACCGAAATATCCCAAGAAACCAACCCTTAATGAGTGTAGTATCGAGTATCTACCAACTTCGGACTGCACCAAAGTCGGTCATCTCACTACATCCTAAAGGCCAAGTTGGTCAAGTAAAGGGTTCTAGAAGTTCATTAGTGCTTCATGACATCACTCAGTGGCCCCGTATTCTCTTTGATTGACTCAAAGGCTACCGGTACCCACAAATATGTCACACTAACATATCTATTGCTTAGACCATGTCGGTATACCCTGCACAGTTTCCACAATGTATTGCTATTTACCTATAATGTTTCCCCAAATCCGGGTAGAGGATTCAAACCCAAACAAAGAACCATAATGTAAAGCAAATAAGTCAAACAAATGTAAGCAAATAAATGTGATCTAGCCCTAAGGTAACCCCACTTTCATTTACGTCCCCAGCAGAGTCGCCAGTTCTGTGATACGGTGGGAGAACTGACTTGAGGGTTTTGCGTTTTATCGCAAATGTTGCGGTTAGCAAGAGTCACCACCGACTTTTCTTTTATCCAAAAGGAAAGGTGAAAAAGCACAGGAAATACCTTTGAGATGTTTTCTTGAGTTCGGAGGGTAGATTATGAAGAGGGAAGGTATTAGCATCCTTTTCATCCATGGTTTTCCATGGGCTCTTAGTTACTTGCTTATATCACTTGCTTTTGTTTGTTTGAAATTGTGTTTGGTGTGGGTTTGAAAGTATTTTGTAAAAGAGGCCATCCGTCTAGGCAATCTTTGTAATGATTCTCGTTCGTAAGAATGTATACAAAGATGTTTGTCTTTTTGAAAATATTTTCAATGTTTGTAAGATGTTTTGAAATGTGTGTTTGTTTTTTTTGGAAAATAGCAAGGATAGTTGTTTGAAATTAAAGCAAGTAAATATAAGCAATCTACCTACTCAAATGTCTTTCTTGTACATTTTCTATTCCTTTGACATTGTTATCTTACCATTAATTTGGTAAGCAACCCTATCTTTGGATATAAACGGGACGGGCGTGGGTCATCGTATAACCATGATTAGCAATGTTTGCAAAGTATCTTGGCATTTTGAGGGACCAAGATCATTTTTTGTAAGGCAACCTTGAATAGCGTCGTCGAGGGACTATGATCTTATACTTGTTTGTTTTGCCAAGATACTTTGCATGCGTAATATGGCCATTTTTTGTTTTAGGCAACCAAGTGGGGAAACCCTAAGGGTGTTTGTGTGCAAGTGTGTTTGATTTCATGCATGATTTTATCTTGAATTAGAATTTTCTATTTCATTGATTTTATCTTGCCATACATATCCTAATTGCTAGCATTTACATTTGAAAGTGATAAAATGCAGAAATGTAAGAGTCAGCGTGCTGCTGAGCGGAAATCAGAAGTTCTGACCCTGGCCTGCTGCAGAACAACAACCTGTTAGTGAAAATGTGTAGGTCAAAAGTTCTGACCCTGGTGCGCTGCAAAACAGAAACCTGTTAGTGGGAAGGTCAAAACTTCTGACCCCGGTGCGCTGCAAAACAGAAACTTGTTAGTGACAATGTATGGGGTCAGAAGTTATGACCCTGCTGGGCACACAGTAATTTTCAGAAGTTCTGATATTACTGATGACAAAACAGGCCCCAGAAGTTCTGGTGTCAAAGTCGGAACTTGCTCTCCCTCCATGCCAGTCAGAACATCTGCAATTTGGTTATTTCTCCACAAAATAGAAGGCATGCCTATGACAGTTTCAGCAGGTGTCATAGTGTTTCGGAAGCCAGAACCAAAAATCAGAGGCAAGTTCTGAACTGATTCGTTCTCTACTTAAGCATAAAGATGCATGAAAATCTCAGAACATGAACAAAATCAGAAACATGATATCTACATTGTGTTTTTAGCATGCAATTCTGGTGATGCTTAAGCAGTGTGGTGAGAGTCAGCAGGTGCTTACCTTGTTGGAAGAATTTCTGTGAACTGGAGTTAGCCTTAACTCTGATGGCGTTCTGGACAGGTTCTTTGAATGGACGGATGAAGGGTATATACGTGAGTCAGAAAACTGTATGGGTGTTTCTTAGTCAAGAAATATTTTGAGAGCAAATGGAGTTTGAAAGCAGAAGATTCAAAGTTGTGTTTAAAGCTCTTGAAACACTAGGAATTTTGGCAGAGTTTTAAGGTGTTTTTCTTGCTAAAATTTTTTGTTTCTTTTCTAGCAATTTTTCTGGGGTTGGACCTATCTTTCAGTGGACAATGGTGTTCTATTTATAGGCAAAGCTTTGTGTGTTTGAAAATGTCAAGTAGCGCCAACATCATGTACTAGATGCTGACTTACTCTTGAAGAAAGTTCATAAAAAGTTGTGATGATTGACAGCTTTTAGCCTAGGCTGGGTTAGCAAGCAGGGATTAAGGAAAAGTGAACCTACAAGCAAAAGGTAGTGCATGGACTCTTATCTAATTCTGTACAAACGTATTTCTACACTACACGTGGAGAGATCTTTTGGACAAATACTCAAAAGTGGTTGTGAGCATTAATGAGCATTAAATGATGATGAGATTTGTCAAAAATCAGAAATCCTGTAACGTGAAATTTTGCATCATTGCTATCATGACTATATGATGACCCACACCCGTCCTTTTACATCTAAAAATAAGGCTTCTTACCAAATCAATGTTAAGATAGCAATATCAAAGGAAGGAAGAAATTAACAAATAATTTTAAATAGGTAGATTGTTCCTAGTTGCTTGCTCCTTTTCAAAACAAACATCCTTGCTCACTTTCAAAACAAACACCAAACACTTTCAAAAATGAACTTTCAAAACATGAAACATTTTCAAAAGTCCAACACTTTGTATACGTTCTTACGAACGAGAACTATTACAAAGTTTGCCTAAACAAATGCGCCTTTTCAAAATACTTTCAAAAACCACCCCAAAGCACATTTTCAAACAAAAAGCAAGTGATCTAGCAAGCAACTAAGAGCCCATAGATAACTATGGATGAAAAGGGTGTTAGCACCTTCCCTTTTCAAAATCTACCCCCGAACTCAAGAAATAATCTCAAAGGTCTTTCCTGTTCTTTTCAGCCTTTCCTTTTGGATAAATGAAAAGTCGGTGACGACTCTTGCTAACTGCAACATTTACGATAAAATGCAAAACATCCCAAGTCAGTTCTCCCACCGTATCACAACATCTCCAGATAGACCCTTATTGTTTGGGAAAAAAGGTGGATCCGGAGATGTATCTCTAAAGTATTTCCTGAAGATATGATAGGGTTTATAAGGTCCTTATTAATCTACAATTTCTATACATAGGGTCTCTCATTCTATTTTATTTACAAAAACCATAATGAGTCCATATCCCCATCTTGAATTTGTGTATTCATGTAACAAAGCATATGCTAGAGATGTATCTCCTGAAAGCTCACAAAATAATGAACTAAGGGGATTTCGAAGATGGATCTCTAGACCAAAATTTAACAGTATAAGGGTTTCTCCGCAATTTCAGATGAGGTGTGTGTGAAAAAGGTGCATCTGAAGATGCTTGAAAATTTTCACGATGGTGTCGGAGAACACATAAGAGTGGAAAGAGCAACCCTTTTTTGATTTGTCGTCTCGATGGAAGTAGGTTTTGGGATGACTAGAAACTTAAAAGTTAAAAAAATCAAATTTCTCCAATCTCATGAAAAATCTATCCTCGCCTCTATAATTTTATTTTCATTCCTAAGAAATTTAAAAACTTGTCAAGTTTACTATTTTTAAAATTGTAACTATTTATTCTAGCTAGATTTTTTCACCACCTTTTAAATTTGGAGATTTTTTACCTCACAAATATTTCAGTTTGTTAAAGTATTATGGTGAGTAAAATTATCAGAACACTCTAATGTAACAATTTGATATGTAACATGTTAATTAGATTACATTTTTTAAATGTTTATTTGATGTGTAACAAGTTTGACACGCGAGAAGTTGTAGTGACGTGGGCTGGGGTGGTTGGAATTAGACCTAATATGATTGTTATCATTACATGATCAGATATAGAGATAGGAACGATAGAAAGAGACTTATAAAATTAATATTGGGTTGTGATAGAAGTGGCAAGTATAAGAAAATCAAAAGTTCAACATAAAGTGTTACTAAAAAACGTGGTTGTTCAATCAAAATCAGGTCAACACCATTTAAAGATGGTTTGGAATAGAAAATTAATGAAAAATGTGGACTTCGCAATCACGATTTACCTAATAGATAGATAGATTGGAAGGTTATGCTTTTGTGTGGTGTCTATGTGCAGATGAGCAAAAACATGTTATGGATTTGACAAAAGTGTCATATTTTACCAAGACACGTACTTCTATTATTACAAGATCAAGATCTTGAGAATGTCACTCGGGTAACACAAATATATAAAAAATTATGCATCAAAGAATTCATAGTAAACAGAAGAGTATGCATCAAAAACACGTGAGAGGCCCTAGAAAAAGATATAAAACATTTGTATAAGGTGGTAGAGGATGCAAATTATTTTTATTGGAGTAGAAATAATTTTTTACGTCCACCTTAATTCGGTCAAGTTGTTGAACATTTTTCCTATTTTTTATTGTGGACAAAACATACAAAAGAAACAGATACAAACAACCACTGTTTGAAAATGTAGGTATGATATCAACTAAGCTGACATTTTTTGTTGGATATTAGATAAGCTGAAATAATTGTTTACTAAGAAAGGGTTATGTCTCTAAATTATTTTGATTGATATAGGTCTTGATTTGATAAAAAAGTGAAGTTGTTTATCCATAGACGGTTAATTTGCCTTATCAATTTCATATAAAAAATGTTGGTTAAAGATGAAAATAATATATGTTAAAAGATATGCAATATCTGATAATCTCACTATAGACAGGTGTTGTGTAGTCCACCAACGACGTGGAGTTTTAACAATGGTTCCATTAGTTTGAGCAAGCATGTGTTGGTTGTAGCTTATTTTCTAATTATGTGAAAGATACTTAGATGACTCCTTATAAGAAAATATTTGTATGAGCGTTGATCAATCGAGTGCTGAATTTTTTCAATTAAACATAAAGCAAGGGTTTCTGATGCCTAAAATTACAGTAGATTGGAAGAAATTGTATTCTCTAGAAGCAATGTCTTGGATGTTATATTTCACCGGACGACTTCAACACTGGTAACAACTTACACATGTAGTTCCAAACATTGTTAGCTTAGAATAAATTGAAGGGAAATCACAATTAAAATATGCATCAGAAAACAAAAATTTCCTTTAAATCAGTCCTTAAAAATGGACATGAGAGTGTATTCAATCTCATTGCTAGCTGATTCGAATGATGACTACGAGAGAAAAAAGAGTAAATGTAGTTAGGGTCTCACAAATCAAATTTGGTCAAGTATTAAATACTTCAGCACAAGGTTTTTATTTATTGAATTGCGTGTGTGGGCTGCAAGCTGAACAAGCCCACAAAACATATTAGACTATACGGTGTATTGTATTTTACTTATGTGTAACATACATTAAAATGTTGCATATTCCACTTAAGTACACCATGTCTTATGATGTTTAGTGTTCTACTTAAGTACATTCTACCTTATGATATTTACAAATGATTTTAAACTCTGATTTTCTCAAAGATTTTATTTTCAGTAAAAGATTTTAAAACCACCACAATTCACCCGCTTTGTGTTTGGAGTTACTTGTATAAAAAATGACATCAGAGTCTAACTTTTGTTTAAGGACCAATCGTCTCAGGAGGATGATGACTTCAAACATTTCTTTTAACATGAGAATTATCCTAAATACTCCTCAGTTGTTAAATGGTGATAGGTTTGATTTATGGAAAGTTAGATTTAAAATTTTTCATTAAAGGTGTTAACTATGAATTATGGAAAACCATAATCAATGATCCGTTTATCCTTACTCACTATGATAATGGTGAAGTAGTAGAAAATCTGATTTTCTTTGGCCCGAAGAAGACATGAGAAAGTTCAAACTTGATTTTAAAGCTAAAATTTTTTAATTATGTCTGAGTGAGAATCACTTCTTTTATATCTATAATTATAATTCCACCAAAGAAGTGTGAGACACTCTTGAGAAGATCTAAGGAGTCTCTCCAAGTATCCAACAAGAGAAAATAAACACACGTATTCAGGAAGCTGAAACATCAAATGAATGTGAGGGTTATCTTTACATATGATGATCAACCATTGGAAACCTTGGTAGAAGTTTCGAAACTTTCGTATCTAGAAAATATCTAAGATTTAAGAATTTGAATCACAAACCTTATCCAATCCTTAAATCAAGAGATATCAGTGTTAGTAATTTTTAGGAAAAATTTCAAGAAAGAAGAAGTCCTTTAAAAACTCAATGAACTGATACTAATTTGAAATATTGGGGAATAAATTCAAGAACTCTAGAAGAATCTTCTTCAATGTCATAAAGAGATTCTTTCAAAGTAGAAGAAGTCAAATCAACCTCAGAGATTTTATGTGAAAGAACAATCTCAGTAGATAAACGATCTTTTGAAGAATATTCGTCTAATAGTTAATAAGCTTCGGTTAGTAGAATATTTGAAAGGAGAAATGATGAAGGAGCTTTATCAAGCAGAATCTTTAGAGCTTCATCGAGAGATGAAGATGAAGACTCTTGCAAAAATTTCTTCGACAACATCCACAAATCTCATAAGCTTCATATAGGTCACTTATGTCCCCTAACATGATTTTAGGAGTGTCCATCAACCATCTTTATAGTCACCCTATAACTGACAATGTTTGAACGGTAATAAAATACTCGACTTCACATATAGAATCTAAGTGATTTCAAGTCGAAGGGTGGTATACATCATTACCATGGCGAGAATAAATTATGACACTTGAATAAAGTTTTATGTTGTATTCTCGTGGAGGATCAATTCAATAAAAATATTACTCCTGATATTTATACTTATGTGAAGGTTTGATAAATATTTATCCGTGATCCGTGAAATATGATTACCAGTCTATTCAAATAATAATCTTAATATTTTAATGTTATGCGGCATCACAATAAAACATGAATACATATACTTTAAGAATAATATCTTAATTTTTTATGAGGTCTCACAATTAAGTTAGATTTAATATTTTGTCAAACAAATTAACTATTTTAAAAATTTTATTATTTTAGAAAACAAATATAATAAAAAAATGTTGTAGTTACTATTTATTTAAAAAATAATTATCATTATAATTTAAAATGATTTTTGACAAATAAATTATCTTTTAATTATTTCATTTAAATCTCATGTATTGATAGTTCAAAATCATTATTTTGACTAATATAAATAATATCACCGTTTGATGTTTTAATTGAAATCAAATGAATTAATTTGAGTGAAAAAATTAATCAATTTTATTAATGTACATACCGTTATGTTTTGGATTTGTTACGTTGAAAAATTAAATGGTTTGAATTGTTACGTTGAAAATTTGAATATGAATAAAACCAATTTAGATGGTTATGATAAAAATTGATTGGAGGCCATTAATGAATTTTATTAGTTTTATTGTTTGATTTTATGTCACCATATATAACAAATGTGAGTAAACTTTAGAAACAGTGAAAAAAATTCACTTTACACGTACAAAGAAAAGATAATATTTTGCGTAATAATTTTTTCAATATTATTACTTTACATAAAAATTATTCTGGGTTAAAACTTCAAATATTTCTTACTAGTTCTATATCTTTGATTTATCAAGAAGAGTCTATTAAATCTCGGAGGAATAACGTTTTACGCGGAAAATCTTTGAAGACGGCGCCATCAGTGCGTCTAAGATTGTCTTACAGGTTTTTATTTTGCAAGTTTTTGTAGCATTATCAACAACTATCTCAAAGATTTTATGGTTATCGAAGACAATTTTAGTGATGACTCCAATCGTCTGATTCAAATCAATGATGATGAGACTATTCAAAAACAACTCACTCTTATTATACCAACGATTAATCACGTAAAACCATTCCCCGATGTGTCAAAAATTGAAGTTTTTGATGGTCAGAATTTTTGCAGATGGTATGAGCGTGTTCACTCCATCCTTGACATGCACGGTGTTGCCTCGGCTATCTCAGAACTAAAACCAGCGTCGTCTGCAACTCAAAAAGTTATTGATCAATGGACACATGCAAACAAGGTATACCGTCACACCATATTAAGTACTTTGTCTAACGATTTGTTCGATGTCTACTTCTGTTACAAGGAAGCAAATGAGATATGGGACTCAATGAATCTAAAGTATACCGCTGAAGATGCTGGAAAACAGAAATTTGTTATTGGGAATTACTACCTTGGAAAATGTATGAAGATAAAGATATCAAGATGCAGATCAATGAGTACCATAAGCTGTTGGAAGAACTGAAAGCTGAAAACATTACTCTGCCTGACCAATTTGTTGTTGGAATTCTCATTGAGAAGTTGCCAGAATCATGGAAGGGTTACAAGAATAAACTCAAACACAAACAAAAGCAATTACCTTTGGTAGATTTGATCATGCGGATCATTATCAAGGATACAAACAAAAGCAATTATCTTTGGCAGATTTGATCACGCGGATCATTATCAAGGATACAAACAAAAAGGAGAGCAAGACTGCAAAGGCAAAAAGTTTTGTTTCCCGAGCAAATCTGGTTCAGAATAATACTCAGAATAAGTTTCACAAAGAGAGGTACGATCACAAACCCGATCATAAACCTAGTCATACTAATCATAATAATTTTATCCCACATGTTACTAATCCCACTTTTAAAAATAAAGAGGAGAATATTATGTTTGTGGTAAGCCAAGTCATCATACACCACAATACAAATATCGCAAGAGGAATGAGAATCCTCTTAAAGCTAACTTGAATGAAGAAGATGATGTTATTTGTTGTCATTGCTAAAGCAAATATTGTGACTGCTGTGAATAAATGGATAGTATACTTTGGGGATACTAGGCACATATGTGCTAATAAAGATGCATTTACCTCTTACACTACTGTGAGGGGTGGAGAAGAACAAGTTTATCTTGGTGATTCTCGAACTGTCGGAGTTTCAGGAAAAGCCAAAGTTATGTTAAAACTCACATTAGGAAAAACCTTGACTTTGGGTGAAGTATTACATGTTCCTAATATTAGGACTAATTTAATTTGTGTGGCTCTTTTGAGAAAGGATGGGGTTAAAGTGTCATTTGAATCTGACAAGATTGTAATGACAAAGAATAATGTATTTGTGGGAAAATGTTATTATGATCAGGGACTCTTTGTGTTGAACATTTTTGAAGTTATGAATAATAAAGTTTCTTCTTCTGCTTACTTGATTGATTCTTATGATATATGGTATGCTAGATTAGGATATGTTTATTCTTCTTATATTAATAGAATGCAAAGTCTTGATATGATTACGTTAAATAATAAGCAATCTAATAAATGTCATATATGTTTAGAATCAAAATTGACAAAGAAAACATGTATGTTTGTGCAACATGAATTTGATCTTCTTAGTCTAATTCATATCGATTTAGGAGACTTAAAGCAAACTACATCTAGAGGAGGAAATAACTACTATATAACTTTTATATATGGTTTTTCGAGACTCACTAAAGTTTATACATTCGTTCATATAATTGAATCAAAATATATATAATATGTAAACAAATATATTGGCCGGAGAAGCGTCGGAACCCTAGCTTCAGTCATCTTCTCCGACGACCTGCTCTTTTAAATACCTGCAAAAATCAAAACATTAGTGATCCAGAAGTGTCTTATCCCCCTAAATTAATGGTTGTGAATCTAATGTGAGTATTTTTGAAGGCTAAAATACAAGGTATTAAGAGCTATAATGAAAACATGTGAAATCAGTGCTAGCATGGAGGTTCACGATTTAACATGCATGGGACCTCCATGATTGTCCTAACCTGCACTATCAAACCTCATAAACACATTAGGGACGTTAGTACATGTTAAAGCAAACAAAAAATTAAGATATGAACATCATGCACATTATGAAAACCTACGATTCCATGTAATTCAATTCATATGTTTTGGACCATCAAATTTGGTCCAAACTTACTCTATATGCTGGCTGAAAGAGAATGGAATGGAGATTTTGTAGTGAAAGGGGTTGCAACAAGAGTTTGGAAATTCTAGGGTTCTTGAAAAAAGTTTTATGTTTTTTGAAAATTTTGAGGCAATGTTTTCTCATGTGTGTTTGTATGAGAGTTGATGAGATTATATAGTGAAAAATTAGGTCAAGGATAAGTGGACTTGGACCTTGTGTAAAAAGATATGATTTCATCTTATTTATTTTGTATTATTAATGAATAAATAAAAAATAATTAAAATATTTAAAATAAAAAATAGGTCAAGGGGTGTATGAATAAGGTTTGAAGTGTATGAAGAGTACAATACACGTTTGGACTCTCAAACCATGGCCTGATAGCCCAAAATGTTAAGCTTTCTCAATTTGATCTTCATTTATTTGCGCAAAATATCCTAACTTGCAATGGTCGTAACTTAATCAATTTTTATCTTTTGAAGGTGATCTTAAACTTTTTGGAAAGCTCAAGATCCTCTACAACCTCTATGTTAATCATTTTTTAAGACTTTATCTTGATGTAAGTTGCCATGACAAAAAGTATCTTTTTGTTGACTTTTGAAATGACCTGTAATGTATTGGCTAATATCTCTCAAATGATGCATTTTTTGGACTTGGGCTTATAGATTAAAAGTTGTAGGGAAATGAATTTACTTCAAGATATGTTATGGTTGGGGAGAAGTTGATGAAGCATGTGAAAGTTATGCTTGGTCAAAGTTCAGTTGACTTCTCCTTAAGAAAACCCTAATTTGGCAACTTTTGACTTTTGATGAATTGAGAGTTTTCTTGATGAACTATGATCAACCCTTGATCAATTGATGAATATAACTTCAAAACCTTGATGTTGGCCAAAAATCTTGAAGTTTGACTGTATCTTGACCATAATTGACTTTTTACCCAATACAATTGATTTTCAGTCATCTGAGTCATTGACTGAGAAAACTTGTGGTGCAAGGCTTGAAACTTGATATGAGCATCCTTGAATAAATATGAGTACCCATGAAAACCATTTGAGACCTTTGAAACCAAATCTTCCTTTAGAAATACCAAACCTTAGTTGTGGACCCATTGCTTAGGAGGAGAATTTATCTGATCAATTCTTGAGCCACCTTGAACATTTGAGGACCTTTTGGGATTGTCTTGAAGAAAAACGGGAGTGAAAATTTTAGGGTACAACAGCTGCCCCTGTTCAATCTTCTTAAACCTGAATAGTTAGATTGGCATGTCTGCCATTCGTGACTTGAAGGTAGAAGATGATTGAACACTTAAGTGCCCATAAATTTGCACTCGCATGTGCACGAAATAACACTGTTGGTTGATTATACCGGGAATGGGCTTAAAGATGCCATTTGGAGAGGTGATGGTGAGTTGTCGGAGATGGGCGTTTAGATGCCATCTATGGTAATTGTTGATAGGAATATCAGAATAAGTATATGCCGAACTTTGTCTTAGAAGACATATTTGGAATGAGTCTACGCCCGATTTTATCCAAAAGAATACCAGAGTGAATCTACGCTTGATTTTATCTTAATGATGTACTAGAATGAGTCTACGCTCGAATTTGTCTAGAAGATACGTTTGGAATGATTATACGCCCTACTTTTTTCCAAAAAGAATATCAGAATGAATCTACGCTTGGTTTCATCTGATGTACTAGAAGATGTCTACACCCGACTTCATCTAGAAGATACGTTCGGAATAAGTCTACACCCGACTTTTTTCCAAAAAGAATATCATAATAAATCTATGCTTCATTTTATCCTAATGATATACTAGAATGAGTGTACGCCCGACTTTGTCTAGAATGATGTACTAGAAGATGTCTACGCCCGACTTCATCTAGAAGAGGTATTGGAAGGAGTCTACGCCTGACTTTTTTTCCAAAAAGATTATCATAAGGAAATCTACGCCTGACTTCATATGAATGATGCACTAGAATATGTATACGCCCGACTTCATCTAGAAGAGATATTTGGAATGAGCCTACACCTGAATTTGTCCAAAAAGAATATCAGAATAAATCTACGCTTGATTTTATCCGAATGATATACTAGAAGATGTCTACACCCGACTTTATCTAGAAGAGATATTTTTCAAAATGACTCTATGGGGAAAGTGCTTAATTAGATACTTGTCAGATTTAGTCTCAAAGGGAAATGCTTGTCAGAATTCAGTTTCTGAAGGAAATTGTCTGGTCATGTAGATAGTCGCCCCGTCCTGTTTCAGGAATTACTCTATGACCTATTAAAAAATTATTGATGATGTTCATCTGTTTGTGAACTTTACCTGAAAAGATAGAGTTAGTGTTGTACCCCAAAATTTTCCCTCCCATTTCATCAATATTTTCTCACCACAAGACCCTTGAAGCTCAAGATCAAGTTAGGGTTTGCTCTGCTCAAGACTCCTCCTTGCACTCTTGACCCAAATTAGGGTTTGAGTTTGCACAAGGATGTTTTGACCTAAAATGCCCAAGATGACTTTCATGCTTCATGTAGGGCTCACAAGTTTATCCATACCAAGTTTCAAGCCTTGATTCCAATCTTTGCCCAGTCAATTGGACAGTTGACCTAGAAATCAGCTATATTGGGGAAAAAGTCAACTGTGGTCAATTGACAGTCAAACCTCATGATTTTTGACCCACATCAACATTATGAACTCATATGGACCATTTGATCAAGTTTGGATCTCAATTCCAGAAGAAATTTGATCAGATCACCAAAAGGGCAAAATGGTCATTTTTAGGGTTTTGACTGCACAAAGGCAATTTTTGACTGTTTGACCTGGCCAATGGCAAATCAAGCGCACATATGGGCTCAAAGACTCAATGGCATGGTCTTGACATATTCAACAAGTTCAAAAGATCTCAAATGCACAAGATTGACAAATGAATTTTCCAGTCAACTGAGCAAAGTTTGACTGTATACTGAAAAGTCAAACTTTGACTTTTTGGTCAAAATCAAGTATCAAGATTCATTTTTCATCAATACATGCCAAAGTATGAAACTTGTTCATCAAGAAACCAAGAATTACAAATTAGGGTTTGAAATGAAGAAATTTCATAACTTAGAAATTTTCTAAGTTATGAAATTTCCTAATTTTTTCCTAACTTTGTCCCATCTTTTCATCAAGATACTTTTGGATTCAAACAAAACTCAAAACATGAAAGTTATAGTCCATTGCAAAATATACAACTTTGATAAACAAAGTTTCCTCAAAAGAAGCTTGTAGCTCAAGTTATGATATTTGGAATAGGGGTGTAAAACATTCATAACTTAGAAATTTTTTGACCTATTTTAGGCAGGAATTTTGCCCAACTTCATGGCCACTTTTCACATGCTTCCACTTGGAATTTCAATTTGCATTACAAAGATGGATTGTAGTACACATTCCAAGCTTTCCAAATTGTCCAAGAACTTCTCAAACACCCTTGTGGTTAGGGAGAATCGAATTTGTAAAGATGGGCAAAAGTCACTTTGTTCATGGCCAAATTCATGTACATAACACTTTGCATTTTCAAACTCAGCTTGCACAAGCTAGGTTACAGGCCTCTAATCCCATTAACACTCAATAATTCAATGCTAAAACATTGTGCCAAGATGTTATTTTGTGCATTTGGTCATTACATGAAGGATTAGTCTTAAAATGGAAAAAGCATTTTAGCCATTCTTGTAAAGATCAACTTTATGTCAAAAAGCAAATCAAAGAAGTACAGGCCAGATCTTTTGGGCACAAGTTCATGAACCAATTCCATTGATCAAGAGTGATTTGTGAAGAATTCTTGAGGGGCCTACCTTGGCCTATAACCCAACTTGACAAACTTTGCTTATCTAGGAAGAAACTTTGCAAAACTGATCCCATCTCTCATTCCTGTAACAACTAGCCAAAGCAAAGTTTGTAAACACTTTCCATACATCATAACTAACCTGAAGCACGACCAAACCATCCCAAAAACTCCCTCATCCACAGAAACACCATTTTTCTGCAAAACAGAGTCCCTGTTGCAGATTGACTTGGCCAGTTCATTCCCCTCGTGCGTTTTCATCCAAACCAGTTCAAACACATCCTATAACATCCATACAAGCTATCCCAAGCCCTAGCTACAGACTGTAACACCTCTAACCAAGTTCACCACTTTCATTTTTTCAGTTGTGCAGGTTGAGTTACATAGCTCGTTTCAGTTCGTTTCAAAGCAAGCTAGAGGTTGGAAGAGCATCCTTGGACCTCAAGCAAGCTGTACAAGTCCTCACACTGCATTGAAAGCACCTCCATTATTGCACACGATTCAAGCTGAACAGGTAAAAGTTTGAACTTCTATCTCTCTATCCAAGCATATCTAGGCTTAGGTTTGTGAAGAAGTTATGTCCTACTCATGGCCCTGAAGCTACCTATATCCTCACTTTTCATTTATATTGTGTTTGTTAAGAGAATTTGGAACCTGAACATTAGAAAAAAGTTAGGTCAGGAATTGGGGGAGGAGAAATTCTCTCTCATTTCTGAGAGTTAGATCAACTTCTTTATATGTTTAGAATCGTGGCATGATGCTCTATAACATTGCTGTTGTGAGTTTTTGTTGAAAATCAAGGAATCAAAAGATAGCAGGGATAAGGGAAAACGTGCGTTTTTCTGTGTTTTAAACATATTGCTGGAGGTTGAAGAAGCCTCTTTGGGCTGGGCCTGTTTTGTTTTTCTGTTTACACCACATTTTCCACATACACCTCCTTGGCCCGTTGTGTGTTATTTTTATCATTTTTGATTTTTTCTTTTTGATTCTGATCCATTATTTTTTGTCAAAGTATAAAAAATATTAAAAACATTTTTTCCATCCATTTTTGCATTTTATTTGGATTTTTATTTGTTTATTTGAACTTGTACATATAAATAAACATAATACCTTTTATTTAAAATACTAAAAAATAATACAAATACATTTTATTTTCTGATTTTATTTTATTTTATCTTTTGAAAACATTTTCTAAAAAATATACTTTTTTCGTAAATAATAAATATTTTTATTTTTGTGTATATTTAATATATTTAATACATAATATAAATACTTATATATTTATTAGAATATTTAGGATAAAAATACAAAAATAATACATTTATTCTTTTATTAATATTTAACCTCAAAAATCACTTTTTTACAATATACTTCCTTTTTATTTATTTTTTGTATATAGTTAATAAATATTGTATATAAAATAATTCATAAATACTATTTATTTGCAAAATTAGGGTTTTACCCTAAATCATGAAAATATCCAAAATTAACCTTTTTTTATTATTTTTATCTCACTTGTAAATAATCACATACACTTACACAACTATAATACACATTTTATTTTTATTATACATTGCTATTACTTTACATTTACATTTGCGATTGATTCGATTTGGTTGTAAATATTGGGATACCACTCTCCTATTGAAGTCTCATCCCCATTTAAACATTTGTACCCCCATCCCCATGATTATTTTTGTAATAATTTAGGACTTTAAATTCCACATTTTAAAGCTTTCTAAATATGCCATGATAGACTTAGGGTTTGTATGCAAAAATCAAATGACAAATAGCTTGACCTAATTCAAAGACAAAAAGCATGAAAATGGACAACACCAATCACACTTGCACCCCTAGGGTTACTCCACTTGTTGCCTTCAATAATGGGCCATGTTGCATGTTGGGTGTCTTTGGCAAAACAAAACAATTCAAATGATCATAGTCCCTCGATGACGCTTTCGAAAGTTGCCTAAAAATGATCAAGTCCCTTAAAGGAAAAGTTGCCAAAGACACTTGGCACTATTGCATTCATGGTCTAAACGATGACCCGCGCCTGTCCCGTTAACATCCTAACATAAGATTGTCCACCAAATACAATGGTGGAACAAAATTGTTAAAAGGGTTAAAACATAGAAAAAGCCTTTGAGTAAATTTAGGGGTAGACAACTCTTAGTTACTTGATCAAACTTGCAAAACACACTTGCCTACTTTTCAAAACCACATTCCACAACACTTTCAAAAACACTTTCAAAACAACTTCCAAAAACATTGAAAACTTTTCAAAAGATAAGTACACCTTTGTATACATTCAAACATGGATCATTACAAAGGTTGCCACCACAATGGCCTCTTTTCAAAACATTTTCAAACCCACACACAAAGCACCATTTCAAACAATTGAAAACACAAAGCAAGTGATCTAAGCAAGTAACTAAGAGCCCATGGATAACCATGGATAGAAAGGGTGCTAATACCTTCCCTTTCTATAATCTACCCCCCGAACCCAAGAAAACATCTCAAAGGTTTTTGCTGTGCTTTTTAACCTTTCCTTAGGATAAAATAAAAAGTCGATGGCGACTCTTGCTCAACCGAAACATTTGCGAAAACAAACGCAAAACCCAAGTCAGTTCTCCAACCGTATCACAGAACTGGCGACTCTGCTGGGGATTAATTTAAAAGTGGGGTTACCTTAGGATTTAGATCACTCTTGTTTTCAATTGATTGCTTTGTTTGCTTTTATATTTGTGGGCTTTGCATCGGAGTTTCATAGATCCTAACCAGGATCTGGGGAATACCCTTTTAGGTAGCATAAGCTGTGAGGGACATGTCCGGCGTAGACCGACATGGGTGAAGTAGTGGCTACGTTGGTGTGACACCTTGGTCTGTACCGATACCCCTTGTGTTACAACGAGGAGAATATGGGTCTTCTAAGGAGTCATTAAACACCAACCGACCTTAGAACCCTAAATTGACCCAACTTGGCCATAGAATGGTAGCAGTATGCTACACTCATTGAGGCTAAACTCTCGCGATGGTTCTGGCCGCAAGAAAAGATTGTGATGCTGGAGTTATGACCGATTGAGGGTAGTCAATGATATTGAGATCCTCTAGAACCCGGTTACTTTTGATAGGACAGGTCTTAACCAACAAAACTGAAAGAGGGTAATACCTAAACTTCATGTTGGCCTAAACTCTAAGGGCTGTCTTGTGTGACTTGTGTGCCTTATCATGTTTGCCTTTGTGAATACTTGTGGTGTGCTTTACCATAAACATAAACATCATACCATCATACCATTGCATGCATCCTGCATAAGGACTAACCCATTTCAAAGACAAGAGGGTTTCATCTTTGCTCTGTTTTGTAGGACATCATGATGCCCGTGCGTAGAAATACTATCCGACTCAACTTTGTTCAACCACCTACTTTGCTCAAGGAATTGGTTGATAGGATTCCAAACACTACTTCCTTCATCAAGAGGCATGGTTCTCTCCTCGGTTTAGTCACTTCAAAGTGGGACCAACAACTGATGAGTGTCCTGGTCCAGTTTTATGATCCCCTATACCATTGCTTTACCTTTCAAGACTTCCAGTTGGTCCCTACCCTGGAAGAATTCTCTGATTTTCTTGGTATCCCTATTTTGTAACAAACTCCATTCACTGGTTGGGAAAAGACCCTTAGGCCTGAAGAGATTGCTGCAGCCTTTCCCTTGACCAAAGAAGAGGTAATGGCTAACTGGGAGACTAGAAGTGGAGTTAAGGGCTTTTTGGCTAAGTTTCTGGTTGGCAAAGCTAATAGTTTCTGGAATGACTTAGACTTCAAGGCGTACGAAGACATTCTGGCTCTCTTAATCTATGGTCTAGTATTGTTTCCAAACCCTGATACCTTTATTAATATCAATGCCATAAGGATCTTCATGTCTCGGAACCCTGTACCCACTCTCTTGGGTGATATCCTGCAACGGCTCTATGCTCGTACTGCCCGAAGACGGGGAACTCTGTGGTGTTGTGCTCCTTTGTTAGTGAGGTGGTTTATTTCGCACCTCCCTAAGTTCGTGTTGAAGAATGAAGAAGGAAAGGGTTGGGCTCATAGGTTAATGTCTCTCACTGATAATGACATCATTTGGACTCTCAGAGGTTTGGATGAGCTAGTTGTTATTGATCGTTGCGGAGAATATCCTAATGTTCCATTGATCGGTACCCAGGGAGGAATCTCTTATAATCCGTGTTTAGCTCTCCGTCAGTTTGGAAGAGCCAGAAGAGCAGGGCCTCATAAGATGTTGGTACCTCACATCAGTTTTGAGTTTCAGGTAGACAGTGACGAGCTACGCCGTAGATTCATCAAGGCTTGGGACAGAATTCACAAAGCTGATCCACATGAGTTGGGATCGAAGACTTCTCTACCAATGGAACCCTACTGCAGATGGGTCTGCATCCGTGCTCAGAGGTTAGGTATGCCATACGAAGCTGTCAAGCCTATCATTCTTGAATGTCCTGATGAAGACGGGGTTCCTCCAACTGTCCTCCCTCCTTAGATACCCACTGATGTTGATACACTAAAGAGATCTTGGGCGCAGCTACAGGAAGAACGAGATTTTTTACGGGAAAAGTTCAACGAACAGGAACAAAAGATCCAGAAGCTGACTAAGCAATTGGAGGAGGAGCGGATCCTGAACGGCTATATCCGTACTGAGAAGAGGAGGCCATGGGAGCATTGATGGGCTTTGGATGTTTCTTTTACAGCTTTTATTTCCTTTTCAGTATTTTCATTCTTGTAATGCCTAAGGGCCATTTGTTGAACAATTTAAAGTTTGAATCTAATGAAGTGTGTTTCCTTTTTGTCTACAAAGTTGAATCCCGATTGTCTTTGAAAACATAAATCATACGCATCTCATTGCATCATATGCATAACAGGTACCCTTCTTCTACAGGTTGCTTAATCTTCTTCGCTATTTATTTCAGCACTCAATCATCATGTCTTCCGAGCCTACTACCAAACAAGCTATCAAGGCCCTCCAGGCCCAGAACGCCCAGTTTCAAGAGCTGGTCATGAGCTTAGCCCAGGGTCAACAGGAGTTGAAGACTCTGCTCTTGAAGAAGAAGAAGAAGAAGAGGACTGCGTTGTTTAACACTGGACAGAGGTTTGGGAATACACTGCAGAATGAGGCTGATCAGGCTACTTCCTCTGTAGGGAAGGATAGTCCCCAAGGGGGAAGGGTTCCTAGTCCTGCGGTCTCCGACAACGAGACAGATTACAATGACGAACAATACCCTCCTGCCGAAGACAGGTACAAGCAACTAGAGGACCGTTTAAGTGCCATGGAGGTTCAACATGTGCTGGGGCTGGATTTTGGAGATCTAGGTTTATCTTATGGGGTGGTGATCCCACACAAGTTCAAGGCACCTGCCTTTGCGAAGTACGACGGGGCTTCCTGTCCTAAGCTGCATTTCAGATCATATGTAAGGAAGATCCAACCTTACACTGCAGACAAGAACCTGTGGATCTATTTATTTCAGGATAGCCTTTTAGAGGCTCAACTCGAATGGTTCTATCAACTGGATGGAGCCAGTATTCGAAACTGGGAGGACTTGGCTACTGCATTTTATAAGCAGTATCAGTATAATTCCGACCTCGCTCCCACGCGTACCCAACTCCAGGGTATGTCACTGGGGACGAGCGAAGGTTTTAAGGAGTATGCGCAAAAGTGGAGAGACATGGCTGACAGGGTGCAGCCACCGCTGACGGACCGTGAGCTTGTCGACATGTTTTTGGGGACCCTGTCCGGTCCGTTCTTCAACCATCTGATTGGGAATTCTTCTGCTGGGTTTACATATTTGATCTTGACTGGTGAGAGAATAGAAGTTGTTATCAAGTCGGGGAAGATACAGAAAGGTGCCTCCGTGAGTACTGAAAAGAATCCCTTCAAGAAGGAAGCCAATGCTGTTTATGGTCCCAGAAGACAAATTAAACCGGAACGCCGCCAAGCTGTCAATGCATTGGTAATTTCAAAGCCTGCTGCTGCTCCTCAGCAGTATAACCAACCAAGGGGTGAGAGACCCAAAAGGCAGTACACTCAGCTCAGTATGACCCTGTCTCAGATTTTGCCGCAACTACTGTCAACCAATCTGGTAACTGTCAAAGAAGCTCCGAAGGTAGTGAACACAGCTTCTCCAAAGTACAACCCCAACGCCCATTGTGCTTATCACTCTGATAGCCCGGGGCATACTACAGATGATTGTTGGGCTCTGAGTAATAAGGTTCAGGACCTTATTGATGCTAAAGAAATACAGTTCGAAGCGCCCGAAAGGCCCAATGTTGTGACTGCTCCCATGCCCTAGCATGGAGTGAATGCTGTGGGAGAAGACCTGTATGTGGCCTCCGTGGATGATATTGTTACTCCGTTGTTGACTGTCAAGAGGAACCTGTTGCTAGCCGGTTTATTTTCGGGATATGGTAAAGGTTGCCTTCTATGTGCTGTTTCACCTGCTGGTTGTCCTTTGTTGAAGTCAGGCGTCCAAAACCTGATGGATAACAAAGAGATCTTGTTCGAGAAGATTGTTGTTCCTGCTGTCCCTACTGAAGAAGTGTCCATTGTCACTATTTTCAACAACCCTCCTAAGGCTCCCTCAAAGAAGCCTGTCAAAATCATGTCTACTCAGAAGATTGCTCCTATCATCATTACTGTTCCGGGGCCCCTCCCCTATACATCTGACAAAGCTGTCCCGTGCCACTATGGGGCAGATGTTTATATGCTCGGAGTGAAACAAGAGTTTGATTCTAGTACCAGTGTCAGCAACATCACCGGGCCTGCCAAGGTTACTCACAGTGGTAGGCTGTTCTCACCAGATATTACGCCACCAGCTATTCAGAGACCTCTTATCATCACACCTGCAAGTGTGCCTGCTTCCCTTCCTGATCAAGTTCATGTTTCTACCCCTGCTGCCGAGTCATCTGACGCTCGGGGCAAAGGGATTGCTACTGATTTGCCTGCCCTGACGGAGGCACCAAAGACAACCAATGTTGAAGCTTCTCAACAAGAGATGGAAGAGATTCTCAACATTATCAAGAAGAGTGATTTCAATGTAGTTGAGCAGTTGGGGCACACCCCCTCTAAAATTTCTATGCTATCACTGTTGTTGTGTTCAGAGGCCCATGCCAAGGCCCTGATTTCCTTCCTGAAGATGGCCCATGTGCCACAAGAAACGTCTGCTGATCAATTTACCGATTGTGTGGCCAACTTGACTGCCGATAATGGGTTGGGCTTCTCTGACGCCGATCTGACTGCCAAAGGAAAGAACCATAACGACGCCCTGCATGTCTCCATTGAATGCAGGGGCACTACTCTTGCCCATGTGTTGGTAGACACCGGTTCTTCGTTGAACGTATTACCCAAGAAGGCCCTAGACAGGTTGGATTGTGAGTGTTTAGAACTCAAGCCTAGTAACATTGTTGTCCGGGCCTTTGACGGTTCGAAAAGGATGGTACATGGGGAAGTTGACATTCCAATCAGGGTTGGTTCTCAAGTTTTTGATTCTACTTTCTATGTGATGGACATCCGACCATCCTATTCTTGTTTGTTGGGTCGTCCATGGATCCACAAGGCTGGAGCTGTGACCTCCACACTACATCAGAAGCTTAAGTACCTGGTCAGAGGGAAGATTGTTACAGTTCAAGGGGAGGAATAGTATATGGTCAGCCACCTCAACTCATTCCGGTACATACAGATGGATGGGGAGTTCATTGAGACCCCTTTTCAACACTTTGAAGAGGTGCCTCAGACACTGGCGTCAGCAGAGACTGTGGCTGTAGAAGATTCTCCTTTGAAGATGGCTTCCTTAAAGGATGCTCGGGCTGTTATTGAGAAGGGTGAGTGCGTAAACTGGGGCCAACTTCCTGATTTCACTCCAAAGACCGACAAGTTTGGTTTGGGTTTCACTGCAGAAGCTCAGAGGGTTGTTCGTAAGGCAAGGATTGGGAGACCTCCTGCGTTCATCACCAACCCGGGAGTAAATGCTATTGAAGACGACATGGAGGAATCTGAATTCGACAGCTGGATCTACCCAACAACCGACGGTGGACCAAGCAACTGGACTGCCAAAGACTTCACACCTATTACTTTTGTCACTCAGTAATGAACTCTTTTGTTTTGAATTTGTAACATACAATATTTTGAAACTTTTATGGCTCGGTGTCTTACCCGGGGCACCGTGGCTTCATTTGTGAGGGCTTTTGTGTGTCATTTTCATATATCATCAATAAAAACATTGGACGTTTGTTGCATTTCAAAATCTTGCGCTCCTTTTCTTTATTTATTATATATTGCAAAACAACTATATTTACACACACTCACCTATACAGGTTCCAATCCACTCTGGATCTCACTGGTAACGACTCTGCTACTGCCAATTATGACTTCGAAAATCCGATCAACTTAGCCGAAGACGAAGGTGAAGATGATTGCGAAGTGCCTGGTGAGCTCGCAAGACTGTTACTCCAGGAAGAGAGGGTCATTCAGCCACATGAAGAGCCAGTGGAAACGGTAAATCTGGGTACTGAGACAGACAGAAAGGAAGTCAAGATTGGTGCCAATCTAGAGCTCATTGTGAAACAATGGTTGATTCAGATGTTGCATGACTATGTGGAAATCTTTTCCTGGTCTTACGAAGACATGCCTGGGTTGGATACCGACATTGTGGTTCATCACCTGCCTACCAAGGAGGAATGCCCTCCGGTAAAATAGAAGGTCCGCCGTATGCGTCCAGAAATGTCCGAGAAAATCAAAGTTGAGGTTATGAAACAATTTGATGCCGGGTTTCTAGCAGTGACTTCTTACCCTCAGTGGGTTGCCAACGTGGTTCCATTGCCGAAGAAGGATGGTAAGGTCCGAATGTGTGTTGATTACAGGGATTTGAACAGGGCGAGCCCTAAGGATGGTTTCCCTCTGCCTCATATCGACATTCTGGTTGACAACACTGCTCAGCATAAAGTATTATCCTTCATGGACGGCTTCTCCGGTTATAATCAGATCAAGATGGCTCCTGAAGACATGGAGAAGACCACTTTTGTTACTCAGTGGGGCACCTTTTGCTACAAGGTCATGCCTTTTGGATTGAAAAATGCTGGGGCAACCTACCAACGTGCCATGGTTGCTTTATTTCATGACATGATCCACCACGAGATAGAATTATACGTCGACGATATGATTGTAAGGTCCCAAACTGAGGAGGAACACCTTGACCATCTACAGAAGCTGTTTGACCGTCTGAAGTTGTACAAGCTGAGGTTGAACCCAAACAAGTGCACCTTTGGGGTGAGATCTGGAAAATTGCTAGGCTTCGTCGTAAGCGACAAAGGTATTCAAGTGGACCCTGCCAAAGTGAAAGCCATACAAGAGATGCCAACTCCCAAGACAGAGAAAGAGGTCAGAGGCTTTCTAGGACGGTTGAACTACATTGCCCGATTCATCTCGCATCTAACTGCTACCTGTGAACCAATCTTCAAGCTACTGAAGAAAGATCAAGTAGTACGTTGGAACGATGATTGTCAGGCCGCTTTCGAAAGAATCAAAGAGTATCTCCAAGAACCACCCATTCTTATGCCGCCGGTTGAAGGGAGACCTCTAATCTTATACTTGACAGTACTGGACAACTCAATGGGGTGTGTGCTGGGGCAGCATGACGAGTCTGGCCGAAAAGAACACGCCATTTATTACCTTAGCAAAAAGTTTACCGACTGTGAGACCCGATACTCACTGCTCGAGAAAACTTGCTGTGCTTTGGTATGGGCTTCTCGCCGGCTGAGACAGTATATGTTGACTCACACTACTCTGTTGATTTCAAAAATGGATCCAATCAAGTACATATTCGAAAAGCCTGCCTTGTCCGGAAGAATAGCAAGATGGCAGATGATCTTGACGGAATATGACATCCAGTACATGACTCAAAAAGTAATCAAGGGAAGTGTATTGGCAGACTATTTGGTGCACCAGGCAGTGGACGATTACCAGTCGATGAACTTTGAATTTCCAGACGAGGATATCATGGTAGTGACTGATTGTGAAGTACCTGGACCGGATGAAGGACCTGAGGAAGGATCCAGATGGTCTATGCACTTTGATGGAGCCTCGAACGCTTTGGGTAATGGTATCGGCGCTGTGATCATATCCCCTAAAGGCACTCATACTCCACTCACTGCCCGGCTATGTTTCAACTGCACCAACAACATGGCAGAGTATGAAGCATGTATCATGGGTTTTCAAGCTGCAATTGACTTAAGGATCAGGTTTCTGAGTGTCTTCGGAGATTCCGCTCTCGTGATCAATCAGATCAAAGGCGAGTGGGATACGAAACACTCGAATCTTATTCCTTACAAGGAGTACGTGTTGACGTTGATTCCCCATTTCGAGGAGATAACTTTTGAACACTTCCCAAGAGAGGAGAATCAGTTAGCGGACGCGTTGGCTACGATGTCTTCTATGTTCAAAGTCAAATGGGACAATGAGGCTCCCCGGATCATTATCTGGAAGTTGGACGAACCTGCACATTGTTGCGATCTCGAGACCGAAGAGGTAACTGAAAAACCTTGGTATCATGAAGTGAAGAGGTACTTGGAAGCTCAAGAATATCCCGAAGGTGCATCTGTTAATGACAAGAAGTTCCTGAGAAGGTTTGCGGCAAAGTTCTTCCTCAGCAATGGCATTCTCTACAAGCGAAACCATGATTCCACCTTACTGCGTTGTGTGGATAAGACTGAAGCAGAAAGGATCATGGCAGAGCTACATGAAGGTACCTTCGGAACACATTCCAGTGGACATACCATGGCAAAGAAAATCCTTCGGGCAGGATATTTCTGGTCCACAATGGAAGCCGACTGTTATCAGCATTCTCGAACTTGTCATAAATGCCAGATCTATGCTGATAAGGTGCACATTCCCCCGGTTCCTCTGAACGTCTTGACAGCACCTTGGCCTTTTGCGATGTGGGGCATTGATATGATCGGCGAAATCAGACCTACAGCATCCAATGGGCATCGCTTCATCTTGGTAGCGATTGATTACTTCAAAAAGTGGGTCGAAGCAGCTTCCTTCACTACCGTAACCAAGAACGTCGTGGCACGGTTCATTCGGCACAACCTGATCTGTCGATACGGTGTACTTGAGAGGATCATTACGGATAATGGTACCAATATTAAAAACAAGATGATCACTGAGCTTTGCGAGCAATTCAAGATACAACACCACAACTCTTCTCCATACCGGCCGAAGATGAATGGGGCTGTACGAACGTCACCAGGGGTAACTCCCTTTTCCTTGGTCTATGGCATGGAGGCAGTCTTGCCTATTAAAGTCCAGATACCCTCTCTCCAGATAATGAAAGATGCAGATTTGAGCGAAGATGACTGGATCCAGACTCGGCTTGATCAATTAAACCTAATTGACGAAAAGAGACTCACTGCTATTTGTCATGGTCAGACGTACCAAAAACGGATGATTAGGGCATTTAACAAGAAGGTCAGACGACAAGAGTATCAAGTCGGAGACCTGGTAATCAAGCGCATCATTCTACCTCAAAGTGATCCCAGGGGCAAATGGACCCCCACGTACGAAGGGCCATTTGTGGTTAAACATATCTTCTCAGGAGGAGCTATGATTCTAACCACCATGAATGGTGACGACCTTCCTCACCCCGCCAATGCAGACATAGTAAAAAGATACTACGCATGAATTAAAGACCCGCTAGGTTGACACACCTAGGCAAAAATAAGGGCTTCCCGGCGAACCAAAAGGGTTCGGGAAAAAATAAGGGATGAAATGAAAAAAATCTGTACACCCGGCAAGTCGAAAACCTGAAAAGGCGGCTTGGGCAAAAATGGGTATCCCGTTGGACTGAAAACCCGAAAGGGCGGTCCAGGCAAAAGTTAGGGATAAAGCGTAATACTATGTCTCATTGGATCACCTTACATCCAGAATTCGGCATCAACTATCGGGTTCAGACGTCACCAATCAATCAGTTTCATCTTCAACTAAGCAGCAGAGTGATGAGACGCTTGAAGACATAAAGGCGATAGCAGAGTTGGAACCCAGTGGGATTATTTTTCACATAGTTGTTTTGTTACCTTTTCACAAAATTGTATAAACTCTATTTTGCTCGGCGGCGTTCTCTTACTAGGACGTCAGCCTCCTGTACATAAAAACGCCTATTTACAGGCAAATTTCAAAATCAATACAAGTTCAATTTTTCAGACAAATTACCCATCGTTTTTCCTTTTTCTGTTTTGTTTTGCAAAGAACGTCCAATGTTCATTTTTGATATATGCATTTGACATTAATTGCTAATCATGAATATTTGCATAACAAAGGACTAATTACAGATGACATCAGAAACAGGGCCAATAAAGAATTTTCTAAGCGATCTAGTTGCTCTATCCACCAAGGTACCAAGGTAGGTTCGGCTGAAGAACGTAACCAGGATACCTTCACTCCCCGTTGAATAAGATAAGATTTAGCAATACTCTCCCCAGGAAGATTTGGTCTCCCGTCAGCCCTAAAAAGGCACAGTATCTCCGGCAAGTCAGCGAAACTCTCCCCAAGCAGAGTTAGTCTACTGTCAGCCTTAAGGAAGTTAGGTATCCCCAGTAGATTCTGGAAGCTTATCCCCAGTAGATTCTGGAAGCTTATCACCTGCAGCGTATATACGTCTCTCCCCGGCTTCATTCAAAGGTTATTTCCCACCAGGGTATAACTGGGTTATCCTCAGCTAATTACCACAGAAAGATCGTCCTCGGAGAAGTTCTTCCTATTCCCCAGCGAAGTTCATCAAATTCCCCAACATAACTTACCAGTGGAATCCCCAACGGAGCTCTCATCAACACCTCAGTGAAGTATCTCTTCCCACAGAGTAATTCCCCGCAGAGTAATCTCTCCAACAAGTTTATTCCCCAACGGAGTCATCTTCTCCTACCGGTTTATTCTTACAACCATTATCCCTAGCGGAAACGAAGAACTCCACTCTTCAACATCAGCCCAGGATTCCACAAACTCCTGGCAGTCGTCAAGGATTTATTTTCCTAGACAAAAATACATTCATCACATTATCATACACCATGACGCATGCATATACGCATCATATCACGCAATCTCATTTATTCTTGAAAACATCATGACCTCATGCATTTCATACATCATGACATTGCATACAACTAATGTTTTGCCTTTTCAGGAAAAGGTCAATCAAAAGATGATTACTATCAACTATCGCAATTCCAGATTCGATACCTGTATCTAGCCAGGGCATATCTGTGAGTGATTGATTGTAGATTCGACACCTGTATCTAGACGGGGCATATCTGCATGAAGAGTTTAGAGATTCGATACCTCTATCCAGCCAGGGCATATCTGTAAACGACAAATTCCAGATCCGATACCTGCATCCAGCCAGGGCATATCGGTAGATGACAAATTCCAGATCTGATACCTGCATCCAGCCAGGGCATATCTGTAGACGACAAACTCCAGATTCGATACATGTATCCAGCCAGGGCACGTCTGTAAGCAACCTTTTGAAGTTCCGGATTCGATTCTTGTATCTAGCCAGGGCATATCTGTGAGCAATTGATTGTAGATTCGATATCTGTATCCAGCCAGGGCATGTCTGCATGAAGAGTTTAGAGATTCGATACCTGTATCCAGCCAGGGCACGTCTGTAAGCAACCTTTTGAAGTTCCGGATTCGATTCCTATATCTAGCCAGGGCATATCTGTGAGCGTTTGATTGTAGATTCGATGCCTGTATCCAGCCAGGGCATGTCTACATGAAGAGTTTAGAGATTCGATACCTGTATCCAGCCAGGACATATCTGTAGACGACCAATTCCAGATTCGATTCCTGTATCCAGCCAGTGCATATCTGTGAGTATTTGATTGTGGATTCGACACCTGTATCTAGCCAGGGCATATCTGCAAGAATAGTTTAGAGATTCGATACCGGTATCCAGCCAGGGCACGTCTGTAAGCAACCTTTTGAAGTTCCGGATTCGATTCCTGTACCTAGACAGGGCATATCTGTGAGCGTTTGATTGTAGATTCGATACCTGTATCTAGCCAGGGCATATCCGCATGAAGAGGCTGAAGATCAACACCTGTAGCAAGCCAGGAAACCATCTTTCTTTCTCAGGTACGCAAGTTCTCGCTAAGGAATCTCTTACGCGATCGACACCCCCGATGGCATCTTTAAGCCCATCTCCACAACTATCCATCACACTTCCAAATGGCATCTATAAGCCCATTCCCGACAAGGTTCTGTCACATCTCCAGATGGCATCTCTAAGCCCATCACCAAATGGCATCTATAAGCCCATTCCCGCCATCACACTGCTGATACTCTACCATGAGAGTGCAAATTTCTGGGCACTTTAGTGTTCAATCATCTTCCACCTTCGGATCACGAAAGGCACGCAAGCCAATCTACATCCTCAGGTCTAAGAAGAATGAACAGGGGCAACTGTTGTACCCCAAAATTTTCCCTCCCATTTCATCAATATTTTCCCACCACAAGACCCTTGAAGCTCAAGATCAAGTTAGGGTTTGCTCTGCTTAAGACTCCTCCTTGCACTGTTGACCCAAATTAGGGTTTGAGTTTGCACAAGGATGTTTTGACCTAAAATGCCCAAGATGACTTTCATGCTTCATGTGGGGCTCACAAGTTTATCCATACCAAGTTTCAAGCCTTGATTCCAATCTTTGCCCAGTCAATTGGATAGTTGACCTAGAAATCAGCTGTATTGGGGAAAAAGTCAATTGTGGTCAATTGACAGTCAAACCTCATGATTTTTGACCCACATCAACATTATGAACTCATATGGACCATTTGATCAAGTTTGGATCTCAATTCCACAAGAAATTTGATCAGATCACCAAAAGGGCAAAATGGTCATTTTTAGGGTTTTGACTGAACAAAGGCAATTTTTGACTGTTTGAATTGGCCAATGGAAAATAAAGCTCACATATGGGCTCAAGGACTCAATGGCATGGTCTTGACATATTCAACAAGTTCAAAAGATCCCAAATGCACAAGATTGACAAATGAATTTTCCAGTCAACTGAGCAAAATTTGATTGTATACTGAAAAGTCAAACTTTGACTTTTTGGTCAAAATCAAGTGTCAAGATTCATTTTTCATCAAGACATGCCAAAGTATGAAACTTGTTCATCAAGAAACCAAGAATTACAAATTAGGGTTTGAAATGAAGAAATTTCATAACTTAGAAATTTTCTAAGTTATGAAATTTCCTAATTTTTTCCTAACTTTGTCCCATCTTTTCATCAAGATACATTTGGATTCAAACAAAACTCAAAACATGAAAGTTATATTCCATTTCAAAATCTACAACTTTTATTCACAAAGTTTCCTCAAAAGAAGCTTGTAGCTCAAGTTATGATTTTTGGAATAGGGGTGCAAAACATTCTTAACTTAGAAATTTTTTGACCTATTTTAGGCAGGATTTTTGCCCAACTTCATGGCCACTTTTCACATGCTTCCACTTGGAATTTAAATTTGCATTACAAAGATGGATTGTAGTACACATTCCAAGCTTGCCAAATTGTCCAAGAACTTCTCAAACACCCTTGTGGTTAGGGAGAATCGAATTTGTAAAGATGGGCAAAAGTCACTTTGTTCATGGCCAAATTCATGTACATAACACTTTGCATTTTCAAACTCAGCTTGCACAAGCCAGGTTACAGGCCTCTAATCCCATTAACACTCAATAATTCAATGCTAAACCATTGTGCCAAGATGTTATTTTGTGCATTTGGTCATTACATGAAGGATTAGTCTTAAAATGGAAAGAGCATTTTAGCCATTCTTGTAAAGATCAACTTTATGTCAAAAAACAAATCAAAGAAGTACAGGCCAGATCTTTTGGGCACAAGTTCATGAACCAATTCCACTGATCAAGAGTGATTTGTGCAGCATGCTTGAGGGGCCTGCCTTGGCCTATAACCCAACTTGACAAACTTTGCTTATCTAGGAAGAAACTTTGCAAAACTGATCCCATCTCTCATTCATGTAACAACTAGCCAAAGCAAAGTTTGTAAACACTTTCCATACATCATAACTAACCTGAAGCACGGCCAAACCATCCCAAAAACTCCCTCATCCATAGAGACACCATTTTTCTGCAAAATAGAGTCCCTGTTGCAGATTGACTTGGCCAGTTCATTCCCCTCGTGCGTTTTCATCCAAACCAGTTCAAACACATCCTATAACATCCATACAAGTTATCCCAAGCCCTAGCTACAGACTGTAACACCTCTAACCAAGTTCACCATTTTCATTTTTTCAGTTGTGCAGGTTGAGTTACATAGCTCGTTTCAGTTAGTTTCAAAGCAAGCTAGAGGTTGGAAGAGCATCCTTGGACCTCAAGCAAGTTGTACAAGTCCTCACACTGCATTGAAAGCACCTCCATTGTTGCACACGATTCAAGCTGAACAGGTAAAAGTTTGAACTTCTATCTCTCTATCCAAGCATATCTAGGCTTAGGTTTGTGAAGAAGTTATGTCCTACTCATGGCCCTGAAGCTACCTGTATCCTCACTTTTCATTTATATTGTGTTTGTTAAGAGAATTTGGAACCTGAACATTAGAAAAAAGTTAGGTCAGGAATTGGGGGAGGAGAAATTCTCTCTCATTTCTGAGAGTTAGATCAACTTCTTTATATGTTTAGAATCGTGACATGATGCTCTATAACATTGCTGTTGTGAGTTTTTGTTGAAAATCAAGGAATTAGAAGATTGCAGGGATAAGGGAAAATGCGCGTTTTTCTGTGTTTCAAACATATTGCTGGAGGTTGAAGAAGCCTCTTTGGGCTGGGCCTGTTTTGTTTTTCTGTTTACACCATATTTTTCCACATACACCTCCTTAGCCCATTGTGTGTTATTTTTATCATTTTGATTCTGATCCGTTATTTTTTGTCAAAGTATAAAAATATTAAAAACATTTTTTCCATCCATTTTTGAATTTTATTTGGATTTTTATTTGTTTATTTGAACTTGTACATATAAATAAACATAATACCTTTTATTTAAAATACTAAAAAATAATACAAATACATTTTATTTTCTGATTTTATTTTATTTTATCTTTTGACAACATTTTCTAAAAAATATACTTTTTTTGTAAATAATAAATATTTTTATTTTTGTGTATATTTAATATATTTAATACATAATATAAATACTTATATATTTATTAGAATATTTAGGATAAAAATACAAAAATAATACATTTTTTCTTTTATTAATATTTAACCTCAAAAATCACTTTTTTACAATATACTTCCTTGTTATTTATTTTTTGTATATAGTTAATAAATATTGTATATAAAATAATTCATAAATACTATTTATTTGCAAAATTAGGGTTTTACCCTAAATCATGAAAATATCCAAAATTAACCTTTTTTATTATTTTTATCTCACTTGTAAATAATCACATACACTTGCACAACTACAATACACATTTTATTTTTCTTATACATTGCTATTACTTTACATTTACATTTGCGATTGATTCGATTTGGTTATAAATATTGGGATACCACTCTCTTATTGAAGTCTCATCCCCATTTGAACATTTGTACCCCCATCCCCATGATTATTTTTGTAATAATTTAGGACTTTAAATTCTGCATTTTAAAGCTTTCTAAATATGCCATGATAGACTTAGGGTTTGTATGAAAAAATCAAATGACAAATAGCTTGACCTAATTCAAAGACAAAAAGCATGAAAATGGACAACACCAATCACACTTGCACCCCTAGGGTTACTCCACTTGTTGCCTTCAATAATGGGCCATGTTGCATGTTGGGTGTCTTTGGCAAAACAAAACAATTCAAATGATCATAGTCCCTCGATGACGCTTTCGAAAGTTGCCTAAAAATGATCAAGTCCCTTAAAGGAAAAGTTGCCAAAGACACTTGGCACTATTGCATTCATGGTCTAAACGATGACCCGCGCCTGTCCCGTTAACCTCCTAACACAAGATTGTCCACCAAATACAATGGTGGAACAAAATTTGTAAAAGGGTTAAAACATAGAAAAAGCCTTTGAGTAAATTTAGGGGTAGACAACTCTTAGTTACTTGATCAAACTTGCAAAACACACTTGCCTACTTTTCTAAACCACACTCCACAACACTTTCAAAAACACTTTCAAAACAACTTCCAAAAACATTGAAAACTTTTCAAAAGATAAGTACACCTTTGTATACATTCAAACATGGATCATTACAAAGGTTGCCACCACAATAGCCTCTTTTCAAAACATTTTCAAACCCACACACAAAGCACCATTTTAAACAATTGAAAACACAAGGCAAGTGATCTAAGCAAGTAACTAAGAGCCCATGGATAACCATGGATAGAAAGGGTGCTAATACCTTCCCTTTCTATAATCTACCCCCCGAACCCAAGAAAACATCTCAAAGGTTTTTGCTGTGCTTTTTAACCTTTCCTTAGGATAAAATAAAAAGTCGGTGGCGACTCTTTCTCAACCGAAACATTTGCAAAAACAAACGCAAAACCCAAGTCAGTTCTCCCACCGTATCACAGTTAGTATTTATGAAATTTCATGATGCATGAAATGCATTATGAAATGATGTTCTCGAAGTAAACAAGAGTGATATATGCATTTCATGTTCATATGCTATGAATTTGTAAATGATGTATAAATGTGAAATGTTGTGGTAGCGTATTGGTAGCTATGTATAACACTTTTGACAAAGGAAAATAAATCCCTGACTGTTTCTGGGGATGAAGAATATGAATCTCCTCAATCTTGTCTAAAATGCCTCTGTTGGGAATTCTTGCTTTCTGTTTAAGGAAACTCCGTTGGGGAATGTGATTTCTGTTTGGGGAGAAGAGTTCAAGAACATTGATTGTTCATCGCTCTACTGGGGAATTTAATTCTTATATACCCTGACTGGTGATAAAAGGGATGGATAACCTTCCTGGGTGATGTCTGACCGAGTTTTCAATATGGATGCCGACTCGTTTGGGGAGGATAAGATTAACTGATATCTGGTCTGATTTCATATTCTATAGCAACTCTCTGGGGATGGAAATCTAGACTACCCTTTGCTGGAGAGATAAGTTTTGTCGGTGATTTTTAGTAGTCTAAGTGATAGACTCAAGCTGGGGAGACTATATCTTGTTTGGGAAATAAACCTTGTTGGGGAAATAAACCCTGCTGGAAAAACACTCTGTTGAGGGATATGCTCTGCTGAGGGATATGCTTTACTGAGGGATATGCTTTGTTGAGGAATTTTACCGTGTTGGAGAAATAAGCTCAGATTGGGGAGAGAATTTCTGTGAATTGTGTTGATGATATACTCTATGGCGAGTATTGGGACTCCATGGGTAAATGACATCGCCAGGGGAAAGATCATACTCCTTTATTTGCTAGGGGAATCTGTTGGTGAGTATGATTAGGGTATTTCAGACTAGCGGGGAATGAGTCAGTTTTGTAAAGATGACTCTGCAGGGAAGAATCTTATGGGGACTTCTCTATGGGGAGTATTCCATGGAGGTTGTTTTGTGGGGATTCATGGATGACTTGAACGTTATCCCGTCTCCTAGAGTCTTGAGTAAATACTTATTCCTATTTTTTTGCACATATTTGTTAATAGCAATCATATTCATATGCATATGTTCATTCAATTTAGTCACTGGACGTTTTGCAAACAAAACAGAAAAGAGTAAAAAGTTTGAATTTTTGAAATTGTGTTTATATTGATAGTTTGCCTATAAACAGGGGATTTTTGTACAAAGAGACAGAAACCTAGTAAGAGGAAATCGTCGTGAAAAATGAAGAGAGTACAAGGTGAAAACAAAATATATGGCTATGTGTAAATGATCTCGTCGGGTTTCAAACCTGCTATTTCCCATATGTCTTTGATCATCTTATCCCTTATTGTCGGAAGAAGTTCACTGAATCGATCTGTACCGTTCGAACTTGACGTTGGTAATAAAGTTGGATGCAAGTGATCCAACGGGACATAGTTGTACGCTTTAATCCCTAATTTTTTCATGGACCGCCTTTTCGGGTTTTTAGTCCACCAGGATACCCCTTTTTACCCAAGCCGCCTTTTCAGGTTTTCGACTCGGGTGTACAATCTTTTATATATATCCTTGATTTTTGCCCAAACCCTTTTGGTTCGCCGGGATTCCCTTAATTTTTCCTAGGCCAGTCAACCTAGCGCGTCGTTTTTTATGTGTAGTATCTTTTAACTATGTCCGCGTTCACGGGGTGTGGAAGATCTTCACCGTTCATGGTGGTAAGTATCATAGCATCGCCCAAAAATATCTTCTTGATCATGAATGGCCCTTTGTAGGTGGGAGTCTATTTTCCCCTTGGATCATCCTGCGGTAGGATGATGCGCTTTATTACCAAATCACCTGCATATATACCAGATGCTTGATTTTCTTATTGAAGGCTTTGATCATACAATTCTGATACATCTGACAGTGACAGACAACCACAAGCCTCTTCTCATAAATTAAATTCAACGGGTCTAGCCTAGTTTGAATCCATTCATCTTCGTCCAAGTCTGTATCTTTCATGATTCTCAAGGAAGGAATCTAAACTTTGACAGGTAAGACAACCTCCATAACATAGACTAGAGAAAATGGGGTTGCCCCAGTTGATGTCCAAGCTGAAGTGCGATAGCCATGGAGAGCAAATGGTAACATCTCTTGCCAGTCTTTATACGTTATTGTCATCTTCTGTATAATCTTCTTAATTTTATTATTGGCGGCTTCCACTGTGCCATTCATCATTGGGGGATATGGAGAAGAATTGTGGTGCTTGATTTTGAACTACATGTAGAGTTCCATGATCATAGTGTTGTTGAGATTGGTATCATTATCTGTGATAATCCTCTCGGGGATGCCATACCGATAGATAAGGTTATACTTAATGAATCGAGCGACAACATTCTTAGTAAAAGAGGCAAAAGAGGCTGCTTCAACCCACTTTGTGAAGTAATCAATGGCGATGAGGATGAAGCGATGTCTGTTAGAAGCAGTAGGTTTGATCTCTCCAATCATATTAATTCCCCACATTTCAGCTTTAATGTTCATGATGCACGCTTCGTATTCATCCATGTTATTGGTACAGTTAAAGCATAATCTCATGGTGAAGGGCATATGAAAACCTCGGGGAGAGATAATTACATCACCAATTATGTTGCCAAGTGCATTAGAAGCTCCATCGAAAACCATAGTCCATCAGGATCCTGGCTCGGGTCGTTCATACAGTCCAAGTTCTTCACAATCTGTAACTAGCATAATGTTCTCATCCGGGAATTCAAAATTCATAGATTGGTAGTCATCTACGGCTTGATGAGCCAAATAATCTGCCAATACACTTCCTTTGATTGCTTTCTGAGTGGTGTACTAAATGTCGTATTCTGTCAAGACAATTTGCCATCTGTCTATTCTTCCAGAGAGAGCGTGTTTCTCGAATATATATTTGATGGAATCCATTTTAGAGATCAACAAAGTAGTATGGGTCAACATATACTGTCTTAGTCGGCGGATAGCCCATGCCAAAGCGTAACAAGTTTTCTCTAGCAGTGAGTCTCTTGTTTCCCAGTCGGTAAACTTTTTGCTAATGTAGTATATTGCATGTTCTTTTCGACCAGACTCGTCATATTGGCCCAGTACACACCCCCATTGAATTCTCTAGCACTGTTAAATACATTATCAGAGGTCTTCCTTCAACTGGTGGCATCACAATTGGAGGTTCTTGTAGGTACTCCTTGATTTTGTCAAACACTATCTGGAAATCATCGTTCCACTTTACTACCCTATCTTTCTTCAGTAACTTGAAGATCGGTTCACAAGTAGCGGTCAAACGAGAAATAAATCGGGCAATATAATCCAGTCATCCCAAGAAACCTCTGACTTCCTTCTTGGTATGGGGAGTGGGAATTTCTTGAATAGCTTTTACTTTAGCGGGATCAACTTCAATACCTTTACCACTGACAATAAAACCCAAGAGTTTACCGGACCTCGCCCTAAAGGTGAACTTGTTCGAATTCAGCCTCAGATTATACTTCTTCAGTCTCTCAAACAACTTATGTAGATGATCCAGATGATCTTCTTTAGTCTGTGATCTGGCTATCATATCGTCGATGTAGACCTCTATCTCGTGATGAATCATGCCATGGAACAAAGCTACCATGGCACGCTGATACGTGGCGCCAACGTTCTTCAACCCAAAAGGCATAACCTTGTAACAAAAAGTGCCCCGCTGTGTGATAAAAGTAGTATTATCTATGTCTTCAGGTGCCATCTTAATCTGATTATAACCCGAGAAACCATCCATGAAGGAAAATACTTTATGTTGAGCGGTGTTGTCGACCAAAACATCAATATATGGAAGCGGGAAGTCATCTTTAGGGCTCGCCGTGTTCAGATCCCTGTAGTCTACACACATACGTACCTTTCCGTATTTCTTTGGTACCAGAACCACAATTGCAACCCATTGAGGATAGGATGTCACTGATAAGAACCCCGTGTTGAATTGTTTTGTAACTTCAACTTTGATCTTCTCTGACATCTCGGGACGCATGCGAAAAACCTTCTACTTTATCGGAGCACAACCCTCTTTCATCGGCAGATGGTGAACCACACAATTGGTATCAAGCCCTGGCATGTCTTCTTATGACCAAGAAAAGATCTCAACATATTCATGCAACATCTATATTAACCTATTCTTGACACTGTCCTCTAAGTTGACGCTTATCTTGACTTCTTTTATGTCTGTTTCAGAACCCAAGTTTACCACTTCAAATAGATCTTCATATGGTTGGATAGCTTTCTCTTCTTGCACTAACAGTCTGGCAAGTTCTCCTGGTATCTCATAATCTTCTTCACCTTCGTCCTTGGCTTGGTAGATCGAATTTTCAAAGTCATAAGTGGCAATAGCAGAATCGTTATCAACGGGATCCAGAATGGATGTGGATATGCAAGGTATTGTGTGGGTGTGTGTAAGATCACATAGCTATTTGAAAGTGATAAAATAAAAAGAAATACAGAGAGCTCAAAATTTGAATGAAAAACTTCCAATGCTTTATTAAATGAAAATATGTTTATGAAATGATAACCCTTAACAAATGCACCGTTGTGCCCCGGGTAAGGCACAAGGCTTAAAGTCATTGTTCAAATATTACAAATCCAAAACTTGAAAGCAATAAAAAATAGAAATGTAGCTATTACTCCTGACTAAAGGAGATAGAGATAATGTCCTCGGCCTTCCAGTTGTTGAGCCTATTGCCAATGGTAGGAAAGATCCAAATGTCAAGGTCATAATCAGTGTCAGCATCTTCTATTATGTTGACTCTGTTGTTGCTGATGCGGAATGGTGGCCTTCCAGCTCGAGCGTGACGACCAACCCTATGACCCTCTGCAGTGAAATCCAAACCAAACTTTTCAGATTTATAGGGGATGTCAGAAAGATGACTCCAAATAATACAACCACTTTCTTCTACAGTTGCTTTAACATCTTTCAGTGAATCCATTTTGGGTGGAACCCTAGTAACTTTGGGAATGGCAGAGACATCTTCAGTAGCGGCAGGAGGGATGACTTTAAAATTCTGACAGGGAGTCTCAATGATTTCACCGTCCATCTCTACATATCAGAAAAAGTTCAAGTGACTGACCATATAATCTTCTTCGCCGCAGACAGTAACAATCTTTCTGTTCACGGGATATTTTTACTTATGATGTAGGATAGAGGTAACATCGCCTGCCCCATGGATCCAGGGGTGACCCAGTAAGCAGGAATAAGCTGGCCGAATGTCCATTACATAGAAGGTAGATTCAAATATCTGTGAACCCACTTTGATAGGAAGATCCACTTCCCCGTGTACCATCCTTTTTGACCCATCAAAGGCTTTAACTATAATATCACTTGGTTTCAGTACGACCCATTTGCAATCAAGTCTGTCAAGAGCGCCTTTCGGTAGAACATTTAACGAGGAACCAGTATCAACCAAAACTTGAGCCAGAGTAGTGCCCCTGCATTTAATGGAGACGTACATGGCCTTATTGTGGTTTCTTCCCTCAAGAGTTAGATCAGCATCAGAGAAACCCAATTCGTTGTCGGTCGTTAAGCTAGCAGCATAACTTCTAAATTGATCGACAGAGATGTCTTATGGCACGTGAACAGTCTTCAAGAATTTTACTAAATCCTGTGGATGAGCTTCAGAACACAGTAACAGAGATAACATAGAGATCTTGGATGGGGTCTGCCCCAACTTTTCAACAATTTTATAGTCACTCTTGCGAATAATATTCAATACCTCTTCCAACTCTTGTTTAGAGGTGTCTTCAACTTTAGCTTCCTTAGGTGCCTCCATTTAGTTAGGCTCTGTTATTTTCTCTTTACCCCGATGTAATACCCCAAATTTGTCCTACCCTTTTACTTTTATCTGGTTTATGCATTGTCGCGTTTCTCTCATGTACATAACTCCATTAGGTCATTTAACATTGCATACATTCATTAACAACATAATTTTTACATAAGATCAGTGATATTGTGGAACTACGGTTGTTGTATGACTTTAAGGCTCTCTTATTCGCATAAGCTTGTTTCAATTGATTTCTCCATCGATCATTTGTTTGAAGCTAGGGTTTTATTTCCTGGACTTCTTTATCGTCAAACTACAGGGGTATTCTTTCTTCTCGACATCAAGTTGCAATCTTTCTTCAAGGCTTAAGAATTAGGGTTTTCGTCTGTTAATATTCAACTGAGGGTCCTTGGATTTCCAAGTCAAGGCTATCTTCCATATTCCCATATTCATTCTCCATATTTCATCAAGGCTTTGTTGTTGTGTTAAGACCACTGTTGAACCATGATACTTGAAAGTCCATTGTGCTCAGGGTGTCATTATTTCAAATGCTTGTTGCTTAACACACAAGTTTGGTTTATATTGAGGAATTGAATTGAATTGAATTAGGGATTCATTGAAGTTGTAATTTGATTGGAACTCGTTCATTAAGATTTGAAGAGGATTTGGGGTGAATAAAAGTTCTTAAATATTTGTGTGGGATTTCTTAGAATAAAAAGGCGTGTATCAAACTCACTTGTTTCATCCAACAATCAAAGTGCCATCTAAATAGTCATTCAAGAACTCATTAAAGATTCAAGTCTCTTCATGATTACCTTGCAAAAATTTTGGATTCGTGCCATGATTATTTGAATTCATACAAAAGCGTCTAAAGGAAATATTGAAGGGAAAGTAATTTGGAAGTTCAAAATCAATTTGAAAGTTCAAGATTACAAATGAATTACATCATCCAATTTTCAAGTTACAATTCATTAAGGCTTCCATTTATTCAAGTTCCAAAATACATTACCAGTCATTCATAAGATTTTACATGGAAATCTAGTCCTAAGCCTAATCTTATAAATCAATGCAAATCCAAACAAATGGTGCATAAACCCAAAATGGTTCCAACATCAACATCAACTCCATCGTTGTACTCAATGCTGCACTACATTAACAAGAACGGATCCAATCACCATCATACCATCCACCTGCCAACTGAACTGGGCACCATACCAGGCCTGCATCAAACACTAACCAGTTACAAGTTTGCTTCAAGCCAATCCTGCATCAATATATTTGAAAACAAACCGTCCAAGTTATAATCCTACACAATATTCATGACAAAAAGAAATCAGAAAGGGAAGGAGGAAGTCATATAAGAGCAGACTGTACTGTAACCAAGCCATGATAGAAAAAAACAAAAAACAGAAATAAACTGCTTCCTAACTACCAACCTGCAACAAAACCAATTTCTATAGCCTACTGTAACAGTTATTTCCAACAAAATTCCCTCCAATTAATCCATAACCCCTCTCACCCCTTTCAAACAGAATATATAATTTCCCAAACTGCAATAGCCCAACTAACAGAATTTCCAACAAACCAAAACAGAATTCACTAACCTAACCAATTCCTAACAGATTCTTAACAAACCTCTAACCAACCAACTGTCAAACAGAATTCACTAACCTAACCAATTCCTAACAGATTCTTAACAAACCTCTAACCAACCAACTGTCAAACAGAATTCACTAACCTAACCAATTCCTAACAGATTCTTAACAAACCTCTAACCAACCAACTGTCAAACAGAATTCACTAACCTCTATAACTGCTAACCAAAACAGAATTTTATAAAAACTCCCTCCAACTCTCTCGTCATACACGATACATAATCAGCTTCACAATTTTTTTTTCATAACAGAAAAAGTCATAGAAATTCAGAGACTCACCTTTTCAACCCTCACTCTCGATCTTCATTCTCTGGTTGCAATTTCCATCGTTTTCTGCTCTCTCTACAAATCACAATCAACCTTTCTTCTCTTCCGCACCTCACATTTTCATCATCATCTCTTTGTGTTCAACATCTGTAGCACCTTTACCTTCGCATCGTCTCCGTGCACATGGACACACAACTCAGAAATCACTCAAAGGTAGAAGAAGCAGGAAGCATCGCAATAAAACGAAGGAATCAAATATTTTGTACCTCAAACATAATCTGGCATCTCTGGTTTTCTTTCTTGTTCGTCGCCGTCAAGAACGCATCGGACGGTCTCCAATCGGTAGGCTCTCTACTCTTGATTAATGTTATCTTTTACTAGTTTCGGCTAGCTAGTATTTTCTTTGCATTTATTTCTTCCTTGAGTTCTTGCCACCGTTGCTGGATCGCGAATCACTAGGTTGTGGTCCGATCGGAACTTCGATCGAAGCCTTTGCACCGGTCCAATGTTGATTCGAACGAAGACGGGGACAAGAGTTTGAGATGATTGAACGATGATGAAGCCACAGTGGTGACCAGTAGGCGAGATGAGAGTCTGATATCTTGTGTTAGCCGTCGTGAAGAGAAGAAAGGAGGAGAATGATGGTTCTCAAGAAGCCGGATCGCAACAAGGAACCTTATTCCTAATTCAATTTTTTGTTGTTTTACTTTTTTTATTTTATTTTTCTTGTAATGAAACTAAATTCAGATTCAAGTAATTTCATTGGGCCTCAGTTGCGCAATACACCCCTTGATTGGTCCATTACACCTTTTTTGAAGCCTAAAGCTTGATACAAAAAACTCAGCATGGGCCCAACGCCCTGCTCTCGCTACACAAACCCCTCATAGCCCATACCTTGCTCTTTTTGTTAACTTGAAGCTTTACAATAAAAATAATACTTTTTGGACTCTACTGAATGGGCCTAATGCCTTGAGTTACTACAGTACCCATGTCTCAGGCTGACACCCCCTGTGTAGTTTTTAGTTTTTTTCTTTAGTTTTTTTCTTTTCATAATTGTTAGGTGATAATTTTGTTAACTCAAAAATATATAATAAAAACAATAAAAATGGTAGAATATAATATAATTTTCCTAGAAATTCTTTAGTTCTTGATAGAATTTTTCTTCACATAAAAAACTAATAAAAAATACTTTTTTTAGTTTTTTTATGCATATTTTCACACCGTTTTGCCTTGTTATTTTTGACGCGTTTGTTCATTGTGCAACGTACATTTTGGTGCTTTCGATCATGAAACATAACAGGTTGTTATGTGATCGAAGCATATGGCTTATGCTCGTTTCTAATGCGACACGCTTTATTTCTCATCGTCCTGAGAAATTCATATCATATTATATCTTATCCTGATACATGTGATATTTTGTGATACTTTGCACAGGAACTTCTAAGCATGCGTTGCATTCGCAACACACGTTTGTATTTATCTTAGTTGGATAGTGCTTCTGACTCTGTTTGTTTCTTGGTGAATCTTGCTTGACGCGTACTCCCTGCTTTTTCAGTGCTTACGTCTGCTCTTGACAACTTGCTCACTTTGGTAGCCTCCGCTACTACTCTTGCACCTCATTTCGCACTTTATTGCATTTCTTTACTGCTTGCTAATATTAGATAGAATTCTCTCTAGAACCCAAATATTATGACCACCAATGCATGATAACATTAGGTGTAGGAATAGACTAGTCTCCCTGTGACTTTTCTTCCCCTTTTGCATACGCATCTAAAACTAAAACTTTTTTTCTTTTCAAAATTCAAAACACTAAAAAAAACTACCTATGAGAATCATGCTTTTTCTTAGTATGGGAAATGATAAGCGAGTATCTTCTCGATCTTATTGTTCTTCATCTCAAATTTAGGTGTGGTTCAATTCTCAAAGACTCCTTTCATAGCTAAGTAGAAAAGTGGCTAATATCTCTCTCTTGAGGTCAACTAGTCGTTATCTACAACAAAATACAAACCAGCTCAAACCATTTGTGCGCTCAAGCACCTTTCTTTAAAATTCCTTTTCAGGCAAGGACATGATTAATTTACTTATGTGCCAACGCATAAGTCTCCAAAGGTCGAGCTGCAACAAAAGGCGGAATTAACTTCGTCCATAAAAAACACAAACAAACAAAAACATATGAGCCGAACTACGGTAGCTTTGATTCCTCAAAATGGATACGTAGGCATTGGGCTAGGGCCCAAGCGAGCACGATGTTATTTTCCCCTACACTTTTTCCCCCTTTATTTTGCATGCATTCTCCCCTTAGCAATAATAAACAGTAAGCATAGACGAAACACACCCATAAGATAGATAACAATAGTGGATACCATAGAGTACTACGAGCGTGTGGGGTGCTAATACCTTCCCCTTGCGTAACAGACTCCCTTACCCTTATCTCTTGGTCGTTCGACCTTGATTTCACCCTTCTCAGGTTTACTCGACGTTTACCTTTCCCTCCTATGGGATAAAAGACGTTCGATGGCAACTTCATTGTTTGATGATTTTCAGCCGGTTGTTTCAGCTGGCGACTTCACTGAGGAGAGGTCGACCAAATGCTGGTCCATCCCAGAGTCGCTCCTAACTCTTGCTTTCTTTCATTTGAGTGTTTATCTTTACACTTTCAATTTATTCATTCATTTTGTATATGCTTGAGCATACGTATGCATTGCATTTTACTGTCTTCCATATACTACTGTTGTACTGGATTTGCTTCTTGTTTGGGTGGGGATACTACTATTGAGGTAAAAGGCCCAGTACCTAGGCCAGAGTGCACTAGGACACCTAGGAATAGAGTGGGGGTATGACGGCTATAGGACGTGGTCCGATTAGTGCAGTCATGTCATATACCATGCTCGGATGAGGTTCAAATGAATTACTATCGGCACCCACGTCTGTCGATAAGCCCATAGCACTTTCAGGCGAGCCCGTGATTTTCGAGTTACCATTGCCTTACCCTGACCTAGTCTTCACCCGTTAGTGGAAAGGGAATTTTTATCACAGGTACAGTTGGTGACTATGTTCGGATGGTTATTCATATTCGGATAGTGACTGTACCCAGACGACGACTATCAGTTCTAATGGATATGCTCTGGAACTCTGTCAATGATTAGGAGGTTCTCAGATTTATTTTGAGTCCCGAATCTGTTCATAAGATTATGTGGTTCATGTTCCAGACCTATGATTCTGGTACTTATAGGCTACGTAGAGGCAGTACAGCAGAAATTGGTATCATGGAAGTAGTAACCCCATGATCACTTTGCATTTACATCATAACATGTTTATTTCCAAAAAAGAAATGTCAGAAAGATAAAACTATAAACCTTGCATATGCATGTCCACTTTGGATACCTCTCCGACATAATTTTTGTCAGTAACATTTGGCAACAGTGATGTTCTCAAGAGAACCAAGGGAGACAATCATACTTATTTGTACTACTCAAGTTTTCCGCTCAAGTTCTTGGCCTTCTTTGAAGAGTCTAAAGGACCATTTTAGTCATTTTGACCCTACTTCAGTCTTACAGCGATAAGTTACACATTCCAAGACTATCAAATTGTTCCAATTCCGGAAGGACGATCCTCTTTGCTGAGCACCTACCTATCGCCAAGTCCGGATGGGCACGATTTTGGAACTATTGCTAAGGCACTTTATTTGAGCCTTGGCGATATAAATGGGAGAAAAATAGTAACCTACCCCCGAACTAATCATTATTGTTGCCAATAAACAAGAGTTGCTCATCTTATACTCCCATAACCTTCTTATATTCAATTCTGTGGGAATTTCTCTTATTTTTGGATGTTTTCTTCATATGGTCGTTCTTGTCATCATGTTGCTCGATTACTGCTGACGGTAATTGAACCATGGATATTGTACCCCAAAATTTGCCCTCCTATTTTCATAGAAAACACAACCCTAGGGTTTATTCAAATATTCAAGATTGGCTCAGGAATCGATCAGACAGATTTTCTCCTGTGGCAGTAAATCAGGAATTAGGGTTTTTTCTCGCATTTCTCAGAAGAAATTGGGTTCTCAGAAATTCAATTGATTGTCACATATTTTCAGACTCTCTCAAATTTACTGGAAATAGGCAGTGTTTGTTTGATCCAGGTTAACCAGTTAATTTGCGTCTTCTAAAACATATGCTTGTTTATGGAATAGACATTTTCCTGTTTATTGGAATACACAGTGCGTGTTCTGATTGGAATATTGTTGCAAGGTTACAAGATTACAAAGTTATTGGATTACTTGGAGTTTAAGTTATTTGGATTGGAATTATTGGAATGCAGTTTCAGTTATTTTAATCAGGAATCTTAAAGAATCAGTGAAGACATAAAGAGAGAATTACAAGTTACTAACAATAAGGGATTTTATTGGACATCAGATTATCTCATAAAGACTTTTTCATTTATTTCAAAAAAATGTTACAAAACAGTTTATTATTTAAATGCTTTAAGTTGTGCAACTTATTGTATTTGAAAAGTAAATTGGTACAATTGTTTGAGTATTTCTCTCTAAGTTACAAAGAATTAAATCTAAGCCTAAGGATGACTAAGCTTCCATTGCTTCCATGCTAGCCACAAATTCTCCTGCTTCCTCTGCTTTGTCACCATCCAATTTACGCTCACATGAAAGAAAGACAAAAAAAGATTAGCACAGTTGATTGAGCATAAGCAAGAATTTTCAGAAAAAAAAAGAAAGAAAAATGTTCATCATTAAAGTTTTCCGTTTGGAATCAGAGGGCTATTTTCATTTCATCACGTTTTTATTTTTCTCTTTGAAAATCACAAGAAGATTGCTCTTCTTGGTTCACAAAAAGAAAAAGAAAAATGCAAGTTGTCCAAGAAAAAGAGAATGCAAAGCAAATGGTCCAACTGCAGCATGCTGTCCAAATAATGCAACAAAGCAAACTAAACAAAGCCAAAATAAATTGGATAATGTAGCAATACAAGCAAACTAGACAGTAGCAACAACAGTGCAAGCATTACAAGCAAGTAACTCAACAAGGCGCCAAAAAAGCCAAACTGAACAAGGCAAACTGAGCAAAGCGTTACAAACTAAACAAAGCCAAATACAAACTGGATGCAACTAGAACAAGAAAACTAGCACAGCAGCATGGCAAAGTAGCATGCAAGTATCAGAAAAAGTACAAGCAGTAGCATAGCAGAAGAAAGAAAGAAGTATGGTAAACCAAACAACAAGCAAAGCTTGTTGCAAAAGCTTGTCATCATTTTCCAAAGTTTGGAAAACTTTTCAGAAAAAAAAGGGGGGAAAAAGCATTTCTGCTTTATCATTGAGAGAGGAGAGAGAGGAGAGATATCACCAAAATTGTGGGAAAGGTACAGATTGGGCATCCTGCCCACAAGCTGTAAAAGAAAAAAGGATATAATACCATCAAACTGTAAGAAGAAGGCAGAACATTTGGTAAAACAGAGAAAAACCAAGCTGCAAAACATTCAAAAACTTGCAACTCTTTTCAAAAGTCCCTCAAGCTGCAAAACATTCACAAAGCTTGTCAAAATCACAAAAGTTCCAAACCTGTGTACCTCAAACCACAAAAAACTCCCAACCTGTTAACAAAAGCCTAACAAAACTGTCAAACAAACAACAACAATTTCAAAAACTGCATAACAGTTTCAAACAGGTCCAAACCACAAAAACTCCCAAACCTGCAAAAGCCACAACTGTAACAACAACAAACAACCTCCAAACCTGTCATCAAACAAAAAAAAACAGCCAAAACACTTAAACCTGCAAAAGCCAACAAGTTAACAAAAACTCCCAAACCACAAAAACAACTCAAAACACAACAATCAGTTTCCAGACCTGTTGAATCAAAGCCTGCAAACTCAACATTTTGTCAAACTCAACAAACCATTTTCTAACAAAATCAAATCCTCAACAACAACCAGTTCATAAATCCAAAACTATCATCTCCCATCACAACAACAAAAATAACTGCATAAAAATTCAAAAACACAAAAGCCTGCAAACTGAAAAAGCCAACAAAAGCATACAACTCATTTCAAAAGTCCATCAAATATAGTGAACATTCAAAGTTCAAAACCATCCCAACCTGTAACTCACAAAAATCAGAACCAAAGATACCAAACTTTAACTCAGTTTAATCATCAAACTGTCAAAAATCAGTATCTAAGCCAACAAAGGCACAACAACATCCAACAGTCAGAAGTGAAACACCATCATCATTCAAGTTCAAGAGAGAGGAAAGAAATAACGAAGTCAGAAGGGAAACACCATCATCATTCAAGTTCAAGGAACAAAGAAAAGATTACCAGAAGCTCCCGCGTATATCATCATTTCTTCCCTCCCATTTCCGGCCGCCAAGGAGCACCGTCACCTCCCTCAAGCCTCACTATTCCCTTCCATTCCAGAAAAGCCCTAAACAGATATAGCTTTCTCGCCCCTCTTACAAATTTCTCTGCATCTCAATAAGGCAATAAACACGATCAACAAGCAAAACATGAACAAAACGTATAAAACCAACGAACTGTTAAATCCAAAAATGAACCATACCTTGCAAAAACGTGTAGTTAGCATTTGGTTAGGAGGTGAGGATATGAGAGGTGCTCCGGTGCCCGGAATTGGAGAGAGAGGATCAGTCTAAGCGATAATCGAGCGTTTAGTCTTGAATCAGAGCTTAGGGTTTCCAGAGATAGGGACATTCTATGAGGAAGATGAATGAAAGAAAGATGTGAGGGGGACGGAACACAACGGCGCCGCTGTGAGCGCAGAACACAAACCCTAATTTCCTTTGTTTTCCCTAATCAGAAACAATTGAAAAACTTAAGACATTGGGCCAATTCTGGCCACAAAGCCTCAAGGCCCATAACGCATTTCTAGCTCTCCACCCCCCTCATCAGGCTTTGTTCCTTTCAGCAAGACAATATGTATTTGGGCCTAACATCTTTGGACTTTCCTAAGCCCATTTGTACCTTTTTTTCTCTTAACTTACTTCTTTTTGTTAACAATTTCATAAAACTCAATACTTTTTTTATCAAATTAAATTAATCTTGAAATTAATTTTCTTTTTCTACTTTTAATTTATCTTTGTTAATTTGTTACACATAATAAATACATCAAAAAACTTAATTTAATTAGTTTGCTTTCTTTAAACTTTTTTTAATTATTTAATAAAAGTACAAAACAGAATAATAATTAAAAAATTTAATCTTTTAGAATAGATTTTATTTATCTCTTTTCAAGTAAATACATGCATTTCATACTTTATTGATTTCTTTATTTCATAATTTGTTATAGCTTTATATTAAATCGCACGATAATTCGATTTGGTTGTAATATTTGGACATTGCTATTCTTATGAGATTCATCCCCATTTGTAACAATTGTACCCCCATTCCCGGATACTTTTGTAATAGCTTAGAATTTTAATTCCCGCAATTTATTGCTTTCGATATACTGTGTAGTAATTAGGCATGTATGGCAAGATTCAAAAATCAATCGCTAGATGACCTAATCCAAGAATAAATAACTTGAAATCAACACACTTCTCACATGTGCACCTCTAGGGTAACCTCGCTTGTTGCCTCAGAAATACAATCATGTCCCTCGAATATGAGACACTCTAGCAAATGACCCTTCAATAAACAAAGATCGTAGTCCCTCGATGACCCTCGATGTTTCCCTCGATAAAACGATCTCGTCCCTTACAAAATTGCTAGAGCGTCTCACAAGTTGCTTTCAATGATTGTATAATTGACCCGCGCCCGTCCCGTTTAACATCCAAACACAAGGTTGTTTACCAAATACAATGGTAAAACAACAACGTCAAAGGGTTAAAAATGTGTAGGAAAGACTTTTGAGTAAGTAGGGTAGACAACTCCTAGTTACTTGATCAAACTTGCAAACCATCCTTTCTAATTTCAAAACACACAATTTCAAAACAAATTCCCAAAACAAACTTTCAAACATTGAAACATCTTTTCAAAAGACAAACACCTTTGTAAAAAATTCAAACAAGAATTGTTACAAAGGTTGCCTAGACAAGGCCTCTTTTCAAAACATTTTCAAAATCACACACAAAGCACCATTTCAAACAATTGAAAAGCAAAATCAAGTGATATAAACAAGTAACTAAGAGCCCATGGAAGACCATGGATGAAAAGGGTGCTAGCACCTTCCCTTTTCATAATCTACCCCCCGAACCCAAGAAAACATCTCAAAGGTCTTTCCTGTGCTTTTTGACCTTTCCTTTGGATAAAATAAAAAGTCGGTGGCGACTCTTGCTAAACCGCACAAGTGTGAACACAAACGCAAAACCTCAAGTCATTTCTCCCACCGTATCACAGAACTGGCGACTCTGATGGGGAGATCTCTAAAAGTGAGGTTACCTTAGGGTTTATATCACCTTTACATGCTTACTTTGTTTGCTTTGATTGCTTTACATTTGGTTCTATTGTTTGGGTTTGGAATCCTCTACCCGGATTTGGGAAACATTCATAGGTAAATAGCAATACGTTGTGGAAACTGTGCGGGGTATACCAACATGGTTGAAGCAATAGCTATATTAGTGCGACATATTTGTGGGTACCGGTAGTCTTTGAGTCAATCAAAGAGAATACGGGGTCGCTGAGTGATGTCATGAAGCACTAATGGACTTTTAGAACCTTTACTTGACCATCTTGGCCTTATTAGGGGTAGTGAGATGACCGGCTTTGGTGCAGTCCGAAGTTGGTAGATACTCGATACTACACTCATTGAGGGTTGTTTTCTTGGAATATTTCGGTCACCAGTAAAGTGGCTAAACTAAAACAATGAACACAGAAAATAGTCCAGTGATATTGAGCTCCTTAGAACCCGGTTACTATTTATAAGACAGGTTGAGCCAACTAAACTTCAAGAGGGTACTTACCTATGAAACCCCATGCAAGCCTGAAACTAGGATCTTGTGTGATTTGCTTGTACATACACTTGTGCATACATCATGAACATCATGAAGCATCATATGCATCCACTAACTATTTCAAGGGTTTGGATCTTAATCTTTGTTCCTGTTTTGTAGGTTATAGATTCACTCCGCAGAAAACTATTCAGGTCAACCTTGTGAGAATTCCTCCTCTACTCAAGGAGCTTGCTTCCAAGATTCCAGAGAATTCTCCCTTCACTGAAAGACATGGTAGACTTCTCAACTTGGTCAACTCCAACATAGAAGAAGACATGGTGAAAGTTCTCTTCCAGTTCTTTGACCCCCTACACAGTTGCTTCACATTTCCTGATTACCAAATAGTGCCTACTTTGGAGGAATTTTCTCAACTCCTGAGAATTCCTATTCTCCATCAACTACCCTACAATGGTACGGAAAGAGAGCCAAAGCCTGATGTGATCGGTGGAAATAGAACTGACTGTTTTCTAAGCTGGTTCGCGAAATGTCGCGGTAAGCAAGAGTCGCCACTGTCTTTTATGTTCTCCAACATGGAAAGGACAAAAGCACAATAAAATTCCTTTTTCGAGATGTCTCTCGGTTCGGGAGGTAGATTTATAGAAAGGGAAGGTGTTAGCACCCTTTCTATCCGTGGTTATCCACGGGCTCTTAGGTACTTGCTCACTATGTTTTCAAAAATTGTTTGCTTTTCAAGTGTTTGTGGGTTTTAAAAAAGTTTAGTTTGAAAAACTTCTAAGTAACTCTTGTATCAATCCTCAAGAGTGTATGAAGTGTTTGTTTGAAAACTTTTTGAAAGTGTAGGTGCGAAAAGTTATTTTTGTTTTTTGAAAGAGCAAGTACCCAGGAGAAATCTACCTACCCTAAGGAATTAGGCTGTGTAAGAGTCCTTTAGACAGTACTATCCCACTATTAAGAAGTAGGTAGCACCGTCGTTGGAGTTATTCGGGTCAATTCGATTTGAGGGACATGTGTGGTCACCAAAGCAATAGTAGGATGCCTTAGCGGTAACCCTAATGTCCTAGATCCTTTTTATCCGAGGCAACCGTTTCGAGGCAACTGGATCTTTAGACAGGAGGGCGACCTCTAAAACACCCTATACTTGACGACCACGTCGAGGCAACCAAGTGAGGCGTGCCCTAGGATTGGCATGTGCACGTGTGTCAGGTTTCTTGTTAAGTTATCTTTGTACATGTCATGGCGAGCTACGGGTTGATTTTAATTTCAGAGATAAGTCTTGTCATGCATAGCCTAATTAGCATACATCTAACAGTTAATAGTTGCGGAATTTAAATTGCGGAAATTAAATCTAAACTATTACAAGGCGTCGGGTATTTACATCGCCAAAAACAAACCCTTTAATTTAAATTGCGGAAAGTAAAATAAAGCAATAAATAAATAAAGTCCTAATTAAAGTTATTACATTCCGGAAGCAAGTACAATAATATGGAAAAATGGATCGCGTGCGGGAAATTAAATTGGATGCGGGTTTTTTGGGTTTTGACCCTTTTTTATTAAAGAAAGGATTTTTGTTTATTTTTGAATTAAATGAAATTAAATTAAATGAACAATTAAATTAAATTAAATAATGAAAATATTTTTGGATTTTTGAGTTTTTAAAGAAATAAATTGAATTAATGCTAATAAAAACCTAATATTTTAAATTGATTTTAAATATTGCAAAAAATGTTAAAAGTTAAATCTAATTAAAGCTAAATTGATTAAATTAATTTATTTACAAAAATAAAAGTGATGAAGTTAATTTTAATAAATAAAATATTTTTTGTGTTTTTGATTTTATTAGGAAAAAATGTTAATTGGTTAGTGATTAATAAAAATAATAACGATTAATTAATTAAAGGAAAATAATAAAAATAGAGAGAGAGTTTAGGAGTATACGGGCATGATTGGAGGGGTGAAACAGCTGTTGGCGTCATGTGTAAATTGTTTTGTTTTGGCCATTTGTATTTTGGGTTTTGGCCATTTGTGTTCTGGCTTTTGGCCATTTGTGTTCTGGCCTCAACGTTCCTTAACATTCTCAGGATGTCTGTCTCACCATGTATTGGTGTCAAGTGTAAGTTGTTCCGTTTTGGCCATTTGGCTTTTGCCTTTTGGCCATTTGGCTTTTGCCCTCAACGTTCCTTAATGAACCTGCATGGGATCCTGTCTAAATCTGTAGTGTTGAATCTCATGAACACATTAAATAAATTACTATATATCATAAAATACAAATAAAGCCAATATATGAAGAAATTTAATGTTTAGGCCAATATGGCATGTATGAATGATTATACCCTTTTGATCATGGAGATCAAATCAACCTTACCCTCACTGGAAAAGTAGTGACATGAATGCTTTTATGCCCTTTTGATCATGGAGATCAAGCCAGCCTTACCCTTACTGAAAAAGTAGTGAGATGTTGGTTTGTAACTGAGATGGCTTGTTTGTAGTGAGAGAGGGATTTGTAATAAGGATTTCAAGGTTTTAGGGTTCTTGAAAGAATTTGATATTCTGAAAGCGTTGTGGCAAGGTTTTTTTTCCTCTTCTTTTGGTTTGTGTGAAAAGAATGTGATTATATAATGGAAATTAGGGTAAAGAAAATGAGCTTTGAATGTGCAATTGGGCCTCCAATATTTACTTGAGTTCGTCACTTTCCAGGCTAAATCGCAGGGACTTAAGTACAATTTTTGAAGTTGAAATGTGTAAATAAAATGTAGCCGACATCGATAACTAACTCCTGTCCGAAAATCGGCTCAATCGGATAAAAGGTGAATTAGTTATGAATTTTTGAAGTTTCAACTCAAACAAACTTATTTTGGACTCCAGTGTCGACTCTGACACGTTCTCCAATAAAAAACTGGTATTGATCGGAGCATAATTCGGTCTCGACTTTTGAATAAAAGTTGTAGATATTTGAGTCAGTGACCTTGTGTAAAAATATGAGCCCAATCCGATAAAAATTGACCGAGTTATGATTTTTCGAAGTTTCGGCCCAGATGAAATAATATTCAGCATTCAGGATTTTCGGCGCGTCGCGCACTCTGAGAAAAAAACGAAAGCCTTTTGAAAACTTTTTGAACTCAATACCTTCTGGGAAAATATAGCCAACTCAATTTGTGAAATTTTGGCGCCAGAACCAGCTCGATACGATGAAAATCGACCAAGTTATGATTTTCTGAACATGACGCAAATAAACTTCTGTCACAAATTTTCTGTACGGAAATACTTGATAAATCCACATTTTTGAAGACCTTCTGATCGAATTTGGCTTCTAGCCGTGAGAGATGAAAACATAGATAATGTCAAGACGGAATTTTGCCCACCGGAACAGGTTCAAAACGAGCCACGATCTTCAAGTTATGAATTTTTTAGCGCGTAAAAACTGCACTTTCAGCACACTTTTTCACCATATTTCTTCGAGAAAACTCACACAGTCGGATACCTTCTGAATTTGAGCATACGTTATCAGAGATATCTTGGCGAAAGAACACCTGAATATGACGCGCCGGGTTGGACTTGTGAATATTTCTTGAAATGTCTTGAGAAATATGGGAGGGCAAATTTTGGGGTACAACAGTTGCCCCTGTTCAATCTTCTTAAACCTGAGGATGTAGATTGGCTTTCGTGCCTTTCGTGATCCGAAGGTGGAAGATGATTGAACACTAAAGTGCCTAGAAATTTGCACTTGCATGGTGTAGTATCAACAATGTGATATCGGGAATGGGCTTACAGATGCCATTTGGATATTGTTGGTAGAAGGATGGGCTTATAGATGCCATCTGGAGATTGTTATGGATAGTTGTGGAGATGGGCTTAAAGATGCCATCTGGAACTGTTTGTTGAATTGTAACTTGGTAGGTTAAAAGAAGGAACCTGTGTAAGGTTGCCTGACGATGAGTCCGTGTAAAACTGCATCTGAAAGAGAAGGAACCGATGTAGGGTTGCCTGATGATGGTCAAGTAGATAGTTGTCCTGTCTGGTTTCAGGTATTAACCTACAATCATTTCATATAGGTTGTTTTCCTGTCTGGTTTCAGGTGTTGGTTTTCAATTTCTTCATGCAGATACTTTCCTGGCTAGATACAGGTATAGATCTACAATCAATCGCTCACAGATATGCCCTGGCTAGATACAGGTATCGAATCTGGAACTTCAAAAGGTTGGTCGAGATAGCTTTCCTGGCCAGATACAGGTGTAGACCTCTGACCTGAGAAAGAAAGATGACTTCCTGGCTAGATACATGTATTGATCTTCAAACTCTTCATGCAAATACTTTCCTGGCTAGATACAGGTGTAGATCTACAATCAATCGCTCACAGATATGCCCTGGCTAGATACAGGTATCGAATCTGGAACTTCAAAAAGTTGATGGGTTGTCTCTACTGACAGGTTATCTCAGAAAAATCTTTAGGAATCGATTTAACTGAACCAGGGGAGGTTTTGTCTTCTTTGACGAGTTGTCTCTTTTAACGGGTTGTCTTCATGGACGGGTTGTCTTTATTAACGGGTTGTCTTCATTGACAGGTTGTCTTCATTGACGGGATGTCTTCATTGACAGGTTGTCTTTATTGACAGGTTGTCTTTATTGACAGTTTGTCTTCAGTGACAGGTTGTCTTCAGTGACGGGTTGTCTTTATTGACGGGTTGTCTTTATTGACGGGTTGTCTTTATTGACGGGTTGTCTTTATTGACGGGTTGTCTTTATTGACGGGTTGTCTTCATTGATGGGTTGTCTTTATTGACGGGTTGTCTTTATTGATGGGTTGTCTTCATTGACGGGTTGTCTTTATTGACGAGTTGTCTTCATTGACGAGTTGTCTTTATTGACGGGTTGTCTTCATTGACGAGTTGTCTTTATTGACGGGTTGTCTTCATTGACTGGTTGTCTTCATTGACAGATTTTCATCAGAAAAATCTTTAGGAATCAATTTAACTGGATTTGTCTTCTTTGACTGGATTAGCGTCAGAAAATCTTTAGGAATCGATTTAACTGGATTTGTCTTCTTTGACTGGATTTGTCTTCTTTGACTGCATCTTTCCTGAAAGATAAAGGTCAGTCATATGCAATGCATGATATGGATCAAGCAATGATGTTCTCAACATAAATGAGATTGTATGACATGATGCGTATATGCATGTATCATGATGTATGACAATGTGATGTTTATGAATGTATCTTCATCTGAGAAAATAAATCCTTGACGAATGTCGGGAAGTTCGTTGAATCCTGGGCTGATGTTGAAGAGTAGAGTCCTTCGTTTCCGTTGGGAATGATGAACGAAGATGATTGCAAGAATAAACCTGTAGGAGAATATGTCTCCGCTGGGGAATAAACCTGGTGAAGAGATTACTCTGCGGGGAATTACTCTGTGGGAAGAGATGCTTCGCTGAGATTTTAACGATAACTCCGCTGGGGATTCCGTTGATAAGCTTTGTTGGGGAATTTGATGAACTCTGCTGGGGATAGGAAGAACTTCGATGGGGAACGATCTTTCCGTTGTAATTTGCTGAGGATAACCCAGTTAGACTCTGGTGGGGATAACCTTCTGAATATGGCTGGGGAAACATTTATACTCTGCAGGAGACAAGCTTCCAGAATATACTAGGGAGATGATTCAACTCTCCTGGGGAAACTTTTGGACTGTACTGGGGAAATGGCTCCACTAGAGTGTCTTGTATTCCTCCAGGGAACAATCTTATATTTCTGTCAAGGAATATTAAGACTGCCGGGGATGCTTGCTGAGGAATATCTGTATACTCTGCTGGAGGATATTGAGATCTTCTGGGGATGCCCAACTTCCTTAGGGTTGACAGTAGACTAACTCTGCTCGGGGCATTGCTGACTTGCTGGAGATATTGTGCCTTGTCAGGGCTGACGGGAGACCAACTCTGCTCGGGGGGGAGTATTGTTGAACCTTGTCTTACTCCCGGGGAGTGGAGGCCTCTTGGTTATGTTCTTCAGCCAAACCTACCTTTGTACCTGGAGGACAGAGCAGCTAGACCGCTTAGACAATTCTGATTTCCCCAGCTTCTGTGGGAGAAGGTACCTGTAGAGGTGCTTGATGACTGTTGATTGACAAATCTTCTTCTGGTAGGCAAGTGACGAGATGACGGGACATAATCGTACGCTTTTGATCCCTAATTTTTGCCTGGACCGCCCTTTCGGGTTTTCAGTCCACCGGGATACCCATTTTTGCCCAAGCCGCCTTTTCAGGTTTTCGACTTGCCGGGTGTACAATTTTTCATTTTCATCCCTTATTTTTGCCCGAACCCTTTTGGTTCGTCGGGAAGCCCTTGCTTTTGCCTAGGTGTGTCAACCTAGCGGGTCTTTGATTGCGCGTAGTATTTTTCCGACTATGTCCATTCCCTCATGATGTAGAGAGGTGTCACTGTCAGTAGCATTGTGTTGCTATATTGCCAGAAGATCTTCGTTTGATCGTCCGATGCCCCAGGTGATCCAGATGGAGATTTGCCCCTGGCTGTTTGGCATTTGAGAGATTCTCTGAATCTTGAATTAACTGCCCCAGATGATGGACAATGATCACGTTTGCCCCTTGGTTGGAAGTACTTTTATTCACTTAGATATTCGTCGTGCGAATTTCTCTGCTGTTCGAACAAATAGTCATATGCAAACAATGTTATATCAGAAATGCAACGCTTATGTCTGTCTTGAAGATTTTGAAAATGCATTTTTCAGTAAAACAAGCAAGTTTTGTAAAATGTGATGTCAACTCGTTATTTTACCGCAAGCCTTAAGGAGTCAGGATACCTTTCGTAACAGTATGCTTTCGAACTGGCCCATGCTTCAGCTAGGACTTTTAAGGGTTATAACGTGGCCTGGTTCACGGTTTAAGAAACAAAGGATAAAGGCTCAAATTTTATTTGTACCCACCCGCTCTTCGTGATGTTCTTCAAACCTAAACTCAGCTAATCGTGCGTTAGACCTTGTTTGAGTCTTTGCTTTGATATTCCGGTGATGGTTCGGATATTGACAATTTATTTGGAATAGGCAGTCATTCTTTTTTTTTTTTGTTGAGGGTTTGTAAGACCTCTTTCTTTTTGATTTTATTATCCCTGTTTTTTGCCTGAACTGTTTCTTTTGTGATTACAGTCAGCGGGATGCCCTAGTTTTGTAAGACTCCTTCATAGGTTTTGACTTATTGGGCTTTTATTTTGAGAGATAATGACTTCCAGTCTCGACAATTATAGGGAACCATCACTGTCTTTTTGTCTCGGAAGGACTCCTTTGATGTCGTTCATTGTGCACCTGGATCCACTGAGAGAACTACCCTGCCCCAGGTTATAATTAAGGGTTTTAATTTTTTTTTTGTTAAAAGAAAAACTCCTACTTCTTTGGCTCGAAGGGGTTGACGAGGGATTATCTTCCTTATAACTCCAGTGTTTAGGAATTGAAACAATGCCTGTACCTCATCAGCGGGGTCGGTTCAAAAGCATACTGTAGATTGTGGTATCGTTTTTGTCATCCTCCCTCAAGAGGCTTAGAATTTTCAATCAAGAGTTGATCATCACAAATATATGAAAACAATTTGAATATAGCGAATGCGAATATATTGATTCAAAACAGACATATGCGATGCATTGATAAAGTAATGAAGTTTGCTATGACAATAATTGTTTGAACAATCAAAGAAAAATACAACTTGAACATTCGAATGAACAAAAGTTTTTCTGGTTTGGACTAGTCATCTCAAAGGGAAGATTCTCGGAAGAATATTTTCCCTTGGCCACCCGGCATGAACTCTAGCACCCTTCCGTCGATCAAATCTTGGATCTTGTTCCTCAGGCTCCAACAGTTGTCCGTGTCATGTCCAGGACTGTCAGAATGGTAGGCACATCTTTCATCAGGGTTATACCTTAGGGAGGTTATGTTGAGAGTCTTAGTAGGATCCTTTAGAGCAATCAGCTTGACCTCCAACAGGCGTCTCAGTATTAGTAATGATGGTATACCAGTCTCCAAGAAATGTCTTCCAGACGTATTTCGCTTACGCCGATTACCCTGTTGATGCTGGTGAGGTTGATGCTGGGCTTGTGCCCCTGAAGCAAACTGAGGAGCTTTTCCTTTGTCTTTTTGTCTCAAATGGAATTTGATGGTGACTGGCTCTTCAACCTTAGATGTTTGCCCCATTTGGTTGTCCCGAAGCAGTTGGTTGACGAGAACCCTGAGCTCTCCTTGTTTTTGAGATAAGTCTTGGATAAGAGCCATTTGCCCCAGCATCTGGGTTCTCATTGCTTCTACCTCAGCTTGCAGATGTTTCAGCCGTTCATCCTTACTGTCTTCAGGACTCTTCCTGACCAAATTCCCCATGAGGAGTGTCCTCAACTCTTCCTGCCCCTTGGATAGGTTTAGGAAGATTTCCCTGAACTGAGTCTCTTGAGCATGAAGATCCTGGTTGTTTTGTTGGGAAGCCATTGCTGAAATAAACAGCGAAGAAGGTAAGTGACCTGTAACACGGGTACCTGTTATGCCATGATATGTATGATATATGTATGCAATGTTTTTAAGGATCTCGCGGGATAAACAAGAAAATTGTTAGATTTTGAATTTGTAGCTTGATTGAAGGAACTTCATGTTGTTGAGAGTCCTTCTTCAAGAGTCAAGGCTCACCATATCGAGTGGGTCATAGCCCCTGACTCAAGTTATCAACCTTGGCTATAGGAAAATAAATCCCCTTTGCCCCTTGCTAGACAGTTGGTTCATCATGACCTGCATCACAAACCCTTGAGATCCTTGAAATGGGTTAGTCCTTATGCAGGATGTATGCAATGGTATGATGTTATTATGTTATGCTATGCATGGAGTGATGTAAGTAAACCCTGTTATGAGACCAGATTAAGGACTGTAAACAAAACCTGCAAGAAACTATGTGTCAGATAAGAATATGCAAGTAGTTCAAGTTTTAAGGCACACAAGTCACATAAGACAGTCCTTAGAGTTTAGGCTATCATGGAGTTTAGGTACTACCCTCTTGAAGTTGGTGGGCTCAAAACCTGTCCTATCAAAAGTAACCGAGTTCTAAGGAGCTCAATATCATTGGGTTGTTTTCTATGTTCATTGTTTTGATTTAGCCACTGAACTGGCGATCAAAATATTCCAAGAAAACAACCCTCAATGAGTATAGTATCGAGTATCTACCAACTTCGGACTGCACCAAAGTCGGTCATCTCACTACCCCTAAAGAGGCCAGGATGGTCAAGTAAGGTTCCTAAGGTCAGTTGATGCTTCACGACACCACGCGGCGGCCCCGTACTCTCCTTGACTTGACTCAAGGGTTATCTGTACTCACCAAAGTGCCACATCAACGTAGCAACTGCTTCAATCGTGTCGGTATACCCCGCACAGTTCCCTCACAGTTTGTTGCTACTTCTAAAAGGTATCCCCCAGATCCAGGTTAGGATCTATGAAACTCCAAAACAAGCCCAAAATATTAAAGCAAACAAAACAAGCAATTGAAAACATAAGAGTGGTCTAATCCTAAGGTACACCTCACTTATTAATTCTCCGCAGCAGAGTCGCCAGTTCTGTGATCGGTGGAAATAGAACTGACTGTTTTTTAAGCTGGTTCGCGAAATGTCGCGGTAAGCAAGAGTCGCCACCGTCTTTTATGTTCTCCAACATGGAAAGGACAAAAGCATAACAAAATTCCTTTTTCGAGATGTCTCTCGGTTCGGGAGGTAGATTTATAGAAAGGGAAGGTGTTAGCACCCTTTCTATCCGTGGTTATCCACGGGCTCTTAGGTACTTGCTCACTATGTTTTCAAAAATTGTTTGCTTTTCAAGTGTTTGTGGGTTTTGAAAAAGTTTAGTTTGAAAAACTTCTAAGTAACTCTTGTATCAATCCTCAAGAGTGTATGAAGTGTTTGTTTGAAAACTTTTTGAAAGTGTAGGTGCAAAAAGTTATTTTTGTTTTTTGAAAGAGCAAGTACCCAGGAGAAATCTACCTACCCTAAGGAATTAGGTTGTGTAAGAGTCCTTTAGACAGTACTATCCCACTATTGAGAAGTAGGTAGCACCGTCGTTGGAGTTATTCGGGTCAATTCGATTTGAGGGACATGTGTGGTCACCAAAGCAATAGTAGGACGCCTTAGCGGTAACCCTAATGTCCTAGATCCTTTTTATCTGAGGCAACCGTTTCGAGGCAACTGGATCTTTAGACAGGAGGGCGACCTCTAAAACACCCTATACTTGACGACCACGTCGAGGCAACCAAGTGAGGCGTACCCTAGGAGTGGCATGTGCACGTGTGTCAGGTTTCATGTTAAGTTATCTTTGTACATGTCATGGCGAGCTACAGGTTGATTTTAATTTCAGAGATAAGTCTTGTCATGCATAGCCTAATTAGCATACATCTAACAGTTAATAGTTGCAGAATTTAAATTGCGGAAATTAAATCTAAACTATTACAAGGCGTCGGGTATTTACATCGCCAAAAACAAACCCTTTAATTTAAATTGCGGAAAGTAAAATAAAGCAATAAATAAATAAAGTCCTAATTAAAGTTATTACATTCCGGAAGCAAGTACAAAAATATGGAAAAATGGATCGCGTGCGGGAAATTAAATTGGATGCGAGTTTTTTGGGTTTTGACCCTTTTTTATTAAAGAAAGGATTTTTGTTTATTTTTGAATTAAATGAAATTAAATTAAATGAACAATTAAATTAAATTAAATAATGAAAATATTTTTGGATTTTTGAGTTTTTAAAGAAATAAATTGAATTAATGCTAATAAAAACCTAATATTCTAAATTGATTTTAAATATTTCAAAAAATGTTAAAAGTTAAATCTAATTAAAGCTAAATTGATTAAATTAATTTATTTACAAAAATAAAAGTGATGAAGTTAATTTTAATAAATAAAATATTTTTTGTGTTTTTGATTTTATTAGGAAAAAATGTTAATTGGTTAGTGATTAATAAAAATAATAACGATTAATTAATTAAAAGAAAATAATAAAAATAGAGAGAGTTTAGGAGTATACGGGCCTGATTGGAGGGGTGAAACAGTTGTTGGCGTCATGTGTAAACTGTTTTGTTTTGGCCATTTGTATTTTGGGTTTTGGCCATTTGTGTTCTGGCTTTTGGCCATTTGTGTTCTGGCCTCAACGTTCCTTAACCTTCTCAGGATGTATGTCTCGCCATGTATTGGTGTCATGTGTAAGCTGTTCCGTTTTGGCCATTTGGCTTTTGACTTTTGGCCATTTGTGTTTTGTTCTCAACGTTCCTTAATGAACCTGCATGGGATCCTGTCTAAATCTGCAGTGTTGAATCTCATGAACACATTAAATAAATTACTATATATCATAAAATACAAATAAAGCCAATATATGAAGAAATTTAATGTTTAGGCCAATATGACATGTATGAATGATTATACCCTTTTGATCATGGAGATCAAATCAACCTTACCCTCACAGGAAAAGTAGTGACATGAATGCTTTTATGCCCTTTTGATCATGGAGATCAAGCCAGCCTTACCCTTACTGAAAAAGTAGTGAGATGTTGGTTTGTAACTGAGATGGCTTGTTTGTAGTGAGAGAGGGATTTGTAATAAGGATTTCAAGGTTTTAGGGTTCTTGAAAGAATTTGATATTCTGAAAGCGTTGTGGCAAGGTTTTTTTTTCTCTTCTTTTGGTTTGTGTGAAAAGAATGTGATTATATAATAGAAATTAGGGTAAAGAAAATGGGCTTTGAATGTGCAATTGGGCCTCCAATGTTCACTTGAGTTCGTCACTTTCCAGGCTAAATCGCAGGGACTTAAGTGCAATTTTTGAAGTTGAAATGTGAAAACAAAATGTATCCGACATCGATAACTAACTCCTGTCCGAAAATCGGCTCAATCGAATAAATGGTGAATTAGTTATGAATTTTTGAAGTTTCAGCTCAGACAAACTTATTTTGGGCTCCAGTGTCGACTCTGACACGTTCTCCAATAAAAAAATGATATTGATCGGAGCATAATTCGGTCTTGACTTTTGAAGAAAAGTTGTAGATATTTGAGTCAGTGAACTTGTGTAAAAACATGAGCCCAATCCGATAAAAATTGACCGAGTTATGCATTTTCGAAGTTTCGTCCCAGATTAAATAATATTCAGCATTCAGGATTTTCGGCGCGTCGCACACTCTGAGAAAAAAACGAAGGCCTTTTGAATACTTTTTGAACTCAATATCTTCTGGGAAAATATAGCCAACTCAATTTTTGAAATTTTGGCGCCAGAACCAGCTCGATACGATAAAAATCGACCAAGTTATGATTTTCTGAACATGACGCAAATAAACTTCTGTCACAAATTTTCTGTACGGAAATACTTGATAAATCCACATTTTTGAAGAGCTTATGATCGAAATTGGCTTCCATCCGTGAGAGATGAAAACGTAGATAATGTCAACACGGAATTTTGCCCACCGGAACGGGTTCAAAACGAGCCACGATCTTCAAGTTATGAATTTTTTAGCGCGTAAAAACTGCACTTTCAACACACTTTTTTCACCATATTTCTTCGAGAAAACTCACACAGTCGGATACCTTCTGAATTTGAGCATACGTTATCAGAGATATCTTGGCGAAAGAACACCTGAATATGACGCGCCGGGTTGGACTTGTGAATTTTTCTTGAAATGTCTTGAGAAATATGGGAGGGCAAATTTTGGGGTACAACACCTGAAGATGTTGCTCAAGCCTTACTCTTGCAACCATCTGATATCAAAGGTCATTGGGAAACCAGAAGTGGTGTCAAGGGTTTCTTGGAAAAGTTTCTGTTTGAGAAGGCACGAGACTGCTGGAATTTTCTAGATCTGCAAGCTTTTGAGGAGATCGTGGCTCTTCTCATCTATGGGTTGGTCTTGTTCCCAAACCCTGATCAGCTTATAGCTGTGAATGCTGTCAAGATTTTCATATCTCGGAATCCCGTGCCTATATTGCTTGGGGACATCCTCCACTCATTTCACACACGAACAATCAGGAAAAGAGGTGTTCTCATGTGCTGTAATCCTCTTCTAGCAAGGTGGTTTATTTCTCACCTTCCCCAATCAGTATTGAAGAATGAGCAAGGCTTGAGGTGGTCACAATGATTGATGACTCTTACACATTCAGATGTTCATTGGTGTTCTCGGTCTAGAGAAAATATCATCATCATTGATCGTTGTGGGGAATTCCCTAATGTCCCACTACTTGGCATTAGGGGAAGCATCACCTACAACCACTGTTTGGCTCTGAGACAATTTGGGTATGCCCGAAGGGATGGCCCTCATGACATGCTGATTCCAGATTTGGTTTTTGACTTCGACAACGATGCTCAAGGACTTCAACAAAGGTTTATTCGAGCCTGGAGGATGCCCAACATGGTAGACAGTAAAACTTTGGGACACAATAATTCCATACCACTTGAGCCTTACCTCAAGTGGGTACGAACCCGCGCCCAGAGTCCCCTACATTCTCCCTGTGATCAAAGAGCCTGTTATGGAAGGAGAGGTTCCATACACCCTCCTACATCCTGGCATGCCGACATCACTTGAAGATTTGCAAAAGAGTTGGATACAACTCAAGGAAGAGCATAACACTTTTGAAGCCAACTTCTACGCCAGTGAGAAGAAGGTTTTGAAACTTACTCGTCTACTCCATGAAGAGCAGACTCTCAACACCTACATTGCATCAAAGAGCATGCGCAACGTCTTTTTACCTTAGAATTTTGTATTATTTTTTCCATGGGGCATTTATGTACTAACAAATTCTATTTTTATTAATATGACGTGTGTTCTTTTTGTTTACAACAAATTTGAATTTATGAATCCTTGAATGAATTACATGAATACCTATCATTCATCATATGCATAAACAGGTCTTCACACCAGGTTTCCTTATCTCTCTGCTATTTATTTCAGCAAGATGGATAAAGAGCAGACGGTCAAAGACTTACAAGCGCATAATTCAGTTACAACAACTCCTTATGACCTTGGCAAAGGGTCAGGAGGATCTTAAAGCACTGTTAGAGAAGGAAAAGGAGAAAAAGAAAAAGAAAAGAGTTGGTGTGGCTACTTTGGGTAGAAGATTTAAAGGTCAAACTAGAAGTGTCATGGATTTCCCCTCAACTTCTGATGAAGGGGTAGGAAAAGGAAAAGGAGCTGCAGTACCATCTGAGTCTGAGGCTGAAGAAGAAGAGGAGGAGGATGAAGACTATTCAGAACAGCAGTACCCTCCTGCAGATGACAAGTACAAGAATCTGGAAGAACGTCTGGCAGCTATGGAAGTGCAAAGAGTGCCTGGGCTGGATTTCGAAGAGTTAGGGTTGGTTTCATGGATTATCATCCCCCCCAAGTTTAAAGCTCCTCTGTTTGCTAAGTACGATGGGTTATCTTGCCCAAAGATGCACCTACGGTCTTACGTCAGAAAAATTCAACCTCATTCTTCTGACAAGGACCTATGGGTCCACTTTTTTCAAGATAGTTTGTCGGGTACGCAATTGGATTGGTTCTACCAGCTTGAGAGGTCTGATGTGCACAATTGGGAGGATTTGGCTGCTGCCTTCTACAAACAATATCAATATAATACGGACTTAGCACCAACCCGTACTCAATTACAGAGTATGGGCATGGTCTCCAATGAAGGCTTTAAGGAGTATGCCCAGAAATAGAGGGACTTGGCTGGAAGGGTGCAACCACCATTATCTGAAAGAGAGCTTGTTGATATGTTTTTGGGGACTCTGTCAGGTCCATTCTTTAATCACCTAATAGGAAGTTCGTCTGCGGGGTTCACCGAGTTGATTATAACTGGTGAAAGAGTTGAAGTTGGCATCAAGAGCGGTAAAATTCAAAAAGATACATCTTCTTCCGCTGCCGTTAAAAAGCCTTTTCCAGCAAAGAAAGATGTATCAGCTGTTTACTCCCAAAGAGGTCAGGGAAGAGTGGAGCGTCGGCCAGCGGTGGGGGCCGTAATGATTCAGAAGTCCGCATCTGATCAGCCTAGAAACAGTCAACCAAGGAATGATCAACCTAGAACCAACCAGCAAAGGGTGGAAAGACCATAACGGCAGTATACCCGAATAAACATGACACTCGCTCAGGTTCTACCCCATCTCTTGAAGTTAAACCTTATAACCTTGAAAGAGGCACCGAAGAACCCGAATACAACTTCTCCTTTTTACCATGCCAACGCCAAATGTGCTTATCATTCGGACAACCTGGGGCACGACACCAACAATTGTTGGGCCCTCGGGAATAAGATTCAGGATTTAATAGACGCTAAGGAAGTGGAATTTGACGCCCCTGAAAATCCAAATGTGATCTCTGCTCCAATGCCAAAGCATGGCCACAATGCCCATGCTATTGAAGAAGATCTTTATGTTGCTACTGTTGACAATTTGATGACTCCGTTACCAATAATCAAGATGAATCTGTTGAAAGCCGGGATTTTCCCAGGCTGTGAAAAAGATTGTTACCTCTGTTCATCCTTACCATCCGACTGTCCGTTATTGAAGTTAGGCATCCAACGCCTAATGGATAATCAAGAAATCCTCTTTGAGAAAAACTCCTGTTACTCCGACTCCTGTCAAAGATGTTGCTATAATTACCATTTCTGCCAATCTTCCCAAGGTCTCCAAAAGACCTGTTAAGATTACATCCGATCCAAAGATTGTACCTCTGAAGATAACTATGTCGGGGCCTATCCCACACAAGTCCAACAAATCAATACCTTGGAACTATGGAGGAGAAATCTTCTACCACGGTATTAAGCAGATTGAATCAGTTGAAGAAAGTTCCGATGAAGAGACTCCTGACATTGGGAACATTGCTGGGACGAGTAAAATCACCTGCAGCGGGAGAATTTTTTCTCCGGAGATTGCTCCTCCAAGGGCAATCTTTGGACCCTCAAATGCTCCTAAGGTTACTCCTGTGTCGGTCAACATATATGTGCAAACTCCAGTTATTGAAGAAATTGTTACTCCTGTGGTTGTACCCTCTACTGTTGTTGCTGATAAAGGTAAGGGGATCCAAGAAGCGCCCGTCAGGACGAGGGTTCAACCTTTGGTCATCCCTGAGACCACCCAAAAGGAAATGGATGAGATTTTAAAAATAATTAAGAAAAGCGACTATAATGTTGTAGAACAACAGGGGCAAACCCCCTCAAAAATCTCTATGCTGGCCCTATTGCTTTGTTCTGAAGCTCATGCCAAAGCCTTAATCAGATTCTTGAAGACGACCCACGTGCTTCAGGAAACCTCCGCGGACCAGTTCCAAGAGTGTGTAGCTAGCCTAACCGTCAACAATGGTCTTGGCTTCTCCGATGTCGATTTAACATCTAAGGGGAGAAAGCATAATGACGCGCTGCATGTCTCGGTGGAATGCAGAGGGACTACTTTAGCTCACGTTCTGATTGATACTGGGTCGTCTTTAAATATCTTGCCAAAGAAAGCATTGGACATATTGGACTGTGAAGGTTTAACTTTGAAGCCCAGCAACATCATTGTCAGAGCCTTTGATGGTTCTAAGCGGATGGTCCACGGGGAGGTGGACATCTCGATTAAAGTGGGAACTGAAACCTTCAACTCTACATTTTATGTGATGGACATTCGTCCCTCCTATTCTTGCATATTGGGAAGACCCTGGATCCACAATGTTGGGGCAGTCACTTCTTCTTTACACCAAATGCTCAAGTACCCAGTCCAGGGGAAAATTATAACAGTTCATGGCGAGGAGGAGTATATGATAAGCCATCTAAATTCATTCCGCTGTGTTGAATTAGATGGTGAATTCATCGAGACCCCCTTTCAGCACTTTGAAGAGGTTTCTCCTGAAGTTGAGGTAGCCAAGGCAATGAATTATGTGCCCATCATTACCAAACCTGTGTCTCGAATGTCATCCCTCAAAGATGCGAAGGTTGTGATTGAGGAAGGAGGAAGCACAATATGGGGTCAGCTGCCAGATTTTCCTTACAAGACAGATAAATTCGGCTTGGGTTTCACTGCTTCTGCTCAAAAGGCTGTACGCTGCTCCCGGGCTGGAGGGCCACCATTAAAGATTACTCATCATGGAGTTCATGCTTTGGAGGATGGTAAAGAGGAGAGCGACTTTGAAGACTGGATCTTTCCAACTATGGACGGAGGGCTGAACAACTGGGAGGCGAAAGACTTCGTTCCCATTACTTTCATAAATCATTAATTTATCTTTCGAACATTTCTGTTGGTCTGTAATAATTCTTAAACAATTCGTACACTTTTTCCTTGTGCCTTACCCGAGGTACATAGGTCCATTTGTAAGGGTTTGATTTTTCATCTTCATATGCCATTTTTAATGAATCATGGACGTTTTCATATATAAACTTTTGTGTTTATTTTCTTTCTTTTTACATTTTATTTGTTTAAAGGTGGCTATCCCTTACACACATCCACACTCACAAAATGCAGGTACCCTTCCATTCTGGATTCCATGGGTAACAATTCTGCTATGGCCTTCAGTGACTCTGAAGATCTGGTCAATCATGCCGAATACAAAGGTGATGAAGACTGTGAAGTGCCGGGAGAGTTGGCTAGACTTCTACAACAGGAAGAAAGGGCTATTCTGCCCCATGAAGAGTTGTTAGAGACAATCAACTTGGGTTCTGATGAAGACAGAAAAAGGTTAAAGTGGGTGCCAACCTAAAACCAAATGTCAAAGAGCGCTTAGTTCAGTTGTTGAATGAATATGTTGAGATCTTCGCCTGGTCCTATGAAGACATGCCGGGACTCGATACAGATATTGTGGTTCACCGTCTCCCTACTAGAGAAGACTGTCCACCAATTAAACAGAAAGTCCTCCAAATGAGGCCCGATATGTCTAAAAAGATCAAAGCCGAAGTGATGAAGAAGTTCAATGCTGGATTTCTTGTTGTTACTTCCTATCCACAATGGGTTGCTAACATTGTGCCCGTGCCTAAGAAGGACGGCAAAGTAAGAATGTGTGTGGATTATAGAGACTTAAACAGGGCTAGCCCTAAAGATGACTTTCCACTACCGCACATTGACATCTTGGTTGACAATACAGCTCAGCACAAGGTATTTTCTTTCATGGATGGATTTTTAGGGTACAACCAGATTAAAATGGCCCCCGAAGACATGGAGAAAACTACCTCTGTTACACAGTGGGGTACCTTCTGTTATAAAGTGATGCCATTTGGACTGAAGAATGTTGGGGCAACCTATCAGCGCGCCATGGTAGCTTTGTTTCATGACATGATACATCATGAGATTGAAGTCTACGTAGACGACATGATATCCGGATCACAAACGGAAGAAGAACACCTCGACCATTTGCAGAAGTTGTTTGTCAGGTTGAAGGAGTACAAGCTCAGACTGAACCCTAACAAGTGCACTTTCGAGGTCAGGTCCTGTAAACTCTTGGGTTTCATTGTCAGCAACAAAGGCATCGAGGTTGATCCTGCCAAAGTCAAAGCTATACAAGAAATGCCTGCCCCTCGCACTGAGAAGGAGGTCAGAGGTTTCTTGGGATGCCTAAACTACATTGCAAGGTTCATTTCTCACCTAACGTCTACCTGTGAGCCAATCTTCAAGCTATTGAAGAAATATCAGGTGGTTGAATGGAATGATGACTGTTAAGTTGCTTTCGATGAAATCAAGGAGTATTTTATAGAACCTCCTATCTTGATGCCACCCATAGAAGGAAGACCGTTAATCATGTACCTGACTGTTTTGGATAATTCAATAGGGTGCGTATTGGGCCAACATGACGAGTCTGGCCGAAAAGAGCATGCCATTTATTACCTTAGCAAAAAGTTTACCAACTGTGAGACTCGCTACTCACTGCTCGAGAAAACTTGCTGCGCTTTTGTATGGGCTGCTCGCCGGCTAAGGCAGTATATGTTAACTCATACCACTCTACTGATTTCTAAGATGGATCCGATCAAGTATATCTTCGAAAAGCCTGCTTTATTTGGAAGAATAGCTAGATGGCAAATGATCCTGACTGAGTATGATATCCAATACACAACCCAAAAAGCTATAAAGGGGAGTGTACTAGATGACCATCTAGCTCATCAAGCCGTCGAAGATTACCAATCCATGAAGTTTGACTTCCCTGACGAGGACATTATGACATTGGACAACATTGAAGGTAACATACCATATGACGGACCTGAACAAGGATCCCGATGGACCCTGTACTTTGATGGTGCCTCCAATGCACTTGGCAACGGTATCGACACGGTACTTATCTCTCTAGAAGGTTTCCATACACCTTTCACTGCTAGACTCTGCTTCAGCTGCACCAACAACATGGTCGAGTATGAAGCTTGTATCTTTGGTCTCAAGGCCGCAATTGACTTAGGAATCAAATCTATGATTGTGTTTGGGGACTCAGCTTTGGTTATCAGTCAAATCAAAGGAGAGTGGGATACTAAACATCCTAACTTCATCCCTTACAAAGAACATGTCCTGACATTGCTATCTCGCTTCGAGCAGATTACCTTCGAGCACTTTCCGCGAGAAGAAAATTAGCTAGCAGATGCTCTAGCTACAATGTCTTCCATGTTTAAACTTAACTGGGATAATGAGGCTCCCCAAATCACCATCGAGCGAATGGACGAACCTGCTCATTTTCACGAGATTAATACCGAAAAAGTAGTGGACCAACCTTGGTTTCACGAAGTCAAAAGGTATCTCGAGACTCGAGAATACCCTGAAGGAGCTTCAGTCAACGACAAAAAGTTCTTAAGGAGATTCTTAGCTAAGTTCTTCTTGAGCAATGGTATCCTATACAAGCGTAATCATGATTGCGTTTTGCTTCGTTGTATGGACAAGGTTGAAGCTGAGCAGATCATGGCTGAACTGCACAATGGTACCTTCAGCACCCACTCAAGCGGACATACGATGGCTAAAAAGATTCTACGAGCAGGCTATTACTGGTCTACCATGGAAGCTGATTGTCATCAACATTCCCGTACTTGTCACAAATGCCAGATCTATGCGGACAAGGTACATATTCCTCCAATTCCTATCAATGTCCTAATAGCTCCTTGGCCATTCACAATGTGGGGAATCGGCATGATTAGAGAGATTAAGCCTACAACATCCAATGGACACCGTTTCATCCTGGTGGCCATTGATTACTTTACCAAGTGGGTCGAAGCATCTTCCTTCGCCTCCGTTACAAAGAATGTGGTTGCCCGCTTCATCAAGTAGAACCTCATATGTCGGTATGGTATCCCCGACAGGATCATCACGGACAACAGTACAAACCTGAACAACACTATGATCACTGCCTTGTGCGAGCAGTTCCAGATTCAACATCACAATTCATCCCCTTATCGGCCAAAGATGAACGGTGTTGTCGAAGCTACGAACAAAAATATCAAGAAGATCATTCAAAAGATGACAGTCACCTACAAGGACTGGCATGAGATGTTACCATTTGCTCTGCACGGGTATCGTACCATGGCACGTACATCAACCGGGGCAACACCCTATTCTTTGGTATACGGCATGGAAGTTGTTTTACCTATTAAGGTTCAGATTCCCTCTTTGAGAATCATGAAGGATGTTGGTTTGAGTGAAGACGATTAGATTCAGACCTGGCTTGATCAACTCAACTTGATTGACGAAAACCGACTTACTATTGTTCGCCACAGTCAGACGTATCAAAAACAGATGATCAAGGCTTTCAACAAGAAAGTCAGGCGCCAGGTATATCAAGTCGGGGATCTTGTAATCAAGCGGATCATCTTGCCGCAAAGTGATCCCAGGGGCAAATAGACTCCTACCTACGAAGGACCATTTGTGATCAAAAACATCTTTTATGGTGGGGCAATGATATTAACCACCATGGATGGCGACGACCTGCCGCACCCTGCGAACGCAGACACAGTCAAAAGATACTACGCATAAACGACCCGGCAAGTTGAAAACCCGAAAGGGCGACTTGGGCAAAAATGGGCATCCCGGTGAATCGAAAACCCGAAAGGGCGATTCAGGAAAAAATTAGGGATAAACAAAAAAAAACTGTACACCTGGCAAGTTGAAAACTCGAAAGGGCGACTTGGGCAAAAAAGGGTTTCTCGGTGGATCAAAAACCCGAAAGGGCGGTCCAGGCAAAAGTTAGGGAATTAAAGCGTATGACTATGTCTCGTCGGATCACTTTAAGGACAATCTCTTCACAGACAAGCTCCAGGCTTCTGATCAATCCAATCATCTGCGGACGAAGCAACGAATGGACAAGATACTCAGAGTTACGAAGGCTATAGCAGAATGGGAACCCCATGGAATTTTGTTACACATAACCATCTTTCTTTGTATAAAATTTTTCAATTTTTATGACAACATTCTCTTACTAGGATGTCTGTTTCCTCTGTACAAAATACTTACACAAAGTTAATACAAAGATACTTCAAAGCGCAGAAAACTATTTGCCTTTTCTTTCTTTTTACACTTGTGTTTTATTTGAAAACATCCAATGATTTATTTAATGAGCATATGCATTTGAATATAATCACATGTTTACAAATAAACGAAATGGGAAAGAATAATTTATAATAGGTTGAAAGTATAAGAAGACATCTTTAGGCTATTCCAGGAGAAATCCCCTGCAGTATATCATCTAGATCCCCCAACGGAGCTAAAACCTTGAAATACATATCCCCGACGGAGTCAAATTTCAAAATCCACACCAGAGTTAAGTTTTCAAACTCCCAATCCCCAACGGAGAAAAACTTTTAACTACATACCCTCAGTGAAGATGAAACCTTCTTCTCCAGCGGAGTCAAATTTCCATAAACAATCAAATCAGCATGTCATTAAGATCCCCAGTGGAGCTAAGACTATCAATCTACAGCAGAAACCATTCAGTTTCTCCAAATTCCTCAGCAAGTTGTCTTAAAGTCTGAGAGTCAACCAAATAACAGTTAAACTTTGTTTTATCCCCAACCAAGGATAACTCCCCAGAAGATTGGCATACACCCAAACTCCTGATATCCTTAACAGAATGAAGATTCTCATTCTTGAAATCCTCAGAAGATTGGCACACACCCAAGCTCCTAATACCCTTAACAGAATGAAGATTCTCATTCTTGAAACCCCAGAAGATTGGCATACACCCAAGCTCCTGATACCCTTAACAGAATCAAGATTCTCATTCTTGAAATCCTCAGAAGATTGGCATACACCCAAGCTCCTGATACCCTTAACAGAATGAAGATTCTCATTCTTGAAATCCTCAGAAGATTGGCATACACCCAAGCTCCTGATACCCTTAACAGAATGAAGATTCTCATTCTTGAAATCCTCAGAAGATTGGCATACACCCAAGCTCCTGATACCCTTAACAGAATAAAGATTCGCATTCTTGAAACCCCAGAAGATTGGCATACACCCAAGCTCCTGATACCCTTAACAGAGTGAAGATTCTCATTCTTGAAATCCTCAAAAGATTGGCATATACCCAAGCTCCTGATACCCTTAACAGACTGAAGATTCTCATTCTTGAAATCCTCAGAAGATTGGCATACACCCGAGCTCCTGATACCCTTAACAGAATGAAGATTCTCATTCTTGAAATCCTCAGAATATTGGCATACACCCAAGCTCCTGATACCCTTAACAGAATGAAGATTCTCATTCTTGAAATCCTCAGAAGATTGGCATACACCCAAGCTCCTGATACCCTTAACAGAATGAAGATTCTCATTCTTGAAATCCTCAGAAGATTGGCATGCACACAAGCTCCTGATACCCTTAACAGAATGAAGATTCTCATTCTTGAAACCCCATAAGATTGGCATACACCCAAGCTCCTGATACCCTTAACAGAATGAAGATTCTCATTCTTAAAGTGGCATACAACCCGAGCTCCTAATATCTCTAACAGAATGAAGATTCTCATTCTTAAAGTGGCATACAACCTAAACTCCTGAACTTCTTCCAAATAGGAATAAGCTTTTCCCCAGAGTCCTGAGCTTACTCTCCAACAGTATAGCTATTCCCCACAGAGTTTTTCACTCCCCAATAGATTGAAGATTCTTATTCTTGGTTCCCCAATGAAGTTTCAAGAGCCTTCTTTACTCTCATCATGAATTTGTCAGAATTTTTAATCCCCTAGCGGATCGAAGATTCTCAGTTCCCCGTAGAAGCCATCAGAGTCTTCCTTATTCTCCAGCAGATCAAGGTTTTCCTTTGTTGGATCCCCAATAGAGATCACCAGAAGTTTTCCCTATTCCCCAGCCGAGTGAGGATTCCCTTTGTGTAATCTCCAGCCATAGTCATCAAAGTTATCGGGATTATCCAAGCAAGTTTCTCAAGCGGCACTTGGCATTATTCTAATAACAAATTTTGTCAGTACTCCAACTTCAAGGACTTGAAGCATCCCTACATCCCCATAAAGGTTGTCAAAGTTTTTGATAATTCCCGCGAGTAGCCAAGGATTTTTCTATCCCCAGCAGTGGTCCAAGGATGTCTCATCCTCAACAATCAAAGATCTTGAATCTCCAGCAGCGGTCATGGATTTATTTTCCCCGACAGCAATCGAAGATTTTATTATCTCCAGCTATCAAGGATTTATCTTCCTCAGCAAGACAACTAATCAGCTTACATGCACATACATTACATCCATATATCATAAACATTGATAAAACACATATATTGCATCATACATTTCATGCAACATAACTTTATGTTTCAGCTAACACTTTACCTGTTTCAGGATAAGATTAACAAAGCTACCAATATACAATCATGAAAACAGCTTAGAGATGCTCCAGACACGGATGCAATTATATTGCTTATTCAAATGTAAAGCTCAGAAAATAGTTTATAGATGCTCCAGACATGGATGATAATCTATCGCTTGTTCAGATTCAGCCTCAAAAAACAGCCTAGAGATGCTCCAGACACTGACGCTTTTCTATCGCTTATTCAAATACAAGATTCAGAAAACAGCTCAGAGACGCTCTAGACACGGATGCTATTCTATTGCTTATTCAGATCCCCAGCTCAGAGATGCTCCAGACACGGATACCATTCTGATGCTCATTCTCCTGATTTTCAACAAACATTCTTGGATGGCATCTTTAAGCCCATCTCTGACAAGATTCTGTCACATCTTCAAATGGCATCTTTAAGCCTATTCCCTCAACTATACTTTGACGAGTGCAAATTTACGAGCACTCAAGTGTCCAATCCTCTTTTACCTTCGAGTCACGAAAGGAAAACGCGCCGATCTAACTCTTCAGGTTCAAGAAGATTGAACAGGGGTAGTTGTTGTACCCCAAAATTTGCCCTCCTTTTTTTCATATAAAACACAACCCTAGGGTTTATTCAAATATTCAAGATTGGCTCAGGAATCGATCAGACATATTTTCTCCTGTGGCAGTAAATCAGGAATTAGGGTTTTTTCTCGTATTTCTCAGAAGAAATTGGGTTCTCAGAAATTCAATTGATTGTCACATATTTTCAGACTCTCTCAAATTTACTGGAAATAGGCAGTGTTTGTTTGATCCAGGTTAACCAGTTAATTTGCGTCTTCTAAAACATCCGCTTATTTATGTAATAAACATTTGCCTGTTTATTGGAATACACAGTGTGTGTTCTGATTGGAATATTGTTGCCAGGTTACAAGATTACAGAGTTATTGGATTACTTGGAGTTTAAGTTATCTGGATTGGAATTATTGGAATGCAGTTTCAGTTATTTTAATCAAGAATCTTAAAGAATCAGTGAAGACATAAAGAGAGAATTACAAGTTACTAACAGTAAGGGATTTTATTGGACATCAGATTATCTCATAAAGACTTTTTCATTTATTTCAAAAAAATGTTACAATACAATTTATTATTTAAATGCTTTAAGTTGTGCAACTTATTGTATTTGAAAAGTAAATTGGTACAATTGTTTGAGTATTTCTCTCTAAGTTACAAAGAATTGAATCAAAGCCTAAGGATGACTAAGCTTCCATTGCTTCCATGCTCGCCACAAAGTCTCCTGCTTCCTCTGCTTTGTCACCATCCAATTTGCGCTCACATGAAAGAAAGACAAAAAAAGATTAGCACAGTTGATTGAGCATAAGCAAGAATATTCAGAAAAAAAAGAAAGAAAAATGTTCATCATTAAAGTTTGTCGTTTGGAATCAGAGGGCTATTTTCATTTCATCACGTTTTTATTTTTCTCTTTGCAAATCTCAAGAAGATTGTTCTTCTTGGTTCACAAAAAGAAAAATAAAAATGCAAGTTGTCCAAGAAAAAGAGAATGCAAAGCAAATGGTCCAACTGCAGCATGTTGTCCAAATAATGCAACAAAGTAAACTAAACAAAGCCAAACTAAATTGAACAATGCAGTAATACAAGCAAACTAGACAGTAGCAACAGCAGTGCAAGCATTACAAGCAAGTAACTCAACAAGGCGCCAAAAAAGCCAAACTGAACAAGGCAAACTGAGCAAAGCGTTACAAACTAAACAAAGCCAAATACAAACTGGATGTAGCTAGAACAAGCAAACTAGCACAGCAGCATGGCAAAGTAGCATGCAAGCAGTAGAAAAAAGTACAAGCAGTAGCATAGCAGAAGAAAGAAAGCAGTATGGTAAACCAAACAACAAGTAAAGCTTGTTGCAAAAGCTTGTCATCATTTTCCAAAGTTTGGCAAACTTTTCAGAAAAAAGGGGGGAAAAAGCATTTCTGCTTTATCATTGAGAGAGGAGAGAGAGGAGAGATATCACCAAAATTGTGGGAAAGGTACAGATTGGCCATCCTGCCCACAGGCTGTAAAAGAAAAAAAGATATAATACCATCAAGCTGTAAGAAGAAGGCAGAACATTTGGTAAAACAGAGAAAAACCAAGCTGCAAAACATTCAAAAACTTGCAACTCTTTTCAAAAGTCCCTTAAGCTGCAAAACATTCACAAAGCTTGTCAAACTCACAAAAGTTCCAAACCTGTGTACCTCAAACCACAAAAAACTCCCAACCTGTTAACAAAAGGCTAACAAAATTGTCAAACAAACAGCAACAATTTCAAAAAATGCATAACAGTTTCAAATAGGGCCAAACCACAAAAACTCCCAAACCTGCAAAAGCGACAACTGTAACAACAACAAACAACCTCCAAACCTGTCATCAAACCAAAAAAACAGCCAAAACACTTAAACCTGCAAAAGCCAACAAGTTAACAAAAACTCCCAAACCACAAAAACAACTCAAAACACAACAATCAGTTTCTAGACCTGTTGAATCAAAGCCTGCAAACTCAACATTTCGTCAAACTCAACAAACCATTTTCCAACAAAATCAAATCCTCAACAACAACCAGTTCATAAATCAAAAACTATCATCTCCCATTGCAACAACAACAAAAACTGCATAACAATTCAAAAACACAAAAGCCTGCAAACTGAAAAAGCCAACAAAAGCATACAACTCATTTCAAAAGTCCATCAAACCTAGTGAACATTCAAAGTTCAAAACCATCCCAACCTGTAACTCACAAAACTCAGAACCAAAGTTACCAAACTGTAACTCAGTTTAATCATCAAACTGTTAAAAATCAGTATCTAAGCCAACAAAGGCACAACAACATCCAACAGTCAGAAGTGAAACACCATCATCATTCAAGTTCAAGAGAGAGGAAAGAAATAACAAAGTCAGAAGGGAAACACCATCAACATTCAAGTTCAAGGAACAAAGAAAATATTACCAGAAGCTCCCGCGTATATCATCACTTCTTCCCTCCCATTTCTGGCCTCCAAGGAGCACCGTCACCTCCCTCAAGCCTCACCATTCCCTTCCATTCCAGAAAATCCCTAAACATGTATAGCTTTCTCGCCCCTCTTACAAATTTCTCTGCATCTCAATAAGGCAATAAACACGATCAACAAGAAAAACATGAACAAAACGTATAAAACCAACGAACTGTTAAATCCAAAAATGAACCATACCTTGCAAAGACGAGTAGTTAGCATTTGGTTAGGAGGTGAGGATATGAGAGGTGATCCGGTGACCGGAATTGGAGAGAGAGGATCAGTTTAAGCAATAATCGAGCGTTTAGTCTTGAATCAAAGCTTAGGGTTTCCAGAGATAGGGACATTTTGTGAGGAAGATGAATGAAAGAAAGATGTGAGAAGGACGAAACACAACGGCGCCGCTGTGAGCGCAGAACACAAACCCTAATTTCCTTCGTTTTCCCTAATCAGAAACAATTGAAAAACTTAAGACATTGGGTCAATTCTGGCAACAAAGCCTCAAGGCCCATAACGCATTGCTAGCTCGCCACCCCTCTCATCAGGCTTTGTTCCTTTCAGCAAGACAATATGTCTTTGGGCCTAACATCTTTTTACTTCCCTAAGCCCATTTGTACATTTTTTTTCTTCTTAACTTACTTCTTTTTGTTAACAATTTCATAAAACTCAATACTTTTTTTATCAAATTAAATTAATCTTGAAATTAATTTTCTTTTTCTACTTTTAATTTATCTTTGTTAATTTGTTACACATAATAAATACATCAAAAATCTTAATTTAATTAGTTTGCTTTCTTTAAACTTTTTTTAATTATTTAATAAAAGTACAAAACAGAATAATAATACAAAAATTTAATCTTTTAGAATAGATTTTATTTATCTCTTTTCAAGTAAATACATGCATTTCATACTTTATTGATTTCTTTATTTCATAATTTGTTATAGCTTTATATTAAATCGCACGACAATTCGATTTGGTTGTAATATTTGGACATTGCTATTCTTATGAGATTCATCCCCATTTGTAACAATTTTACCCCCATTCCCGGATACTTTTGTAATAGCTTAGAATTTTAATTCCCGCAATTTATTGCTTTCGATATACTGTGTAGTAATTAGGCATGTATGGAAAGATTCAAAAATCAATCGCTAGATGACCTAATCCAAGAATAAATAACTTGAAATCAACACACTTCTCACACGTGCACCTCTAGGGTAACCTCGCTTGTTGCCTCGGAAATACAATCATGTCCCTTGAATATGAGACACTCTAGTAAATGACCCTTCAATAAACAAAGATCGTAGTCCCTCGATGACCCTCGATGTTTCCCTCGATAAAACGATCTCGTCCCTTACAAAATTGCTAGAGCGTCTCACAAGTTGCTTTCAATGATTGTATAATTGACCCGCGCCCGTCCCGTTTAACATCCAAACACAAGGTTGTTTACCAAATACAATGGTAAAACAACAACGTCAAAGGGTTAAAAATGTGTAGGAAAGACTTTTGAGTAAGTAGGGTAGACAACTTCTAGTTACTTGATCAAACTTGCAAACCATCCTTGCTAATTTCAAAACACACAATTTCAAAACAAATTCCCAAAACAAACTTTCAAACATTGAAACACTTTTCAAAAGACAAACACCTTTGTAAAACATTCAAACAAGAATTCTTACAAAGGTTGCCTAGACAAGGCCTCTTTTCAAAACATTTTCAAAATCACACACAAAGCACCATTTCAAACAATTGAAAAGAAAAAGCAAGTGATCTAAACAAGTAAATAAGAGCCCATGGAAGACCATGGATGAAAAGGGTGCTAGCACATTCCCTTTTCATAATCTACCCCCCGAACCCAAGAAAACATCTCAAAGGTCTTTCCTGTGCTTTTTGACATTTCCTTTGGATAAAATAAAAAGTCGGTGGCGACTCTTACTAAACCGCACAAGTGCAAACACAAACACAAAACCTTAAGTCAGTTCTCCCACCGTATCACAATGGATAACCGGAGTGGACAATCATTTCATACATTATACATATCATGCATTTCGTGAATTGCAGGTTTTCTGGCAGGAGTTCTTATCTGATGATTTTGCCTTTTATTATAGAATCTACAAGACGACTTTCCTACATCCTTATCGCACTTGAGCCAACAAGTTGAGGATTATGGAACAGATTGAGCAGAACCAGGCCTCTCTCCGCAAAGACATGGACACCATGGGTGACCGAATGAACCAACTCATGGAAACTCTTCATGCCGTCATCCAAGGGCAGGAAGAGCTCAGAATAAGCGTTACAAAACTGGTAGACGGTGCCTCCACATCCGAGAATGGCGGACCCAAGAATGACCATGGGGGGATTCCTAAGGAGAACCCACGACTGATTATGGATGACCACCATGATGTCATTGATCTCGATGACCCTCTAAAGGATTCTACGGCTGATTTGTCTGAAACTGCTAAGATGTACAAGGCTTTGGAAGAACGCTTAAAGGCTATGGAGACTTCTAAGAAACCAGGATTCAGTGTCGCTGCTATGTGTTTAGTTCCAGGGGTTGTGATTCCTCCGAAGTTTAAGGTACCTGATTTCGACAAGTATAAGGGGGTTACATGCCCAGAGACTCATCTCTGATCTTACTGCAGAAATATGGCTGCTTATGCTAGCAATGAGCCATTACTTATGCATTTCTTTCAGGACAGTCTTGCTGAAGCTCCATTAGAGTGGTACATACAGTTGGAGCAAACTCATGTTAGTAATTGGAGTGAGCTTGTTGATGCTTTCTTAAAACATTATCACTACAACACCGCCATGGAACCTAGCTGTGCACAGCTGCAGAGTATGTCTCAAAAGACTGGTGAGTCTTTCAAATAGTATGCCCAGAGATGGCGCAGTTTGGCCGCAAGAGTTCAACCTCCTCTCCTAGATCGGGAACTAGTGGATTTTTTCATGAGTACCCTTTGAGGCCCGTATTTGCAACATATGCTCAGTAGTACTTCTGACTCGTTTTCAGATATGGTTATCATCGGGGAACGGGTTGAAATGTTTGTTAAGGTAGGGACTATTCCAGGCGCATCTGGCATAAATGGTAACAATAACTCAGGTGGAGGGAAGAAACCGTACTCTAGCAGTTTCATCAAGAAAAAAGAAGGAGAAGTAAGCAATACCTCCGATGATAAAGGGAAAGCTATTGTATAGGTTCCATATTACCAAACCCCTGTTGTTACTCCACAACAACAGTATGCACCGCCGTGAAACTATCAACAGAACAAAGGCCCCAGGGGCAGAGGGGTCAACAAAGGCAACAAAGGTACTCCGAAAGGAGGATCGATCTAATCCCGATGTCGTATGCTCAATTGCTTCCACAATTTCTAGCCGGTCAGTTAGTACAACTTCGAGAGTTAGCTCCTCCACCAGCAGAACTCCCAAGGGGTTATGATGTTAATGCACGTTGTGAATTCCATTCAGGCGCTCCAGGCCACTCGATTGAAAATTGAAAAGCTTTAAAATACAAGGTGCAATCTCTTTTAGATGCCAAGGAGTTAAGCTTCGCTCCTATAGGCCCTAATGTTCAGAATAATCCTATGCCTCCCCACCATGGAGCTGCTGCCAATGCTATTGGGTTTGACAATGACCATGAATTAGTGACTCAGGTTGAAGAGGTTCAGATGTCGATGGCAGTCCTAAGAGGGCATCTTTTACAGCAGAAGGTTCTACAAGAGCTTCATAGTTTTTGTTTGAAATGCTCATCCAATCTAGACGAGTGTGACGATTTGAAAAATTCCATTCAGAAACTGATGGACGAAGGGGTTGTTAGAGTTGAGAAAGTCGTTCCCGAAGGTGATGTCGCTATTTTGGAAATTCCGTATTATCCGGCCAATGTTCAGGGGAATGCTTCAAGAGTTCCATTGGTTATACAGGTTCCAACGCTCCCTGCGCCAAACCTGAATCCGGTTGCTCTCCCGCCAACCCAAACATCAACACTTCCAAATTCTGTTCCCGATCCGTTAACTGATAACAGGGCAGTGCCGTGGGAATATAATGCCATTTACATTCGGGGAAAGAATGTTTTTTGTCCGCCGATTGAAAATAAGGATGTAACCAACATTACCGGGACTAGTAGAATAACTCGAAGTGGGAGAGTCTTTTCTCCTACTCCACCGCCTCCTGAGGAAGTTATCAAAGAGATTCCAGTGAAAGATAAAGGGAAACAGGAAGTTAATGATTCTCCTGGGACGTCTTTTGAACAACAAGTGGAGCAGTTAATCAGGGTAATCAAGAAGAGCAATTTCATGGTGGTTGACCAACTGAATCAGACGCCCGCAAAGATCTCAATCTTATCCCTCCTCCTATATTCGGAAGCTCATCGAACCGCCTTGATGAGAATTCTACACGGTTCCCATGTAAATCCTGAAATCTCTGTGGCCCAATTTGAAGGGGTTGTTACAAATATCTCCGCAGGAAACTGTCTAGGCTTCGGTGATGACGAGCTCCCTCCTGAGGGCCGAGCTCATAATAAGGTGTTGCATATTTCCATCAGGTGCTTAGATACTGTAATGTCTCGGGTCTTAGTAGACACTGGGTCTTCTTTGAACGTGATGCCTAAGCATACTCTGCTCAAGCTAAACATGGACGGGGTGATGATGAAACCCAGTATGCTGACAGCCAAAGCCTTTGATGGGTCGAGGAGATCTGTAGAAGGAGAAGTTGACTTACCCATCAAAATCGGCCCCCACGTGTTCTACCTGTCGTTCTATGTCATGGACATTTGTCCATCTTACACTTGCTTGCTGGGACGCCCGTGGATCCATGTGGCAGGGGCCGTTACTTCAACCCTGCACCAACGTTTGAAGTTCATTTTCCAAGACAAGGTTGTCATTATTGGCGGAGAGGAAGATGTCGTGATTAACAATGTTACTTCCTTCCATTATGTCGAAGTAGACGGAGAAGTTCATGATACCCCTTTTCAGGCCTTGGAAATTGTTTCTGTTGACAGAGTCCCCACCATGCTGGAAAATACACAGAAATCTGGAGCTCCGATGGTTTCCTTGAGAGATGCCAAGGCTATTGTTGAATCTAGAGTCCCTAATGGAGACTGGGGCAAAGTGATAGAGGTGCGCGAAAAGCAGGACAAGTCTGGACTTGGGTTCAGGTCCGTGTTTTCAGACCATGTTAGTACGAATCCAATTATGCTCAAGGGAAAACAAGTTCCTCCGCTTTCAAAGGTATTCGTTAAGGCCGTTCCGGAGGCTCAAGGACATATCCATGCAATTGATGATGAAGACGGTGCAGATATGGCTCAGTACATCTACCAGATTGCGCCTGATCAAGAGCTCGACAATTGGACTGCCACTGATATTCCCGAAGTGGTTTTATTTGACATGTAATGTTCTTGTTTTAAATAAGTCGCATGCTTTTGCCTGAAGCATGTTGACGGCTTGTGAAAAGGGCCCCTCATGTTTCTATGTTTGTTAAAAAATTGAATAAAATGTCAATTTTTGCATACAATTTTTGCTCTCTATCTTTTCTTATTTTCGTAAAATAAAATGGCAATGTTTTTTTCTAACTCTTTAACCATTTTCCAATTCGCATCCTATATTCTAAAATAAGGCATGATTCATCAAATCATGCAGGTCTGCCTCAAATTCCATTAAAAACGGTGATGTTACAGTTCCTTGCACCAATATCCTTGGAAATCCGAATGACCAAGCCGATGAGGGTAGTGGGGAAGATTGTGAAATTCCGGAAGAATTGGCAAGGTTGTTGAAACAAGAAGAGAAAACGATCTTGCATCATCAAGAAGCCATTGAAGTCATCAATCTTGGCACTGACGCAGTAAAAAAGGAGGTCAAGATAGGGGCCGCTTTGCAAGATAACGTAAAGAAGGGGTTGATTGAGCTTCTCAGAGAATACTCCGACATCTTTGCCTGGTCGTATGAAGATATGCCTGGTCTAGATACGGATATAGTCATGCACCACTTTCCACTCAAGCCAGAATATCCTCCAATAAAGCAGAAGCCAAGGAGAACTCGTCCAGATATGTCTCTCAAAATCAAAGAAGAAGTTGAAAAGCAGTTAAACGCAGGCTTTTTGTTGGTATGTGAATACTCATATTGGATTGCAAACATCGTAGTTGTCCCTAAGAAAGATGGGAAGGTGTGCATGTGTGTAGATTATTGAGATCTAAACAAAGCAAGCCCAAAAGAAGACTTCCCATTACCACACATCAACGTATTGGTTGATAATACGACTCAGTCCTCAGTTTTCTCCTTCATGGATGGTTTTTCAGGATACAATCAGATAAAGATGGCCCCGGAAGACATGACAAAGACGACATTCACTACTCCATGGGGTACTTACTATTATAAGGTCATGCCTTTTGGCCTCAAAAATGCTGGTGCGACATTTCAACGTGCCATGGTGACGCTTTTCCATGATATGATTCATAAAGAGGTCGAAGTGTATGTTGATGATATGATTGCAAAATCACAAAACGAGGATGAACACTTAGTCCATCTGCAAAAGTTATTTGCACGTCTGCAAAAGTTTAGACTAAGGCTTAACCCGAATAAGTGCACCTTCGGAGTGCGATCCGGCAAACTACTCGATTTTATCGTAAGTCAACGAGGCATCGAGGTAGATCCCGACAAAGTAAAAGCTATACAGAATATGCCAGCACCAAAAAATGAAAAAGAAGTAAGAGGGTTCCTCGGGAGATTGAACTATATAGCCAGGTTCATTTCTCATCTCACAGCTATTTGTGAACCCATCTTCAAATTGCTGCGTAAGAATCAAAATGTCCGATGGGATGCTAATTTCCAGGAAGCCTTTGAAAAAATTAGACAGTACCTCTAAGAGCCACCAATCCTTATCCCTCCAGTGCCTGGGAGGCCACTCATTATGTACTTGACATGCTAGAAGGATCCATGGGTTGTGTGCTCGGGCAGCAGGATGAAACAGGACGTAAAGATCACGCCATCTATTATCTGAGTAAAAAGTTTACCGATTGCGAATCTAGATATTCTTTACTTGAAAAAACTTGTTGTGCGCTTGCTTGGGCTGCTCGGCGTTTGAGGCAGTATATGCTGACATACACGGCCCTTCTAATATCGAAAATGGATCCGATAAAGTATATCTTTGAGAAACCAACACTCACAGGCAGACTTGCTCGATGGCAGATGCTTTTATCTGAATATGACATTCAGTATGTTACACAAAAGGCTATCAAAGGTAGCATTCTTGCAGATCATCTTGCTCATCAACCGTTAGAGGAGTACCAATCAATGAAATTTAACTTCCCTGATGAAGATGTTATGAAGCTTGATGATTATGATGGGGTTGATCCGAAAGAGCGATGGAATCTTACGTTTGATGGCGCCTCGAACACTGCAAGCCATGGAATTGGGGCAGTACTGACTTCTCCACATAATATTCATACACCGTTTACGGCCCGGTTATGTTTCGATTGTACAAATAATGTGGCAGAGTATGAGGTATGTGTAATGGGTCTAGAGGCAGCTATTAACCTTAAAATAAAGATCCTGGAAGTCTTTGGAGACTCTACTCTGGTCATACATCAGGTACGAGATGATTGGGAGACGAAACACCCCAGTTTGATTCCGTACAAAGACTACATCTTGCAGCTAATACCCGCTTTTAATGAAATCACCTTTGAACATATTCCCAGAGACGAAAACCAGTTGGCCGATGCTTTAGCCACACTAGCATCCATGTTTTTGGTGAGCTTTCCAAATCAGGCGCCTAATATATGCATCCTCAGGTACAAAGAGCCGACACATGTCTTTCCTGCCCATTGTCTCTCAACTGAGGATATGACTGATGAGAAGCCGTGGTATTACGATGTTAAAAGGTACCTTGAGAAGCAAGAGTATCCCGAAAATGCTACAATTTGTGATAAGCGTACGCTTAGAAGATTAGCATCCAAGTTCTTCTTATCAGGAGACGTCCCGTATAAGAGAAATTATGACTCGGTTCTGCTCAGATGCGTGGATAGACACGAAGCAGAGTCGATCATAAAGGAAATCCATGAGGGTTCTTTCGGGACTCATTCGAGCGGTAATTCTATGGCAAAGAAAATCTTACGAGCAGGATCCTTTTGGACGACGATGGAGAGCGACTGTTGTGTATACGCGAAATCGTGCCACAAATGCCAAGTATATGCAGACATAATTCATGTTCCTCCAACCCCGCTGAATGTTATGACCTCCCCGTGGCCGTTTGCAATATGGGGAGTTGATATGATTGGAAGAATTGAACCAAGTGCTTTGAACGGTCATAGATTCATCCTAGTGGCTATCGACTATTTCACCAAATGGGTAGAAGCAGCTTCTTACAAGAATGTAACCAAACAGGTCATCACCAATTTAATCAGGAAGGAAATCATATGTCGTTACGGAGTCCCTCATAGAATCATCACTGATAATGGTTCTAATCTTAACAACAACATGATGAAGGAGTTATGTGAAGAATTCAAGATTGAACATCACAATTCATCACCATATCGACCAAAAATGAACGGTGCAGTTGAAGCTGCTAACAAGAACATAAAGAAGATCGTCCAGAAGATGGTCAGAACGTACAAAGATTGGCATGAAATGTTGCCTTTTTCTCTACATGGCTACAGAACATCTGTACGCACTTCAATAGGGGCAACCCCATTTTTGCTTGTCTATGGCACTGATGTCGTGCTCCCTGTCGAAGTAGAAATTCCTTCGTTGTAAGTTCTGATGGAGACCAAGCTTGATGAGGCAGAATGGGTTCAGACAAGGTATGACCAACTCAATCTGATTGATGAAAAGCGACTGACGACCATCTGTCATGGCCAGTTGTACCAACAAAGAATGAAAAGAGCATTCGACAAAAAGATTCGTCCTCGAAAGTTTTATCCTGGTGATCTAGTCCTAAGAAGGGTCATCATAAAAAGCCATTCCGATCCAAGGGGCAAATGGACTCCCAATTACGAGGGACCATACATTGTTAAGAGAGATTTTTTAGGAGGTGCCTTGATCCTGACAGATATGGATGGGGAAGACGTTGTGCTCCCAGTCAATTCAGACTCAGTAAAAAAATTCTAAGCATAAAGAGACCCGCTAGGTCAAAAACCCGAAAGGGAGACTTAGGCAAAAAAATGGGCATCCCGGTGGACACAAAAGTCCAGGCAAAAGTTAGGGATAAAATGAAAAAGATAACAACCCGCTAAGTTGAAAACCCGGAAGGGCGACTTAGGCAAAAATGGGTATCCCGTTGGGTCGAAAACCCGAAAGGGCGATCCAAGCAAAATTAGGGATTTCAAGCGAAAGGTTGTAGTCTGAATGCTCTTCATAAATGACACGTACACATCTATAGCACCTTGTCAACGAATTGACCGGTCCAACTGCTACTCTTCAGAGGCAAGGCATTGAGACAACTTAGGATATGGGAATTGTAGCAATACCGGTTTTAATTGAAATTCGAGCGTCTCTCGTTGCCATTTATGCCTGTTGTGTTTTTTTCGTTTATGTTTTGCAGCTACCTCATATAGGAGTTGCCTCCTTGTACGAACGCCTATTCACAGGCCAATCAATAAAATCTGTTTTCATCAAAGTTGTCTCTTATTATCATGAAATATTTTTGTATGCAGAATATGTTTTATTTTTTAATTAAACATAGCATTAGAAACATGGGGGATAAAAATTCTTAAGCCGAGATAAAACTTGACTTCACGTCAATGTATAACCATGTAGGGATGTCATATGCACTCTAAAGGTTGTTTTTCCTTGCAGGTAGCAATTTGTAACGATCACCTTGACCCAGCCAGCACGTGAAACTGCCTCCATCTACTACAGACAACTTCGGGTCTGATTCCCCAAGTGAATTCAGAAAGTCTAGAATCATCTTTTGACTCAGCACGCGCAAGTGCATCCTCAGTGGAGTTAATCAAGAACATCCCCAATGGAGCTAAACTGGGGCATTCGCAGAGCTCAACCGGGGCACTCGTAAGTGTCCACGCCCATCTCTTATTCCCCAAGTGATTCAAGAGATAATTCCCCAGTGTGCGTAAACTTGGGACATGTATTCAAAGGGATCCACATGGTGTTCGGTATCCATTCTTCGGTATGTTCTAGCATCCTCTCAATGGTTCATGATTTATGGAGGTCTAGCCAGATTATCTCTTCCCCAACGGTACGATTCAGAATCCAGTAGCGTACCTGAAGACTCGCTTCGTCAGCAATTCAATCTTCAGCAGAGTCATCAACAATCTGCAGTATTGTGAGCTCCCCAGTGCAAATTCTTCTCAGTATCCCCAACAACCTTTGATACTGCAGGCTTCCAACATTGATATACTGACATCCCCAGTGATGAGCAATGGTTCCCAGCAAGCCTTCTCTTATCCCCATGAAGTTTATTTCTTCGCACTGCATATATTTATCACTGCATAACATTACATCCTCAAAAGCGCGTAGCCGATCCATCAGAATGGATCTTTGTGGCAAAAGAAATTCAAACATCCATATGAAGCATAAGCCAGATCAGGTGCCTTACGCAAAAGACCTGAATTATTCAAGGACAACAATACGTCCCTACAGAAGGGTATCATGCCCAAAGTCCCCAGTCGATGACCTTCACCTTTTCAATGCCCAGCAAAACTAATACACTTTGTCGTTCTAAACCCAGTTCTTGTCTGGTAGTCAGTTCCCTAAACACTTGTCTGTGTCCATTCCTAAACACTCATATGTGTCAGTCTCTCAAACACTCGTCCGTGTTTAACTTTCGATACTCACCTATATCTTCTTTCAATACTCGTCCGTATTGATTCAAACACTCGTTCGTGTTTAACCTTTTGATACTCGTCTGTATCTTCTTTCAATACTCATCTGTATTGATTCAAACACTCGTCCGTGTTTAAACTTTTTGATACTCACCTGTATCTTCTTTCAATACTCTTCCGTATTGATTCAAACACTCATCCGTGTTTAACTTTTTTATACTCACCTGTATCTTCTTTCAATACTCGTCTGTATTGATTCAAACACTCGTCCGTGTTTAACCTGTTGATACTCGTCCGTATCTTCTTTCAATAATCGTCCGTATTGATTCAAACACTCTTCCGTGTTTAACCTTTTGATACTTGCCTGTATCTTCTTTCAATACTCGTCCGTATTGATTTAAACACTTGTCTGTGTTTAACCTTTAACACTCGCCTGTATCTTCTTTCAATACTCGTCCGTATTGATCCAAACACTCGTCCGTGTTTAACCTTTCTTGATGCTCGTCTGTGTCTCTTATCTAAACAATCGTTAAGTCGTAAACCATGTTCCCTTCTTAGAACCTGAGATCTCCCGTAGGCTAGGTTCCTCCTTAGATCACCATCTTAGAACCTGAGATCGCCCGTAGGCTAGGTTCTTCCTTAGATCATCTTAGAACCTGAGATCGCCTCTCGGCTAGGTTCTTCCCATAGATCACCGTCGAACCTGAGATCGCCCGTAGGCTAGGTTCTTCCTTAGATCGTCTTAGAACCTGAGATCTCCTCTCGGCTAGGTTCTTCCCATATATCACCGTCGAACCTGAGATCTCCCCTAGGCTAGGTTCTTCCTTAGATCATCTTAGAACCTGAGATCGCCTCTTGGATAGGTTCTTCCATAGATCATCTTAGAACCTGGGATCGCCCGTAGGCTAGGTTCTTCCTTAGATCATCTTAGAACCTAAGATCGCCCGTAGGCTAGGTTCTTCCTTAGATCATCTTAGAACCTGAGATCGCCTCTTGGCTAGGTTCTTCCTTAGATCATATTAGAACCTGAGATCGCCTCTTGGCTAGGTTCTTCCTTAGATCATCTTAGAACCTGAGATCGCCTCTTGGATAGGTTCTTCCTTAGATCATCTTAGAACCTGAGATCGCCCGTAGGCTAGGTTCTTCCTTAGATCATCTTAGAACCTGAGATCGCTCGTAGGCTAGGTTCTTCCATAGATCATCTTAGATCCTGAGACCGCCTCTTGGCTAGGTTCTTCCTTAGATCATCTTAGAACCTAAGATCGCCTATTGGCTAGGTTCTTCCTTAGATCATCTTAGAACCTGAGATCGCCCGTAGGCTAGGTTCTTCCTTAGATCATCTTAGAACCTGAGATCGCCCGTAGGCTAGGTTCTTCCATAGATCATCTTAGAGCCTGAGATCGCCCGTAGGCTAGGTTCTTCCTTAGATCATCTTAGAACCTGAGATCGCCTCTTAGCTAGGTTCTTCCTTAGATCATCTTAGAACCTGAGATTGCCTCTTGGATAGGTTCTTCCTTAGATCATCTTATAACCTGAAAACGCCTGTAGGCTAGGTTCTTCCTTAGATCATCTTAGAACCTGAGATCGCCCGTAGGCTAGGTTCTTCCATAGATCATCTTAGAGCCTGAGATCGCCTCTTGGCTAGGTTCTTCCCTCAAATCATCGTCGAACGTGAGATCTCCTCTTGGCTAGGTTCTTTCCATATATTTTGTCTTAGAACCTGAGATCGCCCTTAGGCTAGGTTCTCTGTCAAATCACCCTCATTGTTTCACCTTAGGATCGTAGGTCGCCCGTAGACCTCGTCTCGTTGTCTTTTCATACCAACCATTTTTCTTGTATCGGCATCACTCCACGTTACAAGTCCAATCTCTGTCTCTTCATTGAAAAAACAAATTTCTTTTTCCTAGCAGATATCACAAAAATAAATAAATACTCTCTCTCCCAGGATAAATTTTTGGCATTGGTATTTAATCATCTTCAACCTTGAACTCCTGAAAGGCACGCGCCAATCGTACTTTCAAGTTTAAGACGATTAAATAGGGGCATTTGTAATACCCCAAATTTGTCCTACCCTTTTACTTTTATCTGGTTTATGCATTGTCGTGTTTCTCTCATGTACATAACTCCATTAGGTCATTTAACATTGCATACATTCATTAACAACATAATTTTGACATAAGATCAGTGATATTGTGGAACTAGGGTTGTTGTATGACTTTAAGGCTCTCATATTTGCATAAGCTTGTTTCAATTGATTTCTCCATCGATCATTTGTTTGAAGCTAGGGTTTTATTTCCTGGACTTCTTTATCGTCAAACTACAGGGGTATTCTTTCTTCTCGACATCAAGTTGCAATCATTCTTCAAGGCTTAAGAATTAGGGTTTTCGTCTGTTAATATTCAACTGAGGGTCCTTGGATTTCGAAGTCAAGGCTATCTTCCATATTCCCATATTCATTCTCCATATTTCATCAAGGCTTTGTTGTTGTGTTAAGACCACTGTTGAACCATGATACTTGAAAGTCCATTGTGCTCAGGGTGTCATTATTTCAAATGCTTGTTGCTTAACACACAAGTTTGGTTTATATTGAGGAATTGAATTGAATTAGGGATTCATTGAAGTTGTAATTTGATTGGAACTTGTTCATTAAGATTTGAAGAGGATTTGGGGTGAATAAAAGTTCTTAAATATTTGTGTGGGATTTCTTAGAATAAAAAGGCGTGTATCAAACTCACTTGTTTCATCCAACAATCAAAGTGTCATCTAAATAGTCATTCAAGAACTCATTAAAGATTCAAGTCTCTTTGTGATTACCTTGCAAAAAATTTGGATTCGTGCCATGATTATTTGAATTCATACAAAGGCATCTAAAGGAAATATTGAAGGGAAAGGAATTTGGGAGTTCAAAATCAATTTGAAAGTTCAAGGTTACAAATGAATTACATCATCCAATTTTCAAGTTACAATTCATTAAGGCTTCCATTTATTCAAGTTCCAAAATACATTACAAGTCATTCATAAGATTTTACATGGAAATCTAGTCCTAAGCCTAATCTTCTAAATCAATGCAAATCCAAACAAATGGTGCATAAACCCAAAATGGTTCCAACATCAACATCAACTCCATCGTTGTACTCAATGCTGCACTACATTAACAATAACGGATCCAATCACCATCATACCATCCACCTGCCAACTGAATTGGGCACCATACCAGGCCTGCATCAAACACTAACCAGTTACAAGTTTGCTTCAAGCCAATCCTGCATCAATATATTTGAAAATAAACCGTCCAAGTTATAATCCTACACAATATTCACGACAAAAAGAAATCAGAAAGGGAAGGAGGCAGTCATATAAGAGCAGACTGTACTGTAACCAAGCCATGACAGAAAAAACAGAAAATATAAATAAACTGCTTCCTAACTACCAACCTGCAACAAAACCAATTTCTATAGCCTACTGTAACAGTTATTTCCAACAAAATTCCCTCCAAATAATCCATAACCCCTCTCACCCCTTTCAAACAGAATATATAATTTCCCATACTGCAATAGCCCAACTAACAGAATTTGCAACAAACCAAAACAGAATTCACTAACCTAACCAATTCCTAACAGATTCTTAACAAACCTCTAACCAACCAACTGTCAAACAGAATTCACTAACCTAACCAATTCCTAACAGATTCTTAACAAACCTCTAACCAACCAACTGTCAAACAGAATTCACTAACCTAACCAATTCCTAATAGATTCTTAACAAACCTCTAACCAACCAACTGTCAAACAGAATTCACTAACCTCTATAACTGCTAACCAAAACAGAATTTTATAAAAACTACCTCCAACTCTCTCGTCATACACGATACATAATCAGATTCACAATATATTTTTTTCATAACAGAAAAAGTCATAGAAATTCAGAGACTCACCTTTTCAACCCTCACTCTCGATCTTCATTCTCTGGTTGCAACTTCCATCATTTTGCGCTCTCTCTACAAATCACAATCAACCTTTCTTCTCTTCTGCACCTCACATTTTCATCATTATCTCTATGTGTTCAACACCTGCAGCACCTTTACCTTCGCATCGTCTTCGTGCACCTGGACACACAACTCAGAAATCACTCAAAGGTAGAAGAAGCAGAAAGCATCGCAATAAAACGAAGGAATCAAAGATTTTGTACCTCAAACATAATCTGCCATCTCTGGTTTTCTTTCTTGTTCGTCGCCGTCAAGAATGCATCGGACGGTCTCCAATCGGTAGGCTTTCTACTCTTGATTAATGTTATCTTTTACTAGTTTTGGCTAGCTAGTATTTTCTTTGCATCTATTTCTTCCTTGAGTTCTCGCCACCGTTGCTGGATCGCGAATCACTAGGTTGTGGTCTGATTGGAACTTCGATCGAAGCCTTTGCACCGGTCCAATGTTGATTCGAACGAAGACAGAGACAAGAGTTTGAGATGATTGAACAGTGATGAAGCCACAATGGTGATCGGTAGGCCAGATGAGAGTCTAAGATCTTGTGTTAGCCGTCGTGAAGAGAAGAAAGGAGGAGAATGATGGTTCTCAAGAAGTCGGATCGCAACAAGGAACCCTATTCCTAATTCAATTTTTTGTTGTTTTACTTTTTTTTTATTTTTCTTGTAATGAAACTAAATTTAGATTCAAGTAACTTCATTGGGCCTCAGTTGTGCAATATACCCCTTGATTGGTCCATTACACCTTTTTTGAAGCCTAAAGCTTGATAGATAAAACTCAGCAAGGGCCCAACGCCCTGCTCTCGCTTCACAAACCCCTCATAGCCCATACCTTGCTCTTTTTGGTAACTTGAAGCTTTACAATAAAAATAATACTTTTTGGACTCTACTGAATGGGCCTAATGCCTTGAGTTACTACAGTACCCTTGTCTCAGGCTGACACCCCCTGTGTAGTTTTTAGTTTTTTTCTTTTCATAATTGTTAGGTGATGATTTTGTTAACTCAAAAATATATAATAAAAACAATAAAAATGGTAGAATATAATAGAATTTTCCTAGAAATTCTTTAGTTCTTGATAGAATTTTTCTTCACATAAAAAACTAATAAAAAAATACTTTTTTTAGTTTTTTTATGCATATTTTCACACTGTTTTGCCTTGTTATTTTTGACGCGTTTGTTCATTGTGCAAGGTACATTTTGGTTCTTTCGATCATGAAACATAACAGGTTGTTATGTGATCGAAGCATATGACCTATGCTCGTTTCTAATGCGACACGCTTTATTTCTCATCGTCTTGAGAAATTCATATCATATTATATGTTATCCTGATACATGTGATACTTTGCACATGAACTTCTAATCATGCGTTGCATTCACAACACGCGTTTGCATTTATCTTAGTTGGATAGTGCTTCTGACTCTGTTTGTTTCTTGGCGAAGCTTGCTCGACGCGTACTCCCTGCTTTTTCAGTGCTTGCGTTTGCTCTTGACAACTTGCTCACTTTGGTAGCCTCCGCTACTACTCTTGCACCTCATTTCGCACTTTATTGCATTTCTTTACTGCTTGCTAATATTAGATAGAATTCCCTCGAGAACCCAAATATTATGACCACCAATGCATGATAACATTAGGTTTAGGAATAGACTAGTCTCCCTGTGACTTTTCTTCCTCTTTTGCATACGCATCTAAAACTAAAACTTCTTTTTCTTTTCAAAATTCAAAACACTAAAAAAAACTACTGATGAGAATCATGCTTTTTCTTAGTATGGGAAATGATAAGCGAGTATCTTCTCGATCTTATTGTTCTTCATCTCAAATTTAGGTGTGGTTCAATTCTCAAAGACTCCTTTCATAGCTAAGTAGAAAAGTGGCTAATATCTCTCTCTTGAGGTCAACTAGTCGTTATCTACAACAAAATACAAACCAATTCAAACCATTTGTGTGCTCGAGCACCTTTCTTTAAAATTCCTTTTCAGGCAAGGACATGATTAATTTACTTTTGTGCCAACGCATAAGTCTCCAAAGGTCGAGTTGCGGAAGAAGGCGGAATTAACTTCGTCCATAAAAAACACAAACGAACAAAAACATATGAGCCGAACTACGGTAGCTCTGATTCCTCAAAACGGATACATAGGCATTGGGCTAGGGCCAAAGCGAGCACAATTTTATTTTCCCTACACTTTTTCCCCCTTTCTTTTGCATGCATTCTCCCCTTAGCAATAATAAACAGTAAGCATAGACGAAACACACCCATAAGATAGATAACAAGAGTGGATACCATAGAGTACTACGGGCGTGTGGGGTGCTAATACCTTCCCCTCGCGTAACAGACTCCCTTACCCTTATCTCTTGGTCGTTCGAACTTGATTTCACCCTTCTCAGGTTTACTCGATATTTACCTTTCCCTCCTATGGGATAAAAGACGTTCGATGGCGACTTCATTGTTTGATGATTTTCAGCCGGTTGTTTCACCCGAGCCTCAGTAGTTGACTCGGTGGTTGTAACTCTAATAGGTGTAGCAATAGTCTTCGGAGAGATTTCCAAATAGAAAACCCTTACGCTTCTAGTAACCATACTGGTTCCAACAATATTGTTTAAGCTGGGATCAACAACTTCAGTAACTTCATCTTTTCAACAGTCGGCAGTTCTTGTTTGACGCCATGGTAGTATACATCGGATCCATAGTTCCAAGGAATAGCTTTATCTGAAGAATATGGGATAGGTTTAGGTGTAGTGATGATCAGAGGAGCAACTTTCGGATTGGCAGTAATCCTTACAGGACCTTTGGAGATGATCCTAATAGGAGAGCCAGAAATTACGGATAAGTCTTGACACATATTCTCAGCAGACGGAACCTTCTCGATCAGAATTATATGATTGTCCATTAGGCTTTAAATGCATTCCTTCAGTAAATTGCAGCCATTGGGTTGGGTTGGGCTGCACAACAGTAACATTTTTCAATACAGCCCAGAAATAAACTAGCCTGCAGCAGATTCTTCTTGATTATTGGCAGAGGAGTAACCAATCCACTTACAGTAGCCACATAAAGAACATCGTCAATTACACTTATGCCTTTTTCATGCTTCGGCATAGGCGCAGTAATTACATTCGGGGTCTCTGGAGAATCAAACTCAATCTCCTTGTTGTCAATCATGTCCTGAATTTTGTTTTTCAGGGTCCATCAGTTGTTGGTTTTGTGCTCAGGACTATTAGAATGGTAGGCACATTTCGCGTTTAGATTTTACTTAGGAGAGGATGTGTTGGGGTTCTGAGGAGGATCCCTTAACGTAATCAGCTTTGCTCTTAGTAAATGTTGCAACACCTGAGACAATGGCATATTAATCTTGGTAAATTTCCTTCCCGGAGCGTCTGGCCTACGCCTATTGCCCTGTTGTTGTTGTTGTTGTTGAATAGGCTCAGGATTAGAAATCAATACCGCTTCCACAGACTGATTGCGGTCATTTTTACCATGACCCTTCTGGCTATAAACATCATTAGTCTCCTTCTTACCATTGAATGTCTTCTTTACTGCACTTGAAGACGCAGCCACTTGAATTTTTCTGCTCTTAATACCACTTTCAACTTGTTCCCCAGTTAGAATCAGCTTAGTGAATGGCTCAAAAATCATCAAGATGCAAAAGTTTCCATTTTTGGACAGCTGAAAAGTCAACTGTAACTTGACCAAGGCATAACTTTTTCATGGTTCATCAGAAAAATCCCATCCAATGCTCATCTTGAATGGGAGGACATTTCCTACAATTCATCTTCACATTCCAAGTCCAAGAAATGCTCTCACAAAAAGTTATCAATTTCAACATTATAGGTCATTTTCAAAAGTCAACAAAAAGGCACTTTAAGTCAAAGACCATAACTTGAGATTGGTAAATCAAAATGACATGGGACCAAAGACATTGGTTAGAGGACTTCAAGACCTTTCCAAAATGTCCAAGAACATGTTCATAGCTTGAAAATTGAGCAAGATGTGCATTGGAGAAGTTGGGAAATTTTTGTGAAATGGCAAAAGTCAACTATCCTTGAAACTTCAATTTTTGACAAAAGGGGCCCACTTTTTCCACTTGTTTCAGCTTGGCCATGCCTCCCACATGTCCCACAATTTATTTCAAGATTAAAAGTTAATTTTTCCATTTTTATTTTATTTTATTTGATTTAAATCATTTTAAATCTTTAAAATTCAAATGAAAATCAAGAAAATTAATTAAAGGATATATTTTGTATTGAAATGCTTTGATACACCATCACTCACCTTCCAAATTCGTGCAAGGCCTAATCCAAGCAAGAAATTTAAATTTTGACACAAAAGGCAAGTTGTTTCAATGTTGGTTATGGAGGAAATCAAGAACATAATTGCATAAGCTTAATCTCCATTATTCTTATTGATACACTTTACATTACTATATATACAAGCCTTCCCAACCTCATTCAAAAAAGAGTGTGTGCAGAAACGGCCAAGAGCAAAACCAAAAATTATTCAAAAGTGAGAGTTCTAAAACATAGTTGCGAGCATCTTCAGATCAAAACAAGCACGTGGTTCTATTCCTTGCCACACCCTGAAGCTAAAGCAACCTTTGCCAAGTCCTAAGGCTCATACCGCGCTGTAAGTTCTTCCCAGGTCCCCTATAATTTCCATATCATTTTTTTCATTACTTTCATGTGCAGATTCTCAAAGGAGGAACACCATAAACCTCATATCCCAGCGCTCCAAGTGTCATCAACGCGGATCCAAAGGACAAAAAGTGTAGCACACCATACTCTGGAGTCAAGCGTGCTGCAGGCAATCATGAAAGTCAAACGTGGCTTAGATTTCAGTGGGCTTGGATTGTTTCAATAAACCTCCTATTTGGCCCACACCCCCCTTGGTTTTTACTTTCTTTTTTTATTTTGTTTTTGTCATTTTCTCTTATTTTTAATTGCTAACCTTTTAATTATTTTTATTATTAACAATTAACTTAATTAACGCATTTTCATAAAAAACCAAAAAATAGAATTAACATTATTATTATTATTTTATTTTGTAAATAAATATTAACCAAAATAGTTTAATTAGGCAATTTTAATTCCTTTTCTTAAATAATTAAAATAAATCTAGAATTAGGTAAAAGTTAACTTTTAATTTTATTCCATTTCTTTTATTTCATAAAAACATAAAAAACAAAAAAAAATAATTTTCTTTTAATTAATTAGTTTAATTATTTAATTAATTGCATTTAATTGACAAAAAGACAAAAAATCAATTTCTTTTCTAAAAAGGGTCAACACCCTTAAGACGTTCCCGATTATTTTATTCGCGCGCATTTACTTTATTTGATTATTATGTAATTGCCTTCAAGAATGTAATAGTTAAATAGGTTTATCGCTTTATTTAATTTCCGTACTTATTTACTAAAAAACGGGTCTTTGTAATTTTTGGCGATGTATAGACCCGCGCCTTGTAATAGTGTAGGATTTATTTTTCCGCAATTTACTTTTTGCACCCCTTAACTGCTAAACTTGCATGAAAGAATGTATGTAAATAAAAACAACTCGTAGCTCACTAATTACAGAGACAAACATAACATGAAAACAACACACAATACACACACCACTTCTAGGGTACGCCTCACTCGTTGCCTTCGAAACGTGGTCGTCAAGTATAGGACTTCTTAGCGGTCCTTATGTCCATGATCCAGTTGCCTCGAAACAGTTACCTCGAAACAGTTGCCTCGAAATAGTTGCCTCGAAACAGTTGCCTCGAAACGGTTGCCTCAGATTAAAAAAGGATCAAGGACATAAGGGTAGCTTCTAAGGTGTCCTACTGTTGCTTCGGTGACCACACTGTCCCTAAAATCAAATTGACCCGAACACCTCCAACGATGGTGCTACCTACCTCTCAATGGTGGGATGGCACTATCTAAAGGACACTTACACAGCTTAATTCCTTAGGGTAGGTAGATGACTCATGGATACTTGCTCCTTTCAAAAAACAAACAAAATACTTTTCACACCTTACACTTTCAAAAAGCTTTCAAAACAAATTTTTCAAACACTCTTGAGGACAGATACAAGAGTTATTCAGAAATCTTTCAATGAAACTTTTTTCAAACCCACTCACATTTTGAAAAGCAAACATTTTGAAAACATAAGAGCAAGTATCTAAGAGCCCGTGGATAACCATGGATAGAAAGGGTGCTAACACCTTCCCTTTCTATAAATCTACCTCCCGAACCGAGAGACAATCTCATAAGGAATTTTGTTGTGCTTTTGTCCTGTCCATGTTGGAGAAAATAAAAGACGGTGGCGACTCTTGCTTACCACGACATTTCGCGAAACCAGCTAAAAAACAGTCAGTTCTAAATCCACCGATCACACACTCTTCCATCCAGATCTCTCCACTTTTTGGAATACTCTTTAAACCCTTCATTCGAACCCATAGTCATGTTTTATATTTGTACGTGAGTTGGTGCAAGGTCAGTATTATATTGATACTATTTGTAAAAAGTAGCAACCAAGTCTTCCCAAGTGCGGATGTTAGTTCCCTCCAACTGATAGAACCACTCGAGTTGTGTACCAGATAAACTTTCTGGAAAGAAGTGAACCCATAACTTTCTATCATCAGTATGGGGTCGGATCTTCCGAACATAGGACCTCAGATTAAGTTTTGGACAAGACACACCATCATATTTGGCAAAAGTAGGGACCTTAAACTTGTGAGGGATAACTACCCCTGGAATAAGACCCAACTCTCTAAAATCCAATCCAGGCACTTTATGTATTTCCATGGCCTTGAGGCGATCTTTCAACTATTTGTATCTGTCATTAGCAGGAGGATATTGTTCATCAGAATAGTCTTCGTCCTTAGGCATTTTACCAGAACCAAGGTTGCTTCCACCTTCAGCCCTAACACTTCTACTATCCTCCTCTTGGTTGTCATCTTTATCATAGGTGATATCAGTAGTTTGCACTAGTTTAGCAGGACCTTTAAATCTTCTTCCCATGTTGAGAATAACAATTGGCTTCCGAGTCTTCTTTCTTTCGGTGATGAGCGCCATCATATCTTTTTGTCCTTGATCTAGGTTCTAGAGGGTCTCCTGGAATTGGGCATTCTGAGCTTGGAGTTCCTTAACTGTTTGTTCAAGAGCCATTTTTTACTAAAATAAATAGCAAGAAGATGAGAAAACTTGCTTATAGAGTGCCTGTTATATGATGATGCATGATATGCGGATGCAATGTTTTCAAGGATCTCACGGGATAAATAGAAGAAATGTTATAAATTGAGTTTGACTGCAGCTTTGACTGAAGAACTTCGTGTCTTTGAACGTCCTTCTATGATCATCAAGCTCACCATGTCTAATGGATCCTAGCCTTTGACTAAAGATAATGTGCTTCGGTCTTTGTCGGCATTGGTTAGAGAAAAATAAATCCTCCTGTCCCTTGTTAGATGCCTGGTTCATGATAACCTACATCACAGACCCTTGAGATCCTTGAGATGGTAAGTTAAAATGATATGGTATGATGTCATGATGTCATGATGTCATGTTTGAATAGATAATCAAACACATGCAAATAACACAAAGGCATTAGGTTTAAGGCTTGCATGGGGTTTGTAGGTAAGTACCCTCTTGAAGTTTAGTTGGCTCAACCTGTCATAAAGAAGTAATCGGGTTCTAGGGATCTCAATATCACTGACTTTTCCCATAAATTTTGTCTATCACGGCAACTGACTTGCCACCAAACAAAACTCGAGAGTTGAATCTCAATGAGTATAGTATCGAGTATCAACCAACTTCAAACTGCACCAAAGTCGGCTATCTCACTACCTTCTAATGGCTAAGTTGGGTCAATTAAGGTTCTAAGGTCAGTTAGTGCTTATGACACCACACGGAAACCTAGTATGCTCCTCAACTGACTCGAGGGATACCAGTACAAACCAATGTGTCGCACTAACGTAGCCATTACTTCAACCATATCGGTATACGCCGTATAGTTTCCATGATCTATTGCTAGTTACCTAAAATGTTCCCCAAATCTGGGTATATGATCTTTGCAAGAAATAAAACCCAAACACCCTTTAAAAATAAAGAGAGACAAGTCAAATAAGAAAAGCCTTTAAAAGTTATCTATCCCTAAAGGTAACCCCATTTTTTAGTTCTCCCCAACTGAGTCGCCAGTTCTGTAATACGGTGGGAGAACTGACTTATTTTGCATTTTATCGCAAATGTTACAGATAGCAAGAGTCGCCACCGACTGTTCTTTTATCCAATATGGAAAAGTGAAAATAACAGGAAAGACCTTTGATAGATTTTGAGTTTGGGGGTAAGTTATGAAAAGGGAAGGTGTTAGCATCCTTTTCGTCCGTAGTTATCTACGAGCTCTTAATCGCTTAGCTCACTTTGTTTTGAAAAATGCTTTGTGAATGTGTGTTTGAAAATATTTTGAAATCGCCAATGTAAGACTGACTTTGTAATAATTCTTGTATCAGTCCTCAAGAATGTGTACAAAGTGTTTTGAAAATATTTTGAAAGTGTTTGTGAAAAATATGTTTTGTTTTTGTGAGCAAGCGGTTACGAGCTCTCTACCTACTCAAAAGTCTTTCAGGTTATTTTCATCCTCCTTTAGATAATGCTACCCCACAATTAGTTAGTAAGAAGCACTATCGTTGGATGTATAGGGACAGGCACGGGTCATCGTATTGTCATAAAGGAAACTCGTAGAGGCGCTTTAGCAATTTATTGTAAGGGACTAAGATCGTTTACCGAAGCCAGCATCGTAAGAGTCATTGAGGGACTATGATCTTTTTAACCGAGGGTCTTTACTAAAGCGTCCCCACGTTTGAGGGACATGACTGTTTTTATTCGAAGGAAGCAAGTGAGGTTACCCTAGAAGTGAGTGTGTGAAAAGTGATTCAATTCGATTATTTTATCTCGATTAGGGTTAGCTAAGATTGCTTTTAAATCTTTCCATAAAAACCCTAATTACTATAAGTTATAAGGAAAGCAGTAAATTGCGGAAAGTAAAGATGTGGAAAATAAATCTAAACTATTACAGGGCTTCGGGAGTGGGGGTACAAAACCATAAAATCGGGAAAAAAAGAAAGTAAGCCATAATTAACCATTATATACTGTAGCAAATACGTAATTGGGAAAAACTAATGCGAAAGTAAATACGCGAATATTGTAAAAGAGAAAATGGAAAATTTGTTTTGGTGATTGCATGACGAAAAAAGTTTTCATAATCAACCTAAAGTTTAATTGATTTTAATTAATTAAAAAAGTTAGGTAATTTAAATTAATCGAAACCATAAAATCTAAGTTGATTTTAATTTAATCGAGAAAACCTAAAAAGTAGAATTAAATAAAACCTAAAATTAAATTAGGGTTAATTAAATAAAACCTAAAATAAAATTTAAAGCCTAAAATTAAATTAGGGTTTTGTTAAAAATGTTTTTTTTTTGAAAAAATGTTTTAAGGAAAAAGGGTGAAAAAGAGTGAGAAACATATAATGACCAAAAGAGTAGAGGTGGGTGTTGAACCCACGCCCTCAGCAGTTTCACGCAGCAAGCATACCACCAGGCCAAGCACGCCTTGGTGTTAGGATACGCCTCCAATGTGTTTTGTAACAAACCTGCAAAAATAATGAAAACATGAAAGAATTTGGCAAAACTGAGGATCAAACCCGTGACCTAGGAGAGGAATGATTTAGCATGTGCATTTCTACCACTGGGGTGGCTATACATCCGTTCATATAATTGAATCAAAATATATATAATATGTAAACAAATATATTGGTCGGAGAAGCGTCGGAGCCCTAGCTTCGGTCGTCTTCTCCGGCGACCTGCTCCTTCAAATACCTGAAAAAATCAAAACATTAGTGATCCAGAAACGTTTTATCCCTCTAAATCAAGGGTTGTGAATCCAATGCGAATATTTTTTAAGGCTAAAACTCAAGGTATTAAGATCTATAATGAAAACATTTGAAATCAGTGCTAGCACGGTGGTTCATGATTTAACGTGCATGGGACCTCCATGATTGTCCTAACCTGCACTATCAAACCTCATAAACACATTAGGGACGTTAGCACATGTTAAAGCGAACAAAAAATAAAGATATGAACATCATGCACATTATGAAAACCGGAGATGCCATGTAAGGTGATTCACATGTTTTGGACCATCAAATTTGGTCCAAACTTACTCTATATGCTGGCTGGAAGAGAATGGAATGGAGGTTTTGTAGTGAAAGGGGTTGCAACAAGAGTTTGGAAATTCTAGGGTTCTTGAAATTTTTTTGATGTTTTTTGACAATTTTGAGGCAAGGTTTTCTCGTGTATGTTTGTATTAGAGTTGTTGAGATTATATAGTGAAAAATTACGTCAAGGATAAGTGGACTTGGACATTGTGTAAAAAGATATGATTTTATCTTATTTATTTTGTATTATTAATGAACAAATAAAAAATAATTAAAATAATTAAAATAAAAAATAGGTCAAGGGGTGTATTAATAAGGTTTTAAGTGTATGAAGAGTTATAATACACGTTTGGACTCTCAAACCATGGCCCAATAGCCCAAAATGTCAAGCTTGCTCAATTTGATCTTCATGCATTTGCTCAAAATATCCTAACTTACAATGGTCATAACTTAGTCAATTTTCATCTTTTAAAGGTGATATTGGACTTTTTGAAAGCTCAAGATGTCCTCTACAACCTCTTCGTTGAGCATTTTTTCTTTTGAAGAATTTATCTTGATGTAAGTTGCCTTGACAAAAAGTATCTTTTTGTTGACTTTTGAAATGACATGTAATGTATTGGCTTATATCTCTCAAATGATGCGTTTTTTAGACTTGAGCTTAGAGATACAAAGTTGTAGAGAACTGAATTTCCTTCAATCTGGGATTTTGTTGGGGAAGATTTGATGAAGCATGTGAAAGTTATGTTTGGTCAAAGTTCAGTTGACTTCTCCTTAAGAAAACCCTAATTTGGCAACTTTTGACTTTTGATGAATTGATAGTTTTCTTGATGAATTATGATAAACCCTTGATCAAATGATGAATATAACTTCAAAACCTTGATGTTGACCAAAAATCTTGAAGTTTGACTGTATGTTGACCACAATTGACTTTTTACCAAATACAGTTAATTTTCAGTCATCTGAGCCATTGATTGAGCAAACTTATGTGCAAGGCTTGAAACTTGATATGAGCATCCTTGAATACATATGAGGACCCATGCAAATCATTTGAGACCTTGAAAACCCAATCTTCCTTGAGAAATACCAAACCCTGGTTGTGGATCCATTGCTTATAAGGAGAATTTGCCTGATCAATTCTTGAGCCACCTTGAACATTTGAAGACCTTTTGGGAATGTCTTCAAGAAAAATAGGAGGGAAAATTTTGGGGTACAACATTATGGTATTGAGTATAGTGGATTTCCTGATGTATTAGAAAGATATTGTGATGCTAATTGGATATCTAACTCATATGAGACAAAATCTACTAGTGGTTATGTGTTTACACTTGGTGGAGGTTTTGTTGTATGGAGATCAATCAAACAGTCCATTATTGATATATCAACTATGGAATCTGAGTTCATAGCTTTGGAATTGGCTGGTAGTGAAGCTGAGTGGTTAAGAAATCTCTTAGTTAATATTCCTTAAGGAATAAAACTAACTTTATCAGTGTCGTTGCATTGTGATTGTCAATCGGCAATAGCCATGGCAAAGAACAAGTCATTCAATGGTAAAAATAGACATATTCAATTGAGACATAATGTTGTAAAATAGTTGTTAAAAGATGGAACAATATCGATCGATTATGTGAAGTCAAAGGTCAACTTAGCTGACCCTTTGACAAAGCCCCTGGGGAGGAAAGTTATTTGTGACACATCGAGGGGAATGAGACTTAAGCTAATCAAAATTAACAAGTGATGGAAATTCAACCTTTGTGATTGGAGATCCCATGAAAAAGGTGATGGATTATCAATGATGGAGAAACATGCACATTGGGTCAAACACTCGTCTAAAGATCAAAGACTCACCCAAACAAATAAGAGACACCATATATTCACCCAAAACCTTAAAGTGATAGGTGTATGGATTCTCTCATTTATAAAGTGCTCAAATTTCACTTTTCTAAGAAATGTGGGACTTAGAACTCACACTTGTTTTTCAACAATCATCCCCTTAAGTGTGAGTTATTCATTCACTATGTTCCCCCTCAAGCATAATCTCTTTCATCCACATACTTGTACCGCCATTGAGAGACACCATTATCTCGTCATGGGCACTTCAATGGGACACGCCACCTGACCACCATGCCTGGAAGACTTTAGACACAAGGAGTCGGTCCCTTACTCGAACCGGGATCTAATACCACTGATGGGTTATAATTGAGGGAGAAACATAAATATCGGGTCAAACACTCACCTAAAGATAAAAGACTCACCTAAACAAACGAGAGAGATACCATATATTCATTCAAAATCTTAAGGTGATAGGTGTATCGGTTATCTCATTTATAAAGTGCTCAACCTTCACTTTTCTAAACAATATGGGAGTTAGAACACACATTTGTTTTTCAACAGAAGGTTCATATAGGTAATAACAAGTTACTTGTTAGTTCTGCTAGCACCAAAAATTAATTAATTCATTTTTCTTACTTCTCTTTCTTATGGTGTGAGTAACAAAGTGCTAGAAACTGCATTAAAGAGAGGATAAACTTTTGTAGCTTTTAATGAATTTGATATCCCTTATGGGTGGTGTATGATTTGCAACATACATTTGATGAAATCACCTACTTGAGTGTCAAGTGGAGCCGCTTGTATGACATCGACAAAATCTCTAGAGCACTCATCAGTAAAGCCAGGCACACACACGACCTAATAGCGCACCAAAACGTCAACAACAAGAATTATAGAGGTGTGATGTGAATTAAATCTTATCATTATAGGACTGGTTCATATAGCTCGCTACACCAGTTTAATCCATTACATCTAAAATATTAATTTAGAAAAATTTTAAAATTTTCTGAAATTATTTTTTATATATAGGGGATTGTTGTAGTTATTAATTATTTAAAAAATAATTATCATTATAATTTAAAATTATTTTTGACAAATAAATTATCTTTTAATTATTTCGTTTAAATCTTATAAAATTATGGGGGAAATTTTTAAGGACAGCAGGATCAGCTCATCTCAAATTATCTTATAAATTTTTATTTTATAGATCTTCGTAGCATTATCAACAATAAAAAATATCAAATTATTATTAATGGATAGATAATTTTTGTTCATCTCACTTATTATACAATCATGATTCATACCTACTCTCACCACATCTTTATTTTGATGCACCTACCAAGAATCTATATCTTCGATCAAGGATCTTCCCCTCTTTTAACACATCATCTTCTAGTCGAACTAATTTGACAGGATTTGGTTAAATATCAAAACTAAATATTGGAATATACTATAAAAGCATCAAACTCGAAATTCACTAACTCAAAGTATTAAGGTCATATTGAAATTTGAAATGACACATAAAATATTTTCACAATTGTTTGACATCGAAACTAACTTTCCTTCTTCCTATTTCCTATGCGTTAACGACTTTCCAATTGCTTTGTTGGCACATTAGTGTACGTGCTACTGTTCACCTTTGTAGAAAATTAAGTTTAGTTGTTTTTTTCTTCTTTTATTCACACATGGGATTGACCCATATACATTGTTGCTCTCAAGTTCCTGCATGTGTTAGCCTGTATCATCTGCATGAGTTCATGCTTCCACTCTTCAGGTTTATGATTAACTTGAAGCCAACATAGCACTTGACTCCACACCTTCTTCATCTCTTTACAATCAAATAAAAGATGATCAATTGTTTCTATACCTGTATAGAATACACACTGAGCATTCCCCAGCATCCCAAATTTCATCAATATGGCCTTGGTTGCAAGCCTATTCTGACAAGCAAGCCATAACACAAAAATGGCTCGAGGTCTTGCAATATTATCATAGAACAGTCTATTCCAGATTACCTGCTGATTCTTTCCTATCAGAGCATAGTAGAATTTTTTGGTCTGAAACCTCTTACCTTGCATTACAAGTTGCCACACCTCTCTTGAACAACACTCCTCTGTTATAGAATTCTCTTGAGTATCCATGAGCATGTTGTCTTTATAATAGGTACTAACCTATATTATCCACAAGCTATCTTTCTTTGTGCTAAGGTTTCATAAGAGATTTATCATGAGGGCCTGATTCCACTCTGCTATTGTCATCACATTTATCCTTTTTTGTGCTAAGGTTTCATAAGGAAGATAATCCCTCGTCAACCCCTTTGAGCCAAAGAAGTCGAAGTTTATCTTTTCAAAAAAAAAAATTTAAAAACCTTAATCATAACCTGGGGCAGGGTAGTTCTCTCAGTTAATCCAGGTGCACAATGAATGGCATCAAAAGAAGTCCTTATGAAACAAAATACAATGATGGTCCCGAATAATCATAAAGACAGGCAGTCATTATCCCTCAAAATAAACGCCCATTAAGTCAAAACCTATGAAGGAGACTTACAAAACTGGGGCATCCCGCTGACTGTAATCACAAAAGAAACAGTTCAGGCAAAAAACAGGGATAACGAAATCAAAAAGAAAAGAGGACCTGCAAACCCTCAACAAGGAAATAACTGCCTATTCAAAATAAAATGTCAACATTCGAACCATCATGGGAATATCAGGACAAAGACTCAAACAAAGTCTAACGCACGATTAGCTGAGTTTAGGTTTGAAGAACATCACGAAGAACGGGTGGGTACAAATAAAATTTGAGCCTTTAACCTTTGTTTCTTAAACCGTGAGCCAGGCCACACTACAACCCTTAAAAGTCCTAACTGAAGCATGGGTTAGTTCGAAAGCATACTGTTACCAAAGGTATCCTGACTCCTATAAGGCTCGCTGTAAAATCTTGAGTGGACATCACATTTTACAAAAAAATCACTTGTTTATTGAAAACCGCATTTTCAAAAAACTTCAAGACAGACATAAGCTTTGCATTTTTAATATAACATTGTTTGCATATGACTATTTGTTTGAACAACATAGAAATTCGCACGACGAATATCTAGTGAACAAAAGCCTTCTCAACAAAAAAGGTCATCTCAAATGGAAGAAGCACTTCCAATCAAGGGGCAGGGCATGATCATTGTCCATCATCTGGGGCAGTCCAGTCAAGATTCAGAGACTCTCTCAAATGCCTAATAGCCTGGGGCAAATCTCCGCCTGAGTCACCTGGGGCATTGGACATGAGTTCCAGCTATGAATCTTGCCTGATCAAACATCTTCTGGTCGCATGGCAACACAACAACAGTGACAACTCCCTGCACTCTGAGAGCGTGGACATAGTCGAAAAATACTACGCATAATCAAAGACCCGCTAGGTTGACACACCTAGGCAAAAATAAGGGCTTCCCGGCGAACCAAAAGGGTTCGGGCAAAAGTAAGGGATGAAATGAAAAAATATGTACACCTGGCAAGTCGAAAACCTGAAAAGGCGGCTTGGGCAAAAAGGGGTATCCCGGTGGACTGAAAACCCGAAAGGGCGGTCCAGGCAAAAATTAGGGATCAAAGCATACGACTATGTCCCGTCATCTCGTCACTGGCCTACCAGAAGAAGATTTGTCAATCGGCAGTTGTCAAACACCTCTACAGGTACCTTCTTCTCCCGCAGAAGCAGGGGCAATAAGAGTTGTCCAAACTGTACAAGCTACTCTGTCCTCCAGGTACCAAGATAGGTGCGGCTAAAGAATCTGACCAAGACATCTTCACTCCCCGCGGATTAAGACAAGATTCAGCAATACTCTCCCAAGCAATTGGTCTCCCATCAACCCTAACAAGGTACAATATCCCAAGCAAGTCAGCAACACTCCCCCCGAGCAGAGTTAATCTACTGTCAGCCTCAAGGAGTTGGGTTATCCTCCAGAAGATCTCAACATTCCCCAACGGAGTACACAAACATTCCTAGCAAGCATCCCTGGCAATCTTGATCTAAGATTGTTCCCCGGCGGTATACAGAATGTCCAGTGGAGCCACTTCCCCGGTGCAATCTCAAAAGTTTCCCCAGGAAAGTTCAATCAATCTCCCCAGTAGGAAGCTTATCCCCAGTAGATTCTGGAAGCTTATCACCTGCAGAGTACGAGAGCCTCTCCCCGACTTTATTCAGAAGGTTATTCCCCACCAAAGCTTATAACTGGGTTATCCTCATCTAATTAACGGAAAGACCGTCCTCGGCAAAGTTCTTCCTATCCCCAGCGAAGTTCATCAGATCTTCCAACATAACTCATCAGCAGAATCCCCAACGGAGTTATCATCAAAACCTCAGCAAAGTATCTCTTCCTACAGAGTAATTCCCCGCAGAGTAATCTCTCCAACAGGTTTATTGCCCGGCGGAGTCACCTTCTCCTACCGGTTTATTCTTGCAACCATTATCCCCAACTGAAACAAAGAACGCTACTCTTCCAACATCAGCCCAGGATTCAGCTCCCGGCATTCGTCAAGGATTTATTTTCCTAGACGAAAATACATTCATAAACATCATATTGTCATACATTATGATACATGCATACACGCATCATATCACCCCAATCTCATTTATTTTTGAGAACATCATGACATCATGCATGTCATACATTATGAAATTGCATACAACTAACTCGTTACTTTTTCAGGAAAGAACGATCAACAGATAAAAGTCTTTACCTTTTGAGGTAGAAGACGTCCAAGATTCCTTCATCATTCTGCTGAGGTTGTAGTCGCCTAAGATTCTCTCATCGTCCCGTTGAGGTAGTAATCGTCCAAGGTTCTCTCATCGTCCCGTTGAGGTAGAAATCGCCCAAAGGTTCTCTCATCGTCCCATAGAGGTAGTAATCGCCCAAGGTTCTCTCATCGTCCCGTTGAGGTAGTAATCGCCCAAAGGTTCTCTCATCGTCCCGTTGAGGTAGTAATCGCCCAAGGTACTCTCATTGTCCCGTTGAGGTAGTAATCGCTCAAGGTTCTCTCATCGTCCCGTTGAGGTAGTAATCGTCCAAGGTTCTCTCATCGTCCCGTTGAGGTAGTAATCGCCCAAGGTTCTCTCATCGTCCCGTTGAGGTAGTAATCGTCCAAGGTTCTCTCATCGTCCCGTTGAGGTAGTAATCGCCCAAGGTTCTCTCATCGTCCCATTGAGGTAGTAATCTTCCAAGGTTCTCTCATCGTCCCGTTGAGGTAGTAATCGCCCAAGGTTCTCTCATCGTCCCGTTGAGGTAGTAATCGTCCAAGGTTCTCTCATCGTCCCGTTGAGGTAGTAATCGTCCAAGGTTCTCTCATCGTCCCGTTGAGGTAGAAATCGCCCAAAGGTTCTCTCATCGTCCCGTTGAGGTAGTAATCGCCCAAGGTTCTCTCATCGTCCCGTTGAGGTAGTAATCGCCCAAGGTTCTCTCATCGTCCTGTTGAGGTAGTAATCGTCCAAGGTTCTCTCATCGTCCCGTTGAGGTAGTAATCGCCCAAAGGTTCTCTCATCGTCCCGTTGAGGTAGTAATCGCCCAAGGTTCTCTCATCGTCCCGTTGAGGTAGTAATCGTCCAAGGTTCTCTCATCGTCCCGTTGAGGTAGTAATCGTCCAAGGTTCTCTCATCGTCCCATTGAGGTAGTAATCGTCCAAGGTTCTCTCATCGTCCCATTGAGGTAGTAATCGTCCAAGGTTCTCTCATCGTCCCGTTGAGGTAGTAATCGTCCAAGGTTCTCTCATCGTCCTGTTAAGGTAGTTATCGTCCAAGGTTCTCTCATCGTTCCATTGAGGTAGTAATCTTCCAAGGTTCTCTCATCGTTCCGTTGAGGTAGTAATCATCCAAGGTTCTCTCATCGTTCTGTTGAGGTAGTAATCGTCCAAGGTTCTCTCATCGTCTCGTTGAGGTAGTAATCGTCCAAGGTTCTCTCATCGTCCCGTTGAGGTAGAAATCGCCCAAAGGTTCTCTCATCGTCCCGTTGAGGTAGTAATCACCCAAGGTTCTCTCATCGTCCCGTTGAGGTAGTAATCGCCCAAGGTTCTCTCATTGTCCCGTTGAGGTAGTAATCGTCCAAGGTTCTCTCATCGTCCCGTTGAGGTAGTAATCGCCCAAAGGTTCTCTCATCGTCCCGTTGAGGTAGTAATCGCCCAAGGTTCTCTCATCGTCCCGTTGAGGTAGTAATCGTCCAAGGTTCTCTCATCGTCCCGTTGAGGTAGTAATCGTCCAAGGTTCTCTCATCGTTCCGTTGAGGTAGTAATCTTCCAAGGTTCTCTCATCGTTCCGTTGAGGTAGTAATCATCCAAGGTTCTCTCATCGTTCCGTCGAGGTAGTAATCGTCCAAGGTTCTCTCATCGTCCCGTTGAGGTAGTAATCGTCCAAGGTTCTCTCATCGTCCCGTTGAGGTAGAAATCGCCCAAAGGTTCTCTCATCGTCCCGTTGAGGTAGTAATCACCCAAGGTTCTCTCATCGTCCCGTTGAGGTAGTAATCGCCCAAGGTTCTCTCATCGTCCCGTTGAGGTAGTAATCGTCCAAGGTTCTCTCATCGTCCCGTTGAGGTAGTAATCGCCCAAAGGTTCTCTCATCGTCCCGTTGAGGTAGTAATCGCCCAAGGTTCTCTCATCGTCCCGTTGAGGTAGTAATCGTCCAAGGTTCTCTCATCGTCCTGTTGAGGTAGTAATCATCCAAGGTTCTCTCATCGTCCCGTTGAGGTAGTAATCGTCCAAGGTTCTCTCATCGTCCCGTTGAGGTAGTAATCGTCCAAGGTTCTCTCATCATCCCGTTGAGGTAGTAATCGTCCAAGGTTCTCTCATCGTCCTGTTGAGGTAGTAATCGTCCAACATTCTCTCATTGTTCCGTTGAGGTAGTAATCGCCCAAGGTTCTCTCATCGTCCCGTTGAGGTAGTAATCGTCCAAGGTTCTCTCATCTTCCCGTTGAGGTAGTAATCGTCCAAGGTTCTCTCATCGTCCCGTTGAGGTAGTAATCGCCCAAAGGTTCTCTCATCGTCCCGTTGAGGTAGTAATCGCCCAAGGTTCTCTCATCGTCCCGTTGAGGTAGTAATCGCCCAAGGTTCTCTCATCGTCCCGTTGAGGTAGTAATCGTCCAAGGTTATCTCATCGTCCTGTTGAGGTAGTAATCGCCCAAAGGTTCTCTCATCGTCCCGTTGAGGTAGTAATCGCCCAAGGTTCTCTCATCGTCCCGTTGAGGTAGTAATCGTCCAAGGTTCTCTCATCGTCCCGTTGAGGTAGTAATCGTCCAAGGTTCTCTCATCGTCCCGTTGAGGTAGTAATCGTCCAAGGTTCTCTCATCGTCCCATTGAGGTAGTAATCGTCCAAGGTTCTCTCATCGTCCCGTTGAGGTAGTAATCGTCCAAGGTTCTCTCATCGTCCTGTTAAGGTAGTTATCGTCCAAGGTTCTCTCATCGTTCCGTTGAGGTAGTAATCTTCCAAGGTTCTATCATCGTTCCGTTGAGGTAGTAATCATCCAAGGTTCTCTCATCGTTCCGTTGAGGTAGTAATCGTCCAAGGTTCTCTCATCGTCCCATTGAGGTAGTAATCGTCCAAGGTTCTCTCATCGTCCCGTTGAGGTAGAAATCGCCCAAAGGTTCTCTCATCGTCCCGTTGAGGTAGTAATCACCCAAGGTTCTCTCATCGTCCCGTTGAGGTAGTAATCGCCCAAGGTTCTCTCATTGTCCCGTTGAGGTAGTAATCGTCCAAGGTTCTCTCATCGTCCCGTTGAGGTAGTAATCGCCCAAAGGTTCTCTCATCGTCCCGTTGAGGTAGTAATCGCCCAAGGTTCTCTCATCGTCCCGTTGAGGTAGTAATCGTCCAAGGTTCTCTCATCGTCCCGTTGAGGTAGTAATCGTCCAAGGTTCTCTCATCGTTCCGTTGAGGTAGTAATCTTCCAAGGTTCTCTCATCGTTCCGTTGAGGTAGTAATCATCCAAGGTTCTCTCATCGTTCCATCGAGGTAGTAATCGTCCAAGGTTCTCTCATCGTCCCGTTGAGGTAGTAATCGTCCAAGGTTCTCTCATCGTCCCGTTGAGGTAGAAATCGCCCAAAGGTTCTCTCATCGTCCCGTTGAGGTAGTAATCACCCAAGGTTCTCTCATCGTCCCGTTGAGGTAGTAATCGCCCAAGGTTCTCTCATCGTCCCGTTGAGGTAGTAATCGTCCAAGGTTCTCTCATCGTCCTGTTGAGGTAGTAATCGCCCAAAGGTTCTCTCATCGTCCCGTTGAGGTAGTAATCGCCCAAGGTTCTCTCATCGTCCCGTTGAGGTAGTAATCGTCCAAGGTTCTCTCATCGTCCCGTTGAGGTAGTAATCGTCCAAGGTTCTCTCATCGTCCCGTTGAGGTAGTAATCGTCCAAGGTTCTCTCATCGTCCCATTGAGGTAGTAATCGTCCAAGGTTCTCTCATCGTCCCGTTGAGGTAGTAATCGTCCAAGGTTCTCTCATCGTCCTGTTAAGGTAGTTATCGTCCAAGGTTCTCTCATCGTTCCGTTGAGGTAGTAATCTTCCAAGGTTCTCTCATCATTCCGTTGAGGTAGTAATCGTCCAAGGTTCTCTCATCGTCCCGTTGAGGTAGTAATCGTCCAAGGTTCTCTCATCGTCCTGTTGAGGTAGTAATCGTCAAACATTCTCTCATTGTTCCGTTGAGGTAGTAATCGCCCAAGGATCTCTCATCGTTCCGTTGAGGTAGTAATCATCCAAGGTTCTCTCATCGTCCCGTTGAGGAAGTAATCGTCCAAGGTTCTCTCATCGTCCCGTTGAGGTAGTAATCGCCCAAAGTTTCTCTCATCGTCCCGTTGAGGTAGTAATCGCCCAAGGTTCTCTCATCGTCCCGTTGAGGTAGTAATCGCCCAAGGTTCTCTCATCGTCCCGTTGAGGTAGTAATCGTCCAAGGTTCTCTCATCGTCCTGTTGAGGTAGTAATCGCCCAAAGGTTCTCTCATCGTCCCGTTGAGGTAGTAATCGCCCAAGGTTCTCTCATCGTCCCGTTGAGGTAGTAATCGTCCAAGGTTCTCTCATCGTCCCGTTGAGGTAGTAATCGTCCAAGGTTCTCTCATCGTCCCGTTGAGGTAGTAATCGTCCAAGGTTCTCTCATCGTCCCATTGAGGTAGTAATCGTCCAAGGTTCTCTCATCGTCCCGTTGAGGTAGTAATCGTCCAAGGTTCTCTCATCGTCCTGTTAAGGTAGTTATCGTCCAAGGTTCTCTCATCGTTCCGTTGAGGTAGTAATCTTCCAAGGTTCTATCATCGTTCCGTTGAGGTAGTAATCATCCAAGGTTCTCTCATCGTTCCGTTGAGGTAGTAATCGTCCAAGGTTCTCTCATCGTCCCGTTGAGGTAGTAATCGTCCAAGGTTCTCTCATCGTCTCGTTGAGGTAGAAATCGCCCAAAGGTTCTCTCATCGTCCCGTTGAGGTAGTAATCACCCAAGGTTCTCTCATCGTCCCGTTGAGGTAGTAATCGCCCAAGGTTCTCTCATTGTCCCGTTGAGGTAGTAATCGTCCAAGGTTCTCTCATCGTCCCGTTGAGGTAGTAATCGCCCAAAGGTTCTCTCATCGTCCCGTTGAGGTAGTAATCGCCCAAGGTTCTCTCATCGTCCCGTTGAGGTAGTAATCGTCCAAGGTTCTCTCATCGTCCCGTTGAGGTAGTAATCGTCCAAGGTTCTCTCATCGTTCCGTTGAGGTAGTAATCTTCCAAGGTTCTCTCATCGTTTCGTTGAGGTAGTAATCATCCAAGGTTCTCTCATCGTTCCGTCGAGGTAGTAATCGTCCAAGGTTCTCTCATCGTCCCGTTGAGGTAGTAATCGTCCAAGGTTCTCTCATCGTCCCGTTGAGGTAGAAATCGCCCAAAGGTTCTCTCATCGTCCCGTTGAGGTAGTAATCACCCAAGGTTCTCTCATCGTCCCGTTGAGGTAGTAATCGCCCAAGGTTCTCTCATCGTCCCGTTGAGGTAGTAATCGTCCAAGGTTCTCTAATCGTCCTGTTGAGGTAGTAATCGCCCAAAGGTTCTCTCATCGTCCCGTTGAGGTAGTAATCGCCCAAGGTTCTCTCATCGTCTCGTTGAGGTAGTAATCGTCCAAGGTTCTCTCATCGTCCCGTTGAGGTAGTAATCGTCCAAGGTTCTCTCATCGTCCCGTTGAGGTAGTAATCGTCCAAGGTTCTCTCATCGTCCCATTGAGGTAGTAATCGTCCAAGGTTCTCTCATCGTCCCGTTGAGGTAGTAATCGTCCAAGGTTCTCTCATCGTCCTGTTAAGGTAGTTATCGTCCAAGGTTCTCTCATCGTTCCGTTGAGGTAGTAATCTTCCAAGGTTCTCTCATCATTCCGTTGAGGTAGTAATCATCCAAGGTTCTCTCATCGTTCCGTTGAGGTAGTAATCGTCCAACGTTCTCTCATCGTCCCGTTGAGGTAGTAATCGTCCAAGGTTCTCTCATCGTCCCGTTGAGGTAGAAATCGCCCAAAGGTTCTCTCATCGTCCCGTTGAGGTAGTAATCACCCAAGGTTCTCTCATCGTCCCGTTGAGGTAGTAATCGCCCAAGGTTCTCTCATTGTCCCATTGAGGTAGTAATCGTCCAAGGTTCTCTCATCGTCCCGTTGAGGTAGTAATCGCCCAAAGGTTCTCTCATCGTCCCATTGAGGTAGTAATTGCCCAAGGTTCTCTCATCGTCCCGTTGAGGTAGTAATCGTCCAAGGTTCTCTCATCGTCCCGTTGAGGTAGTAATCGTCCAAGGTTCTCTCATCGTTCCGTTGAGGTAGTAATCTTCCAAGGTTCTCTCATCGTTCCGTTGAGGTAGTAATCATCCAAGGTTCTCTCATCGTTCCGTCGAGGTAGTAATCGTCCAAGGTTCTCTCATCATCCCGTTGAGGTAGTAATCGTCCAAGGTTCTTTCATCGTCCCGTTGAGGTAGAAATCGCCCAAAGGTTCTCTCATCGTCCCGTTGAGGTAGTAATCACCCAAGGTTCTCTCATCGTCGCGTTGAGGTAGTAATCGCCCAAGGTTCTCTCATCGTCCCGTTGAGGTAGTAATCGTCTAAGGTTCTCTCATCGTTCCGTTGAGGTAGTAATCGCCCAAAGGTTCTCTCATCGTTTCGTTGAGGTAGTAATCGCCCAAGGTTCTCTCATCGTCCCGTTGAGGTAGTAATCGTCCAAGGTTCTCTCATCGTCCTGTTGAGGTAGTAATCATCCAAGGTTCTCTCATCGTCCCGTTGAGGTAGTAATCGTCCAAGGTTCTCTCATCGTCCCGTTGAGGTAGTAATCGTCCAAGGTTCTCTCATCGTCCCGTTGAGGTAGTAATCGTCCAAGGTTCTCTCATCGTCCTGTTGAGGTAGTAATCGTCCAACATTCTCTCATTGTTCCGTTGAGGTAGTAATCGTCCAAGGTTCTCTCATCGTTCCGTTGAGGTAGTAATCATCCAAGGTTCTCTCATCGTTCCATTGAGGTAGTAATCGTCCAAGGTTCTCTCATCGTCCCGTTGAGGTAGTAATCGTCCAAGGTTCTCTCATCGTCCCGTTGAGGTAGAAATCGCCCAAAGGTTCTCTCATCGTCCCGTTGAGGTAGTAATCGCCCAAGGTTCTCTCATCGTCCCGTTGAGGTAGTAATCGCCCAAAGGTTCTCTCATCGTCCCGTTGAGGTAGTAATCGCCCAAGGTTCTCTCATTGTCCCGTTGAGGTAGTAATCGCCCAAGGTTCTCTCATCGTCCCGTTGAGGTAGTAATCTTCCAAGGTTCTCTCATCGTCCCATTGAGGTAGTAATCGCCCAAGGTTCTCTCATCGTCCCGTTGAGGTATTAATCGTCCAAGGTTCTCTCATCGTCCCGTTGAGGTAGTAATCGTCCAAGGTTCTCTCATCGTCCCTTTGAGGTAGAAATCGCCCAAAGGTTCTCTCATCGTCCCGTTGAAGTAGTAATCTCCCAAGGATCTCTCATCGTCCCGTTGAGGTAATAATCGCCCAAGGTTCTCTCATTGTCCCGTTGAGGTAGTAATCGTCCAAGGTTCTCTCATCGTCCCGTTGAGGTAGTAATCGCCCAAAGGTTCTCTCATCGTCCCGTTGAGGTAGTAATCGCCCAAGGTTCTCTCATCGTCCCGTTGAGGTAGTAATCGTCCAAGGTTCTCTCATCGTCCCGTTGAGGTAGTAATCGTCCAAGGTTCTCTCATCGTCCTGTTGAGGTAGTAATCGTCCAACATTCTCTCATTGTTCCGTTGAGGTAGTAATCGTCCAAGGTTCTCTCATCGTTCCGTTGAGGTAGTAATCATCCAAGGTTCTCTCATCGTTCCGTTGAGGTAGTAATCGTCCAAGGTTCTCTCATCGTCCCGTTGAGGTAGTAATCGTCCAAGGTTCTCTCATCGTCCCGTTGAGGTAGAAATCTCCCAAAGGTTCTCTCATCGTCCCGTTGAGGTAGTAATCGCCCAAGGTTCTCTCATCGTCCCGTTGAGGTAGTAATCGCCCAAAGGTTCTCTCATCGTCCCGTTGAGGTAGTAATCGCCCAAGGTTCTCTCATTGTCCCGTTGAGGTAGTAATCGCCCAAGGTTCTCTCATCGTCCCGTTGAGGTAGTAATCTTCCAAGGTTCTCTCATCGTCCCATTGAGGTAGTAATTGCCCAAGGTTCTCTCATCGTCCCGTTGAGGTAGTAATCGTCCAAGGTTCTCTCATCGTCCCGTTGAGGTAGTAATCGTCCAAGGTTCTCTCATCGTCCCGTTGAGGTAGAAATCGCCAAAAGGTTCTCTCATCGTCCCGTTGAAGTAGTAATCGCCCAAGGATCTCTCATCGTCCCGTTGAGGTAATAATCGCCCAAGGTTCTCTCATTGTCCCGTTGAGGTAGTAATCGTCCAAGGTTCTCTCATCGTCCCGTTGAGGTAGTAATCGCCCAAAGGTTCTCTCATCGTCCGGTTGAGGTAGTAATCGCCCAAGGTTCTCTCATCATCCCGTTGAGGTAGTAATCGTCCAAGGTTCTCTCATCGTCCCTTTGAGGTAGTAATCGTCCAAGGTTCTCTCATCGTCCCGTTGAGGTAGTAATCGTCCAAGGTTCTCTCATCGTCCCGTTGAGGTAGTAATCGTCCAAGGTTCTCTCATCGTGCCGTTGAGGTAGTAATCGTCCAAGGTTCTCTCATCGTCCTGTTGAGGTAGTAATCGTCCAAGGTTCTCTCATCGTTCCGTTGAGGTAGTAATCGTCCAAGGTTCTCTCATCGTCCTGTTGAGGTAGTAATCGTCCAAGGTTCTCTCATCGTCCCGTTGAGGTAGAAATCGCCCAAAGGTTCTCTCATCGTCCCATTGAGGTAGTAATCACCCAAGGTTCTCTCATCGTCCCGTTGAGGTAGTAATCGCCCAAGGTTCTCTCATCGTCCCGTTGAGGTAGTAATCGTCCAAGGTTCTCTCATCGTCCCGTTGAGGTAGTAATCGCCCAAAGGTTCTCTCATTGTCCCGTTGAGGTAGTAATCGCCCAAGGTTCTCTCATCGTCCTGTTGAGGTAGTAATCGTCCAAGGTTCTCTCATCGTCCCGTTGAGGTAGTAATCCTCCAAGGTTCTCTCATCGTCCCGTTGAGGTAGTAATCGTCCAAGGTTCTCTCATCGTCCCGTTGAGGTAGTAATCGTCCAAGGTTCTCTCATCGTCCCGTTGAGGTAGTAATCGTCCAAGGTTCTCTCATCGTCATGTTGAGGTAGTAATCGTCCAAGGTTCTCTCATTGTTCCGTTGAGGTAGTAATCGTCCAAGGTTCTCTCATCGTTCCGTTGAGGTAGTAATCATCTAAGGTTCTCTCATCGTTCCGTTGAGGTAGTAATCGTCCAAGGTTCTCTCATCGTCCCGTTGAGGTAGTAATCGTCCAAGGTTCTCTCATCGTCCCGTTGAGGTAGAAATTGCCCAAAGGTTCTCTTATCGTCCCGTTGAGGTAGTAATCGCCCAAGGTTTTCTCATCATCCCGTTGAGGTAGTAATCGCCCAAGGTTCTCTCATCGTCCCGTTGAGGTAGTAATCTTCCAAGGTTCTCTCATCGTCCCGTTGAGGTAGTAATCGTCCAAGGTTCTCTCATCGTCCCGTTGAGGTAAAAATCGTTCAAGGTTCTCTCATCGTCCCGTTGAGGTAGTAACCGTCCCTGATTCATTCATCACATCATTATCAACAAAAACCTTTTGAAATTCCAGACTCGATTCTTGTATCCTGCCAGGGCACGTCTGAAGAGTTTGAAGATCCGATTCCTGTATCTTGCCAGGGTGTATCTGTTGACGACTAATTCTAGACTCGATTCCTGTATCCTTCCAGGGCACGTATGAAGAGTTTGAAGATCCGATTCCTGTATCTTTCCAGGGTGTATCTGTTGACGACTAATTCCAGACTTGATTCCTGTATCCTGCCAGGGCACGTCTGAAGAGTTTGAAGATCCGATTCCTGTATCTTGCCAGGGTGTATCTGTTGACGACTAATTCCAGACTCGATTCTTGTATCCTGCCAGGGCACGTCTGAAGAGTTTGAAGATCCGATTCGTGTATCTTGCCAGGGTGTATCTGTTGACGACTAATTCGAGACTCGATTCCTGTATCCTGCCAGGGCACGTCTGAAGAGTTTGAAGATCCGATTCCTGTATCTTGCCAGGGTGTATCTGTTGACGACTAATTCCAGACTCGACTCCTGTATCCTGCCAGGGCACGTCTGAAGAGTTTGAAGATCCTATTCCTGTATCTTGCCAGGGTGTATCTGTTGACGACTAATTCTAGACTCGATTCCTGTATCCTTCCAGGGCACGTCTGAAGAGTTTGAAGATCCGATTCCTGTATCTTTCTAGGGTGTATCTGTTGACGACTAATTCCAGACTTGATTCCTGTATCCTGCCAGGGCACGTCTGAAGAGTTTGAAGATCCGATTCCTGTATCTTGCCAGGGTGTATCTGTTGACGACTAATTCCATACTCGATTCCTGTATCCTGCCAGGGCACGTCTGAAGAGTTTGAAGATCCGATTCCTGTATCTTGCTAGGGTGTATCTGTTGACGACTAATTCCAGACTCGATTCCTGTATCCTGCCAGGGCACGTCTGAAGAGTTTGAAGATTCGATTCCTGTATCTTGCCAGGGTGTATCTGTTGACGACTAATTCCAGACTCGATTCCTGTATCCTGCCAGGGCACGTCTGAAGAGTTTGAAGATCCGATTCCTGTATCTTTCCAGGGTGTATTTGTTGACGACTAATTATAGACTCGATTCCTGTATCCTGCCTGGGCACGTCTGAAGAGTTTGAAGATCCGATTCCTGTATCTTGCCAGGGTGTATCTGTTGACGACTAATTCCAGACTCGATTCCTGTATCCTGCCAGGGCACGTCTGAAGAGTTTGAAGATCTGATTCATGTATCTTGCCAGGGTGTATCTGTTGACGATTAATTCCAGACTCGATTCTTGTATCCTGCCAAGGAACGTCTGAAGAGTTTAGAGATTCGATATTTGTATCCATCCAGGTGTTTACAGTGATTTCTAGTAAACAACCGCTAGTCCTCCAAACTATCGAATAAACTTACTGACTGTTATTTAATTTCTCTGGTAACTCGCAGGATCGACTAGATTGATCCTAGGACGTGTTGGTCATTAGGGTAACTCTCATGATCGAACAGGTATTCATGGTTGGTGTTTGGAATGTTGTATAGGTGTTTGACTTATTGCGATTTCTCTCTTAAAGATCTAAAGGTGTAATCAAAATATATGTGCGCGAAACTAAATTGCATGAATAAAGGTCAATTGTAAAGACATGTAAAAACTGCATAAAAGACAAGTAAATGACTTCGAAACGTAAAAAACACAGTTAATGTAAAAGATTCGAAATGTGAAGAAAGCGTTTAATGCAAGAAAACTGTAAAATGGCTTTAAGTGAAAAAGGTGTTCGAAGGATACAAACTTGAAGATAAAGGCATGAAATGTATAATAGTTTCTGAAATGTAAAGTGCTTGAAATGGAAAGAAAGCATTTAAATGTAAGGCATCAGTGAAAAGATTTCGAATAAAAAGACTTTGGATGTAAAAACTTGTAAATGGTATTGACATAAAGATAAGGAAAGTACTGGAAATGATAAAAGGGTTTTCATTAAATCATAAACATGTGGTGTTATCATACGTACATTGCTCTTGCATTCGTTTCCCTAGCCATGTGGTAATTTGAATGTTTACTGAGTTTTCTTGTACAATAGATATGACACCCGAAATCCTAATGCTAAGACTTCTATTTATACTACTTCGACCATAACGGTCTTACTATAAGATTCTGCCACATTCAGAACATGTAGAGCAATGCCTCTCTCTTGCTTCCACGTGTCTTCGAATGCTCCAGCGCATATATTTCAAATTTCGAACACCCGCTTGCATTTGAATTTCAAATGTTTTGGTACTTCTTCGCTTCGAACGCACTTCTTAGACACAGCCTTGTTGTCATTTCGAGACTTCTTTGGATATATTCTCATAACTGTCACTCGAAGCTCCAAGCTCTGATATGCTTATTCGAAGCATTGCTTCTACTATTTCGAAATATGACGTTTTGTTTCATTTCGATCGAAACGTTCCATTTACTTTGCTTCTAATAATACTATCAAAATCTTCAGCCAACAAAATGCCCCTTTAAAATATGTATTTCGATTCCTTTGAGAAATACTTATTTTAAACATATACACAAGATTTTGATGCGACCTTCGAATCATCGTAACATTTATTGCATTTGACTCCAGTCACGTCAATCATAACACTTTTTAGATTCCTTAACCGCCTTGAACCATTTCACAGTATGGTGCAGTTACAAAACAATGATTATCTTTAATCACGCCTATTACCAATATTAACTTTTACGCCACCTCTTCATCAAACCAACCCATGATTACCACGTATCACAACCTTACTCAGTGGATGCTTAAACTTCCACATTATAAAAACCCATCAACTTAGTCTTTTTCTTTTCTTCCCACATTCTGAATCTTTTCTCCTTCTTTTCTCACCGAAAAACCCTAAGCTTTCAACATTCTTCCAACAATGTCTTCTTCTACTTCATCCCAACTAAAAAAGGTTTCCAAAAAGAAAGGAAAGACCGCAGGAACTACCATGGAAAGCAAGGTTGTCACTCACCAAGGTCAATCTGTTCTTGTTCCCCAGATGATCTCAAAGGAGAAAGAAATGCTTTATGCATCCCATGTACTTATTCCTACCATCGCTGCTGGTAAGAGGTTAGCTTTAATGGGCCCTCTTACAGTTTTTGAAATTTTAAAAGACACCAGGAAAATTTTCCCAGTTTGCTATAATTTCAAACCCCTGTTTAATAAAATGGACGCCCCTAAGGCAATAGAATCTTCTGGCTCAAACACCGTGGAAAACCCAACTGTTCCTCCTAAGGACCCTTTTGTATTAGACTATGTAAAGAGTAACTTCAAACCGTTTCGATCTTGCCCCACCTCCGACACTGCTTATCAAAACTGGTTCAATAAGGTAGAAGCTAAGAAATCCCAGCAATGGGAAGAATTAGGTATCTACAACTTGATTAAGCTGTCGAAGCCAGGTTTTACTTACAGCCACCCATTGTTATTCGCGTCCCTATATTTCTGGGACAGTACTTATAATACTTTCCATCTCCCTGGTGGAATGATCACCCCTACCTTCTTTGACATAGCGGCCATCACTGGGCTATCACCAGTAGGAGAAACATATATCCCTGACAACGAAGAACATTCGAGCATAATCGACTTCGAAGTCAAACTAGCAAGCTTTTCAAAGTTTATCAGCCACTACCATGCTGAAGGAGACAGTGTGTCTGATGTAGAACACATTGCTTTCCTTACCTTATGGCTGTCAAGATATGTCTTTTGCAGTAGATCCCTACAGGTAGCCAGTAGGTTTATTCCTCTAGCTAGGGATTTGCACGAGAATCAGAGAGTTTGCTTGAGCGAATTGCTACTAGTTGATCTTTATGAGAGCCTAAGGTCAGCTGTTTCGAGCCTAAAATCTCACACCTCCAAGAATATCCTGTTAGCTGGCCCTTTTTGGTTACTTCAGTTATGGCTAAAAGCCATGTTCGAACCTTCCTTGTCTACTTCCAACACCATTGCTGAACAAGACCCTGAAATAACGGACAGAATAATCGAAGGCACTAGGCTGCAAAGACTAACTCCAAATGATGATAAGGATGACTTCAAAGTCCTATTCTCAAAGTACATCATGATATTCTCCAAGAGGCATAAGTTCGAAGAGACCATGGCGCCTTTTGCTTCAAGGGCTCATGGACCTTCATGGTTCACCATGGCTCTCTCAGAAGCTGTCAAGAGCAAAGAGATTCAAGATGTATGGAGAGCCTTTTTGCTACCCAGAGTAATCTCTTCAAGAATAACTCCTGCCAAGAATCAGATTTTCCTTTTCGCTTACCAGCCAAATTTTGTTTCGAGACAGTTTGGCTTATGCCAACTAATTCCTGAACCCTTATTTCAAACTGAGAGTGCCATTACCTCTGGGCGAACCTTCAAGGCATGGGAAGCCAAGCTACAGCAAGAACAATACCAAGGCTTTGCCCAGTTTGAGCTAATAACTTTCGAACCTACCCACCTTACAGCAAAGGGGTTTCTGGAATGGTGGACAAAGTTTTATCAGACTTATATGTTCGATACTCTTACAATTCAGCAGAAACTAACTGATGCCTTCGATGTGCAGGTACCATCCAAGAAAGGTATGTTCACTCATGCCAAAGAGATTAAAGCTTTTCAAAATTATTTCGAAACTACTTATGATCCCACACACTTGGAATCCACTGTGCATCAAGCGGCTGAGACCTTGAAGGAAAAATTCAAACAAAAAGTTTCTAAGTTAAAACTTCCTTCAGGGTTGTCACCTGAGGATAGGTATAGGTTGGCATTCGAAATGCATCCACCTAAATTTCCTAGATTACCTTCCTCAGAATTGGCTCTGGCTTTGTTTCCTCCATACCCTTGGTGGTTCACTTGCAAAGAAATGTTCAAACATCTTCAAAAGAAACCAAAGCCATATGAGACTGTGACATGGGCTCGACACTGGCTCCATGATTTCCCAGGACATCTTCGCTATGACCTTTCTGCCATGTCGATTAAATCTGATCAAGGCACAGGTGCGAACGCTTGGGAAAATCCCAAACGTTTTTCATTTTCCATATCTTTAACTTTTGCCTTAATTGTTTCGATTTTCAGCCATCAGGATAAAGACATCCGCTTCAAAGTCGAAAGAAGGGAGCGCCTCTCAAGCCTCTATCGAAACCACTGACAATGTGACTCCATCCGAAACAACAACCATTGCTGCAACAACAACAACAACAACAATACCAACAACAACCAGTGTTCCAACTCCACAGGTAATTATTTAGCCTTGATGTTTCGAATTCACTAATGTTTCATGATTTGCATCTAACTCTTTGTTTAAATCTTTTCAGACCAACAAACTTCCGCCTACCACTCCAAAGAAGCGAAAATCAAACACCATTGGGGAAGACCCCAAGGCTGGAGGAAACTTACCAGCTGCTTCGAAGAAGAAGCAGAAGAAGGATATTTCAAAGAGCGCTGTACCAACTAGTGTCTCTGGACTCGATTCCAGGGATGCTGCTCCCTCACCCAAATCCAAAATTCCATCTTCGACCTCCAACGTAATGTTGGAACGCATAGCTAGCAACCTCTCTTCCGAGAGTCCACAGGTAAATTGAACTTTAAACTTTTGACAAAATAACTATTTATTACCTTGGTGTATGCTTTTAATATTCTTTCGCTTCTTGCAGAATATCTTAAATCCAGCTTCTAACACTTCGACCTCACCATCAAAAGCTGCTGCTCCGCTTAATTCCTCTCCTCAAGGAGACTCCAGCAACCTTGTACAGAACAAAGGTTCCTCTAATATGGCGGTTCTGGCTGGGGCTTCTGAGCAACAGGATGATCAGAGTACTTCCCCTCCTCTAAAAGAGACAAGTGAAACACCACTTCATGAATCTGCAGAGGCTTTGCAAAGAACTTCTCTTCAAAAGTCCCCTCTTGAAACCCTTCAAGAGCACCCAAAGGATACTCATGCTGAAGGAGAGAAAGCTGATTCTGGCCAAAGAAACGAAGAATCTACAGAAGAAGAGTCTGAGGAGGAGGATGCCAACGATGGTTCGACTGCTGGGACAGAGTCCAATGCAAATAGCAGCGAAAAAGAAGACATCGAAGTGGTGGACTTGGATGACGATGAAGAAGATAATGAGCACGAAACGAATGAAAGGGATGGTGACACAACCAACAAACCCATGGAAGTCGAAATGGACGTGACTCCCCTACGTGTGGAACTCCGTCAACCGTCTTTGTCTCGAATGACTTACGAGGAGCTTGCACTCCTGATACGAAATGACCCTATTGGGTACATGAAGGCGAAGCTGGCTCAAAGGGACATTCCACTTGCTAGGGCTGGCACAAGTTCGACTAGCCATCCTCTGCCCACAGATGAAAGAATTGTACTTCTTAACAGGATCAGGAGAACAATTCTCAATGTGGATATATTCGAAGTGCTCAAACAGGATAGCACTGCTTGCTACACTATGAAGGAGTTGCTTACAAAAGTCAACCTTGCTACCTGCTCCTTGCCAGTTAGTACTATCTTGTTCGATCTTCAATCTTTGCTGGACAATGTAACTGGTTACCTTCTCCAAGATGAATCTGCTGCCAGAAAGTTTCAAGAGAAACGCACTGCAATGGATGCTGCTTATGAACAAGCTTCGAAACTCTCTCAAGAAGCTGAGGATCAAGCTATGCATCTAAAGCAAGCAAAAACTGATTATGAGGCTCGAGCTGAGTCCATCCTTCTCTGGGAAAGGCAGATTCAGGAGCTTCAATAGAAGGTTAAAGAGGCTAAAGAACAACAAATAGCCTTCGAAACCAATACTGCTGGTAACCAATTCGAAGAGCTTCTCAACCAGGGGCTTGCAGAAATGGAAACTGCAGAACAACTCAAGGGAGAAGTGGCAACCTTGGAAGGAGCCAGACATTTTGCTCAACAGAGACTTGAATCTTTTCAAAGTACCTTCAACAGATTGAAGAATAATTCTTATTTCTAAATTTCAGTGTTCATTTGATTACAATTTGGTTTTTTATATGTAATATTCGAACAACGCCATTTTGGCATCTCATCTTGCCATTTTGGCATTTTTATAATATTTTGGTTACGTTGTTACTATTCGAATCTGCTGCAGGCGTGGCTTATATTTCTTTAAATATTTCCCATTAACCTTTAGGATACACTTATCATTCGCCAATTCTTCGATTTCATATGCATTGTTCGAGAATACCTTTAGTATTCGAAAAGGCCCTTCCCAATGAGGTGACCATTTTCCTAATGTTTTATTTTTCTTGTCCATGGGCAATATGACTTTCCAGACTAAATCATTAATAATGAATGCTTTTTTCTTCACCCTTTTGTTATATGTCCTGGCCACTCTTTCTTTTTGTCTCATCAAGATTTCCAATGCATGTAATCTAACTTCGTCCAACTCAACTAATTCATTCATCATCATCTCCCAATATAATGCAGCTGGAAGTTCGTTTTGTCTTTGAATTCGAATTGATTGTAGATGAATTTCTACTGGCAGCACTGCATCATGACCAAATGTGAGTTGGAAAGGCGTAGTGTTAGTAGCTTCCTTAGGAGATGTTCTACAGGCCCATAGTATTTGGTCCAAAGTTTTGTGCTAGTTCCTTGGCTTTTTACCAATATGTTTCTTGATTAACCCTATTATTACTTTATTGGCTGCTTCGACTTGACCATTTGCTTGAGCATAATATGGCGTTGATGTTAGTAATCTAAACCCCATTTCTTGGGCAAATTCTTGCATCTTTCTACCAGTAAACACATAACCTTGGTCTGTGGTTATGCTCTCTGGCAATCCGAACCTATAGATAATGTGCTTCTGTATAAACTCAATAATAGCCTCTTGATCAGCAACTATTAATGGTATAGCTTCGATCCACTTGGTAAAATAATCTATTCCCACCAAGATATATTTCTGTCCTTTAGACGAAGCAGGATTTATTTCTCCTATCAAATCCAATGCCCATCCTCTAAATGGCCATGGTTTGATGATTGAATGCAATTCACTTGCAGGGGCATGTTGAATCCCTGCATGCTTCTGACATTCCTCACATCCTTTAGCAAAGTCTATACAATCTTTGAGCATGCTAGGCTAATACAAGCCGTATCGAAATAACAGCCATTTCATTTTATGACCTGCTTGATGTGCCCCACATGCCCCATTGTGGACTTCTGACAATGCTAAGTATGCCTCACTTTCTCCTAGGTATTTCAATAATACGCCCTCTTGGGTCTTTTTGAACAATTCGTTCCCCATGAGGAGATATGATAATGCTCTGTATTTTGTCTTTCTATCCATATTCAGAGTTGGGTTTGCTAAGTAACTCACCAGTGGACTTCGCCAATCTGCATCTGATAAAGTGTTTATGGCTAATATTTCGAATCCCTGTTTCTCAGCATATCCCAATTTCATACTTTCTAGATCTGATGGTGTGAATCTAGTAGCCATAACTCTACCCCTTAATTCAACTAAATCCTCAAAGTTCCTGACAGAAACTTTATAACCCGAAGCCAACTGTGCTAAGTCATTTGCTTCTTGGTTCTCTATTCTTGGTATGTGTTGAATATCCACGTATTCAAATTTCCTAAGTAGCCTGTTGACTATGACGAAGTATATCATCAAGTTTTCCTTTATGCATTTGTACTCCTTTGTTATTTGTTTGACCACTAATTCTGAGTCTCCTTTAATTTCGACTCTAGTTGCCCCCAATTCCAACAAAGCTTCAAGTCCAACAATGAGCGCTTCATACTCAGCTTCGTTGTTCGAGCAACGAGGACCATCTAATTTATACTTGAATTTTGTTGGAATTCCTTCAGGAGAAATTAGAAGGACTCCAACACCACTTCCATTCCTGTGGGTTGAACCATCAAAGTATAATTTCCATGGTTGCATTTCAACGTAACTCATGACAGTCTGCTCAACCAATGAATGGTCCACAATAAAATCAGAAATCACTTGGCCTTTCACAGCTTTTAAAGGCATGAAAGTCAAAGAATATTCTGTTAAGGCTAAAGCCCATTTACCAACTCTGCTATGCATTATTGGTTTTGAAAGCATGTGTTTAATGACATCGAAATGAGATGAAACATAAACATCAACAGGCTTTATATAATACTCGAGTTTTATACAAGAGAAATACAAACAGAGACATAGCTTTTCTAAATTGCTATATCTGGTCTCTGCATCTTTCAATACTCTACTCAAATAGTATATGGCTCTTTCGATACCATTACTATCTTCTTGTGCTAACATACTACCTATACTAACTTCAGAGGCAGATATGTACAATCTCTTGGGCTTCCCCCATGAAGGTGGAGACAAGATAAGAGGCTGAGAGAGGTATCTTTTTATCTTGTCAAATGCCTTCTGATGGGCTTCATTCCATTCGAAGGCTTGGCCTTGCTTTAGACGAAGCAACGGAGAGAAAGCTTGGGTTCTTCCACTTAGATTCGAAATGAATCTTCTGAGGAAGTTAATCTTCCCTAGCAGAGATTGCAGCTCCCTTTTTGACGTAGGTGCTTTCGTCTCCATTATGGCTTTGGTTTTGTTCTGGTTGATCTCAATCCCTTTCTTGTGAACAACAAAACCAAGGAAATCTCCAGCCTGCACAAAAAATGCACATTTAAGGGGATTCATCTTTAAGCCATGTTTTCTCATTTGTTTGAATGATTGGCTCAAGTGATGCAAATGTGTTTCTGCAGATATAGATTTGATGACTATATCATCAATGTACACCTGCATAAAGGTTTCAATGAAATCATGAAAAATCGAATTCATTTCCCTTTGATAAGTTGCCCCAGCGTTCTTTAAACCAAAAGGCATAACCACCCATTCGTAGGTGCCTAAGGCTCTTGGGAAACGAAATGCTGTCTTGGCAACATCTTCTTCAGCAATAAAAATATGATTATACCCAGAGTATCCATCTAACATACTCAAGTATTCGGACCCTGAAGCAGAGTCTACTAGCATTTCTGCCACATGCATGGAGTACTCATCCTTAGGGGTTGTAGTGTTTAAATCCCTAAAATCTATGCAAATTCTTAAAGAACCATTTTTCTTAATAACAGGTACTATATTTACTAACCATTCGACGTACCTTGTGGTTCTGATGAATTTGCAACGCAGCAACCTTTCGATCTCAGCTTTAATCTTTGTGAGAACCGCTGGTGCGAATCTTCTGGGAGTTTGTTTGATGGGCTTCTTGCCATCTTTGATTGGCAGTCTGTGTTCGACTAACTCCCTCTTTAAACCAGGTATTTCGTCATAATCCCATGCGAAGCAATCTTTGTTTTTCTTGAGGATTTCGATTACTTCCTGTTTGAGGCCTGGGCTAATTTTTGCACTTATGTAGGTTATTCTTTTCGTGTTTTCATCCCCTAAGTTGACTTCTTCGAGTGGATCCTGCGCCAACATTTTGGCACCTGAGTCTATGGGGTCCCTTTCGAAGCCTAAAGGTTCTTTATCGTAGATGGCGTCCAACCTTTGATCCATCTCAAGTTCTTTAAAGGGTGAGCGTTTCGAGCCATCCCCACTTATTTCGTTCATCTTTACAGCTAATTTATTTATTTCAGCCTCTAAGGCCGCCTTTGATTCATTCTCAGCCATATAGGCCGAAATCCTTTCAAAAAAGGTGGACTCAATCATGGATAAGGTTGTCGAAGTCCCAGCCTGCTGGCCATCTTTGTATAGTACTTTCGACTCCCTCTTCTTCACTAATTATTCTTCTATCCCAGTATAGGCCATCATGGCGAAGGGTCATGTAGTAGTGGGCGTTTCTGGTTTCGTTGATCTCATCATTTGGAACACACGGAGCAATCTTTGCCAGATGTTTGTCATAATTCCTCTTGTCAACTAAATTGACTGTTGACATGAAGTAACTCTGGTCTGCTTCAATGTTTTCCACGATGCCATCTTCTCTCCATAGAACTAATCGCTGGTGCATTGACGAAGGAACTGCCCCTACGCCATGGATCCACTCCCTTCCCAGCAATAAGTTATAGTTGGCCTTGGCTTCGATCACCATAAACATGGTGGGCCTACAGCTTGAGCCTATTGTCAAGTCCAACTGAACCACTCCCAGTGTTTTGCCCACTTTCCCTTCATAATTGGATAGAACCATATTGTGGGGCTTGATGTCTCCTTCGCGGATCTCTAATCTTTTCAGCATGAAGTGGGGTATCAAATTGACTGCAGCACCCCCATCCACTAGAACCTTATTCACGCCATGGGCACCAACTTTTGCCCGAATAAATAGTGGCTTAAGATGGTTCTTCATAGCTGGTTCTGGACGTTCGAAGAATGCATTTTGCTCCTCGACAGCCCCATTGTCCATCACATAGTAGCACACAGGCTTATGCTTCATCAAATCTATGGTATCTTCTTCCTCATATTCATCAATTTCAGTTTCCTGTCCAAATTCACAGGGAAGCACAGATACCACGTTGCAGTTTAGGTTGAACGAAGACTCCCCCTCCGATTCGAAGTTATCAGTTATCATATCTTCGTCTTCTTCTGGGCCTGGAGTGTATTCCTTTGGTTCATCCAGTTGTACTTCAGAGAAAAGCCTCCTATTAACTGGGGGTTTGTCTTCAGTTTGATTTTTTGGTGTGGGTTTATTGGTGCTAGATTCACCTTGGTTCTTTGTTGAGGTTGCCCCTTTATTTGCCACAGCTTCCCTCTCAGCCTTTCGAATCCTCTGTTGCCTTCGCCATTGGGATCTCGACATGGGGTTCCTCCCTTTGTAGTTCTCTAATCTTACCTCTTCCCTTTTTGCTATGTTGAATTGCCTCCTGTATGTCATAGCATGGCGTGTATTTCGTTCGGTGTTTCTCCATCTGTCTTTGCCTTTGTCATTTCTGACTTGCAGCCATCTGTCGGTTGGCACTTCAGCAGGGAGTTTGAACGTCACTCTTCGAGCAGCCTTGGGATGAGGACTATCAGGCCTTCGTTGTTTGTGTCTGTTATCGAAACGTGGGCCCATCTGCACAGTTTCTTGATGGTTCCAGCAAGGGGCGAAGGGAATCGTTTCGAAGGCTCTGGCCATGCTTTGATCATACACAGCAAAACACCTTGGGCATATCAAGTACTTGGTTGCCCCTTTGTAGCAACGAAACACAAATTCCAGCAAACTTTCTCCCGCCTTAGGATAACACCTGAATAGCTGGTTATCCTGGCGCCAATTGTTGCCAGTTCAAGCCCTCTGTACCCTCTCGAAGTTCGCAGCGATTCTCTGATTGCAGAGGATGCTGCACCTAGGGCACAGTATCATGCCTGTATCTCCCTTGTGGCATGTCATGAGGTAATCCTTGAGACTAGCCTCTCCAGCATGATTATCCTCCATTTTATACTTCTCTTTTTCTAAGTATCTTTCTACCTCCTCCATCTCAGAGCGAGGCCTCTCCATATCCACCATGTTTACCTCAACATCTTCCCCCTTAGCTTCGACATCTCCCCATCCTGTGGGTTTTATATCTTCAATGTGGACCTTCGAACTCTCTGGGGCAGAATATTTGACCAAATAGTCAAATTTTCCACTGGGTTCCCCTAAAGTGTCCCATATTTCCTTCTGAGGGGAAGTTGGCTTCGTGATTTGGACTTTCTCCAATTCTAGCCTCAGGCCTTCAGTGACCTGTGTTAACTCTTGGTTTTGATTTTCCTGGCCTTCAGTAGCCTGGATTTCTTTTTCAACAACTAAAGGTGCTGCTTCAATCGAAGTCTCTGGTTCCTTCTGGACGTCTTCAGTGACCTCCTTATCGACTTCGACTATCACCCAGCTTTCGTTTTCATAACCTTTCTCTCCTATTGGGGAATCAATTTGGTCAGCTTCCACCATGTTAATCTCTCCAATGCATGCAGGCTCAGAGTAGTTGGTGTCTGCGACGTCCAAGGGATCTTCGTCCACTTTCATCTTTGCTTTATCAGCAAACTTCAGTCTGCCATCTTTGATTGCATTCTGAATTAGGTCCCTAAAAAGAAAACACTGTGAGGTTTTGTGGCCTAGGAAACTATGATATTTGCAAAATCATCTCTTCTTTCTTTGATCTAAATGAGGTATCTTGACATTTGATGGCACAATGAGTTGGCCATCTTTGACAAGTAAATCAAAAATATCGTCACATTTAGTGACATCGAAGGTATAAACCTTCTTTGGGAATTTGTCACTTTTCTCATTTTCAACAATCTCTTTCCCTTTTGTGGGAACTAATAATTTGCAGGAGTAGGGTGGTGCCTGTTTTAATTCAGCGAGGTCGATTTCGACCTCTTCGAATTCGAATTCAGGATAATCTTCTGCTTCCTCAGTTCCAACATAGGAGATCCTTTCCTTCTTATTATTTTTAAAGACTCTGGCCTTTTCGGCCTTTAGCCTTTCGACCCGTCGAACCCTGTCGGCTAACTGAGCCATGTCCCTCAAATATTGAGTGTCTAGTTTCGAATAGAGTAATCCAAGCCACCAGCGGCCATTTCGACTAACTCATGTTCAGGCACCACTGTGTAACATCTGGATTTCAAAAGCCTAAATCTATTCAGATAATCATCTATGGGTTCAGTGAACTTTCTCTTGACACTGGCTAATTCCTTCAAGCTTATCTTTGACTGTCCCATGTAAAACTTTTCATGGAATAATCTTTCCAAAAAAGCCCAAGTGTCAATGGACCCAGGAGGCAAAGTGGTGAACCATGTGAAGGCGTTTTTAGTCAGGGAACTTGGGAAGTATTTAATCCTGAGGTCTTCATTATTGGCAATATCTCCCGCTTCGGTTAGATATCTGGCTATATGTTCGACCGTTGACTCATTGGTATCCCCAGTGAACTTTGTAAATTTAGGGACTTTATACCCCCTTGGTAAATCAGTATGCATTATGCAATCTAATATAGGAGAGGCATAATTTGGCCTTCTAATTCCTGTGTTGAGGCCATTCTGGGCCATGACTCTCTCTATCATGGTGGTTAAATTGTTTTCTGCCAAGATGTTATCGTTTCGAATTCTATGAACGACAGCATCAGCATCTTGATTTCGACCCACCATGACAACCCCCCTAGGTTGTTCTTCTCGAAACTCTGGGACTTCCAGCCTTTCAACCCTTTCCCCTGGTTCCATAATTTCTCTTTGTGGGCCTGGGATCATTGGGGCTTCTAGCCTTTGTGCCCTTGCCCCCAAGTTAACTTCTTCTCTAGGTGGTCTATAAGTTGGGTCGTTAGCAACTTGTTCCATAACAGGGATGTTTGCTCGAACTCCCGCCTGATTCTGCCTACGCCTCTCTGGGGGAGCAAAGAAATCTGCTATTCGACTCATGTTATCAGCGTTTTCTCTGTTTATCACAGTCACATTTTATACTATTGGGGCAAATATTTCCTGCATAGTTTGTGCTAATACCCCTATCATATTATGGTTACTGTCATCCATCAATTGCCTAAAAGCCAACTGGTTTTCTGTGGTTAGAATAGGCATTGTGCTATAACCCACTGACCCTTGGTTATTTGTCATAAACTGATTCGCCCCAGACCCAGACCCTAATTGTGGTGATGAATTCGATGTGGAATTGTGTAAACCTTCCATAAAAGATGTTGGCATTCCATAAGAGGAATTTCTGGTTCTGTTACCATCGAAACCGGGTGGTCTAGTTAGTGGAGTGGTGAAATGGGTTTGTGTCTCTGATGGTGGAACAAATCCCCCAGGATAACCAATGGTTCCAGTATTTCCTAAGATCAAACTATTAGTTGATATGCCACTTACTCCATTAGTGGCTATATTACTGGTAGAAGATGCAACAGACTGTGCATTCGAAGGGATCACATTAGACGTTCCCATCGAAGCGGACACGTTAGTGCCTGTTGTATGTGGGGCATTTTGTTCCCCTTGTTGATTGTCAGAATTAGACATCTTGTTCAAACGTTTTCTTCTGGATAAGGGTTGATTGCTGTTGGTTATTTTACCACTTCTTAGGTTCATAAAACAACAAACTTATCACTCAGAGGGTCTTTTTATAATGGTTATGTCTCAACAATCTTTATTTCTGTTCTAAATTCTGTAACGTCCAACGATTGGTCCCACCGGGTGTGCCAATTTGTTTACAGTGATTTCTGGTAAACAATCGCTAGTTCTCCAAACTATCGAATAAACTTACTGACTGTTATTCAATTTCTCTGGTAACTCGCAGGATCGACTAGATTGATCCTAGGACGTGTTGGTCATTAGGGTAACTCTCATGATCGAACAGGTATTCATGGTTGGTGTTTGGAATGTTGTGTAGGTGTTTGACTTATTTCGATTTCTCTCTTAAAGATCTAAAGGTGTAATCAAAATATATGTGCGCGAAACTAAATTGCATGAATAAAGGTCAATTGTAAAGACATGTAAAAACTTCATAAAAGACAAGTAAATGACTTCGAAACGTAAAAAACACAGTTAATGTAAAAGATTCGAAATGTGAAGAAAGCGTTTAATGCAAGAAAACTGTAAAATGGCTTTAAGTGAAAAAGGTGTTCGAAGGATAAAAACTTGAAGATAAAGGCATGAAATGTATAACAGTTTCTGAAATGTAAAGTGCTTGAAATGGAAAGAAAGCATTTAAATGTAAGGCATCAGTGAAAAGATTTCGAATAAAAAGACTTTGGATGCAAAAACTTGTAAATGGTATTGACATAAAGATAAGGAAAGTACTGGAAATGATAAAAGGGTTTTCATTAAATCATAAACATGTGGTGTTATCATACGTACATTGCTCTTGCATTCGTTTCCCTAGCCATGTGGTAATTTGAATGTTTACTGAGTTTTCTTGTACAATAGATATGACACCTGAAATCCTAATGCTAAGACTTCTATTTATACTACTTCGACCATAACGGTCTTACTATAAGATTCTTCCACTTTCAGAACATGCAGAGCAATGCCTCTCTCTTGCTTCCACGTGTCTTCGAATGCTCCAGCGCATATATTTCAAATTTCGAACATCCCGCTTGCATTTGAATTTCAAATGTTTTGGTACTTCTTCGCTTCGAACGCACTTCTTAGACACAGCCTTGTTGTCATTTCGAGACTTCTTTGGATATATTCTCATAACTGTCACTCGAAGCTCCAAGCTCTGATATGCTTATTCGAAGCATTGCTTCTACTATTTCGAAACATGACGTTTTGTTTCATTTCGATCGAAACGTTCCATTTACTTTGCTTCTAATAATACTATCAAAATCTTCAGCCAACACCAAGGCATATCTACATAAAGAGTTTGAAGAGCAACCCCTATAACGGGCCAGGTAATTATCTTTCTTTCTCAGGTACGCAAGTTCTCGCTAAGGAATCTCTTACGCGATCGACACCTAGATGGCATCTATAAGCCCATCCACTTACCAACAATTCCAAATGGCATCTATAAGCCCATCCTCCTATCCATCATCTCTCCAAATGGCATCTGTAAGCCCATTCCCGCCATCACACTGCTGATACTCTACTATGTGAGTGCAAATTTCTGGGCACTCTAGTGTTCAATCATCTTCCACCTTCGGATCACGAAAGGCACGCAAGCCAATCTACATCCTCAGGTCTAAGAAGATTGAACAGGGGCAACTGTTGTACCCCAAAATTTGCCCTCCCATATTCTTCAAAGTTTTGACAAGCATCATCTCAATTTGCTCAAGTCTTCTCAAGGGCTACACAGTCAACCACTCTCCTAAGCCAGTCAAACTAGGGTTTTGGTTCTTGCAAAGAAAGTTGAGGTTTTCAAGGGCTCAATCAAGTCCCATATGCTCATATACATTGTCAAGCACCTACATGTCAAGTTTCAAGGCTCACAAGGTCAAGTTGCACAGTCAAAGGTCCTAGTTGCTCCACAATCAACTGTAGGGGTAAAATGGTCATTTGGAAGTCAAAAGTCAAAATTTTTGGTCAACATCTTATTTTGAAGCCACAATCATCATTTGATCAAGTATTGATCATGATTCCACAAGAATGGCTCAAAAATCATCAAAATGCAAAAGTTTCCATTTTTGGACAGCTGAAAAGTCAACTGTAACTTGACCAAGGCATAACTTTTTCATGGTTCATCAGAAAAATCCCATCCAATGCTCATCTTGAAGGGGATGACATTTCCTACAATTCATCTTCACATTCCAAGTCCAAGAAATGCTCTCACAAAAAGTTATCAATTTCAACATTATAGGTCATTTTCAAAAGTCAACAAAAAGGCATTTTAAGTCAAAGACCATAACTTGAGATTGGTAAATCAAAATGACATGGGACCAAAGACATTGGTTAGACGACTTCAAGACCTTTCCAAAATGTCCAAGAACATGTTCATAGCTTCAAACTTGAGCAAGATATGCATTGGAGAAGTTGGGAAATTTTTGTGAAATGGCAAAAGTCAACTATCCTTGAAACTTCAATTTTTGACAAAAGGGGCCCACTTTTTCACTTGCTTCAGCTTGGCCATGCCTCCCACGTGCCCCACAATTTATTTCAAGATTAAAAGTTAATTTTTCCATTTTTATTTAATTTTATTTGATTTAAATCATTTTAAATCTTTAAAATTCAAATGAAAATCAAGAAAATTAATTAAAGGATATATTTTGTATTGAAATGCTTTGATACACCATCACTCACCTTCCAAATTCGTGCAAGGCCTAATCCAAGCAAGAAATTCAAATTTTGACACAAAAGGCAAGTTGTTTCAATGTTGGTTATGGAGGAAATCAAGAACATAATTGCATAAGCTTAATGACCATTATTCTTATTGATACACTTTACATTACTATATATACAAGCCTTCCCAACCTCATTCAAAAAAGAGTGTGTGCAGAAACGGCCAAGAGCAAAACCAAAAATTATTCAAAAGTGAGAGTTCTAAAACTTAGTTGCGAGCATCTTCAGATCAAAACAAGCACGTGGTTCTATTCCTTGCCACACCCTGAAGCTAAAGCAACCTTTGCCAAGTCCTGAGGCTCATACCGCGCTGTAAGTTCTTCCCAGGTCCCCTATAATTTCCATATCATTTTTTTCATTACTTTCATGTGCAGATTCTCAAAGGAGGAACACCATAAACCTCATATCCCAGCGCTCCAAGTGTCATCAACGCAGATCCAAAGGACAAAAAGTGTAGCACACCATACTCTGGAGTCAAGCGTGCTGCAGGCAATCATGAAAGTCAAACGTGGCTTAGATTTCAGTGGGCTTGGATTGCTTCAATAAACCTCCTATTTGGCCCACACCCCCCTTGGTTTTTACTTTCTTTTTTTATTTTGTTTTTGTCATTTTCTCTTATTTTTAATTGCTAACCTTTTAATTATTTTTATTATTAACAATTAACTTAATTAACGCATTTTCATAAAAAACCAAAAAATAGAATTAACATTATTATTATTATTATTTTATTTTGTAAATAAATATTAACCAAAATAGTTTAATTAGGCAATTTTAATTCCTTTTCTTAAATAATTAAAATAAATCTAGAATTAGGTCAAAGTTAACTTTTAATTTTATTCCATTTCTATTATTTCATAAAAACATAAAAAACAAAAAAAAATATTTTCTTTTAATTAATTAGTTTAATTATTTAATTAATTGCATTTAATTGACAAAAAGACAAAAAATCAATTTCTTTTCTAAAAAGGGTCAACACCCTTAAGACGTTCCCGATTATTTTATTCGCGCGCATTTACTTTATTTGATTATTATGTAATTGCCTTCAAGAATGTAATAGTTAAATAGGTTTATCGCTTTATTTAATTTCCGTAATTATTTACTAAAAAACGGGTCTTTGTAATTTTTGGCGATGTATAGACCCGCGCCTTGTAATAGCGTAGGATTTATTTTTCCGCAATTTACTTTCTGCACCCCTTAACTGCTAAACTTGCATGAAAGAATGTATGTAAATAAAAACAACTCGTAGCTCACTAATTACAAAGACAAACATAACATGAAAACAACACACAATACACACACCACTTCTAGGGTACGCCTCACTCGTTGCCTTCGAAACGTGGTCGTCAAGTATAGGACGTCTTAGCGGTCCTTATGTCCATGATCCAGTTGCCTCGAAACAGTTTCCTCGAAACAGTTGCCTCGAAATAGTTGCCTCGAAACAGTTGCCTCGAAACGGTTGCCTCGGATTAAAAAAGGATCAAGGACATAAGGGTAGCTTCTAAGGTGTCCTACTGTTGCTTCGGTGACCACACTATCCCTAAAATCGAATTGACCCGAACACCTCCAACGATGGTGCTACCTACCTCTCAATGATGGGATGGCACTATCTAAAGGACACTTACACAGCTTAATTCCTTAAGGTAGGTAGATGACTCATGGATACTTGCTCCTTTCAAAAAACAAACAAAATACTTTTCACACCTTACACTTTCAAAAAGCTTTCAAAACAAATTTTTCAAACACTCTTGAGGACAGATACAAGAGTTATTCAGAAATCTTTCAACGAAACTTTTTTCAAACCCACTCACATTTTGAAAAGCAAACATTTTGAAAACATAAGAGCGAGTATCTAAGAGCCCATGGATAACCATGGATAGAAAGGGTGCTAACACCTTCCCTTTCTATAAATCTACCTCCCGAACCGAGAGACAATCTCATAAGGAATTTTGCTGTGCTTTTGTCCTGTCCATGTTGGAGAAAATAAAAGACGGTGGCGACTCTTGCTTACCGCGACATTTCGCGAAACCAGCTAAAAAACAGTCAGTTCTAAATCCACCGATCACAGAACTGGCGACTCTGCTGGGGACTCTTAAAAGTGAGGTGTACCTTAGGATAGCTCATACTTGTGTTTTCAATTGCTTTGTTTTGTTTGCTTTATTATTGTGGGCACTGTCTTGGGAGTTCTATAGATCCTAACCCAGATCTGGGGGATACCTTCTTAGAAAGTAGCAACAAGACTGTGAGGGAACTGTGTGGGGTATACCGACACGATTGAAGCAGTCTGCTACATTGATGTGGCACTTTGGTGAGTACCGGTAACCCTTGAGTCAAGTCAAGGAGAGTACGGGGCCGCCGCGTGGTGTCGTGAAGCATCAACTGACCTTAGGAACCTTAATTGAACCATCTTGGCCTCTTTAGGGTAGTGAGATAACTGACTATGGTGCAGTCCGAAGTTGGTTGATACTCGATACTACACTCAGTTGAGGGCTGTTTTCTTGGGATATTTTGATCGCCAGTTCAGTGGCTAAATCGAAACGATGAACACAGAAAACAATCCAATGATATTGAGACCCTTAGAACCCGGTTACTTCTGATAGGACAGGTTTTAAGCCCACCAACTTCAAGAGGGTAGTACCCCAAACTTCATGCTGGCCTAAACTTAAGGCTACATGTGTGACTTGTGTGCCTTCAAACTTGACTACTTGCATACTTGTTATCTGACACACAAGTTTCTTGCAGGTTTTGTTTACAGTCCTTAATCTGGGCTCACAACAGGGTCTACTTATATCACTCCATGCATAGCATAACATCATACCATTGCATGCATCCTGCATAAAGACTAACCCATTTCAAGGATCTCAAGGGCTTGTGATGCAGGTCATGATGAACCAACTGTCCAGCAAGGGGAAAAGGGGATTTATTTTCCTCTAGCCAAGGTTGTCAGGGGCTATGACCCACTGGATATGGTGAGCCTTGACTCTTGAAGAAGGACTCGCAACAATATGAAGTTCCTTCCATCAAGATACCAAATTCAAATTCTAACAAGTTTCTCTGTTTACCCCGCGAGATCCTTGAAAACATCGCATGCATACATACATATCATTGCATTATAGGTACTCTGTTCTACAGGTTGCTTAATCTTCTTCGCTGTTTATTTCAGCCATCATCATGAATCCTGAATCATCCAATGGACAAGCTATCAAGGCCCTCCAGGCCCAGAACGCCCAGTTCCAGGAGCTAGTCATGAGCTTAGCCCAGAGACAACAGGAATTGAAGACTCTGCTTTTGAAGAAAAAGAAGAAGAGGACTGTTTTGTTCAACCCTAGCCGCAGATCTGGGAATACACTGCAGAATGAAGCTGAGCGGACTACTCCATCTGTTGGGAAAGGCAGTCACCAAGAGGGAAGGGTTCCTAGTCCAGTGGTCTCCGACACCTAGACGGATTACAATGATGAGCAGTACCCTCAAGCTGAGGACAGGTATAAGCAACTAGAGGACCGTCTAAATGCCATGGAGATTCAACAGGTTCCCGGGTTGGAGTTCGGAGACCTAGGATTATCTTCTGGGGTGGTGATCCCTCAAAAGTTCAAGGCACCTGCCTTTGCAAAATACGACGGGGCCTCTTGTCCTAAGTTGCACCTCCGTTCATACGCAAGGAAGATCCAGCCCTACACGGCAGACAAGAATCTATGGATCCATTTCTTCCAGGAGAGTCTTTCAGGGACTCATCTCGAATGGTTTTATCAGCTGGATGGAACCAGTATTCGTAATCGGGAGGACTTGGCAACTGCTTTTTATAAGCAGTATCAGTATAATGCCGACCTCGCTGCTACGCGTACCCAACTCCAGGGTATGTCACTGGGGACGGGTGAAGGTTTTAAGGAGTACTCCTAAAAATGGAGAGACCTTGCTGGAAGGGTACAACCACCTCTGACTGACCGTGAGCTCGTTGACATGTTCTTGGGAACTTTGTCTGGTCCATTCTACAACCATCTGATTGGGAATTCTTCTGCTCGGTTCACAGATCTTATCTTGACTGGGGAGAGAATTAAAGCTGGTATCAAGTCGGGGAAGATTCAAGAAACCGCACCTGCTGATGCTCAGAAAAAGCCCCACAGTGGGAAGAAAGAGTCCAATGCTATACATGGTAAAAAGGGTCGTCATGATGTAGGGGCAATCCAGATCTCTGATCCCACGCCCGTTCAACTAAGAAAGAGCAATAGGCGTAGGATAAAGTATCAAGATAGGAAGTATACTGACATTAACATGTCTTTGTCTCAGGCATTACAACAATTGCTGAAGGCAAAACTGATCACACTAAAGGATCCTCCTCAAAATCCTGATACTTCCTCTTCCAAGTACAACCCGGGTGTGAGATGTGCCTACCATTCTGACAGTCCTGGACATGACACCGACGACTGTTGGACCTTGAAGAACAAGATCCAAGACTTGATTAATGCCAAGGAGGTCAAGTTTGAACACTGATCCTACACCAAATCATCGAGAATGTCTTTTCTTCATTAGAATTTTCAATTTGTAATTTTCTTTTGATTGTTCAAATATTTATTCATGTTAAACTTTATTATTTCATTAATGTATTAGACGTGTCTGTTTTGAAGTAATTGTGTTTACTATGCTTAAAATTGCTTTTATTGATGCTCAACTCTCAATTAATAATTCTAAGCCTCTTGAGGGAGGATGACAAAAACGATACCACGATCTTTACAGTATGCTTTTGAACAGACCCTGCTGATGAGGTACAGGCATTGTTTCAATTCCTAAACACTGGAGTTATAAGGAAGATAATCCCTCGTCAACCCCTTTGAGCCAAAGAAGTCGGAGTTTTTCTTTTCAAAAAAAAAAATTTAAAAACCTTAATCATAACCTGGGGCAGGGTAGTTCTCTCAGTTACTCCAGGTGCACAATGAATGACATCAAAAGAAGTCCTTCTGAAACAAAATACAATGATGGTCCCGAATAATCATAAAGACAGGCAGTCATTATCCCTCAAAATAAACGCCCATTAAGTCAAAACCTATGAAGGAGACTTACAAAACTGGGGCATCCCGCTGACTGTAATCACAAAAGAAACAGTTCAGGCAAAAAACAGGGATAACGAAATCAAAAAGAAAAGAGGACCTGCAAACCCTCAACAAGGAAATAACTGCCTATTCAAAATAAAATGTCAACATCTGAACCATCATGGGAATATCAGGACAAAGACTCAAACAAAGTCTAACGCACGATTAGCTGAGTTTAGGTTTGAAGAACATCACGAAGAACGGGTGGGTACAAATAAAATTTGAGCCTTTATCCTTTGTTTCTTAAACCGTGAACCAGGCCACGCTACAACCCTTAAAAGTCCTAGCTGAAGCATGGGTTAGTTCGAAAGCATACTGTTACCAAAGGTATCCTGACTCCTATAAGGCTCGCTGTAAAATCTTGAGTGGACATCACATTTTACAAAAAAATCACTTGTTTATTGAAAACCGCATTTTCAAAAAACTTCAAGACAGACATAAGCTTTGCATTTTTAATATAACATTGTTTGCATATGACTATTTGTTTGAACAACATAGAAATTCGCACGACGAATATCTAGTGAACAAAAGCCTTCTCAACAAAAAAGGTCATCTCAAATGGAAGAAGCACTTCCAATCAAGGGGCATGGCATGATCATTGTCCATCATCTGGGGCAGTCCAGTCAAGATTCAGAGACTCTCTCAAATGCCTAATAGCCTGGGGCAAATCTCCGCCTGAGTCACCTGGGGCATTGGACATGAGTTCCAGCTACGAATCTTGCCTGATCAAACATCTTCTGGTCGCATGGCAACACAACAACAATGACAGCTCCCTGCACTCTGAGAGCGCGGACATAGTCGAAAAATACTATGCATAATCAAAGACCCGCTAGGTTGACACACCTAGGCAAAAATAAGGGCTTCCCGGCGAACCAAAAGGGTTCGGGCAAATGTAAGGGATGAAATGAAAAAATCTGTACACCCAGCAAGTCGAAAACCTGAAAAGGCGGCTTGGGCAAAAAGGGGTATCCCGGTGGACTAAAAACCCGAAAGGGCGGTCCAGGCAAAAATTAGGGATCAAAGCGTACGACTATGTCCCGTCATCTCGTCACTGGCCTACCAGAAGAAGATTTGTCAATCGGCAGTTGTCAAACACCTCCACAGGTACCTTCTTCTCCCGCAGAAGCAGGGGCAATAAGAGTTGTCCAAACTGTACAAGTTACTCTGTCCTCCAGGTACCAAGATAGGTACGGCTAAAGAATCTGACCAAGACATCTTCACTCCCCGCGGATTAAGACAAGATTCAGCAATACTCTCCCAAGCAGTTGGTCTCCCATCAACCCTAACAAGGTACAGTATCCCAAGCAAGTCAGCAACACTCCCCCCGAGCAGAGTTAATCTACTGTCAGCCTCAAGGAGTTGGGTTATCCTCCAGAAGATCTCAACATTCCCCAACGGAGTACACAAACATTCCTAGCAAGAATCCCCGGCAATCTTGATCTAAGATTGTTCCCCGGCGGTATACAGAACATCCAGTGGAGCCACTTCCCCAGTGCAATCTCAAAAGTTTCCCCAGGAAAGTTCAATCAATCTCCCCAGTAGGAAGCTTATCCCCAGTAGATTCTGGAAGCTTATCACCTGCAGAGTACGAGAGCCTCTCCCCGACTTTATTCAGAAGGTTATTCCCCACCAAAGCTTATAACTGGGTTATCCTCAGCTAATTAACAGAAAGACCGTCCTCGGCGAAGTTCTTCTTATCCCCGACGAAGTTCATCAGATCTTCCAATAGAACTCATCAGCAGAATCCCCAACAGAGTTATCATTAAAACCTCAGCGAAGTATCTCTTCCTACAGAGTAATTCCCCGCAGAGTAATCTCTCCAACAGGTTTATTCCCCGACGGAGTCACCTTCTCCTACCGGTTTATTCTTGCAACCATTATCCCCAGCTGAAACAAAGAACGCTACTCTTCCAACATCAGCCCAGGATTCAGCTCCCGGCATTCGTCAAGGATTTATTTTCCTAGACGAAAATACATTCATAAACATCACATTGTCATACATTATGATACATGCATACACGCATCATATCACCCCAATATCATTTATTTTTGAGAACATCATGACATCATGCATGTCATACATTATGACATTGCATACAACTAACTCGTTACTTTTTCAGGAAAGAACGATCAACAGATAAAAGTCTTTACCTTTTGAGGTAGAAGACGTCCAAGATTCCTTCATCATTCTGCTGAGGTTGTAGTCGCCTAAGATTCTCTCATCGTCCCGTTGAGGTAGTAATCGTCCAAGGTTCTCTCATCGTCCCGTTGAGGTAGAAATCGCCCAAAGTTTCTCTCATCGTCCCGTTGAGGTAGTAATCGCCCAAGGTTCTCTCATCGTCCCGTTGAGGTAGTAATCGCCCAAAGGTTCTCTCATCGTCCCGTTGAGGTAGTAATCGCCCAAGGTTCTCTCATCGTCCCGTTGAGGTAGTAATCGCCCAAGGTTCTCTCATCGTCCCGTTGAGGTAGTAATCGTCCAAGGTTCTCTCATCGTCCCGTTGAGGTAGTAATCGCCCAAGGTTCTCTCATCGTCCCGTTGAGGTAGTAATCGTCCAAGGTTCTCTCATCGTCCCGTTGAGGTAGTAATCGCCCAAGGTTCTCTCATCGTCCCGTTGAGGTATTAATCGTCCAAGGTTCTCTCATCGTCCCGTTGAGGTAGTAATCGCCCAAGGTTCTCTCATCGTCCCGTTGAGGTAGTAATCGTCCAAGGTTCTCTCATCGTCCCGTTGAGGTAGTAATCGTCCAAGGTTCTCTCATCGTCCCGTTGAGGTAGAAATCGCCCAAAGGTTCTCTCATCGTCCCGTTGAGGTAGTAATCTCCCAAGGTTCTCTCATCGTCCCGTTGGGGTAGTAATCGCCCAAGGTTCTCTCATCGTCCCTTTGAGGTAGTAATCGTCCAAGGTTCTCTCATCGTCCCGTTAAGGTAGTAATCGCCCAAAGGTTCTCTCATCGTCCCGTTGAGGTAGTAATCGCCCAAGGTTCTCTCATCGTCCCGTTGAGGTAGTAATCGTCCAAGGTTCTCTCATCATCCCGTTGAGGTAGTAATCGTCCAAGGTTCTCTCATCGTCCCGTTGAGGTAGTAATCGTCCAAGGTTCTCTCATCATCCCGTTGAGGTAGTAATCGTCCAAGGTTCTCTCATCGTCCCGTTGAGGTAGTAATCGTCCAAGGTTCTCTCATCGTCCCGTTGAGGTAGTAATCGTCCAAGGTTCTCTCATCGTTCCGTTGAGGTAGTAATCGTCCAAGGTTCTCTCATTGTTCCGTTGAGGTAGTAATCATCCAAGGTTCTCTCATCGTTCCGTTGAGGTAGTAATCGTCCAAGGTTCTCTCATCGTCCCGTTGAGGTAGTAATCGTCCAAGGTTCTCTCATCGTCCCGTTGAGGTAGAAATCGCCCAAAGGTTCTCTCATCGTCCCGTTGAGGTAGTAATCTCCCAAGGTTCTCTCATCGTCCCGTTGAGGTAGTAATCGCCCAAGGTTCTCTCATCGTCCCGTTGAGGTAGTAATCGTCCAAGGTTCTCTCATCGTCCCGTTGAGGTAGTAATCGCCCAAAGGTTCTCTCATCGTCCCGTTGAGGTAGTAATCGCCCAAGGTTCTCTCATTGTCCCGTTGAGGTAGTAATCGTCCAAGGTTCTCTTATCGTCCCGTTGAGGTAGTAATCGTCCAAGGTTCTCTCATCGTCCCGTTGAGGTAGTAATCGTCCAAGGTTCTCTCATCGTCCCGTTGAGGTAGTAATCGTCCAAGGTTCTCTCATCGTCCCGTTGAGGTAGAAATCGTTCAAGGTTCTCTCATTGTCCCGTTGAGGTAGTAACCGTCGCTGATTCATTCATCACATCATTATCAACAAAATCCTTTTGCAATTCCATACTCGATTCCTATATCCTGCCAGGGCACGTCTGAAGAGTTTGAAGATCCGATTCCTGTATCTTGCCAGGGTGTATCTGTTGACGACTAATTCCAGACTCAATTCCTATATCCTGCCAGGGCACGTCTGAAGAGTTTGAAGATCCGATTCCTGTATCTTGCCAGGGTGTATCTGTTGACGACTAATTCCAGACTCGATTCCTGTATCCTGCCAGGGCACGTCTGAAGAGTTTGAAGATCCGATTCCTGTATCTTTCCAGGGTGTATCTGTTGACGACTAATTCCAGACTCGATTCTTGTATCCTGCCAGGGCACGTCTGAAGAGTTTGAAGATCCGATTCCTGTATCTTGCCAGGGTGTATCTGTTGACGACTAATTCCAGACTCGATTTCTGTATCCTGCCAGGGCACGTCTGAAGAGTTTGAAGATCCGATTCTTGTATCTTGCCAGGGTGTATCTGTTGACGACTAATTCCAGACTCGATTCCTGTATCCTGCCAGGGCACGTCTGAAGAGTTTGAAGATCCGATTCCTGTATCTTGCCAGGGTGTATCTGTTGACGACTAATTCCAGACTCGATTCCTGTATCCTGTCAGGGCACGCCTGAAGAGTTTGAAGATCTGATTCCTGTATCTTGCCAGGGTGTATCTGTTGACGACTAATTCCAGACACGATTCCTGTATCCTGCCAGGGCACGTCTGAAGAGTTTGAAGATCCGATTCCTGTATCTTGCCAGGGTGTATCTGTTGACGACTAATTCCAGACTCGATTCCTGTATCCTGCCAGGGAACGTCTGAAGAGTTTGAAGATCCGATTCCTGTATCTTGCAAGGGTGTATCTGTTGACGACTAATTCCAGACTCGATTCCTGTATCCTGCCAGGGCACGTCTGAAGAGTTTGAAGATCCGATTCCTGTATCTTGCCAGGGTGTATCTGTTGACGACTAATTCCAGACTCAATTCATGTATCCTGCCAGGGCACGTCTGAAGAGTTTGAAGATTCGATTCCTGTATCTTGCCAGGGTGTATCTGTTGACGACTAATTCCAGACTCGATTCCTGTATCCTGCCAGGGCACGTCTGAAGAGTTTGAAGATCTGATTCCTGTATCCAGCCAGAGCACATCTACATAAAAATTTTGAAGAGCAACCCCTGTAACGGGCCAGGTAATTATCTTTCTTTCTCAGGTACGCAAGTTCTCGCTAAGGAATCTCTTACGCGGTCGACACCTAGATGGCATCTATAAGCCCATCCACTTACCAACAGTTCCAAATGGCATCTATAAGCCCATCCTCCTATCCATCATCTCTCCAAATGGCATCTGTAAGCCCATTCCCGCCATCACACTACTGATACTCTACTATGTGAGTGCAAATTTCTGGGCACTCTAGTGTTCAATCATCTTCCACCTTCGGATCACGAAAGGCACGCAAGCCAATCTACATCCTCAGGTCTAAGAAGATTGAACAGGGGCAACTGTTGTACCCCAAAATTTTCCCTCCCATATTCTTCAAAGTTTTGACAAGCATCATCTCAATTTGCTCAAGTCTTCTCAAGGGCTACACAGTCAACCACTCTCCTAAGCCAGTCAAACTAGGGTTTTGGTTCTTGCAAAGAAAGTTGAGGTTTGCAAGGGCTCAATCAAGTCCCATGTGCTCATATACATTGTCAAGCACCTACATGTCAAGTTTCAAGGCTCACAAGGTCAAGTTGCACAGTCAAAGGTCCTAGTTGCTCCACAATCAATTGTAGGGGTAAAATGGTCATTTGGAAGTCAAAAGTCAAAATTTTTGGTCAACATCTTATTTTGAAGCCACAATCATCATTTGATCAAGTCTTGATCATGATTCCACAAGAATGGCTCAAAAATCATCAAGATGCAAAAGTTTCCATTTTTGGACAGCTGAAAAGTCAACTGTAACTTGACCAAGGCATAACTTTTTCATGGTTCATCAGAAAAATCCCATCCAATTCTCATCTTGAAGGGGAGGACATTTCCTACAATTCATCTTCACATTCCAAGTCCAATAAATGCTCTCACAAAAAGTTATCAATTTCAACATTATAGGTCATTTTCAAAAGTCAACAAAAAGGCACTTTAAGTCAAAGACCATAACTTGAGATTGGTAAATCAAAATGACATGGGACCAAATACATTGGTTAGAGGACTTCAAGACCTTTCCAAAATGTCCAAGAACATGTTCATAGCTTCAAAATTGAGCAAGATGTGCATTGGAGAAGTTGGGAAATTTTTGTGAAATGGCAAAAGTCAACTATCCTTGAAACTTTAATTTTTGACAAAAGGGGCCCACTTTTTCCACTTGTTTCAGCTTGGCCATGCCTCCCACGTGTCCCACAATTTATTTCAAGATTAAAAGTTAATTTTTCCATTTTTATTTAATTTTATTTGATTAAATCATTTTAAATCTTTAAAATTCAAATGAAAATCAAGAAAATTAATTAAAGGATATATTTTGTATTGAAATGCTTTGATACACCATCACTCACCTTCCAAATTCGTGCAAGGCCTAATCCAAGCAAGAAATTCAAATTTTGACACAAAAGGCAAGTTGTTTCAATGTTGGTTATGGAGGAAATCAAGAACATAATTGCATAAGCTTAATGACCATTATTCTTATTGATACACTTTACATTACTATATATACAAGCCTTCTCAACCTCATTCAAAAAAGAGTGTGTGCAGAAACGGCCAAGAGCAAAACCAAAAATTATTCAAAAGTGAGAGTTCTAAAACATAGTTGCGAGCATCTTCAGATCAAAACAAGCACGTGGTTCTATTCCTTGCCACACCCTGAAGCTAAAGCAACCTTTGCCAAGTCTTGAGGCTCATACCGCACTGTAAGTTCTTCCCAGGTCCCTGTGATCGGTGGATCTGGAACTGACTGTTTTAAGCTGGTTCGCGAAAATGTCGCGGAAGCAAGAGTCGCCACCGTCTTTTATTTTCTCCAAATGGAAAGGACAAAAGCACAGAAAAATTCCTTTAAAGAGATTGCTCTCGGTTCGGGAGGTAGGTTATAGAAAGGGAAGGTGTTAGCACCCTTTCTATCCATGGTTATCCATGGGCTCTTAGATACTTGCTCAATGTGTTTTCAAAATGTTTGCTTGCTTTTCAATGTGGGTTTCAAAAATATTCTTTGAAAAAGTTTCAGTTCAACTCGTACGTCAGAGTGTTTGAAAAGTTTGCTTTGAAAGTCTTTGAAAGTGTGTTGGTGTGAAAAGTATTTTGATTTGTTTGAAATTAGAGCAAGTATCCTTGAGAACCTACCTACCCTAAGGAATTCGTCTGTGTAAATGTCCTTTAAAGTAGTGCCATCCCACCATTGAGAGGTAGGTAGCACCACTGTTGGAGGTGTTCGGGTCAATTCGGGTTTGTAGGGACCTGGTGATCACCAGAGCAATGGGAAGACACCTTAGAAGCTACCCTCATGCCGGGTTCCCGGATCATGAGGACTTACTAAGACATCCTCTACTCGACGATCACCTTTCGAAAGGCAACAGTGAGGCGTCCCCTAGGGGTGGTGTGTGCGGTTCGTGTGTCATGTTTCAATTATTTTGTCTTGTCGTGTTTATTTGTGATCTACGCTTGATTTTAATTAGGACATTCATTCTTGCATGCTTTTTTTAACAGTTATAAAGTTGCGGAAAAATAAATCTACAGCTATTACAAATGGCGCGGGTCCACATCGCCAAAATAAACCGGACCCGATTTGACTGAAAGTAAAGAAGCAATAAAATAAAAGTGCGAGAAATAAAGTTACAAGGCTTTGGGACATATACATAATTATAATAAATGACATAAAATAAATGCGCAATTTAAATAAATTATGAACATGGGCGTTGGACCCTTTTGCAATAAATTAAAATTAATGAAGAATTAAAATTAAAATTAAATGTTTTGGTATTTTTGTGTTTTTTAAGATTTAAAAGAAAAAAGAATTAATTAAAACAAAAATGAAGCGTCAAACCCTAATTCTAACTATTTTTAAATTATTAAGAAAGATATTGAAATTTAACCTAATTTAAATCCTGATTTGTTTATGTACATCTGATTATAAAATTAAATAAATAAATAAGTAATATTGTGATAAGAAAAAAAGAAAATTAAAAGATATAAAAATTATCAATTAACCTAATTCTGTATTTTTTGGATTTTTATTTATTAAAAGAAATAAAGTTAAAACCTATTTTACTAAATTTATTTACATGTTAATTTTTTACAAGAAAATAAATAAAATAAATAATTTTTATGTTTTTATCCTTTTTCTGATTTTTTTGTGATGTTTTTATATTTTTGTAAAAAAAACAATTAATTAATTAGAACAATGAAAATAAATAAACCTAATAATAAAAAAAACAATAAAACATGAAAAGAGAAGCAAACCAGGGGGGGGGTAGACCCCAATTCAGGAGGTATAGGCCTAGCATTTCTGGCCCAATGGCTTGAAACCCGTTTGACTTTTCCAATTTTGTGTGCCAGCGTTGACCTGGACCTAGCATGTTCCTTGTATCCAAGCCTTTGATTTGAATTGGTGGGACGCGTGGATGGTCTGACTTTGAGGCGTGTGATGCATCCTCCATGTTGGCACTGCACAGGATTTAGTATTGAAAAATAATATGAAACTTACACAGACCTGGGACTCGAACCCAGGTCTTAGACAATGCAAGCTTAACACCTGTGCCACTGAAGCACTTGAGTTTCAATTAATATATAATGGTCAATAATTATTATAAAAGAAAAAGGTTAGTGCTCTTTGAAACGCGCGCGAGATTTTGAATTGACCTATCCCCATGTGACACGGCATCTTCGTCTTCGTTGCTTTGTTTCCCTGAAAAAATAGAAAACGTTTAACGGGGGTTTTGAACCCCCTCAAAACAAGTCTAATCCAATAATAGCGAATAGCCCCTCATTGCATATAAATTAGGCGCGAGGGTTGTAGAATGATCGTCCAATCGCGTTGGTTTTGGTCATGGTACTGATGAGTCTCAATTTTACAGTATTACGAAATGCCCAAATCACAGCTCGTGAAAACCCTAGAACACAATAATGGTAAATCTGTATATGGCGCACGAAAACTCAATTAAATATAATGGTTAGCTTAGAAACTTTGTAAGGAACAAGAATTCATCAATAAAAATGCAAAAGGACGTATGAATTGTGATATGCGATTTCAAAAATTATGTGACACAGTTTGAGTTCTCCCTACCAATTCCTGGAGTTTTGAAGGATGTTTTGAGTTGGGATCTGTTCAGAAATGGTCCAGGAAGCTATTAGAATCAATCTTAGGACTTAAAACTAACTTGAACCTTGATTTCAGAATTGACTTATATGGCTAATTTTTCAAGTTGTCCATAAGCTTTTGAGCGCAGCCTTTGGTATATTGTGGTTAGGGTTTGACTTAGTGCTTATGATGGAAGAGAATTAGCTTGTTAGTTGGCCTTAATTCATGCTTATGGAAGAACTAGTCCTAGGGTTTTCACCATTAACCAATTTTCCTTCTTTTAAGCCAAGACCAAGACTTAGTGTGCAATTTAACCCTAGCCTGAGTTTTTGAGTTGGCCCATGATATATGGAAGTTGTCCAAATTCAAATGACACTATTCCATTGGTTTTTGAATTTTATTTGAATTTTTAAAGATTTAAAATGAATTAAATTATCAAAAATTAAATAAAATAGAAAAATCAATATTTGGTCTTGAAATTAATCATGGGACACGTGTGTGGCATGACAAGGATGAATCAAGTGGAAGAAAGTGGGCCCTTTTGTCAAAAATTGGAGTTTCAAGGATAGTTGACTTTTGCCATTTCACAAAAATTTCCCAACTTCTACAAGGCATAACTTGCTCAATTTTTAAGCTTTTCACATGTTCCTTGACATTTTGGAAAGGTCTTTGAGTCCTCTAACCAATGCCTTTGGTCCCATGTCATTTTGATTTACCAATCTCAAGTTATGGTCTTTTACTTAAAGTCCCTTTTTGTTGACTTTTGAAAATGACCTATAATGTTGAAATTGATAACTTTTTGTGAGAGCATTTCTTGGACTTGAAGTATGAAGATGAGTTGTAGGAAATGTCTTTCTCTTCAAAATGAGCTTTGGATGGAATTTTTCTGATAATCCATGTGAAAGTTATGCCCTGGTCAATTTCATTTGACTTTTTCAGCTGTCCAAATATAGCAACTTTTGCATCTTTGATGATTTCTGAGCCAAATTTTGAGAATCATGATCAAGCATTGATCAAATGATGTTTGTGGCTTCAAAATGATATGTTGACCAAAAATTTGAACTTTTGACTGCCAAATGACCATTTTGCCCCTACAGTTGACTGTAGTGCAATTTAGGGTTTTGACTGTGCAATCTTGAGCTGAATGCCTTGAAACTTGATATGAGGATGCTTGACCATGTTTGTAAGCATATGAGACTTGATTGGGCCTTTGAACACTCCATTTTCTTGATCAGCACACAAACCCTAGTTTTGACTGTATAGGAGACAGTTGACCTGCACAACCCTTGGGGAATTTTGTGACTTGGCTTGGCAATTTCTTGAGGAATATGGGAGGGCAAATTTTGGGGTATAACAGTTGCCCCTGTTCAATCTTCTTAGACCTGAGGATGCAGATTGGCTGACATGCCTTTCGTAATCCGAGGGTAAAAGATGATTGGACACTAGAGTGCCCGGAAATTTGCGCTCACATGTTAGCAATGATGGTGGAATGGGCTTATAGATGCCATCTGGATGTTTGATTGCGTAAGAGATTCCTTGGCGAGAACCTGCATACCTGCAAAACAGAAAATGAGTACCTGACACGTTGCAGGAGCTGATTTTTAGATGCCTGGTATAGATGTGTCCTGACTGGTTACAGGAGCTGAGTCTGGAGCTTCAAACGGCGATGAAAGAACCAGGGACGGTTACTACCTTAGCATGAATGGTAAGAGAACCTTGGGCGACTTTAACTTCAACGACGCTTGTTGAGAAAAGTCTGGAGTGTATTTAACTTCAACAACGCTTATTGAGAAAAATCTTGGGTGTCTTCTATTGGGATAAGAATCAGGGAGATCTTAGGGTCGATCTGACTGAACCAGAGAGGCCTTTGACTGGGTAAGCATCAGGAAAATCTTAGGATCGATTTGACTGAACCGGTCTAGGTCTTGAAATGTCTTCAACTGGATAAGCATCAGGGAGATCTTAGGGTCGATCTGACTGAACCAGAGAAGGCCTTTGACTGGATGAGCATCAGGAAAATCTTGGGACGATTTAACTGAACCGGTCTAGGTCTTGAAATGTCTTCAACTAGATAAGCATCAGGGAGATCTTAGGGTCGATCTGACTGAACCAGAGAAGGCCTTTGACTGGATAAGCATCAGGAAAATCTTGGGACGATTTAACTGAACCGGTCTAGGTCTTGAAATGTCTTCAACTGGATAAGCATCAGGGAGATCTTAGGGTCGATCTGACTGAACCAGAGAGGCCTTTGACTGGATAAGCATCAGGAAAATCTTGGGATCGATTTAACTGAACCGGTCTAGGTCTTGAAATGTCTTCAACTGGATAAGCATCAGGGAGATCTTAGGGTCGATCTGACTGAACCAGAGAAGGCCTTTGACTGGATAAGCATCAGGAAAATCTTGGGACGATTTAACTGAACCGGTCTAGGTCTTGAAATGTCTTCAACTGGATAAGCATCAGGGAGATCTTAGGGTCGATCTGACTGAACCAGAGAAGGCCTTTGACTGGATAAGCATCAGGAAAATCTTGGGATCGATTTAACTGAACCGGTCTAGGTCTTGAAATGTCTTCAACTGGATAAGCATCAGGGAGATCTTAGGGTCGATCTGACTGAACCAGAGAAGGCCTTTGACTGGATAAGCATCAGGAAAATCTTGGGATCGATTTAACTGAACCGGTCTAGGTCTTGAAATGTAGCTTGAGAACTTAACTGGATCTTTCCTGAAAGGTAAAAGTCAGTCATATGCAATGCATGATATGGATCAAGCAATGATGTTCTCAACATAAATGAGATTTGTATGATGCAGTGCGTTATGCATGCTATAATGATGTATAATGATGTATGTGATGTTTTATGTATGTTTTCGTCTAGGAAAGTAAATCCTTGACGGGTGCCGGGAAGTCGTATCCTGGGCTGATGTCGAAGAATAGATTTTGCTTCCTCTGGGGATGATAACTGCAAGGATACCGGTAGGAGAAGATGACTCCATTGCGGAGTCTTGGCGAATGGAAGATTCTGCGGGGAGAAAAGATACTCTAGCGATCATGCTGGAAAGCAATACTCTGTGGGAAGAGTGATGCCTTGCTGAATGTTGATAGTAACTCCGTTGGGGATACCGCTGTTGTATTGGAAGTGTGAATAGACTTCGCTGGGGATAGGAAAGAACTACGTTGATGACGACCTTCCCTTGGCTTTTGGCTGAGGATAACCCAGTTACATCCTGTTGAGGAAATAACTCTTTAAATCAAGCCAGACGACGCGTTCGTGTCCTATGAAGGATAAGCTTCCAGAATTTACTGGGGATAAGCTTACTGCTTGGGGAGATGAATTCCATCTTTCCTGGGGAACTTGGATGGGACTCTCCTGGGGAAATTTTGATAGTTTTGATATGCTGGTGAAGTGATTCCTTTGAATGTTGATGTATGCCGCCGGGGAACAATCTTTAGACCAAGACTGTCGGGGATGCTTGTTAAGAATATATGCTGCTGGGGAATATTGGGATCTACTGGAGGATACCCAATTTCCTTGAGACTTGTTAACTTTGTTTGAGGAAGAATGCACTGACTTGCTGTCTCACCCTCTGGGGAATTTAAGATGTCTGGTTAGGTTCTTTAGCTGAACCTACCTTGGTACCTTGAAGGATAGAACAATTAGACTGCTCAGACAACTCTTTATTGCCCCTATTTCTAGTGTCACCTGCAATTAATTCTTTGTTTCGTATGCAAATATTTATGAGCTCACAAATTGAACCTTGGACGTTCTTCGCAAAACAAAACAGAAAAAGAAAAACAGTTGGCACGTTTAACTGAAAAGTATATTTGTATTGATTTTGCATAGCCTGTGAATAGGCGTTTTGGGTACAAGAGGCTGACGTCCTAGTAAGAGAAACGTCGCCGAGCAAAAGAGTTTATACAAGTTTTGTACAAAAGAAAATAAAACAGCTGTGTGAAAGATGAATGATCCACTGGGTTTCAACTCTGCTATTGCCTTTATACTCCGTGCGTCTCATCACTTGATGACCTTGGTTGAAGGTGAAGCTGACTGATCGATGCCGTCTGAACTTGATGTAGATACCGGATTCTGGATGCAAAGTGATCTGATGAGACATAGTATTACGTTTTTATCCCTAACTTTTGCCTGGACTGCCCTTTCGGGTTTTCAGTCCACCGGGATACCCATTTTTGCCCAAGTCGCCTTTTCAGGTTTTCGACTTGCCGGGTGTACAGAATTTTCATTTTCATCCCTTCATTTTGCCCGAACCCTTTTGGTTCGACGGGAAGCCCTAATTTTTGCCTAGACATGTCAGCCTAGCGGGTCTTTTTTCATGCGTAGTATTTTTTAACTATGTCTGCATTGGCGGGGTGAGGAAGGTCGTCACCATCCATGTTGGTTAATATCATTGCTCCTCCTGAGAACACATGCTTAACCACAAATGGCCCTTCATACGTAGGGGTCCATTTGCCCCTTGGATCACTCTGAGGAAGGATGATTCGCTTGATCACCAGATCCCCGACTTGATATTCCTGTGGTCTGACCTTTTTGTTAAATGCCCTGATCATTCGTTTCTGATACGTCTGACCATGACAGATAGCAGCAAGTCTCTTTTCGTCAATAAGGTTGAGCTGATCAAGTCGTGTCTGGATCCAATCATCTTCATTCAGATTTGCATCCTTCATTATCCGGAGAGAAGGAATTTGTACTTCGATTGGCAAAACTGCCTCCATGCCATAAACCAGAGAGAAAGGAGTTGCCCCGGTTGACGTCCTAGCTGAGGTACGATACCCATGCAGAGCGAACGGTAACATCTCGTGCCAATCTTTATACGTTATTGTCATCTTCTGCACGATCTTCTTGATGTTTTTATTAGCTGCTTCTACAGCCCCATTCATCTTCGGTCTGTAAGGAGAAGAATTGTGGTGCTGTATCTTGAACTGTTCGCAGAGCTCGGCGATCATCTTATTGTTCAGATTGGTACCGTTATCTATAATAATCCGCTCAGGGACACCGTACCGACAGATCAGGTTTTGCCGAATGAACCGTGCCACAACAGTCTTGGTTACCGTAGCATAGGATGCTGCCTCAACCCACTTCGTAAAATAATCAATCGCCACTAGGATGAAGCGATGTCCATTGGATGCCGTAGGTTTTATCTCGCCGATCATGTCTATGCCCCACATTGCAAACGGCCAAGGTGCAGTCAGAACATTCAGGGGAACCGGAGGAACATGCACTTTATCTGCATAAATCTGGCATTTGTGGCATGTCCTGGAATGTTGGTAACAGTCAGCTTCCATTGTAGACCAGTAATATCCTGCCCGTAGGATTCTCTTAGCCATAGTATGTCCACTGGAGTGCGTACCAAAGGTCCCTTCATGCAGCTCTTCCATGATTCTTTCTGCTTCAGTCTTATCCACACAACGCAGTAAGGTTGAATCATGGTTTCGCTTGTACAAGATGCCGTTGCTTAGGAAGAACTTGGTTGCAAACCTCCTCAGGAATTTCTTATCATTGACAGAAGCACCTTCAGGGTATTCCTGAGCTTCCAGATATCTCTTCACTTCGTGGTACCAAGGCTTCTCAGTTACCAATTCAGTTTCGAGATCACAACAGTATGCCGGTTCGTCCAGTTTCCAGATGATGATCCGGGGAGCTTCATTATCCCATTTAACCTTGAACATTGAAGACATTGTAGCTAACGCGTCCGCCAACTGATTCTCTTCTCTTGGAAAGTGCTCAAATGTTATCTCTGTGAAGTGGGGGATCAGGGCCAACACACATTCTCTGTAAGGAATCAAGTTTGGGTGTTTCGTATCCCACTCTCCTTTGATCTGATTGATCACAAGAGCGGAATCTCCGAAGACACTCAGAAATTTGATCCTCAGGTCGATCGCAGCTTGAAGACCCATGATACACGCTTCATACTCCGCCATGTTGTTGGTACAATTGAAACACAGCCGGGCGGTGAGTGGAGTATGAGTACCTTGTGGAGATATGATGATGGCGCCAATGCCATTTCCCAAAACGTTGGATGCTCCGTCAAAGTGCATAGACCATCGGGATCCTGGTTCAGGTCCTTCATCCGGTCCAGGTATTTCACAGTCAGTTACTATCATAATACTTTCATCTGGAAACTCGAAGTTCATTGATTGGTAGTCATCTACAGCTTGATGTGCTAAGTGGTCTGCCAATACACTTCCCTTGATGGCTTTTTGGGTCGTGTACTGAATGTCGTATTCCGTCAAGATCATCTGCCATCTTGCAATTCTCCCAGACAGAGCAGGCTTTTCAAATATGTACTTTATAGGATCCATTTTTGAGATTAACAAGGTAGTGTGAGTCAGCATATACTGTCTCAGCCGGCGAGCAGCCCATACCAAAGCGCAGCAAGTTTTCTCAAGCAATGAGTATCGGGTCTCACAGTCGGTAAACTTTTTGCTAAGGTAATAAATGGCATGCTCTTTTCGGCCAGACTCGTCATGCTGCCCCAGCACACACCCCATTGCATTATCAAGCACTGTCAGGTAAAGTATCAAAGGTCTCCCTTCAACTGGTGGCATAAGGATGGGTGGTTCTTGGAGATATTCTTTGATTCTGTCAAAAGCAGCCTGACATTCATCATTCCAACGTACTACCTGATCTTTCTTCAGCAGCTTGAAGATTGGTTCACAGGTAGCAGTTAAGTGTGAGATGAACCGAGCAATGTAATTCAGACGTCCTAGAAAGCCTCTGACTTCCTTCTCTGTCTTAGGAACTGGCATCTCTTGAATGGCTTTGACCTTAGCAGGGTCCACTTGAATTCCCTTGTCACTTACCACGAAGCCTAGCAACTTCCCCGATCTTACCCCGAAGGTGCACTTATTCGGATTCAACCTCAGCTTGTACAGTTTCAAACGGTCAAACAGTTTCTGTAGATGATCAAGGTGTTCTTCCTCAGTCTGGGACCTAGCGATCATGTCGTCAACATACACTTCTATCTCATGATGGATCATGTCATGAAATAAAGCAACCATGGCACGTTGGTAGGTTGCCCCAGCATTCTTTAGTCCAAAAGGCATGACTTTGTAGCAGAAGGTGCCCCACTGAGTAACAAATGTAGTCTTTTCCATGTCTTCCGGAGCCATCTTGATCTGATTGTAGCCTGAAAAACCATCCATGAAAGAGAACACTTTATGTTGAGCTGTATTATCAACAAGGACGTCAATGTGAGGTAGAGGGAAGTCATCCTTGGGGCTGGCCCTGTTCAGATCCCTGTAATCGACACACATTCTGACCTTGCCGTCCTTCTTAGGTACCGGCACCACATTAGCAACCCATTGAGGGTAAGAAGTCACTGCAAGAAACCCGGCATCAAACTGCTTCATAACCTCGGCTTTAATCTTCTCAGACATCTCTGGCCGCATACGGCGGACCTTTTGCTTAACCGGAGGGCAATCTTCTTTAGTTGGTAAGTGATGGACCACAATGTCGGTATCTAATCTGGGCATATCTTCGTAGGACCAGGCAAAGATTTCTTTATAGTCATGCAGCATCTGAGTCAACCGTTGCTTCACGCTGAGTTCTAGGTTGGCACCAATCTTCACCTCTTTCTTGTCTTCCTCAGTACCCAAGTTTATTATTTCCACTGGCTCTTCATGGGGTTGAATTGCCCTCTCTTCCTGTTGTAACAGTCTTGCAAGTTCACCAGGCACTTCGCAATCATCTTCACCTTCGTCTTCGGCTAAGTTGATCGGATTTTCGAAGTCATAACTGGCAGTAGCAGAGTCGTTACCAGTGAGATCCAGAGTGGATTGAAACCTGTATGAGTGAGTGTGTGTGTAAATACAGCTGTTTTGCAATATGTAAAGAAAGGAAAGAAAAGGAGCGCAAAATTTGAATTGTGAAAAACGTCCAATGCTTTTATTCATGATATATGATAGTGACAAATAAAAGCCCTCATAAATAAAACCACGGTGCCCCGGGTAAGACACCGGGCCATATAGTTTCAAATTATTGTTTATTACAAATCAAAAACAAAGAAATTCATTACTGGGGAACAAAAGTTATGGGTGTAAAATCTTTAGCAGTCCAATTGGTCAATCCACCGTCGGTCGTCGGGTAGATCCAGCTATCGAACTCTGACTCTTCCACTTTGTCTTCCTCTCCAATAGCATTCACCTCTGAGTGGGTGATGAGCACAGGAGGTCTTCCAATTCTCGCCTTGCGCACTGCTTTCTGAGCTTCTGTGGTGAAACCCAGCCCAAACTTGTTAGTCTTAGGAGTAAGATCAGGGAGCTTGCCCCAATTTGCACATTCACCTTTTTCGATCACAGCCCGGGCGTCCTTTAAGGAGGCCATCTTCATATGAGAAACTTCTTCATCTGCTTCTGCTGCTGCCAAGGTTTGTGGTACTTCCTCAAAATGTTGAAAGGGGGTTTCAATGAACTCCCCATCCATTTCTACGTATCTGAAGGAGTTGAGGTGGCTGACCATGTACTCCTCTTCCCCTTGCACTGTTACGATCTTCCCCCTGACCGGGTACTTGAGCTTCTGATGCAATGTGGAGGTCACAGCTCCAGCCTTGTGGATCCACGGGCGGCCCAGCAAACAAGAATAGGACGGATGGATGTCCATCACATAGAATTTTGAATCAAATACCTGTGACCCAACCCTGATTGGGATGTCCACCTCACCATGTACCATTCTTTTGGACCCGTCAAAGGCCCGGACAACAATGTGAGTTGGTTTGAGCTCTAGACCCTCACAATCCAGCCTATCCAGAGCCTTCTTGGGCAGCACGTTTAATGAAGAACCTGTGTCAACCAGCACATGAGCAAGAGTAGTGCCCCTGCATTCAATGGAGACATGCAGGGCATCATTATGGTTCTTCCCCTTTGCTGTCAGATCGGCATCAGAGAAACCCAGGCCATTATCAGCGGTTAGGTTGGCCACACAGTCGGTGAACTGGTCAGCAGACGTCTCTTGGGGTACGTGGGCTGTTTTTAAGAAAGCAATCAGAGCCTTTGCATGGGCCTCTGAACACAGCAGCAGTGACAACATGGAGATTTTAGAGGGGGTGTGCCCCAGCTGTTCTACAACGTTGAAATCACTTTTCTTTATTATCTTGAGGATTTCTTCCATTTCCTGCTTGGAAGCCTCAACAATGGTCTTTGGTGCCTCCGTCCTGGCAGGCACATCAGCAGCAATTCCCTTGCCCCGAGTATCATATGACTCAGTAGCAGGGGTGGATACTTGGTCAGGGGGAGAAACAGGCACCCTGGCAGGTGTGAAGACCAAAGGCCTATGAATTACCGGAGGAGCAATGTCTGGCGAGAACAGTCTTCCACTACGAGTGACCTTAGCAGGCCCGGTGATGTTGGAGACACCAGTATCAATGTTGAACTCTTGTTTCACACCCAGAACATAAACATCCGCCCCATAGTGCCATGGGACAGCCTTATCAGATTTGTAGGGTATAGGCCCCGGAACAGTAATGATGACGGGAGCACTCTTGTGAACTGGCAAAATTTGGGCAGGCTTCTTTGAAGGAGCCTTGGAATGGTTGTTGAAGATGGTAACGATCGACACTTCTTCAACAGGAGCAGCAGGAACAACAGTCTTTCTGAACAAAATCTCTCTACTATCTATCAGGTTTTGGACGCCTGACTTCAGCAGAGAACAACCAGCAGGGGAAGCAGCACATAGAGGGCAACCTTCACTACATCCCGGAAATAAACCGGCTAGCAACAGGTTCCTCTTGACTGTCAGCAACGGAGTAGCAACATCATCCACCGAAGCTACATACAAATTCTCCTCAACAGCATTCACTCCATGCTGGGGCATGGGAGCAGTTACAACATTCGGCCTCTCGGGCGCCTCAAACTGTATTTCCTTTGCATCAATGAGGTCTTGAACCTTATTCTTTAGGGCCCAACAGTCATCTGTGTTATGCCCCGGGCTATCAGAGTGATAAGCACAGCGAGCATTTGGATTGAACTTGGGGGATGCAGTATTGGGAAACTTTGGAGCCTCCCTGACAGTCACTAAATTGGTGGATAGCAACTGTGGAAGGATCTGTGATAAGGTCATGCTTAACCGGGTATACTCTCTCCGGGGTCTTTTAAACTTTTGAGGATTAGTTGGCCGAGGAGCGGCAGCAGGTTTGGCAATCATTACCGCACTGACAGATTGGTGGCGTTCAGGTCGCTCTGTTCTCCGGGAGCTATATACAGCACTAGCCTCCTTTTTGAAGGGTTTCTTCTCAGTACTAGAGGAGGCAACTTTCTGTATCTTCCCCGATTTTATATCGGCCTCGATCCTTTCACCAGTCAGGATCAGATCAGTAAACCCAGCAGAGGAATTACCAATGAGATGATTGAAAAATGGACCAGATAGGGTCCCCAAAAACATATCTACCAGCTCCCGGTCCGTCAATGGTGGCTGCACCCTGCCAGCCAGGTCTCTCCATTTCTGGGCATACTCCTTAAAACCTTCACCCGACCCTAGCGACATACCCTGGAGCTGGGTACGCGTAGGAGCGAGGTCGGCATTATACTGATACTGCTTGTAAAAAGCAGTGGCCAGATCCTCCCAGTTACGAATGCTGATTCCATCCAGCTGATAGAACCAATCGAGGTGAGTCCCTGAAAGACTCTCCTGGAAGAAGTGGATCCAAAGGTTCTTGTCTGCTGTGTAAGGCTGGATCTTCCTTACATAAGAACGGAGGTGCATCTTGGGACAGGAAGCCCCATCATACTTCACGAAGGCAGGTGTTTTGAACTTGTGTGGGATCACCACCCCAGTAGATAACCCCAAGTCTCCGAAATCCAATCCAGGCACCCGCTGAACTTCCATAGCCTTTAATCTGTCTTCCAGCTGTTTGTACCGGTCTTCAGCAGGAGGGTACTGTTCGTCGTTGAAGTCTGTTTCAGTATCAGAGCCCACAGGAGTAGGGACCTCCCTTTCTTGGTGACTACCTTCCGTCACAGATGGAGGAGTCCTTTCAGCTTCAACCAAAGTGTTCCCGAGTCTGCGCCCAGTGTTAAATAGCACAGTCCTCCTCTTCTTCTTAGTCTTCTTCAGAAGCATGTTCTTCAACTCTTGTTGACCCTGAGCCAAGCCCTTGATCAGCTCCTGAAATTGGGCGTTCTGCGCCTGAAATTGGACGTTCTGCGCCTGAAGAGCCTTGATAGATGCCTCGGTTGATGATTCAGGATTCATGATGCTGAAATAAACAGCGAAGAACAGTAAACAACCTGAAAAGAAGAGTACCTATGATGCACATGATGAATGATATGTGTTTATGCAATGCATTCAAGAGTTCGAAAATTCAAATTTGTTGTAGACCAAAAGGAACACACGTTATTATTAAGAAAATCATTGTTTAATACATCAAAGCCTCATGGGCAAAAGTACAAAAAGATCAAATCAATCCCAAAATATGTTGCGCATCTTCTTTGGAGCTATGTAAGTGTTGAGGTTCCTTTCCTCATGCAACAGGCGGGTGAGCTCCAAGATCTTCTTTTCACTGGCATGCAAACTAGTCTCAAGAGAATTCCGCTCTTCCTTAAGCTGGATCCAGCTCTTCTGCATCTCTTCCCAGGATGTGGGCATATCAGGGTGCTGAATAACGTGAGACACCTCTCCTTCCAAGGCAGGCTCTTTGATTACTGGAAGCATGTGAGGATAAGGCATTACTAACTTCTGAGAGCGGGCTCGTACCCACTTGAGGTAAGGCTCCAAAGGGATGGAGTTCATGTGCCCCAGTGTCTTGATGTCTATCCTACTAGGCATCCTCCAAGCTCTGATAAATCTCTGGCGAAGTCCTTGAGTATCGTTGTCGAAGTCAAAAACTATGTCAGGAATCAGCATGTCATGAGGACCATCCATCCGAGCATAACCAAATTGTCTCCAAGCCAGGCATGGACTATAAGTAATACCCCCTCTGATTCCAAGTAAAGGAACATTAGGATACTCCCCGCAACGATCAATGATAGTGACATCTTCTCTGGACCTAGGGCACCAATGTATATCTGCATGTGTAAGAGTCATCAACCGTTGTGACCATCTCAAACCCCGCTCGTTCTTCAGGACTGATTGTGGAAGGTGCGAAATAAACCACTTTCCCAGGAGAGGAGTGCAACACATAAGGACACCTCTTTTTCTCATGGTTCGAGTGTAACATGAGTGAAGGAGGTCCCCCAGCAACGTAGGTATAGGATTCCTGGACATAAAGATCTGGACAGCATTGATATCAACGAGCTGGTCTGGGTTAGGGAACAACACTAAACCATAAACAAGAAGGGCCACAACCTCTTCAAAAGCTTGTAAGTCAAGGGAGTTCCAACATTCATAGGCCTTTTCAAACAGAAACCTGGCTAAGAACCCTTTGATACCACTTCTAACTTCCCAATGTCCCTTGAGGTCAGATGACTGTAGGTGCAAGGCTTTAGCAATCTCTTCAAGCTTAGGTTCCTTTTCTGTACCGTTGAAGGGTAGCTGATCAAGGATAGGGATCTTCAGGAGCCGGGAGAACTCCTCCAATGTGGGTACCAACTGATAATCCAAGAAGGTGAAACAGTGATGCAGAGGGTCAAAGAATTGGAACAAGACCTTTATCATATCTTCCTCAATGTTGGTGTTGACCAAGCTGATGAGGCTTCCATGCCTTTCACTGAATGAAGAGTTCTCGGGAATCCTGGATATAAGCTCCTTAAGCTGAGGAGGGATCCTTACAAGACTGATTTGAATTGTCTTTCTACGAACAGTTTCCATGTCCTACAAAACAAGAACAAAGATGAAAATTCGAACCCCTGAAATGGTTAGTTAATGCATATGATGCTGGATGATGTCATGATGCTATGATTAAACACACCACAGATATTTACAGAGACAAACATGTAAGGCACACAAGGCACACAAGACAGGCCCTTAAGGTTTAAGGCCAGCATGGGGTCTGGGTAGTACCCTCTTGAAGTTGGTGGGTTCAACCTGTCCTAATCAAAGTAACCGGGTTCTAAGGTTCCCAATATCACGGGATTGCTTTCATTGTTCATCGTTTCGATTTAGCCACTGAACTGGCGACCGAAATATTCCAGGAAAGCAACCCTCAATTGAGTGTAGTATCGAGTATCAACCAACCTCGGACTGCACCAAAGTCAGTTATCTCACTACCCTAAAGAGGCCAAGATGGTTCAATTAAGGTTCCTAAGGTCTGTTGATGCTTCACGACACCACGCGGAGGCCTCGTACTCTCCTTGACTGAACTCAAGGGTTACCGGTACACACCAAAGTGCCACATCAACGTAGCAGACTGTTTCAACCATGTCGGTATACCCCGCACAGTTCCCTCACAGCCTTGTTGCTACTTTCTAAGAAAGGTATCCCCCAGATCCGGGTTTAGGATCTATAGAACTCCCAAGCAACCCACAATTTAAAGCACACAAGGAAAACAATTGAAAACACAGTGATCTTAATCCTAAGGTACACCTCACTTTAAGTTTTATCTCCCCAGCAGAGTCGCCAGTTCTGTGATCGGTGGATCTGGAACTGACTGTTTTAAGCTGGTTCGCGAAAATGTCGCGGAAGCAAGAGTCGCCACCGTCTTTTATTTTCTCCAAATGGAAAGGACAAAAGCACAGAAAAATTCCTTTAAAGAGATTGCTCTCGGTTCGGGAGGTAGGTTATAGAAAGGGAAGGTGTTAGCACCCTTTCTATCCATGGTTATCCATGGGCTCTTAGATACTTGCTCAATGTGTTTTCAAAATGTTTGCTTGCTTTTCAATGTGGGTTTCAAAAATATTCTTTGAAAAAGTTTCAGTTCAACTCGTACGTCAGAGTGTTTGAAAAGTTTGCTTTGAAAGTCTTTGAAAGTGTGTTGGTGTGAAAAGTATTTTGATTTGTTTGAAATTAGAGCAAGTATCCTTGAGAACCTACCTACCCTAAGGAATTCGTCTGTGTAAATGTCCTTTAAAGTAGTGCCATCCCACCATTGAGAGGTAGGTAGCACCACTGTTGGAGGTGTTCGGGTCAATTCGGGTTTGTAGGGACCTGGTGATCACCAGAGCAATGGGAAGACACCTTAGAAGCTACCCTCATGCCGGGTTCCCGGATCATGAGGACTTACTAAGACATCCTCTACTCGACGATCACCTTTCGAAAGGCAACAGTGAGGCGTCCCCTAGGGGTGGTGTGTGTGGTTCGTGTGTCATGTTTCAATTATTTTGTCTTGTCGTGTTTATTTGTGATCTACGCTTGATTTTAATTAGGACATTCATTCTTGCATGCTTTTTTTAACAGTTATAAAGTTGCGGAAAAATAAATCTACAGCTATTACAAATGGCGCGGGTCCACATCGCCAAAATAAACCGGACCCGATTTGACTGAAAGTAAAGAAGCAATAAAATAAAAGTGCGAGAAATAAAGTTACAAGGCTTTGGGACATATACATAATTATAATAAATGACATAAAATAAATGCGCAATTTAAATAAATTATGAACATGGGCGTTGGACCCTTTTGCAATAAATTAAAATTAATGAAGAATTAAAATTAAAATTAAATGTTTTGGTATTTTTGTGTTTTTTAAGATTTAAAAGAAAAAAGAATTAATTAAAACAAAAATGAAGCGTCAAACCCTAATTCTAACTATTTTTAAATTATTAAGAAAGATATTGAAATTTAACCTAATTTAAATCCTGATTTGTTTATGTACATCTGATTATAAAATTAAATAAATAAATAAGTAATATTGTGATAAGAAAAAAAGAAAATTAAAAGATATAAAAATTATCAATTAACCTAATTCTGTATTTTTTGGATTTTTATTTATTAAAAGAAATAAAGTTAAAACCTATTTTACTAAATTTATTTACATGTTAATTTTTTACAAGAAAATAAATAAAATAAATAATTTTTATGTTTTTATCCTTTTTCTGATTTTTTTTGTGATGTTTTTATATTTTTGTAAAAAAAACAATTAATTAATTAGAACAATGAAAATAAATAAACCTAATAATAAAAAAAACAATAAAACATGAAAAGAGAAGCAAACCAGGGGGGGGTAGACCCCAATTCAGGAGGTATAGGCCTAGCATTTCTGGCCCAATGGCTTGAAACCCGTTTGACTTTTCCAATTTTGTGTGCCAGCGTTGACCTGGACCTAGCATGTTCCTTGTATCCAAGCCTTTGATTTGAATTGGTGGGACGCGTGGATGGTCTGACTTTGAGGCGTGTGATGCATCCTCCATGTTGGCACTGCACAGGATTTAGTATTGAAAAATAATATGAAACTTACACAGACCTGGGACTCGAACCCAGGTCTTAGACAATGCAAGCTTAACACCTGTGCCACTGAAGCACTTGAGTTTCAATTAATATATAATGGTCAATAATTATTATAAAAGAAAAAGGTTAGTGCTCTTTGAAACGCGCGCGAGATTTTGAATTGACCTATCCCCATGTGACACGGCATCTTCGTCTTCGTTGCTTTGTTTCCCTGAAAAAATAGAAAACGTTTAACGGGGGTTTTGAACCCCCTCAAAACAAGTCTAATCCAATAATAGCGAATAGCCCCTCATTGCATATAAATTAGGCGCGAGGGTTGTAGAATGATCGTCCAATCGCGTTGGTTTTGGTCATGGTACTGATGAGTCTCAATTTTACAGTATTACGAAATGCCCAAATCACAGCTCGTGAAAACCCTAGAACACAATAATGGTAAATCTGTATATGGCGCACGAAAACTCAATTAAATATAATGGTTAGCTTAGAAACTTTGTAAGGAACAAGAATTCATCAATAAAAATGCAAAAGGACGTATGAATTGTGATATGCGATTTCAAAAATTATGTGACACAGTTTGAGTTCTCCCTACCAATTCCTGGAGTTTTGAAGGATGTTTTGAGTTGGGATCTGTTCAGAAATGGTCCAGGAAGCTATTAGAATCAATCTTAGGACTTAAAACTAACTTGAACCTTGATTTCAGAATTGACTTATATGGCTAATTTTTCAAGTTGTCCATAAGCTTTTGAGCGCAGCCTTTGGTATATTGTGGTTAGGGTTTGACTTAGTGCTTATGATGGAAGAGAATTAGCTTGTTAGTTGGCCTTAATTCATGCTTATGGAAGAACTAGTCCTAGGGTTTTCACCATTAACCAATTTTCCTTCTTTTAAGCCAAGACCAAGACTTAGTGTGAAATTTAACCCTAGCCTGAGTTTTTGAGTTGGCCCATGATATATGGAAGTTGTCCAAATTCAAATGACACTATTCCATTGGTTTTTGAATTTTATTTGAATTTTTAAAGATTTAAAATGAATTAAATTATCAAAAATTAAATAAAATAGAAAAATCAATATTTGGTCTTGAAATTAATCATGGGACACGTGTGTGGCATGACAAGGATGAATCAAGTGGAAGAAAGTGGGCCCTTTTGTCAAAAATTGGAGTTTCAAGGATAGTTGACTTTTGCCATTTCACAAAAATTTCCCAACTTCTACAAGGCATAACTTGCTCAATTTTTAAGCTTTTCACATGTTCTTGGACATTTTGGAAAGGTCTTTGAGTCCTCTAACCAATGCCTTTGGTCCCATGTCATTTTGATTTACCAATCTCAAGTTATGGTCTTTGACTTAAAGTCCCTTTTTGTTGACTTTTGAAAATGACCTATAATGTTGAAATTGATAACTTTTTGTGAGAGCATTTCTTGGACTTGAAGTATGAAGATGAGTTGTAGGAAATGTCTTTCTCTTCAAAATGAGCTTTGGATGGAATTTTTCTGATAATCCATGTGAAAGTTATGCCCTGGTCAATTTCATTTGACTTTTTCAGCTGTCCAAATATAGCAACTTTTGCATCTTTGATGATTTCTGAGCCAAATTTTGAGAATCATGATCAAGCATTGATCAAATGATGTTTGTGGCTTCAAAATGATATGTTGACCAAAAATTTGAACTTTTGACTGCCAAATGACCATTTTGCCCCTACAGTTGACTGTAGTGCAATTTAGGGTTTTGACTGTGCAATCTTGAGCTGAATGCCTTGAAACTTGATATGAGGATGCTTGACCATGTTTGTAAGCATATGAGACTTGATTGGGCCTTTGAACACTCCATTTTCTTGATCAGCACACAAACCCTAGTTTTGACTGTATAGGAGACAGTTGACCTGCACAACCCTTGGGGAATTTTGTGACTTGGCTTGGCAATTTCTTGAGGAATATGGGAGGGCAAATTTTGGGGTATAACAGTCCCCTATAATTTCCATATCATTTTTTTCATTACTTTCATGTGCAGATTCTCAAAGGAGGAACACCATAAACCTCATATCCCAGCGCTCCAAGTGTCATCAACGCAGATCCAAAGGACAAAAAGTGTAGCACACCATACTCTGGAGTCAAGCGTGCTGCAGGCAATCATGAAAGTCAAACGTGGCTTAGATTTCAGTGGGCTTGGATTGCTTCAATAAACCTCCTATTTGGCCCACACCCCCCTTGGTTTTTACTTTCTTTTTTTATTTTGTTTTTGTCATTTTCTCTTATTTTTAATTGCTAACCTTTTAATTATTTTTATTATTAACAATTAACTTAATTAACGCATTTTCATAAAAAACCAAAAAATAGAATTAACATTATTATTATTATTATTTTATTTTGTAAATAAATATTAACCAAAATAGTTTAATTAGGCAATTTTAATTCCTTTTCTTAAATAATTAAAATAAATCTAGAATTAGGTAAAAGTTAACTTTTAATTTTATTCCATTTCTTTTATTTCATAAAAACATATAAAACAAAAAAAAATATTTTCTTTTAATTAATTAGTTTAATTATTTAATTAATTGCATTTAATTGACAAAAAGACAAAAAATCAATTTCTTTTCTAAAAAGGGTCAACACCCTTAAGACGTTCCCGATTATTTTATTCGCGCACATTTACTTTATTTGATTATTATGTAATTGCCTTCAAGAATGTAATAGTTAAATAGGTTTATCGCTTTATTTAATTTCCGTACTTATTTACTAAAAAACGGGTCTTTGTAATTTTTGGCGATGTATAGACCCGCGCCTTGTAATAGCGTAGGATTTATTTTTCCGCAATTTACTTTCTGCACCCCTTAACTGCTAAACTTGCATGAAAGAATGTATGTAAATAAAAACAACTCGTAGCTTACTAATTACAAAGACAAACATAACATGAAAACAACACACAATACACACACCACTTCTAGAGTACGCCTCACTCGTTGCCTTCGAAACGTGGTCGTCAAGTATAGGACGTCTTAGCGGTCCTTATGTCCATGATCCAGTTGCCTCGAAACAGTTGCCTCAAAATAGTTGCCTCAAAACAGATGCCTCGAAACGGTTGCCTCGGATTAAAAAAGGATCAAGGACATAAGGGTAGCTTCTAAGGTGTCCTACTGTTGCTTCGGTGACCACACTGTCCCTAAAATCGAATTGACCCGAACACCTCCAACGATGGTGCTACCTACCTCTCAATGGTGGGATGGCACTATCTAAAGGACACTTACACAGCTTAATTCCTTAGGGTAGGTAGATGACTCATGGATACTTGCTCCTTTCAAAAAACAAACAAAATACTTTTCACACCTTACACTTTCAAAAAGCTTTCAAAACAAATTTTTCAAACACTCTTGAGGACAGATACAAGAGTTATTCAGAAATCTTTCAACGAAACTTTTTTCAAACCCACTCACATTTTGAAAAGCAAACATTTTGAAAACATAAGAGCATGTATCTAAGAGCCCATGGATAACCATGGATAGAAAGGGTGCTAACACCTTCCCTTTCTATAAATCTACCTCCCGAACCGAGAGACAATCTCATAAGGAATTTTGTTGTGCTTTTGTCCTGTCCATGTTGGAGAAAATAAAAGACGGTGGCGACTCTTGCTTACCGCGACATTTCGCGAAACCAGCTAAAAAACAGTCAGTTCTAAATCCACCGATCAGACACTCTTCCATCCAGATCTCTCCACTTTTTGGAATACTCTTTAAACCCTTCATTCGAACCCATAGTCATGTTTTGTATTTGTACGTGAGTTGGTGCAAGGTCAGTATTATATTGATACTATTTGTAAAAAGTAGCAACCAAGTCTTCCCAAGTGCGGATGTTAGTTCCCTCCAACTGATAGAACCACTCGAGTTGTGTACCAGATAAACTTTCTGGAAAGAAGTGAACCCATAACTTTCTATCATCAGTATGGGGTCGGATCTTCCGAACATAGGACCTCAGATTAAGTTTTGGACAAGACACACCATCATATTTGGCAAAAGTAGGGACCTTAAACTTGTGAGGGATAACTACCCCTGGAATAAGACCCAACTCTCTGAAATCCAATCCAGGCACTTTATAGATTTCCATGGCCTTGAGGCGATCTTCCAACTATTTGTATCTGTCATTAGCAGGAGGATATTGTTCATCAGAATAGTCTTCGTCCTTAGGCATTTTACCAGAACCAAGGTTGCTTCCACCTTCAGCCCTAACACTTCTACTATCCTCCTCTTGGTTGTCATCTTTATCATAGGTGATATCAGTAGTTTGCACTAGTTTAGCAGGACCTTTAAATCTTCTTCCCATGTTGAGAATAACAATTGGCTTCCGAGTCTTCTTTTTTTCGGTGATGAGCGCCATCATATCTTTTTGTCCTTGATTTAGGTTCAAGAGGGTCTCCTGGAATTGGGCATTCTGAGCTTAGAGTTCCTTAACTGTTTGTTCAAGAGCCATTTTTTACTAAAATAAATAGCAAGAAGATGAGAAAACTTGCTTATAGAGTGCCTGTTATATGATGATGCATGATATGCGGATGCAATGTTTTCAAGGATCTCACGGGATAAATAGAAGAAATGTTATAAATTGAGTTTGACTGCAGCTTTGACTGAAGAACTTCGTGTCTTTGAACGTCCTTCTATGATCATCAAGCTCACCATGTCTAGTGGATCCTAGCCTTTGACTAAAGATAATGTGCTTAGGTCTTTGTCGGCATTGGTTAGAGAAAAATAAATCCTCCTGTCCCTTGCTAGATGCCTGGTTCATGATAACATGCATCACAGACCCTTGAGATCCTTGAGATGGTAAGTTAAAATGATATGGTATGATGTCATGATGTCATGATGTCATGTTTGAATAGATAATCAAACACATGCAAATAACACAAAGGCATTAGGTTTAAGGCTTGCATGGGGTTTGTAGGTAAGTACCCTCTTGAAGTTTAGTTGGCTCAACCTGTCATAAAGAAGTAATCGGGTTCTAGGGATCTCAATATCACTGACTTTTCCCATAAATTTTGTCTATCACGGTGTTTACCTGGGGATTTGGTAAACAACCGCTGATCCTCCAAATGGTTACTTATTTGGTTACTCGCAGGATCGATCAGATTGATCCTATGGACATAGGTTGATTTTGAAGTTTAATTAATGTGGATAAGGCTTTAAGTAAATTGTTTAAAGTAAATTGCATAAAGGAAAAGGCTTGGTAAAATAAACGAGGCTTGAATGTAAAGGTTCGACAGGAATCTTAAAGGGAAAGAGCATGTAAAAAACTGGAAAAGTAAATGACTTGAATTAATAAATTGGTGTTTCACACATACATTTCTCAACAATTCGTTCGCTCACACTGGGTACTTGAATCTAAATGAGTGACTATGTATCTATTGTGAACACCCGCGAGAAACTACACGTCTACTCCTATTTATACAAAAACATTCCAAGTAACCGTCGGGCAGTTACACTGCTTCGAGATCAAGCCACTTGTCACGTTCTCCATGCTCGACGCTCCAGATCCTTGCACGTTCGCACGTAGTAACTGCTGGAAACCGTTTTCCCTCCAAAGCTTTGAATTTCAAACTGCTCCACTCTGGACCATCGAACACGTTCGTCAAGAGACGTCTTCGACGAAAAACTCCTTCGACGTCGAAGGCAATCAGCCTTCTTCCTTGGAAGAAATCTTCTAAGTATTTGGCCATCTTTCGACGGGCACTTCGACAGGCTTAACCAGTCGAAAGCATCTTTCAGCTTTTAATGGCTGTCATCAATTGAAACAAAGGTGTCGAATTTAGGAGCCAACAAATTGCCCCCCAAGAATGCCTTATTTCGACTCTTGAAAGAAAAAGGCATTCTTTGAAAACGCCATTCGACACCTGTTTGTCCACGCTGAGTCACAAGTTAACTTGTGCACTTTTTGTTGCTTTTTACCAACTATTGGCAATCCCAAGAAACCATCATTGATTTGATCCTAGGACGTCACTGTCAGTACGGCGTGCAGAACCAAAACATCACTTCATAATTTGTCATTATGACAAATTCAAAAAACGAGGACGCACGCTGCGTCTCTCTGTTTCTGCAGAAACGGCCAAAACAACAGGATGCTGCCACGCGTCCCACTACTCCCTGCAGCATTAAATGACATTTAATGCCCTCGTTATTTGGGAATTTCTCCCACTACTATAAATAGTAGTGAATATCCCATTGTGGGACTTTTCACGCAAACAATCTCTCAAACTCCCTTGCTTTCTTGCAAACTTGTTTCTCTTTGCAGAAAAAACTCTTCCTTTTCCAACTTCATCTTCATCCTCAACAATGGCTTCTGCTTCAACTGCCCCCAAGACTAACGCACCAACTGAACAACTTGCTAAGCCCAAGGTTTTTGTAACCGCTCCGGTAGTGAACGCCACAGGGAAACGAAGGGTCCCTGAACCATCTGATATCTCCGTCCGCGACGCTTACTCGCGTCACTTGATGATTCCGGTTGGATACTCCAACCAAATCTTCGCAATGGCTGGACCCATGAACCCCAGCATCTCTGAAGCTCTGAAGATCAAGAGCTACTTTCCCATTGTCGAGAAGCTCAAGCCAGTAGCTTGTGCTAAGAAGGATCCAGAAGACAACGAAGACCCCACACACGAGAAGATCGACCTTCGTTTCTTCAACAGAAGTGTTAGAGTTTTTAGGTCTTGCCCTAATCTCACCCAAGACTACGTTGCTTGGCTAACAAAGCTGGAAAAACATCAAACTCCGGTCTGGAAGGAGATGGGCATCTTTGACCTAATAATGCTGTCGAAGACAGGTTTAAACTACTCCCCAGAGATGCTTATAGCTTCGATGCTGTTCTGGGATAACTCTCACTTCACCTTTCACCTCCCATGTGGGATGTTAACTCCCACACTCTTCGACGTAGCAGCCATCACTGGCCTTCGACCAACCGGAGATTACTTCGACCCGGAAGAGATGTCGGAGGACCAAATTGGCTTTTCTGAGACGAAGCCAACATTCACCACCTTTATCAACCACTTTCATGACAAGTCGACAGACACAGTGTCCGACGTTGAACACATAGCGTTTCTAGCCTTATGGCTAACTCGCTTCGTGTTCTGTTCGAAGTCCCTGCAAGTGACCAAAAAGATGGTCACTCTGGCCACCCAACTGCATCACCGTCAGAACATCTGTCTGGCAGAACTAATTCTGGCCAGTCTTTATGACTCCATCAGCAATGGGGTTACTCTTTTGAAGCATATCGAAGATAGGAACAGTCTGCTACTCGCTGGGCCTTTCTGGTTACTTCAACTGTGGCTCAACGCCACTTTCGAATCCTTCTTACCCAAGAAGAATCAGATAAACGAACAAGCCCCAGCGATAGCCAATAGACGGATCGAAGGAATTAGGCTGGCTCTACTGACGCCTATGGAAGATGGGCTAGAGTTCCAACAAACCTTCACTAACTTCGTGCTGATGTTCGCTCGAAGGAAGGAATTTGTTTCGACTATGGCTCCATTCGCTCAGCGAAAGGTGGGGCCAGCTTGGTTCACAAGGCCACATCCCAAGGAATCGAGTGGTCCCAATGTTGATGAGCACACCATACTGTGGGAGGCATTCCTTACCCCAAGGATTATGCCTCTTCGATTTAAGAGTTCTAAGACTCATCTGAGTCTGCTTGCCTATCAACCAAATCTGGTGTCTCGCCAGTTTGGTATCATCCAAACCCTGCCTTCTCCCATTTTCCAAAAAGAGAAGTCAATGTTGTACTTCTGCAACGATTATACAGAAGACGCTGCTACCAGGCATATTGGGAGATATGCTGGTCGAACCATCCTCTCGCTGTTCAACTACCAGCTTAACTTCCTTTGTTCGCCATCTTTTGAAGAATGGTGGAGAAGCTATTACGCTGAGTACTTCTTCGACGAGAAGGACTTCACAGCAGAGTTGCAGAAGTCTTTTGTCCTCGTATTTGACAAAGTAAAGAAATGTAAGTTCATACTCTCACATTACTTTTTATCTTTCTCTTCGACTGTTAGCTTGTTAACTTTCCTTTTCGCTTTCAGTTGTTCGAAAACCCCTAGCCAAGAAGGCTACAGAAGGCCCACAAGGAAGGGTCCCTTCGACAAAACCTCCACCGCCGGCGAAGACTATAGCGCCGGCGAAGACAACAGGCAACCAACAGGGGGAAGGCTCTTCGAGGAGGCCTCCTGCATCGGTAACCAGATTTTCTTCATTTTCATTCTGGGATTTTTTATTTTCGACGTAATTATTCAATCGAATTCCTATTGGTTTTATAGGCCCCTTCGCCCAAGAAAAGGGCAGCATTTGTAATCGAATCGGGGAGTGATGACGAAAGTGATTCTCCTCCTTCTCCCTTAAAGAGGCGAAAGTTAACAAAGGACGCTTCTGTTCCTACTCCAGCTCCTGAAGGTCGAACCGTCAGAATAAAAGTTGGTGTAAGAAAGCCTAGGCCACCTGCAGTGGTCATCGAAGAACCAACTGAGGAGGAACTGAACGCTCTAGTTACCCAGCCTGTCGAAAGTGATAATTCCAGCCCTGGGGCTGAAGCCAATCCACAGGTAATCTATTAGACCCTTCTTATAACTTAGGCATAAATACCAATATTTGATTATATCTCTTTCGACATCTGAAGATTTGTCTTCTTCCTCTTTTTTAGGAAACTACTGGAAGTTCCCCACCAAGGACTTCAGAAACTCTGGAATCTGCTGACCTTAGCAGGCCTCAGGTGCAAGATTTTGGCAATGACGAAGCCCACACTGAGCATGAGGCCAATGCTGAAACAGTGGAGAAGACAACTGAAGAACCTATGGCGGAGGAAACACAGCCAGAAAAGGTTCCTGTGGTGGTCTTGTCGTCAGAAGAGAATCCTGAAGGAAGAGACCAAGGCAATGGCGAAGAGAATCAAGATGCTGTTGTCGAAGCACATGAAGGTGGTACTGGCGAAGAACACCAGGATGACGCCAGCGAAGAACCACAGAATGACGCTGGCGAAAGACCCCAAGGTGAAGTTAACGAAGAACCACGAGTCGACGCTAGTACCGCCTCAGTTCAAGTCGAAGAACAACCAAACGAGGCACTCAGCATTCAACAGCCTCCAGTCCAAGATAATGCTATGGCAAGGGTCACCTCCTCAAAGCATAGGTCGAAAGAAGACCTGGAAATCTTGAAGCGAACTGACCCTATCAGCTACCTCAATGCAATCGTTGAGAGTAAGAGTTCTTCCGACACCAGTCAGGAAATTCCTACTTTGTCGGGGAAATCTACTGAGACTTCTCCTCTTGATGATGCATTGGCGAAGGTCAAGGCCCAGTTCTTCAAGAGAGATTTAATGAAGGCTTTAGAGGGGGACCCCACTGCTCCATCTTGCTTAAAAGAGGTTTTGAATGCTGTTGATTTCGATGCTGTAGCTCCAGAAATCTCAGACTTAATCATGGAATTACATTCTATGATTGACCAAGTCTCAGCGGATTACCGGCGCCAACGAAATTTCAACAGTCAGCTCGAAACGTTGCATGGCAGGAGCTTATCTGCATGGACTGCCGTCACAAGTTCGACTTCTCGAATTGCCGAGTTGTCGAAACAGAAAGCGTCTGCACAGGAAAGGTTCGATGCTATTGAGCGAGAGAATGTCTCCTTCCGAGCACAAATTGCAGAGATAGAGGCGAAGATAAACGCCAACACTGTGCTCCAGGAGGAAATTCTTTCGACCATCCCAGACGCTGAAAGCCAGACTGAGGTCAAGCAAGGCCTGGAGTTCGCTGAGAAGGCCCAAAGCCTCGACGCTCAAATTGCCAAACTGGAGCAAGAAAAATCTTGGTGCAAGAAGAGGTTGGATTTGCAGCATGCCAAGTATCTTCGACTTAAGAATTCTCTTTCTTTTTGATTCTCTTTTGTAACCATCTATTGTAATCGCTTTCGACAACAATTGCCATTTTGGCAGAAATTAATAAACATTTCCATTTTGGCATTTCTATGGTTAATTCAGTTTATTATTTTATTTTTATCTCTTGAAGTATAGGCTTGTATTTTTTCAAATATTTACCATTTACTCTCAAGAGTCTTTTATCACCACTTATCTCTTCGACTTCATAGGCTCCACCAGAAAAAGTTTGGATAACTCTGAAGGGTCCTTCCCATTTGGGTGACCATTTCCCCATGCTTCGATCCCGTCGATCCATGGGAAGAATTACCTTCCAAACTAAATCTTCAGGCAAAAATGCCTTAGGTTTTACCTTTCTATTATAAGAGTCTTCGACTCTTTTCTTCTGAAGCCTGAGCAAGTCGAGAGCGTGTAATCTCTCTTCGTCTAAATCCACCAATTCATCTAACATCATGTTCCAATAAACCTCAGAAGGAATATCATAATGCCTCTGAACTCTTGTAGATTGAAGACAAATTTCTGCTGGCAATACTGCATCATGGCCAAAAGTTAGCCTATATGGTGTTGTACCAGTGGCTTCTTTTGGGGACGTTCGACAAGCCCATAAAATCTGGTCTAACGTCTTATGCCAATTCTTTGGTTTCTTCCCAACATGTTTCTTTATCAAGCCAATTACCACTTTGTTAGCTGCTTCGACTTGACCATTCGTCTGTGCATAGTAAGGCGTGGATGTTAAGAGTTTGAAACCTGTTTCCTGAGCAAATTCCTGCATCTTTCGACCAGTGAAAACTGAACCTTGATCAGTTGTTATTGTCTCAGGGATTCCATACCTAAATATAATGTTCTTTTGAATAAATTCAATGACATTTTCTTGGTCTACATTGACTAAAGGGACAGCTTCGATCCACTTAGTAAAATAATCAATGCCTACCAATATGTATTTTTGACTCTTTGATGATGCTGGTCGAATCTCTCCAATAAGATCCAACGCCCATCCTCGAAAGGGCCAAGGCTTCACTATCGAGTGAAGTTCGCTTGCTGGTACGTGCTGGATGCCTGTATGAACTTGACACTCTTGGCAACCTTTGGCGAACTCAACACAATCTTTCAGCATAGTGGGCCAATATAGTCCTTGTCGAAACAACAACCATTTCATCTTATGGCCTGCTTGGTGAGCCCCACATGCCCCAGCATGCGTAGTCGAAAGGGCTATATATGCTTCAGTTTCACTTAAACATTTCAGCAACACCCCTTCAGGCGTCTTCTTGAATAACTCATTACCCATGAGTACAAAACTCAACGCCCTGTATTTTGTTTTTCGTTCTGTCGGAGCTCCTGGATTTTGAAGATAGTCCACAATGGGTTTCCTCCAATCCTGGTCTGACAAAATATCAATGAACGAAATCTCGAAGTTTGAGTGATCGGCATATCCTAACCTTGTTGATTCCAAGTCTGTTGGTGATAGACAAGTCGCTCTTATCTTCTCTCGAACTTCGATTGCTCTTTGTAATCTCGTTTTTGAAATTTTATACCCAGATGCAATCTGTGCCAAGTCATTGGCTATTTGATTTTCGACTCTGGGTATGTGTCGAATATTGACACTTTCAAATTGTTTCAATAAACGATTTGCAATCACAAAGTACATAATGAGATTTTCTCTTATGCATTTATACTCCTTTGTGACTTGCTTGATAACTAACTCTGAGTCTCCCATTATTTCGACTCGAGTTGCCCCCAATTCCAACAATATTTCAAGGCCAGTAATTAGAGCTTCATACTCAGCCTCATTGTTCGAACAAGAACCTTCGATTTGGTACTTGAATGTTGTTGGAATTTTATCTGGAGAAATAAGTAAGACTCCTACTCCTGTTCCATTTTTATGGCTGGAACCATCGAAGTAGAATTTCCAAGGTTCTATCTCCACATAATTAATATCCTCGACTTGAATAGAGTGGTCGACTATGAAGTCTGCAACCACTTGTCCTTTTACTGCCTTAAGAGGCATAAAGGTCAAGGAGTATTCAGTCAATGCTAATGCCCACTTGCCAATTCGACTATGCAAGATAGGTTTCGACAACATATATTTGAAAACATCAAAATGAGACGAAACATAAACATCAACTGGTTTTATATATTGTTTGAGCTTTGTACAAGAGAAATACAGACATAGACACAATTTTTCAACTTCGCTATATCTAGTTTCTGCATCATTCAAAACTCGACTGAGATAATAAATGGGTCTTTCGACTCCATTCTCATCCTCTTGGGCTAACATACTTCCCAGAGTTTTATCAGATGCAGCTATGTACAATCTCATACTCCTATTGCTACAAGGAGGCACCAAAATAGGTGGCTTAGTGAGGTACCCTTTGATTTTGTCGAAGGCTTCTTGTTGCTCTTGCCCCCATTCGAACCCCTCCTTATTCAGTCGAAGCAAGGGTGAAAAGGCCTGAGCTTTCCCACTTAGGTTAGATATAAACCTTCTTAAGAAATTTATCTTGCCTAAGAGAGATTGCAATTCCTTCTTATTCGATGGCGCTTTCGCTTCCAAAATTGCCTTCGTCTTGTTCTGATTGATTTCGATCCCTTTCTTGTGGACAACGAAGCCCAAGAAATCTCCAGCTTTTACACAGAACGCACATTTCAAAGGGTTCATCTTCAGACCATGTTCTCTCATTCTTTCGAATGATTGTCGAAGGTGGTCAATGTGACTCTTCCTGGAAACAGATTTTATAACAATATCATCAATATAAACTTGCATAAACGTGTTAATAAAATCATGGAAGATAGTATTCATTGCTCGCTGGTACGTTGCCCCAGCGTTCTTTAGGCCAAAAGGCATCACTACCCATTCGTAAGTGCCTAAGGCCCCAGGGCATCGAAAAGCTGTTTTCGACACATCCTCATCAGCAATGAAAATTTGATTATATCCTGAATAACCATCGAGCATACTCAGGTATTCGTAGCCAGCGGCAGAATCGACTAGCATTTCCGCCACAGGCATTGGATATTCATCTTTGGGGGTGGCAGCATTCAGATCTCTGAAATCTATGCACACCCTTAATGTGCCATTTTTCTTAATTACTGGCACTATATTGGCAATCCATTCGACATACCTTGTAACACGAATGAACTTGCATTTCAGAAGTCTTTCGACCTCCGTTTTGATCTTCGACAATATTTCTGGAGCGAAGCGTCTTGGATTTTGCTTGATTGGCTTCTTTCCAGGTTTGATTGGCAACTGAAGTTCTACCAATCCTCTGTCGAGACCAGGCATTTCGTCATAATCCCATGCAAAACAGTCTTTAAACTCTTTCAGCAATTGGATTACTTCCAACCTAAGTTCTGGATCAATTTTGGCGCTGATGTAAGTTGGCCTATTCTCTGATCCTTCGCCTAAGTTGATTTCTTCTAAAGGGTCTTGTGCTAACATCTTAATGTTGTTCGCCAAGGGATCCTTTTCGAAGCCCAAAGGCTCATCGTCATAGATGGCGTCGAGCCTCTGTTCCTGCATTCCTTCTGTCGAGATATCGGGAGGTTCTGGGTCAAAATCTTTTCCAGGACCTATATCTGGTGGCTCTGGGTCGAAATCTTTTCCAGGACCTATATCTGGTGGCTCTGGGTCGAAATCTTTTCCAGGACCTACAGAAGGTAGTGCTTGGTCATTGGCCTTGGTGGCCATGTATTTTACTTCGGCTTCGAGAGCCGTTATCATCTTGGTTTCAGCCACATAGGCCGAAATTCGTTTCAGAGATTGTGACTCAGTCATTATCACTGAATTCACTTCCCCAACCAGTTGGTTGGATACCAGTTAGCCCACTGAATTCTATGTGGGACACATCCTCTCTGTCCCATTGGAAACCATGCTCAGGATGCAGGTATAGGGAACAAAAGGTGTTTGGCGCTGGCGCCATGTCGAAATCAGGAGCTGGACATGGCCCTATGTGAGCCAAGTTTTTGTCGAAATCTGTTACACCCAAATGGTTTACTTCGCCAAGGTAGTAACTCTGATCAGCCTCTATGTTTTCGACCAACCCATCTGGGCGCCATAGAAGCAGTCTCTGATGCATCGATGAAGGCACAGCACCTACACCATGTATCCACTCACGACCTAACAAAAGGTTGTAGTTAGGTTTGGCTGAAATAACCATGAACATTGTTGGTCGAAGGATCGACCCAACTTTTATGTCGAGCTGGATCACTCCCATGGTGGTCCCAATGCCTCCCTCATAGTTGGACAGGACCATATTGTGAGGTTTTATTTCTTCATCCCTTTTGCCAATCTTTATTAGCATAGAATGAGGGATAATATTGATAGTGGCCCCACAGTCGACCAATATCTTGTTCACAGTGGTCTCTTCGAGCTTGGCCCTTATGAACAAGGGTTTGAGGTGATTCTTCATCGCCTCTGTGGGTGGCTCGAAGAAGCCATTTTGTTCTTCTGTAGTGCCATTGTCCATGACAAAATAGCACACTGGCCTGTGTCTGGCCATTTCTTGTTCCATCTCCCAGTCACTGGTTTCGACTTCTACTTGTCGATTGAATTCCCTAGGCAGCATTGAAACAACGTTCACCATTATGTCCAGGGTATCGTCGGACTCAGCATCATCTTCGTCTTCGACTTCGCTCTGGTTAGGCCAAACTAGCCTGTTGGTAACTGGTTCTCTCTCAAGAGGCTTTCTTTGTTTCCTTTGAGGCACATTCGAACTAGTTTCAGCCTTAGGTTCATTTGCAGCCTCTCTTTCAGCTTTTCGCCTTCTTTGATACCTCCTCCATTGGGATCTCGACATAGGATTTTTTCCCTTGTAGTTGCTGGACACTTGAGCAGCCTTGGGTGCAGCAACTTGAGGATCTTTCTTCTGAATTAAAGAGGAACCTCTTGGCACTTCGAAAGAATGCCATTTGTCTTCACTTGGCCTTTTCCGGCCAGATGTTTTGTACCAAGTGTCTACTGGTACATTTGTTGGAGGCCTAAAAGTCAAAGGCCTCTTGTCTTGATTAGAACCCCTTCTGGGATCATGTCGAAGGTTAGAATTCTCCCTTCTCTTGTTCGCTGCTCTCACTCCTTGTATGTGCTCAGCAGCTTTTTTATCAAAGATAGAACTACATCTTGGACATAGCATAACCTCTGATTTTTTCTTCTGGCATCTTTGTAAAAAATCTGCCAAGTTTTCGTTTTCCTTAGGGAAAGCCGTTTTATTTGCCTGCTCTTGCCTTATGGCTTCTTCTGAAGCTTTAGGGTCAGAAAGTTCAACCATGTTGATGTTCATAGTATCCTTAGTAGCAAGAGTTAGTTGTTTCATTTGTGTTTCCAGTTTCTCCGTCTGGCCTTGTACAGTGGCCAATTGGGAACTGGGCTTTGGTCCAGTTGTTTGTACTTCGACAGTCTTCGACTTTGGATCTTCGACCGCTTTCTGGACAGCCTCAATTGTCTTCCTGGACAAGTTTCCAGAAAAACTGCCAAAGATTGGCATGTTGATGTGGTCCTTAGAGACTTCGACCATGTTAATGCCTGGCTTCTTCGACTGGACCTTGGTAGCCTCTATCATGTTCACCTCAGAGGGTTCTGCATAGTGGGCTTCAGCCTTCATTGGGTTGGAGTCGACAACCATGGGGGATTTGTCAGCAAACTTTAATCTCCCTTCCTCAATAGCGTCTTGGACAAGATTCCTGAAAAGAAAACATTGAGAAGTTTTATGGCCCAGAAAATTATGATATTTGCAAAAACCCCTCTTCTTTCTTTGATCAAGAGGAGGCACTTTTACCCCAGGGGGTACTATCATTTGGCCATCTTTAACTAGTAAGTCGAATATTTCATCACATTTTGTGATGTCAAAACTATAAGTCTTTTTTGGGAACCTATCATTGGTCTTGTCTGGACCAATGGGATTTTTCCCATTTGAGGGGACCAACTGTTTACAAGAGTATGGAGGCCCTTGTTTCAGTTCTGCTAAATCGACTTCTCCTTCCTCGACAGCTAAAGTATCGTCGAAGGATTCTAGCTCTTCGTCATCCATCTCAACGTAAGCTATTCTCTCTCTCTTGTGAGTTTTTGTTGCCTTGGCTTTTTCAGCTTTAAGGCGTTCGACTTGTCGAACTCTGTCGGCCAGTTGGGCCATGTCTCTTAGGTACTGGGTATCTAGCTTCTTCCTAATGGAATAGTCTAAACCGCCTGCGGCCATTTCGACCAGCTCATGTTCTGGCACTTGTGTAAAACATCTCGCCTTAAGCAACCTAAACCTATTCAGATATTCGTCTATAGGTTCAGTGAAACGTCTCTTCACACTCGCCAGTTCTTTCAGGCTTATCTTGGTTTGCCCCATATAGAATTGTTCATGGAACAATCTTTCCAATTGGGTCCAATGGTGGATCGAATTGGGGGGGAGAGTTGTAAACCAAGTAAAAGCGTTCTTGGTTAAGGAACTTGGGAAGTATTTGATTCTTAGGTTTTCATTATTTGAAATGTCTCCTGCTTCGATCAAATACCTAGCCACATGTTCGACAGTAGATTCTGTCGTGTCCCCAGAGAACTTAGTAAATTTGGGGACTTTGGTTCTAGGGGGTAAGTCAGTTTGTAACACATATTCTGACAATGGAGACGTAAAATTGGGCCTTCGAAAGCCCATGTTCATTCCATTCTGAGTCATGATTCTTTCGATCATGGTTGCCAGATTGTTTTCCAACCCCATGTTTTGGTATTGGACATGCTGAACCACTTCGTCAGCATTTTGGTTTCTGTTAACTAACCTAACCTCTGGGGCTATTACCCTAGGTTCTTCGACAGGTTGTTCTACAGGCTGTTGGGCCTGATTAATGGTGGTTTCCTCCTCTACAAATATCCCCTGATTTCCTCTTATTTGCGCCCTTTGGGGCTGTCGAATAGGTGGGGGTACTCCAAAGAAGTCAGCCAAACGCGTCATTTGCGCTGTAACTTGCTGATTCGACTGAGTAGTATTTTGTATTAGAGGATTTAGCACTGTACTCAAAGTTTGTGCCAACATTTGCACCATATCATGGTTGCTTTCGTCCATCTGTTGCCTCAAGACTGCTGTCGAGGCATTTGTAAGGCCATGGGCTACTTGGGACGTTCCTCCTAAGAGTTGGGTCCTATTTCTATTCGCCATGCCTACTCCAGAGCCTTGGAGCGGCGAAGTGGCACTCACGAAAGGGTCGGAATAAGTGGACGCAGCATTCGTCAGGCTTGCCAATTCAGAAGTTGGCATACCATAGAATGGAATAAATCCTGGGGGAACCACTGGCCTTGGGCCAGTATTTCCCCTTGGAGGGGGAGTTCCCAAAGTCATTCTGGGGCCTGTTAACGAAGTTATTGGCCCCGTGGTTGTGACTGACACTGCTGGCATCGAACCAACATTCGTCGCTTCACTAACGGTCATATTAACCGTTGCTCCCACACTTGTTTGTGGGATTTCATTGTTGTTTGGCGGATTCGCCATCTCTTCCCTTCTTCTGGCAGTATTATTATCGTTGGTGTATATTCTACCACTCCTCAATAACATACAACTCGAAAAGATGAGATTTTTCAACAATCAACACACGGTCCCACTGGGCGTGCCAATTTGTTTACCTGGGGATTTGGTAAACAACCGCTGATCCTCCAAATGGTTACTTATTTGGTTACTCGCAGGATCGATCAGATTGATCCTATGGACATAGGTTGATTTTGAAGTTTAATTAATGTGGATAAGGCTTTAAGTAAATTGTTTAAAGTAAATTGCATAAAGGAAAAGGCTTGGTAAAATAAACGAGGCTTGAATGTAAAGGTTCGACAGGAATCTTAAAGGGAAAGAGCATGTAAAAAACTGGAAAAGTAAATGACTTGAATTAATAAATTGGTGTTTCACACATACATTTCTCAACAATTCGTTCGCTCACACTGGGTACTTGAATCTAAATGAGTGACTATGTATCTATTGTGAACACCCGCGAGAAACTACACGTCTACTCCTATTTATACAAAAACATTCCAAGTAACCGTCGGGCAGTTACACTGCTTCGAGATCAAGCCACTTGTCACGTTCTCCATGCTCGACGCTCCAGATCCTTGCACGTTCGCACGTAGTAACTGCTGGAAACCGTTTTCCCTCCAAAGCTTTGAATTTCAAACTGCTCCACTCTGGACCATCGAACACGTTCGTCAAGAGACGTCTTCGACGAAAAACTCCTTCGACGTCGAAGGCAATCAGCCTTCTTCCTTGGAAGAAATCTTCTAAGTATTTGGCCATCTTTCGACGGGCACTTCGACAGGCTTAACCAGTCGAAAGCATCTTTCAGCTTTTAATGGCTGTCATCAATTGAAACAAAGGTGTCGAATTTAGGAGCCAACACACGGCAACTGACTTGCCACCAAACAAAACTCGAGAGTTGAATCTCAATGAGTATAGTATCGAGTATCAACCAACTTCAGACTGCACCAAAGCCGGCTATCTCACTACCTTCTAATGGCTAAGTTGGGTCAATTAAGGTTCTAAGGTCAGTTAGTGCTTATGACACCACACGGAAACCTAGTATGCTCCTCAACTGACTCGAGGGATACCAGTACAAACCAATGTGTCGCACTAACGTAGCCATTACTTCAACCATATCGGTATACGCCGTATAGTTTCCATGATCTATTGCTAGTTACCTAAAATGTTCCCCAAATCTGGGTATATGATCTTTGCAAGAAATAAAACCCAAACACCCTTTAAAAATAAAGAGAGACAAGTCAAATAAGAAAAGCCTTTAAAAGTGATATATCCCTAAAGGTAACCCCATTTTTTAGTTCTCCCCAACTGAGTCGCCAGTTCTGTAATAAGGTGGGAGAACTGACTTATTTTGCATTTTATCGCAAATGTTACAGATAGCAAGAGTCGCCACCGACTGTTCTTTTATCCAATAAGGAAAGGTGAAAATAACAGGAAAGACCTTTGATAGATTTTGAGTTTGGGGGTAAGTTATGAAAAGGGAAGGTGTTAGCATCCTTTTCGTCCGTAGTTATCTACGAGCTCTTAATCGCTTAGCTCACTTTGTTTTGAAAAATGCTTTGTGAATGTGTGTTTGAAAATATTTTGAAATCGCCAATGTAAGACTGACTTTGTAATAATTCTTGTATCAGTCCTCAAGAATGTGTACAAAGTGTTTTGAAAATATTTTGAAAGTGTTTGTGAAAAATATGTTTTGTTTTTGTGAGCAAGCGGTTACGAGCTCTCTACCTACTCAAAAGTCTTTCAGGTTATTTTCATCCTCCTTTAGATAATGCTACCTCACCATTAGTTAGTAAGAAGCACTATCGTTGGATGTATAGGGACAGGCACGGGTCATCGTATAGTCATAAAGGAAACTCGTAGAGGCGCTTTAGCAATTTATTGTAAGGGACTAAGATCGTTTACCGAAGCCAGCATTGTAAGAGTCATTGAGGGACTACGATCTTTTTAACCGAGGGTCTTTACTAAAGCGTCCCCACGTTTGAGGGACATGACTGTTTTTATTCGAAGGCAACAAGTGAGGTTACCCTAGAAGTGAGTGTGTGAAAAGTGATTCAATTCGATTATTTTATCTCGATTAGGGTTAGCTAAGATTGCTTTTAAATCTTTTCATAAAAACCCTAATTACTATAAGTTATAAGGAAAGCAGTAAATTGCGGAAAGTAAAGATGTGGAAAATAAATCTAAACTATTACAGGGCTTCGGGAGTGGGGGTACAAAACCATAAAATTGGGAAAAAAATAAAGTAAGCCATAATTAACCATTACATACTGTAGCAGATACGTAATTGGGAAAAACTAATGCGAAAGTAAATACGCGAATATTGTAAAAGAGAAAATGGAAAATTTGTTTTGGTGATTGCATGACGAAAAAAGTTTTCATAATCAACCTAAAGTTTAATTGATTTTAATTAATTAAAAAAGTTAGGTAATTTAAATTAATCGAAACCATAAAATCTAAGTTGATTTTAATTTAATCGAGAAAACCTAAAAAGTAGAATTAAATAAAACCTAAAATTAAATTAGGGTTAATTAAATAAAACCTAAAATCAAATTTAAAGCCTAAAATTAAATTAGGGTTTTGTTAAAAATGTTTTTTTTTTGAAAAAAGGTTTTAAGGAAAAAGGGTGAAAAAGAGTGAGAAACATATAATGACCAAAAGAGTAGAGGTGGGTGTTGAACCCACGCCCTCCGCAGTTTCACGCAGCAAGCATACTACCAGGCCAAGCACGCCTTGGTGTTAGGATACGCTTCCAATGTGTTTTGTAACAAACCTGCAAAAATAATGAAAACATGAAAGAATTTGGCAAAACTGAGGATCAAACCCGTGACCTAGGAGAGGAATGATTTAGCACGTGCATTTCTACCACTGGGGTGGCTATACATTCGTTCATATAATTGAATCAAAATATATATAATATGTAAACAAATATATTGGCCGGAGAAGCGTCGGAGCCCTAGCTTCGGTCGTCTTCTCCGGCGACCTGCTCCTTCAAATACCTGAAAAAATCAAAACATTAGTGATCCAGAAACGTCTTATCCCTCTAAATCAAGGGTTGTGAATGCAATGCGAATATTTTTGAAGGCTAAAACTCAAGGTATTAAGAGCTATAATGAAAACATTTGAAATCAGTGCTAGCACGGTGGTTCATGATTTAACGTGCATGGGACCTCCATGATTGTCCTAACCTGCACTATCAAACCTCATAAACACATTAGGGACGTTAGCACATGTTAAAGCAAACAAAAAATCAAGATATGAACATCATGCACATTATGAAAACCGGAGATGCCATGTAAGGTGATTCACATGTTTTGGACCATCAAATTTGGTCCAAACTTACTCTATATGCTGGCTGGAAGAGAATGGAATGGAGGTTTTGTAGTGAAAGGGGTTGCAACAAGAGTTTGGAAATTCTAGGGTTCTTGAAATTTTTTTGATGTTTTTTGACAATTTTGAGGCAACGTTTTCTCGTGTATGTTTGTATTAGAGTTGTTGAGATTATATAGTGAAAAATTACGTCAAGGATAAGTGGACTTGGACATTGTGTAAAAAGATATGATTTTATCTTATTTATTTTGTATTATTAATGAACAAATAAAAAATAATTAAAATAATTAAAATAAAAAATAGGTCAAGGGGTGTATGAATAAGGTTTGAAGTGTATGAAGAGTTATAATACACGTTTGGACTCTCAAACCATGGCCCAATAGCCCAAAATGCCAAGCTTGCTCAATTTGATCTTCATGCATTTGCTCAAAATATCCTAACTTACAATGGTCATAACTTAGTCAATTTTCATCTTTTAAAGGTGATATTGGACTTTTTGAAAGCTCAAGATGTCCTCTACAATCTCTTTGTTGAGCATTTTTTCTTTTGAAGAATTTATCTTGATGTAAGTTGCCTTGACAAAAAGTATCTTTTTGTTGACTTTTGAAATGACCTGTAATGTATTGGCTTATATCTCTCAAATGATGCATTGTTTAGACTTGAGCTTAGAGATACAAAGTTGTAGAGAACTGAATTTCCTTTAATCTAGGATTTGGTTGGGGAAGATTTGATGAAGCATGTGAAAGTTATGTTTGGTCAAAGTTCAGTTGACTTCTCCTTAAGAAAACCCTAATTTGGCAACTTTTGACTTTTGATGAATTGATAGTTTTCTTGATGAATTATGATAAACCCTTGATCAAATGATGAATATAACTTCAAAACCTTGATGTTGACCAAAAATCTTGAAGTTTGACTGTATGTTGACCACAATTGACTTTTTACCAAATACAGTTAATTTTCAGTCATCTGAGCCATTGATTGAGCAAACTTATGTGCAAGGCTTGAAACTTGATATGAGCATCCTTGAATACATATGAGGACCCATGCAAATCATTTGAGACCTTGAAAACCCAATCTTCCTTGAGAAATACCAAACCCTGGTTGTGGATCCATTGCTTAGAAGGAGAATTTGCATGATCAATTCTTGAGCCACCTTGAACATTTGAAGACCTTTTGGGAATGTCTTCAAGAAAAATAGGAGGGGAAATTTTGGGGTACAACATTATGGTATTGAGTATAGTGTATTTCATGATGTATTAGAAAGATATTGCGATGCTAATTGGATATCTAACTCAGATGAGACAAAATATACTAGTGGTTATGTGTTTACACTTGGTGGAGGTTTTGTTGTATGGAGATCAGTCAAACAGTCCATTATTGATATATCAACTATGGAATCTGAGTTCATAGCTTTGGAATTGGCTGGTAGTGAAGCTGAGTGGTTAAGAAATCTCTTAGTTAATATTCCTTAAGGAATAAAACTAACTCTATCAGTGTCGTTGCATTGTGATTGTCAATCGGCAATAGCCATGGAAAAGAACAAGTCATTCAATGGTAAAAATAGACATATTCAATTGAGACATAATGTTGTAAAATAGTTGTTAAAAGATGGAACAATATCGATCGATTATGTGAAGTCAAAGGTCAACTTAGCTGACCCTTTGACAAAGCCCCTGGGGAGGAAAGTTATTTGTGACACATCGAGGGGAATGAGACTTAAGCTAATCAAAATTAACAAGTGATGGAAATTCAACCTTTGTGATTGGAGATCCCATGAAAAAGGTGATGGATTATCAATGATGGAGAAACATGCACATTGGGTCAAACACTCGTCTAAAGATCAAAGACTCACCCAAACAAATAAGAGACACCATATATTCACCCAAAACCTTAAAGTGATAGGTGTATGGATTCTCTCATTTATAAAGTGCTCAAATTTCACTTTTCTAAGCAATGTGGGACTTAGAACTCACACTTGTTTTTCAACAATCATCCCCTTAAGTGTGAGTTATCCATTCACTATGTTCCCCCTCAAGCATAATCTCTTTCATCCACATACTTGTACCGCCATTGAGAGACACCATTATCTCGTCATGGGCACTTCAATGGGACACGCCACCTGACCACCATGTCTGGAAGACTTTAGACACAAGGAGTCGGTCCCTTACTCGAACCGGGATCTAATACCACTGATGGGTTATAATTGAGGGAGAAACATAAATATCGGGTCAAACACTCGCCTAAAGATAAAAGACTCACCTAAACAAACGAGAGAGATACCATATATTCATTCAAAATCTTAAGGTGATAGGTGTATCGGTTATCTCATTTATAAAGTGCTCAACCTTCACTTTTCTAAACAATATGGGAGTTAGAACACACATTTGTTTTTCAATAGAAGGTTCATATAGGTAATAACAAGTTACTTGTTAGTTCTGCTAGCACCAAAAATTAATTAATTCATTTTTCTTCCTTCTCTTTCTTATGGTGTGAGTAACAAAGTGCTAGAAACTGCATTAAAGAGAGGATAAGCTTTTGTAGCTTTTAATGAATTTGATATCCCTTATGGGTGGTGTATGATTTGCAACATACATTTGATGAAATCACCTACTTGAGTGTCAAGTGGAGCCGCTTGTATGAGATCGACAAAATCTCTAGAGCACTCATCAGTAAAGCCAGGCACGCACACGACCTAATAGCGCACCAAAACGTCAACAACAAGAATTATAGAGGTGTGATGTGAATTAAATCTTATCATTATAGGACTGGTTCATATAGCTCGCTACACCAGTTTAATCCATTACATCTAAAATATTAATTTAGAAAAATTTTAAAATTTTCTGAAATTATTTTTTATATATAGGGGATTGTTGTAGTTATTAATTATTTAAAAAATAATTATCATTATAATTTAAAATTATTTTTGACAAATAAATTATCTTTTAATTATTTCGTTTAAATCTTATAAAATTATGGGGGGAATTTTTAAGGACAGCAGGATCAGCTCATCTCAAATTATCTTATAAATTTTTATTTTATAGATCTTCGTAGCATTATCAACAATAAAAAATATCAAATTATTATTAATGGATAGATAATTTTTGTTCATCTCACTTATTATACAATCATGATTCATACCTACTCTCACCACATCTTTATTTTGATGCACCTACCAAGAATCTATATCTTCGATCAAGGATCTTCCCCTCTTTTAACACATCATCTTCTAGTCGAACTAATTTGACAGGATTTGGTTAAATATCAAAACTAAATATTGGAATATACTATAAAAGCATCAAACTCGAAATTCACTAACTCAAAGTATTAAGGTCATATTGAAATTTGAAATGACACATAAAATATTTTCACAATTGTTTGACATCGAAACTAACTTTCCTTCTTCCTATTTCCTATGCGTTAACGACTTTCCAATTGCTTTGTTGGCACATTAGTGTACGTGCTACTGTTCACCTTTGTAGAAAATTAAGTTTAGTTGTTTTTTTCTTCTTTTATTCACACATGGGCTTGACCCATATACATTGTTGCTCTCAAGTTCCTGCATGTGTTAGCCTGTATCATCTGCATGAGTTCATGCTTCCACTCTTCAGGTTTATGATTAACTTGAAGCCAACATAGCACTTGACTCCACACCTTCTTCATCTCTTTACAATCAAATAAAAGATGATCAATTGTTTCTATACCTGTATAGAATACACACTGAGCATTCCCCAGCATCCCAAATTTCATCAATATGGCCTTGGTTGCAAGCCTATTCTGACAAGCAAGCCATAACACAAAAATGGCTCGAGGTCTTGCAATATTATCATAGAACAGTCTATTCCAGATTACCTGCTGATTCTGTCCTATCAGAGCATAGTAGAATTTTTTGGTCTGAAACCTCTTACCTTGCATTACAAGTTGCCACACCTCTCTTGAACAACACTCCTCTGTTGTAGAATTCTCTTGAGTATCCATGAGCATGTTGTCTTTATAATAGGTACTAACCTATATTATCCACAAGCTATCTTTCTTTGTGCTAAGGTTTCATAAGAGCTTTATCATGAGGGTCTGATTCCACTCTGCTATTGCCATCACATTTAGCCTTCCTTGCTTCTTTGGGGTATAAATTTTCCTCCAAGCCACTGGTGGTTTCTTCTAAATATCACTTTTACCTATCTACATAAATGATCAATAAATTGCTTCTATCTTACTGGTAACTCCCTTTTGTAAGAACAAGATTTGGTCTGCAATATTATCTGAGTTTTGATGATAACAAATGAATATGATTGTATGAACAATTTTATTGTACTAATATTTATTATTGTTGAGTACTTAACAAACAGGTTTTACTTCTGATGGATGGCGTGGCCAAGATATTAGAAGAGAATTGATTCTGCTTCTATGTTATACAAGTTCTGTTGAACAGTAGCAAGACACTCTAGAAGGCTCTGAAGTGTAAACTCTGATGTTGTTCTAAAGAAATAAGTCAAAAAGATTTGAAGATTCAAGTTTCTACTAAAGTTCAGATGCTAAATATTCGAGCTTCTAAAGACAACATGTTCTAAGGAAACAGTCAGAAGATCTGAAGACATAAGTTATTACTTAAGTTCAGATGCTGAAGACTCACGTTTCTAAAAGACAGTGTGTTTCAAAGAAACAAATTTAGAAGGTCTGAAGACAAAGTTTCTACTGAAGTCCAGATATTAAAAACTAAGTTTCTAAAAGACAACTTGTTTTAAAGAAGAGAAAGTTAAATGATCTGAAGACAATGTTTCTAACTAAAATCCAGATATTGAATACTTTGTGTTTCTAATAACAAGGTTCTAAAGACAAGGATTCTTAAAGAACCGAGTGCTAAAGACTCTATAGACAGAAGGTCTGAAGATTCCAAAGACTTGAAGTTCTAAAGGTCCAAGGTTATCTACAACAGGTTCTCAAGACCAAGTGCTGAAAACTCTAAAGACACAGCTCTTAAGACTCTGAAGACTTGATGCTCTTCTGATCCAAAGGTTCGCTTACTAGTTCTCACGACCAAGTGTTGAAGAATATAAAGACGCGGTTCTGAAGACTCTGAATACTTGAAGTTTTGAAGACCTTATGTTATGTTCCCGCTTATAACCTCATGCCCGCAGAAGCCTATAAAGTGCAGAAGGAAAGAATATAATGGTAACATAGTACAATAGTACACAGTACGAAAAGCTTTATGCTACTACCTCTCCATTAAATTGAAGTGTAGAAGAGATAAGAACGTAGCAGTACTATTTCTAACGACTATTTTTCAAATAGCCAACGACTCTATTTTTGCTTGGCTATATAAGAAAAGAAATTGTATGTTTAATCGTTGATGAGCTTGTTGTATGTTGGTTGGCTATTTGCTCAAGACTGCAAGTTGCAAGTCGCAAGTTGTTGATGTTCAATGTTATAAAGGAAAGCTACCATTATCAGAACACAACCAAAAAGCTACCGTCCAATATAATAATATGAAGAATTCTACAAGACGTTACTCAATCTACCAATCATATACATCTTGGAAGAATCATGAAAAAGCAAGGAGTTGTTGATTGTATCTTGCTTAATGAAGAAAGACAATAAAGATGAAGAATTCTTCAAAATGTCATTCCAATCATTAATCATATACATCTTGATATAATTATGAAGAAACAAGGAGTTGTTTCTCATAGCTTGCTCAACAATAAAGATGAAGACAACAAGACTACAAGATGCTACACTTAATTTAGATTTTATTCATCCTTGTAGAAATATGTAAAACACAAGAGTTGTTACTCAGATTGTGTTATTACTTAAGATCTTCATGTAAATTGTTTGTATACAAGAGTTGTTGCTCAGAATTGTGTCAAACAATATGTACTTAAATTAGGAGTAATCTGCTTGATAAGAAGCACTCATGTAATCTCCATAAAAACAATTATGTTTAGAATTGGTTGGTTCCATAAGTGATCAAGTTAAGATCATAAGGCTTTAGAAGACTTTGGATGCGGCCATTGTAGATGAAATCCTGGTAGTGGATTCTATTGAGTCAATGGTAGTCATATTTCAAAGGGGACTGAGTGAAGGCCAACCTTTTGAGATCACTGATGGATATCATTGGAAGGAAATCCTGATAGGAGATTCTGGAGAATCGGATTCTATTGGGCCAATGAACGTTATATCCTGTTTGGATCCCTGAACACGTCATTGGATGTTAGTCACTGGTAGTTTCCCGTGCGATTGTAATTAGATTGATTATAGTGGATTAAGTTCTTGAGATCAAGGCGAAATCACCTCGGAAGGGTGGACTGGATTAACTTGGGGGTTTCTCAAGTGAACCAGGATATATCGCGTGTTCTTTACTTTTGCATATGCTTAGAATTTATGTTTTATGAACTTAATCAGAAGCATTACTTAGAAGTAACAATCAGAAGCATTGTTCAACGAATAATGCTTAGAAGCAAAAGTTTTACAAGAAAGGAAAACTCAATTCAACCCCCCCTACCCCCCCCCCTTCCCTTTCTTGTATTTTCTTCACTGCTTCACTTTTGGGAGTGGAATGCACCGTAACCAATAGTTTAGAGTTGTACAACTTACACTCTTAATGAGTTAGAGTCTTCCTGCATAGCTGAGAAGATGTGCACTCCAATGTCTAATTTTTCCAACTATTTTTCCACCAGAACTTCACATTTATTGTTGGTCTGTTTCTTGCTAGTCATAGGTATTCCCAAATACCTTAAAAGTAAAGGGCCTTCTAAGAAGGTGGTGTTCTCAATTATCTCTTTCTTGGTGCTATTCTCCATACCCTCACAGTAGATCTTGCATTTACTCGGGTAAACCTGGAGGCATGTTGCTTTTGAGAGCTCCTTGAATTTATCCATTGCCAAATGCACCGAAATTACATCCCTTCTTGTGAATAATAACAAATCATCAACAAAACTGAAATTGATAATCTTGAGTTTTCACATTTTGCATGGTAATTGAAATCGGGTATGTGATCAAGCTCTTAGAGTTTCCTATGGAGGTACTCCACGACAATGACAAAAAGTAGTGGGGATATGGGATCCCCCTGCTTCAAACATCTCTTGGATTCCATCTCCCTAGTGCAAATACCATTGATATTAAACTTATATGTCACGGTTGTCATAGCTTCCATTATCCAATTAATGAACTGCCTAGAGATCCTTACTTCTTGCAAGATAGTTTTAAGAGTATACTAGTCAATTGTGTCATATGCCTTCTATATTTCCATTTGCAGCATGCATTTAGGCACTCCACTACTTCCGGTATACCTTTAATCAGCTCATGTGCTAATAACACGTGATCATGGATTCTCAGTCAAGGAACAAAAGCAGCGTGACTGCTACTGATTATACTACTGAGCACTCTACTTAGTCTTCCAGTTAGCACTTTAGATACAATCTTGTAGAATGTAGTACATCAAGATATAGGTTGATATTCCTTTATAGTTTTTGCCTATGAGTGCTTTGGAATCAAGGTGACGAGTGTGGTATTGAACTGATTGTACATCTTCCCTGTTTCAAAAAAATCCATGGCTGCTGCAATCACATCTTGTTTAACCGTAGACCAAGATTTTTTTTAAAACCTGGAGCCATATACATCCACCCCATAAGGATTAACTTGGGGGTTTCTCAAGTGAACCAGGATATATCGCGTGTTCTTTACTTTTGCATATGCTTAGAATTTATGTTTTATGAACTTAATTAGAAGCATTACTTAGAAGTAACAATCAGAAGCATTGTTCAACAAATAATGCTTAGAAGCAAAAGTTTTACAAGAAAGGAAAACTCAATTCAACCCCCCTACCCCCCCCCCCCCCCTCCCTTTCTTGTATTTTCTTCACTGCTTCACTTTTGGGAGTGGAATGCACCGCAACCAATAGTTTAGAGTTGTACAACTTACACTCTTGATGAGTTAGAGTCTTCCTGCATAGCTGAGAAGATGTGCACTCCACTACTTCCGGTATACCTTTAATCAGCTCATGTGCTAATAACACGTGATCATGGATTCTCAGTCAAGGAACAAAAGCAGCGTGACTGCTACTGATTATACTACTGAGCACTCTACTTAGTCTTCCAGTTAGCACTTTAGATACAATCTTGTAGAATGTAGTACATCAAGATATAGGTTGATATTCCTTTATAGTTTTTGCCTATGAGTGCTTTGGAATCAAGGTGATGAGTGTGGTATTGAACTGATTGTACATCTTCCCTGTTTCAAAAAAATCCATGGCTGCTGCAATCACATCTTATTTAACCGTAGACCAAGATTTTTTTTAAAACCTGGAGCCATATAAATCCACCCCATGTGATTTCAGATCACCAATACCCTTTAGGGTCTCCTATATTTCCTTTTGAGTGACTGGAGCTATCAGCATACTTCTTTATTCATTTGTAAATTATTTACCCTTTCTCATGACCACTATATCAACACCTTGTAGATTAGACTCAACAATGCTCATAAGCTTCCCATAAAACTTGAAGACCTCTTCTTTTCTATCACTCTGAGATATCAATATAGTTCCATCAACCTTTATTAAACTTCCCATGTTATTGTTCTTCTATTTACTCTTTAAGATAGCAAAAAATAGGCATTATTTGCATCTCCTAGCCTGATCCAATAAACTTTTTCTCTTTGTCTCAAAAATTTCCTCAATATCATTCAAGTTCAGCAGCTTCTCAGTGCACTCCTTAACCTTCTCAAGTCTTGGGGTATTCATTCTATCTTGATTCAAACTTTTTTGAGCCTCATAGAGAGCTTCTCTTACTTCCTCAGCCTGAACTTTAATCCCATACAAAGGCTTACTCACCTTCTTAATGATTGGTTTCAGTCTCATAAGCTTTCTCCACAGGCCTAACAAGGGACCCCCAGTAACATATTTTCTCCAATTTCTATCCACTTCCCTATTGTAGCCCTCAATCTCAGTTACATTATTGATAAAATTAAATTGAGTCTTTCCTTTTTTGTTTTGTTTTTCCCCTTTGATCCATAATAAAGCATGGTATAAAACCCTTGGTTCCATCACATGAACATACTTATCCACATTTTGTTGCAGACACTCTAAGTTCCCTAGCACTCTGTCAATCCTTGAGTAGATAATATTGTCATTTTGCTTATTTGACTATGAAATTCTGGAACTTTACAACAGATGTCGAATATAAAGTCTGGGCGTTCTGAATGTTGAATGCAATGTTAAGACATAATAACAGCAGAAGTAGCAATTAACAAATTAAAACCAGTTGTAGGAAGAAATAACACATATCAAATGTTAACTTGGTTCGGTGCAACATCACCTACATCTAGGGCATCCAAGCCAGGAAAGAAATTTACAATAATATTATTAATTTGAAATCCTAAACAACCTTTGGTTTCACAAACTTCTCTCCTAATCACTACCTGTGTTATTTCTATCTAAGGATTCCTAGATATGAGATCCCTTTCACTTCCCCTTAATAACACACCTGTGATAATAACAACAAAGACAATCAAATAGTAGAAACACTTCCAATTAAACATAACACACTACTGCTTCACAGCTTATGAGTGGTTCATAAATTCCAACTCAAACTCAGTTAATATTAGTATCAAAGTGATATATGAGAGGCTCACAATTAACAATAAACAATGAAAAAACTAAACCCTAATATTCTCTTTCACATGCACCACACTTTGCTTAGGTTTAGAGGCTTTCTTTATAGGCAGAAGAACGTTTGGGCTTAGATAATAAATCTTGTTCAAACATCCTGCAAATCAAATTAGATAAAATTAAATCAAATCAAATCTTCTGATGTAAAGCATAATTTTTTAACATATAATCTTGTGAATCATGTAACGCCCGTAATTTAATTAATTATTTAATTAAATTATTTTTGGAATATTTGTGAAGAAGTGTTATTAAATTGGATTTATTTTATTAAATGGAGAAATAATAATATATTTGAGGTATTATATTATTGGGTGGTGAAATAATGTTAGAAGCTAATATTATTTAATGTGGGCCTTTATGGTGGTGAGTGGAAGTATTAAGGGGGTGCAAGTTTGGAGCCCACTAAGGAATAATATAATAATATTAGGTTATTTTATTATTTGTTGTTAGAATAGAAGAAAGAAGCAGTAGAGGAAATAAGGATTGTGAAGAATGTGAAGCTGCTGGAAATAGAAGGAAACGGCAAGAACAAAGATTCAACCCGGAAGATTGTAGAGCGACCTTCGATCCAAAGTAAGGGTGGGGTTCTGACTTTATAATTGAGTTCATGATGTTTGATATGTGGGTTAGAGGATTGTTGTTTTTTGAATTGGATGATGTATGATGAAGATTTGATGCATTTGAATGAATAATGACGTTATGATATTGTTTGATCGATGTAGTATTATAGGTTAATGTTAGGTGGTGATTTATTATGTTTATAATGAGGTTTGTAGGACTGTAATTAGATTCCCGTAGTGAATTACAGAAGAAAACACAGAAAATTATGCAAACTGTCGAAGGATGTGTCGACCCCAAGCTGGATGTGTCGATACATGAAGGATGTTCGACTCAGGATGAGTCGATGCATGCAGGGCTTGCGTTGATACATGTTAGTTGCAAGACTCAGGATGAGTCAATCGGTAAGGTGCATGTGTCGATACATGCTGTGATTTGAAGCAGGATGAGTCGATCCATGAGGAGGATGTGTCGACTCATGCTGCGCAGATGAAGCAGTTTTGCATCGATCCAAGGATTTTTGTGTCGATACATGTTGTACCCCAAAATTTACCCTCCCATTTCCTCAACATTTTCTTATCACAAGACCCTTGAAGATCAAGATCTAGTTAGGGTTTCCTCTGCTCAAGACTTCTCCTTGCATTGTTGACCCAAATTAGGGTTTGTGATTGCACAAAGATATTTTGACCTAAAATGCCTAAGATGACTTTCATGCTTCATATTGGACTCCCAAGTTTATTCATACCAAGTTTCAAGTCTTGATTCCAAATTTTGCCCAGTCAATTGGACAGTTGACCTAGAAATCAACTGTATTGGGGAAAAAGTCTACTGTGGCCAATTGACAGTCAAATCTCATGAAAATTGACCCACATCAATATTATGAACTCACATGGACCATTTGATCAAGTTTGGATCACAATTCCACAAGAAATTTGATCAGACCATCAAAAGGGCAAAATGGTCATTTTTAGGGTTTTGACTGCACAAAGGCAATTTTTGACAGTTTGACCTAGCCAATGGCAAACCAAACCCACATATGGACTCAAGGACCCCATGGAATTATCTTGACATGCTCAACAAGTTCAAAAGATCCCAAATACACAAGATTGACAGTTGAATTTCCCAGTCAATTGATCAATTTTGACTATATACTGAAAAGTCAAACTTTGACTTTTTGGTCAAAATCAAGGGTCAAGATTTATTGTTCATCAAAACATTCCAAATCATGAAACTTGTTCACCAAGAAATCAAAAATTGCAAATTAGGGTTTGAAATGGGAATTTTTCATAACTTAGAATTTTTCTAAGTTATGAAAAACCCTAATTTTTTCCAACTTTGCCCCACTTTCTCACCATGATCCATTTGGATTCAAGCAAAAGTCAAAACATGAAAGTTGTAGCCTATTGCATAATCTACAACTTTGATTCACAAAGTTTTCCAAAAAGAGGCTTGTATCTCAAGTTACAATTTTTGGAACAAGGGTACTAAACCATTCTTAACTTAGTAAAAATTTGACCTATTTTGGCAAGGTTTTCTACCTAACTTCAAGACCATTTTCCATACACTTCCACTTGGAATTTCAATTTGAATTTCAAAGATGGATTGTAGTACGCATTCCAAGCTTTCCAAAATGTCCAAGAACTCATCAAACAACCTCATAACTTGAGAGAATCGAATTTTGCAATATGGCAAAAACTCACTTTTGAATTGGCCAATTTCCATGTTCATAACTTATGCATTTTCAAGTCAGCTTGGTTTATGCTACATTACATGTCTCTAAACCATCCAACACTCAATAACTTAATGCAAAACCTTTGTGTCCTAGCATTATCTTGTTCATCCAACCATTACACAAGAGATTAACCTTAAAATGGAAAAAGCACTTTAGCCATTTTTGAAAAGATTGCTTTATGTCAAGTTCACATATCTTTGAAGTACAAAGAAATCTCTAAGGCACAAGTTATGAGACACATTGCACTGATCAAGACAAGGCTTTGCAGCATGTTTAGGGGGCCTGCATAAGTTTGTAACAAAGACTTGGCATTGTGACTTAAGAAGTAAGAAACACATCATAACAAGTACCAACTTCCATATCAGTCAACCAAGCCTTAGAGAAAGTTATCAAACACATTCCAAACATTCATCCAAAGCTGAAGCACGACCCTAAGACCTCCAATACCTCCACAAACTCAAAATCACCATCAAACTGCCAAAACAGAGTGACCTCTGCAGATTGAGTTCCAACTCTCATCCCTTTCATGCTTTCTTGCTAAAAGCTCTTCACACACCTTCCCTACCATCAATGCAAGCTAACCAAAACCTAAAACACGACATGTAACTCCTCTAACCAGTTCCACCATTTTCATTTTCTTGTTTTGCAGTTGAAGTTCTCTAGCACGATTCAAGAAGTTTCAGGACAAAGTAGAACTTGGAATAGCATCCTCACACTTCAAGGGAGTTATACAGGTCATCATCTTGCTCTGAAAACTCCTCCATTGCAAGGCACGATTCCAACTGAACAGGTATGTTCATGAAGTTCTATCTTTCAGTATAGGCATTGTTAGCTTTAGGTTTGTGAAGGAAACATGTCACAATCATAGCCCTGAACATGCCCATATGATTAGATTTCATTTTTATTATGTGTGCTGCAAGAATTTTGAGTCTGAACATTGATGAAAAACTAGGTCAGGAATTGGGGAAGAAGAAATTCTCCCTCATCTTAGAGAGTTAAGTCAAGTTTTTTATATCCCTGAATTCGTCTTCTCATGCTCTACATTTTCCATGTTGAAAGTTTTGCTTAAAAGTCCAGGAATTGGGAGATAGAAAACACGTGATTGCTTGAACAAGTTTGTTCTGAGGTTGAAGATGACTGGTTCTGGGCTGGGCCTGGATTGTTTTTCTTATTTGCACCATACATTTGCTTCTGAACCCCCTGAGCCCATTTTGTTTATTTTTAATATTTTTTGACTTTTCTTTTTTTGGTTTGACTTATTTATTTTTCCTCATAATATAAAAAATATAAAAATAATTTTTTACACCATTTTTGAATTTATTAGGTATTTATTTGATAGTTTAGTTTTATTCACAAATAAATAAATATATACATTTTATTAAAGAATACTAAGAAATATGCAAAAACACTTTTATTTTCATTTTTATTTTTGTTTTACCTTCTGAAAATATTTTATATAAAAAATAATTTTTTTATTTAATATTAAATATTATTAATTTGTATATAATATACATATTTAGTAAATAATACATGTATATATATATTTATATATTTAGGGTTAAAATGCAAAATACATATACTTTTTATTTTTATTAATATTTAAATATAAAAACACCTTTTCACAAATATACTCCATTTTATTCTATTTTTGTACACAATAAATAAATATTGTACATATTAAATAATTAATACATTTTATTTAATAAAATTAGGGTTTTGCCCTAAACATAAAAAACTCCAAAAAATAATACTTTTATTTTTGTTTATTTTGACATATAAAAATAGCTTTTTTCATATACATAAAAAACATTTTGGCATCTTGCATATTTATTCTATTTCCATTTAATTTGTGCAAATAAATATCTTATAAATAATTCAAATATTGATGTAATAGTTAGGTTTAAATTCCTTGTCAAAATCCCCATGTGAACATTTGTACCCCCCTTCCCATATATGGTGTTGTAATAGCTTAGTAAATTTTTTTTTCGCACTTTATCGCTTTCTAATTATGCCATGTTAGAATTAGGTTTTGTATGCGAATAAAAAAAAACGACAAAAATAGTTTGACCTAATTTCAAGATAAACAAGCATGAAAATGGACACACAAATCACACTTGCACCCCCCTAGGGTATTCCACTTGTTGCCTTCAATAAATGGGCCATATTGCATGTTAAGTCTCTTTGGGAAAAACAAACAATCAAATGATCATAGTCCCTCGATGACGCTTTCAAAAAGTTGTCTAAACAAATGATCAAGTCCCTTAAAGAAAAATTGCCCAAAGATACTTGGCACCATTGCAATTATGGTCTAAACGATAACCCGCACCCGTCCCTTTCACATCCTAACATGAGATTGTCCACCAAATACAATGGTGGAACAAACTTGTCAAAAGGGTTAAAACATAGCAATAATCTTTGAGAAATTTAGGAGTAGATAACCTCTTAGTTACTTGAATCAAACTTGCAAAACAAAACACTTGCCTACTTTCTAAAACCACACCTCACAACACTTTCAAAACAATTTTCAAAAACAAATGAAAACCTTTTCAAAAGACATACACCTTTGTATACATCCCAACATGGATCATTACAAAGGTTGCCACCACATTGGCTTCTTTTCAAAACATTTTCAAACCCACACACACACACACAAGAGTACCATTTCAAATAATTGAAAACAAAAGGCAAGTGATCTAAGCAAGTAACTAAGAGCCCATGGATAACCATGGATAGAAAGGGTGCTAATACCTTCCCTTTCTATAATCTACTCCCCGAACACAAGAAAACATCTCAAAGGTTTTTGCTGTGCTTTTTAACCTTTCCTTAGGATAAAATAAAAAGTCGGTGGCGACTCTTGCTCAACCAAAACATTTGCGAAAACAAACGTAAAACCATAGTCAGTTCTCCCACCGTATCACAGAACTGGCGACTCTGCTGGGGAGAAATTTAAAAGTGGAGTAACCTTAGGGCTTAGATCACCTTTATTTTCAATTGTTTGCTTTGTTTGCTTTTATATTTGTGGGCTTTGCATCGGAGTTTCATAGATCCTAACCCGGATCTGGGGAATACCCTTTTTAGGTAGCATAATCTGTGAGGGACCTGTCCGGCGTAGACCGACATGGGTGAAGCAGTGGCTACGTTGGTGAGGCACCTTGGTCTGTACCTATATCCCTTGTGTTGCAATGAGGAGAATATAGGTCTTCTAAGGAGTCATTAAACACCAACCGACCTTAGAACCTTAAATTGACCAAACTTGGCCATTAGGACAGTAGCAGTATGCTACACTCATTGAGGCTAAACTCTCGCGATGGTTCTCGCCGCAAGAAAAGATTGCGATGCTGGAGTTATGACCGATTGAGGGTAGTCAATGATTTGAGATCCTCTAGAACCCGGTTACTTTTGATAGGACATGTTTTAACCAACGAAACTAAAAGAGGGTAATACCTAAACTTCATGCTGGCCTGAAACCTAAGGATTGTCTTGTGTGACTTGTGTGCCTTATCATGTTTGCCTGTGTGAATACTTATGGTGTGCTTCATCATAGCATCATGCCATCATACCATTGCATGCATCCTGTATAAAGGGCTAACCCATTTCAAAGACAAAAAAAGTTTCATCTTTGCTCTGTTTTGTAGGACATCATGATGCCCGTGCGTAGGAATACTGTCCGGCTCAACTTTGTTCAACCACCAACTTTGCTCAAAGATTTGGTTGGTAGGATTCCAAACACTACTTCCTTCATCAAAAGGCATGGTTCTCTCCTTGGCTTGATCACTGCAAAATGGGACCAACAACTGATAAGTGTTCTGACCCAGTTTTATGACCCCCTGCATCATTGTTTCACCTTTCAAGACTTCCAGCTGGTTCCTACCCTGGAAGAATTTTCTTATCTGCTTGGGATCCCTGTCTTGGAGCAAACTCCATTCACTGGTTTGGAAAAGACTCCTAGGCCTGAAGAGGTTGCTGCAGTTCTCCCCTTGACCAAAGAAGAGGTATTGGCTAACTGGGAAACTAGAAGTGGAGTTAGGGGCTTTCTTGTCAAATTTCTGGTTGGCAAAGCTAATGATTTTTGGAATGACTTGGACTTCAAGGCGTACGAAGACATTCTGGCTCTTTTAATCTATGGCCTGGTACTGTTTCCCACTCCTGACAACTTTATCAGTATCTATGCCATAAGGATCTTCATGTCTCGGAATCCTGTACCCACTCTTTTGGGTGATGTCCTGCAACAACTCTATGCTCGTACTGCCCGAAAGCGGGGAACTCCGTGGTGTTGTGCTCCTTTGCTAGTGAGGTGGTTTATTTCGCACCTTCCTAAGTTCGTGCTGAAGAATGAAGAAGGAAAGGGTTGGGCTCATAGGCTAATGTCTCTCACCGATAATGACATCACTTGGACTCTCAGAGGTTTGGATGAGGTAGCTGTTATTGATCGTTGTGGAGAATACCCTAATGTCCCTTTGATTGGTATCCAAGGAGGAATCTCTTATAATCCATGCTTAGCTCTCCGCCAGTTTGGAAGAGCCAGAAGAGTTGGGCCTCATGAAATGTTGGTTCCTCACTTCCATTTTGAGTTTCAGGCAGACAGTGACAAACTACGCCATGGATTCATTAAAGCTTGGGACAGAATTCCCAAAGCTGACCCACATGAGTTGGGACCAAAGACTTCTCTACCAATGGAACCTTTTTGCAGATGGGTCCGCATCCGTGCTCAGAAGTTAGGTATGCCGTATGAAGCTGTCAGACCTATCATTCTTGAATCTCCTGATGAAGATGGGGTTCCTCCGACTTTCCTCCCTCCTCAGATACCTACTGATTTTGACACAATGAAGAGATCTTGGGCGCAGCTAAAGGAAGAACGGGATTTTTATCGGGAAAAGTTCAACGAACAGGAACGGAAGGTCCAGAGGCTGACTAAGCAATTGGAGGAAGAGCGGGTTCTGAATAACTACATCAACACTGAGAAAAGGAGGCCATGGGAGCACTGATGGGCTTTGGATATTTCCTTTTACAGCTTTTATTTCCTTTTCAGTATTTTTCATTCCTGTAATGCCTGAGGGCAAGTTGTTGAACAATTTGAAATTTGAATCTAATGAAGTGCGTTCCCCTTTTGTCTACAAAGTTGAATCTTGTTTGTCTTTGAAAACATAAAACATACGTATCTCATTGCACCATATGCATAGCAGGTACCCTATTTCACAGGTTGCTTAATCTTCTTCATTGTTTATTTGAACAGTCATCATGAATCTAGACTCATCCAGTGAGCAAGCAATCAAGGCCCTTCAGACCCGAAGTTCCCAGTTTCAAGAGATGGTCCTGAGCCTGGCCCAAGGTCAGCAAGAGTTGAAGACTCTACTCCTTAAGAAGAAGAAGAAAAAGAGGACTGTGTTATTCAACACCAGACGCAGATTTGGGAACACACTCCATAATGAAGCTGATCCAACTACTTCTTCTGCTGAGAAAGACAGTCCCCAAGGGGGAGGAGCTCCTAGTCCTGCAGTCTCTGACAATGAGACGAACTACAATGACGAACAATACCCACCTGCTGCTGACAGATACAAGCAATTAGAAGACCGCTTGAGCGCCATGGAGATTCAGAATGTGCCGGGGCTGGATTTCGGAGATTTGGGGTTATCTTCTGGGGTAGTAATTCCACACAAGTTTAAGGCGCCTGCCTTTGCCAAATACGACGGGGCTTCCTGTCCAAAGCTGCATCTAAGGTCGTACGTAAGGAAGATCCAACCTTACACGGCAGATAAGAACCTTTGGATTCACTTCTTCCAAGATAGCCTTTCGGGGTCACAGCTTGAGTGGTTCTACCAACTAGATGGAACTAGTATCCGACACTGGGAAGATATGGCAACCGCATTTTACAGACAATACCAATACAATTCTGATCTCGCTCCTACGCGTACCCAACTTCAGGGTATGTCTCTAGGAACAGGCGAAGGGTTTAAAGAATATGCACAAAAATGGAGAGATTTGGCTGGCAGGGTGCAGCCTCCATTGACTGATCGTGAGCTGGTTGATATGTTTCTAGGGACTTTGTCTGGTCCGTTTTTCAATCATTTGGTTGGTAACTCCTCCGATGGGTTTATGGATTTGATTCTGACGGGTGAAAGGATTGAAGCTGGCATCAGGTCAGGAAAGATACAAAAAGCTGCCTCCCCAAGTACTGAGAAGAGACCTTTCAAGAAAGAAGCAAGTGCAGTCTATGGTCCTAGAAGACAAGTTAAGCCAGAAAGTCGCCAAGCCTTCAATGCTTTGGTCATTTCAAAACCTGTTGCTGCTCCTCAGCAGTATAATCAACAAAGAGGTGAAAGGCCCAAGAGGCAGTATACTCGACTGAGTATGACCTTGTCACAAATCTTACTACAACTGTTATCAACCAACTTGGTGACCATCAAAGAAGCGCCAAAGGTCGTGAATACTGCATCTCCTAAGTATAACCCAAATGCCCGTTGTGCTTATCATTCCGATAGCCCCGGGCACACTACTGACGATTGCTGGGCCCTGAGAAATAAAGTGCAAGACCTTATCGACGCAAAGGAAATTCAGTTTGAAGCGCCTGAGAGACCAAATGTTGTAACCGCTCCTATGCCCCAGCATAGAGTAAAGGCCATTGAGGAAGATTCGTATGTTGTTTCGGTGAATGATGTTGCTACCCCTCTTTTGACTGTTAAGAGGAACTTACTACTAGCCGGTTTATTTCCGGGTTGTAGAAAGGGTTGCCTCCTGTGTGCTGTTATCCCTACCGGTTGTCCACTGCTGAGATCAGGCATCCAAAGCCTGATGGACAGCAAAGAAATTCAGTTCAAGAAAACTGTTGTTCCATTTGTTTCCGCTGAAGAAGTATCTGTTGTCACAATTTACAATCCTACGAAAGCTTCCCCGAGGGAGCCAGTCCAAATTATGTCTGTTGCACCCATTACTATTACTGTTCCGGGGCCTCTCCCCTATGAGTCTGATAAAGCTGTCCCATGGCATTATGGGGCTGACGTGTATGTGCTTGGAGTGAAGCAGGAATTCAACACCGGTACCAGTATCAGTAACATCACTGGTCCCGCCAAGATTACTCGCAGTGGCAGGCTCTTCTCGCCTGACATTGCACCGCCAGTTATCCGAAAACCTCTAACCATCACACCCGCAAGTGTGCATGTTCCAATTCAAGTTCCTGTGTCCACTACCGCTGCCGAGTCCTCTGATACTCGGGGCAAAGAAGTTGCTACCGATTTGCCTTCCAGGACGGAGGCACCAAAAAAGACTGCTGTTGAAGCCTCCCAACAAGAAATGGAGGAAATCCTTAAAATCATCAAAAAGAGTGACTTTAATGTTGTTGAACAGTTGGGGCATACCCCCTCCAAAATCTTTATGCTATCATTGCTGTTATGCTCAGAGGCCCATACAAAAGCCCTGATTTCATTTCTAAAAACGGCCCATGTGCCGCAGGAGACCTCCGCGGATCAATTCACTGACTGTGTGGCTAATTTGACAGCCGACAATGGCTTGGGGTTCTCGGATGCTGACCTCACCGCCAAAGGGAAAAATCACAATGATGCCTTGCACGTCTCTATAGAATGCAGGGGCACTACTCTCGCGCACGTATTGGTGGATACCGGTTCTTCCCTGAATGTTTTGCCCAAAAAGGCATTGGATCGCTTGGATTGTGAGGGTCTGGAGTTGAAACCTAGCAACATCATTGTTAGATCCTTCGACGGTTCTAAGAGGATGGTGCACGGTGAAGTAGACATTCCTATTTGTGTGGGTTCCCAAGTCTTCGACTCAACGTTCTATGTAATGGATATTCGTCCATCTTATTCCTGCTTGTTGGGTCGACCCTGGATTCACAAGGCTGGGGCAGTAACGTCCACTCTACACGAAAAGCTCAAATACCCTGTCAAAGGGAATATTGTCACTGTGCAGGGCGAGGAGGAATACATGGTTAGTCATTTGAATTCATTCCGGTATATCGAGATGGACGGGGAGTTTATTGAAACCCCCTTTCAGCATTTTGAGGAGGTACCTCCAATTTTGGCATCAGCTGAAACAGTGGTTAAAGAAGACTTTCCGTTGAAGATGGCGTCCTTGAAGGATGCCCGGGCTGTAATTGAGAAAGGCAATTGTGCAAACTGGGGTCAGCTTCCTGACTTCACTCAAAAGAACGACAAGTTTGGGCTGGGCTTTACTGCAGAGGCTCAGAAGGCTGTGCGCAAGGAAAGGATCAGAAAGGCTCCAGTGTTTATCACCAGTCCAAGGGTGAATGCTATCAAGGAGGATGTAGAGGAAGCAGAGTTTGACAGTTGGATCTATCCAACCACCAGCAACGGACCAAGCAACTGGACGGCAAAGGATTTTACACCTATCACATTTGTCACGCAGTAATTAACTCTTTTGATTTTCAATTTGTAACAAACAATATGTTAAAACTTTGTTGGCTCGGTGTCCTACCCGGGGCATCGTAGCTCCATTTGTGAGGGATTTTTGTATGACATTTCCATATATCATCAATCAAAACATTGTACGTTTGTTGCTTTTCAAATCTTGCGCTCTTTTTCTTTGTGTTATATATTGCAAAACAGCTATATTTACACACACTCACTCATACAGGTTTCAATCCACTCTGGATCTCACTGGTAACAGCTCTGCTACCACCAGTTATGACTTCGAGAATCCGATCAACTTGGCCGAGGACGGAGGTGAAGATGATTGCGAAGTGCCGGGTGAACTCGCAAGACTGTTGCTTCAAGAAGAGAGGGCCATTCAGCCGCATGAAGAGCCGGTGGAAACAGTTAACTTGGGTACTGAGACAGATAGGAAAGAGGTCAAGATTGGTGCCAATCTAGAGCTCAGCGTGAAGCAACGATTGATCTAGATGCTACATGATTACATGGAGATATTTGCTTGGTCCTACGAGGACATGCCTGGTTTGGATGCCGACATTGTAGTTCACCACCTGCCAACCAAGGAAGACTGCCCTCCAGTAAAGCAAAAGGTCCGCCGCATGCGTCCCGAGATGTCCGAAAAGATCAAGGCTGAGGTTATGAAGCAATTCGATGTCGGGTTTCTTGCAGTAACCTCTTACCCTCAGTGGGTTGCTAATGTGGTGCCAGTGCCAAAGAAGGACGGTAAAGTCAGAATGTGTGTCGACTACAGGGATCTAAACAGGGCCAGTCCCAAGGATGATTTCCCTCTACCTCACATCGACGTTCTTGTTGACAATACTGCTCAACACAAGGTTTTCTCTTTCATGGATGGTTTTTCAGGGTATAATCAAATCAAGATGGCTCCGGAAGATATGGAAAAGACTACCTTTGTGACTCAGTGGGGCACCTTCTGCTACAAGGTCATGCCGTTCGGGTTGAAAAATGTTGGGGCAACCTACCAACGTGCCATGGTTGCTTTATTTCATGATATGATCCATCATGAGATTGAGGTATATGTTGATGACATGATTACAAGGTCCCAAACTGAGGAGGAGCACCTTGATCATCTGAGGAAACTGTTTGACCGATTGAAGTTATACAAGCTGAGGTTGAATCCCAACAAATGCACCTTTGGGGTGAGGTCCGGAAAATTGCTAGGTTTCATTGTAAGTGATAAAGGTATTCAGGTGGACCCTGCCAAGGTAAAATCCATACAAGAGATGCCAACTCCAAAGACAGAGAAAGAAGTCTGGGGCTTTTTGGGACGACTGAATTACATTGCCCGATTCATCTCACATCTAACTGCTACTTGTGAGCCAATCTTCAAATTACTGAAGAAAGATCAAGTAGTACGTTGGAACGATGAATGTCAGGCTACTTTTGAAAAGATAAAGGAATATCTCCAAGAGCCACCCATTCTAATGCCACCAGTGGAAGGAAGACCTCTGATACTATACTTGACAGTACTTGACAATTCAATGGGGTGTGTGCTGGGGCAGCATGACGAGTCTGGCCGAAAAGAGCACGCTATTTATTACCTGAGCAAAAAGTTTACCGACTGTGAGTCTAGTTACTCACTGCTTGAGAAAACTTGCTGCGCTCTGGTATGGGCTGCTCGCCGGCTGAGACAGTATATGCTGACTCACACTACTCTTTTGATTTCAAAGATGGATCCCATCAAGTACATATTTGAAAAGCCTGCTCTGTCTGGAAGAATAGCAAGATGGCAAATGATCTTGACAGGATATGATATCCAGTATACAACTCAGAAAGCAATTAAAGGAAGTGTACTGGCAGATCATTTGGCACACCAACATGTAGACGATTACCAATCATTGAACTTTGATTTTCCGGACAAAGATATCATGGTGGTAACTGACTGTGAAGTACCTGGACCGGATGAAGGACCTGAGGAAGGGTCCCGATGGTCTATGCATTTTGATGGAGCCTCCAATGCTTTGGGTAACGGCATCGGGGCTGTAATCATATCTCCCAAAGGAACTCATACTCCACTCACCGCCCGATTGTGTTTCAACTGCACCAACAACATGGCAGAATATGAGGCATGTATCATGGGTCTGCAAGCTGCAATCGACTTAAGGATCAAATTTCTGAGTGTCTTCGGAGATTCCGCTCTCGTGATCAATCAGATCAAAGGCGAGTGGGATACGAAACACCCAAATCTTATTCCTTACAAGGAGTACGTCTCGACCTTGCTTCCCCACTTTGAAGAGATAACTTTTGAACACTTCCCAAGAGAGGAGAATCAGCTAGCGGACGCACTAGCTACGATGTCTTCAATGTTCAAAGTTAAATGGGACAATGAGGCTCCTCGGATCATTATCTGGAAGTTGGACGAACCGGCATACTGCTGCGATCTTGAGGCCGAAAAGGTGACTGAAAAACCCTGGTATCATGAGGTGAAGAGGTACTTGGAAGCTCAGGAATACCCTGAAGGTGCATCCGTCAATGACAAGAAGTTCATGAGGAGGTTTGCGGCAAAATTCTTCCTCAGCAACGGCATTCTCTACAAACGGAATCATGATTCAACTCTACTACGTTGTGTGGATAAGGCTGAAGCAGAGAAGATCATGATAGAACTGCATGAAGGTACATTTGGGACACATTCCAGTGGACACACCGTGGCAAAGAAAATCCTTAGGGTAGGATATTTCTGGTCCACAATGGAAGCCGATTGTTACCAACACTCTCGAACTTGTCATATATGTTAGATCTATGCTGACAAGGTGCATATTCCTCCAGTTCCTCTGAACGTCCTAACGGCACCTTGGCCTTTTGCAATGTGGGGCATCGATATGATCGGTGAGATCCGACCGACGGCATCCAATGGGCATCGCTTCATCCTGGTAGCGATCGATTACTTTACAAAGTGGGTTGAAGCAGCTTCCTATGCTACCGTAACCAAGAATGTCGTGGCACGGTTCATTCGGCATAACCTGATCTGTTGGTACGACGTCCCGGAAAGGATCATTATGGACAATGGTACCAATCTCAACAACAAGATGATCACTGAACTCTGCGAACAATTTAAGATACAGCACCACAACTCTTTTCCTTACCGGCCGAAGATGAATGGGGCTGTAGAGGCAGCTAATAAGAATATCAAGAAAATTGTGCAGAAGATGACAGTGACCTATAAATATTGGCACGAGATGTTACCATTCGCTCTTCATGGGTACCGTACCTCAGCAAGGACGTCAACCGGGGCAACTCCTTTCTCTTTGGTCTATGGCATAGAAGCAGTCTTGCCAATTGAAGTCCAGATACCCTCCCTCCGGATAATGAAGGATGCAGACTTGAGTGAAGATGACTGGATCTAGACTCGACTTGATCAATTAAACTTGATTGACGAAAAGAGACTCACCGCTATCTGTCATGGTCAGACGTATCAAAAATGGATGATCAGGGCATTTAACAAGAAAGTTAGACCACAAGAATATCAAGTTGGGGACCTGGTAATCAAGCGCATCATCCTTCCTCAGAGTGATCCAAGGGGCAAATGGACCCCTACGTACGAAGGGCCATTTGTGGTTAAACATGTGTTCTCAGGAGGTGCCATGATCCTAACCACCATGGATGGTGACGACCTTCCTCACCCCGCCAATGCAGACATAGTAAAAAGATACTACGCATGAATAAAAGACCCGCTAGGTTGACATACCTAGGCAAAAATAAGGGCTTCCCGGAGAACCAAAAGGGTTCGGGCAAAAATAAGGGATGAAATGAAAAAAAATCTGTACACCCGGCAAGTCGAAAACCTGAAAGGGCGGCTTGGGAAAAAAGGGGTATCCCGGTGGACTGAAAACCCGAAAGGGCGGTCCAGGAAAAAGTTAGGGATAAAGCGTAACACTATGTCTCATTGGATCACCTTGCATCCGGAATTCCACATCAACTATCTGGCTCAGACTTCGGCATCGACCAATCAGCTTCATCTTCAACCAAGCAGCAAAGTGATGAGACTCTTGAAGACATAAAGGCGATAGCAGAGTTGGAACCCAGTGGGATTGTTCACATAGCTGTTTTGTTTCCTTTTCAAAATTGTAAATATGTTATTCGGCGGCATTCTCTTACTAGGATGTCAGCCTCTTGTACAAAAACGCCTATCCACAGGCAAAATTCAAAATCAATACAAATCCACTTTTCTATACAAGTTACCATTGTTTTTCCTTTTTCTGTTTTGTCTTGCAAAGAACGTCCAATGTTCATTTTTGATATATGCATTTGACATTAAATTGTTGATTCATAAATATTTGCATATGAAACAAAAGACTAATTACAGGTGACATCAGAAACAGAGGCAATGTGAGGTTGTCTAATGCAGTCTGGTTACTTTGTCCGCCAAGGTACCAAGGTAGATTTAACTGGAGAATGTGACCAAGTTATCTCAACTCCCCACAGAGTAAGACAAGATAGCAGCATTCCCCGGCAGAATATCAATACCCCAGTGCGATTCCAAAAGTTTCCCCAGGAAGATGGAATTCTTATCCCCAGCAGGTTTTGAAGCTTATCCCTAGTAGATCCTGGAAGCTTGTCCCCTGCAGATTACGGACGTCTCTCCCGAGCTTTATTCAAAGTTATTCCTCACAAAGGCTTATAATTGGGTTATCCTCAGCTAATTGCCACGGAAGATCGCCCTCGGCAAAGTTCTTTCAATCCCCAGCGGAGTTTATCTTTGATATCCCCAGCGGAGTTTATCATCATTATCCCCAGCGAAATCCATCATTGAAGTCCTCAGCAGGCCTCTCATCAAAACTTCAGCAAAGTATCTCTTCCACAGAGCCATTCCCCGGCCGGTCGTCAAGGATTTATTTTCCTAAGACGAAAATACATTCATAAACATTTCACATTTTCATACATCTTGCTTACATACATGATAAAGTGCATACAACACTATCTCGTGTTGAACATCATGACATCATGCATATCATACATCATGACATTGCATACAACTTATGTTTTTGTCTTTTCAGGGAAAAAGACAATCCCAAAGACAACTACCTTCAACTGTCACAATTCCGGATTCGATACCTGTATCTAGCTAGGGCACATCTGAGAGTGACCACATTTCCAGACTCGATTCCTGTATCTAGCCATGGCACGTCTGAAGAGTTCGAAGATTCGATTCTTGTATCCAGCCAGGGCATATCTAGCAACTATCATAATTCCAGATTCGACTCCTGTATCCAGCCAGGGCATATCTGTTGACGACTATTTCCGGATTCGATTCCTGTATCCAGCCAGGGCATATCTGTTGACCATATTTCCAGACTCGATTCCTGTATCTAGCCAGGGCACGTCTGAAGAGTTCGAAGATTCGATTCCTGTATCCAGCCAGGGCATGTCTGTTGACGACTACTTCCGGATTCGATTCCTGTATCCAGCCAGGGCACATCTGTGAGCAACCGATTGTAGATTCGACACCTGTATCTAGCCAGGGCATATCTTCATGAGGAGATTGAAGATCAAACACCTGTAACAAGCCAGGAAAACATCTGTCTTTCTCAAATACATAAGTTCTCGCTAAGGAATCTCTTATGCGATCAACACTTCCAAATGGCATCTATAAGCCCATTCCCGACAAGGTTCTGTCACATCTCCAGATGGCATCTATAAGCCCATCTCACTATCCACCATCTCTCCAAATGGCATCTGTAAGCCCATTCCCGACATCACATTGCTGATACTTCAACATGCGAGTGCAAATTTCCGGGCACTCTAGTGTCCAATCTCCTTTTACCCTCGAGTCACGAAAGGCAAACTTGCCAATCTAACTCTTCAGGTTCAAGAAGATTGAACAGGGGCAACTGTTGTACCCCAAAATTTGCCCTCCCATTTCCTCAACATTTTCTCATCACAAGACCCTTGAAGATCAAGATCCAGTTAGGGTTTCCTCTACTCAAGACTTCTCCTTGCATTGTTGACCCAAATTAGGGTTTGTGATTGCACAAAGATATTTTGACCTAAAATGCCTAAGATGACTTTCATGCTTCATATTGGACTCCCAAGTTTATCCATACCAAGTTTCAAGTCTTGATTCCAAATTTTGCCCAGTCAATTGGACAGTTGACCTAGAAATCAACTGTATTGGGGAAAAAGTCAACTGTGGCCAATTGACAGTCAAATCTCATGAAAATTGACCCACATCAACATTATGAACTCACATGGACCATTTGATCAAGTTTGGATCACAATTCCACAAGAAATTTGATCAGACCATCAAAAGGGCAAAATGGTCATTTTTAGGGTTTTGACTGCACAAAGGCAATTTTTGACTGTTTGACCTAGCCAATGGAAAACCAAACCCACATATGGACTCAAGGACCCCATGGAATTATCTTGACATGCTCAACAAGTTCAAAAGATCCCAAATACACAAGATTTACAGTTGAATTTCCCAGTCAATTGATCAATTTTGACTGTATACTGAAAAGTCAAACTTTGACTTTTTGGTCAAAATCAAGGGTCAAGATTCATTGTTCATCAAAACATGCCAAATCATGAAACTTGTTCACCAAGAAATCAAAAATTGCAAATTAGGGTTTGAAATGGGAATTTTTCATAACTTAGAATTTTTCTAAGTTATGAAAAACCCTAATTTTTTTCCAACTTTGCCCCACTTTCTCACCATGATCCATTTGGATTCAAGAAAAAGTCAAAACATGAAAGTTGTAGCCTATTGCATAATCTACAACTTTGATTCACAAAGTTTTCCCAAAAGAGGCTTGTATCTCAAGTTACAATTTTTGGAACAAGGGTACTAAACCATTCTTAACTTAGTAAAAATTTGACCTATTTTGGCAAGGTTTTCTACCTAACTTCAAGACCATTTTCCATACACTTCCACTTGGAATTTCAATTTTCATTTCAAAGATGGATTGTAGTACACATTCCAAGCTTTCCAAAATGTCCAAGAACTCATCAAACAACCTCATAACTTGAGAGAATCGAATTTTGCAATATGGCAAAAACTCACTTTTGAATTGGCCAATTTCCATGTTCATAACTTATGCATTTTCAAGTCAGCTTGGTTTATGCTACATTACAGGTCTCTAAACCATCCAACACTCAATAATTTAATGCAAAACCTTTGTGTCCTAGCATTATCTTGTTCATCCAACCATTACACAAGAAATTAACCTTAAAATGGAAAAAGCACTTTAGCCATTTTTGAAAAGATTGCTTTATGTCAAGTTCACATATCTTTGAAGTACAAAGAAATATCTAAGGCACAAGTTATGAGACACATTGCACTGATCAAGACAAGGCTTTGCAGCATGTTTAGGGGGCCTGCATAAGTTTGTAACAAAGACTTGGCATTGTGACTTAAGAAGTAAGAAACACATCATAACAAGTACCAACTTCCATATCAGTCAACCAAGCCTTAGAGAAAGTTATCAAACACATTCCAAACATTCATCCAAAGCTGAAGCACGACCCTAAGACCTCCAATACCTCCACAAACTCAAAATCACCATCAAACTGCCAAAACAGAGTGACCTCTGTAGATTGAGTTCCAACTCTCATCCCTTTCATGCTTTCTTGCTAAAAGCTCTTCACACACCTTCCCTACCATCAATGCAAGCTAACCAAAACCTAAAACAAGACCTGTAACTCCTCTAACCAGTTCCACCATTTTCATTTTCTTGTTTTGCAGTTGAAGTTCTCTAGCACGATTCAAGAAGTTTCAGGACAAAGTAGAACTTGGAATAGCATCCTCACACTTCAAGGGAGCTGTACAGGTCATCATCTTGCTCTAAAAACTCCTCCATTGCAAGGCACGATTCCAACTGAACAGGTATGTTCATGAAGTTCTATCTCTCAGTATAGGCATTGTTAGCTTTCGGTTTGTGAAGGAAACATGTCACAATCATAGCCCTGAACATGCACATATGATTAGATTTCATTTATATTATGTGTGCTGCAAGAATTTTGAGTCTGAACATTGATGAAAAACTAGGTCAGGAATTGGGGGAGAAGAAATTCTCCCTCATCTTAGAGAGTTAAGTCATGTTTTTTATATCCCTGAATTCGTCTTCTCATGCTCTATATTTTCCATGTTGAAAGTTTTGCTTAAATGTTCAGGAATTGGGAGATAGAAAACGCGTGATTGCTTGAACAAGTTTGTTCTGAGGTTGAAGATGACTGGTTCTGGGCTGGGCCTGGATTGTTTTTCTTGTTTGCAACATACATTTGCTTCTGAACCCCCTGAGCCCATTTTGTTTATTTTTAATGTTTTTTGACTTTTCTTTTTTTGGTTTGACTTATTTATTTTTCCTCATAATATAAAAAATATAAAAATAATTTTTTACACCATTTTTGAATTTATTAGGTATTTATTTGATAGTTTAGTTTTATTCACAAATAAATAAATATATACATTTTATTAAAGAATACTAAGAAATATGCAAAAACACTTTTATTTTCATTTTTATTTTTGTTTTACCTTCTGGAAATATTTTATATAAAAAATACTTTTTTTTATTTAATATTAAATATTATTAATTTGTATATATAATACATATTTAGTAAATAATACATGTATATATATATATTTATATATTTAGGGTTAAAATGCAAAATACATATACTTTTTATTTTTATTAATATTTAAATATAAAAACACCTTTTCACAAATATACTCCATTTTATTCTATTTTTGTACACAATAAATAAATATTGTACATATTAAATAATTAATACATTTTATTTAATAAAATTAGGGTTTTGCCCTAAATATAAAAAACTCCAAAAAATAATACTTTTATTTTTGTTTATTTTGACATATAAAAATAGCTTTTTTCATATACATAAAAAACATTTTGGCATCTTGCATATTTATTCTATTTCCATTTAATTTATGCAAATAAATATCTTGTAAATAATTCAAATATTGATGTAATAGTTAGGTTTAAATTCCTTGTCAAAATCCCCATGTGAACATTTGTACCCCCCTTCCCATATATGGTGTTGTAATAGCTTAGTAAATTTATTTTTCGCACTTTATCGCTTTCTAATTATGCCATGTTAGAATTAGGTTTTGTATGCGAATAAAAAAAAACGACAAAAATAGTTTGACCTAATTTCAAGATAAACAAGCATGAAAATGGACACACAAATCACACTTGCACCCCCCTAGGGTATTCCACTTGTTGCCTTCAATAAATGGGCCATATTGCATGTTAAGTCTCTTTGGGCAAAACAAACAATCAAATAATCATAGTCCCTCGATGACGCTTTCAAAAAGTTGTCTAAACAAATGATCAAGTCCCTTAAAGAAAAATTGCCCAAAGATACTTGGCACCATTGCAATTATGGTCTAAACGATGACCCGCGCCCGTCCCTTTCACATCCTAACATGAGATTGTCCACCAAATACAATGGTGGAACAAACTTGTCAAAAGGGTTAAAACATAGCAATAATCTTTGAGAAATTTAGGAGTAGATAACCTCTTAGTTACTTGAATCAAACTTGCAAAACAAAACACTTGCCTACTTTCTAAAACCACACCTCACAACACTTTTAAAACAATTTTCAAAAACAAATGAAAACCTTTTCAAAAGACATACACCTTTGTATACATCACAACATGGATCATTACAAAGGTTGCCACCACATTGGCTTCTTTTCAAAACATTTTCAAACCCACACACACACACACAAGAGTACCATTTCAAATAATTGAAAACAAAAGGCAAGTGATCTAAGCAAGTAACTAAGAGCCCATGGATAACCATGGATAGAAAGGGTGCTAATACCTTCCCTTTCTATAATCTACTCCCCGAACCCAAGAAAACATCTCAAAGGTTTTTGCTGTGCTTTTTAACCTTTCCTTAGGATAAAATAAAAAGTCGGTGGCGACTCTTGCTCAACCGAAACATTTGCGAAAACAAACGCAAAACCATAGTCAGTTCTCCCACCGTATCACAGAACTGGCGACTCTGCTGGGGAGAAATTTAAAAGTGGAGTAACCTTAGGGCTTAGATCACCTTTGTTTTCAATTGTTTGCTTTCTTTGCTTTTATATTTGTGGGCTTTGCATCGGAGTTTCATAGATCCTAACCCGGATCTGGGGAATACCCTTTTTAGGTAGCATAATCTGTGAGGGACCTGTTCGGCGTAGACCGACATGGGTGAAGCAGTGGCTACGTTGGTGTGGCACCTTGGTCTGTACCTATATCCCTTGTGTTGCAATGAGGAGAATATAGGTCTTCTAAGGAGTCATTAAACACCAACCGACCTTAGAACCTTAAATTGACCAAACTTGGCCATTAGGACAGTAGCAGTATGCTACACTCATTGAGGCTAAACTCCCGCGATGGTTCTCGCCGCAAGAAAAGATTGCGATGCTGGAGTTATGACCGATTGAGGGTAGTCAATGATTTGAGATCCTCTAGAACCCGGTTACTTTTGATAGGACAGGTTTTAACCAACGAAACTAAAATAGGGTAATACCTAAACTTCATGCTGGCCTGAAACCTAAGGATTGTCTTGTGTGACTTGTGTGCCTTATCATGTTTGCCTGTGTGAATACTTGTGGTGTGCTTCATCATAGCATCATGCCATCATACCATTGCATGCATCCTGTATAAAGGACTAACCCATTTCAAAGACAAAAAAAGTTTCATCTTTGCTCTGTTTTGTAGGACATCATGATGCCCGTGCGTAGGAATACTGTCCGGCTCAACTTTGTTCAACCACCAACTTTGCTCAAAGATTTGGTTGGTAGGATTCCAAACACTACTTCCTTCATCAAAAGGCATGGTTCTCTCCTTGGCTTGATCACTGCAAAATGGGACCAACAACTGATAAGTTTTCTGACCCCCTGCATCATTGTTTCACCTTTCAAGACTTCCAGCTGGTTCCTACCCTGGAAGAATTTTCTTATCTGCTTGGGATCCATGTCTTGGAGCAAACTCCATTCACTGATTTGGAAAAGACTCCTAGGCCTGAAGAGGTTGCTGCAGTTCTCCCCTTGACCAAAGAAGAGGTATTGGCTAACTGGGAAACTAGAAGTGGAGTTAAGGGCTTTCTGGTCAAATTTCTGGTTGGCAAAGCTAATGATTTCTGGAATGACTTGGACTTCAAGGCGTACGAAGACATTCTGGCTCTTTTAATCTATGGCCTGGTACTGTTTCCCACTCCTGACAACTTTATCAGTATCTATGCCATAAGGATCTTCATGTCTCGGAATCCTGTACCCACTCTTTTGGGTGATGTCCTGCAACAACTCTATGCTCGTACTGCCCGAAAGTGGGGAACTCCGTGGTGTTGTGCTCCTTTGCTAGTGAGGTGGTTTATTTCGCACCTTCCTAAGTTCGTGCTGAAGAATGAAGAAGGAAAGGGTTGGGCTCATAGGCTAATGTCTCTCACCGATAATGACATCACTTGGACTCTCAGAGGTTTGGATGAGGTAGCTGTTATTGATCGTTGTGGAGAATACCCTAATGTCCCTTTGATTGGTATCCAAGGAGGAATCTCTTATAATCCATGCTTAGCTCTCCTCCAGTTTGGAAGAGCCAGAAGAGTTGGGCCTCATGAAATGTTGGTTCCTCACTTCCATTTTGAGTTTCAGGCAGACAGTGACAAACTACGCCATGGATTCATTAAAGCTTGGGACAGAATTCACAAAGCTGACCCACATGAGTTGGGACCAAAGACTTCTCTACCAATGGAACCTTTTTGCAGATGGGTCTGCATCCGTGCTCAGAAGTTAGGTATGTCGTATGAAGCTGTCAGACCTATCATTCTTGAATCTCCTGATGAAGATGGGGTTCCTCCGACTTTCCTCCCTCCTCAGATACCTACTGATTTTGACACAATGAAGAGATCTTGGGCGCAGCTAAAGGAAGAATGGGATTTTTATCGGGAAAAGTTCAACGAACAGGAACAGAAGGTCCAGAGGCTGACTAAGCAATTGGAGGAAGAGCGGGTTCTGAATAACTACATCAACACTGAGAAAAGGAGGCCATGGGAGCACTGATGGGCTTTGGATATTTCCTTTTACAGCTTTTATTTCCTTTTCAGTATTTTTCATTCCTGTAATGCCTGAGGGCAAGTTGTTGAACAATTTGAAATTTGAATCTAATGAAGTGCGTTCCCCTTTTGTCTACAAAGTTGAATCTTGTTTGTCTTTGAAAACATAAAACATACGCATCTCATTGCACCATATGCATAGCAGGTACCCTATTTCACAGGTTGCTTAATCTTCTTCGCTGTTTATTTGAACAGTCATCATGAATCTAGACTCATCCAGTGAGCAAGCAATCAAGGCCCTTCAGACCCAAAGTTCCCAGTTTCAAGAGATGGTCCTGAGCCTGGCCCTAGGTCAGCAAGAGTTGAAGACTCTACTCCTTAAGAAGAAGAAGAAAAAGAGGACTGCGTTATTCAACACCAGACGCAGATTTGGGAACACACTCCATAATGAAGCTGATCCAACTACTTCTTCTGCTGAGAAAGACAGTCCCCAAGGGGGAGGAGCTCCTAGTCCTGCAGTCTCTGACAATGAGACGAACTACAATGACGAACAATACCCACCTGCTGCTGACAGATACAAGCAATTAGAAGACCGCTTGAGCGCCATGGAGATTCAGAATGTGCCGGGGCTGGATTTTGGAGATTTGGGGTTATCTTCTGGGGTAGTAATTCCACACAAGTTTAAGGCGCCTGCCTTTGCCAAATACGACGGGGCTTCCTGTCCAAAGCTGCATCTAAGGTCGTACGTAAGGAAGATCCAACCTTACACGGCAGATAAGAACCTTTGGATTCACTTCTTCCAAGATAGCCTTTCGGGGTCACAGCTTGAGTGGTTCTACCAACTAGATGGAACTAGTATCCGACACTGGGAAGATTTGGCAACCGCATTTTACAGACAATACCAATACAATTCTGATCTCGGTCCTACGCGTACCCAACTTCAGGGTATGTCTCTAGGAACAGGCGAAGGGTTTAAAGAATATGCACAAAAATGGAGAGATTTGGCTGGCAGGGTGCAGCCTCCATTGACTGATCGTGAGCTGGTTGATATGTTTCTAGGGACTTTGTCTGGTCCGTTTTTCAATCATTTGGTTGGTAACTCCTCGCTGGGTTTACGGATTTGATTCTGACGGGTGAAAGGATTGAAGCTGGCATCAGGTCAGGAAAGATACAAAAAGCTGCCTCCCCAAGTACTGAGAAGAGACCTTTCAAGAAAGAAGCAAGTGCAGTCTATGGTCCTAGAAGACAAGTTAAGCCAGAAAGTCGCCAAGCCGTCAATGCTTTGGTCATTTCAAAACCTGTTGCTGCTCCTCAGCAGTATAATCAACAAAGAGGTGAAAGGCCCAAGAGGCAGTATACTTGACTGAGTATGACCTTGTCACAAATCTTACCACAACTGTTATCAACCAACTTGGTGACCATCAAAGAAGCGCCAAAGGTCGTGAATACTGCATCTCCTAAGTATAACCCAAATGCCCGTTGTGCTTATCATTCCGATAGCCCCGGGCACACTACTGACGATTGCTGGGCCCTGAGAAATAAAGTGCAAGACCTTATCGACGCAAAGGAAATTCAGTTTGAAGCGCCTGAGAGACCAAATGTTGTAACCGCTCCTATGCCCCAGCATAGAGTAAAGGCCATTGAGGAAGATTCGTATGTTGTTTCGGTGAATGATGTTGCTACCCCTCTTTTGACTGTTAAGAGGAACTTACTACTAGCCGGTTTATTTCCGGGTTGTAGAAAGGGTTGCCTCCTGTGTGCTGTTATCCCTACCGGTTGTCCACTGCTGAGATCAGGCATCCAAAGCCTGATGGACAGCAAAGAAATTCAGTTCAAGAAAACTGATGTTCCATTTGTTTCAGCTGAAGAAGTATCTGTTGTCACAATTTACAATCCTACGAAAGCTTCCCCGAGGGAGCCAGTCCAAATTATGTCTGTTGCACCCATTACTATTACTGTTCCGGGGCCTCTCCCCTATGAGTCTGATAAAGCTGTCCCATGGCATTATGGGGCCGACGTGTATGTGCTTGGAGTGAAGCAGGAATTCAACACCAGTACCAGTATCAGTAACATCACTGGTCCCGCCAAGATTACTCGCAGTGGCAGGCTCTTCTCGCCTGACATTGCACCGCCAGTTATCCGAAAACCTCTAACCATCACACCCGCAAGTGTGCATGTTCCAATTCAAGTTCCTGTGTCCACTACCGCTGCCGAGTCCTCTGATACTCGGGGCAAAGAAGTTGCTACCGATTTTCCTGCCAGGACGGAGGCACCAAAAAAGACTGCTGTTGAAGCCTCCCAACAAGAAATGGAGGAAATCCTTAAAATCATCAAAAAGAGTGACTTTAATGTTGTTGAACAGTTGGGGCATACCCCCTCCAAAATCTCTATGCTATCATTGCTGCTATGCTCAGAGGCCCATGCAAAAGCCCTGATTTCATTTCTGAAAACGGCCCATGTGCCGCAGGAGACCTCCGCGGATCAATTCACTGACTGTGTGGCTAATTTGACAGCCGACAATGGCTTGGGGTTCTCGGATGCTGACCTCACCACCAAAGGGAAAAATCACAATGATGCCTTGCACGTCTCTATAGAATGCAGGGGCACTACTCTCACGCACGTATTGGTGGATACCGGTTCTTCCCTGAATGTTTTGCCCAAAAAGGCATTGGATCGCTTGGATTGTGAGGGTCTGGAGTTGAAACCTAGCAACATCATTGTTAGAGCCTTCGACGGTTCTAAGAGGATGGTGCACGGTGAAGTAGACATTCCTATTTGTGTGGGTTCCCAAGTCTTCGACTCAACGTTCTATGTAATGGATATTCGTCCATCTTATTCCTGCTTGTTGGGTCGACCCTGGATTCACAAGGCTGGGGCAGTAACGTCCACTCTACACCAAAAGCTCAAATACCCTGTCAAAGGGAAGATTGTCACTGTGCAGGGCGAGGAGGAATACATGGTTAGTCATTTGAATTCATTCCGGTATATCGAGATGGACGGGGAGTTTATTGAAACCCCCTTTCAGCATTTTGAGGAGGTACCTCCAATTTTGGCATCAGCTGAAACAGTGGTTAAAGAAGACTTTCTGTTGAAGATGGCGTCCTTGAAGGATGCCCGGGCTGTAATTGAGAAAGGCAATTGTGCAAACTGGGGTCAGCTTCCTGACTTCACTCAAAAGAACGACAAGTTTGGGCTGGGCTTTACTGCAGAGGCTCAGAGGGCTGTGCGCAAGGAAAGGATCAGAAAGGCTCCAGTGTTTATCACCAGTCCAAGGGTGAATGCTATCGAGGAGGATGTAGAGGAAGCAGAGTTTGACAGTTGGATCTATCCAACCACCAGCAACGGACCAAGCAACTGGACGGCAAAGGATTTTACACCTATCACATTTGTCACGCAGTAATTAACTCTTTTGATTTTCAATTTGTAACAAACAATATGTTAAAACTTTGTTGGCTCGGTGTCCTACCCGGGGCATCGTAGCTCCATTTGTGAGGGCTTTTTGTATGACATTTCCATATATCATCAATCAAAACATTGTACGTTTGTTGCTTTTCAAATCTTGCGCTCTTTTTCTTTCTGTGTTATATATTGCAAAACAGCTATATTTACACACACTCACTCATACAGGTTTCAATCCACTCTGGATCTCACTGGTAACAGCTCTGCTACCACCAGTTATGACTTCAAGAATCCGATCAACTTGGCCGAGGACAGAGGTGAAGATGATTGCGAAGTGTCGGGTGAACTCGCAAGACTGCTGCTTCAAGAAGAGAGGGCCATTCAGCCGCATGAAGAGCCGGTGGAAACAGTTAACTTGGGTACTGAGACAGATAGGAAAGAGGTCAAGATTGGTGCCAATCTAGAGCTCAGCGTGAAGCAACGATTGATCTAGATGCTACATGATTACATGGAGATATTTGCTTGGTCCTACGAGGACATGCCTGGTTTGGATGCCGACATTGTAGTTCACCACCTGCCAACCAAGGAAGACTGCCCTCCAGTAAAGCAAAAGGTCCGCCGCATGCGTCCCGAGATGTCCGAAAAGATCAAGGCTGAGGTTATGAAGCAATTCGATGCCGGGTTTCTTGCAGTAACCTCTTACCCTCAGTGGGTTGCTAATGTGGTGCCAGTGCCAAAGAAGGACGGTAAAGTCAGAATGTGTGTCGACTACAGGGATCTAAACAGGGCCAGTCCCAAGGATGATTTCCCTCTACCTCACATCGACGTTCTTGTTGACAATACTGCTCAACACAAGGTTTTCTCTTTCATGGATGGTTTTTCAGGGTATAATCAAATCAAGATGGCTCCGGAAGATATGGAAAAGACTACCTTTGTGACTCAGTGGGGCACCTTCTGCTACAAGGTCATGCCGTTCGGGTTGAAAAATGTTGGGGCAACCTACCAACGTGCCATGGTTGCTTTATTTCATGATATGATCCATCATGAGATTGAGGTATATGTTGATGACATGATTGCAAGGTCCCAAACTGAGGAGGAGCACCTTGATCATCTGAGGAAACTGTTTGACCGATTGAAGTTATACAAGCTGAGGTTGAATCCCAACAAATGCACCTTTGGGGTGAGGTCTGGAAAATTGCTAGGTTTCATTGTAAGTGATAAAGGTATTCAGGTGGACCCTGCCAAGGTAAAAGCCATACAAGAGATGCTAACTCCAAAGACAGAGAAAGAAGTCTGAGGCTTTTTGGGACGACTGAATTACATTGCCCGATTCATCTCACATCTAACTGCTACTTGTGAGCCAATCTTCAAATTACTGAAGAAAGATCAAGTAGTACGTTGGAACGATGAATGTCAGGCTGCTTTTGAAAAGATAAAGGAATATCTCCAAGAGCCACCCATTCTTATGCCACCAGTGGAAGGAAGACCTCTGATACTATACTTGACAGTACTTGACAATTCAATGGGGTGTGTGCTGGGGCAGCATGACGAGTCTGGCCGAAAAGAGCACGCTATTTATTACCTGAGCAAAAAGTTTACCGACTGTGAGTCTCGTTACTCACTGCTTGAGAAAACTTGCTGCGCTCTGGTATGGGCTGCTCGCCGGCTGAGACAGTATATGCTGACTCACACTACTCTTTTGATTTCAAAGATGGATCCCATCAAGTACATATTTGAAAAGCCTGCTCTGTCTGGAAGAATAGCAAGATGGCAAATGATCTTGACAGAATATGATATCCAGTATACAACTCAGAAAGCAATTAAAGGAAGTGTACTAGCAGATCATTTGGCACACCAACCTGTAGACGATTACCAATCATTGAACTTTGATTTTCCGGACAAAGATATCATGGTGGTAACTGACTGTGAAGTACCTGGACCGGATGAAGGACCTGAGGAAGGGTCCCGATGGTCTATGCATTTTGACGGAGCCTCCAATGCTTTGGGTAACGGCATCGGCGCTGTAATCATATCTCCCAAAGGAACTCATACTCCACTCACCGCCCGATTGTGTTTCAACTGCACCAACAACATGGCAGAATATGAGGCATGTATCATGGGTCTGCAAGCTGCAATCGACTTAAGGATCAAATTTCTGAGTGTCTTCGGAGATTCCGCTCTCGTGATCAATCAGATCAACGGCGAGTGGGATACGAAACACCCAAATCTTATTCCTTACAAGGAGTACGTGTCGACCTTGCTTCCCCACTTTGAAGAGATAACTTTTGAACACTTCCCAAGAGAGGAGAATCAGCTAGCGGACGCACTAGCTACGATGTCTTCAATGTTCAAAGTTAAATGGGATAATGAGGCTCCTCGGATCATTATCTGGAAGTTGGACGAACCGGCATACTGCTGCGATCTTGAGGCCGAAAAGGTGACTGAAAAACCCTGGTATCATGAGGTGAAGAGGTACTTGGAAGCTCAGGAATACCCTGAAGGTGCATCCGTCAATGACAAGAAGTTCATGAGGAGGTTTGCGGCAAAATTCTTCCTCAGCAACGGCATTCTCTACAAACGGAATCATGATTCAACTCTACTATGTTGTGTGGATAAGGCTGAAGCAGAGAAGATCATGATAGAACTGCATGAAGGTACATTTGGGACACATTCCAGTGGACACACCATGGCAAAGAAAATCCTTAGGGCAGGATATTTCTGGTCCACAATGGAAGCCGATTGTTACCAACACTCTCGAACTTGTCATATATGTCAGATCTATGCTGACAAGGTGCATATTCCTCCAGTTCCTCTGAACGTCCTAACGGCACCTTGGCCTTTTGCAATGTGGGGCATCGATATGATCGGTGAGATCCGACCGACGGCATCCAATGGGCATCGCTTCATCCTGGTAGCGATCGATTACTTTACAAAGTGGGTTGAAGCAGCTTCCTACGCTACCGTAACCAAGAATGTCGTGGCACGGTTCATTCGGCATAACCTGATCTGTTGGTACGACGTCCCGGAAAGGATCATTATGGACAATGGTACCAATCTCAACAACAAGATGATCACTGAACTCTGCGAACAATTTAAGATACAGCACCACAACTCTTCTCCTTACCGGCCGAAGATGAATGGGGCTGTAGAGGCAGCTAATAAGAATATCAAGAAAATTGTGCAGAAGATGACAGTGACCTATAAAGATTGGCACGAGATGTTACCATTCGCTCTTCATGGGTACCGTACCTCAGCAAGGACATCAACCGGGGCAACTCCTTTCTCTTTGGTCTATGGCATGGAAGCAGTCTTGCCAATTGAAGTCCAGATACCCTCCCTCCGGATAATGAAGGATGCAGACTTGAGTGAAGATGACTGGATCCAGACTCGACTTGATCAATTAAACTTGATTGACGAAAAGAGACTCACCGCTATCTGTCATGGTCAGACGTATCAAAAATGGATGATCAGGGCATTTAACAAGAAAGTTAGACCACAAGAATATCAAGTTGGGGACCTGGTAATCAAGCGCATCATCCTTCCTCAGAGTGATCCAAGGGGCAAATGGACCCCTAAGTACGAAGGGCCATTTGTGGTTAAACATGTGTTCTCAGGAGGAGCCATGATCCTAACCACCATGGATGGTGACGACCTTCCTCACCCCGCCAATGCAGACATAGTAAAAAGATACTACGCATGAATAAAAGACCCGCTAGGTTGACATACCTAGGCAAAAATAAGGGCTTCCCGGCGAACCAAAAGGGTTCGGGCAAAAATAAGGGATGAAATGAAAAAAAATCTGTACACCCGGCAAGTCGAAAACCTGAAAGGGCGGCTTGGGAAAAAATGGGTATCCCGGTGGACTGAAAACCCGAAAGGGCGGTCCAGGAAAAAGTTAGGGATAAAGCATAACACTATGTCTCATTGGATCACCTTGCATCCGGAATTCCACATCAACTATCTGGCTCAGACTTCGGCATCGACCAATCAGCTTCATCTTCAACCAAGCAGCAAAGTGATGAGACGCTTGAAGACATAAAGGCGATAGCAGAGTTGGAACCCAGTGGGATTGTTCACATAGCTGTTTTGTTTCCTTTTCAAAATTGTAAATATGTTATTCGGCGGCATTCTCTTACTAGGATGTCAGCCTCTTGTACAAAAACGCCTATCCACAGGCAAAATTCAAAATCAATACAAATCCACTTTTCTATACAAGTTGCCATTGTTTTTCCTTTTTCTGTTTTGTCTTGCAAAGAACGTCCAATGTTCATTTTTGATATATGCATTTGACATTAAATTGATGATTCATAAATATTTGCATATGAAACAAAAGACTAATTACAGGTGACATCAGAAACAGAGGCAATGTGAGGTTGTCTAATGCAATCTGGTTACTTTGTCCGCCAAGGTACCAAGGTAGATTTAACTGGAGAATGTGACCAAGTTATCTCAACTCCCCACAGAGAAAGACAAGATAGCAGCATTCTCCGGCAGAATATCAATACCCCAGTGCGATTCCAAAAGTTTCCCCAGGAAGATGGAATTCTTATCCCCAGCAGGTTTTGAAGCTTATCCACAGTAGATCCTAGAAGCTTGTCCCCTGCAGATTACGGACGTCTCTCCCGAGCTTTATTCAAAGTTATTCCTCACAAAGGCTTATAATTGGGTTATCCTCAGCTAATTGCCACGGAAGATCACCCTCGGCAAAGTTCTTTCAATCCCCAGCGGAGTTTATCTTTGATATCCCCAGCGGAGTTTATCATCATTATCCCCAGCGAAATCCATCATTGAAGTCCTCAGCAGGCCTCTCATCAAAACTTCAGCAAAGTATCTCTTCCACAGAGCCATTCCCCGGCCGGTCGTCAAGGATTTATTTTCCTAAGACGAAAATACATTCATAAACATTTCACATTTTCATACATCTTGCTTACATACATGATAAAGTGCATACAACACTATCTCGTGTTGAACATCATGACATCATGCATATCATACATCATGACATTGTATACAACTTATGTTTTTGTCTTTTCAGGGAAAAAGACAATCCCAAAGACAACTACCTTCAACTGTCATAATTCCGGATTCGATACCTGTATCTAGCCAGGGCACATCTGAGAGTGACCACATTTCCAGACTCGATTCCTGTATCTAGCCATGGCACGTCTGAAGAGTTCGAAGATTCGATTCTTGTATCCAGCCAGGGCATATCTAGCAACTATCACAATTCCAGATTCGACTCCTGTATCCAGCCAGGGCATATCTGTTGACGACTATTTCCGGATTCGATTCCTGTATCCAGCCAGGGCATATCTGTTGACCATATTTCCAGACTCGATTCCTGTATCTAGCCAGGGCACGTCTGAAGAGTTCGAAGATTCGATTCCTGTATCCAGCCAGGGCATGTCTATTGACGACTACTTCCGGATTCGATTCCTGTATCCAGCCAGGGCACATCTGTGAGAAACCGATTATAGATTCGACACCTGTATCTAGCCAGGGCATATCTGCATGAGGAGATTGAAGATCAAACACCTGTAACAAGCCAGGAAAACATCTGTCTTTCTCAAATACATAAGTTCTCGCTAAGGAATCTCTTATGCGATCAACACTTCCAAATGGCATCTATAAGCCCATTCCCGACAAGGTTCTGTCACATCTCCAGATGGCATCTATAAGCCCATCTCCCTATCCACCATCTCTTCAAATGGCATCTGTAAGCCCATTCCCGACATCACATTGCTGATACTTCAACATGCGAGTGCAAATTTCCGGGCACTCTAGTGTCCAATCTCCTTTTACCCTCGAGTCACGAAAGGCAAACTTGCCAATCTAACTCTTCAGGTTCAAGAAGATTGAACAGGGGCAACTGTTGTACCCCAAAATTTGCCCTCCCATTTCCTCAACATTTTCTCATCACAAGACCCTTGAAGATCAAGATCCAGTTAGGGTTTCCTCTACTCAAGACTTCTCCTTGCACTGTTGACCCAAATTAGGGTTTGTGATTGCACAAAGATATTTTGACCTAAAATGCCTAAGATGACTTTCATGCTTCATATTGGACTCCCAAGTTTATCCATACCAAGTTTCAAGTCTTGATTCCAAATTTTGCCCAGTCAATTGGATAGTTGACCTAGAAATCAACTGTATTGGGGAAAAAGTCAACTGTGGCCAATTGACAGTCAAATCTCATGAAAATTGACCCACATCAACATTATGAACTCACATGGACCATTTGATCAAGTTTGGATCACAATTCCACAAGAAATTTGATCAGACCATCAAAAGGGCAAAATGGTCATTTTTAGGGTTTTGACTGCACAAAGGCAATTTTTGACTGTTTGACCTAGCCAATGGAAAACCAAACCCACATATGGACTCAAGGACCCCATGGAATTATCTTGACATGCTCAACAAGTTCAAAAGATCCCAAATACACAAGATTTACAGTTGAATTTCCCAGTCAATTGATCAATTTTGACTGTATACTGAAAAGTCAAACTTTGACTTTTTGGTCAAAATCAAGGGTCAAGATTCATTGTTCATCAAAACATGCCAAATCATGAAACTTGTTCACCAAGAAATCAAAAATTGCAAATTAGGGTTTGAAATGGGAATTTTTCATAACTTAGAATTTTTCTAAGTTATGAAAAACCCTAATTTTTTTCCAACTTTGCCCCACTTTCTCACCATGATCCATTTGGATTCAAGCAAAAGTCAAAACATGAAAGTTGTAGCCTATTTCATAATCTACAACTTTGATTCACAAAGTTTTCCCAAAAGAGGCTTGTATCTCAAGTTACAATTTTTGGAACAAGGGTACTAAACCATTCTTAACTTAGTAAAAATTTGACCTATTTTGGCAAGGTTTTCTACCTAACTTCAAGACCATTTTCCATACACTTCCACTTGGAATTTCAATTTTCATTTCAAATATGGATTGAATTACACATTCCAAGCTTTCCAAAATGTCCAAGAACTCATCAAACAACCTCATAACTTGAGAGAATCGAATTTTGCAATATGGCAAAAACTCACTTTTGAATTGGCCAATTTCCATGTTCATAACTTATGCATTTTCAAGTCAACTTGGTTTATGCTACATTACAGGTCTCTAAACCATCCAACACTCAATAATTTAATGCAAAACCTTTGTGTCCTAGCATTATCTTGTTCATCCAACCATTACACAAGAGATTAACCTTAAAATGGAAAAAGCACTTTAGCCATTTTTGAAAAGATTGCTTTATGTCAAGTTCACATATCTTTGAAGAACAAAGAAATCTCTAAGGCACAAGTTATGAGACACATTGCACTGATCAAGACAAGGCTTTGCAGCATGTTTAGGGGGCCTGCATAAGTTTGTAACAAAGACTTGGCATTGTGACTTAAGAATTAAGAAACACATCATAACAAGTACCAACTTCCATATCAGTCAACCAAGCCTTAGAGAAAGTTATCAAACACATTCCAAACATTCATCCAAAGCTGAAGCACGACCATAAGACCTCCAATACCTCCACAAACTCAAAATCACCATCAAACTGCCAAAACAGAGTGACCTCTGCAGATTGAGTTCCAACTCTCATCCCTTTCATGCTTTCTTGCTAAAAGCTCTTCACACACCTTCCCTACCATCAATGCAAGCTAACCAAAACCTAAAACAAGACCTGTAACTCCTCTAACCAGTTCCACCATTTTCATTTTCTTGTTTTGCAGTTGAAGTTCTCTAGCACGATTCAAGAAGTTTCAGGACAAAGTAGAACTTGGAATAGCATCCTCACACTTCAAGGGAGCTGTACAGGTCATCATCTTGCTCTGAAAACTCCTCCATTGCAAGGCACGATTCCAACTGAACAGGTATGTTCATGAAGTTCTATCTCTCAGTATAGGCATTGTTAGCTTTCGGTTTGTGAAGGAAACATGTCACAATCATAGCCCTGAACATGCCCATATGATTAGATTTCATTTATATTATGTGTGCTGCAAGAATTTTGAGTCTGAACATTGATGAAAAACTAGGTCAGGAATTGGGGGAGAAGAAATTCTCCCTCATCTTAGAGAGTTAAGTCATGTTTTTTATATCCCTGAATTCGTCTTCTCATGCTCTATATTTTCCATGTTGAAAGTTTTGCTTAAAAGTCTAGGAATTGGGAGATAGAAAACGCGTGATTGCTTGAACAAGTTTGTTCTGAGGTTGAAGATGACTGATTCTGGGCTGGGCCTGGATTGTTTTTCTTATTTGCACCATACATTTGCTTCTGAACCCCCTGAGCCCATTTTGTTTATTTTTAATGTTTTTTGACTTTTCTTTTTTTGGTTTGACTTATTTATTTTTCCTCATAATATAAAAAATATAAAAATAATTTTTTACACCATTTTTGAATTTATTAGGTATTTATTTGATAGTTTAGTTTTATTCACAAATAAATAAATATATACATTTTATTAAAGAATACTAAGAAATATGCAAAAACACTTTTATTTTCATTTTTATTTTTGTTTTACCTTCTGAAAATATTTTATATAAAAAATACTTTTTTTATTTAATATTAAATATTATTAATTTGTATATATAATACATATTTAGTAAATAATACATGTATATATATATATTTATATATTTAGGGTTAAAATGCACAATACATATACTTTTTATTTTTATTAATATTTAAATATAAAAACACCTTTTCACAAATATACTCCATTTTATTCTATTTTTGTACACAATAAATAAATATTGTACATATTAAATAATTAATACATTTTATTTAATAAAATTAGGGTTTTGCCCTAAACATAAAAAACTCCAAAAAATAATACTTTTATTTTTGTTTATTTTGACATATAAAAATAGCTTTTTTCATATACATAAAAAACATTTTGGCATCTTGCATATTTATTCTATTTCCATTTAATTTGTGCAAATAAATATCTTGTAAATAATTCAAATATTGATGTAATAGTTAGGTTTAAATTCCTTGTCAAAATCCCCATGTGAACATTTGTACCCCCCTTCCCATATATGGTGTTGTAATAGCTTAGTAAATTTATTTTTCGCACTTTATAGCTTTCTAATTATGCCATGTTAGAATTAGGTTTTGTATGCGAATAAAAAAAACGACAAAAATAGTTTGACCTAATTTCAAGATAAACAAGCATGAAAATGGACACACAAATCACACTTGCACCCCCCTAGGGTATTCCACTTGTTGCCTTCAATAAATGGGCCATATTGCATGTTAAGTCTCTTTGGGCAAAACAAACAATCAAATGATCATAGTCCCTCGATGACGCTTTCAAAAAGTTGTCTAAACAAATGATCAAGTCCCTTAAAGAAAAATTGCCCAAAGATACTTGGCACCATTGCAATTATGGTCTAAACGATGACCCGCGCCCGTCCCTTTCACATCCTAACATGAGATTGTCCACCAAATACAATGGTGGAACAAACTTGTCAAAAGGGTTAAAACATAGCAATAATCTTTGAGAAATTTAGGAGTAGATAACCTCTTAGTTACTTGAATCAAACTTGCAAAACAAAACACTTGCCTACTTTCTAAAACCACACCTCACAACACTTTCAAAACAATTTTCAAAAACAAATGAAAACCTTTTCAAAAGACATACACCTTTGTATACATCCCAACATGGATCATTACAAAGGTTGCCACCACATTGGCTTCTTTTCAAAACATTTTCAAACCCACACACACACACACAAGAGTACCATTTCAAATAATTGAAAACAAAAGGCAAGTGATCTAAGCAAGTAACTAAGAGCCCATGGATAACCATGGATAGAAAGGGTGCTAATACCTTCCCTTTCTATAATCTACTCCCCGAACCCAAGAAAACATCTCAAAGGTTTTTGCTGTGCTTTTTAACCTTTCCTTAGGATAAAATAAAAAGTCGGTGGCGACTCTTGCTCAACCGAAACATTTGCGAAAACAAACGCAAAACCATAGTCAGTTCTCCCACCGTATCACAATACATAATGTCTGATTTTTGACAGATTCAGTTTTAAATTGATGTAACTTGAGTTGTAGGATGTTGTTTGAGATGCCGTTTGAAGTGTTGATTAGCTAACGCGATGAACTTTATTTTAGGTGATTAAAATGATGGATAAGAAGTGTAATCCTAGTAACTAATTTAGGATTTAGGATTAATTCCCGTGATTGACAGTTATGCTGGATTTTGGACAGAATGATAAATATGAGACGTTAGAGACTACCGTTAGGAATATGACAGTAGGATTAGTGACAAAAACGAAGTAGAACTGCAGAATAACAGTATGGATTACTGTAGTATTAATATACAACTGAGTTATTAGTAATATGTGGTTATTAAAGTTGTGTTTGATAGTTATGATGAACAAATGACGTTTGATAAATAAGTGATGTTTAATAAATTACTTTGAGATGTTTATGAGATGTTATAATTAAGATGTTTTGAGATGTTTATGAGATGTTGTTATTTTGAGATGATTGAGATGTTGTTGTTCTGAGATGTTTATGAGATGTTGTTGTTCTGATATGTTTATGAGATGTTGTGTTTTGACATGATTGAGATGTTGATATTACATTCATGAAGAGTCGCATACATTGCATTTTTGAGATGGAGCTTATGCTTTGAGATGGCCTGGATTGGAAAATTTTGAGATGAAGGCTATGCCTTATTGATGCCTCTATTAATTGGCAGATTTTTGAGATGGGAGTTCTGCTCCAATGGTACCACATGCATTTGCATAGTTTTGAGTCGCATTATATGATTAAGTAATGAAGTGTATTTGATGTTGATGAATGAGTATATATGCTGTAATTATTGTTGATTATGAGATGAGAAGTGGTGACATTATTGATCTGATTTAATATGTTAATTATCGTGCGCTTTATTATATTGTTAGATATCTCACTCCTTCTGTTTGAATGTTGCCCTTATGTTGGTAACGTGCAGGTAATCGCGAGTGAAGGTTGTATACATTCAATAATTTGAGTCGGTGTCATTGCTCTGATATGTAACACTCGGGGGGATGAACGCTTGTTGATTTTTGATTGTTGATTTTCAGTTGTTGACTTTTAAATTGAATTATTATTAAATACGAGATGTTTCGAAGTTGCTGTTTCATTTAGAGTTGTTATTGAAGAATTCCGCTACGTAGTTGTTGAATTATTTTATTAAAGATGCTATGTTGATGGTTCATCCGATGTTTTATTAAAAGTGTTATATATCCAAGATGAATGCAATGAATTTTGAAGAATTTGTGACGTCCCGATTTGTTTGTATGAATGAAATTTTATAACTCTGGTTTATTTTGCATAATTTGCTTGGGGTAGAATTGGGGTGTTACAAAGTTGGTATCAGAGAAAAAGGTTGGTCCGACCTTCTCGTTGAGTCTTAGTTGTCTAACAATCGAGTATTGTTATTTTGATGTTCTAACAGTTGTTTGTGTTGTAGTGATAAGTTGAGATGGCTGGAAGGAATGATGATGCTTTTGATGTTGCTCTAGAAGCAATGGCTCGTGCGATGGAAAATCAGCCGAATGCTGACGGGAATGCTGGATCTCGTAGCTTGGTGACTTTCCAGAGAGAGAATCCACCTACGTTCAAGGGAAAATATGATCCTGACGGAGCATTGGAATGGTTGAAAGAGATTGAGAGGATCTTTCGCGTGATGGACTGCACTCCGGTGCAGAAGGTTCGTTATGGGACTCATATGCTAGCAGTCGAGGTTGATGACTGGTGGCTAGAGACTTGTCAGAAGTTGGAAGTTGCAGGTGAGAATGTCACTTGGGCTGTGTTTCGTAGGGAATTTTTGAGGAAGTATTTTCCTGAAGATGTCTGTGGTAAGAAGGAAATTGAGTTCCTTGAGCTGAAGCAAGGAAGTATGTCTGTTGTTGAGTATGCTGCCAAGTTTGCTGAGTTGGCCAAGTTTTATCCGCATTACACTGAGGAAAATGGTGAGTTTTCGAAGTGTATTAAGTTTGAGAATGGGTTGCACCCGGAAATTAAGAAAGCAGTTGGATATCAGAAAATCTGTGTCTTTACTGATTTGGTTGATAGTTATAGGATTTATGAGGATGACAATAATGCACATTACAAGATTATTATTGAGAAGAGGGGTAAGCACCCGCAGAGTCGTGGTAAACCCTATGATGCCCCAGTTGATAAGGGTAAGCAGAGAGTTGCTCATGGTCAGAGGACTAGTGGGGGAGATGCTCCTGCTGGTGTGATTTGTTTTAAGTGTGGGAAACCTGGACACAAGAGTAATGTGTGCACTACTGAAGTGAAGAGGTGTTTCCGTTGTGGCAAGAACGGACATGTTGTATCTGAGTGTGAGCACAAGAGTGTGGTTTGTTTCAACTGTAAAGAGTAAGGGCACATTGGTAGCCAGTGTCCGAAACCGAAGAGGGCTCAGTCAAGTGGTAAAGTGTTTTCTTTGGTTGAGGATCAGACAGCTGCTGAAGACAGACTTATTAGAGGTACATGTTTCATTAATAGTACTCCTTTAATTACTATTATTGATACTGGTGCTACGCATTGTTTTATTGATGCTGATTGTGTTGAAACATTAGGTCTTGTGTTGTCTTCTTTGAGTGGAGAAATGGTCGTCGATACTCCAGCCAAGGGATCGGTGACTACTTCTTTTGTGTGTGCTAAGTGTCCCTTGTCGATCTTCGACAGAGACTTTGTTATTGATTTGGTTTTCTTGCCGTTAAGAGGTTTGGATGTGATTCTTGGTATGAACTGGTTAGAGCATAAATGTGTTCATATTAATTGTTATGACAAGTCGGTGAAGTTTTCTACTCCTGAAAAAGAGGAAGACGGTTTGTTGTCTGCTAGACAGTTGAGAAAGTTGATGCAAGAGGAAGCACAGATGTTCTCGTTGATGGTGTCGCTATCTGTAGAGACTCAAGCTATAATTGAGGAATTGTCGGTGGTATGTGAATTTCCTGAAGTTTTCCCTGATGATATTCCTGATGTACCGCCAGAGAGGGAAGTTGAATTTGCAATTGATCTTGTACCTGGTACCAGACCTGTGTCTATGGCACCATACAGGATGTTTGCGTCTGAGTTGTCGGAGTTGAAGAAGCAGTTGGAAGAGTTACTTGAGAAAAGGTTTGTAAGACCAAGTGTATCGCCGTGGGGAGCTCCAGTGTTGTTAATGAAGAAGAAAGATGGAAGTATGAGGCTTTGTGTTGATTATAGACAGTTGAATAAAGTGACGATTAAGAATAAGTATCCGCTTCCAAGAATAGATGACTTGATGGACCAATTGGTGGATGCCCGTGTGTTTAGTAAGATTTATTTGAGGTCGGGTTACCATCAGATTAAAGTGAAGGATGAAGATATTCAGAAGACGGCTTTCAGAACGCGTTATGGACATTACGAGTATTCAGTGATGCCTTTCGGTGTTACTAATGCGCCGGGAGTATTCATGGAATATATGAATCGTATCTTTCATACTTATTTGGATCGGTTTGTAGTGGTGTTCATTGATGATATTTTGATTTACTCTAAGTCAGGAGAAGAGCATGCTGAACTTTTAAGAGTAGTATTGCAAGTTTTGAAAGAGAAGAAGTTGTATGCGAAGCTGTCCAAGTGTGAATTTTGGTTAAAAGAGGTTAATTTTCTTGGTCATGTGATTTCAGGTAGTGGCATTGTTGTAGATCCATCGAAGGTTGATGTTGTGTTGCAATGGGAAACTCCAAAGTCAGCTACTGAGATTAGAAGCTTCTTGGAATTAGCTGGTTATTATAGAAGGTTTATCGAAGGGTTTTCTAAGTTGTCACTTCCGTTGACTAAGTTTACTTGTAAAGTTAGAGCGTTTATATGGGATGTTCAGTGCGAAGAAAGTTTTACAGAATTGAAGAAGAGGTTGACATCGGCTCCGATTTTGATGTTGCCTAATCCAGGAGAGCCTTTTGTGGTGTATTGTGATGCTTCTAAGATGGGTTTAGGAGGTTTGCTTATGCAGAATGGTAAGGTAGTTGCTTATGCGTCGAGGCAGTTGAGGACTCATGAGAAGAACTACCTTACGCATGATTTAGAGCTTGCTGCAGTTGTTTTTGTGTTGACGATTTGGAGGCATTATCTTTATGGTTCTAGATTTGAAGTGTTTAGTGACCATAAGAGCTTAAAGTATTTATTTGATCAGAAGGAGTTGAATATGAGGCAACGAAGATTGTTGGAATTGTTAAAGGATTATGATTTCAGTTTGAATTATCATCCAGGAAAGGCGAATGTGGTAGTTGATGCATTGAGTCTAAAGACTTTACATAAATCAACAATGGTGATTAAAGAGTTGGAATTGATTGAGCAGTTCAGAGATATGAGCTTAGTTTGCGAGGTTACTCCGCAGAGTGTTATGTTGGGTATGTTGAAGATTAATAATGAATTTCTAGACAGTATCAGAGAAGCTCAGAAGTTGGATGAGAATCTGGTATATTTGATGGTTGGGACTGATCAATCTGAGAATAGTGATTTTAAGCTAGATGCGCAAGGTGTTTTGAGGTTTCGTAATCGGATTTGTATTCCTGATGATGCTGAGATGAAGAAAGTGATACTTGAAGAGAGCCATAGAAGTAAGTTGAGTATTCATCCAGGAGCTACAAAGATGTATCAAGATTTGAAAGGTTTGTTTTGGTGGCCTGGGATGAAGAGTGATGTGGCTCGATTTGTGTATGCAAGTTTGACTTGTCAGAAGTCGAAAGTTGAACATCAGAAGCCTGCAGGGTTGATGCAACCGTTGGAAGTTCCTGAATGGAAATGGGATATCATTTCAATGGACTTTGTGACGGGGTTGCCTAGTACTTCAAGAGGACATGATTCGATTTGGGTGATTGCTGATAGGCTTACGAAGTCAGCTCATTTTATTCCTATTAACATCAGTTTTCCAGTGTCGATGTTGGCTGAGATTTATATTAGTGTGATTGTGAAGCTGCATGGTGTTCCTTTGTGCATTGTGTCAGATAGAGATCCAAGATTTACTTCTGATTTTTGGAAGGGTTTGCAAGAAGCGTTGGGTTCTAAGCTGAGATTGAGCTCAGTGTATCATCCTCAGACAGATGGTCAGACTGAACGGACGATTCAATCGCTGGAAGACTTGTTGAGGGCATGTGTTCTTGAGCAGGGAGGTTCGTGGGATACTTATCTTTCGTTGATAGAGTTCACGTATAATAACAGTTATCATTCCAGTATTGGGATGGCACCTTTTGAAGCGTTGTATGGTCGGAGATGTAGAACTCCATTATGTTGGCATGAATCTGGAGAAAGTGTAGTACTTGGACCTGAACTTGTTCGTGAGACTACTGAGAAGGTGAAGTTGATTCAAGAAAAGATGAAACCTTCATAGAGTAGACAGAAGAGTTATCATGACAAGCGAAGGAAAGATTTAGAATTTCAAGCTGGTGATCATGTGTTTTTGAGAGTTACACCTGTGACTGGTGTTGGGCGAGCATTGAAGTCTAAGAAGCTCACTTCTTGTTTTGTTGGACCATATCAAATTTCAGAGAGAGTGGGGAATGTTGCTTATATAGTGGCTTTACCGCCTATCTTTCGAATTTTCATGATGTGTTTCATGTGTCGCAACTTCGGAAGTATATTTCAGATCCATCTCATGTGATTCATATGGACGATGTGCAAGTACGGGATAATATTATGATGGAGACGATGCATGTACGAATCACAGATCGTGAAATGAAGACTCTGAAGGGCAAGGAGATTGCCTTGGTTAAAGTGGTTTGGTTAGGAGCTGCAGGAGAGAGCATGACTTGGGAGTTAGAGAGCAAGATGCGAGACTCCTATCCTGAATTGTTTGATCGAGGTAAATTTTCGAGGACGAAAATATTCTAAGTGGGGGAGAGTTGTAACGCCCGTAATTTAATTAATTATTTAATTAAATTATTTTTGGAATATTTGTGAAGAAGTGTTATTAAATTGGATTTATTTTATTAAATGGAGAAATAATAATATATTTGAGGGATTATATTATTGGGTGGTGAAATAATGTTAGAAGCTAATATTATTTAATGTGGGCCTTTATGGTGTGAGTGGAAGTATTAAGGGGGTGTAAGTTTGGAGTCCACTAAGGAATAATATAATAATATTAGGTTATTTTATTATTTGTTGTTAGAATAGAAGAAAGAAGCAGTAGAGGAAATAAGGATTGTGAAGAACGTGAAGCTGCTGGAAATAGAAGGAAACGGCAAGAACAAAGATTCAACCCGGAAGATTGTAGAGCGACCTTCGATCCAAGGTAAGGGTGGGGTTCTGACTTTATAATTGGGTTCATGATGTTTGATATGTGGGTTAGAGGATTGCTGTTTTTTGAATTGGATGATGTATGATGAAGATTTGATGCATTTGAATGAATAATGACGTTATGATATCGTTTGATCGATGTAGTATTATAGGTTAATGTTAGGTGATGATTTATTATGTTTATAATGAGGTTTGTAGGACTGTAATTAGATTCCCGTAGTGAATTACAGAAGAAAACGCAGAAAATTATGCAGACTATCGAAGGATGTGTTGACCCCAAGCTGGATGTGTCGATACATGAAGGATGTTCGACTCAGGATGAGTTGATGCATGCAGGGCTTGCATCGATACATGAAGGATGTTTGACTCAGGATGAGTCGATGCATGTAGGGCTTGTATCGATACATGTTAGTTGCAAGACTCGGGATGAGTCGATCGGTAAGGTGCATGTGTCGGTACATGCTGTGATTTGAAGCAGGATGAGTCGATCCATGAGGAGGATGTGTCGACTCGTGTTGTGCAGATGAAGCAGTTTTGCATCGATCCAAGGAGTTTTGTGTCAATACATAATGTCTGATTTTTGACAGATTCAGTTTTAAATTGCTGTAACTTGAGTTGTAGAATGCTGTTTGAGATGCCGTTCGAAGCGTTGATTAGATAACACGATGAACTTTATTTTAGGTGATTAAAATGATGGATAAGAAGTGTAATCCTAGTAACTAATTTAGGATTTAGGATTAATTCCTGTGATTGACAGTTATGCTGGATTTTGGACAGAATGATAAATATGAGACGTTAGAGACTACCGTTAGGAATATGACAGTAGGATTAGTGACAGAAACGAAGTAGAACTGCAGAATAACAGTATGGATTACTGTAGTATTAATATACAACTGAGTTATTAGTAAGATGTGGTTATTAAAGTTATGTTTGATAGTTATGATGAACAAATGACGTTTGATAAATAAGTGATGTTTAATAAATTATTTTGAGATGTTTATGAGATGCTGTAATTGAGATGTTTTGAGATGTTTATGAGATGTTGTTATTTTGAGATGATTGAGATGTTGTTGTTCTGAGATGTTTATGAGATGTTGTTATTCTGAGATGTTTATGAGATGTTGTGTTTTGAGATGATTGAGATGTTGATATTACATTCATGAAGAGCCGCATACATTGCATTTTTTAGATGGATCTTATGCTCGTTGAGATGGCCTGGATTGGAAAATTTTAAGATGAAGGCTATGCCTTGTTGATGCCTCTATTAATTGGCAGATTTTTGAGATGAGAGTTCTGCTCCAATGGTACCACATGCATTTGCATAGTTTTGAGTCGCATTATATGATTGAGTAATGAAGTGTATTTGATGTTGATGAATGAGTATATATGCTGTAATTATTGTTGATTATGATATGAGAAGTGGTGACATTATTGATCTGATTTAATATATTAATTATCATGCGCTTTATTATATTGTTACATATCTCACCCCTTCTGTTTGAATGTTTCCCTTATGTTGGTAACGTGCAGGTAATCGCGAGTGAAGGTTGTATACCTTCAATAGTTCGAGTCGGTGTTATTGCTCTGATATGTAACACTCGGGGGGATGAACACTTGCTGATTTTTGATTGTTGATTTTCAGTTGTTGACTTTTAAATTGAATTATTATTAATTACGAGATGTTTCGAAGTTGTTGTTTCATTTAGAGCTGTTATTGAAGAATCCGTTGCGTAGTTGTTGAATTATTTTATTAAAGATGCTATGTTGATGGTTCATCCGATGTTTTATTAAAAGTGTTATATATCCATGATGAATGCAATGAACTTTTGAAGAATTTGTGACGTCCCGATTCGTTTGTATGAATGAAATTTTATAACTCTGATTTATTTTGCATAATTTGCTTGGGGTAGAATTGGGGTGTTACAAATCAAATCTTCTGATATCTTCAGCTTGAAATAAATCTTCAAAGAATCCAATCTTCAAATGTGTAGCTTGATCCACACAACCAAAATTAAATCTTCTGAAAATACCAGAAACAAATCTTCTAAAAATAGAAACCGTACAGGTTGCAATGTCATAGCAACATGTCACAACATTTTGTCAAACATCTTGCTAAACATATTGTTTTACCAAAATGCAACCAACAACCCAAATCATAACAATCTCCCTCTTTGGAAATATTTTGACTAAAACAATATTTGCACAAAACATCCAAAGACAACTAACAAATAGGAGAGATAAACAAGCAACATTATTTCAAAGAAACATCTTCATAATAATGCAGAAACAAAATATAAACTATACTAGTTCACACGTAAGAGGCATACGCATTAGAAAAAGAAACATAGCCTCGCAAAACACAAACATCAGAGAAAAATAAATTGTCCAACAAAAATTCTTCACAAACATCCTTCAGGCAAGATGTCAAGACATCTGGTATGACATCAAACACACACTGCTCCCCCTAAAACCCAGATCAGTAACCTAATTATAATAAGAAGAGAACATCATGCTCCCCCTAAACAACTCACACAAACAAATCAAACTAGTACTCGACCAACAATAACATACTCCTCGTTTTTAGTCAAAAATTGACAAAACAATCATGCATTCATTAGGAGCAAAAGAAAAACAACAACAACTCATTTTTCTGTCATTTACCTCTATCAAAAATCCTTATGTACTCTTTGCTCATTATACTGTTACATTCCTTAGGAATGTTAATAGTGAATTCCTTCACAAGCCCCTTAGAACATTTCCCACACCCAGGAGCACTCTTCATCACACCAACTTCCTTCCTTGTCATGATAGTAGGAGCCACAACTTTGATCCACCCTTTTTTAAACCCAACACTAGCACTTTTTCATGAAATAGTATGCAACACCAAATGGAGGAAAGAGAAAGTATTTGTTGCATTCCTCCACACCTGTAATTGCTATAATTCCTTAAAAATGCAGATACCCAAAGAATTCCTCAATTTTTCAAACTAGTTTACATCCAAAGCCTTTTGTAAAAATGTCTTCCAGTTGTTTCTCAATGGACACATGCCCAAGAGACACAACTTTGTCTTCAACAAGATCCCTAATAAAATGATGATGAATGCCAATATACTTTGTCCTGCTATGTTGGACGGGATTCTTGGATATGTTGATAGCACTCAGATTATCACAATATAATTTCATGACATATTGCTCAATATTATATTCCTTTAACATTTGTTTCATCCAAATCAATTGAGTGAAACCGCTTCTTATTGGAATATACTTTGCCTTAGCAGTAGATAATGAAACACAGTTTTGCTTCTTATTGAACCAAGATGTAAGATTGTTTCCTAAGAAAAAAAATCCTCCAGAAGTATTTTTTTAATCATCAGCACTACCTACCCAATCTACATCACAATATCCTACAAGCATGTAATTAGTACTATAAGAGTACAACATACCATAATCACTAGTTCCATAGATGTATTTCAAGATCCTTTTCAATTGAGTAACATGGCTCATTTTAGGTTCAACCTGATATCTTTCACAAACTTCTACAACAAAGGCAATGTCAGGTCTGCTGGGTGTAAGGTACAATAGGCTACCAATCATACTCCTGTGTAGCTTTTGATCCACATTGACAACTTTTTCATCTTTAAATAAGTTCAAGTGAGTTGGTGCAGGTGTTCTTTTGTGACTGGCATTTTCCAGGACAAACTTCTTTACTATATTATTGGCATACTTGCTTTGAGATATGAATATAGCATCATCCATTTGTTTAACTTGGAGACTAATAAAATAAGTTAGTTCAACAATAAGGCTCGTCTCAAATTCAGATTGCATTTGTTTGACAAAATGTTGAACCATCTGGTTTGACATTCCTCCAAACACAATTTCATCAACATATATCTGAGATATCATGAGTTTACCATATTCTTCCTTAATAAACAAGGTTTTGTCTATTTCCTCTTTCATGTATCTATTATTGACAAGAAACTCGATTAATCTTTCAAACCATGCCCTAGGTGCTTTCTTCAAACCATACAAAGCTTTCCTCAGTTTGTAAACATGATATGGAAATCTAGGATTATGAATCCTTTGGATTTTTCAATATATACTTCTTCATTTAAGTATCCATTCAAGAAGGAACTTTTCATATCCATCTGAAATAACTTGAATTTTAGCATGCAACCCACTCCCAAGAGAAATCTTATGGATTCAATATGAGCTACAAAAGAAAAAGTCTCATTGAAATCAACTCCTTCTACTTGAGTGTATCCTTGAGCTACAAGTCTGACCTTGTTTCTAGTCACAATACCTTTTTCATCATATTTGTTCTCATAAATCCATTTTGTACCAATCACATTCGTTCCGTCAGGCCTAGGTACTAAGTCTCATACTTCATTTCTTTTGAACTGACATAATTCTTTTTGCATAGCATTAATCCATAATTCATCAGTCAATGCTTCCTTCACATTTTTAGGTTCAAGCTTAGAGACAAAACAATAATTGAATATCACATCTCTAGACCTAGTGGTGACCCCTTCATCAAGATTTCCTATAATGAGTTCCTTTGGATGATCTTTCTGAATTCAAATAGAGGGACCTTTATTTGTTTGAGAGTTATTTGTTTTAGTACTTGCTGGCTCAATTTTAGACTCAATGTCTGCCTCATTTTCAGGATCATCAATATGCAGAGAAGATGTTCCAACATCGTCTTCAACATCAACCCCTTTTTCAATGATTGAATCATCAACCACAACATTAATATATTCCATCATGACTTTGGTTATGGAGTTATACACTCTATAAGCTCTGCTATTTGTAGATTAAACCATAAATATCCCTTCATCACTCTTGGGGTCCATCTTTCTCCTTTGTTCTCTATCATCCAGAATATAACATTTACTCCCAAAAACATGAAAGTATTTAACACTAGGTTTTCTCCCTCTCCACAATTCATAAAGAGTGGAAGATGTACCTGTCTTCATAGTAACACGATTGTGAATGTAACAAGAAGTGTTCATAGCTTCAGCCAAAAAATGGTAAGGAAGGTTTTTGGCATGTAGCATGACTCTAGAAGACTCTTGTAATGTTCTATTCTTACGCTCTACCACCCCATTTTGCTGAGGAGTGATGGCAGATGAGAACCCATGACTTATACCTTTAGAAGAGAATTTTTTTGAGAATTTGACATTCTGAAATTCCTTGTTGTTGTACCCCAAAATTTTCCCTCCCATATTCTTCAAGATTTGCCAAGATCAAGGTTCAAAATCACTCAAGGGTTGCACAGTCCATTTGCCTCCTAGCACAGTCAAAACTAGGGTTTTGGTTCTGGCAAAGAAATTGAAGTTTCCAAGGGTCCAAACAAGTCCCGCATGCCTACACACATTGTCAAGCATCCATATGCCAAGTTTCAAGACTCACAGCATCAAATTGCACAGTCAAGAACCCTAATTGCTTCACAGTCAACTGCAGGGGTAAAATGGTCATTTGACAGTCAAAAGTCAAAAATTTTGGTCAACATATTATTTTGAAGCCACAAACATCATTTGATCAATTCTTGATCATGATTCTCAAGGCATGGCTCAAAAAGTCTCAAGAAGCAAAAGTTTCCATTTTTGGACAGTTGAAAAAGTCAACTGCAAATTGACCAGGGCATAACTTCCACATGGTTTATCAGCAAAATTCCATCCAAATCTAATTTTAAATAGAATGACATTTCCTACAACTCATCTTCACACTTCAAGTCCAAGAAATGCTCTCACAAAAAGTTATCAATTCCAACATTATAGGTCATTTTCAAAAGTCAACAAAAAGGCACTTCAATTCAAAGACCATAACTTGAGATTGGTAAATCAAAATGACATGTGACCAAAGTCATTGGTTAGAGGACTTCAAGACCTTTCCAAAATGTCCAAGAACATGATCAAAGCTTAAAAATTGAGCAAGATATGCCTTGTAGAAGTTGGGAAATTTTTGGGAATTTTGAAAAGTCAACTTTGCATAAAAGGCTTCAAAAATGCTAATGGGCCTCAATTTCTTCCATGAATCATTACCCAAAGGCCATGCACGACCCATTGACCTCCAAGGGAGTTATTTTCTCATTTTTTATTAATTATTTGAATTTTTATTATTATTAATTCACTTAATTAAAATTAAATATGAAAAAATAGCAAATGATGCTTTTCAAATCTTTTTGTGCAGAGAATTCACTCATTATGTGCTCAATATTTTGTGCGTCATTCAAAAAGGAAAGATTCTACATGATTGGCAATGATTGGCATAAAAAAGGATTGAAAAAGATTGGATTTTTATGTGTAGAAAAATCAAATATCAAAATCATAAAGGCATGGATCTTTGGGCTTGCTTTCTTAACCTAATCATGCTCAGATACATATACAACCAAAACCTAATGCAAGGAAGGGGGAAGCTGCGCTGAAAACAAAAGAACAAAGTTGCATTTTTTTTCACTAAAAAGTGGAAACTGTTTTCATACCTAGAGGACAATTCAAGGCTTGAAAATCATTCCAAAATATTGCCAGAGCATCCAGGAGACGATTACAATCAAAACCAGCCCTCCATACTCAAAGAATTGGTAAAACCGGATTGCACTTTTCATAAAATTTTCCATAATCGTGTTGTGATTTCCAGGTATTTTTCATATGTTTTTAATGTTGATTTACACTAATATAAACGTTCTGAAGCTAATGGTACCCTTGAATTGAACTAACCATGCCTGTATAAGAATTCACCATTGACACTTTCTAGGGTTGCAGAAGCTTTGAATTAGGGCTTTACATATATGGAAAAATTAGGCCTTAAAACCTATGCCAATGGAATCAGGACATCCAAACGAATGGAATCCACACCTCGCGCCCAATTTATATTGACCTATGTGCTAATCGCTATTTTCAGGTTTTGCAGTTAGTAGGGGTTTAAAACCCCCGCTATTCGTTTATGTTACAGGCAGAAAAAGGAAGATGAAGCCTATGTGTCATATGATGGTTGGACGATTCAAATACTGGCGCGCTTTTCTTTGTTCAGACCACTAGCCATTGTTTTCATATATTATATTTCCCATTCATTATATTAACAAATATGCTCAATGGCTCAGTTGGTGGCTGAGGTGGCTTGCAGGTATTAGGACCTGGGTTCGATTCTCAGGTCCCCCATATTATTCATAATTTTGGTTATAACATGTTCCCATGCAGTTTCTATCCAGTGGCTCATCATACAACCTCAAACACTAGCTTGCCACATGGCCATGAAGATCAATCTGAAGGCCATAATATGAATTCCAGGATACGCCCAAGTCAACCAGCATACACACAAGCTGGGAAGTCAACACAGGCCTTGCAATCTTGGGCCAAAAATTCTCACAATAAACCTCCAAATTGGGTCAGACACCCCCCAATGTTTGTATTCTTTTTAATTTCTTTTTATTTTCTTTTAATTATTTTAATTGTTTTCTTTAAATTCCAATAATTATTTTTCATAATCTAAAAATATGAGAAATTAAAATATGTCAATTAATTTATTTAGTAAATATTTTTGTAAATAAATGTCAAATAATTAATTTAGTAAAATTAGGTTTTTTAATTTTAATCTTTTCTTAAATAACTAAAATATGTAGAAATTAGGTTTTTTAGCATTTTTTATCCTTTTTCTTAATAAATAATTTCTTCTTCTTATTATTATTATTAATTATTAATTATTTTGTAAATAAACATGTAATTAATTAATTAGGGTAAATTAGGTTAAACTTGAATATCTTTCATAAATAATTAAAAACAACTTAGAACTAGGGTTTTATTTAACTTCTAATTTTAATTAATTTTCTTTATTTTCATTAAATACAAAAAAAATAAAAAAATAATTTATTTTCTTAATTTAATAATTAATTAACTTTTGATTTCAATTTAATCTTTAAAGGGTCCAACGCCCTCGAACATTCGATTCTAATCTCTTTTTGCGCATTTATTTTTATTTTCTTGTAAATATTATGTAATTGCTCAAGCCTTGTAATAATAATTAGGAAATTTATTTACTTTCCACATTTTTACTCAAAACGGGTCTTTGTTAATTTGGCGATGTATAGACCCGCGCCTTGTAATAGCGTAGGACTTTATTTTCCGCACTTTAATTTCCGCACTTTTAAATTCTAAACTTCGCATGAAAGAATGAATGGCCTAAATTAAAAACAAGCGTAGCTCACCAAATGCATGACAAGATAAAACATAACTGAAAACAATACACGAATTCACACACCACTCTTAGGGTACGCCTCACTGTTGCCTTGCCCCTCGAAACGTGGTCGTCGAGTATAGGACGTCTTAGTGAGTCCTTATGTCCGTTGATCTAGTTGCCTCGAAACGGTTACCTCGGAATAGTTGCCTCGGAATAAAAAGATCAATGGCATAAGGGTAGCTTCTAAGGTGTCCTACTGTTGCTCTGGTGACCACACTTTCCCTACAAACGAATTGACCCGAACACCTCCAACGGTGGTGCTACCTACCTCTCAATGGTGGGATGGCACTACCTTAAGGACATTTACACAGCCTAATTCCTTAGGGTAGGTGGATGACTTGTAGATACTTCCTCTAATTCAAAATAAATCAAAAAAAAAACTCTTTTCACACTGACACTTTCTAAAAGATTTCAAAACAAACGCTTCACAACACTCTTGAGGACTGATACAAGAGTCGAATTGAAGTTTTCAATGAAACTTTTTTCAAACCCACTCACACTTGAAAAGCAAACAAACATTTTGAAAACACAAATGCGCAAGTATCTAAGAGCCCATGGATAACCATGGATAGAAAGGGTGCTAACACCTTCCCTTTCTATAAATCTACCTCCCGAACCGAGAAACTATCTCATAAGGAATTTTGCTGTGCTTTTGTCCTTTCCATGTTGGAGAAAATAAAAGACGGTGGCGACTCTTGCTTCCGCGACATTTCGCGATCCAGCGTTAAACAGTCAGTTCCAGATCCACCGATCACAGAACTGGCGACTCTGCTGGGGAAACTTATAAAGTGAGGTGTACCTTAGGACTAAGATCACTTGTGTTTTCAATTGCTTTGCCTTGTGTGCTTTATTATTGTGGGCTGTCTTGGAGCTTCATAGATCCTAACCCGGATCTGGGGATACCCTGTTTTAGGTAGCATAAGTTGTGAGGGACCTGTCCGGCGTAGACCGACATGGGTGAAGCAGTGGCTACGTTGGTGTGGCGTCTTGGTTTGTACCGATATCCCTTGTGTCGCAACGAGGAGAATATGGGTCTTCTGAGGAGTCATTAAGCACCAACCGACCTTAGAACCCTAATTTGACCCAACTTGGCCAATAGAATAGTAGCAGTATGCTACACCCATTGAGGCTAAACTCTCGCGATGGTTCTGGCCGCAAGAAAAGATTGCGATGCTGGAGTTATGACCGATTGAGGGTAGTCAGTGATATTGGGATCCTCTAGAACCCGGTTACTTTCAATAGGACAGGTCTTAACCAACAAACTGAAAGAGGGTAGTACCTGAACTTCATGCTGGCCTAAACTTTAAGGACTATCTTGTGTGACTTGTGTGCCTTCGTACTTGAATACTTGCATACTTGTTATCTGACACTCGAGTTTCTCGCAGGTTTTGTTTACAATCCTTAATTGGGACTCATAACAGGGTTTACCCACTTTACTCCATGCATAGCATAACATCATACCATTGCATGCATCTTGCATAAAGACTAACCCATTTCAAGGATCTCAAGGGCTTGTGATGCAGGTCATGATGAACCAACTGTCCAGCAAGGGGAAAAGGGGATTTATTTTCCTCTAGCCAAGGTTGTCAAGGGCTATGACCCACTCCATATGGTGAGCCTTGACCCTTGAAGAAGGATTCTCAGCAACATGGAGTTCCTTCAATCAAGCTACAAATTCAAATGCTAACAATCTTCTTGTTTACCCTGCGAGGTCCTTGAAAACATTGCATACATATCATACATATCATTGCATTACAGGTACCCTTGTTACAGGCCACTCACCATCTTCGCTGTTTATTTCAGCAATGGCTTTCCAACCGGACAACCAAGATCTCCGGGCTCAGAACGCCCAACTGCAAGAAATGTTCTTGAACCTATCCCAGGGGCAAGAAGAAATAAAGGCTCTCCTCACCAGGAACTTGACCCTAGGGAGTGCAGGGGGCATCAGGAACGATCAGTTGGAAGGGCTACAAATTGAGTTGGCAACCATGAAGATCCAAATGATGGGACAGTTGATAGGCCAAATGACTCTCATTCAGGACTTAGCTCAAAAACAAGAAGAGCTCCGGGTCCTCATCACCAAGCTGCTTCAAAATAATCAAGTGGGGAAAACAACCAGGGTTGAAGTTCCAGTCATCATTCAACCACAGGCGGGGCAAGAAGATAAGGGGAAATCTCCTCAGCTTGCTTCAGGGTCACGAGCCCAGTCTCAACGAGGCAGTCAGCGTAAACGATATACGCCTGGAAGACATTTCTCGGAGACTGATATACCATCATCCTTTATACTGAAGCGCTTGCTGGAGGTCAATCTGATCACTCTAAAGGACCCTCCTAAGAATCCGAATATGACACCTTCAAGGTATAACCCCAACACCCGCTGCGCTTATCATTCAGACAGCCCGGGGCATGCTACAGACGATTGTTGGACCTTGAAGAACAAAATCCAGGACTTGAATGACGAAGGGGTGCTGGAGTTCATGCCAGATGGCGAAATGAAAATCTTCCGCTGAGAATTCTCCATTTAAGATGACTGGTTCAAACTAGAGGATTTTTGTTCATTAGAATTTTTCAAGTTGTAATTTTCTTTTGACTGTTCAAACAATTATTGTCATAGCAAACTTTATTACTTTATCAATACATCGCATATGTCTGTTTTGAACCCATATATTTGCATTCGCTATATACAAACTGTTTTCATATTTTTGTGATGATCAACTCTCAATTAATAATTCTAAGCATCTTGAGGGAGGATGACAAAAACGATACCACGATCTTTACAGTATGCTTTTGAACAGACCCCGCTGATGAGGTACAGGCATTGTTTCAATTACTAAACACTGGAGTTATAAGGAAGATAATCCCTCGTCAACCCCTTTGAGCCAAAGAAGTAGGAGTTTTTCTTTTCGAAATTTAAAACCCTTAATCATAACCTGGGGCAGGGTAGTTCTCTCAGTTGATCCGAGTGCACAACGAATGACAACAAAGGAGTTCTTACAAAACAAAAGACAGTGATGGTTCCCTATAATCATAAAAGACAGGCAGTCATTATCAAAAAAAATAATAATAATAAAAGCCCAATAAGTCAAAACCTATGAAGGGGACTTACAAAACTGGAGCATCCCGCTGACTGTAATCACAAAAGAAACAGGTCAGGCAAAAGATAGGGATAACAAAATCAAAGAGGAAGAGGTCCAACAAACCCTCAACAAAAAAAAGGAATGACTTCCTATTCAAAATAAACCTTCAGTATCCGAACCATCACTGGTATATCAAAGCAAAGACTCAACCAAGGTCTAATGCACGATTAGCTGAGTTTAGGATCGAAGAACATCACGAAGAACGGGTGGGTACAAATAATTTGAGCCTTTATCCTTTGTTTCTTAAACCGTGAACCAGGCCATGTTATAACCCTTAAAAAGTCCTAGCTGAAGCATGGGTTAGTTCGAAAGCATACTGTTACGAAAGGTATCCTAACTCCTTAAGGCTTGCGGTAAAATAACGAGTTGACATCACAGTCTACAAAAAGTTTCACTTGTTTTACAAAAAATGCATTTTCAAATGTCAAGACAGACATAAGCTTTTGCATTCTTAAAATAACCTTGTTTGCATATGACTATTTATTTGAATAGCAGAGAAGTTCGCACGATGAATATCTGATGAACAAAAGCATTCCCAATCAAGGGGCACGACACGAGCATTGTCCATCATCTGGGGCAATCCAGTCAAGATTCGGAGAATCTCGCAAAAGGCCAACCAGCTTGGGGAAAATCTCCATCCGGATCACTTGGGGCATTGAACGATCAAACGAAGATCTCCTGGCAGCATGATAACACAATATCAATAACAGGGGCACCTCTCTACATCCTGAGAGCATGGACATAGTCGAAAAAATACTGCGCATAATCAAAGACCCGCTAGGTTGACACACCTAGGCAAAATTAAGGGCTTCCCGGCGAACCAAAAGGGTTCGGGCAAAAATAAGGGATGAAAATGAAAAAATCTGTACACCCGGCAAGTCGAAAACCTGCAAAGGCGGCTTGGGCAAAAATGGGTATCCCGGTGGACTGAAAACCCGAAAGGGCGGCCTAGGCAAAAATTAGGGATCAAAGCATACGACTATGTCCTGGCATCTCGTCACCTGTCTACCAGAAGATTTGTCAATTACCCCCACAGGTGCCTTCTCCCACTGAAACTGGGGCAATAATGAGTCGCTTAAGCCATCTAGTTGCTCTGCCATCAAGGTCCCAAGATAAATCTGGCTGAAGAATGTAACCCAGATACCTTAATTCCCCACAAAGCGAGACAAGGTTCAACATTACTCTTCCCCGAGAAGGCACCATATCTCCAGCAAGTCAGCCATACTCTCCCCAAGCAGAGTTAGCCTATTCAGTCAGCCTTAAGGAAGTTGGAGTATCCCCAGCAAATCTCAACATTCCTTAACGGAGTATACAAACATTCTTAACAAGCATCCCCGAAAGTCTTGATCTAAGATAGTTCCCCGGCGGTATACCAGACATTCAGTGGAGCCACTTTCCCAGTGCATATCAAAAATTTCCCCAGGAAAGTTGAATCAATCTCCCCAGTAGGAAGCTTATCCCCAGTAGATTCTGGAAGCTTATCCCCTGCATAGCACGAACGTGTCTCCCGGCTTTATTCAGAAGGTTATTTCCCCACCAGGATATAACTGGGTTATCCTCAGCCAATAACCAGGGAAAGATCGTCCCCGACGAAGTCTTCCTACCCCCCAGCGGAGTTCATCATATTATTCAACAAAACTCAACAATGGTATCCCCAATGGAGTTCTCATTCATCTCCGCAAAGCACCTCTCTTCCCACAGAGTATTGTCCCCCAGCAAGATCGCTAGAGTAGTTATTCCCCGCAGAGTAATCTCTTCATCAAGTTTATTCCCCAACGGAGCCATCTTCTCCTACCAGTTCATTCTTGCAATCTTCATCCCCAGTGGAAACGAAGAACTCTCTTCAACCATCAGCCCAGGATTTAACTCCCGGCATTCGTCAAGGATATATTTTCCTAGACAAAAATACGTTCAAAAACATCACATTGTCATACATCATGATACACGCATAAACGCATCATATCTTACAATCTCATTTATGTTGAGAACATCATTGCTTGATCCATGGCATGCATTGCATGCGACTGACTTTTACATTTCAGGAAAGATCCAGTTAAGTTCTCAACTATTCCAAAACCTTGCCTGGTCCAGTTAAATCAACATCTAAAGATTTTTCTGATGCTGATCCAGTCAAAGGCCTTCTCTGGTCCAGTTAAATCGATTCCTAAATATTTTCTTGATGAAGACCCAGTTGAAGATTCCAAGACCTTACCTGGTCCAGTTAAATCAACTCCTAAATATTTTTCTGATGCTGATCCAGTCAAAGGCCTTCTCTGGTCCAGTTAAATCGATTCCTAAAGATTTTCTTGATGAAGACCCAGTTGAAGATTCCAAGACCTTGCCTAGTCCAGTTAAATCGACTCCTAAAGATTTTTTTGATGCCGATCCAGTCAAAGGCCTTCTCTGGTCCAGTTAAATCGATTCCTAAAGATTTTCCTGATGAAGACCCAGTTGAAGATTCCAAGACCTTGCCTGGTCCAGTTAAATCAACTCCTAAAGATTTTTCTGATGTCGATCCAGTCAAAGGCCTTCTCTGGTCCAGTTAAATCGATTCCTAAAGATTTTCCTGATGAAGACCCAGTTAAAGATTCCAAGACCTTGCCTGGTCCAGTTAAATAGACTCCTAAAGATTTTTCTGATGCCGATCCAGTCAAAGGCCTTCTCTGGTCCAGTTAAATCGATTCCTAAAGATTTTCCTAATGAAGACCCAGTTGAAGATTCCAAGACCTTGCCTGGTCCAGTTAAATCGACTCCTAAAGATTTTTCTGAAGCCGATCCAGTTGAAGATTCCAAGATCTTGTCTAAATCCAGCTAAAATCGATTCCTAAAGATTTTTCTGATGACGCCAAGACCTCCTCTGGTCCAGTTAAATCGATTCCTAAAGATTTTTCTTATGCTAACCCAGTGAAAGAAGACAAATCCAGCTAAAATCGATTCCTAAAGATTTTTCTGATGACGCCAAGACCTCCTCTAGTCCAGCTAAATCGATTCCTAAAGATTTCTCTGAGACGAAACCTTTTGAAGTTCCAGACTCGATTCCTGTATCCTGCCAGGGCACGTCTGAAGAGTTCGAAGATCCGATTCCTGTATCTTGCCAGGGTGTATCTGTTAACGACTAACATTACCAGACCCGATTCCTGTATCTTGTCAGGGTGCGTCTGAAGAGTTTGAGGATCCGATTCCTGTATCTTGCCAGGGTGTATCTGTTGACGACTAACATTACTAGACCCGATTCCTGTATCTTGCCAGGGTGCGTCTGAAGAGTTTGAGGATCCGATTCCTGTATCTCGCCAGGGTGTATCTGTTGACGATTATATTCTCCGGACTCGATTCTTGTATCTCGCCAGGGCACGTCTGAAGAGTTTAAAAGATTCGATACCTGTATCCAGCCAGGGCACATCTACGTAAAGGGTTTGAAGATCAACTCCTGTAACGGGCCAGGTAATTATCTTTCTTTCTCAGGTACGCAAGTTCTCGCTAAGGAATCTCTTACGCGATCGACGACCTCCAAATGGCATCTATAAGCCCATTCCCGACAAGGTACTGTCACACTTCCAGATGGCATCTATAAGCCCATCACCACTCCTATCCATCACTCTCCAACTGGCATCTGTAAGCCCATTCCCCTACATCATACTGCTGACACTCTACTATGTGAGTGCAAATTTCTGGGCACTCTAGTGTTTAATCATCTTCTACCCTCGGATTACGAAAGGCACGCCAACCAATCTACATCCTCAGGTCTAAGAAGATTGAACAGGGGCAACTGTTGTACCCCAAAATTTTCCCTCCCATATTCTTCAAGATTTTCCAAGATCAAGGTTCAAAATCACTCAAGCGTTGCACAGTCCATTTGCCTCCTAGCACAGTCAAAACTAGGGTTTTGGTTCTGGCAAATAAATTGAAGTTTCCAAGGGTCCAAACAAGTCCCACATGCCTACACACATTGTCAAGCATCCATATGCCAAGTTTCAAGACTCACAACATCAAATTGCACAGTCAAGAACCCTAATTGCTTCACAGTCAACTGCAGGGGTAAAATGGTCATTTGATAGTCAAAAGTCAAAAAATTTGGTCAACATATTATTTTGAAGCCACAAACATCATTTGATCAACTCTTGATCATGATTCTCAAGGCATGGCTCAAAAAGTCTCAAGATGCAATAGTTTCCATTTTTGGACAGCTGAAAAAGTCAACTGCAAATTGACCAGGGCATAACTTCCACATGGTTTATCAGAAAAATTCCATCCAAAGCTCATTTTAAATAGAATGACACTTCCTACAACTCATCCTCACACTTCAAGTCCAAGAAATGCTCTCATAAAAAGTTATCAATTCCAACATTATAAGTCATTTTCAAAAGTCAACAAAAAGGCACTTCAAGTCAAAGACCATAACTTGAGATTGGTAAATCAAAATGACATGGGACCAATAACATTAGTTAGAGGACTTCAATGCCTTTCCAAAATGTCCTAGAACATGATCAAAGCTTAAAAATTGAGCAAGATATGCCTTGTAGAAGTTGGGAAATTTTTGGGAATTTTGAAAAGTCAACTTTGCATAAAAGGCTTCAAAAATGCTAATGGGCCTCAATTTCTTCCATGAATCATTACCCAAAGGCCATCACGACCCATTGACCTCCAAGGGAGTTATTTTCTCATTTTTGATTAATTATTTGAATTTTTATTATTATTAATTCACTTAATTAAAATTAAATATGAAAAAATAGCAAATGATGCTTTTCAAATCTTTTTGTGCAGAGAATTCACTCATTATGTGCTCAATATTTCGTGCATCATTCAAAAAGGAAAGATTCTACATGATTGGCAATGATTGGCATAAAAAAGGATTGAAAAAGATTGGATTTTTATGTGTAGAAAAATCAAATATCAAAATCATAAAGGCATGGATCTTTGGGTTTGCTTTCTTAACCTAATCATGCTCAGATACATATACAACCAAAACCTAATGCAAGGAAGGGGGAAGCTGCGCTGAAAACAAAAGAACAAAGTTGCATTTTTTTCACTAAAAAGTGGAAACTGTTTTCATACCTAGAGGACGATTCAAGGCTTGAAAATCATTCCAAAACATTGCCAGAGCATCCAGGAGACGATCACAATCAAAACCAACCCTCCATACTCAAAGAATTGGTAAAACCGGATTGCACTTTTCATAAAATTTTCCATAATCGTGTTGTGATTTCCAGGCATTTTTCATATGTTTTTAATGTTGATTTACACTAATATAAACGTTCTGAAGCTAATGGTACCCTTGAATTGAACTAACCATGCCTGTATAAGAATTCACCATTGACACTTTCTAGGGTTGCAGAAGCTTTGAATTAGGGCTTTACATATATGGAAAAATTAGGCCTTAAAACATATGCCAATGGAATCAGGACATCCAAACGAATGGAATCCACACCTCGCGCCCAATTTATATTGACCTACGTACTAATCGCTATTTTCAGGTTTTGCAGTTAGTGGGGGTTTAAAACCCCCGCTATTCGTTTATGTTACAGGCAGAAAAAGGAAGATGAAGCCTATGTGTCATATGATGGTTGGACGATTCAAATACTGGCGCGCTTTTCTTTGTTCAGACCACTAGCCATTGTTTTCATATATTATATTTCCCATTCATTATATTAACAAATATGCTCAATGGCTCAGTTGGTGGCTGAGGTGGCTTGCAGGTATTGGGACCTGGGTTCGATTCCCAGGTCCCCCCATATTATTCATAATTTTGGTTATAACATGTTCCCATGCAGTTTCTATCCAGTGGCTCATCATACAACCTCAAACACTAGCTTGCCACATGGCCATGAAGATCAATCTGAAGGCCATAATATGAATTCCAGGATACGCCCAAGTCAACCAGCATACACACAAGCTGGGAAGTCAACGCAGGCCTTGCAATCTTGGGCCAAAAATTCTCACAATAAACCTCCAAATTGGGTCAGACACCCCCCACTGTTTGTATTCTTTTTAATTTCTTTTTCTTTTCTTTTAATTATTTTAATTGTTTTCTTTAAATTCCAATAATTAATTTTCATAATCTAAAAATATCAGAAATTAAAATATGTCAATTAATTTATTTAGTAAATATTTTTGTAAATAAATGTCAAATAATTAATTTAGTAAAATTAGGTTTTTTAATTTTAATCTTTTCTTAAATAACTAAAATATGTAGAAATTAGGTTTTTTAGCATTTTTTATCCTTTTTCTTAATAAATAATTTCTTCTTATTATTATTATTATTAATTATTAATTATTTTGTAAATAAACATGTAATTAATTAATTAGGGTAAATTAGGTTAAACTTGAATATCGTTCATAAATAATTAAAAACAACTTAGAACTAGGGTTTTATTTAACTTCTAATTTTAATTAATTTTCTTTATTTTCATTAAATACAAAAAAACATTAAAAAAACAATTTCTTTTCTTAATTTAATAATTAATTAACTTTTGATTTCAATTTAATCTTTAAAGGGTCCAACGCCCTCGAACATTCGATTCTAATCTCTTTTTGCGCATTTATTTTTATTTTCTTGTAAATATTATGTAATTGCTCAAGCCTTGTAATAATAATTAGGAAATTTATTTACTTTCCACATTTTTACTCAAAACGGGTCTTTGTTAATTTGGCGATGTATAGACCTGCGCCTTGTAATAGCGTAGGACTTTATTTTCCGCACTTTAATTTCCGCACTTTTAAATTCTAAACTTCGCATGAAAGAATGAATGGCCTAAATTAAAAACAAGCGTAGCTCACCAAATGCATGACAAGATAAAACATAACTGAAAACAATACACGAATTCACACACCACTCTTAGGGTACACCTCATTGTTGCCTTGCCCCTCGAAACGTGGTCGTCGAGTATAGGACGTCTTAGTGAGTCCTTATGTCCGTTGATCTAGTTTCCTCGAAACGGTTGCCTCGAAATAGTTGCCTCGGAATAAAAAGATCAATAGCATAAGGGTAGCTTCTAAGGTGTCCTACTGTTGCTCTGGTGACCACACTGTCCCTACAAACGAATTGACCCGAACACCTCCAACGGTGGTGCTACCTACCTCTCAATGGTGGGATGGCACTACCTTAAGGACATTTACACAGCCTAATTCCTTAGGGTAGGTGGATGACTCGTAGATACTTGCTCTAATTCAAAACAAATCAAAAAAAACTCTTTTCACACTGACACTTTCTAAAAGATTTCAAAACAAACGCTTCACAACACTCTTGAGGACTGATACAAGAGTCGAATTGAAGTTTTCAATGAAACTTTTTTCAAACCCACTCACACTTGAAAAGCAAACAAACATTTTGAAAACACAAATGAGCAAGTATCTAAGAGTCCATGGATAACCATGGATAGAAAGGGTGCTAACACCTTCCCTTTCTATAAATCTACCTCCCGAACTGAGAAACTATCTCATAAGGAATTTTGCTGTGCTTTTGTCCTTTCCATGTTGGAGAAAATAAAAGACGGTGGTGACTCTTGCTTCCGCGACATTTCGCGATCCAGCGTTAAACAGTCAGTTCCAGATCCACCGATCACAGAACTGGCGACTCTGCTGGGGAAACTTATAAAGTGAGGTGTACCTTAGGACTAAGATCACTTGTGTTTTCAATTGCTTTGCCTTGTTTGCTTTATTATTTTGGGCTGTCTTGGAGCTTCATAGATCCTAACACGGATCTGGGGATACCCTGTTTTAGGTAGCATAAGCTGTGAGGGACATGTCCAGCGTAGACCGACATGGGTGAAGCAATGGCTACGTTGGTGTGGCGTCTTGGTTTGTACCGATATCCCTTGTGTCGCAACGAGGAGAATATGGGTCTTCTGAGGAGTCATTAAGCACCAACCGACCTTAGAACCCTAATTTGACCCAACTTGGCCAATAGAACAGTAGCAGTATGCTACACCCATTGAGGCTAAACTCTCGCGATGGTTCTGGCTGCAAGAAAAGATTGCGATGCTGGAGTTATGACCGATTGAGGGTAGTCAGTGATATTGGGATCCTCTAGAACCCGGTTACTTTCAATAGGACAGGTCTTAACCAACAAACTGAAAGAGGGTAGTACCTGAACTTCATGCTGGCCTAAACTTTAAGGACTATCTTGTGTGACTTGTGTGCCTTCGTACTTGAATACTTGCATACTTGTTATCTGACACTCGAGTTTCTCGCAGGTTTTGTTTACAGTCCTTAATTGGGACTCATAACAGGGTTTACCCACTTTACTCCATGCATAGCATAACATCATACCATTGCATGCATCTTGCATAAAGACTAACCCATTTCAAGGATCTCAAGGGCTTGTGATGCAGGTCATGATGAACCATCTGTCCAGTAAGGGGCAAAGGGGATTTATTTTCCTCTAGCCAAGGTTGTCAAGGGCTATGACCCACTCCATATGGTGAGCCTTGACCCTTGAAGAAGGATTCTCAGCAACATGGAGTTCCTTCAATCAAGCTACAAATTCAAATGCTAACAATCTTCTTGTTTACCCTGCGAGGTCCTTGAAAACATTGCATACATATCATACATATCATTGTATTACAGGTACCCTTGTTACAGGTCACTCACCATCTTCGCTGTTTATTTCAGCAATGGCTTTCCAACCGGACAACCAAGATCTCCGGGCTCAGAACGCCCAACTGCAAGAAATGTTCTTGAACCTATCCCAGGGGCAAGAAGAAATAAAGGCTCTCCTCACCAGGAACTTGACCCTAGGGAGTGCAGGGGGCATCAGGAACGATCAGCTGGAAGGGCTACAAATTGAGTTGGCAACCATGAAGATCCAAATGATGGGACAGTTGATAGGCCAAATGACTCTCATTCAGGACTTAGCTAAAAAACAAGAAGAGCTCCGGGTCCTCGTCACCAAGCTGCTTCAAAATAATCAAGTGGGGCAAACAACCAGGGTTGAAGTTCGAGTCATCATTCAACCACAGGCGGGGCAAGAAGACAAGGGGAAATCTCCTCAGCTTGCTTCAGGGTCACGAGCCCAGCCTCAACGGGGCAGTCAGCGTAAACGATATACGCCTGGAAGACATTTCTCGGAGACTGATATACCATCATCCTTTATACTGAAGCGCTTGCTGGAGGTCAATTTGATCACTCTAAAGGACCCTCCTAAGAATCCGAATATGACACCTTCAAGGTATAACCCCAACACCCGCTGCGCTTATCATTCAGACAGCCCGGGGCATGCTACAGACGACTGTTGGACCTTGAAGAACAAAATCCAGGACTTGATTGACGAAGGGGTGCTGGAGTTCATGCCAGATGGCGAAATAAAAATCTTCCGCTGAGAATTCTCCATTTAAGATGACTAGTTCAAACTAGAGGATTTTTGTTCATTAGAATTTTTCAAGTTGTAATTTTCTTTTGACTGTTCAAACAATTATTGTCATAGCAAACTTTATTACTTTATCAATGCATCGCATATGTCTGTTTTGAACCCATATATTCGCATTCGCTATATGCAAACTGTTTTCATATTTTTGTGATGATCAACTCTCAATTAATAATTCTAAGCCTCTTGAGGGAGGATGATGAAAACGATACCACGATCTTTACAGTATGCTTTTGAACAGACCCCGCTGATGAGGTACAGGCATTGTTTCAATTCCTAAACACTGGAGTTATAAGGAAGATAATCCCTCGTCAACCCCTTTGAGCCAAAGAAGTAGGAGTTTTTCTTTTCGAAATTTAAAACCCTTAATCATAACCTGGGGCAGGGTAGTTCTCTCAGTTGATCCGAGTGCACAACGAATGACACCAAAGGAGTTCTTACAAAACAAAAGACGATGATGGTTCCCTATAATCATAAAAGACAGGCAGTCATTATCAAAAAAAATAATAATAATAAAAGCCCAATAAGTCAAAACCTATGAAGGGGACTTACAAAACTGGAGCATCCCGCTGACTGTAATCACAAAAGAAACAGGTCAGGCAAAAGATAGGGATAACAAAATCAAAGAGGAAGAGGTCCAACAAACCCTCAACAAAATAAGGAATGACTTCATATTCAAAATAAACCTTCAGTATCCGAACCATCACTGGTATATCAAAGCAAAGACTCAACCAAGGTCTAATGCACGATTAGCTGAGTTTAGGATCGAAGAACATCACGAAGAACGGGTGGGTACAAATAATTTGAGCCTTTATCCTTTATTTCTTAAACCGTGAACCAGGCCATGTTATAACCCTTAAAAAGTCCTAACTGAAGCATGGGTTAGTTCGAAAGCATACTGTTACGAAAGGTATCCTGACTCCTTAAGGCTTGCGGTAAAATAACGAGTTGACATCACAGTCTACAAAAAGTTTCACTTGTTTTACAAAAAATTCATTTTCAAAATTCAAGACAGACATAAGCTTTTGCATTCTTAAAATAACCTTGTTTGCATATGACTATTTGTTTGAACAGCAGAGAAGTTCGCACGATGAATATCTGATGAACAAAAGCATTCCCAATCAAGGGGCACGACACGAGCATTGTCCATCATCTGGGGCAATCCAGTCAAGATTCGGAGAATCTCGCAAAAGGCCAACCAGCTTGGGGCAAATCTCCATCCGGATCACTTGGGGCATCGAACGATCAAACGAAGATCTTCTGGCAGCATGACAACACAATATCAATAACAGGGGCACCTCTCTACATCCTGAGAGCATGGACATAGTCGAAAAAATACTGCGCATAATCAAAGACCCGCTAGGTTGACACACCTAGGAAAAAATAAGGGCTTCCCGGCGAACCAAAAGGGTTCGGGCAAAAATAAGGGATGAAAATGAAAAAATCTGTACACCCGGCAAGTCGAAAACCTGCAAAGGCGGCTTGGGCAAAAATGGGTATCCCGGTGGACTGAAAACCCGAAAGGGCGGCCCAGGCAAAAATTAGGGATCAAAGCATACGACTATGTCCTGGCATCTCGTCACCTGTCTACCAGAAGATTTGTCAATTACCCCCACGGGTGCCTTCTCCCACTGAAACTGGGGCAATAATGAGTCGCCTAAGCCATCTAGTTGCTCTGCCATCAAAGTCCCAAGATAAATCTGGCTGAAGAATGTAACCCAGATACCTTAATTCCCCACAAAGCGAGACAAGGTTCAACATTACTCTTCCCCGAGAAGGCACCATATCTCCAGCAAGTCAGCCATACTCTCCCCAAGCAGAGTTAGCCTATTCAGTCAGCCTTAAGGAAGTTGGAGTATCCCCAGCAAATCTCAACATTCCTTAATGGAGTATACAAACATTCTTAACAAGCATCCCCGGCAGTCTTGATCTAAGATTGTTCCCCGGCGGTATACCAGACATTCAGTGGAGCCACTTTCCCAGTGCATATCAAAAATTTCCCTAGGAAAGTTGAATCAATCTCCCCAGTAGGAAGCTTATCCCCAGTAGATTCTGGAAGCTTATCCCCTGCATAACACGAACGCGTCTCCCGGCTTTATTCAGAAGGTTATTTCCCCACCAGGATATAACTGGGTTATCCTCAGCCAATAACCAGGGAAAGATCGTCCCCGACGAAGTCTTCCTACCCCCCAGCGGAGTTCATCATATTCTTCAACAAAACTCAACAATGGTATCCCCAATGGAGTTCTCATTCATCTCAGCGAACCACCTCTCTTCCCACAGAGTATTGTCCCCCAGCAAGATCGCTAGAGTAGTTATTCCCCACAGAGTAATCTCTTCATCAAGTTTATTCCCCAACGGAGCCATCTTCTCCTACCGGTTCATTCTTGCAATCTTCATCCCCAACGGAAACGAAGAACTCTCTTCAACCATCATCCCAGGATTTAACTCCCGGCATTCGTCAAGGATATATTTTCCTAGACAAAAAAATGTTCAAAAACATCACATTGTCATACATCATGATACACGCATAAACGCATCATACCTTACAATCTCATTTATGTTGAGAACATCATTGCTTGATCCATGGCATGCATTGCATGCGACTGACTTTTACATTTCAGGAAAGATCCAGTTAATTTCTCAACTATTCCAAGACCTTGCCTGGTCCAGTTAAATCAACTCCTAAAGATTTTTCTGATGCCGATCCAGTCAAAGGCCTTCTCTGGTCCAGTTAAATCGATTTCTAAAGATTTTCCTGATGAAGACCCAGTTGAAGATTCCAAGACCTTGCCTGGTCCAGTTAAATCAACTCCTAAAGATTTTTCTGATGCCGATCCAGTCAAAGGCCTTCTCTGGTCCAGTTAAATCGATTCCTAAAGATTTTCCTGATGAAGACCCAGTTGAAGATTCCAAGACCTTGCCTAGTCCAGTTAAATCGACTCCTAAAGATTTTTCTGATGCCGATCCAGTCAAAGGCCTTCTCTGGTCCAGTTAAATCGATTCCTAAAGATTTTCCTGATGAAGACCCAGTTGAAGATTCCAAGACCTTGCCTGGTCCAGTTAAATCAACTCCTAAAGATTTTTCTGATGCCGATCCAGTCAAAGGCCTTCTCTGGTCCAGTTAAATCGATTCCTAAAGATTTTCCTGATGAAGACCCAGTTGAAGATTCCAAGACCTTGCCTGGTCCAGTTAAATCGACTCCTAAAGATTTTTCTGATGCCGATCCAGTCAAAGGCCTTCTCTGGTCCAGTTAAATCGATTCCTAAAGATTTTCCTAATGAAGACCCAGTTGAAGATTCCAAGACCTTGCCTGGTCCAGTTAAATCGACTCCTAAAGATTTTTCTGAAGCTGATCCAGTTGAAGATTCCAAGATCTTGTCTAAATCCAGCTAAAATCGATTCCTAAAGATTTTTCTGATGACGCCAAGACCTCCTCTGGTCCAGTTAAATCGATTCCTAAAGATTTTTCTTATGCTAACCCAGTGAAAGAAGACAAATCCAGCTAAAATCGATTCCTAAAGATTTTTCTGATGACGCCAAGACCTCCTCTAGTCCAGCTAAATCGATTCCTAAAGATTTCTCTGAGACGAAACCTTTTGAAGTTCCAGACTCGATTCCTGTATCCTGCCAGGGCACGTCTGAAGAGTTCGAAGATCCGATTCCTGTATCTTGCCAGGGCGTATCTGTTGACGACTAACATTACCAGACCCGATTCCTGTATCTTGCCAGGGTGCGTCTAAAGAGTTTGAGGATTCGATTCCTGTATCTTGCCAGGGTGTATCTGTTGACGACTAACATTACCAGACCCGATTCCTGTATCTTGCCAGGGTGCATCTGAATAGTTTGAGGATCCAATTCTTGTATCTCGCCAAGGTGTATCTGTTGACGATTATATTCTCCGGACTCGATTCCTGTATCTCGCCAGGGCACGTCTGAAGAGTTTAAAAGATTTGATACCTGTATCCAGCCAGGGCACATCTACGTAAAGGGTTTGAAGATCAACTCCTGTAACAGGCCAGGTAATTATCTTTCTTTCTCAGGTACGCAAGTTCTCGCTAAGGAATCTCTTACGCGATCGACGACCTCCAAATGGCATCTATAAGCCCATTCCCGACAAGGTACTGTCACTATTCCAGATGGCATCTATAAGCCCATCACCACTCCTATCCATCACTCTCCAAATGGCATATGTAAGCCCATTCCCCTACATCATACTGCTGACACTCTACTATGTGAGTGCAAATTTCTGGGCACTCTAGTGTTTAATCATCTTCTACCCTCGGATTACGAAAGGCACGCCAACCAATCTACATCCTCAGGTCTAAGAAGATTGAACAGGGGCAACTGTTGTACCCCAAAATTTTCCCTCCCATATTCTTCAAGATTTGCCAAGATCAAGGTTCAAAATCACTCAAGGGTTGCACAGTCCATTTGCCTCCTAGCACAGTCAAAACTAGGGTTTTTGTTCTGGCAAAGAAATTGAAGTTTCCAAGGGTCCAAACAAGTCCCACATGCCTACACACATTGTCAAGCATCCATATGCCAAGTTTCAAGACTCACAGCATCAAATTGCACAGTCAAGAACCCTAATTGCTTCACAGTCAACTGCAGGGGTAAAATGGTCATTTGACAGTCAAAAGTCAAAAATTTTGGTCAACATCTTATTTTGAAGCCACAAACATCATTTGATCAATTCTTGATCATGATTCTCAAGGCATGGCTCAAAAAGTCTCAAGATGCAAAAGTTTCCATTTTTGGACAGTTGAAAAAGTCAACTGCAAATTGACCAGGGCATAACTTCCACATGGTTTATCAGAAAAATTCCATCCAAATCTCATTTTAAAGATAATGACATTTCCTACAACTCATCTTCACACTTCAAGTCCAAGAAACGCTCTCACAAAAAGTTATCAATTCCAACATTATAGGTCATTTTCAAAAGTCAACAAAAAGGCACTTCAAGTCAAAGACCATAACTTGAGATTGGTAAATCGAAATGACATGGGACCTAAGACATTGGTTAGAGGACTTCAAGACCTTTCCAAAATGTCCAAGAACATGATCAAAGCTTAAAACTTGAGCAAGATATGCCTTGTAGAAATTGGGAAAATTTTGGGAATTTTGAAAAGTCAACTTTGCATAAAAGGCTTCAAAAATGCTAATGGGCCTCAATTTCTTCCATGAATCATTACCCAAAGGCCATGCACGACCCATTGACCTCCAAGGGAGTTATTTTCTCATTTTTGATTAATTATTTGAATTTTTATTATTATTAATTCACTTAATTAAAATTAAATATGAAAAAATAGCAAATGATGCTTTTCAAATCTTTTTGTGCAGAGAATTCACTCATTATGTGCTCAATATTTCGTGCATCATTCAAAAAGGAAAGATTCTACATGATTGGCAATGATTGGCATAAAAAAGGATTGAAAAAGATTGGATTTTTATGTGTAGAAAAATCAAATATCAAAATCATAAAGGCATGGATCTTTGGGCTTGCTTTCTTAACCTAATCATGCTCAGATACATATACAACCAAAACCTAATGCAAGGAAGGGGGAAGCTGCGCTGAAAACAAAAGAACAAAGTTGCATTTTTTTCACTAAAAAGTGGAAACTGTTTTCATACCTAGAGGACGATTCAAGGCTTGAAAATCATTCCAAAACATTACCATAGCATCTAGGAGGCGATTACAATCAAAACCAGCCCTCCATACTCAAAGAATTGGTAAAACCGGATTGCACTTTTCATAAAATTTTCCATAATCGTGTTGTGATTTCCAAGCATTTTTCATATGTTTTTAATGTTGATTTACACTAACATAAACGTTCTGAAGCTAATGGTACCCTTGAATTGAACTAACCATGCCTGTATAAGAATTCACCATTGACACTTTCTAGGGTTGCAGAAGCTTTGAATTAGGGCTTTACATATATGGAAAAATTAGGCCTTAAAACCTATGCCAATGGAATCAGGACATCCAAACGAATGGAATCCACACCTCGCGCCCAATTTATATTGACCTATGTGCTAATCGCTATTTTCAGGTTTTGTAGTTAGTGGGGGTTTAAAACCCCCGCTATTCGTTTATGTTACAGGCAGAAAAAGGAAGATGAAGCCTATGTGTCATATGATGGTTGGACGATTCAAATACTGGCGCGCTTTTCTTTGTTCAGACCACTAGCCATTGTTTTCATATATTATATTTCCCATTCATTATATTAACAAATATGCTCAATGGCTCAGTTGGTGGCTGAGGTGGCTTGCAGGTATTAGGACCTGGGTTCGATTCCCAGGTCCCCCCATATTATTCATAATTTTGGTTATAACATGTTCCCATGCAGTTTCTATCCAGTGGCTCATCATACAACCTCAAACACTAGCTTGCCACATGGCCATGAAGATCAATCTGAAGGCCATAATATGAATTCCAGGATACGCCCAAGTCAACCAGCATACACACAAGCTGGGAAGTCAACGCAGGCCTTGCAATCTTGGGCCAAAAATTCTCACAATAAACCTCCAAATTGGGTCAGACACCCCCCACTGTTTGTATTCTTTTTAATTTCTTTTTCTTTTCTTTTAATTATTTTAATTGTTTTCTTTAAATTCCAATAATTAATTTTCATAATCTAAAAATATCAGAAATTAAAATATGTCAATTAATTTATTTAGTAAATATTTTTGTAAATAAATGTCAAATAATTAATTTAGTAAAATTAGGTTTTTTAATTTTAATCTTTTCTTAAATAACTAAAATATGTAGAAATTAGGTTTTTTTAGCATTTTTTATCCTTTTTCTTAATAAATAATTTCTTCTTCTTATTATTATTATTAATTATTAATTATTTTGTAAATAAACATGTAATTAATTAATTAGGGTAAATTAGGTTAAACTTGAATATCTTTCATAAATAATTAAAAACAACTTAGAACTAGGGTTTTATTTAACTTCTAATTTTAATTAATTTTCTTTATTTTCATTAAATACAAAAAAAATAAAATAAAAATTTATTTTCTTAATTTAATAATTAATTAACTTTTGATTTCAATTTAATCTTTAAAGGGTCCAACGCCCTCGAACATTCGATTCTAATCTCTTTTTGCGCATTTATTTTTATTTTCTTGTAAATATTATGTAATTGCTCAAGCCTTGTAATAATAATTAGGAAATTTATTTATTTTCCGCATTTTTACTCAAAACGGGTCTTTGTTAATTTGGCGATGTATAGACCCGCGCCTTGTAATAGCGTAGGACTTTATTTTCCGCACTTTAATTTCCGCACTTTTAAATTCTAAACTTCGCATGAAAGAATGAATGGCCTAAATTAAAAACAAGCGTAGCTCACCAAATGCATGACAAGATAAAACATAACTGAAAACAATACACGAATTCACACACCACTCTTAGGGTACGCCTCACTGTTGCCTTGCCCCTCGAAACGTGGTCGTCGAGTATAGGACGTCTTAGTGAGTCCTTATGTTCGTTGATCTAATTGCCTCGAAACAGTTGCCTCGGAATAGTTGCCTCGGAATAAAAAGATCAATGGCATAAGGGTAGCTTCTAAGTTGTCCTACTGTTGCTCTGGTGACCACACTGTCCCTACAAAAGAATTGACTCGAACACCTCAAACGGTGGTGCTACCTACCTCTCAATGGTGGGATGGCACTATCTTAAGGACATTTACACAGCCTAATTCCTTAGGGTAGGTGGATGACTCGTAGATACTTGCTCTAATTCAAAACAAATAAAAAAAAACTCTTTTCACACTGACACTTTCTAAAAGATTTCAAAACAAACGCTTCACAACACTCTTGAGGACTGATACAAGAGTCGAATTGAAGTTTTCAATGAAACTTTTTTCAAACCCACTCACACTTGAAAAGCAAACAAACATTTTGAAAACACAAATGAGCAAGTATCTAAGAGCCCATGGATAACCATGGATAGAAAGGGTGCTAACACCTTCCCTTTCTATAAATCTACCTCCCGAACCGAGAAACTATCTCATAAGGAATTTTGCTATGCTTTTGTCCTTTCCATGTTGGAGAAAATAAAAGACGGTGGCGACTCTTGCTTCCGCGACATTTCGTGATCCAGCGTTAAACAGTCAGTTCCAGATCCACCGATCACACTTGCCATGGTCACTTTTGATTCTAACAATTACATTATCTTTCTCTCTTTGCATGCGTTGTCACAAATCTTTGAAGACCTCAAAAGTGTCTGATTTTTCTTTGATAAAGTTCACCCAAGTAAACCTTGAAACGTCATCCACAACCACATAGACATACCTTTTATACCAATATTTTTAACCTGCATAGGTCCCATCAAATCCATGTGAAGAAGTTCTAATACTTTGGAAGTAGTCTGATGTTGTAACTTTGGGTGTGACATCTTGATTTGCTTCCCAATTTGACACTCACCACAAACCTTACCCTCCTAAATTTTTAGCTTTGGTAGGCCTCTAATAGCTTCTCTAGATATAATATTCTTCATACCTTTAAGATTTAGATGTCAAAGCTTATGGTGCCACAACTTGACTTCATCTTCTTTGGTCAATAAACATATGGAAGAATAGGTAGTTTCTTGAGGTGCCCATAAATAACAATTGTCTTTAGACCTAACTTCCTTCATCAGAACATCATTCCTATCATTGGTAACTAAACATTTTAATTTGGTAAAATTAAATTTTAGGCCTTGATCACACAACTGACTGATACTAATCATATTTCAGTCAGTCCTTTCACCAGAAGCACATCATCTAGTCTAAGAACTTGAGTACAAACTAACTTTCCTACTCTGTTAATTTCACCTTTAGCTCCATCACCAAATGTAACAAAACTAGTGGAATATGGTCTAATGTCCACCAAATACTTATAAACCTCTGTCATATGTCTAAAACAACCATTGTTAAAATACAAATCTTCTCTAGATGAAGCTCTCAGAGAAGTATGGACTATAAGATTAACATTCCCACCTTTAGATTTCCTCTTCTTACTAGTTTTCATCCTCATATGATTATCCCTAGAATGAGCTGGAACTTTTTGAATTCCATACAGTTTGTAACAGAAAGGCTTTATGTGACCATACTCACCACAGTGATGACATTTCCAAGATAAGGTATTGGCTTTAGCTTGAGTTTCCTGATCTCTTTCAGGATGTTGAAACCTTTGGTTGGACACGATGATCAGTTTCTTCCTTACATAGGGGATGAACCTATCCACATGGACTTGATTATTATGAGATTGGTGATTAAACCATATATTTGTTGATTTTCCAGCTCCTTCCAATATACCAGCTCCTTTGTTCATCCTTCTTATGGATTTGGTCATGTTGTCAAGTTTGGAATTTAACACAGTTACCTCATTTTGAAGATCAAAGATAGTAGATACAAGTTTCTCATTTTCATTTTCCAATTGAACTATGATTCTCTTCTGTTTTTCTTATGTCTTACAACTTTCTTCACATCTGACACATGGCTCCTTGTAAGAAACACCCAATTCTTCATGAAAGACATTCTCATCATAAGACTCTTCATCAGATCCCCATTTGTTAGTGAGATCAGTAACATGCTTAGCATACTCAACATCAGGTTCATCTTCAGATTCATCATCATCATACCAAGACACAAAAAGCCTCTTCTTTTGTTTCTTGAGGTAAGTGGGAAATTTTGGCCTAATGTGACCATAACCTTCACATTCATAACACTGAATCTCTTTACCTTGATTAGGTTTCTCCTCTGCTCTTGACATTAGGGCTTGACTGCCTATCCATTCTCTTCAGAACCCTATTGAATTGTCTCCCAATAAGCACAATAACATTAGAAATACCCTTAACAGTCTCCATATCATATTGATCTTCTTTATCATCATTGTTGGAGATAAAAGCTATGGTTCTTATCTTCTTTTCTGATCTATCATTCGCATCCAGTTCAAAAGTTTGGAGTGACCCAATCAACTCTTCTACTTTGATGTTGCAAATATCTCGGGCTTCTTCAATAGCCCTAACCTTTATGTCAAACTTTTTAGTCAAGGACCTGAGAATTTTTCTAATCAACTTCTCTTCAAACATCTTTTCTCCCAAAGCACTAGCTGAATTGACAATAACAAGTATACTCATGTGGAAGTCACGAATGCACTCATCATCCTTCATCATGAGATTCTCAAATATGGTGGTGAGAAGTTGAAGTCTTGACATTTTAACTTTTGATGTGCCTTCATGAGTGGTTCTGAGAGTCTCTCTATTTTTGTCGTTTTATTAAGCCCACTAACATTCCATGTTGCAATCATTTATCCACTAATGGATTCATTGCAGGGTCATCCCAAACCCCCAATAACCTGAAATCATTAGTGCAGTTAATATGCTTAGGTGTAATCTCACCACCATCAACATATTATGAATCGTATAAGGGCCCTTCATCATCACTTCATTACTTTATTTCTCCGATTTAAACTTCAGCAGGAAGTACCCTTCATCAGTGTAATACATCTATGGCAATTGGACAAAATTCCAGAATTTGATCATATAATTCTTCACAGCATGCATACTCAAATTTTGCCTAATGACATACATGATTAGTGAGTTTTCCCAAAACCTTACCTCCGATTCAATACCTTCTTCTATTTCTACTTCAATTTCACCATTAACAACTTTTGAAGCTACATATTAAATTGTTATCCCATTTGTGGTATCTAGATTGCCTCGGATAACATCCACCCATAATTTCACATCTTCAATCTTGTTCTCAGCCTTTGGTTCTTGCCTTTAGTTCTTGCTTTTGCTTCAAATCATCAGACTTCTCAAACCCTAAAGATATATTTTCCACATTTTCCCCTTCTTCCAGATCCTTCTCTTCCTTTAGTGTGGTGTGACCTTCCTCCTCCTCCCTTTCTTTCATTCCAGTTTTCACCGGTGTATGAGAGCTTGATGCTCGATTTCTCGTTGACGGTGGTGCCTACTTCTTCAGTCTCACCCGTTCCTTTGACATCGTTCAAAATTCTGCCATAATCTTCCTTCTTTTGGTCCCTGGTTCAAAAATTAGGAGTTTAAACCATTAGAAACAAGATTACAATCACAACGCCAAAAAATTTCAAAAACCCTTAACTCGTCAAAAATCATATATGTCGTGCTAGAAATCTCTAGAGCAAACGTGAACCAAGCTCTTTTAAAGATTTAAATCTCAAATTAATATATGTTTAAATTAATGGTAAGATCTAAACTCTTTAGTTGATGTGATGATAGTGCCAACTATCTATCTAATAAATATAAACAGATAGACATGATCTTCCAAAATTATAATTTTATTGTGAAAACATTAACATTTATAAAAAGTTAAATAAATAAGTAACAAATCTTTAATTTTTAGCAAAGCAAAAGTTCTCCCTTCCTTTCCTCTGTCACCTCATCAATTTTGCTTTCAAATTTAAATTTCTTTCCTCTCTTCACCAATTTTAAATTTCTTTATAGTATATCATTTACAATCATAAATCACATTCAGTTATATTTTATGTTTTTTCTCCCATGTTGTTTTCTTTTTCTCCTTTATCCTTCTCATACTCATTGAGAGTTTTACGAATCTATCAATAATAATAAAAAATAGAGAAAAAAATGTAAAAAAAATCAATGTCGAGTCTATTATGGATTTAGATCCGCTCCCGTGAAAAAACCACTGCAATTGGTGCAGTTTATCAATCTACCATTCAATTATTATGCATTTTGTTATTAGAAGGCCATGAGAAATGAAGAAAGAAAGAAAGTAGACTAGAGAAATAAAAACCATTAATTAAGAGAACACGATATTATGCATTTTGTTATTAATGTTGTTTAAAAATTATGTTTTTGAGTATTTAACTTTATAAATAATTTATTCCCACCTTTTTTAGTAATATAATGGTTAAATATAAGAGAAAATAAATTATATTATATATGTTTTTAATAAATTTTAATTTATAATATTTTAATTGGTAAGTGCTCCTCCTTTTAATATGTTGTGTGTTTCTCCTTTTAATATTTTTGACAAGATCCGTCTGAAAACATAGACATACACCTAAAAATGATTTTTTTTTTAATATCATTTTATTTTAAATTTATTATTTTTTTTACATTAATTTTGATTCCAAATTTTATAAATTCATCAATTTTAAATTTTTCTACATTTATCATTTACAATCACAAATCAGATCCAAATATATAATCATTTATTAAAATAATCAAGTTTTGAAGTTTTAATACTAAACTTTAACAATAATTTTCAATCTAACTATGTTTCCAAAAAAAAAGTGAATTAAAGAGAAAACGCCTCTTGAATTGGCATCTTTTATATATTTTTCAAACATTTACAGTTATTTATGAATTTTCTTGCAGATATGACATTATCTACGGATTTTTTCTACGAATTACTTACAGTAATATAATTATAGGTAAATACGCAAATAAATCCGCAGGAAATGTCAAATCTACAAGAAAATTCACAAATAAATAAAAAATATTGAAAAAAATTTTAAGAGATGGCTAGGCATCATCTCATTTGACGACTCCTATACAAAAATCAATGCATGCGTCATCTGAGATGACTACTGAATTATAACGTTTTCTAAAATATAGTTATTTGTGTAAATTTCTCTTAAACATGATTATTTATATATTTTTTAAATATAATTATTTTTAAAAAAAACTCCCAATTATATTTTATATTTCTTTATGTCATCAATAATAATATCAAAAAAAAAAAAAGAGAAACTCGTGAAGAAGAAGCAGACATACACGGGTGAGTAAAAATATTTTTCTTTACACTTCATTTTATTTTTAATTATCATATTTTTCTTTTGCATTATTTATTTTATTTTCAAGATACAAATAGAGCCAAGGTTACCTGAAATATCAAATTTGAAATACGATAAATTAGGTATGTTAAATTCAGTTACGGTGAATTTATTTTACATCTTATTAATATTTTTTATAGTATACCAACACATGAAATAATTTAGATATTATTAATTTGATTTGTTGAATTTTAAAAAAAAAAATACATAAATAATTATGTTTTAGAGAAACTTACGCAAATCAGCATATTTCAGAAAACGTTATAATGCAGTAGTCATCTCAGATGGAACATGCGTTGATTTTTCTAAAGAGACGTCAAGCGCCATCTCCTAATTTTTTTCTTCAGTTTTTTCTATTTACGTGCAGAATAAACTTTTCTTACGGATTTATTTGCGGATTTACCTGCGGACTGTTTACCTGCAGAGATTTCGGTAAGAAAATGCAGGTAAATCTGTAAATAATATAAATCTGCAGGAAAATCTGCAAGTAACTGAAACACCATATCAAACTTAATATTAAGTCTAAGACTCTTGTAGTCAGTCATGCAAATAACATTTAAGTTAGAGGTTATAGATTGTTTGTGAGAAACCTTTGCGAACACTTATATAACATGTCAATATAATATATTTTCATTAAATGACGGCGGACAATTTTTTACGGTATTAATACATCTTTATTAAATTCTTGAAACTAATATGTATTAAAATCATCTTAATCTTTTTAAAAAATAAAATCTATTAAACTTTATTGCAAAAGAAACTTTTTAATTTAAAAAAAATGATATTATTTTCTAAATTAGAAAATATATATTTAAAAATACTACAAAACAATTCGCAGTAAAATCTGTAGAAAATTTTCCTACAGATATTGTAATAAAATTTAGTGTTCTATACAAAATATGATTTCTGTAGCAAAATCCGCATGTGTGTATCTGTATAATTTGTTGTGAAAGTATATTTCGTAGAAAACATTATTTTATTTAATAAAGTCGCAGAAAAATGTGCAAATATACCTACAGATTTAAAAAAAAAAAACTGTGTATTTCTAGTAGTGTTTGCTACACTTATAGAAAGATCTACCACCATACCTGAAGCAGAGAATTTACTCGGGGCATGAACATATTCTTTCGTATAGTGGACCGTCGTGGAATTGAGTGTTATTTGATGATGAATGTACTTGTGTTTATTTTTTCCTTTCTGTTTTTTACTATATTTATAAAAATTTAACTATTATGTATTGTTAGTATAAACATTTTTACACTATTAATATATTATGATTATTTAACTTTATTACTTAGAAAAAAACTAAAATTAAAATCAATAAATAATTCAACAGTTATGATTTACTGATGAGGTAACCGTCAATATATTTCAATTAATATTATTTATAATTAATAAATAAAGTATATTTAAATAAATTAAAAAGTAAATACTTGAACAATAAAATATATACGGAGCATGAGCATATCCTTTCGTAGAATAGATATGGGTAAGACTTCAATGACTTTGAAGTATCAAAGTCACCATGACTTTGTGTGTTTTTCTATGTAAGTATTATTCTCTTTTATCCAATTTTTTGACTTTTTTCACTTTTTTTTATTAACTAATATAATTAAATTCATCAAAATTACAAAGAGAATGACTCAAGCCTTACCCATATCTACTCTAATGATGAAAAATCTAATACAGATAAATCACACTATATATGAGTTGCAGTGTCTATAACGTAACAACATTTTTTTATATACTTACCATTATAGTATAACCATAGCCGATTCTGACGTTTTAGAGGTTCAAAACAAATAATAAAAATAGATTTATAATAAAAAATTGAGTAATTAGTTTTAAATTTTGATTCTCTTTTTTTGATTTCTATTCATAAATTAAAGGTTAAGAAATAATTATATATAAATAGTCTCATCGGTTGATCAAAACCTGAAGCGGATCGATAGATGACGTCTGTTAGATTGAAATCAGTGAAGAGGAGGGGATGTACCTGCAAAGCATTCCGACAATCAAGTAAGAAATATGGAAATAGATACAAAAAAGAAATTAGAGTTTTTTTGAGTGAATATTGGATACCTGGTCCTCACAAGTGTGAGAGTTTATATAGCTTCGCCGCTTGGCTATTGGTCCCTATTTTTGGGTCTGAATATCAGGTTCTCAAAAAAAATTGATAGGAACTAGTCGTTGTGCCGATCAAAGGTGCTCGTAACTAGCCGTTATGTCGAGCAGAGGTGCTCACGGACAAAGATGACTCTGGCCATTCCTGGGTGGCCATCCTCGTGTGACCGACAGGTCGAGGACCAACTCATCTGAGCGGTCAGAAGTGATTACACAGATTCCGGTGGGTTTTTCGGCCAGGACTCATCGAGTGAGGGGCAGAGGGGATAAAGTATCATTTATCCTTCATGGTTTATTAGGCAAAAGTTTATTCTTCATCTTCATTGTTCGAAATATATTTTTCAAACGAAACCATGAAATTGATTTCAGACTGATTTAAAGATTAGATCAAATTTATGATTCCAATTCATAACTTTTAGATATTTGTAAGACATAAAAATCCGGACATATATCTTAAAATATTTAATGATTTTATGAGAATTTTAAAAATATATTAGATATTATTTTCAATTATGTATTATAAAGTAAAAGAATAAATTTAACATCTAATTATTTAAATATTTATCATTAAATTTTTTTATATAATCAAAATAACATAATTTCTTAAAATGATACATCTAAAAATAGATTTTTTTTAAATCTATTTAAAACAATAATAAATTTAAGTAATATTTTAAAATCTAAAAAGAATTATAACATAATAATAAAATATTTAAAAGGATTAATAGTCATTTATCCCCTGCAATATGCGTAAGTTTTGATTTACCTTCTTTAAAAAAAAAATTTGATACATCACTTAAAATGTTAAAATTCTAAATTTTTTTGCTCCTTAAGTGCAAATATTATCCCCTGTAAAATATTTTTTTATTTACCCGCTCATTTTTATATGTTTATGGGGTACTCAAAAAATTATAAGAAAGTAATTAATTTTTTTTTAAACGAGGTAAATTAAAATTCGTCTATATTGCAGAGGATAAATGATTATTAACCCTATTTAAAATAATATTAAAAAATTAAAATAAATTACACAAATATAAATTTATTTTTTATTAATAAAATAATAAATTAACAAAAAGGAGAAGTGATAAATAATATAAAATAAAATATAAAAATAATTATTAATATTACATTAATGATGCAAAATAAATTAATTTTTTACAAATAAATTTTTAATTTGAGACTAAGAAAGTATAACCTCAAAAAAATGGTAATAAATTATAAATTAATTTATTCTAAACTAGTTTTTGTAAAAGATTATAATATTGAAATGTGAGGATTATAATATTTATAAAGATAAATATTTTAAAATTTATGCTTAAGATCATTTTATATACTTAAATGTAGATTTATTTAAATATATAATAATAGAAGGCTTTAATTTTCCTATATGTAAACAAACAAGTGGTGATACTTGTGTAATGTTTAAAACAATTGTATTGCCATAAAAACAAGAGAATTTCTTTGCACATTTTTTAAAGTTGAGAAAAAACCTTTGAAAATCAGAAAAAAATTTTGAAAATGTATTTTCGAGCGCACTTTAAATCAAAGTGTTTTAGAGATGCATATTTGAAAGCACCTAAAATATTAAATTTTGAAATGAATTCAGAAATGTACTTTCGAAAATATTTAAGATAGAGTTTTGTTTCTGCATAATTCGAAAATACATTTACGAAATTTAAAATAAAAAAAAAACAGGAAATATTTCAGAAGTGTACTTCCGAAGTTGTTTCAGAAGTGAATATCCGAAACATACCCTGACAGAGGATAAGAATTCTTGGGACCAATTGCTCTAAATCTTTTATATGTAGAGTACTTTTCGCCGATACTCTACTAAGAATCCGATTGAATTGGATGAAAAGGTTTAAAGATTCGGTGAAGATGCTATCAAAATATTGTGATGTCCTCAATTATCCATTTATAACAACATGTAATGTTAAATTTATCTTTTAATATCTATGTAATTCCGAATTTTAATGTTCAATTTATGTTATTGTTTATGTAATATCAATGTTTCATTATCTATGTTATAGCTACATAATTTTTTGTTTCAAGGTTTCTGTTTTGCTGAAATCGTTCAATGTCTATTTCGAAAATATACATCCGAAATATAACATTGGATATCTTCGAAAATACATCTCCGAATTCACCAAAAAAAAATTAAATTTCATAACTTCGATATTACGTCTCCGAAATCACTCTGAAAATAATGAAATTTCGTAACTTAAAAAATACATCTTCAAAACCACTTCAGAAATAACGAAGAGAGTGTAAAGATAAAGAAAGAAATTCCCCAAAACAAACCTAAGTAACGAATCCAGTACATAACACCCAGCCTTCAATCCCCGAAATAAGTCCATCCAGTAGGCCACGTATTCAATTGGCATATGCAATACTTTATGTTTTATATATTATTATTTAATTTATAAAATCCATAAATTAAAATTTTGAGACACCATATTTTGAGACCGTGGACTATGTATGTTCTTATCCTGGTCCAGGACTGGCTCTGCGTACAATCAATTCTTACGTAACAATATTGAATGTGTGTTAGTTGCTTTTATTAGTTGGTCTCACAATTAAAGTATGGTTTCTCTAAATCACATTATTGATTATATGTGTGTTAGTCTTTAAACTCTGAGAAGATGTGAAGTGCGAAACTTGTGATAAACCTTTTGCATACAATTGCAATGAATTAATTCTATTTTATGTTTGGTTTCGCTTATGATGTTTTTGTATTAGCTTTTATCTACTAAATTTTCAGATCTTCGTTAAAAACATATGGTAGTTGAGTTTCATGGACACATGGTGCAGTTGTTTGAAGATGATGATGATGATGAATAGGCCTTGAAGATTAGCAAGAAATAGGCCTAACAAAATATATCGTGTCGTTGTTGTAGTTATTACAATTACGATACTTAGATTTCCACTCCACTGCATTTTATAAACAAGCTTACTATGTACACTTACAATTATGCTAAAGTATAATAGTTAGCTTCATTGCCTATAAGACATAACTTAGATAAATAACTTTTCTCCGCATTTAATAAGTTAGCTTCATTGGCTCTACAAATATTTATGGACATTCATATGAAACCATAGGGACATCTTATTCAAAACAAATTCGGTTGAATTTGAGACCCACATACCAAACCATAGACATATTAATGGACATTCAAATGAAATCATTTTTCATGTCATTTATACTTTAATAATGCCTACCGTTATCAAACAATTTTTTGGGATCTTTTTTAAATAACTACTTTTTAAAAAAATAATAATTTATTAAAGTAATCACTTTTGAAATGAAAAAAATTCGTCACACAGAGGTCGTCAAGTCACCCTGTGTGGCGCATGCATGTAAATTAGAGAGGAGGCGCTACACTGCATGACTTATCCTTCTATATCGTGTCATGTAGTGTGACGCATGCATGTAATTTTAAAGAGAATGCACCATATTAGATGGTTTGACAGTTGTATTTGGTTTTCTTTAAATGCAACCACTCATCTTTACCATTTTTCACACTATTTCTCACATCACTCTTAGAAAATGTCTTCTACTTCCTTACAAAGGTTTTCACTGATCAAAAGAGATGTTCATGTTATTTTTTCAGCGACAAAGCCTCCGATGAAGATCAAACTCTAGAACACGCAGATGTTCGAGCAATTTCATAGGCACTTGATTCGCTGGTTGGAATGAGACATTTTGAAAGTGAACAATTCAGAAGAATAGAAAGACAAATTACAGTGAGGAACGAAAAATGAGTGTCGTGTTATAATTTTTTGGGGCATTATCTGAAGGTTGTTGTAATCGAATGTTAACTTGAGCACGAAATGAAAACCCGAATTTAAATTAAAATTTCTTGCTTACAACAAATTAATTACTCCAAAAAGTTTGCTATAAAAAATTAGGTTGCAGAGCTAGACTCAATATTCAAACAATTTTTTCAATTGTGTCGGGAAGACGACGTGTACTGCATAATCTTATCATTTTATTGGCCGTATCCGTTTCAGTTCTAATACGAGAGCTATTGGAGCGTCCCTTTTTCTTCCTTCGTATTTGTTCATTGTGCCAAACAATGTTCCCTTGATAAGCAGACCAATAATCCTCCTTTGCCAACTTGGAGAAGGTATTGATGTACACACTTAAAACGCTCTTGACTATGTAAACGGGAATATATGTCATATTGGGTCCAAGTGAACATGTGAACATGCCGCTATGATATGAGAGCAAGACATGTTAAATGCTTGAAATTTTTCGCAATCGCACCAACTTCTATCTAGTTCGACCCGATAGTATCCCCTTGGCCTCCCCTCATTATGATTCATTGTCTCTTGTACACCGAATCAACCTTTAATACGGTCAAACACGGTGACACTATAGGTGTTAGCTTTGGCAGCCTCCTCTTTAAATGATTTCATTGTGTATTCAAGAATGTCTCCTTCCAACCAGCAAATCAAGTGTTTCTGAAAATGTTCGAACGTCTGCGTGTTCTAGAGTTTGATCTTCATCAGAGGCTTTGTCGCCAAAAAAATAACATTAACATCTCTTTTGATCAGTGAAAATCTTGGCAATGAAGTGAAAAACATTGGCAAGGGAGTGGAAAACATTTTCTAAGAGTGATGTGAGAAATGGTATGAAAATGGTGAAAATGGGTGGTTGCATTTATAGAAAACCAAATACAACTGTAAATTCATCTAATATGGCGCATCCTCTTTAAAATTACATGCATACGTCATACTGCATGACACTACATAGGAGGACAAGTCATAAAATGTGGCGTCTCCTTTCTAATTTACATGCATGCGTCACACATAGTGGTTTGACCTCTGTTTTACGATTTTTTTTTGTTTGAAAAATAGTTACTTTAATAATTGTTTTTTGAAAAAATAGTTATTTGATAATTTTATTTATAAAAAATAGTTATTTAAAAAAATCAATTTTCTATCATTTCTAATGAAACATTATTCTCCTGTAATGAAAAAAGAAAGGACCAAAATAAATTATTTCAACATCACAGTATTTATATGTTGCATCCTTTTAATATTATAATTTACAGCTAAATCCTACTGCCTTGGTTCTAACTACAAATATCACAAAATTTGACATAATGATTTTAAAAATTTAACTTGACAATTTGATGATTTTTGAAATAGTTCAAACTCACCCTTATATATTGCATATGGATGCTGCATTTTGCACTCCTCTATATTTCCATCAACTTGATAAGTAGCACCTTTTTTCTCAATAAAAAGCTTTGTAGACTTGAGTTTCAAGTTATATATATATATATATATATATATATATATATATATATATATATATATATATATATATATATATATATATACTATCAAGTAATTAGTATCCAATTGACTAAATTATGTATTACATACAAAATTAATACATGAATACAATCACTACAAAATAACTTGTGTTTTGCCACGTGAATGCCACGTCGCTAACACCTAAATCACGCCACTATTCAACTTTTGTCACCTTAAGAAACACGTCGTTGTAGAGCGCGTGACAATTTTGTTGCGGCGTGAAAAGCATGTCACAACGTTGCCACGTGAAATTCACACCGCAACAGACTTTATAGAATCAAAGCAGTTCAGAGCAGAGCAGAGGGTCAGAGCAGTTTATATTTATTTTTACGTTTGCTGTTGCGGCGTGTTTTTCACGTCACTAATTAGTGACATGAAAAACACGCCGCAACTTGTTTTAAAAAATATATATATTTTGTGTTTTAAATATATTAATTCTGTTATAATAATTAATATTATTTTTTGTTTTATTAAATTTATAAATTAAATATTATAATTTATTTATTAAATACAATATTATAAATCAAATTATCAAAAACAAAACTAAATATATCTAAATGTATAAATAAATATACTTAATATTATAAATTTAATAAACTCAAATTTAAATTTATAATATTTTTAAATATACAATATGATTATAAATTTATATCACACAAATAAAAAACTAAATAAAAAATAAAAATAAAACTAAGCAGAATCATTCGAGTCGTCGGAAAAGTCGCGAAGAAAGTCATCATTATTTTGGTGGTTATTATTTTGGCCACCACTGTTGGGATTTCTACCAAATGCTTGCACAAATTGTCGCATTTGCTCCTCCATATCAGTCTGCCTCTTCGCCATTGCCTCAATTTGTCTATTATGTTCACCCCTCATTGCCTCCATTTGGACCTTCAATGCCGCCTCACGATCTTTGGACTCGCGTCTAGCCAATTGTCTTACCAGTTCTAACTGATCTGGTGTCAAATTTGTTTGATATGACCCTCCTTCACCGTCTACAACTCTCTGATACAGATTTCTATCTTCACTCCTCAAGGTGCCCGCCAAATTTCCACCACAAAAAAAACACCCGTTAGGCCCCTTTCCCCCAACAACTTGACTCTAAATATAGAAATCAACATCTAGATGAACCGGTTTTCCCGGAGGAGGAGTATACTGAGGATTATGGGTCAGAAATTCTACAAGCAAGGCCTGATAATCCTCATACACATACAATAAAAAAATCAAGTTAAATTTATAAGTAAAATTAATGAAATTAAATGAAATAAAAAAAAACAAATAGCCACGTGATTGTAACGCCACAACTTATCAGTTGCCACTCAATTTTCACGCCACAACATGTCACTTGCTACATGAAAATCACGTCACAAAATTGCTTTATATATATATATATATATATATATATATATATATATATATATATATATATATATATATATATATATATATATATATATATAAACATAAATTTACTTACCAGGGCTTTTTTTGTACGCTCGTCAATAAATCCTCCCGATTTCTTTGTCCGAGTTTTCTTAACCAGCTCAGTCATCAATGGTTATCTCCCCAAACGCTTAGCCTAAATAAAAAAATTAACTTAAATTAATAATATGTTATAAATCCAAATATGACTTTAAAAAGTGGTAATAATTACCATGCGTCGAGCATGCTCAGCAGTACTAATACTTCCATACTTCCAACAGCATTAAGGCAACCCCCTTTTTCCGATGCCCTCATCTTCTTTGCAGTTTCATATTTAGCCTTAAATTCATCTGATTCCCAATACTTAAGAAGTTGTTCAAAAACTTCTTTGCCTATCCATTTGGGACGAATGCCCAAAAGTTGTCAATTCTCTCTAACACGTCGTAGCATATCAGAAAGTCGTCTTGAACTCCTGCCAAAATATTTTTTTTTTACTTTGTTATGGTTCGGGGATCCCAAACACATTTCGCCTGCAATGTTGTATGACATTAAAATAAATAGTTAGATAAATTATAACAATAATGAAAAGGTCATTTAAATAAAAATAACTTAAGAAATAAATTAATTATACCTGAAATTGCTTAAACTATTCTTCTTTATCGGAAACTTCTCTAAAACTCTTCAAAATATTTGTATAATTCTGCTGAATTATATAATTTATAACCTTAGCAGCAGTCCGGCTCGGCCCGAAACTAAAACAACAACAATTTAATTAGCATAATTAATTATATAAAGTTATATTAAAAATGGAAATGCGTACTTATAAATAAAAATCAATAAATAAGAAACTTACGAGTTCCCTTCAGGCCAAATCCAAAATCTCCCATCAATGGTATGAATCTCACTCGGATCATCATCCCCTCGAAGATCTCTCCCATCTATCTGATCATCATCCACACCAAGATCGTCATCATCCGACTCTGCATGATCATCGGATGCAGGTACATGTGTGGGAGGTGGGGTGCGACCAGTCTGTGTGGGTCGTGAAGAGGTGGATCCTCCAGGCTGCTGGACGAATGGGGGCATCTGTGTAGGAAGTGGGGTGCTGGATCCTCCAGGCTGCTGCACGAATGAGGGCATCTGTGTGGGAAATGGAAAACTGTGCTGGAAGGATGAGGACATCTGTGTCTGCTGGAAGGATGAGGGCACCTGTGTCTGCTGGAATGGTAAACCAGGTGGGGCCCCAGATGGACTAATAAAACATGTACTCCCAGATGGGAACTGAAGAGGACTCTGAGATGATAGTAATGGAGTAAATAGCATAGTACTGTCCATGGACATATGATGAACCTGACTCTGCGGGGGAGGACACGTGGCTGAGTGAGGTGACTGGCATACTACTACCCTTGGACGCCTGGGCTTCCTACCACTATCACTAGGACCTTTACCCTTATTATCTTTGGGTGGCATTTTTACCTATTTATAGAAAATACAAGTTAACATATAATATATTTGAATTATAAGACACAATTCTCATGAATACATATTCATTAACTCATTCAATAGATGGTTCGTCAAGTAAAATTACAAGACACATTTCTCATGAATACATATTCATTAAATCATTCAATAAATGGTTCGTTAAGTAAAATTACAAGACACAATTCTCATTAATATAGGTTCACTATTCTAAATCGTCATGCTCGTCATCCATATCATCCTCGTCATCTGATGTGATATTATCCTCGGATCCAGAATCTTCATGATCTTCATCCTCATCAACTTGATTCCCCTCAACCATTGTATCAGACAAACTTGTAGTGTGTTCATATGGAATCACATCATTAACTTCAACTTCATCAACTTGGTAAGCAACATCCTCCACTAGATCGTCAGTTTCAATATGACCCAATGGTTTTGTTTTTATTACAACACAACACCGTCGTTTACGTGGCACAAATGAAGGATAAGGAACATAATAAACTTGCCTAACAATATTTGACATTATGAAAGGGTCGTACTCTTTGTACCTCCGGTCCATTTGAATCTCAACAGTACCATATGTCTTATCTATTTTTGATCCTCTAGTTGGATCATATCATTCACAATAAAACAAGACAACTTTATTTTCCGAGTCCAAGTAATTGTATACTAACTCGTAGATATGTTTAAAAAAACCATAGAAGTCATCTTCACCACCATCTGTAACTCCTTTCACAAATACGCCACTGTTTATGGTTTTTTTTCCCTTCAGTCCATTCATGAGTGTGAAATTTATATCCGTTCACGAAGTATGTGTGCCATTTGTTTGCACTTTGACGAGGGCCATTAGACAAGTTTCTCAAATGGAGTATTTCTGGAGTCGGTGCAACAACCCTATACAATTTCTCCTTGAACCATGTTGGAAATTGGACATGAATGACACCAGATGTTGATTGTACACCGGTACTATCAAAATAGGCGTTGTTAAATTCCCTAAAAAGAAACACACTATAAGTTTCAAGGTAATCAATTTTATATTCACACTGTAAAGAAAATTAAGAAGTTGGATTATACTTACTCAAGATATGGTTTAACTTCAATGCAGTTGATCAAGACATGAACATGTGCAGATTGTATTTCTTGTTGGGTCAACCAATGCTCACCCTTCTTTCTAGAGGGACGACCTGGAAGCCCGAAGACTGATAAGGTGTACTGACTTCTTTCGATAACATTTACAGGATTCCTTATGATTCTTGGAGTTAACATCAAGTGCTTGAAATAGTGACTGCAAAAATGTGAAGTTTCTCGATGCAAGTAATGTGCACATATTGATCCTTCAACTCTAGATTTATTTTTCACTGATCACTTTGAATCACCCATGAACCTTTCAAACGGATACATCCACCTATATTGAACAGGTCCTCCTAGATAAGCCTCATATGCAAGATGCACAGGTAGATGTTCCATGGAGTCAAAAAAACCAGGCGAAAATACTTGTTCCAACTTACAGAGAATGAATGGAATATTTTGGTCCAACTTAATGATGTCATCCACTCTTAAAGCTGACGCACAAATATCTCTAAAAAATTGACTAATTTCAGTGAGTGGATTAAGCACATGTTTGGGTAGAGAACCTAACGTAATTGGTAGCAATTGTTCCATAAAAACATGGCAATCATGACTTTTCATACCATGCAACTTCCTAGTGTTAGCATCAGCACACCTTGCTAAATTTGAAGAATATCCGTCAGGCATTCTCAAACCTTTTAGCCATCCACAAACCGCTTTAGCTTCTTGGGGGGTCAGACTGAAACAAGCTTTGGGTTTAAATAATTTTCCATTTGGTTGAGGCTTTAATTCCAACTCTTTACGATTACACCAAATTTCCATGTCTTGTCTAGCCTTCACATTATCTTTTGTTCTGTCTTTAACATCCATCACTGTGTTAAATACGTTATCAAAAAAATTCTTCTCAATATGCATAACATCAAGATTATGGCGCAACAAATTATCTTTCCAATACGGGAGGTCCCAAAATATACTTCTTTTTGTCCAATTATGTGTGACCCCATATCCTTCAATTCTACATGATTTGCCAGTATCTGTAAACTTTGGAAGTTCACAAACTTGGTTCCATATAGCAACTGGTGCCAATCGAGGCGGAGGCAGATCTGTTACCCGTTCGTCCTTTTTGAAATTTGTCTTGTTTTTTCTAAAGGGATGATTTGATGGTAAGAATCTGCGGTGACAGTTAAACCATAAGCTTTTCCCCCCTTTTTCCAATGTAAACGCCTTAGTGCATTCCATGCAATGCGGACAACCCATTCTTCCATGCGTACCCCAACCAGACAACATGCCATATGCTGGAAAGTCGTTAATGGTCCACATCAAGGCAGCTCGCATAGAAAAGTTTTGTTTACGGGATATATCATAAGTCCATTCTCCATTATTCCACAACCTCTTCAAATCATCAATTAAAGGTTGTAAGTACACATCAATTCCGGTTTTTGGACTCGACGGTCCTGGAATGACGCACGTCAAAAACATGTATGGTTTTGTCATGCACATCTCAGGAGGGAGATTGTAAGGGGTTACAATAATTGGCCAACAAGAATACGCACTTCCGGACGCTTGGACATATGGAGCAAAACCATCAGAGCATAATCCAAGCCTGACATTTCTAGGTTCCGCGGAAAAATCAGGATGTACCTCATCAAAGTGCTTCCATGCATGGCCGTCAGATGGGTGTCGCATATTGTCTGGGCTTGTTTTGTTTGTATGATGCCATGTCATTTGACTTGCACTGTGCATTGAAGAAAACATTCTTTTTAACCTTGGTATTATCGGAAGATAAAACATGGACTTTACTGCTACACGTTTTTGGTTACTGTTAATGGCTCTATTGCGAACTTTATATCTTGGACTATGACAAAACTTACATTCCTCTGACGATCCATCTTGAGTACCAAACTCGTTGTCATAAAACAACATACAACCATTAATGCAACAATCAATCTTTCTTACTCTTAAACCCAACTTCGACACCAACTTCTTTGCACCATAGAAACTCGCAGGCAAGTTGTCTTTCGTTGCAGTTGAGTCCAACATCATTTTTGCGAAGTGCTCCAAACACTGATCAGGAACATTCCAATTTGACTTGGCGGCCAATAATCTCACACACATTGATAGCTTTGAGTGTGACGACCCCTCAAACAACAGCGTATTCATCTCATTCAACAACTGATAAAATCTCTACGCTTCCTCATTCGGCAACTCTTCCCCGTCAAAGTCTTCAGGTTGATCATAGGTCACGTTAACACCAAAAGCATCACCAACCATGTCACCTATCAGATTAAAGTTTTCTTCAAATTCCATAGGTGGTTGCATAGCCGGTTGACTACTTGAAGCATCTGTGTTGCTAGTCTCTGGTACATTACTCGGCATTGTTTCACCATGATACGTCCAAACCCAATAATTTTCAATGAAACCTTTCCTATGCAAATGACGTGTTATTTCCTCTGGGTCACTAATTATATATCTACATCCACATTTAAGACAAGGACACCTAACTCCTGCTTCACTTCGACAACGTTCCTGAGCAAACGTCCACGCGATAAAATCATTAACTCCGTCTATAAAATTGGGTTTAAGTGCGCGTCTTCTTGGATATAGTCTATCGTACATCCAACTACGATAATACCTATAATATTCTATTTACTGCAAATTTATATAATCAAAACCTATTTAATTAGAAATATTAATTAATCAACTTAATAATAATCATAAACATATACAATTAAAGATAAATATATGCTTTCAAAAAACATTTTATACTTTTTCTAATTCTAACTTATTAAGACAAATTTTTTTTTAATTTAAACACTTAAAATTTATAAACTCCTAAAAATAATTATTTATTTTTAAACACTTAAAATTTAATTTAAACACTTAAATTTTATAAACTCCTAAAAATTTAATTTAAACACTTAAAATTTATAAACTCCTAAAAATATTTATTTATTTTTAAACACTTTAAATTTAATTTAAACACCTAAATTTTATAAACTACTAAAAATTTAAAAACTTAAACTCCTAAAAATTTAATTTAAACACTTAAAATTTATAAACTCCTAAAAATATTTATTTATTTTTAAACACTTAAAATTTAATTTAAACACCTAAATTTTATAAACTCCTAAAAATTTAAAAACTTAAACTCCTAAAAATTTAATTTAAACACTTAAAATTTATAAACTCCTAAAAATATTTATTTATTTTTAAACACTTAAAATTTAATTTAAACACCTAAATTTTATAAACTCCTAAAAATTTAATTTAAACACTTAAAATTTATAAACTCCTAAAAATATTTATTTATTTTTAAATACTTAAAATTTAATTTAAACACCTAAATTTTATAAACTCCTAAAAATTTAAAAACTTATTAAACTCCTAAAAATTTAATTTAAACACTTAAAATTTATAAACTCCTAAAAATATTTATTTATTTTTAAACACTTAAAATTTAATTTAAACACCTAAATTTTATAAACTCCTAAAAATTTAAAAACTTAAACTCCTAAAATAATTAAACTCCTATAACTATTATTCATCACAAATTAATAATTAATAATTATTATAAACTAAATAATTAAACCTAAAATTTAACCCAAATTCAGAAAATATAACCCAAATTAAACCTAAAATTTTAACCCAATGCAAATTCAACCTAAAAATTAATCAAATTCAGAAAATATACTAAATTCAAAAAAAAAAAATCAAAAAATACCTTTTATCTTGTAACTCCTTCAATCTTCTTGTCCCTTTTTGCAATCTTCTTCTATCAATCTTCTTCTATTCAAAGAAAAATTGAAAAAAAAATTATATTCAATAATAACACATAAGAAGCTGTTAACAAAATATAAACAAAATTGAATTGAAATTACCTTAAAACAATAATGTATGGAGATTGTAGGAATTTAATTTTGGAGAAGAACAAATTTTGAAGAAAATGGTTATGGAGGGATGGAAGGAGGAGGGTTGAAGAAGAAGTTGAAACAAATTATTAACGCTACTGTGTTTGTGGAGCGTTTTTTGAGAAGTATATAAAGCATGTAGCGACGTGAAAATCACGCCGCAACGTTGCCACGTGATTTTCACGTCGCAACAATCCAACAACTCTTTTCTCTTTCTTCAAAATCTGAACACGTCAGTCTTAGAAATTGTGATTAAATTATTTTTTATGATATTTTTATTAGCGACGTGCAGCCCACGTCGCAACATTTTTTAAAACAAAAAAAAATTGACAAACTAAATGCTTCTTTATTATATTAGTAAAACATGTTGTCACGTGATTTTCACGTCGCAACTGGCTTTATTTAACCACATGAAAATCACGTGGCAAAATCACGTGGCTGAAGAGCCTTTATCTTGTAGTGAATAATAAAAATGTTTAATCTTATAAGTTATTTTCAACATAATACCTATTTATTTTATCAACAATGACTTTTATTTAATAACCAAAATCTTTATTTTTTAAAATTTCAAAATTTTCCTTTTTTTTATCTCTCTATCTCATTACTTTTTTTTCTTCTTTTCATTTTATATAATTATTTAATATAATTAAATTTTATGATAATTATTTATTTTACAATTTAATATCTCACTTCAAATTAAAGCACGGGTATCACACGGATATATTCCTAGTATATTTCGATAATAATTCTACATGTACATAGCCACCTTTTATGGGCTTCATATACTTAACAACTAAGTAATATATCATAGTCATTAAGAAAGGCAAGATGCGGTTTATTCAATTGGCTCAATAGGAAATTTGCTTAATAATGAAGAATAATAAGAACGAGCACATGTCATTCTCTTACTTAGTGATCAAGTAGAATTTAACTTATCCAAAATGTTCTAGTCAATCTTTGCAATTTTAGAAAGTCTACTTTTTTTTCCATGATTTAATTTTAACATTGCCTTCCTTAAATTAAACTCACATCATTTCATATATTTTTTTCAACTTGTAAAATACCACAAAATTTAATGGTTTTGTAAAAATATGTGTCACGTGTTCTTCAGTGTGACGGTACTCAATCATCACTTCTTTTTTATTTATCAACTCTCTTATTGTGAAATCAAATATCAGTATGTTTCGAACGTCCATGAAAAAACGGATTCTTATCCAGCGCAATAGTCGACTTGTTGTCGCAATATATCTTTGCAGAACTATTCTGCTTTTGAGGTATTACTTCTAAAATTCTTCTCATCCATATTGTTTGAGTAACATAATTGGTTACTGCAATATATTTTGTTTTAGCGGTAGAAAGCGCAACAACTGGTTGTTTCTTCAAAGACCACGAAATAACACATGTACCCAAATTAAATGCGTACATTGACATGCTTTTTTTTGTTTCTATATCTCCAGCTCAATCACTATCGGTGTATCCAACAAGTTCCACTTTATTATTACTAGCAGAAAAATCCCATCAGTCAGTGTACCTTTGATATAACGAAGAATCCTCTTAGCTCTTTGTTAATGACTAACTCATGGTTCCTCCATGTATCTGCTAAGTAAACCAATTTCATATACTATATCCGGTCTTGTCGTAGTCAGATATCTCATACTTTCAATGAAACTTTTATATTAGGTTTAGTCTACCCTCTTGCCATTATTTTCTCTTGTCAACTTCAACTTTTCTTCAACGTGTGTGTAAACTGTATTTGAATGCTCCATCTTGAACTTCTTCAAAATATCACTAGCATATTTCTTTTGGAAAATGAAAATTCTATCATTTTGTTGGATGACCTCAATGCCAAGGAAATAAGACATTAAGCCCAGATCTGTCATTTCAAAATGTCTATTCATAGCCTTCCTGAATTTTGTAATCATCTCTGAATTATTTTCAGTAAAAATCAAATCATCAACATATAGGCACACAATCAAGACATCTTCAGGATCAATGTATTTGATATATAATGTGTGCTCATTATCACATCTCTTAAAACCATTCTTCACAAAATATGAATCAATCTTCTTATACCAAGCTCTTAGTGCATGCTTCAAATAATATAATGTTTTTTTAATCTTTAAACTTTATCTTCCTTTCCTTCGACTACATATCCTACAGGTTGCTCAACATACACTTCTTCTTCCATATTACCATTAAGAAATACAGACTTAACATCCATTTAATGTATCTTCCAACTATTTTGAGCTGAGATCGAAATAAGCATTATAATTGTATCTAACCTTGTAGCAGTAGCAAATACTTCAAAGTAATCAATACTTGGTTTTTCCTTGTATCCTTTTGCCACCAACATTGCTTTAAAGCGATCAATCTCACCGATGGGTTTTTACTTTGTCTTGTACATCCACTTCACTCCTATAGCTTTCTTGTCTGTTGGTAACTCTGCCAGCTACCTGTTTCCTGTGAAATTTGGTAAACAAGCACTAGTTTTCCAAAATCTAATGACTCTGGTTACCTACAGGATTGACTAGATTGATCCTAGGATAATAGCGTATAGTTTGTGTTTTTAGGTTTTCTGGATAGTGATCTCTTTGACAATAAAGGTAAATTCGAAAGTAGTAACAAAGCAATTTATGAAAATGACAGGAAAGTAAAGGAGTTTCGACTGGAATTTAAAAGGAATGTAAATGACTTTCATAAAAATAAACTGACATTGAAAATAAATATGGTGTTTCATATGTATATTTCTCAGAAACCCATTTCTTGATTACAATTTGATACTTTGAGTGAATATGAGTAATTTGTACAATATTTGAACACACATAATCCTAAAATTAGAGAGTCCTATTTATACTAATTCGGCACAAACGTTCTTCTCTTTAGAGGAGGACATGTTCTCACGTGCATGTGTTCTACCCTTCGCGGCTTCCATGCGTCTCTTTTCAAAAAGAATAGATTAGCGCTAAAATTCGATTATTTAGCCTTATTCAAAATATCCATGTTGAACCCGCTCCAAAACAACTCCAAAATGCTACGTTTCGACCTTGTAATATTTCACCAAACTTCAGTCGAAAGACCAACATTTTCTTCTGTCGAAAACAACTTCACTACTTTTGATTTCTCTTAAAAAACCTTGATGTTTTTATTCAATCTTGAGCATCAAATTTTCAGCTAACACTCATATGTTTTATTCTTCTCAATTGCATTGATTTCTCAATTGATGGGTGTGATACGGTGGGAGAACTGACTTGAATGTTTTGCGTTTGTGTTTGCAAATGTTGCGGTTTAGCAAGAGTCTCTATCGACTTTTCTTTTATCCAAAAAGGAAAGGTGAAAAAGCACAGGAAAGACCTTTAGAGATGTTTTTGAGTTCGGGGGGTAGATTATGAAAAGGGAAGGTATTAACACCCTTTTCATCCATGGTTTTCCATGGGCTCTTAGTTACTCGCTAGATCACTTGCTTTTGTTTGAATGTGTTTGTGGTATGGTTTTTGAAAGTATTTTGAAAATATAACTTTGTGATGATTCTCGTTTCTATAAGAACGCATACAAAGTGTTTATTTCGAAAATAGTTCAAAGATGTGTTTGTGAAATGTGTTTTTGAAAGTGATTTTGAAAAGGGTTTCCTTTGTAATGGCTCTCGTTTCTATAAGAACGCGTACAAAGTGTTGTCTTTTGAAAATGTTTCAAAGTGAGAGTGTTGGTGTATAAAATGTTTTTGTTGTGAGCAAGTGAGTAACTAAGAGCGAACCTACCTACTTAAAAGGCCTTAGATGTATTTTTCCTCCTCCTTTAGATGTTGCTATCTTACCATTGTTTTGGTAAGAAGTCCCATCGTTGGATGTGAAGGGACGGACGTTGGGTCATCGTATGACCATGATAGCAATGTTTTGAGATGACTTAGCATTTTTATTTAGGGACTAAGATCATTTCGAAAGGCAACTTTGATAGCGTCATTGAGGGACTATGATCTTGTATTTCGATTGTTTTTGCTAAGACACCCCACATGCATAACATGTCCATTTTTGTAAGGCAACAAGTGAGATTACCCTAAGGGTGTATGTGTGCAAAGTGTGTTTGATTGCATGTATCATTTTATCTTGATTAGGGTGATCTAAACATTGGTTTTAGTCTTGCCATACACACCCTAATTACTATACAGTATAAGAAAAACAGTAAATTGCGGAAAATGAAATTCTACGCTATTACAATATTTAGGGGATGGGGGTACATATTTATGAATGGGGATTGCAAGTAAAATTAAATCCTAAGTTATTATTACAACCATATTAAAATGCATAATATAATAAAGAAATGGACTTGTTTAGAAAATGTTTTTGTCTTAAGGAAATAAATTAAAAGGAAATATTTTTATGTTTTTTATGTTAAATAAAAAAAATGATGAAAAGGAAAATAAATGCAAAATAGAAAAAGTGTGTTGCTGCAAGAAGAACAACTAGGATCAAAAGTTCTGAAGCTAAGAGCGTTGTGACTCAGCAGGAGATGTCAGTGGGCATCAAAAGTTCTGAATTGGTAAACTCTGAGGTCCTACAAGAAATGTTAGAGGACAAACACAGAGGTTCTGGGTGGTATGCAGCCAGTGAACCAAAAGTCAGAAGTTCTGTATTACACTAAAACAGTGAGCAAACGTCAGCAGTTCAGTGCGTTGTCAGCATGTGAAAGTCATAAACTCTGTGTGTTTGAAAATAGCTGATGGAAACATCAGAAGTTCAGTGTATTTGAAATGTAAGGAGAAATCAGAAGATCTGTGTTGTGTTAACAGCATGTAAGCATCAGAAGTTCAGTGTGTGTTAACATTGAGCGAAAAAATAGAAGTTTTGTGTTACGTTTCAACTCTTAATCAGCACATCAACAATTTATTCAGTTCAGTAAATCAGAATGATCACAGCACAACAAATCACAGAAGCTCCAATCTTAAGTCTGAGCCTAGCATTATTCTAGAAGTTCTGATCCATAGTTTTTTTCTATTCATACAATGATATGTACAACATTAATACTATGATATTTACATTGTTGTACCCCAAAATTTGCCCTCCCATATTCATCTAGAATTGTCAAAAGTCAAGGTCACAAAATTCCCCCAGGGTTGTGCAGCTCAACTGTCTCCTAGACAGTCAAAACTAGGGTTTGAGTTCTGGTCAAGCAAATGAACTTTTCAAAGGCCCAATCAAGTCTCATGTGCCTACAAAGATGGTCAAATATCCTCATGTCAAGTTTCAAGGCATTCAGCTCAAAATTGCACAGTCAAAACCCTAGATTGCACTACAGTCAACTGTAGGGGCAAAATGGTCATTTGACAGTCAAAAGTTCAAATTTTGGTCAATATATCATTTTGAAGCCACAAACATCATTTGATCAATGCTTGATCATGATTCTCAAAATTTGGCTCAGAAATCATCAAAGATGCAAAAGTTGCTATATTTGGACAGCTGAAAAAGTCAACAGAAATTGACCAGGGCATAACTTTCACATGGATTATCAGAAAAATTCCATCCAAAGCTCATTTTGAAGAGAAAGACATTTCCTACAATTCATCTTCATGTTCCAAGTCCAAGAAATGCTCTCACAAAAAGTTATCAATTTCAACATTATAGGTCATTTTCAAAAGTCAACAAAAAGTGACTTTAAGTCAAAAGCCATAACTTGAGATTGGTAAATCAAAATGACATGGGACCAAAGGCATTGGTTAAAGGACTCAAAGACCTTTCTAAAATGTCCAAGAACATGTGAAAAGCTTAAAAATTGACCAAGTTATGCCTTGTGGAAGTTGGGAAATTTTTGGAAATTTTTGAAAGTCAACATTGATGCAAAAGGCCTAAAAATGCAAATGGGCCCAATTATCTTCCAAATTTCTTCATGCCAAGCCTATGCACGACCACTAGGCCCAAAGGGAAGTATTCTCATATTTTTTAATTATTTATTTGAATTAATATTAATTTATATTCATTTAAATGATTTTAATTCATGAAAAATATAAGCCTTAACCAAAAAAATCTTTTTATACATGTTTTGATCCAATATTTCGTGCATATCCCATTTAGGAAAGTTTTGGATTGATTTGGACCTAATTGACACAAAGAACATGAAAAAAGATATGAAGGAGATTTGCCAAAATCAAATATATGAAATCATCAATGCATAAGATTTTATACAATTTTTCTTGACCTAACATGCTCCATATATGATCAGAAGAGAACCCTAATCATCCAAGACTGAAAAAGCTGCGCATGAACAAGCATTACAAACTTGCAAAATTTCTCAAAAAGTGGAATTCTGAAATCTAGGTTACAGGGCGATTCAAAGCTCCATTCGTGTCTCAATAGCTTCCTTGGACCATTCAGAACCTTTTCCAATCATTAACAACAGCAAAAGCGCAAAGAATTGGTATCCACGAGTCCCACTGAACCAAGAAAATTTTGAAATTGCATAGCTTGATTTAAGCATCCTCTTGCATTTTTCTTTGTAGATTATTGTTTGCCATGATGTTTATGTGCTAACCAATATGTTTAATTCCATTTTTGAGCAACATACGCGAATTCACCATTGACAGATTTCTAGGGTTACAAGATGTAATTTTAGGGCTTTTGACATGGAGTAAAATTAAGCTTCAAGACCAGGATAGCCATACTCAGCGTATTCCCATGAACAAGAAACGTGTCTCGCGATAAATTTATGTCTCATGTACCTCTATTCGTTATTTTCCTGTAGGTCGCTTAAAGCCACGCGTGCAAAACCGTGGCTAAAGGGTCTTATTTCAGAAGCAATGGAGAAGATGACGCGCTGGCAACCACTGAGTGGTTCGTTCAAACCAGCGCGCGCTTTTTTGAGGCCATTAACCAATTTGCTTTTTTATTGTTTATTTGCTATTGTATATCAATTGAATGCAAGTGGCACAGATGGCAGGTACACGCAAGGACAATCCACTAGACCTGGGTTCGAACCCCAGGTCTTATAAGTCTTCATATTATTTTTTCAAAGACAATCCCATGCAGCTTCAGGACTGTGCACGTACCATGCGCCCTCTCATCTAAGCATACACCTGCCTGAGGGTCCCAGATCAAGGGCTAATATTGAAAGTCCACCATAAAGCCAGTCAACGCATTGGTACATGATCAGAAAAGTCAATGAATCAGCTCTTATTGGGCCAGGCTTTTTCAGATTTGAACCTCCTTATTTGGGGCAGCACCCCACTCTGGTTTGCTTTTTCTTTTCTTTTATTATTTTAACTATTGTATTATATTATTTTTATTGCTTTAATTAATTAATTTATTTTTTTTATAAAATATAAAAAGCATTATAAAAAATCAGAAAAAGACCAAAAAACGTAATATTCATTTTATAATAATTATTTTCATCAATAAATTAATATGTCAATATTTAGTTAATTAGGTTTTAATTTCAATCTCTTTTTTAATAAAAATCCAACAAAATAAAAATTAGGTTAATTAAGTTTTTTTATTCCTTTTAATATTTTTCCTTTTTTTTCAGAATAACAATATTATTTATTTATTATCTTATTTTCATAAATTAAAATTGTACATAATCAATTAGGTTTAATTTAGATCTTATTTTAATTCTTTCTTAATAAATAAAAAAATATTAGAATTAGGGTTTGCTTCTTAACTTAGTTTTAATTAATTTCTTTTTTTTTATTAAATCTAAAAAATACAAAATACCAAAAAAACATTTAATCATTTAATTTTTAATTCTCATTAACCTTTAATTATTTGCAAAAGGGTCCAACGCCCTAGTTTCGTTTCAATTATTTAATTTCGCGCATTTATCTTTTATCGTTTATATAATCATGTAATTGCCCCAAAGCGTTGTAATTTATTTTTCGCACTTTATTTCTTCGTATTATTTATTTTTCGCTAAATCGGGTCCGGTTTAATTTTGGCGATGTGGACCCGCGCCATTTGTAATAGTTTAGATTTATTTCCCGCAAATATTAACTGTTAACAAAAGCATGCAAGAATGAATGACAAAATAAAAACAAACGCGTAGATCACCCATGATATGACAAGACAAATACAAATGAATCTGACACACAAATCACACACCACCCCTAGGGTACGCCTCACTGTTGCCTTACCTCGAAAGGTGATCGTCGAGTAGAGGATGTCTTAGTAAGTCCTCATGATCCAGGAACCTGGCATGAGGGTAGCTTCTAAGGTGTCTTCCCATTGCTCTGGTGATCACCATGTCCCGAACCTCGAATTGACCCGAACACCTCCAACGGTGGCGCTACCTACCTCTCAATGGTGGGATGGCACTACTTTAAAGGACATTTACACAGACGAATTCCTTAGGGTAGGTAGGTTCTCGTAGATACTTGCTCTAATTTCAAACAAAAGACTTTTCACACTGACACTTCTCAAAAGCTTTCAAAGCAAACTTTTCAAACACTCTGACGTACGAGTCGATCTGAAATTTTTCAAAAGAAACTTTTTAAACCCACATTGAAAAGCACGCAAAACAATTTGAAAACACAATGAGCAAGTATCTAAGAGCCCATGGATAACCATGGATAGAAGGGGTGCTAACACCTTCCCTTTCTATAATCTACCTCCCGAACCGAGAGCAATCTCTTTAAAGGAATTTTTCTGTGCTTTTGTCCTTTCCATTTGGAGAAAATAAAAGACGGTGGCGACTCTTGCTTCCGCGACATTTCGCGAACCAGCGTTAAACAGTCAGTTCCAGATCCACCGATCACAGAACTGGCGACTCTGCTGGGGACCCTTTTAAAGTGAGGTGTACCTTAGGGCTAGGTCATAACTATGTTTTCACTTGTATTGTTTTGCTTGATTTACTATTGTGGGTTGCATCGGAGATACATAGATCCTAACCCGGATCTGGGGAAACCCTGTTTAGGTAGCATAAGCTGTGAGGGACCTGTCCGGCGTAGACCGACACAGGTGAAGCAGTGGCTACGTTGGTGTGACACCTTAGTCTGTACCGATATCCCTTGTGTCGCAACGAGGAGAATATGGGTCTTCTAAGGAGTCGTTAAGCACCAACAACCTTAGAACCTTAATTGACACAACTTGGCCTTTAGAACAGTAGCAGTATGCTACGCCCATTGAGGCTAAACTCTCGTGATGGTTCTGGCCGCAAGAAAAGATTGCGATGCTGGAGTTATGACCGATTGAGGGTAGTCAATGATATTGGGATCCTCTAAGAACCCGGTTACTTTTGATTAGGACAGGTATGAACCAACAAACTGAAAGAGGGTAGTACCTAGACCTCATGCTGGCCTTAAACCTTAAGGGCTTGTCTTGTGTGCCTTGTGTGCCTTACTATGTTTGCCTTTGTATCTGTATGTGGTGTGCTTTATCATAACATCATAGCATCATGAGCATTGCATGCATCCTGCATAAGAACTGACCATTTCAAAGACAAGAGGGTTTCATCTTTGCTCTGTTTTGTAGGACATTATGATGCCTGTACGAAGGAATACTATCCGGTTCAACTTTGTTCGTTCACCTGAGTTGATTGATGAGTTGGTTAGCAGAATTCCAAACACCACTTCCTTCATTCAGAGGCATGGTTCTCTTCTCAGTTTAGTCACTGCAAAGCGGGATCAACAGTTGATGAGTGTTCTGACCCAGTTCTATGACCCTCAGTACCAGTGCTTTACCTTTCAAGACTTCCAGCTGGTCCCTACCCTGGAAGAGTTCTCTAATCTGCTTGGTATCCCTATCTTGGATCAGACTCCCTTTACTGGTTGGGAAAAGACCCTCAGGCTGGAGGACATTGCTGCAGCTCTTCCTTTGACCCATCAAGAGGTAACAGACAACTGGGTAACTAGAAGCGGAGTTAAGGGTTTCTTGGCCAAGTTTCTGATTGGTAAAGCTAACAGCTTCTGGAATGACTTGGACTTTAGGGCATATGAAGACATCTTGGCTCTCCTAATCTATGGGTTAGTCCTGTTTCCTAATCCTGACAACTTCATCAATGTCACTTCCATTAGGATCTTTATGTCTCAGAATCCTGTGCCCACTCTCTTGGGTGACATCTTGCAACAACTCCATGCCCGTACTACCCGACGACGAGGAACCCTATGGTGTTGTATCCCTTTGTTGGTGAGGTGGTTTATTTCGCACCTCCCTAAGTCCGTACTGAAGAACCAAGAAGGAAGAGGTTGGGCTCACAGGCTAATGTCTCTCACCGATAAAGACATCATTTGGACTTGCAGAGGTTTGGATGAGATGGCTATTATTGATCGATGCGGGGAGTATCCTAATGTTCCTCTGATCGGTACTCAAGGAGGGATCTCGTACAATCCATGTCTAGCACTCCGTCAGTTTGGAAGAGCAAGAAGAGCAGGCCCCCATGAAATGTTGGTGCCTCACATCAGTTTCGAGTTTCAGGTGGATAGTGACGAGCTACGTCGTAGGTTCATCAAGGCTTGGGAGAAGGTTCATAAAGCTGACCCACAAGAGCTAGGGCCAAAGACTTCTCTACCTATGGAAGCCTACTACGAATGGGTCCGCATCCGTGCTCAGAAGTTAGGTATGCCGTATGAAGCTGTCAGACCAGTCATCCTTGAGTATCCTGATAAAGATGGTGTTCCTCCAACTGTTCTTCCTCCTCAGATACCTACTGATTATGAGACATTGAAGAGATCTTGGTCGCAACTGCAAGAAGAACGGGATTCTTACCGGGAAAAGTTCAACGAGCAGGAATCAAAGATCCAGAAGCTGACAAAGCAGTTGGAGAGTGAGAGAGCCCTGAATGCCTACCTCCGTACTGAGAAGAGGAGACCATGGGATCAATGAGGAATTCTGAATGTGCCTTTACAGTTTTTATTTCCTTTCCAGTTGTTTCATTTCATGTAAACGCCTAAGGGCAACTTGTTGAATAATTTCAGTTACAAAGTTGAATCTAATGAAGTGTGTTCCTTTTTGTTTAACAAAGTTGATTCCCGATTGTCTTTGAAAACATAATTCATACGCACTTCATACATCATGTGCATAGCAGGTTTTTCCCTTTTTCAGGTTGCTTACAGTTCTTCGCTGTTTATTTCAGCATCATGAATTCCGGATCTGAATCAACTGAGACTTCAATCAAGGCTCTCCAGGCGCAGAATGCGCAGTTTCAAGAGCTAATCCTGGGTCTAGCTAAAGGCCAAGAGGAACTGAAGACTATGCTCCTGAAGAAGGAGAAGAAGAAGAAAAGAAGAACTGTTCTATTCAACTCGGGCCGAAGGTTGGGTAATACTCTGCACCAAGAAGAGGTTGTTTCTTCTGTTGGCAAAAGTCCTTCTCAGGCAGAAGCAAGGGTTCCTAGTCCGGTGGTCTCCGACAACGAGACAGATTTTGATGAGGAACAATATCCTCCTGAAGACAACAAGTACAAACAACTGGAGGACAGGTTGAAGGCCATGGAAGTTCAACAGACACCTGGGCTGGATTTCGGAGATCTGGGTTTGTCGACTGGTGTGGTTATCCCACATAAATTCAAAGCTCCCACCTTCTCCAAGTATGACGGGGCATCCTGTCCCAAGCTGCATTTGAGGTCCTATGTTCGAAAGATTCAGCCGTACTCTGCGGACAAGAATCTATGGATCCACTTCTTCCAGGAGAGTCTTTCAGGGACTCACCTCGAATGGTTCTATCAGCTGGATGGGACCAAAATTCGTAACTGGGAGGAGCTGGCTACTGCTTTCTACAAGCAGTATCAGTATAATGCCGACCTTGCCCCCACGCGTACCCAACTCCAGGGTATGTCGTTGGGCGTAAGCGAAGGTTTTAAAGAGTACGCGCAGAAGTGGAGAGATCTGGCTGGCAGGGTGCAGCCACCTTTGACTGATCGAGAGTTAATGGATATGTTCTTGGGGACCCTATCTGGGCCGTTCTTTAATCATCTCATTGGGAATTCTTCTGCTGGTTTCACTGATTTGATCTTAACTGGAGAGAGAATTGAAGCTGGGTTGAAGTCTGGAAAGATTGCAAAGGCTGCATCATCATCTGGGTCGGACAAGAAACCGTTTAAAAAGGAGTCTAGTGCTGTGTATGGCTCCAGAAAATCAGAAAGACCTGATCGCCGCCAATCTGTCAGTGCGGTCATGATTGCTACGCCTGCTGCCGCTCCCCGGTCAAACAATCCTCAAAGGGCTGATAGACCCCGGAGAGAGTTCACTCGGTTAAGCATGACCCTGTCGCAAATCCTGCCACAGTTACTATCCACCAATTTGGTATCTGTCAAGGAGGCACCAAAGTTCCCTAACACCACCTCTCCTAAGTACAACCCGAATGCCCGTTGTGCTTACCATTCAGACAGCCCGGGGCATGCCACTGATGACTGTTGGGCACTAAGGAACAAGCTGCAGGACCTCATTGACGCTAAGGAGGTTCAGTTTGAGGCATCTGACAAGCCTAACGTGGTGACAGCTCCCCTGCCTGCTCATGGAGTTAATGCAATTGTTGATGAAGAGGAAGTGGATGAAGCCGAGTTTGATAGCTGGATTTACCCGGCAACTAATGGTGGACTTAACAATTGGAGCGCCAAGGACAACCTCTCTGTTTCTTTTGACACTAAGTAATAAATTTCTTTGTTTTGATATTTTGTAATAAACATTGATAAACTCTATGGCCCGGTGTCTTACCCGAGGCACCGTGGTTCTATTTGTGAGGGCATATGAACTGTCATTTTATACATCATGAATGAAAATCTTGGACTATTTTCGCATTGCAAATATTGTGTTCCTTTTTTATCTTTCATTTCCTTTACATAATTTTCAAAAAAACAGCTGTATTTACACACACACTCACTCATACAGGTTCCAATCCACTCTGGATCTCACTGATAACAGCTCTGCTAATGCCAATTATGACTTCGAAAATCCGATCAACTTAGCCGAAGACGAAGGTGAAGATGATTGCGAAGTACCTGGCGAGCTTGCAAGACTGTTGCTTCAGGAAGAGAGGGCAATTCAACCCCATGAAGAGCCAGTGGAAACTATAAACCTGGGTACTGAGGCAGACAGAAAAGAGGTAAAGATTGGTGCTAACCTAGAGCTCAGCGTGAAGCAACGGTTAACCAAGATGTTACATGACTATATGGAGATCTTTGCCTGGTCCTACGAAGACATGCCAGGGTTGGATACCGATATTGTTGTCCATCATTTGCCGACTAGGGAAGACTGCCCTCCAGTTAAACAAAAGGTTCGGCGGATGCGTCCAGAGATGTCAGAGAAGATTAAGGCCGAGGTGATGAAACAGTTTGATGCCGGGTTCCTTGCAGTGACTTCTTACCCTCAGTGGGTTGCTAACGTGGTGCCGGTACCTAAAAAGGACGGCAAGGTCAGAATGTGTGTTGATTACAGGGATCTGAACAGGGCCAGCCCCAAGGATGACTTCCCCTTACCTCATATTGATGTCCTTGTTGATAATACAGCTCAACACAAAGTATTCTCTTTCATGGATGGTTTTTCAGGCTACAATCAGATCAAGATGGCACCTGAAGACATGGAGAAGACTACATTTGTTACTCAGTGGGGCACCTTCTGTTACAAGGTCATGCCGTTCGGGTTAAAGAATGCTGGGGCAACCTATCAGCGTGCCATGGTTGCCTTATTTCATGATATGATCCATCATGAGATCGAAGTGTATGTGGACGACATGATCGCTAGGTCCCAGACTGAGGAAGAGCACCTAGATCACCTGCAGAAGTTGTTTGACCGGTTGAAACTGTACAAACTGAGATTGAACCCGAACAAGTGCACCTTCGGGGTAAGATCTGGGAAGTTGCTAGGCTTCGTGGTCAGTGATAAAGGTATTCAAGTGGACCCTGCTAAGGTCAAAGCTATTCAAGAGATGCCAGTTCCTAAAACAGAGAAGGAGGTCAGAGGCTTTTTAGGACGCCTGAATTACATCGCTCGATTCATATCTCATTTGACTGCTACCTGTGAGCCAATCTTCAAGCTGCTGAAGAAAGATCAGGTAGTACGTTGGAACGATGAATGTCAGGCTGCTTTCGACAAAATCAAAGAGTATCTCCAAGAACCACCCATCCTTATGCCACCGGTTGAAGGGAGACCTCTGATACTATATCTGACAGTGCTAGACAACTCAATGGGGTGTGTGCTGGGGCAGCATGACGAGTCTGGCCGAAAAGAGCATGCCATTTATTACCTTAGCAAAAAGTTTACCGACTGTGAGACCCGATACTCACTGCTTGAGAAAACTTGCTGCGCTTTGGTATGGGCTGCTCGCCGGCTGAGACAGTATATGCTGACTCACACTACCTTATTGATCTCAAAGATGGATCCGATAAAATATATATTCGAAAAGCCTGCTCTGTCTGGGAGAATTGCAAGATGGCAGATGATCTTGACGGAATACGACATTCAGTACACCACCCAGAAAGCCATCAAAGGGAGTGTATTGGCAGACCACTTAGCTCATCAAGCTGTAGATGACTACCAATCAATGAACTTCGAGTTTCCGGACGAAAGCATCATGATAGTAACTGACTGCGAAGTACCTGGACCGGATGAAGGACCTGAGCCAGGATCCCGATGGTCTATGCACTTTGACGGAGCTTCCAATGCTTTGGGAAATGGTATCGGCGCCATCATCATATCTCCACAGGGTACTCATACTCCACTCACTGCCCGGCTATGTTTCAACTGTACCAACAACATGGCGGAGTATGAGGCGTGTATCATGGGTCTTCAAGCTGCTATCGACCTACGAATCAAGTTCCTCAGTGTCTTCGGAGATTCCGCTCTAGTGATCAATCAGATCAATGGAGAGTGGGATACGAAACATCCAAACTTGATTCCTTACAAAGAATGTGTGTTGACCCTGATTCCCCACTTCACAGAGATAACCTTCGAGCACTTTCCAAGAGAAGAGAATCAGTTAGCGGACGCGTTAGCTACAATGTCTTCAATGTTCAAGGTTAAATGGGATAACGAAGCTCCCCAGATCACCATCGAGAAACTGGACGAACCGGCATACTGTTGTGATCTCGAAACTGAATTGGTAACTGAGAAGCCTTGGTACCACGAAGTGAAGAGATATCTGGAAGCTCAGGAATACCCTGAAGGTGCCTCTATCAATGATAAGAAATTCCTGAGGAGTTTCGCAGCAAAGTTCTTCCTAAGCAACGGCATCTTGTACAAGCGAAACCATGATTCTACCTTACTGCGCTGTGTGGACAAGACTGAAGCGGAGAGAATCATGGAAGGGTTACATGAAGGGACCTTTGGTACGCATTCCAGTGGACATACTATGGCTAAAAAGATCCTACGGGCAGGATATTACTGGTCCACCATGGAAGCTGATTGCTACCAACATTCTAGGACATGCCACAAGTGCCAGATCTATGCAGATAAGGTGCATGTTCCTCCGGTTCCCCTGAACGTTCTGACTGCGCCTTGGCCGTTTGCAATGTGGGGCATAGACATGATCGGCGAGATAAGACCTACGGCATCCAATGGACATCGCTTCATCCTAGTGGCGATTGACTATTTTACGAAGTGGGTTGAAGCAGCATCCTATGCTACAGTAACCAAGACTGTTGTGGCACGGTTTATTCGGCACAATCTGATCTGTCGATATGGCGTCCCTGAACGGATCATTACAGACAACGGTACCAATCTGAACAATAAGATGATTGCCGAGCTTTGCGAACAATTCAAGATACAGCACCACAATTCTTCTCCTTACAGACCGAAGATGAATGGGGCTGTAGAAGCAGCAAATAAGAACATCAAAAAGATCGTGCAAAAGATGACAGTAACATACAAAGATTGGCACGAGATGTTACCGTTCGCTCTGCATGGGTACCGTACCTCAGTTAGGACGTCAACCGGGGCAACTCCCTTCTCTCTGGTTTATGGTATGGAGGCAGTCTTGCCGATCGAAGTACAAATTCCCTCTCTCCGGATAATGAAGGATGCAAACCTGAACGAAGATGATTGGATCCAGACACGACTTGACCAACTCAATCTCATTGACGAAAAAAGACTTGCTGCTATCTGTCATGGTCAAACGTATCAGAAACGGATGATCAGGGCATTTAACAAAAAGGTCAGACCACAGGAATATCAAGTTGGGGATCTGGTTATCAAGAGAATCATACTTCCTCAGAGTGATCCAAGGGGCAAATGGACCCCTACGTACGAAGGGCCGTTTGTGGTTAAGCATGTGTTCTCAGGAGGAGCAATGATCTTAACCAACATGGATGGTGACGACCTTCCTCACCCCGCCAATGCAGACATAGTTAAAAAATACTACGCATGAAAAAAGACCCGCTAGGCTGACATGCCTAGGCAAAAATTAGGGCTTCCCGTCGAACCAAAAGGGTTCGGGCAAAATGTAGGGATGAAAAATGAAAAAATCTGTACACCCGGCAAGTCGAAAACCTGAAAGGGCGGCTTGGGCAAAAATGGGTATCCCGGTGGACTGAAAACCCGAAAGGGCGGTCCAGGCAAAAATTAGGGATAAAGCGTAAAACTATGTCTCATTGATCACTTTGCATCCAGAATCCGGTATCTACATCAAGCTCAAACGGCATCGATCAGTCAGCTTCATCTTCAACCAAGGTCATCAAGTGATGAGACGCTCGGAGTTATGAAGACAATAGCAGAGTTGAAACCCAGTGGATCATTCATCTTTCACACAGCTGTTTTACTTTTCTTTTGTACAAAACTTGTATAAACTCTTTTAATCGGCGACGTACCTCTTACTAGGACGTCAGCCTCTTGTACACAAAACGCCTATTTTCAGGCCATTCAAAAATCAATAAAAATATATATTTCCAGTTAAACGTGCCCAAGTGTTTTTATTTTTCTGTTTTGTTTTGCGAAGAACGTCCAAGGTTCAATTTGTGATATATGCATTGACAATAATTTGCTAACTCATAAATATTTGTATACGAAACGAAGGAATTCATTGCAGGTGACACTAGAAACAGGGGCAATAAGAGAGTTGTCTGAGCAGTCTAATTGTTCTATCCTCTAAGGTACCAGGGTAGGTTCAGCTACAGAACACGGCCAAGTGTATCTTAATTCCCAGAGAGTGGTTCAACGAAACAATACATTCTCCTCCAAGCAAATCATCAAATATCAAGGAAATTGAGTATCTTCCTGTAGTTCTCAATACCTCCCCAGCAGCACGCATTCTTAACAAGCATCCCCGGCAGTCTTGGTCTAAAGATTGTTCCCCGGCGGTATACCACTATTCAAAGGAATCACTTCCCCAGCATATCAAACTCCCCAGAAGAGTCCAATCCAGATTCACCAACAAAGTTGGAAGTCATATCCCTCAAGCAGTAAGCTTATCCCCAGTAGATTCTGGAAGCTTATCCCCTCGCAGAGCACGAACGCGTCGTCCCGGCTTAATTTAAAGAGTTATTTCCGTAACAGGATATAACTGGGTTATCCTCAGCCAAAAGCCACGGAAAGAGCGTCCTCGGCAAAGTATCTTCCTACCCCCAGCGAAGTCTATCAACACTTCCGACAACAAGGATATCCCCAGCGAAGTCTATCAACACTTCCGACAACAAGGATATCCCCAGCGGAGTTATCTTCATCAACTCAGCAAAGCATCGCTATCCCCACAGAGTAACACTCCCCAGCATGATCGCTAGAGTATCTTTTCTCCCGCAGAATTATTTCATTTGCCAAGTTCATTCCTCAACGGAGTTATCTCCTCCTACCGGTATTCTTGCAACAATCATCCCTAGCGGAAGCAAAAGCTATTCCTCCACATCAGCCCAGGATATGACTTCCCGGCACCCGTCAAGGATTTATTTTCCTAGACAAAAACATACATGAATCATCACATACATCATTATAGCATGCATAACGTATTGCATCATACAAGTCTCATTTATATTGATAACATCATTGCTTGATCCATATCATGCATTGCATGTAACTGACCTTTACCTTTCAGGAAGGATGCAGTTGAAACTCTCAAACATATTTCAAGGATTTCTCTGGTCCAGTTAAATCGACCCCAAACAGATTTTTCTGATAAAGACTCAGTAGAAGTGCTCTTATGGTCCCCTCTCCAACGGCGTGTGAGGTGGTAATTCCTTTTTCAGATGTTTTCCTCTCCGACGATGAGCGTGAGGTAATATTCTTTTGTGGTCCCCTCTCCGACGGTGAGCGTGAGGTGGTAATTCCTTTTTCAAGATGTTTTCCTCTCCGACGATGAGCGTGAGGTAATATTCTTTTGTGGTCCCCTCTCCGACGGTGAGCGTGAGGTGGTAATTCCTTTTTCAAGATGTTTTCCTCTCCGACGATGAGCGTGAGGTAATATTCTTTTGTGGTCCCCTCTCCGACGGTGAGCGTGAGGTGGTAATTCCTTTTTCAAGATGTTTTCCTCTCCGACGATGAGCGTGAGGTGATATTCCCCTATGGTCCCCTCTCCAACGGCGTGTGAGGTGGTAATTCCCTTTTCAGATGTTTCCCTCTCCGGCATGAGCGTGAGGTGATATCTCCTTTTAGATTATAATTTCCTATAGTTCCCTCTCCAACGTGAGTGAGGTAACTCCCTTTGAGATTGTAATGTCCTTTGGTTCTCTTCCTGACACTACGAAGACGGTAATTCTCACCAAGATTTTCTCAACGAGCGTTGTTGAGATCATTCAGGATTCTCTTACCCTTCAGGCTAAAGCGGTAACCATCCCTGGTTCATTCATCAGCGTTTGAAGCTCCAGACTCAGCTCCTGCAACCAGTCAGGACACATCTATACCAAGCATCTAAAATCAGCTCCTGCGACGTGTCAGGTACTCATTTTTCTGTTTTGCAGGTATGCAGGTTGTCGCTAAGGAATCTCTTACGCAATCAGCAACCAGATGGCATCTATAAGCCCATCACCCTAGTCAGCAATCTCTAAATGGCATCTATAAAGCCCATTCCCATCATCACTGCTACTATGTGAGCGCAAATTTCTGGGCACTCTAGTGTCCAATCATCTTTTACCCTCGGATTACGAAAGGCACGTCAGCCAATCTGCATCCTCAGGTCTAAGAAGATTGAACAGGGGCAACTGTTGTACCCCAAAATTTGCCCTCCCATATTCATCTAGAATTGTCAAAAGTCAAGGTCACAAAATTCCCCCAGGGTTGTGCAGCTCAACTGTCTCCTAGACAGTCAAAACTAGGGTTTGAGTTCTGGTCAAGCAAATGAACTTTTCAAAGGCCCAATCAAGTCTCATGTGCCTACAAAGATGGTCAAATATCCTCATGTCAAGTTTCAAGGCATTCAGCTCAAAATTGCACAGTCAAAACCCTAGATTGCACTACAGTCAACTGTAGGGGCAAAATGGTCATTTGACAGTCAAAAGTTCAAATTTTGGTCAATATATCATTTTGAAGCCACAAACATCATTTGATCAATGCTTGATCATGATTCTCAAAATTTGGCTCAGAAATCATCAAAGATGCAAAAGTTGCTATATTTGGACAGCTGAAAAAGTCAACAGAAATTGACCAGGGCATAACTTTCACATGGATTATCAGAAAAATTCCATCCAAAGCTCATTTTGAAGAGAAAGACATTTCCTACAATTCATCTTCATGTTCCAAGTCCAAGAAATGCTCTCACAAAAAGTTATCAATTTCAACATTATAGGTCATTTTCAAAAGTCAACAAAAAGTGACTTTAAGTCAAAAGCCATAACTTGAGATTGGTAAATCAAAATGACATGGGACCAAAGGCATTGGTTAAAGGACTCAAAGACCTTTCTAAAATGTCCAAGAACATGTGAAAAGCTTAAAAATTGACCAAGTTATGCCTTGTGGAAGTTGGGAAATTTTTGGAAATTTTTGAAAGTCAACATTGATGCAAAAGGCCTAAAAATGCAAATGGGCCCAATTATCTTCCAAATTTCTTCATGCCAAGCCTATGCACGACCACTAGGCCCAAAGGGAAGTATTCTCATATTTTTTAATTATTTATTTGAATTAATATTAATTTATATTCATTTAAATGATTTTAATTCATGAAAAATATAAGCCTTAACCAAAAAAATCTTTTTATACATGTTTTGATCCAATATTTCGTGCATATCCCATTTAGGAAAGTTTTGGATTGATTTGGACCTAATTGACACAAAGAACATGAAAAAAGATATGAAGGAGATTTGCCAAAATCAAATATATGAAATCATCAATGCATAAGATTTTATACAATTTTTCTTGACCTAACATGCTCCATATATGATCAGAAGAGAACCCTAATCATCCAAGACTGAAAAAGCTGCGCATGAACAAGCATTACAAACTTGCAAAATTTCTCAAAAAGTGGAATTCTGAAATCTAGGTTACAGGGCGATTCAAAGCTCCATTCGTGTCTCAATAGCTTCCTTGGACCATTCAGAACCTTTTCCAATCATTAACAACAGCAAAAGCGCAAAGAATTGGTATCCACGAGTCCCACTGAACCAAGAAAATTTTGAAATTGCATAGCTTGATTTAAGCATCCTCTTGCATTTTTCTTTGTAGATTATTGTTTGCCATGATGTTTATGTGCTAACCAATATGTTTAATTCCATTTTTGAGCAACATACGCGAATTCACCATTGACAGATTTCTAGGGTTACAAGATGTAATTTTAGGGCTTTTGACATGGAGTAAAATTAAGCTTCAAGACCAGGATAGCCATACTCAGCGTATTCCCATGAACAAGAAACGTGTCTCGCGATAAATTTATGTCTCATGTACCTCTATTCGTTATTTTCCTGTAGGTCGCTTAAAGCCACGCGTGCAAAACCGTGGCTAAAGGGTCTTATTTCAGAAGCAATGGAGAAGATGACGCGCTGGCAACCACTGAGTGGTTCGTTCAAACCAGCGCGCGCTTTTTTGAGGCCATTAACCAATTTGCTTTTTTATTGTTTATTTGCTATTGTATATCAATTGAATGCAAGTGGCACAGATGGCAGGTACACGCAAGGACAATCCACTAGACCTGGGTTCGAACCCCAGGTCTTATAAGTCTTCATATTATTTTTTCAAAGACAATCCCATGCAGCTTCAGGACTGTGCACGTACCATGCGCCCTCTCATCTAAGCATACACCTGCCTGAGGGTCCCAGATCAAGGGCTAATATTGAAAGTCCACCATAAAGCCAGTCAACGCATTGGTACATGATCAGAAAAGTCAATGAATCAGCTCTTATTGGGCCAGGCTTTTTCAGATTTGAACCTCCTTATTTGGGGCAGCACCCCACTCTGGTTTGCTTTTTCTTTTCTTTTATTATTTTAACTATTGTATTATATTATTTTTATTGCTTTAATTAATTAATTTATTTTTTTTATAAAATATAAAAAGCATTATAAAAAATCAGAAAAAGACCAAAAAACGTAATATTCATTTTATAATAATTATTTTCATCAATAAATTAATATGTCAATATTTAGTTAATTAGGTTTTAATTTCAATCTCTTTTTTAATAAAAATCCAACAAAATAAAAATTAGGTTAATTAAGTTTTTTTATTCCTTTTAATATTTTTCCTTTTTTTTCAGAATAACAATATTATTTATTTATTATCTTATTTTCATAAATTAAAATTGTACATAATCAATTAGGTTTAATTTAGATCTTATTTTAATTCTTTCTTAATAAATAAAAAAATATTAGAATTAGGGTTTGCTTCTTAACTTAGTTTTAATTAATTTCTTTTTTTTTATTAAATCTAAAAAATACAAAATACCAAAAAAACATTTAATCATTTAATTTTTAATTCTCATTAACCTTTAATTATTTGCAAAAGGGTCCAACGCCCTAGTTTCGTTTCAATTATTTAATTTCGCGCATTTATCTTTTATCGTTTATATAATCATGTAATTGCCCCAAAGCGTTGTAATTTATTTTTCGCACTTTATTTCTTCGTATTATTTATTTTTCGCTAAATCGGGTCCGGTTTAATTTTGGCGATGTGGACCCGCGCCATTTGTAATAGTTTAGATTTATTTCCCGCAAATATTAACTGTTAACAAAAGCATGCAAGAATGAATGACAAAATAAAAACAAACGCGTAGATCACCCATGATATGACAAGACAAATACAAATGAATCTGACACACAAATCACACACCACCCCTAGGGTACGCCTCACTGTTGCCTTACCTCGAAAGGTGATCGTCGAGTAGAGGATGTCTTAGTAAGTCCTCATGATCCAGGAACCTGGCATGAGGGTAGCTTCTAAGGTGTCTTCCCATTGCTCTGGTGATCACCATGTCCCGAACCTCGAATTGACCCGAACACCTCCAACGGTGGCGCTACCTACCTCTCAATGGTGGGATGGCACTACTTTAAAGGACATTTACACAGACGAATTCCTTAGGGTAGGTAGGTTCTCGTAGATACTTGCTCTAATTTCAAACAAAAGACTTTTCACACTGACACTTCTCAAAAGCTTTCAAAGCAAACTTTTCAAACACTCTGACGTACGAGTCGATCTGAAATTTTTCAAAAGAAACTTTTTAAACCCACATTGAAAAGCACGCAAAACAATTTGAAAACACAATGAGCAAGTATCTAAGAGCCCATGGATAACCATGGATAGAAGGGGTGCTAACACCTTCCCTTTCTATAATCTACCTCCCGAACCGAGAGCAATCTCTTTAAAGGAATTTTTCTGTGCTTTTGTCCTTTCCATTTGGAGAAAATAAAAGACGGTGGCGACTCTTGCTTCCGCGACATTTCGCGAACCAGCGTTAAACAGTCAGTTCCAGATCCACCGATCACATACATGTTAATGATGTTCAGAATGAAAAGCAAGTAAATCCAGAAAGACTTACCTGGGGCGTGCTTGGAGCTTTGAGTGGCTGCCTTTGGATGTTCTGAATCAGCAAGAGAGACGGAAGAGTGGTTGTGTTCTTTTGTTTAAAGGGAAGAACAAAGGTTTGTTTTTGTGTATGGGATTTCTGGATTTTTATGAAGGTTTCATAACTTCCTTTTCTCTCTTTTGGCCAATCTCTCTCTTCAAAAGCCAGCTAGCATTTAGCCTCTCGTCCAAAAATCCCCCTTGAACGTGTGATGGAGTCAAGTATTTATAGATGAATTTGCTGTGATTTTGGGGGAAAAAACAAATAGGATTTGAACCTGTTTTGGCATCATGTTCCTTTGCTTTTTCATCACAGTTTTTGTATGATAGTTTGGTGTAATCATGGGATGCAGGCGTAGGCTGAGCTAGCTGTTGGTTATAGGTCTGCAACAAGTTGTATAAGCAAGGTTTTGGGATTTGGTCATGTTCTGACCAAAGCTTTGAAAATAGCCTTCATGTGCTGAAGCGCTGCCTTGTCTTTGAAGCAAGCATGGTGCTGTCAGTAGGAATTAAGGAAAAGCAAAAGCAAAGTTGCTATCCCAAGACAGTAGAGGTACACGTGGTGAAGATCCTTTGGATAAAGACTCATAAAGTGGTTGTGAGCATTAAATGAGCATTAAATGATGATGAGACTTATCACAACCAGAAATCCTGCAACGTGAAACTCTACACCAAGGCTTTGTTCTGGATCAGAAGTTCTACTTCAGCGTAGCATCCATCCTCTGATCTTTGTATCTTATGGATCCATCATGTTCTGAAAGAGCTTTCAGACTTTCTAGAAAGCTTGCAGCACACTCCTTAACCTTCTTTGCATTACCCTAGCAAACTCTGACTGAACTTGCGTAGATGCTGAAGAGCCATGTTCTGACTGGAGACTATATGCTGAACCATGTTTACATCTTCTGACTGCTCCTGCCTGGAGGCTGGCTCAGAAGTTCTGAAGTGTCATTTTTTCTTAAATACTTAGAAGAAATTCCAAGTATTTAGAAATTTGGCTTTTCCATAGTAAATTTGACTTTTGAACCTCTTGATGAAACAAACTTCATATTCCAACATGTTTTGATGAAATATGATTCTTGAGATTTGATGTTGATCCAAAAGTCAACGTTTGACTTTTCAGTGTGCAAATGACCATTTTGCCCTTGTGAATGGTTTGCTTGGAAAAATTGATAATTCAAGGCTTGGAAACTTGATAGAAGCAAACCTGGGATCCAGGGTGATTCTTTGAGAAATGAGAGGGCAAATTTTGGGGTGCAACAATGGGTTTTCTCCAATTTTCATCATCTTCCACTTCTTCAAAAGTAAATGGCTCACAATTTGCAAAAAGTTGATAATCTCTTCATCAGATGGGTCATTATCATTACTCAAAACCCAATCTTGCAGTATGGATGGTAATCTACGGGACCTTTGTTTTTTGTTGGATGTTTCTGGCTCATCAGGTGTTGTTTGTTTATTGGATGTTTATGGCTCACCAGGTGTTGTTTGTTGTCTGTTGGATGTTTATGGCTCATCAGGTGTTAGATTATATTCAATCTCCTCTTCATAATCATTTGAAGTCACTATTAGATCTTTTTGCGAATTTGAGGACCAATCTCACAGTCCTCCTTCATCAAAAGTCACATCTCGACTAATAATCAACTTCTATGTCTCTGGATTATAGAGCTTATAAGCCTTTGAGTTTGAATTGTAACCTACAAAGATACATCTTTCTCCTTTGTAATCTAACTTCTTTCTCAATTAATCTGTTACATGGGCATATGCAATGCATTCAAAAACACTAAGGTGACTGATTGAAGGTATTCTTCCACTCCAAGCTCTTTCGGGAGTCTTTTCTTGGACACTTTTTGTAGGACACCTGTTTAAAATATAAACTGCAGTAGCAATAGCTTTGGCCTAAAACTCCTTAGGCCTTTATTTTGGCCTTCAACATGCATCTAACCATATCCATGATTGTTCTATTATTTCTTTCAGCAACTTCATTCTGTTGAGGTGTGTATCTTGTTGTTAGTTGATGCTCAATCATATGTTTTTCAAAGAAACTTGTACCAGCGAGATATTCTTGCCCTCTATCTGTTTCAGTGTTTTAATTCTACAACCACTTTGTTTTAATACAAATGCCTTGAATGTATTTAAGGCATCACATGCTTCTGATTTTCATTTCAAGAAATACACCCAAGTCTTTTTGTCGAAATTATCAATAAAGTAATAAAGTACTTACAACCACCAAGTGCTTGTATTTCCACTGAACATAAGTATGAATGAATTATCTCTAGTAGCTTCTTCTCTCACCAAGATATTCTAGTTGGAAATGAATTTGTATGCTTCTTTCCAATTTGACAAGTCTCACATACTCCATTTGAAATATTCACAACAGGCAATCCATAAACATATTCTTTTCTCGACAGGTAATTTAAACCAGAAAAATGAAAGTGACCAAATCTCATGTGCCACAACCAATCATCATTTGAAATGATAAAAATCAAACAAGAAAAATTTTCGTGTTGATTTTTCAAAGGAAATAAATGGTTTGGTGTCATACTTACCTTTGTGATAAATATGCCATTTCTGTCAATCAGCATGCAAAAACCATGTTAAATATGCATGTTGTAACCTTTCTCCCATAGTTTTCCCATACTCAAGAGATTAAGGTGAAGACCAAGAACATAAAAAACATCACCGATAAAGTTTTGAGATTCATCTTTCAACCAGATAGATATTTGAATTGTTTCCAACTTTTACCAATGACTTTGTTGTTTCACCTAGAGAAGAAGTAAATCTTTATTTTTCCACACATATTATTACTACATCAAGTTTACAAATACCAACTATTTTATTCTTCTGAAAATGTATTACTTGCCAAAAATAAATTTTGTGGATTTTCAAAGTACTTTCCGGTATTTTGATACGAGCTTTCTGTCACATTTGCCTGATGTTTATATCTGCAATCAGCTGCTTTGTGTCCAAACTTCCCACAGTGATAAAAACTATAGTTTGTCATTTCTTGATTGTAGTTACCTCTTCCTCGTTCGCGATTGTTAAATCCAAAATTATTTCCTCGACCACGTTTGTTGAATCCAAAATTGTTTCCACCTCTTCTTTGATTGGATGGATTGAAATAATTGTCTCTCCATTGATTGAAGTTTCCATGTCCTCTTCCTCCATAATTTCCTCGGCCTCTGCCTCTATAATTTCCTCTTCCTTTGTTTTAATTATTTTAACCTATTTATTCTCCGGTATGACTTGATTATAAAGTGTGGTTTAAATTTACTTGACTCTTGAGAGCTTCTTCTTATACTACTTTCTTAGTCTTTTCTAATATTTTGTTGACATGAATTTCAATGCTTCCCTGTAACTTAGCTACAGACAAAGTATCAGTATTGTGGGACTCAATTATTGTAGTAACCACATGGTTAAACTTCATCAGCATCGTACGTAGAATTTTTTTCTACCACTTTTCTATATGGAATATCTTATTCATATAATCTCATCTTGTTGATGAGATTTATAAAATGAGAAAAATATTGTTGTACTGTTTCTGAATTAGACATTTTGTACCTTTCGTATTCTCTACGCAACGATTGTAATTTGGACTTCTGAGCCTTCTCTACCCCTTTATGTGACAAATTCAATATGTCTCACACTTCTTTAGTAGTCTTGGCATTTTCTATTTTTCCAAATATTGAGTAATAAATTACTTGTTGTGAAAGTTCCAACTGGTTCCTTCTATGAGAAACTTCATCAGCTCCTTATTGTAAAGCGAGATTCACAAAGCTCCAAAGATTGTAAGCTTTTATATATGTTGTCATCAACAATTCCTGGTAACTAAAATCTAACTCTGCAGTTAATTTTGGATCCAACCAGACAAATTTGTAATTGTTTGTCACATCTCTCTCAAAAAAAGACTCACAATAACTTTTGACACAATGAGAACTCTTTTATTTCTCACACACTCAAAAATATTTTTGACACTCACCTAACAAAAGATGTATACATTATACCATACATTATATCTACATTGAAAAGATGTATAGTGAGATTTAAAAATGATATAGAGAAATATCAAAAGATTATATAAATAAATATATACATTATATTTAAACAAATCACCTAACAATAGATGTATACATTATATCATACATTATATATAACATTGAAAAAATATGTAATGATATTTAAAAATGATATAGAGAAATATCAAAAGATTATATCAATAGACATATCATTATATTTACACAAATTTGTTGGAAATCCATCAAAAATTTATGGAGAATTTCTATCAATTTTGATGAACAAGATTACTATCAATACACAATAACAATGAAAAAAACTTAGGGTTTGACGAAATTGGGGAAGAAGATGATGATTTTCAGCAGAGATTCTCTTTGCCCACAAACTTTAGAAAAATCTTATTTACTTTACAACTGCAAAATTCTGTGAATATTTATTCTCTTACAATATAGGGGTTACTCCCTGTTTATAAAGAGCTTGCTTGATCCCTAAGCCAAACCCAGAAATACAAAAAACCCAAAATAACTATTTAGACCTAAGTCAAAATTCTGTGAGAAGCAATTTGCTTCTACACTTTAATACACACAACACGACACACATTAGATTTATTTAGACAAACCTTGTTTCTATTAAGCAATATGCTGCTTTGACACAACGAATTACAATCTCAACACAAACTTTGCATCACTTTCTCGATTCTTTTGTTTTTTTGGACATTCACTAGAATAATGACCATACTTCTGACAATTGAAGCACTGAATGTGACTCTTGTTAGGTTTTCTACCACCATCTCTTCCTTTACCTCCAACACCACCTCTTTAATTGCCTTGGTATGGGGGTCTTCTCTCATTCGACACAATTATTTCCTGTTGGTTTCCTTTACCAGTCGAATTGTTGCAGCTCACTTTGTGAGTATTAAAGAATCTAGAACGCAAGTATACAGTCCTATCACGTGTAGCTTTAAATATTATCGAATCCCAAGGGACTAAATGTCGAACTACCGTTATCTTAGGTTACTACGTAAATCTAAGGCTAATAATGTAATTAATAGGGGGTTTAGGGAACCTAAATGATTATAATCTAGTTTGGATTCAAGGGAGAATATAGGTATGTAATGGTCGGACTTTGGGGATTTAGCAACTCACTAACCTAACTCGGATTAACAAAACAATTTTCAGTAGGAAGTATTTGTTTGAAAACCCTCTTCTCACACTCTCGTGTTTATTGATTCTGATCCTATGATCAAACCTAAGTGAGTGCTCTCGCTGTTTCAATTAGAGTTTAAAAATATTTTTTGGAAACAAATAAAACCTAATCAACTTAAAAGCGCTCTCGCTGTATTTTAAGTTGATGCACAATTACCACTGTCCAATTATCATCTCAAACTCTCGTTTTATTGATCCTAACTTCTATCTGTATTTTACTCTCATAACAAAACAGTAAATATTTAGAACTAGTAATTGAAACCAGAAAATTATTCTTTTTTAAAAGGAATGGATCAATTGGCATTGCTAAACCTCGTTGGCTATATGACCTTACATACCGATAAATAAATTTAGCCTAGCATGTTATACAAATCAATAACAGCGCAAAAGAAATAACTACCATCAAACAATTTAAATAAACTAAACATTTCAGACAATCCTAGCATAAATAAATAAAATACTTAAATTAAACCTGAAAATACTATGGCGGAATATTTGGCTGATTTCAGGTGTCTCCCACAGATCGGTAAAATAAACGGAAAGAAATAATGCAGAAAATATTTGGCAGAGTAACAGTAAAAGAAGAGAGAAGAAAATGTCCCCCATAAATGGGGATTTGAGGTCCTATTTATAGGCTTGGAGACGCGCAGGGAGTTGAGATATTTTCTCCTCCGAATTTGCCTCCATAGCGACTGCTACGTTTGAAGGAATCAGTGTAACGGTCATTACACTCCTGCTTTTGAGGAGGGGCTAGCGTGGCAAGGTGTAACGATCGTTACACCTGGGTTAGGTGACGTGTAACGGTCATTACACCCCCTTGGGCCTTGGGTGGATTGGGCCCAACATTTATTTCTTCTTTGGTCTTCCAAGGCTTTTTACTTGTAATACACCCAATTATGCCACACACCCCTCAATTTCATAATTTCTCTTTCTTTGTGCGGATTTTAAATACGATTAGCTCTACTTTTCTTGACTTTCTTTGCACATGCTTTACAAGCATCAAATTCCTGAAAACATAGAAAATACCAGCATAATACGAATAAAGTGTAATTTAATTAATTAAAATGCGGATAAAATTCATGTAAATTGATCCAAATATTCGATACATTTCTGATTTACCAAACTCCCCTACACTTGAACCTTTGTTTGTCCTCAAGCAAAAAAAGTTTAACGCATGGTTTCCGACACAGTCGCATGACACAACTCGAATCGTACGTGGTTGAGGGGCGTTACATTAGAAAGATGGAACAAGGTTCCGACATTAATGATACAGAAATGACACAAAACCATAGGACATGGTCAAAATCCTCCATCCTATGCAAACTAGTCCGAATTAGGTTATCATAGCTCAACCTAATTCTTTTTGTTCGAAATCAACCGCTTTCATTCTAGCGCAATCACATTAAGCCCTTTATCTTTCGCACGCACATGATAGAGTAGCCGGCTAGCGATTCTGGTCTCTTATGCACGGGTTTCTGGTACACAAGTTGGTAACCCTTTTTATTTCCCAGATTATAAGTCTCGCGGGATCGAACCGTAGTTCGCCCTACCAAGTTCAGCACCAGATACCACTGAACAGGCTTAGAACTGGTTGTTACATCAGTTTTTGTAGGTACCACAACTGTTGGATTAAATGACCTGGTGAGGGTCACCTAACTTAATTAGCGCATTCCCTATTATATCTTTATGCTTAGCATTTTTTTTATTAGGACTTGTCACTTATATTCATCGGCTCTCTACGTAGTTTATGGATAAGACAGTGTTGACTGCTAGTATAAACTACTCGGGGTTGATCCAAAACTAAAATTTAAGGCTTCGGTATCATAACCACTCAAACTGATTTGCATAATCTGGAAGATTTAGGTGTCAAGGAGGTACTATTTTTGTTGAATCTTTTTCAAAAAATCTAATGCAGCCTAATTGTGAACAACCTATATACTTTTCGAATGTACCGAGCTAATGCATCGAGTAAAAACTTTTTATGGTTCAAGAAAAGTGTTGAAGCACGAATAACTTACGAAAATGATTTTTTATTGAATGGAAAGGGAAATAACAGAAATTCGAATAACTTACTAGGAAAATAGAAAACATAACATAGGTAACATAGGTTTCCTCCCCTACACTTGAACTGAGCATTGTCCTCAATACGACAAATAAAGTGAGAAAATAAAATGAACATGAAACTTACGAAATAATAATAAAAATGCAAGGAATGGAGAAAACATAAATCACTCCTCATTGTCGTCTCTGACGTTTCTGCTGCTGGATGCTTCACCTTGTGCTTTTCTCTCCTCATGTCCTTACTCCACCTCTTATGGGTCTAGGAGGTTCCTTGCCAGTGTTGTAAACATAAGCATGCAGGCCTTCAACACGGAATGACAAGTTCCGCATTTCATCAGTCAGGTTAGAAATGCCGTGATGGTTCCAGTAAGCGTTATTGCGTTGATCAGGCTGCATCTCTTGCATCATCTGTATCAGTTCTTGTTGGCGCTGATCTTGTAGTAAAAGCGATGAATAGATAGCTTCGATGGTGGCCGGTTGAGGATCATTTCCTGCTTGTTCTTGTTGTGGCCCTTGTTGATTCACTTATGGTACTGCATTTTCTACGCCTGCTTGATTATCATGCACGTGTGCTCCATAGGCTGGTGCCTGCAAATCATAAATCCAATTTACGGTGATGTCAATTCTTGTTACATCCAGATTCAGAAGAATAATACTTGGGACGACCTTGTGCTGCACCACCAGGTTGTACCTTTCATCCCTTCTTTCTTTGACAAGATGACCAAACTGGAAATATTCAATATCAAGAAACTCAGCTTGCCAAAAAGGTAGTTGAACCAACCTGTTTTACAAACTCAGATAGTGGGCAATAGCGGTGACTAAACCTCCTATACAGAAAGGTGATGTGCTTGCGCTCCTTGAAAATAGAGACTGGATGAGGTTGAGAAGGAATGGAGCAACATTTATTCTAAGATCGGGATCAAGGGTGCAGTGCAGAAAATACATTTCCCTAGCATTCACTTTATTGTTGTTCGCTCGCCCGAACACTATATTAGCTAGAACACAATGGAAATAACGGATGTATGGGTTGTGTATGTGAGTGGATAAAAGCTCATCCCAGTTGTTAACCTGAGTATTAGTTAAATGTTCCCAAATTTCAAACGATCTTGCCTTCCAATCTTCTTCAGGAGGAATTCTATATTCCACACCTTCACCATGGTTGCAGTGGAGTATCTGACTCAGAGTCTCTTGATTCACGGTGTACTCCATGTTGAATAATCTTAAAGTTGCTGCGTTGATTAGATACTGACCGGCTTCTGGAGTGGATGGTGTTTGGTAGGAAAAAGAGCTCAAGAATTCCAACATGAGGGATTCATAAGTTGGAAGATTCATGGTGGCAATGTAGTGTAGACCAGATTCATGGAGCATAAATTGCACACTTTCAAGCAATCCCAAGTCACGTAAGCAATCTTCATCAATATACCTTGTTGGAAGTATACCTCTCTGATGAAACCTTTGGTAAAGTTGCTCTTGTCGATGTCCATCGGCTCCATTTCTGAATATCATATCAGTGAGGTCTGGATCCTTTCTTTCTTCTTGATCTCTTCTGGCCATTTAGGAAAGGTGTTGGAAATGATAAAGTTTATAAGGTAGAAGAGATGTTGAAGAAAGTTGGTGTGATAGTAAAATTCTCTTCAAAAGTTTATATAGAAGCAAGGTTTTAATGGTGAATAGAAAATTAGTGGGGGTATTGAATGGTATTTAGGGGGGTGTTTATTTGTGTGGAATAGAAATGGAACAGATTGGAAGTTTGAATTGAAAATCAAATGAAGATGCAATGGTTGTCAGAGTTTAAAGAGTGGGAGGAGATGAGGGTGTAGCAATCGTTACACCTGGATTCAAGTTACAAGGCACTCTTGTAACGGTCGTTACAAGAGCTTGATTCCCAAGAGGATCACGTGCCTACAACGGTCGATTTGTCAGCCATGCATGAGGGACTTTGCTTGTTGACCGAGGCATGGCATGGTGTGTCAATTCATTGTCTAGTGGGAATAATAAATTTAAAATGCTAGGAGATAATGAAGTGGCAATTAGTGTGATGCATAATTTAATTGTATTATTTGGTCTACTAGATCAACATGCATTTTATTTTGGGAGAACACAATAACATAATAGCATCATAATATATAATAGCACAATGAGGAGTAAATTTTGAAATATTGAAATAAATAAATAAATAAATAATTCCTAAAAAATAAATAAATCAAAATAAGTAAATCCAACTAGAAAATAAAAATAATGATGCTAATGAAAAACTAAAGACTGAATAAACATTCCTCCCATACACTTAGAGAAGACAGTGCCCTTAATATTCTAAAGACATAAATCAGCCACCTCTAGAATGAAATAGGTGATCTATATTTTCCATAACAAGATCCATGAAACCATAAAAATCTCTGCGGAGGGCAGTAATATCAGAATGAATATCAGCAAGCTCCGTCGTGATAGCGTCCATGGTAGCAACGATATCAGTCTGAGGAATATGAACAGCGGCGGCAGCAGGAGCTGATGGTGGGTCCCAAGCTGGATGGCGGCAAGTAAAGGAGGTGTCACATGATCAATCTTTTCCATATCAAGATAAGACTCGCCCAATCCTACTAGAGGGTCATAATAATGGGGCGGTGTCAAAGGATCAGACTCTTCTTCTTCCATGTCATTATCAACTATACCCTATAGGTCATAAATCCAGTTCTTCCTATCATGCACACTGGACCGTGTAATGTTAGGATGTGTGAAGTGGTATATTGGCTCATGATGTATCAGCAACTGAAACTAATTCGGCTCTAAATATCTGATCATCCCAACATTAAAACAAAGAGTGAGATCTAGAGGGGTATAGTTACCAGCAGGGGTTAGACGGGACAATGGCTCTCTCAACAATAGGGCTTCAGAGATCACAGTCAGTAAACCACCAACACAGATCTGGCCATGAGGAGCCTGGGCTATACTCAGGAGACGAGCAATCATAAAAGATGCACCAACTACCGGTCTAGATTGAAACACACAGAACATGATAAACAGCTCTTCCATAGACACTAAGGTATCATTATGAGGTTTTCCAAATAGGGTAAACGCCAGAATCATGTGGAAATACCTAATAGCGGGGTTATGAATCTCTAAAGAGTGTCTAAGAATAGAGCTCTTCTGTCTCAGATCTGATATCTCTCCCCAAAAGTGGTCAAGCTGGCTGTCCACATACTTGTTATCTGGAATCTCAATGACAGCATCAACACTAACCTGGAAATCCAATAAAGCAGCAAATTCACATACGGTGAACCTATGGGCAAAACCAAACAATCTGAATGAAACCAAACCTCTGGCCAACCCTAAACCAATATCAGGGTTGTAATGCAACAAACTGAGGAACTTCAGCGTCAGTTTGCGGTAGGTAGGCTGCTGATGATGAATAAAATAATCCCAACCAATATGACTAAACATGAAGAGGACACTCTCCCTGATGCCCAATGCGGAAAATGTGGGGTCGTGCACAAAGATGGTGGGATACATCTCTCTCGAAGCAAGCATCTCATAACGCTTCTACTGAGCATCACCCACGAAGGTGACAAGCATAATGTCAGAAACGTCCATAGCAAAAATCAGTGAAGAAAAATAAATGTGAATCCTGTTGGTTAATCTGAAAATAGTTTTAAATCAGCATCGTCCTAATACCTAAAAATAAAAAAGAAGAAAAGAACAGAAAAATTTTGTAAAATTTTTAAGAGAAACATAAAAAAAACTTTTAGCAAATAAAATTTTAATAAAAATGGTGGGTTGCCTCCCACAAAGCGCTTTGTTTAACGTCGGAAGCTCGACCTATATTGCAAATCGAAAATCTATTTTGGTGACTCAGCCGGCAGTTGTATAAATATCAAACTAGCTGGGTAGTCCCTATTCTCGATGCAGTGGTAGTGCTTCAAACGCTGCCCGTTTACAATAAATGGATCACTAGTTTTTCCTTTGATTTCTACAACGCCACTTGGGAGTATTTTAATAACTTCAAAAGGTCCTGACCATCTAGAGCGAAGTTTCCCTGAAAATAGTTAAAGTCTGGAGTTAAATAGGAGTACTACATCGCCCTCATTAAATTCTTTCCTAGAGATGCATTTTTCGTGCCATTTCTTAGTTCGCTCCTTGTAGATTTTGGCATTCTCGTATGCATCTAGCCTAAGTTCTTCCAATTCATTGATGTCTAGAATTCTCTTTTCTCCAGCGGCTTTGTAACTTAGATTCAGGGTTTTGATGGCCCAATAGGCTTTGTGTTCTAGTTCTACGGGTAGATGGCATAATTTACCATAGACCAGTTTGAAAGGCGTGGTTCCAATGGGTGTCTTGTACACTGTTCTGTATGTCCATAATGCTTCATGTAGTTTAGGCGACCAATCTTTCCTATATGTGGTAACAATTTTCTCAAGTATTTTCTTAATCTCCCTGTTAGATATTTCCACTTGCCCGCTTGTTTGTGGGTGGTAAGGTGTTGCTACGCGGTGTCAGACTCCATACTTTGCTAAGAGTTTATTGAAAATTTTGGAAATGAAATGAGATCCACCATCACTGATGACTAATCTCGGAACACCGAATCTTGGAAAAATTATGTTTTTGAATAACCTAATCACTACTTGTGCATCATTTGTTGGAGAGGCTACAACCTCTACCCATTTGGATACGTAATCTACTGCCACTAATATGTAACTGTTGCTAGAAGACGATGGGAAAGGTCCCATAAAATCAATTCCCCATACGTCAAATATCTCTACTTCTAGGATACCCTTTTGAGGCATCTCATCGCGCCTAGATATGTTACCAGTGCGTTGACACCAGTCGCATTTTGTAATTGCAGCATGGACATCTTTCCATAGACTGGGCCAATAAAGGCCAGCTTGTAGGATTTTTGTGCAAGTCTTTGAGGTGCTATTGTGTCCACCATAAAGGGCTTTATGACAATGAGATATTATGCTCTCTATTTCACTCTCAGGAACGCACCGACAGAAAATACCATCGGAGCCTCGCTTGAATAGTAAGGGCTCGTCCCAATAATAGTGTTTGAGATCGTGGAAGAATTTCTTCTTCTGCTGATAAGTTAAATCCGGTGGAAGGACTTTTGCTGCTAAGTAGTTGACATAGTCAACATACCAGGGCAGTGAAATTTGAGTAGATACTTCTTCCAATACTTCAGTTGTCTCGTCATTGTTGCAAAATTCAGGGCATTCTTCAACTGAGGTTTCAGACCTCATTTGGGCTACTAGGTGTTCATATGGAAAATATTCATTGATGGGTATCTCTTCAGGTTTAAGATTTTCCATCCTAGATAGATGGTCGGCAACAAGATTTTCAGATCCTGGTTTATCTTTGATTTCCAAATCAAACTCTTGTAAGAGTAAGATCCATCTTAATAATCTTGGCTTGGCATCCTGTTTAGCTAATAGGTAACTAATAGCTGCAAGATCAGTGTAGATAATAATCTTTGCGCCTACTAGATAGGAACATAATTTATCTAATGCAAAAACGACTTCCAAGAGTTCCTTTTCTGTAGAAGCATAGTTTATCTGTACAAAATACAAAGTCCTACTTGCATAGTATTTTGCATGGAGTTTTTTGTCTCTTCTTTGTCCTAGGACTGCTGAAATAACCTGGAAGAACCGTCATCTCGTAATGAGACATCAATGAAGTCGCCACCGAACGTCTTTTATCCCGCCAAGAGGGAAAGGTAAACATCGAGAAAACCCGAAGAGGGAGAAATCACGGTCTTTCGACCGAGAGATCGGGTAAGGGAGTCTGTTACGCGAGGGGAAGGTATTAGCACCCCACACGTCCGTAGTACTCTACGATATCCACTCTTGTTATCTAATCTAATGGGTGTGGTCAAACCTATGTCAATGGCTTAAAGCTAAAAAGGGAATACATGCGAGAGAAAAAAAAGAAAACAATGTACGGAAAATAAAAGTTATGCTCGATTGGGCCCTACCCCAATACCTACGTATCCCTTTTAAGGAATCAGAGCAGCCATAGTTCGGCTCATATATTATGGTTGGTTTGTGTTTTTTAGTTAAGACAACAAAAACAGTCAAGATGGAAAAACATCAAATAACACAACAAACAAAAGAGATGGTAAAACAACGGCTAAATAATAACAAAGTAACATGTCAAAGATAGCGAAACACTAAATGATAAAACATCACACCTAACAATGATATTGAGGATTAAAGTAGGATAACAAACATGTGCGATGGTGAAACATTGGCTTCAAACGAATGTGCGATGGCGAAACATCGGTTGAGAGATAACAAGGTATCACAACAAAGATGGCGAAACATCAATAAAACAGACAGCAAAACATCACACCTAACAATGATATTGAGAATCAAAGTAGGATAACAAACATGTGTGATGGCTAAACATCGGCTTCAAACAAATGTGTGATGGAGAAATATCGTCTAAAAGATAACAAGGTATCATGGCAAAGATGGTGAAACATCAATAAAACAGATGGCAAAACATCACACCTAACAATGATATTGAGAATCAAAGTAGGATAACAAACATGTGCGATGGCAAAACATCAGCTTCAAACAAATGTGCGATGGCGAAACATTGGCTAAAAGATAACAAGGTATCGTGGCAAAGATGGCGAAACATCAATAAAACAGATGGAAAAACATCACACCTAACAATGATATTAAGAATCAAAGTAGGATAACAAACATGTGCGATGACGAAACATCGGCTTCAAACAAATGTGCGATGGCGAAACATCGGCTAAAAGATAACAAGGTATCGTGGCAAAGATGGAGAAACATCAATAAACCAGATGGCAAAACATCACACCTAACAACGATATTGAGAATCAAAGTAGGATAACAAACATGTGCGATGGAGAAACATAGGCTTCAAACAAATGTGCGATGGCGAAACATCTGCTAAAAGATAACAAGGTATCGTGGCAAAGATGGCGAAACATCAATAAACTGGATTAAAAAACAAAGCCAAGAGGCGCACAAACAAATAAGATTGATTTGTATCTTTTACCTTGAAGAAGGGTTTGAGTTTATTAGAGATGTTTTATGATTTGCCAAGAAAACAATTTTTGTTTTAAGATGCAAGATGCAAAGGAAGGTAAAACAACTAAAGGGAAACTAGCCTAGCACTATCCCTAGTGTTATCATACAATGATTGACCCTAAGGTTGAGGATAAAGGAAAATCCTAACCTATGCTAGCATACATGGATTCCTACCTTAATCAACATGTCAAAGGAAGCTTAACAAAACTATCCTATAGGGAACAGGCAATGAGAGCGAAGTCGTGATCTCAATTTCTAAATTGAGTGACTCATCGATCAACAATTAAAAAAAATCCTATAGGGAGCATGCACTGAGAGTGAAGTCGTGATCTCAATTTCTAAATTGAGTGACTCATTGATCAACAATTAAAGTAGAAAGCAATAAATATCCTATAGGGAACATGCACCGAGTGCGAAGTCTTGATCTCAATTTCTAAATTGAGTGACTCATCGATCAATAGTTAAAAAAAACAAACACAAACACAACACACGTATCAAACAAAACAAAGGGCCTCCTGACATATATCAGCAACAGAGATCCCATCATGAAACATAGAACTATACAAAATGAAAATAGAAGAAAGGAAAAAGTGCAATACCAAACGGATAGCTATCCGTAGTAAATGAGCAAGAATAAAAGAAACCCCAGAGAACTTTAAGCAAGCTGGCATCAGCAGACAAATCAAGTCAGAAATTACGCCATCAGGATGTAAGTATTGAGATTTTCAGATATGAACAGATCCCATGGGCAATGTATAGCATTCATAATCACATATATATCCTGCATAGACTATCAAATATGCCAAGCACAAGAGTAGTTCCAATATAATAAATTGTGTTCCACAAATAAAGTGAAACATAGTAGCCTCAAGTCAAAAATGGAAAACTTTTCTCAGAATACCTCGCACATTCAACAACCAAGTTAGTATTCCCATAAATAGAATGATGACTCTCATAAGGGATGGATAATGACACCATAATGAAGTGAGAAAACATGATAACAACTATCAAAACATTAAATATGATAAACAAAAAGAAACATGCATATGTACAATTTGGTCAAAAGTTAGAGGAATGTTGCTCCTTTCTATCACCATATTGAATTGACAATTGAATATCAATCAAGGATCATGGGAGCTTCAGAAGAATACAATCAAAGACCATGAAGGTCATTAGCAACCACAATTCAATCATACTCAATTACTTTATCACAGTTCACAAGCATAATAGAAGAGGAATCTCACACAATGCATCAAAGACTTAAATCTCAAGCTAACCATGGAAGAAAGTCAAACAAGGACAAAATTAAAGAGTTTTTAACAATCAAATATTTGAAGTAAATCTTCCAAAACATGATTAGGACATGATCAAAAGGTTAAGGTGTTGATTCTAAAACATGCTGCACAAGTACATTCAAAATGCCTCAAAAATTCAACTAGGATAAGAGAAAGAAGCCAAACTCCATTCATGATTAGCACTAACTTAAGTAATAGGGATCAATTACTCTCAAGTCCTCATGAGGCTATCATTGAAGTATCATTTCCATTCATCTTATCATTGGACATCTAGTGACCTCAAACTCAAATTGAAAGCTCAAGTTTCAAAGTGAAGATCAACAAGAAAGCAAAAGGTCATAAAACATGCATCAAAAGGTTCAATCATTCAAACATGGGGAATTAAGTGAAATGACTTGAGTTTATGTAGATAATCAGAACCAACATGATCATTAGGTGCCCAATTATAGGCCTCACTCAAGTTCATTGGCCATCAAGCAAATTGCAACAAGATATACAACATTAATTGGGTACCTTCACTTCAAAAATACATCAAAGATAGAAAAGGATTTCAATGATTCAAACCAAAATTTCCATAACATATATGAGATGTGTATAGGTCAGAAAACAAGTTTGAAGTTCATGAATAGTAGAGGAGAGGATCTAATGAGGCCCAAAGATCAAAACTAGTTGGCAAAACTACCAAACTAGACAAGCTTTCAAAATAATTTGTGGAAAAATATCCAATCAAGTCAAATAATTCAAGAAAAATGGTTTTCAGATCCTCAATACATCCATGAACCTTAAACAAGATCCAAATTCCAATGGAAACCCAAGGCAAATTGGTTTTGAAATTGAAACTTGCAATGTAAGCTACAAAACCCTAATTGTTTGAATTTTAATCTTAAATATTAATTAGGTAAGATCAAAATTCAAACAATTCAAACCAAGGTCATGAAAATCACAAGGAAACCCTAAATATCAGAATACATATTTTTTTCACATTTTTAGGATTAAAGAAAAGTCAAAAATGAGATCAAAATTCAAACCATTAATCAATTAAACAAATAATCACATCTCAAAATAAAATTATAATAAAAAATCAGAAAAATATCCAACCAAAATTAAATTTAAATATTAGAATTAAAAACACCCATCCCTTATTTTTTGTGGAATTTTTGAATTAAAGGAAATATTAAAACAAAAATTATGAAGTAAACATTTCAAATAAACCTCTCAAATTAAATTTCTAATCAAAAATAGAAAAAATGCTAAACAAAAATCAGAATCAACTTCTAAATTATTTTATGAGTCAAAGATAATTTTTATGGAATTTTTAGATCAAAAGAATTATTAAAATAAAAATAATCATTGAACAAACAATTAATTAAACTTATGAAAATTTTAAACCAATCAAAACATTTTTAAAAATTCCAATAAAATTATACAAGATATTAGAAATTATTTTGGACTTGTGATAATTTTTTCATAATTTTTTAAATTGTTTTGATCAAGAAACAAAAATCAGAAAATCAATTGAAATCAAAATATAAACTAAATATTCAAAAATTCAAATGGACCGTTCAGATGATGACACCTCATCATCCCTAACCTCCAGCCAAACCAGAAAACGCGCGCGCCCATCAGCTTGCACCCCAACTTCATTCCCTCCAAACAAACTCGTTTCTCAACCATTTTTCATCAAATCAAGTGCAAATTAAAGCTAACATGGCAAAGAATCAAACACAACTCAAATCACATCAAATAGACGGCCATGGATCTAGAAATCTCAGCATGAAATCACCAAAAACTCATTGAAACCTAGAGTTGCAGAGATCTCAAACAAACATTATATACCAAATGAAACCTCAAATTGCTTCAGAATCATTCATATAACATCCACAAACAGAAATCCATGCTTAATTTCAACAATAAACGGCTACATTTAAAAAATTAAAGTTGAATGAACCTACCTCAATTCAAAATCCGAATGCTTGATTCTCTCACTCCAGATGCGATTCAAAGCTTGCTTTATCTTCCTTAGCACTTGAGGATGAAGAAGCAAGAAGAAAAACTCCAAATTCACCACTGAAACTTGAAATTCGAAGAAAAGTGCAGCTATGGAAATTCTGAGTTCAGATCTGGAATATGAAAGTTGTGAGCTCTCTCTCTCTCTCTCTCTCTCTCTCTCTCTCTCTCTCTCTCTCTCTCTCTCTCTCTCTCGCATTCAGTGCTTGCTTCCCATTATATATGACATGTAGAGTAGGTTTTTCAAGAGAAATGGGCTTCAAAATGAGTGCATTGCCTAATTGGAATTTTTGCTATGTTGAAAAGTGAAATTTTGACCATGCCAATGCCTCGTGCGGTTTTCCTTATTTCAGTTGCTTTTGAGGCCTTTCTTACTCAGATTTTGGTCCACCAAATCTTGGCCCTTGATTCCTCATGATGAGATCATGCTAGTGTTTTTGCAAATTTGGCAAGTTTTTTCAATTTTGGAGTCATGGTGGTACAGCTGCACATGGGGAATGATTTTGCTGCCATTATGGGCTTCCTCAAATCACAAATGTGTCATGTTCCTAATTATAAGTGAAGAGAATGTCTTAAAATGAAGTTCTCAAGTTTTGGCATTTTGCTTGCATGGCTAAAGTTCAATAAATTGGCATGAAATTCAAAAGACCATAACTTGCCCATACTTTTGAATTTGGACACAAATGAGCATAATTTGGGAAGGTATTGAAAATATCTACAATCCCTTAGTTTTGAGTTTTTGCAATTGAATCCATTAAGGTCCTAAAAATTTGACATGAAATTCACTAATTTTGGAAAATGACCTATAATTTTAACTTGAGGCATGAACTTCCAAAGACCATAATTCTTGACTCCTTGCCAATTTGGACATGAGACCAAAAGGAGATGAAATATGACCCTCTTATCTTTCCAAGCATACTTCATTTGCATTTTTTTGATCAAAGGTGAATAAAATATGAATTTTTGAAGTTAAGTCCTCATTTTCCAAAATTAGAAACTTTTAGGGTTTCTTCATGAACAAGTTTCAACCCAAACCTCAATATTTTTGATCCAATGAGAAAAATGGACTTGAAATATGAAAAGTACACCCTTGAATTGATGGTTGACCAAAAGTTCACTTGGTCAACCTTGACTTTGACTGATTTTGACCAAAATGACCATTTTGCCCCTTTGAATCAATTGGTCCACTTCTCTTCAAAATTGATGATCAAGACTTCAAACATATGATCTTCCAAATATATAGAGGCCATGTACAAAATTTCACTTCAAAATACTCAAGAGAACTTGATGAAATCCCAAACCCTAATTTTGGTTAACACCTTAGGAGACTGATGAATCATCTTCAGAACTTCAAATCCTCTGGATATTTTGGCCAATTTCTTGCACAAAGACTTTTCAAATACCAATGATATGTTGTAGCCTCCAAATCAAGACTTGCACATTGATCAATAGCCGTGATCAAACAAAACCCTAATTTTGACTGGTGAAACAAAACAGAGATTCCTCTTATAATCAATCACAAACTTCAATCCTCTGATGATCCAAAGAGATGAATAAAATATCTTGAGATATGCAATAAATTTTGAGCTTGAAAGATCCAGAGGTTTAGATGATAAGGTTCTACTTGAGCAACTTGTCAATGCAATCAACCTTCAAAGCTTGAGGAATACTTGATAACCAAAGTATTTTGATCCCATCACAATGTATGAATGCAATGCAATATGATATTCATGATGAAACATAAACCTAAATCAAGAGGGTAAATTTTGGGGTGCAACAGCTGCCCCTATTCAAATATCTTCAACATGATAAGTGAGAAAAGTGACAAATTTCGAGCGTTCAGGGTTGAAGATGATTGAATACAAAAGAACCCGAAAATTTACACTCTTGAAGAAGAAAGAAAAAGAAGCAGAAAAACCCCAAGACATGCGTCAGAATGAAGCTGTAAGGCAGGTTAAAACAAAACAAAAACAAAGAAGAGTAGATGCAACTAAACTTCCGGACAAAAGTGCCAGGGCAAAACTGGGTTTCAAAAAGAGAAGGTGAGATAAAACTCAAACCACAGAGTATAGGTGAAACTAAGCTCTGGAAAAGAAAACGTACGCGGGTGAGGAGACGAAACTCTGAGCTCGACCCAAAGCAAAGTGGCTAGAGTGCATGATTCTAGGAGCACTTGCTAATATCAACTAAGATAGACAGTATGAAGGAACCGAAAGAATCCTTGAAATGAGGAACAAAAGCGAGACGAAACTCGACTCAATAACCAGTTAGACGAAACTAAACTAGATGAGTACCAAGACGAAACTGGATTTCACGCACGGGTAACGAGGAGAAACTCGACCTATAGCATAGTGATGAGAGTGCATATTTCTCAGAGCACATGCTAGTCTCAGATCAATGGATAAACAATGACGAAAACTGATAGGAGAATCCAAGGAACAAAAGAGACTGATTTCAATTACAGGGACGATGTACGAACACTATACTTGGTAAACGAACACCGTCAAAGGGTCCAAGGTATGAAAGAAAAAATGAGACGAAACTCGACTCAATAACTAGTTAGGCGAAACTAAACTAGATGAGTACCAGGACGAAACTGGACTTCATGCACGAGGTGAGGAGACGAAACTCTGAGCTCAACCCAAAGCAAGGAGATTTAGGCGTACACCTAAAAACCTGCTGAAAGCAAATATCAGGACGAAACTGGTATTCGAAAGGTGCATCAATAGACATTGGAATGAACCGGAGAGGGTAGTGAAGACTAAACCTGAGAAGACCGCGTCAGGGAGAAACTGAACTACAGTCAAGAGTAGACACTCAAACAAACAAATGATTGACGTCAAAAGGATATTGGTATGGGGAGGAAACTGAGATGATGAGGACGAAGACCTCACTGGGGATTTAATCCGAAGTTAGCAAATTCACTAGGGACATCAGAAACAAAAAAAAGGCTTATGTTCCGATGCATGTTTGAATTCTTTCTATATAGCGCAATGCTCCATATAATGGAAATGCTACGCGTTTTGGTAGATGAAATGTAATGATGCATGTTTAAAAGTATCAATGGGGAATGGCCAATTGAGAAGCCAATAACCAAGAAGTCAGAATCTGACGCGACTTGCAAAAAATAAATTGCAAAATCCAAAGGAGAGGAGAAAATATGGGGAACCGTTGGAGAGGGAACCTCGAAGAGATGAAGCTTCGCGGGGAATAACAATCGAGCAACCAGTAGAAACGGGCCACAAACAATGAGAGGAGCTACAAAAATAAATTACAAACTCCCAGAGAAGATCAGATCGACATTGTAGCTTCTGGAGAGGGATGCCATCTGAAGATTAGATACTGAGGGAGAAGATCAGGGCAAGACTGTGATCTCTGGAAAAGACAGCGCGCGGCCGTGTTGAGGATGACTCCAAGACAACAAACCCGGCGTGAGGGGTGAAAACCTTTGCTGGGGGAACAAAGCTCTGCTGAGGGAACGGGACTTCACCGGGGAGACAAAACTCTGTTGAAGATTTTTTTGTTGGAGAGATATTTTTCTTGGAATGCGACCATTGGATAGATCATGCAGATAGTCACACAGTATCTACCTTACTGGGGATAAGGAAAGATATTAACATAAGGATGCCCCAGTCAACAGACTTGATGGGAAATGAGAGGTCATGGCGAGGGATCTCTGTTATCAAACTCCATTGGGGATATGCGACTTCCTCAAATCCGGAGTCTCGGAACGAAGCCTTTAAAAGAAGATTCATGGGGCAACAAAACTTCGCTGCGGAAATGAAACTTTACTGGGGATAGGTAAAGTCCTATTCATACATGGGCTCCGTCTAACAGAAGAAAAACCAAACATTCCCTTCCTAACAATCATTAAGCTCTTTACAGGTGTTCAACGTGTAAACTCTTTTTTTATGTCAAACAAATGTTTTGCATCCAGAAAGATGTTTATTTTGGGAATGACAGATCTTATGCGACAATTATTTAAGCCTTGAAGTTAAAAACCTTAACAAAGTATCGCGTCTCTGTTGTGAATGAATCACTGGCTAGAGTGCAAAAAATTTCAAAACTTTTCTTCCCCCTTTTTTTTTAAAAAAACGAGTCAAGATGCAGGTGATAAGATACCAACATGAATATGCAACACATATTTGGGAGTTTAGGAAACGTTATCCTGTTGTAGTATGCTTTCGAGTTAAAACCTTGTTTCAGTTAGGACTTTTAGAGGTTGTAACGTGGTCTGGTTCGGGGTTTTTTAGAAAAAAGTTTTTCAAGGTTCAAGTTATTTGGTGCCCACCCCCTTCGTGATATTCTCCTGTCCTAAGTTCAGTTGACTTATCACAAGTATTCCTCTTTCAAAAGGATTTATAATGGTTGAGTGATCACGATAAATTCTCCAACATGATTGTTACTTAACTTTTGCTGATTTTGTTTTTGATATTATTGTTCCTCTTCTTTTGATGAAAATTTTATTGGATAATCTTTTCTGGCCTTTTAGGCTCTTCTTTTCCCTAACTTTTGCCTGGACAAAATCTTTTGAATTTCAATTTTGGGAGTCCAGTGGGACGCCCTAACTTTTGCCTAAGCGACTTGTTTTCAAGTTTCGACTTAGTGGGGCTTTTTGTTTCTTTCTTATTCATACTTTCCACTTCGAACAAGTCAATGTGACTTTAGGTCTTTGAATTTTTTCTTCTCTTTTTTTTTTTGAAGAAAACAAATGCCTCATTCCTTGGTCGGTGAGGGATAGCCATTATTGTATCGATTCGATCTCGACCTCAGGACTTTGTGCAGGAATGAACATCGTGGTTTAGACATTTTTCCTGATCTCATGATGCGAAAGATAAAATATGGTGATCCTCAGATGGGACATTCCTTCTGAAATTTGAATGCTTGGTCAAATTAACTGAACATCTACCCTGCCCCTGGTTAAAAAATAAGGTTTTTTTTAACGGAAAAGAAACTCCTACTTCGAAGGCTTAGAGGGGTTAATGAGGGTCTAACTCCCTTATATCTCTGGTGTTTGGGGATTGAAACAATGCCTGTACATCGTCAATGGAGTTCTACTCAAAAGCATACCACTACAATCATCGTTTTTAGCTAAACTCCTTCCTCCAAACTCTTGGCTAAGCAAAAGAATTGGCACAGTTGGTATCAAAATTCCCGGAAAAAAATCGATTAAAGAGTGATACTGGATGGATTAAGTAAAATGAAACAATTTCTTCAAGGAAAAAATATTCAACGCATCAAGACTGACATTTGACCATAAACAAAATCCTATATGCAGACAATGCTAAAACAATCAATCAAGATAACACATGAAAGTGCAGCAAAGAAACGTAATAAAAGCCATTATGGGGAAGGAACATCTCCAACTAAGTTTGCCGATCCCGCCGACTCGCCGTAATCTTGATATTACTCTGACCCATGACTATTACCAACAACACGAAGTTGTGAAACAAAATGGCAAGGCATCCGCCAGTAAAGTGAATGAGAATCCCATCAATCATAGAACCAACACGCCCCTTGCACATCGATAGTTGTGTTTGTTATCCGTATTTCAAGCGATCAACTAAACATGACTTAGATTACCATTTCTGTGTAAGGCCCAAGAAATTTATATGCACATGCTTACCAAAATATTGGACGTTTTTGCAAACAAAATAGTAAAAAGGGGGAAAAGAAACGTATACGTATACTTGAAAGAAGATATTCTATTGATTTTGAGAAATCAGCCTGTGAAAAAGGCATTTACATTTGGAAGCAAGTAATTACAAAATCAAAGCAAACAAGTGTTTACAAATGGCAATGTGAATGTGAATATCCATCAAGTCCCGACTCTGCTATGACTCTTATGACTCTCACGCTTTCATCTTCCTGCTTTCAGACAGATCATTCTTGGATTAGCTTTGAGCTTATTCTAGGTGACGGAACAAAGGAAAGAAACAAAGGAACTTATGCCGAGCATAGTCATTTGCTTTAAGTCCCTAAATTTTGCCTGAATCGCCCTTTCGGGTTTTTGATTCACCAGGACACCCTCTTTTTGCCTAAACCGCCCTTTCGGGTTTTCAGTTTAGCGGGTTTTTTTTTGCAAAGTATTTTTTAACTACGCCAGCATTCAAAGGGGGAGGGAAGTACTCTCCATCCATAGTCGTGAGCATCATCGCTCCTCCAGAGAAAATTTTTCTGACCACGAAAGGACCTTCATAAGTCGGAGCCCACTTGCCCCTGGGATCTCCCTGGGGGAGAATTATCCTTTTTAGCACAAGGTCACCTGGCTTTTAACACTGAGGTCGTACCCTCTTATCAAAAGCTTTCCTCATCCTTTGCTGATATACTTGACCATGACATACAGTCGTCAACCTCTTCTCGTTAATAAGTTCCAACTGATCCAGCCGATTCTGTACCCATTCACTTTCATCCAGCTCAACATCCCTCATGATCCTAAGAGAAGGAATCTCGACTTCTATCGGTAATACTGCTTCCATGTTGTAAACCAATGAAAATGGGTTTGCCCCAGTCGAAGTACGCACAATGGTGCGATAACCATGCAAAGCGAGAGGCAGCATATTATGCCAATCTTTATAGGTTACCACCATCTTCTGTACGATCTTCTTAATATTTTTATTGGCCACTTCAACAACACCGTTCATCTTTGGTCGGTATGGGGAAGAGTTATGATGCTTAATTTTCATCATTTTGTTGTTCAAATTAGACCCATTATCGGTAATGATCTTTTCAGGCATTCCGTAGCGACAAATAATATTGTGCTTAATGAACTGAGTTACCACCTGCTTGGTGACATTGGCATAGGATGCAGCTTCGACCCATTTTGTAAAATAATCGATGGCAACCAGAATGAAACGGTGCCCGTTGGATGCAGTTGGTTCAATTTTGCCGATCATATCAATTACCCACATTGCAAATGGCCAAGGGGAAGTCAATACATTCAAAGGTACTGGCGGCACATGCACCTTGTCAGCATAGACTTGACATTTGTGTCAAACCCGTGCATGATTGTAACAGTCAATCTCCATGGTAGACCAATAATAACCTGCTCGCAAAATCTTTTTGGCCATGGTATGCCCACTGGAGTGAGTCCCGAAATCACCTTCATGTATCTCTTCAATGATTCTAGCTGCTTCTTTTTGTCAACACATCTGAGCAGTAAACCGTCATGATGCCTTCTATACAACACACCGCCACTAAGAAAGAACTTGGCTGAAAATCTTCTCAAGAACTTCTTATCTGTAATGGATGCCTCTTCATGGTACTCTTGTGTTTCAAGATATCGTTTAACATCATAAAACCAAGGATTACCATCTGATTCCAAACTAGCCTCAAAGTAGAAAGCTGGCTCACTCAAACTTATGATGGTAATGGAAGGTGCCTCATTAGCCCACTTAACCTTGAACATGGAAGACAAAGTTGCCAGTGAATCAGCTAGATTGTTTTCTTCTCTGGGAATGTGTTCAAATGTGATCTCTTCGAAGTACGAGATCAGCTTCATAACATGCTCACGATAGGGAATTAGGTTCTGATGGCGAGTCTCCCAATCTCCATTAATCTGGCTGATAACAAGATTGGAATCCCCGTAAACTTTCAAAAATTTGATGCACAGGTCGATTGCCGCTTCAATGCCATAAATGCAAGCCTCTTATTCGGCCATGTTATTAGTGCAATCGAAACAAATACGAGCCGTGAAAGGAATGTGGTATCCCTCATGGGAAGTGATAATAGCTCCGACACAGTTTCCCATGGCATTGGAGGCACCATAAAAAACAAGCGTCCAACGTGATCCCAGTTCAGGCCCTTCGTCTGGGTCTGGCATATCATAATCCCAAATATACACAATTTCCTCATTTGGAAAATCAAACTTCATCGGTTCATAATCGTTCATGGGTAGATGAGCAAGATGGTCGGCTAGTACACTACCCTTAATTGCTTTTTGAGTAGTGTATTGGATATCATATTCGGTGAGTATCATCTGCCAACGGGCTACCCTGCCTGTAAGAGCTGGCTTCTTGAAAATATACTTGATTGGATCCATTTTGGATATCAAGTAGGTGGTGTGAGTTAACATGTATTGCCTCAAACGTTTGGCGGCCCAAGCAAGCGCATAACAAGTCTTTTCCAGCAATGAGTACCTCGACTCGCATTCCGTAAACTTCTTACTCAAGTAGTTAATAGCCTACTCTTTCTTCCCTGTCTCATCATGCTGACCGAGGACACAACCCATTGAGTTCTTCAACACAGTTAGATACATGATTAATGTCCTTCCTTCCACTGGAGGCATGAGTATCGAAGGTTCCTGCAAATACTCCTTTATTTTGTCAAAGGCCTTCTGACAACCCTCATTCCATTTCACCGTCTGACTTTTCTTCAACAACTTGAACAAAGGTTCACAGGTGGCTGTGAGATGAGAAATAAATTTGGAAATGTAGTTTAACCTTCCCAAGAAACCACGTACTTCCTTCTCTGTCCTTGGTTCAGGCATTTCCTGTATCACTTTTACCTTGGCCCAGTCCACCTCGATACCTTTTTCACTTACAATAAAACCTAACAACTTGCCGGATCTCACCCCGAAGGTGCACTTATTCGGATTCAACCTCAGTAAGAACTGCCTCAGTCTCTCGAACAATTTTTCTAGATGAACAAGACGTTCCTCTTTCGTGTCAGACTTAGCAATCATATCGTCCACATATACCTCAATATCTTTGTGAATCAAATCATGAAAGAGAATGACCATGGCGCACTGATATGTTACCCCGTCATTTTTCAAACCAAACGGCATCACCTTGTAGCAGAAGGTGCCCCAAGGCGTGATAAATGTTGTCTTCTTCATATCCTCCGGAGCCATCTTAATTTGATTGTAACCCGAAAAACCATCCATGAATGAAAACACTTTAGAATGAGCAATATTATCGACCAACACATCAATATGCAGAAGAGGGAAATCATCTTTAGGGCTGGCCCTGTTCAAATTCCTATAATCCACGCACATCCTGACCTTACCATCCTTCTTGGGCACAGGCACAATATTTGCAATCCATGGCGGATAATTGATGACCTTTAAGGAATTCGTGTCCAACTGCTTCTGGACCTCCTCCTTGATCTTCTTGGACATCTCAGGATGAGTTATTCGGAGCTTTTGCTTGATAGGAGAACAACCTTCTTTGAGCGGTAGTTGATGCACCACTATGTCTGTATCCAATCTAGGCATATCCTCATAAGACCAAGCGAAGATATCAGAATACTCACGGAGTAGTTCAATCAATCTAACCTTTATACTTTCTTCGAGATCTTCCCCTATCTTAACTTCTCTTCTTACCTTTTTTGTGCCAATATTCACCACCTCAATTGAATCCTGATTCGGCTGGATAACCTTCTCCTCTTGTTTTAACAATCTTGCTAATTCCTCTAGAAGATCACAATCCTCATATGCTTGTTCTTCAGCTTGATAAATAGGAGTATCAAAGTCATAATGAGCCATAGCAGAGTCGTTATCAATATAATTGGTGGTGGAAGTGCATCTGCATGAACGACATTTTGGCGTTTTTTAGTGACAGTGTGTGAAAAGAGAAACATTGCCATTCAAATAAAAAAGAAATGGAGCAAAATTTTGAATGCAAAAACGTCCTTTATTTCATGATAAACTTTTGAAAATAAACATGGTGTCCCTACACAAATGATCCACCACGCCTTGGGCAGAGCGTAGGAATTATGATATGATAATAAAAGAAAACAAGAAAATTACTCCTCAGCGCTTGAAACTTGGATAACATCCATAGAAGTCCAAATGTTGAGTGTCTGGCCTGGAATACTCGGACGAATCCAATCTTCGATATTGTAGCCATCAGCCCTATCGTCACCAACTGCATTGACGTGTCCTTCTTGAGTAGCACAAGGACGAGAAAACTTCACAGGAGTAGATAAACTAGATGCTTTGGGAGTTGCACTCTGCTGACCTTGGCTAAAACCAAGACCAAATTTATTGAATTTTTGGGTGACGTCCAACACCTGACCCCAACCTTCAGGGTTACCATTTTCCACCACAGTTTTCGCATCCTTGAGAGAAGACATAACATTTTCAGGCTTCCTTTTCTGCTCTAGAGGAGGAAAATTGACAGCATGAACTGTCTCAAACGCCTGAAACAGAGTCTCATGTACCTCGCCTTCAACTTCAACATAGAGGAATGATGTCAAATGACTCACGATGTACTCTTCCTCGCCGCACACAGTTATCACCTTTCCCTCTGCAGGATACTTGAGTTTTTGATAAAGAGTAGAAGTGACTTCCCCTGCTCTATGAATCCACGGCCGCCCCAACAAACAATAATACGCTGGCTGTATACCATCATAAAAAATGTAGCCATGAAGGTGCAAGGACCAACCTTGATTGGTAACTCCACCTCCCTAAACACTAACCTTTGAGACCCATCAAACGCCTTCACCATCAAATCACTAGGGCGCAGCTCCAGTCCAGAATAATCAATTTTCATCAATGCTGACTTAGGCAATACATTCAAAGACGACCTTGTGTCCACCAAAACCTGGAATAAAGTAGTGCCCCTGCACTCCATTGAAATATGCAACACTTTGTTATGGTCTGCCCCTCCGGAGGAAGATCAAAATCTGTGAATCCCGGACCGTTACCGGCAGATATGTTAGCACAAACATTCTCAAACTGGTTGGTTGTTATCTCATGTGGCACGAACTCATTTTTTAACAACTTCATCAAAGAATTTTTGTAAGGTTCTGAATAAATCAACAGGGACAAGATAAACATCTTAGAAGGAGTGTGGCTTAGATGATTAATTATGCTATAATCACTCTTTCTGATAATTCGCATTAACTCTTCAACCTCATCGGGAACTGAAGAAGCTTCTGGTATCGGGATTGGTTGAGTCACATTGGCTGGCGTAACCCTTGGATTACCAATCATCGCCTGCTGTTTTCCTTTTTCTCTTGCAGAAGCATCTTCCGCATCTTGCGCATTGGAAGGACCAAATACTCTCTCGCTTCTAGTCATTCGACCCACACCAGAAAAATTATGAACTTCCTCTTCATTATCTTCAGCACGTTCTTCCTCAGACAAACGAGTACTTACCTCCTGCTTCACCCCATGGTAGTAAACATCAACACTATAATGCCATGGGAGGGCCTTCTCACTAGTATACGACACGGGACCAGGTACCGTAATCATCAAATGAGGTGCCCTAGATGGGGCAGGAATGCGCACAGGGGTGTAAGGAATAGATACCACAATAACATCTTCTTCGGTAACCTTACGGTAGCTCGGTTTTCTATCGAACTATAGGGAGCCCTCCTTTATTAACAACTGGATACCGGCTTTTAAATCATCATAGCCCTTCGGTTGCTCTCTACACTTGGCATACTCTGAAGTACAACCCGAAAAAATAGAATTGTCAAGAAAATACCTCTTGACATACCACAATGGAGTAGTTACTTGTTCCACATTCATGATTAAATCCAACACTTCACCATTATCATCTATCATATTAACAGCACCACCTTCGTGCCTAGGTATTGGGTTCTGAGTAACATTTGGACCAGTCACTGGAGTAAACTCAATTGCCTTAGCATCCAACAAGTATTGTATTTTGCACTTCAACGCAAAGCAATTGTCAGTAGAATGACCAACTCCGCCTGAATGGAATTCATATCTTGTGTTAGCATCATAGTTAGGAGGAAGTCTTGCAGGGGGTGGTGGCATATTTCTCAAACCGATCATCTTCAAATCGAGTAAATGGTGGAGTGCTTCAGTAAGAGATACCGGTAAGGGATCAAATTTTATCAACTGTCTCTGCTGTTGATTATTATACTGACGGGGAGCATCTTGTTGTCTTTATTGTTGAGGCACTATATTCGGTCTCTATTGCAGAGGAGTATTAACATGAATAGAAACAACATTGATTTGTTGGTGCTGACGATCCTCTCTTCTTCCTCTATGAGAGTAAACCGCACTTGCGTCGCCTTCCTTTCTCTTAGGGTAAGTGTTGAATGGTTTCTTACTGCCCCCTGATGAGCCACTAGAACCTCTAATCTGAATTTTCCCCAATTTCAAACCTACCTCAATTCTTTCACCAGCCATAACCAGGTCTGCAAATCCTACCGAAGTACTTCCTATCATGTGCTCATAGAATGGCCCTTGCAGGGTACTCATAAACATATCAATGAGTTCTCTCTCCATGAGTGGAGGTTGAACCCTCGCAACCAACTCATGCCACCTCTGAGCGTATTCCTTGAAAGATTCTCTTGGTCCTTGTGATAGATTCTGTAACTGAGTGTGATTAGGCGCCATATCCATATTGTACTGATAATGTTTGACAAAAGCCCGAGAAAGATCATTCCAGCAACGAATATGAGTTTTCTCCAACTTCATGTACCACTCCAGGGATGCCCCAGATAGGCTATCCTGGAAAAAGTGAATCAAAAGCCCCTGATCCTCAGTATGCACCGACATCTTTCAGAAATAAGCAGTTGCATGGGTAACAGGACATGACGTTCCGTTGTACTTTTCAAATACAGGAGGCTTGAACTTTGGAGGAACTTTCACCCCAGACACCAACCCGAGATCATTAGCATCCATACCAAGGGCTCATTGCCCTTCTACAGCCTTCAAACGTTCTTCTAACAACCGATACTTCCTATCCTCAACCTGAATTCTGGCTCTGAACGCCAAATAGAAAACTGATCTTCATCCTGGTCAAAGTTATACACCTGCTCCTGATAGTTCCTCACACTGCCCTGATTATCTCTTCTGTTCCCCACCAGACGAGGTTCCGGAAACGGGGGAAACTGCCCTACATTATGCACAAAAGGGTTCCCGGGCATCCCGTGAAAATTTCCAACAGGATGATCTTGCACATCCCCCAATCCTACAAAAATGTCCTGATAGAGCCCTTGATTTCCTCCATCCACTGGATAGCGGTGCTGGTTGTTGACAATGGCATCCAGTTCCTCCTGCTGGCGATTCACATTGGTGATGACCTCCATGAACTGGGTCATCTGAGTAGCCATTTGGGCCCTTATTTCAGTGAGTTCAGCTTGAATTTGTTCCATTTGTCTTGGCAAATTGTTTCTGGTGGAATACCGATGAGTAGTTGTCTTGAATTCTGAATAAGAAAAGCAGAAGAATAAGAATACCGTCTTGAGATAACCTGTAATGTTATGAAATGCATGATGTGCATGATATGTTTATCAATTCCGGGTATTCAAGAGTCCTTTTATTCATCAGTCACGGCGCGCAACCAATAATCAAGCATACAATCAAAGGGAAGAAAAAGGGACAATAAGACAAACACTCTAAATATTTACAAGCAAAAGAAACGATGTTCGAGTGACTTCGGAGATTTAAGAGTGTAATGATAAACAACAAAATACGTGTTTCAAAGTAAACTTAACAAAAACTGAATAATAAAAACAAACAATGGTCCCTTCCAACAATCCTGGGGGTGACCAAATACACCAAAGGTAAGTAATAAAACTAAATCTCCGGAACAAGACACGCTTCAAGGTGTTGACAATACTCTTCAAGCCTGGATTTCTCCTTCAAAAGTTGTTATGCGACTACTTTACTTTCTTGAAACTGATCCTCTGTGACATGCCTCTGGGCTACTTCCTTCTTAAGCTGAGCATCTTTGTCTTTGAGCTGTTTCTCCAAGTTTTGAATCTTCTTCCTGTAGCTATTCTCATATTCCTGAAGCTTCTGGCACTCTTGTTGGGTCTTACTCAACTCTTCTTCCATTTCAGCATGAGATCTCTTCCTAAAACTGGTTACATCAGAAGTTCCCCTTGAGCTTCTTTGAGTTTGCGAGCTAAGTCGGCCGTTTCTTGATCTACCCAATAAAATTCCATCCCTGCCTTACGGTCTTTTGCACGAAGTTGAATGTTCTCAACATGAACCTGGGTGAACACCTCGGTAGGCACCGTGTTACTCAGAACAGTAGGAGGTTGCTCACATATAGGAGCCACCTTGCAAATGGTAACCGTAAAATCTTAACCCTGTCTCTAATCCATTCCAAGTAAGGAACCCTAGAAATAGGAACCTTCTTGCCCAAAGTAGTTCTATCCTTCCGGTGAATTCCCTTCCAAGCACTTGTCACTCTTTTCAACATCACATGATCACTTCCTCTAATAAAATACACGGATTCAGACACGTCCTCAACCTTTGGCGGTCCATCCATTGCATATCCCAATTGACGATAAGCAAGCACAGGATTGTAGTTGATACACCCCTTAGTTCCTATGAGGGGAACATTAGGGAAATCTCCGTAGCTAGTGATAATACTTCGTACTTCCCCTATGTCGTAGTTCCACCGGATATCAAATAAAGTAAGTTCGACAAGTCTCGATGACCATCAGAGAGAATGTCTGGTATCCACGAAAGGGCTACTTACTGGTAGTGCAACTTAAACCATTGATACAACATCAAATGACATAAAATTACATTACCTCCTTTTCCATGCCTGAAATGAATGGTGTAAAGAGTATCTGCCAAGAGTGTCGGTATCAGGTTCTTATTTCTAAAAACACAAATAGCCGTTAAATCCATAAAATTTCTCTTGCGAGGAAAGAGGATAATCCCGTATATCGTGAGAGAAAAAAGAGGGCTGAAGTCACTCCAATTCCCTTTCTTTGCCCAGTCTTCAGCTTTCTTCACTAAGAAATCCAAATAAAACCCTGTAGTATCCTCACTTGATTTCCAATTGTCTTTCATCTCTTTCAAATTCAAATGAAGAATTTCAGCAATAACTTCGAACTTCAACTTCTCCGGCACTTGGATAAAAGGAACTTCATCAGACAACTTGATATTAAGTAGGTACGCATACTCTTCTAGTGTGGGAACCAGTTGATAATCTTGAAAAGTAAAACACCGTAATTCCTTGTCATAGAACTGGAAGAGGGTGATCAAAGCCATTGGGTCAACTGGAGAGTTAAGGATTAGTAACAAATTGCCATAATTTTTGTTGAAATTATTCAGAACATCACCCTTCAGATAAGAACTCAACCTCTTCAATTCGGACACATCAACAGTAGGAATCTGATAAGCGAATGTATGCCTGTTGGGCTCTTTAACACGAACTGAATCAAACTCGTCCGACAGGAGGCCAGCCATTTCTGATGGAAAGAAGACTCTCGAATGTTTCTGGAAGATCACATGCGCATGCTAGTTTTTTTTTGTACATTTTTTTTTAGAAATAAATATGCTATGATGCAACATGACAGGATCAAAGTTTCACACTGTATAATGGCTGGACCATTATAGAACAACACCACTCAAGATCAAAAGAAAATCCCAAAGCTTCAAAACTATCATGGGAACCTGAGTCACCTTCGCAACACAAAGTCACCAATAGTACCTGTACCTGTAAGAAAAGTTTTCCCTCCCCTCTCACGGGTGTAGTCTAGGTCAAGGTAAGGTTAAAATCCAAATCAGAGTACAAGAGCTCGACTGTCGGTATCATTATACAATAACACCTATCCGAACTACCTCTGAAGTCATGGGTCTCATGGTCAGGTCTACAAAGCATCTGCCTCATAGCTGCCATGGCCACTCTATTCCTAGTTCCTATGGAATTCACTCATAGCCTGGGCATGAGGCCTTTTACCTGATGGAACAACCCACCCACCAAGAAATCCAGAATCCAAACAATCCAGCCAAATCCAGTATGCAGAAAATAAAGCGCACATAGGATGCAATGCAAACAGATAAATATGCAAAGCGGTAAAATAAACATCAAAAAAGAAAACAAATAAGAGCTAGGATCGACTCCGGGATGGACCAGCAAGAGGTCAATCTTTCCCTAGTGAATTCGCCGCTGAAACGACTTGGCGGAACCGTCATCTCGTAATGAGACATCAATGAAGTCTCCACCGAACGTCTTTTATCCCGCCAAGAGGGAAAGGTAAACATCGAGAAAACCTGAAGAGGAAGAAATCAAGGTCTTTCGACTGAGAGATCGGGTAAGGGAATCTGTTACATGAGGGGAAGGTATTAGCACCCCACACGCCCGTAGTACTCTACGGTATCCACTCTTGTTGTCTAATCTAATGGGTGTGGTCAAACCTATGTCTATGGCTTAAAGCTAAAAATGGAATGCATGCGAGAAAAAAAAGAAGAAAACAATGTAGAGAAAATAAAAGTTGTGCTTGGTTGGGCCTTACCCCAATGCCTACGTATCCCTTTTAAGGAATCAGAGCAGCCGTAGTTCGGCTCATGTATTATGGTTGGTTTATGTTTTTTAGTTAAGATAACAAAAACAGTCAAGATGGAAAAACATCAAATAACACAACAAATAAAAGAGATGGTAAAACAACGGCTAAATAATAACAAAGTAACATGTCAAAGATAGAGAAACACTAAATGATAAAACATCACACCTAACAATGATATTGAGGATCAAAGTAGGATAACAAACATGTGTCATGGCGAAACATCGACTTCAAACGAAAGTGCGATGGCGAAACATCGGTTGAGAGATAACATGGTATCACGGAAAAGATGGCGAAACATCAATAAAACAGATGGCAAAACATATGATATTAAGAATCAAAGTAGGATAACAAACATGTGCGATGGCGAAACATCGGCTTCAAACAAATGTGCAATGGCGAAACATCGACTAAAAGATAACAAGGTATCGTGGCAAAGATGCCGAAACATCAATAAAACAGATGGCAAAACATCACACCTAACAATGATATTGAGAATCAAAGTAGGATAACAAACATGTGTGATGGTGAAACATCGGCTTCAAACAAATGTGCGATGGCGAAACATCGGCTAAAAGATAACAAGGTATCATGGCAAAGATGGCGAAACATCAATAAAACAAATGGCAAAACATCACACCTAACAATGATATTTAGAATCAAAGTAGGATAACAAACATGTGTGATGGCAAAACATCGGCTTCAAACAAATGTGAGATGGCGAAACATCGGCTAAAAGATAACAAGGTATCGTGGAAAAGATGGCGAAACATCAATAAACCAGATGGAAAAACATCACACCTAACAATGATATTGAGAATCAAAGTAGGATAACAAACATGTGTGATGGCGAAACATCGACTTCAAACAAATGTGTGATGGCGAAACATCGGCTAAAAGATAACAAGGTATCATGGCAAAGATGGAAAAACATCAATAAACCGGATTAAAAAACAAAGACAAGAGGTGCACAAACAAATAAGATTGATTTGTATATTTTACCTTGAAGAAGGGTTTGAGTTTATTAGAGATGTTTTATGATTTGCCAAGAAAACAATTTTTGTTTTAAGATGCAAGATGCAAAGGAAGGAAAAACAACTAAAGGGAAACTAGCCTAGCATTATCCCTAGTGTTATCATACAATGATTGACCCTAAGGTTGAGGATAAAGGAAAATCCTACCCTATGCTAGCATACATAGATTCCTACCTTAATCAACATGTCAAAGGAAGCTTAACAAAACTATCCTATAGGGAACAAGAAATGAGAGCGAAGTCGTGATCTCAATTTCTAAATTGAGTGACTCATCGATCAACAATTAAAAAAAAATCCTATAGGGAGCATGCACTGAGAGCGGAGTCGTGATCTCAATTTCTAAATTGAGTGACTCATCGATCAACAATTAAAGAAGAAAGCAATAAATATCCTATAGGGAACATGCACTGAGAGCGAAGTCGTGATATCAATTTCTAAATTGAGTGACTCATCGATCAATAGTTTAAAAAAAACACAAACACAACACACGTATCAAACAAAACAGAAGGCCTCCTGACATATATCACCAACAGAGATCCCATCATGCAACATAGAACTATACAAAATGAAAATAGAAGAAAGGAAATAGTGCAATACCAAACGGATAACTATCCGTAGCAAATGAGCAAGAATAAAAGAAATCCAGAGAACTTCAAGCAAGCTGGCATCAGCAGACAAATCAAGTCAGAAATTATGCCATCAGGATGTAAGTATTGAGATTTTCAGATATGAACAGATCCCATGGGTAATGTATAACATTCATAATCACATATATATCCCGCATAGACTCTCAAATATGCCAAGCACAAGAGTAGTTCCAATATAATAAATTGTTTTCCATAAATAAAGTGAAACACAGTAGCCTCAAGTCAAAAATGGAAAACTTTTCTCAGAGTACCTCGCACATTCAACAACCAAGTTAGTATTCCCATAAATAGAATGATGACTCTCATAAGGGATGGATAATGACACCATAATGAAGTGAGAAAACATGATAACAACTATCAAAACATTAGATATGATAAACAAAAAGAAACAGGCATATGTACAATTTGGTCAAAAGTTAGAGGAATGTTGCTCCTTTCTATCACCATATTGATTTGACAATTGAATATCAATCAAGGATCATGGGAGCTTGAGAATAATACAATAAAAGACCATGAAGGTCATTAGCAACCACAATTCAATCATACTCAATTACTTTATCACAGTTCACAAGCATAATAGAAGAGGAATCTCACACAATGCATCAAAGACTTAAATCTCAAGCTAACCATGGAAGAATTTCAAACAAGGACAAAATTAAAGAGTTTGTAACAATCAAAGATTTTAAGTAAAGATTCCAAAACATGATTAGGAAATGATCAAAAGGTTAAGGTGTTGATTCTAAAACATGTTGCACAAGTACATTCAAAATTCCTCAAAAATTCGACAAGGATAAGAGAAAGAAGCCAAACTCCATTCATGATTAGCACTAACTTAAGTAATAGGGATCAATTACTCTCAAGTACTCATGAGACTATCATTGAAGTATCATTTCCCTTCATGTTATTATTGGCCATCTAGTGACCTCAAACTCAAATTGAAAGCTCAAGTTTCAAAGTGAAGATCAACAAGAAAGCAAAAGGTCATAAAACATGCATCAAAAGGTTCAATAATTCAAACATGGGGCATTAAGTGAAATGACTTAAGTTTATATGGATAATAAGAACCAACATGATCATTAGGTGCCCAATTATAGGCCTCACTCAAGTTCATTGGCCATCAAGCAAATTGCAACAAGATATGCAACAATAATTGGGTACATTCACTTCAAAAATACATCAAAGATGGAAAATGATTTCAATAATTCAAACCAAAAGTTCCATAACATATTTGAGATGTGTATAGGTCAAAAAATAAGTTTGAAGTTCATGAGTAGTAGAGGAGAGGATCTAATGAGGCCCAAAGATCAAAACTAGTTGGCAAAACTACCAAACTAGACAAGCTTTCAAAATAATTTGTGGAAAAATATCCAATCAAGTCAAATAATTCAAGAAAAAATGGTTTTCAGATCCTCAATACATCCATGAACCTTAAACAAGATCCAAATTCCAATGGAAACCCAATGCAAATTGGTTTTGAAATTGAAACTTGCAATGTAAGCTACAAAACCCTAATTGTTTGATATTTAATCTTAAATATTAATTAGGTAAGATCAAAATTCAAACAATTCAAAACAAGATCATGCAAATCACAAGGAAACCCTAAATATCAGAATACATATTTTTTTCACATTTTTAGGATTAAAGAAAAGTAAAAAATAAGATCAAAATTCAAACCATTAATCAATTAAACAAATAATCACATCTCAAAATAAAATTATAATCAAAATCATAAAAATATCCAACCAAAATTATATTTAAATATTATAATTAAAACACCCTTCCCTGATTTTTTGTGGAATTTTTGAATTAAAGGAAATATTAAAACAAAAATTATGAAGCAAACATTTCAAATAAACCTCTCAAATTAAATTTCTAATCAAAAATAGAAAAAATGCTAAACCAAAATTAGAATCAATTTCTAAATTATTTTATGAGTCAAAGATAATTTTTGTGGAATTTTTAGATCAAAAGAACTATTAAAATAAAAATAATCATCGGACAAACAATTAATTAAACTTATGAAATTTTTAAACTAATCAAAACATTTTTAAAAATTCCAATAAAATTACACAAGATAGTAGAAATTATTTTGGACTTGTGATAACTTTTTCAGAATTTTTTAAATTGTTTTGATCAGGAAACAAAAATCAGAAAATCAATTGAAATCAAAATATAAGCTAAATATTCAAAAATTCAAATGGACTGTTCAGATGATGACACCTCATCATCCCTAACCTCCAGCCAAACTAGAAAATGCGCGCGCCCATCAGCTTGCACCCCAACTTCAGTCCTTCCAAACAAACTCGTTTCTCAACCATTTTTCATCAAATCAAGTGCAAATTAAAGCTAACATGGCAAGGAATCAAACACAATTCAAATCACATCAAATAGACGACCATGGATCTAGAAATCTCAGCATGAAATCACCAAAAAGTCACTGAAATCTAGAGTTGCAGAGATCTCAAACAAGCATTATATACCAAATGAAACCTCAAATTGCTTCAGAATCATTCATATAACATCCACAAACAGAAATTCATGCTTAATTTCAACAATAAACGGCTACATTTCAAAAATCAAAGTTGAATGAACCTACCTCAATTCAAAATCAGAATGCTTGATTCTCTCACTCCAGATGCGATTCAAAGCTTGCTTTAGCTTCCTTAGCACTTGAGGATGAAGAAGCAAGAAGAAAAACTCCAAATGCACCACTAAAACTTGAAATTCGAAGAAAAGTGCAGCTATGGAAATTCTGAGTTCAGATCTGGAATATGAAAGTTGTGAGCTCTCTCTCTCGCCTTCAGTGCTTGCTTCCCATTATATATGACATGTAGATTAGGTTTTTCTAGAGAAATGGGCTTCAAAATGAGTGCATTGCCCAATTGGAATTTTTGCTATGTTGAAAAGTGAAATTCTGACCATGCCAATGCCTCGTGCGTTTTTCCTTATTTAAGTTGCTTTGAGGCCTTTCTTACTCATATTTTGGTCCACCAAATCTTGGCCCTTGATTCCTCATGATGAGATCATGCTAGTGTTTTTGCAAATTTGGCATGTTTTGTCAATTTTGGAGTCATGGTGGTACAGCTGCACATGGGGCACGATTTTGATGCCATTATGGGCTTCCTCAAATCACAAATGTGTCATGGGCATGATTAGAAGTGAAGAGAATGGCTGAAAATGAAGTTCTCAAGTTTTGGCATTTTGCTTGCATGGCTAAAGTTCAATAAATTGGCATGAAATTCAAAAGACCATAACTTGCCCATACTTTTGAATTTGGACACAAATGAGCATAATTTGGAAAGGTATTGAAAATATCTACAATCCCTTAGTTTTGAGTTTTTGCAATTGAATCCATTAAGGTCCTCAAAATTTGACATGAAATTCACTAATTTTGGAAAATGACCTATAATTTTAACTTGAGGCATGAACTTCCAAAGAACATAATTCTTGACTCCTTGCCAATTTGGACATGAGACCAAAAGGAGATGAAATATCACCATCTTATCTTTCCAAGCATACTTCATTTTCATTTTTTTGATCAAAGGTGAATAAAATATGAATTTTTGAAGTTAAGTCCTCATTTTCCAAAATTAAAGACTTTTAGGGTTTCTTCATGAACAAGTTTCAATCCAAACCTCAATCTTTTTGATCCAATGAGAAAAATGGACTTGAAATATGAAAATTACACCCTTGAATTGATGGTTGACCAAAAGTTCACTTGGTCAACCTTGACTTTGATTGATTTTGACCAAAATGACCATTTTGCCCCTTTGAATCAATTTGTCCACTTCTCTTCAAAATTGATGATCAAGACTTCAAACATATGATCTTACAAATATATATAGGCCATGTACAAAATTTCACTTCAAAATACTCAAGAGAACCTGATGAAATCCCAAACCCTAATTTTGGTTAACACCTTAGGAGACTGATGAATCATCTTCAGAACTTCAAATCCTCTGGATATTTTGGCCAATTTCTTTCACAAAGACTTTTCAAATACCAATTAGATGTTGTAGCCTCGAAATCAAGACTCACACATTGATCAATAGCCTTGATCAAACAAAACCCTAATTTTGACTGGTGAAACAAAACAGAGATTCCTCTTATAATCAATCACAAACTTTAATCCTCTGATGATCCAAAGAGATGAATAAAATATCTTGAGATATGCAATAACTTTTGAGCTTGAAAGATCCATAGTTTTAGATGATAAGGTTCTACTTGAGCAACTTATCAATGCAATCAACCTTCAAAGCTTGAGGAAGACTTGATAACCAAAGTATTTTGATCCCATCACAATGTATGAATGCAATGCAATATGATATTCATGATGAAACATAAACCTAAATCAAGAGAGTAAATTTTGGGGTGCAACAGCTGCACCTACTGCATAATCGCTTGCGTCACACATTATCTCGAATGGTAGACTCCAATCAGGTGGTTGTATGATAGGTGTGGAAATGAGAGCTGCTTTTAACCGTTCAAACGCCTTCAGGAAATCATCATTGAAGATGAACTCAGATTCTTTCATTAAGAGGTTAGTCAGAGGTTTAGAAATTTCCGAGAAATCTTTTATGAAGCGTCGGTAGAAACCGACATGGCCTAAGAAACTTCATATTTCTCTTACAGTTTTTGGGGGTTGGAGGATTTCTATTACTTCAATCTTAGCTTTGTATACTTCAATCCCCTTTTCAGAAACTATGTGTCCAAGTACAATTCCTTGTTTTACCATAAAATGGCATTTCTCTCAGTTCAACACTAGGTTTACCTGTACACATCTTTCCAGTACCCTCTCCAGGTTTGACAGGCATCCTTTAAAAATTTGCCCGCATACAGAGAAGTCATCCATGAACACTTCCATGATATCGTCTATAAAATCGGAAAATATGGACATCATACATCTTTGGAATGTTGCAGGCACATTACATAGTCCAAACGACATTCGCCGATTAGCAAATGTACCATAAGGACACGTGAACATTGTATTTTCTTGGTCATCCTGGTGGATAGGAGTTTGAAAGAATCCTTAATAACCATCTAAATAGCAGTATTAAGAATGCATAACCAATCCCTCAAGCATTTGGTCAATAAAAGGTAGAGGAAAATGGTCTTTTCGAGTTGCTTTATTTAGTTTCCTGTAATCAATGCATATTCTGGCTCCACTCACTACTCTTTCTGCTATTTGTTCTCCCGCTTTGTTTTTCGTGACTGTGATTCCTCCTTTCTTGGGTACACAGTCGACTGGACTAACCCATTGGCTATCTGAGATTGGATAAATGATACCTGCATTTAGAAGTTTAGTTACTTCATCCTTGACTACAATGCTCAATATCGGGTTAATTCTTCACTGATGTTCTCTAGAAGATTTACAGTCTTCTTCCAGCATAATGCGATGCATGCAGATGGAAGGACTTATTCCTTTAAGATAAGTAATGTTATATCCTAAGGCAGAGGGATATTTTCTTAAAACATGTAATAGTTTTTCCGTCTCAGTTTGTCCTAAGTCTGCGTTGACTATCACGGGTCTTTTAAGTTCGAAATATAGGAATTCGTATCTTAGGGTTTTGGGTAAAACTTTAAGTTCCAAGTTGGGTTTCTTCGGACAAGGCATATAATTTGGTGTCAGTGCTAGGCATTCGCTTAAACTGTCATCTCGATATTCGGGACACCAATCATCATCTTCAAAAATTAGGGGCATCGAAATCTTCATAGTTTCGAAATGAGCTTCTTCTCTTGACTCCATCTCTTTGACACATTCGTCTATTACATCTAATAGATAACATGTATCATCTATAGTTGGGGCATGTAGGAACTATGTCCGGATAAACTTAACTTTCTCTTCTCCAACTTCAAAAGTTAGCTTTCCTCTTTTAACATCTATAATAGCTCCAGCAGTGGCTAAAAATGGTCTTCCCAATATTATAGGGGTTACGATGTCTTCTTTAATATCCATAATGATGAAATCAGTAGGGATGTAGAATTGACCTATGCGTACCAGAATGTTTTCTAGAATTTCCACGGGGTATTTGACAGAGCGATCCGCTAGTTGTACTGACATCTTGGTTGGTCTTAATTCTCCCATGTCAAGCTTTTTGGATATGGACAGGGGCATAACGCTGATACTAGCGCCTAAGTCGCATAAACCTTTGTTTATGACATACTTACCTATATTACAGGGTATAGAGAAACTTCCAGGATCCTTCAGCTTCCGAGGCATTTTGTTCTGAATGATTGCGCTACACTCAGCAGTGAGTGTAATTCTCTCGTTATCCTCTATATTTTCTTGTTTGACAAGATTTCTTTAAGAAACTTAGCGTATGAGGGCATTTTAGTGATAGCTTATGTGAGTGGTATCGTGATGTTTAATTATTTCAGAAGTTCAACAAATTTCTTAAATTACCCCGCACTTCTAGATTGAGCAAGTCTTTGAGCATACGGGATTGGTGGTTTGTAAGGCGGCGGAGGCACATAAGGTTTTTATTTTTCTTCTATCTCTCCACCACCTACCTTCTCCTTCTCTTTTGGGTCGCTTTCCTCCTCGGTTGTTTTTCTAGAACTTTGGGCCATGGCTGGGTTTTCAGCTCTAGGATCAATTGGTCCATCATATTCAGTTCCACTTTGCAATATAATAGCATGAGCATGTCCTTTTGGATTTGGTTGAGGTTGACCTGTAAATGTACCAGCAGGTGCAGCAGTAGGTGCTTGTTGTTGGGCCACTTGCGAAATCTGGGTTTCAAGCATTTTGTTATGGGTGGCTAAAGCATCTACTTTGTTCACTAACTGTTTGATTTGCTCACTAGTGTGAATATTTTGGTTTAGAAATTCCTTGTTAGTTTGAGCTTGGGTAGCTATAAAATATTCCATTAGAATTTCGAGGTTAGACTTCCTAGGCATATTAGGAGCAAGTGTAGGTGCTTTTTGATATCCTGGTGGTACAGCAGGTGCTTGGCCAGGCGCATACAACACATTGGTGTTCTTATATGAGAAATTTGGATGATTTTCCATCCAGGGTTGTTAGTGTTCGAGTAAGGGTTTCCTTAAGCATAATGTACTTGGCCGGGGGGTTCCTCTTAAGATTTGACATTCAGCAGCATGTCCAGGTACTCCGCATATCTCGCAATTCGGAGTTATAGTAGCCACGGTGGCTGGAGGTACTGCGGTTAAGCTATCTATCTTCTGGACGAGAGCGTCTACCTTAGCATTGATGCTATCAAGACTGCTGATCTCGTACATATCGCCTTTTGTCGGTGCTTTCTCTATGAGAGCTTTTTCTGCTTGACCTATTTCACTCCCCCACTGATAGTGGTTTTGAGCCATACTTTATATGAGAGCATAAGCAACAACGTAGGATTTATCCCTAAGTGTGCCACCTGCAGCGACGTCTATCGTTAATCTTCTATTATAAAGGAGATCATTGTAGAAGGTATGGTTGATTAACCATTCTTCTAGGCCATGATGTGGACAGAGCCTTAACATGTCTTTGTATCTTTCCCAAGCGTCAAAAAGAGACTCATTGTCCTTTTGTCTAAAATCGCTTATTTAGGATCTTAGCATAACGGTCTTACTTGATGGGAAATATCTTGCAAGAAAGACTTTCTTCAACTCATCCCAAGAGGTAACCGAGTTAGATGGTAGAGACTAGATCCAGGCTCAGGCTCTGTCTCTTAGGGAAAAGGGAAAAGACGAAGTCTTATCGCCTCTTGACTGACTCCATACTTCTTAAATGTATATGTGTATTGCAGAAACATCGATAAATGTAGATTAGGGTCGTCCATTGACCCTCCAGAAAACTGGTTTTGTTGTACAGCAGACAACAAGGAAGGTTTGAGTTCGAAGTTATTAGCCTCGATCGGAGGAGAAACAATGATGTTATGTGGTTCTTCCTGCGAAGGAATAACATAAGATTTGAGTGGACGTGGCTGATCACCCATGTCTGGTTCTTCAACTGGTTTGGCAGGGATAGAAGATTGAGAGAGGGATTGATTTGTACGAGATACTTGTACTCGGTGTCTTCTAGTAATAGAGCGCTCAGGTTCAGAAATTGGTAGCACTAAGACTTCACCTTTAGAGCGAGTGCTTGGCATACAATTAGGAATGGTGCCTTAGTCTCTACAGCGTAACTAAAAGAGTTATGATAATGACTTGTTAGTCCCCGGCAACGACGCCAAAAACTTGATCGCGACTTTGTAAGTCTTAAAGAATCTAGAGCGCAAGTATACAGTCCTATCGCATGTAACTTTAAAGATTATCGAATCCCAAGGGACTAAATGTCGAACTACCATTATCTTAGGTTACTACGTAAATCTAAGGCTAATAATGTAATTAATAGGGGGTTTAGGGAACCTAACTGATTATGATCTAGTTTAGATTCAAGGGAGAATATCGGTATGTAATGGTCGGACTTCGGGGATTTAGCAACTCACTAACCTAACTCGGATTAATAAAAACATTTTTCAGTAGGAAGTATTTGTTTGAAAACCCTCTTCTCACACTCTCGTGTTTATTGATTCAGATCCTACGATCAAACCTAAGTGAGTGCTCTCACTGTTTCAATTAGAGTTTAAAAATAGTTTTTGGAAACAAACAAAACCTAATAAACTTAAAATCGCTCTCGCTATATTTTAAGTTGATGCACAATTACCATTATCCGGTTATTATCTCAAACTCTCGTTTTATTGATCCTAACTTCTATCTGTATTTTACTCTCGTAACAAAACAGTCAATATTTAGAACTAGTAATTGAAACCAAAAAATTATTCTTGTTTAAAAGGAACGGATCAATTCGCGTTGCTAAACCCCGTTGGCTATATGACCATACATACTGATAAATAAATTTAGCCTAACATGTTATACAATTCAATAACAGCGCAACATAAATAACTACCACCAAACAATTTAAATAAACTAAACATTTCATACAATCCTGACATAAATAAATAAAATACTTAAATTAAACCTGAAAATACTATGGCAGAATATTTGGCTGATTTCAGGTGTCTCCCACAGATCGGTAAAATAAACGGAAAGAAATAATGCAGAAAATATTTGGCAGAGTAACCGTAAAAGCAGAGAAAAGAAAACATCCCCCACAAATGGGGATTTGAGGTCCTATTTATAGGCTTGGAGACTCGCAGGGAGTTGAGATATTTTCTCCTCCAGATTTTCCTCCGTAGAGACCGCTACAGATTGAAGGAATCAGTGTAACGGTCATTACACTCCTGCTTTTGATGAGGGGCTAGTGTGGCAAGGTGTAACAGTCGTTACACCTGGGTTAGGTGACGTGTAACGGTCGTTACACCCCCTTGGGCCTTGGGTGGATTGGGCCTAACATTTATTTCTTCTTTGGTCTTCCAAGGCTTTTTACTTGTAATGCACCCAATTCTACCACACACCCCTCAATTGCATAATTTCTCTTTCTTTGTGCAGATTTTAAATACGATTAGCTCGACTTTTCTTGACTTTCTTCGCACATGCCTTGCAAACATCAAATTCCTGAAAACATAGAAAATACCAGCATAACACGAATAAAGAGTAATTTAATTAATTAAAATGCAGATAAAATTCATGTAAATTGATCCAAATATTCGATACATTTCCGATTTATCATTTACCTATGTTGTCGAACCACTTTTCTTTGCCTTTCTTTTCTCTTGTTGACTGTGCCTGAAAAGCCACATTCCTCTAGCAACTGAAGGTATTGTTGATGTTCTAATTATAAGGAAAGATTGCGAAAGGTCAGTAATTTCCAATATGTTGTACATACCGGGCATGAAGATCAATTTGTTCAGTATAGGGCAGTTGGTTGAAAAGAACTACAAGGTGTTGATTAAAGACAAGTTGATGAGATTCGTCAATGCAAGAGGAAGGTTAATCTTGAAGGCTTTTATGTATTAGAATATAACCTTGCGACTGCAGCTAGAAGAGATGAATGGATATGACACTAAGAATAGATTTAGCAAGGATGCAGGAAACAAGCCAAAGGCTATTCTTGAAATCATATACTCTGGTTTATGTGGTCTAATCCAAGTGGACTCAATTGGAGGTAACAGGTACTTTGTCACATTCATAGATGATTTCAGTCGAAAACTGTGGACTCACCTGATCAAGAAGAAAAGTGAAGTGATCAAGGTATTTTCAAGTTTAAGTCTATGGTCAAAAGATAAAGTGGTCAAAGGCTCAATATTATGAGGATTTATGGTTATAGATAATATGTGTCGAAAGACTTCAACATGTTATGTGATAAATAAGGGATTATGCATGAGGTGGTGCCACTCTACACTCCACAACAAAATGGAACTGTAGAAAGGAAAAATTAAACCGTTATGAATATGGTGAGAAATATGTTGAAAGGCAGGCAATTACCTAAAAAGTTTTTGGGTGAAGCTGTGTCGACTACATCATACATCCTAAATATATGTTCGACGAAGAAGCTAGAAGGAATTACGCTAGAAGAATGTTGGTCTAGTGTAAAAATTAGCGTGAGTCATCTAAAATTGTTTGTATATATAGTATATAGACACATTCCTAATAAATTGAGAAGAAAATTTGATGACAAGTCGAGTCAAATGATCCTAATAAGATATCATTCGACCGAAGGTTACAAGTTGTTGGACCCAGTGAAAAAGAAAGTAGTTATCAACGGGGACGTGATCATAGATGAGATTAAGGAATAGGATTGGACAGAAAATGTAAAGAAGGATTCAATGAGAATCTTATGTGAATGACCAGCCACTGAAGTCGAAAAAGAAGAAGTTCGACAAGAATAAGTGAGAGGTGATGTAGTCTCAAGTATACCTCAAAGAACAAGATGCATGCCTGCAAGGTTGCAAGAATGTATGATTACATCAGATAATGTGGTCGATAATAAAGGTTAGTTGGTCTACTATGCTTTCTATGCAGATGTTGAACCAGTCAATGTAGTTAAAGCATTGAAGGATTCAAAGTGGGTGAAATTAATGAATGAGGAATTGAAGCCCGTCGAAGTCAACGACACTTGTTCACTTGTAAAATTTCCTCAAGGCAAGAAGGCATTTGATGTCAAGTGGGTATACAAGGTGAATTTAAATCTCAAAGGGGAAGTAACTCGACACAAGGCTAGACTTGTGGCAAAAAGGATTTCTTCAGAAAGAAGGAATCAACTTTGATGAAGTCTTTCCACCTGTTGTTAGAATCGAAACAATAAGATTGGTTATTGGTCTAGAAGAAATGAACAGTTGGCTCATATGTCAGATGGATTTGAAATGTGCATTCTTAAATGGACCTTTAGACGAAAAAGTTAATGTTGCATAACCAGTTGGGTTTGTGAAACAAGGCAAAGAAAGAAAGGTGTACATGATGCATAAAGCTCTATATGGACTTAAACAAGCTCCAAGAGCTTGAAATAAGAAGATTGATAGTTTTCTAAGGGAGAAGGAGTTTCTGAAGTGAGCAACTGAGCACAGAGTATATGTAAGAAGAATCAATAGTGAATTACTTATACTATGTCTCTATGTTGATGATTTGTTGATAAAATGTAGCTGCAAGAAAGATATCGAAGCTTTCAAAGGTGATATGAGGAAGGAATTCAAAATATCTGATCAGGGAGAAATTTCATATTTCTTTGGAATTGAATTCTACAAGAATAGTAGAGGTGAGATGATGCATCAAAGAAGATATGCAAGTGAAATTCTTAAAAGATTTGAGATGGAAGAATGCAACTCGACTTCGACACCTATTGAACCAAGACTGCAACTGTCGAAAGATTCAAGTGAAGATGATGTCGACCCAACCTAATACATAAGACTTATTGGGTCATTAAGGTACCTTTGTCACACAAGTCCTGACTTAGTATACAATTTAGGTATGGTAAGTAGATTCAGATAAAAGCCAAAGGTATTACATCTAGCAGCGACGAAGATAATACTAAAGTATCTAAAAGGAACTCTCGACTATGACATTTTGTTTCATGCAGCTAATAAAGGAAAATAATTCAAGTTAGTGGGATATGTAAGAACAAGATTTGGTTTTGCATCTGGCCTTGAGTGTTGATGATAACATTACATGGGTGATTAAATAACAATTTAATACCTAATCAATGCATTTTAATGCACATTCTCTTATGTTTGTACTTAGGCATTTCCATACTTTTATTTTATTTATTTTTCTATTTTATTATGTTTTTAGAATTAAGTCTTTGTTTGCCTTTAATCTACTTTTCGTTTGTTGTTTTCAGCTTTAGTGGTTACTTGGTACATGTCCACTGTTTGGATCATAACTAGAGCTACGAGAATCATATTTATGCATTCTGATATGTGTTGGAAAGCTAAGAGAAATAGCTATAACTTTCATGTTAAAGTCAAAAGCTGATTCGGAGTGCATAAGTCCCAGTAATTCATTGAAGTTTCAGAGATTAGAAAATAATTTGTTTCGGGTCGTTTTATGGACCTGGTTTATGTTTCCGACCCAGTTTGAGTTAGTAGTGAAAAACCTTATTTTTTTTATAAGGTTTTCAACCGCGTGACAGTAGATTTACACACTATTCATGAGAAAATATTTTACTTTGAACAATTGTAATGGAGAACTAATCCCTAAGGCGGATTCTGCTGCTTACAAGTTCCATTGAGGTTATTTTAATTCCAATTTAATTTTGATTTCTGTTCAATTCTTTCTATGAACTCGTTATCTTAATTTGATTGCTTTTGTTTGATTAATTATATTTCTCCTCATAGGATAGAATTCATTAAATTTGATTGTTGCATGTTCCTAATTTTAATTGTGTGTTCACTTAGCTTCTTCGTTAGCTTCACCTAATCTTTAAACTGTCATGCTTAATGCGGTAAAAAGGAACGTAATTCACATGATATTGATAGCGCTTGTCTAATTGATTTAATAATCAAATATGATTGAGTCCACTTAGGGGATCAGAGTTACAATAGTCAGTGATAAGCCGGAACCCGAATCAGTAGGATTAGCCATTTTAGCTTATTTGATAATCACTTTTTGTTAATATATTTTCTTAATCGAAACAAACCCACCGTAATCTCTTTGGTTGGTTAAAAATCATACAAGAATCCTTGTGATATAACTCGAGCCATTGTCGCTAACTAATGTTTTAAAATTAATCATTTTGATTTGTGTGCGACAGCGGATCAGTACCCTAATGGTTTGTTTAGCGTGTAACTTTTGCTAACAGGTTTTGACTCTAAAGAAGTGGTGTGTGATGTCATCATATTCTAGACTCAGCACACTGAAGAATACAAGTTTGTGTTTCATGGCTTATAATGCGTCTTAAAGCAACGATTCTGAAAGAATGTTAATTTTATTACTTCTAACGATGATTATATTATAGATCTTCTGATACATTATAAAGCTCTGAAGATTTCAAGTTATCTTACCCAAGTTCTAAATACAAGGTTCTATTGAAAAAGTTTTAAAGATTCTGAATACCAATGATTCTTTAAACTAACTTCTGAAGACTCCGAAGACAAGGTTATGTTGAACGAAGTTCTGAACACTCTGAAGAAAAGGTTATGAAGACTTTGAAGACCAAGTGCTGAAGACTATGAAGACAAGGTTTATGATAAACAAGTTCTGAAGAATCTGATGACATGGTTCTGGAGACTTAGCTTTGATCCTTCTACACATGCTTCAACCATTATTCATCCAGAAGCCTCTGAAGATTAAAAGAGAATATAAAAAGGTTTCACATGAGTATTAATACAAGGTAAAACACCACCTCGCCTCCACTATGTTGGTTTTGTGGTGCAAGGATAGAACTTTGTACTAGGTTGTCTACTACTCTCTCACTGACTATTGCAAGAAGATAGCTAAAATTTTGGTATTCCTATTCTACCCTCCGACGAATTTCTTTTCAGTTATAAAAGGAAGACTTGGAAGAATTTGAAATGTTGAAGAAATTTGAAGAAACTCACGCTTATTCAAGTTGCTAAGACACTGCCAAAATAACTAGGTAACTTTTGTAAAGCAAGAATTTGTTGCTCATTAAATTGCTAGCAAGAAACTTTTGTTTTTTAACTTGCTTAACACTTTTGTGTTATTATTTGTACTTCAATCTTGTGTAATCCGCTTGTAAGAAGAAATCTTGTAAACAAAAAGTTTGTATTCAACTATAAGTTGATTATTCCTTGAGTGACTGAGTGGAGGTCTGTAGGATCAAGAAGACAAATACAGTTGGTCCCTTGAGTGACTAAGTGTTAGTCTGTATACTCAAGAAGACAAGGACAAATGGTATTTGTGGTTTGCAATAGTGATGGGTAGTCTTGTTGTGGTTCTGTAATTTGTTTGGCGATATTGGATTAAGTCCTTACTGAGAAGGCAAAATCACCTTGGCGGATGTGTAACGCCTGTAATTTAATTAATTATTTAATTAAATTATTTTTGGAATATTTGTGAATATGTGTTATAATTAAATTGGATTTATTTTATTAAGTGGAGAAATAATAATATATTAGAGATATTATATTATTATATGGTGAAATAATATTAGAAGCTAATATTATTTAATGTGGGCCTATATTGTGTGAGTGGAAGTAATAAGGGAGTGTAGGTTTGGAGCCCAATAAGGAATAATATAATAATATTAGTGTTGTACCCCAAAATTTTCCCTCTCATTTTATCAAACATTTCTCATCACAAGGCTCTTGGAACTCAAGACAAAGCTAGGGTTTGCTCTGCTCAAGACACCTCATTGCACTGTTGACTTGAAATTAGGGTTTGAGTTTGCACAGGGATTTTTGGACCTTTAATGCTCAAATTGACTTTCATACTTCATATTGGACTCATAAGTTTGTCCATACCAAGTTTCAAGCCTTGAATCAAATTTTTGTCCAGTCAATTGGATAGTTGACCTAGAAATCAGCTGTATTGGGGAAAAAGTCAACCGTGACCAATTTACAGTCAAACCTCATGAATTTTGACCCACATCAACATTGTGAACTCATATGAACCATTTTATCAAGTTTGGACCACAATTCCACAAGAAATTTGATCAGATCACCAAAAGGGCAAAATGGTCATTTTTAGGGTTTTGACTGTACAAAGACAATTTTTGACTGTTTGACCTAGCCAATGGCAAATAAAGCTCAACAATGGACTCAAGGGATCAATGGCATTATCTTGACCCATTCAACAAGTTCAAAAGATCTCAAATGCATAGGATTGACAAATGAATTTTTCAGTCAACTGATCAAAGTTTGACTGTACACTGAAAAGTCAAACTTTGACTTTTTGGTCAAAGTCAAGTGCCAAGGGTCATTTTTCATCAAGATATGTCAAATTATGAAACTTGTTCATCAAGAAACCCAAAATTGCAAATTAGGGTTTGAAATTGAAAATTTTCATAACGTAGAAATTTTCTAAGTTATGAAATTTTCTTAATTTTTCCTAATCTTTTCCCATATTTTCACCATGATGAAAATGGATTCAAACAAAACTTACAACATAAAAGTTGTAGTCCTCCACAAATTCTACAACTTTTATTCACAAAGTTTTCTCAAAATAAGCTTAGATCTCAAGTTATGATTTTTGGAACAAGGGTCCCCAAAACTTTTAACTTAGAGAAATTTTGCCCTAGTTTAGGCAGGATTTTGACCCATCTTCTTGGCCATTTTTCACATAGTTACACTTGGAGTATCAAGTTTAATTTCAAAGATGGATTATATTACATGTTGCCAGCTTTCCAAATTGTCCAAGAACTCCTCAAACACATTTGTGGTTAGGGAGAATCAAATGCTTGAAGTTGGCAAAAACTCACTTTGTAACCATGGCCAATACATGTTCATACAAGTTGCAAATCTGACCAAACTAGCTTTGTACTTGATTACAGGTCTCAAAACCAATTTACACTCAAAAATCGAATGCAAATACATTGGCTAGAGGCATTGTTCTGATCAAGGGAGCATTATACAATGAATAATTCCATTTTGGGCATAAAGATAACACTTCCATTTTCATAAAGCATAACTTTTGCAAAGTTGTTTTTCTGGAGCCTTGGACTTCTTTCTTTGCAGCAAACAAGTTCCACAAACTTAGGCAAAGGTACAAGAAGCTTGTGCATGCTTGGAGATAGCCTGTACAGGCCTATCTCATTTCACTTCACACTTTTCTTTCAAAACAAGTCAACTTGCCAAAAGTCCATAGCTTGCATATCTGATATATTCAACTTAAGCCAACATTTCAAACAAGTTTTACACATCCTTGTAAGCCAGAAACACGAGCCAATCATCCCTCAAACACCCTTGAACACCAAAACACCAAAAACTTGCAAAATAGGGCAGTTGCTGCAACTTGAGTGCCATAGCTCATTTTGCTCGTGCGTTTTGCTCCTTTCCACTTCAAACACCTTCCATTCAACTCACTCAAGCTATCCCAAACCTCCATTTCCAACTGTAACTCCACTTACAGTGTTCACCATTTCTGTTTCAAGCTTATGCAGGTTGACTTCTAGAGGTTGATTCAGGCCATTTCAAAACAAACTAAGCATTGGGAAAGGTTCAAGGAACATCAAGCAAGCTCAAAATAACCTCAGGCCTCACTGAAAGTTGCTGCATTGTCCAACTCGAATCCAACTGAAACAGGTTTTTCATCAACTTCTATCTCTCTATTTAGGAACATTTAGCCTTAGGTTTGTGAATGAAATATGTAGTACTCATTGCCCTGAAACCATACATATGCTCGGTTTTCATTTATATTAAACGTGCTAAGAGAATTTCATCCATGAACTTTCTGAAAAAACTAGGTTAGAAATTAGGGCCAGAGAAATTCTCTCTGGTCTTTGAGAGTTAGATTAAGTTTTTTATATGGTTAGAATCATGGTTTGATGCTCTACAAGTTTCATGTTTTGAGTTTTGTCAAAAGATCACAAATACAGGAGATACGAGTTTGTGTAACAGGCGCACATTTTCAAAAGTCTGGAGGAAGAAGATGAAGTTGATGGGCTGGGCTGGCTTGTTTTTGCTTCTAACACCTTCTTTTTCAGTTTCACACCCCCTGGCCCAACTTTTTTGTATTTTTATTATTTTTGCATTTTAATTTCATTTCTGACTTTATTATTTTATTTCCAAACATAAAAAATACTTGAAAAATATTTTCATAATTTTTTACATTTATTTGGTATTTATTTTAATTATTTCTAATATAAAAAGCATTTTAATACCTTTTTCTTATTTGTTTAAATATAAAAATAATGTAAATAATACTTTTATTTTCATTTCTTATTTTTTATTCACATTGAAAATATTTTCTTGAATATATTTTATTTTTGTAAATATTTTATCTTATTTTACACACACACACACACACACACACACACACACACACACACACACACACACACACACACACACACACACACACACACACACACACACACACACACACACACACACACACACACACACACACACACACACACACACACACACACACACACACACACACACACACACACACACACACACACACACACACACACACACACACACACACACACACACACACACACACACACACACACACACACACACACACACACACACACACACACACACACACACACACACACACACACACACACACACACACACACACACATATATATATATATATATATATATATACTTTATTTTATTAAAAACATAGATTAAAAATACAAAAATAGTACATTTTTATTTTTATTGTTATTTTATACTAAAAAACATTTTTTTCAATATATTTTTATTTTTGTACATTGTGATCAGTGGAAAGAGAACTGACTGTTTAAAGCTGGATCGCGTATGTCGCGGTAAGCAAGAGTCGCCACCGTCTTTTATGTTCTCCAACATGGAAAGGACAAAAGCACAGCAAAATTCCTTTTCGAGAATGTTTCTCGGTTCGGGAGGTAGATTTATAGAAAGGGAAGGTGTTAGCACCCTTTCTATCCATGGTTATCCATGGGCTCTTAGGTACTTGCTCTTATGTTTTCAAAATTTGTTTGCTTTTCAAATGTGAGTGGGTTTGAAAAAGTTTCGTTTTGAAAACTTCTAGGTAACTCTTGTATCAGACCTCAAGAGTGTATGAAGTATTGTTTGAAAACTTTTTGAAAGTGTAATGTGTGAAAAGATGTTTGGTTTGTTTTTGAAGAGAGCAAGTACCCATGAGTCATCCACCTACCCTAAGGAATTAGGCTGTGTAAGAGTCCTTAAGGTAGTGCCATCCCACCATTGAGAGGTAGGTAGCACCACCGTTGGAGGTGTTCGGGTCAATTCGATTGTAGGGACAGTGTGGTCACCGAAGCAATAGTAGGACACCTTAGAAGTAACCCTAATGTCCTAGATCCTTTTTAATCCGAGGCAACCGTTTTCGAGGCAACTGGATCTTAGACATAAGGGCGACCGCTAAAACACCCTATACTTGACGACCACTTTCGAGGCAACGAGTGAGGCGTACCCTAGAAGTGGCATGTGCATTGTGTGTTGTTTTCAGGTTAACGTTTATCTTGGATCATGCAATTGTGAGCTACGAGTTGTTTTTAATTATCATACATTCTTTCATGCAATTTAGCAGTTAGGAGTGCGGAAAATAAAATACGGAAAGGTAAAAGCTACGCTATTACAAGGCGCGGGTCTATACATCGCCAAAAAACAAAGACCCGTTTTTGATAAAGATGCGGAAAGTAAAAAAAGCAATAAACCTAATTACTATTACATCCTTGGAAACAGTTACATAATAATCAAAATATAAAAAATAACGTGCGAAAGAATTAAAATCAAGACGTCCTTAGGGTTTTGACCCTTTTGAGAAATTATGAGCTTTTTGTCCTTTGCTTGAAATTAAAATTAAACCTAATACTAGTTTAATTAATTATTTACAAGAAAGATATTTTTTGTGTTTTTTGGATTTAATGAAAATAAAGAAATTAAAATCAAAAGAAAACCCTAGTTCTAAGTTTATTTTAATTATTAATGAAAATGTTAAAGTTAACCTAATTTAAACTAATTAATTAATTTACATGTTATTCACAAAAATAATAATAATTAATATGATAATAAGAAAATGATTAAAAATGAAAGTCAAAACCTAATTCTATGCAATTTTTATTTATTGAGAAAAAGGATTAAAATTAAAACCTAAATTAAACTAAGTTAATTGTTAATATTTATTTACAAAATTAATGGTTAATAGTAAATTTAATAAATAATAAAAATATATTTACAATTTTGATTTTTCTGATTTTTATTAGGAAAAATTAATTTGGTGAATTAGTAATGATAATTTAAAACAATTAAAATAATTAAAAGAAAATAAAATAAAATAAAAACAAAGCAAACCAAAGGGGGTGTGATGGCCCAAAGTGGAGGTAAAATTCTGGAATTCAGGCCCAAGAAGCACAAAGCCTCGTTTGACTTTCACAATCATGCGCTTGTTGGCTGACTAGGGAGTATCATGGACATCATCTCCTGGCCTTCAGATTGTTGATCAAGGCCACTTGGCAAGCTAACGCGTGAGGCTTATGGTGGAACATTTGAGAGGCGCTGCATTGGAATGTGTTGTGAAAAATATGAAGAATTATATGGGGGACCTGGGAATCGAACCCAGGTCCTAGCGTTTGCCAGCCACGTCTCCAACCACTCATCCATGATGCGCGTTTGTAAACATATTGATAAACAAATATTATATAAAATACAAACAACTATTATGATGCAAAACAAAAATACGCGCGCTGAGTTTGAACCACCCAGTCACACGTTGCCACGCCTTCTCCTTCTTCGTTTTTACCTGTAAACATAAACAAGATAGCGGGGGTTTTAAACCCCCACAAACCAAAAGTGTCAATAATAGCGATTAGCAGCAGGCATCACATAAATTGAGCGCGAGGGTCTCATTCAACTCGTATTGAGCTTCTGAGTTTAACTGTATATGTCTCAAGGCCTGATTTTTCCTCAATAAGAAAGCCCTAATTTAAAAGCTCGAAAACCCTAAAATCCATTCATGGTGAATTATGATTCTGTGAGTTTCAATGCAATTAAACCATGTCAAAAGCTTCATGTGAGTCCTGTGAATACAAAACACTCAACAACAGGTATCAAATGCGCATGAATTATGATATGCAATTCAAAAAAACATGTACACAGGGTTGAACCGTTTCTGACGATGCTTGTGGCTTTAGTGCTTGTTTTTGATTGCAAACTGCTTCTGGAGACTCAAGCAAGGTATTTGAATTAAGAATAGGCTTTGAACTCGCCTGGAACACTGATTTCAGTTTTGAACTTTTCTTGAAATTTTTGCAATTTGGTTATGGAGTTCTATGGCAGCTTTCACCTTTTTTTGAATAGGGTTTGCTTTAGCCTCTTTATGTGAAGAGAATTAGGTTAAAATTAAGCCCATAAATCCATTGTATTCAAGTTTGCATATGTGATTGGCAATCAAATCTTTTCCAATCTTTTCTTTCATAAAACCTTGCCAATCATGGATATTTTGAGGTCCTTGAGGTGCACACGAATTGCCAGCTTGCCCTAGCCTTATTTTCTTCACAAAAAGATTTAAAAAGCATATCTTTTGAATTTTCCTACAATTAAAACCAATTAAAAGTGTCACACGTTGCCACGCCTTCTCCTTCTTCGTTTTTACCTGTAAACATAAACAAGATAGTGGGGGTTTTAAACCCCCACAAACCAAAAGTGTCAATAATAGCGATTAGCAGCAGGCATCACATAAATTGAGCGCGAGGGTCTCATTCAACTCGTATTGAGCTTCTGAGTTTAACTGTATATGTCTCAAGGCCTAATTTTTCCTCAATAAGAAAGCCCTAATTTAAAAGCTCGAAAACCCTAAAATCCATTCATGGTGAATTATGATTCTGTGAGTTTCAATGCAATTAAACCATGTCAAAAGCTTCATGTGAGTCCTGTGAATACAAAACACTCAACAACAGGTATCAAATGCGCATGAATTATGATATGCAATTCAAAAAAACATGTACACAGGGTTGAACCGTTTCTGACGATGCTTGTGGCTTTAGTGCTTGTTTTTGATTGCAAACTGCTTCTGGAGACTCAAGCAAGGTATTTGAATTAAGAATAGGCTTTGAACTCGCCTGGAACACTGATTTCAGTTTTGAACTTTTCTTGAAATTTTTGCAATTTGGTTATGGAGTTCTATGGCAGCTTTCACCTTTTTTTGAATAGGGTTTGCTTTAGCCTCTTTATGTGAAGAGAATTAGGTTAAAATTAAGCCCATAAATCCATTGTATTCAAGTTTGCATATGTGATTGGCAATCAAATCTTTTCCAATCTTTTCTTTCATAAAACCTTGCCAATCATGGATATTTTGAGGTCCTTGAGGTGCACACGAATTGCCAGCTTGCCCTAGCCTTATTTTCTTCACAAAAAGATTTAAAAAGCATATCTTTTGAATTTTCCTACAATTAAAACCAATTAAATGAATTAATATTAATATAAATTCAATTAATTAATTAAAAATAAGAAAATAAATCAAATTAAGTTCAATGGGTCGTGCATAGGCTTTTGGCAAAGATTCAAGAAGGAATTTGAGGCCCATTAGCAAAAATGAAGTGTTTTTAGGCAAAGTTGACTTTTGAAAGTTCCCAAACATTTCCCAACTTCTCCAATGCCTATCTTGCTCAATTTTGAAGCTATGAACATGTTCTGGGACATTTTGGAAAGGTCTTGAAGTCCTCTAACCAATGCCTTTGGTCCCATGTCATTTTGATTTACCAATCTCAAGTTATGGTCTTTGACTTAAAGTGCCTTTTTGTTGACTTTTGAAAATGACCTATAATGTAGAAATTGATAACTTTTTGTGAGAGCATCTCTTGGACTTGGAATGTGAAGATGAGTTGTAGGAAATGTCATCCCCTTCAAAATAAGCATTGGATGGGATTTTTATGATGAACCATGCAAAAGTTATGCCTTGGTCAATTTGCAGTTGACTTTTCAGCTGTCCAAAAATAGAAACTTTTGATTCTTGAGACTTTTTGAGCCATGCTTGTGGAATCATGATCAAGAATTGATCAAATGATGATTGTGGCTTCAAAATAAGATGTTAACCAAAAATTTTTACTTTTGATTGTCAAATGACCATTTTACCCCTGTAGTTGACTATGAAGCAATTAGGGTTTTTGACTGTGCAACTTGATGTTGTGAGTCTTGAAACTTGATATATGGATGCTTGACAATGTATATAGGCATATGGGACTTGATTGGACCCTTGGAAACCTCAACTTCCTTGTAAGAACAAAAACCCTAATTTTGACTGTGTTGGGAGGGTGCTTGCACTGTGCAGTCCTTAATCCATTTGAAGCTTGATCTTGCCAAATATTGAAGAATATGGGAGGGCAAATTTTAGGGTACAACATACATATTAATATATTTTTGTATATAAATAATATATAATATCATTTTCTTAAGAAAAATTAGGGTTTACCCCTTAATTAAATCAAATCAAATCTTTTTTTATTTTATTTCTTTACACCTTTTTCTTTACATTTAAAAATACTTTGCATACATAAAAACCTTTTTTGCATAATACATTTTTTATTTAATATTTATTTATTGTGTTTATTTAAATATTGCCCATTTAAATATTATGCATTGTAAATTCAATTTGGTTGTAATAATTTAGGGTTTTAATTTCTTGCAAAATAATTCCCTATTCAAAATTGTACCCCCCTCCCTATATCAAAGTTGTAATAGCTTAGATTTATTTTTACGCACTTAATGCTTTCAATTATGCCATGATTAGAGAATTAGGGTTTGTATGCAAAATCAAAACCAACAAATAGTTTGACCTAATCAAAGATAAAATGCATGAAAAACAAACACAATGCACACTTGCACTCCTAGGGTTACAATCCACTTGTTGCCATCAAAAATGGGCCATGGTATGCATGTTAAGTACTTTGGCAAAACAAAACAAAACAAAAGATCATAGTCCCTCGACGACGCTATCTGAGTTGCCTAAACAAAATGATCAAGTCCCTCAAGAAAATTGCCAAAAATACTTGACACAATTGCTATCATGGTCTATACGATGACCCGTGTCTGTCCCATTTAACATCCTAACACAAGGTTGTTCACCAAATACAATGGTGAAATAACACTGTTAAAAGGGTTAAAAAACATAAGAAATATCTTTGAGTAAAATAGGGTAGATAACTCTTAGTTACTTGATCAAAAGCTTGCAAAAAAATCCTTGGTATTTTCAAAACACACTTCACAACACAATTTCAAAACCCTACTTTCAAACATTGAAAACTTTTCAAAAGACAAAAACACCTTTGTATACATTCAAACAAGAATCATTATAAAGGTTTCCACAATGATGGCCTCTTTTCAAAACATCTTTCAAAACCACACACAAAGCACCATTTCAAACAATTGAAGAGCACCATTTCAAACAATTGAAAAGCAAAGCAAGTGATCTAAATAAGTAACTAAGAGCTCATGGATAACCATGGATGAAAAGGGTTCTTGCACCTTCCCTTTTCATAATCTACTCCCCGAACCTAAGAAAACATCTCAAAGGTCTTTCCTGTGCTTTTTAACCTTTCCTTAGGATAAACTAAAAAGTCGGTGGCGACTCTTGCTAAACCGAAACATTTGCAAACACAAACACAAAACCTCAAGTCAGTTCTCCCACCATATCACAATTAGGTTATTTTATTATTTTGTGAGAAGGAATAGAAGAAGGAAGCAGTAGAAGGAAAAATAAGGATTTGGGAAGAGAACGTAAAGCTGCTGGAAAAAAAAGTGGAAAGACGACAAGAACAAAGATTCAACCCAGAAATTGTAGAGCGACCTTCGATCCAAGGTAAGGGTGGGGTTCTGGCTTTATAATTGGGTTCATGATATTTGATATGTGGGGTTAGATGAAATTACTGTTTGTTCTTGAATTAAATGCATTATGAATGATGTATGATGAAGATTTGATGAATTTTTGATAAATAAGAATATTATTATGTTGATTAATCGATGGAGTAATAGAGTGTAATATTAGGTGATGAATTATCATGATGATAATGAGGTTTTTAGATCTGTAGCATGATTCCCGTAGAAAAATTACTGAAGAAAACGCAGAAAATTATGTAGACTGTCGAAGGATGTGTCGACCCCAAATTGGATGTGTCGATACATGAAGGATGTTCGACTCAGGATGAGTCGATACATTCAGGGCTTGTATCGATACATGAAGGATGTTTAACTCAGGATGAGTCGACGCATGCAGGGCTTGCATCGATACATGAAGGATGTTCGACTCGGGATGAGTCGACGCAAAGAGAGAATGTGACGATGCATGTTAAGTATAAGACTCAGTATGAGTCGACGCGAAGAGAGGATGTGTCGATGCATGATGAGTATAAGACTCAGGATGAGTCGACACGAAGAGTGCATGTGTCGATACATGCTGTATTGAAAGCCAGAATGAGTCGATCCAAAGGAGGATATGTCAAATCATAGTATGCAGATGAAGCAGGATGAGTCGATCTAAGGAGTTTTGTGTCGACCCATACTGAATAATTTCGACAGAATCAGTTTTTAAATTATTGTAACTTGAGTTGTAGGATGTTGTTTGAGATGCCGTTCAAAGCGCTGATTAGCTAACGCGATGAACTTTATTCTAGATGATTTAAATGATGATGAAGAGGTGTAATCCTAGTAACCAATCTAAGATTTAGAATTAATTCATGTAGATGATCGTTGTGCTGATTTTTGGACAGATTGATGAATGTGAGATGTTTAGAGGTTGCTGTTAGAATTATGACAGTAGGATTAGTGACAGAAACGAAGTAGAATTGCATAATAACGGTAGGGATTACTGTAGTATTGATATATAACTGATTTAATAGTGAGATGTGTTAATTAAAGTTGTGTTTGATAATTATGATGAACCAATGACGTTTGATAAATCAATGATGTTTAATAATTATTTTGAGATGTTTATGAGATGCTGTAATTGAGATGTTTTGAGATGATTGAGATGTTGTTGTTCTGAGATGTTTATGAGATGTTGTTGTTTTGAGATGTTTATGAGATGTTGTTGTTCTGAGATGTTTATGAGATGTTGTTGTTTTGAGATAATTGAGATGTGGTTGATTGAGTGTTGACATTACATTCATGATGAGTCACATACATTGCATTTTTGAGATGGAGCTTATGCTCGTTGAGATGGCCTGGGTAAATTTTGAGATGAAGGCTATGCCTTGTTGATGCCTCTATTAATTGGCAGATTTTTGAGATGGGAGTTCTGCTCCAATGGTACCACATGCATTTGCATAGTTTTGAGTCGCATCATATGAATGAGTAATGAAGTGTATTTGATGTTGATGAATGAGTATATATGCTGTAATTGTTGTTGATTATGAGATGAGAAGTGGTGATATTATTGATCTAATTTAATATATTAATTATCATGCGCTTTATTATATTGTTAGATATTTCACCCCTTCTGTTTGAATGTTGCCCCTATGTTGTTAACGTGTAGGTAATCACGAGTGAAGGCTGTATACCTTCAATAGTTTGAGTCAGTGTCATTGCTCTGATATGTAACACTCGGGGGGATGAACGCTTGCTGATTTTTGATTGTTGATTTTCAGTTGTTAAGTTTTGAAATGATTATTAATAATATGAAATGTTTTGAAGTTGCTGTTTTATTTAGAGATGTTATTGAAGAATTCCATTGTGTGGTTGTTGAATTATTTTATTAAAGATGTTATGACGATGGTTCATCTAATGTTTTAAAAGTGTTATATATCCATGATGAATGCAATGAATTTGTTAGAAGAATTCGTGACGTCCCGATTCGTTTGTATGAATGAAATTTTATAACTCTGATTTAAATTGCATAATTTGCTTGGGGTAGAATTGGGGTGTTACAAAGTTGGTATCAGAGCAAAAGGTTGGTCCGACCTTGTCGTCGAGTCGTAGTTGTCTAACAATCGAGTATTGTTATTTTGATGTTATAATCGTTGTTTATGTTGTAGTAAGAAGTTGAGATGGCTGGAAGGAATGATGTTGCTCTTGCTGCTGCTCTAGAAGCAATGGCTCATGCGATGGAAAATCAGCCGAATGCTGACAGGAATGCTGGATCTCGTAGCTTGGCGACTTTCCAGAGAGAGAATCCACCTATGTTCAAGGGAAAATATGATCCTAACGGAGCTTTGGAATGGTTTAAAGAGATAGAGAGGATCTTTCGCGTAATGGACTGCACTCCAGTGCAGAAGGTTCGTTATGGGACTCATATGCTAGCAGTCGAGGCTGATGACTGGTGGCTAGAGACTTGCCAGAAGTTAGAAGCTGCAGGTAAGAATGTCACTTGGGCTGTGTTCCGTAGGGAGTTTTTGATTTTCCTGAAGATGTCCGTGGTAAGAAGGAAATTGAATTCCTTGAGCTGAAGCAAGGAAATATGTTTGTTGTTAAGTATGCTGCCAAGTTTGCTGAGTTGGCTAAGTTTTATCCGCATTACGCTGAGTTTTCAAAGTGTATTAAGTGTGAGAACGGGTTGCGCCCAGAGATTAAAAAAGCAGTTGGATATCAGAAAAATCCGTGTCTTCGCTGATTTGGTTGATAGCTGCGGGATTTATGAGGAGGACAATAATGCTCATTACAAGATTATTAGTGAGAAAAGAAGTAGGCACCCACAGAGTCGTGGTAAACCTTATGATGCCCCAGCTGGTAAGGGTAAGCAGAGAGTTGCTCATGGTCAGAGGACTAGTGGGGGAGATGCTCCTGCTGGTGTGATTTGCTTTAAGTGTGGGAAACCTGGACACAAGAGTAACGTGTGCACTACTGAAGTGAAGAGGTGTTTCCGTTGTGGCAAGAACAGACATGTTGTAGCTGAGTGTGAGCACAAGAGTGTGGTTTGTTTCAACTGTAAAGAAGAAGGGCACATTGGTAGTCAGTGTCTGAAACCGAAGAGGGCTCAGTCAAGTGGTAAAGTGTTTGCTTTGGTGGAGGATCAGACATCTGCTGAGGATGGACTTATTAGAGGTACATGTTTCATTAATAGTACTCCTTTAATTACTATTATTGATACTGGTGCTACGCATTGTTTTATTGATGCTGATTATGTTGAGAGATTGGGTCTTGTGTTGTCTTTTTTGAATGGAGAAATAGCCGTCGATACTCCAGCCAAGGGATTGGTGACTACTTCTTTTGTGTGTGCTAAGTGTCCCTTGTCGATCTTCGACAGAGACTTTGTCATTGATTTGGTTTGTTTACTGTTAAGAGGTTTGGATGTAATTCTGGGTATGAACTGGTTAGAGCATAACTGTGTTCATATTAACTGTTATGACAAGTCGGTGAAGTTTTCTACTCCTGAAGAAGAGGAAGATGGTTTGTTGTCTGCTAGACAGTTTAGAAAGTTGATGCAAGAGGAAGAAAAGATGTTCTCGCTGATGGCGTCACTATTTGTAAAGACTCAAGCTGTAATTGAGGAATTGCAGGTGGTGTGTGAATTTCCTGAGGTACCGCCTGAGAGGGAAGTTGAATTTGCTATTGATCTTGTACCTGGTACCAGACCTGTGTCTATGGCACCATACAGGATGTTTGCATCTGAGCTGTCTGAGTTGAAGAAGCAATTGGAAGAGTTATTTGAGAAGAGGTTTGTAAGACCAAGCGTATCGCCGTGGGGAGCTCCAGTGTTATTAGTAAAGAAGAAAGATGGAAGTATGAGGCTTTGTGTTGATTATAGACAGTTGAATAAGGTGACGATTAAGAATAAGTATCCGCTTCCAAGAATAGATGACTTGATAGACCAATTAGTGGATGCCCGTATGTTTAGTAAGATTAATTTGAGATTGGGTTACCATCAGATTAAAGTGAAGGATGAAGATATTCAGAAGACGACTTTCAGAACGTGTTATGGACATTACGAGTATTCGGTGATGCCTTTCGGTGTTACTAATGCGCCGGGAGTATTCATGGAATATATGAATCGTATCTTTTATACTTATTTGGATCGGTTTGTAGTGGTGTTCATTGATGATATTTTGATTTACTCTAAGTCAGAAGAAGAGCATGCTGAACATTTAAGAGTAGTATTGCAGATTCTGAAAGAGAAGAAATTGTATGCAAAGTTATCCAAGTGTGAATTTTGGTTGAAAGAGGTTAGTTTTCTTGGTCATGTGATTTCAGGTAGTGGCATTGTTGTAGATCCATTGAAGGTTGATATTGTGTTGCAATGGGAAACTCCAAAGTCAGCTACTGAGATTAGAAGCGTTTTGGGATTAGCTGGTTATTATAGGAGGTTTATCGAAGGGTTTTCTAAGTTGTCACTTTCGTTGACTAAGTTGACTTGTAAAGGCAGAGCGTTTGTATGGGATGCTCAGTGCGAAGAAAGTTTTACGGAATTGAAGAAAAGGTTGACGTTGGCTCCGATTTTGACGTTGCCTAATCCAGGAGAGCTTTTTGTGGTGTACTGTGATGCTTCTAAGATGGGTTTAAGAGGTGTGCTTATGCAGAATGGTAAGGTAGTTGCTTATGCATCGAGGAAGTTAAGGACTCATAAGAAGAACTACCCTACGCATGACTTAGAGCTTGCTGCAGTTGTTTTTGCATTGAAGATTTGGAGGCATTATCTTTATGGTTCTAGATTTGAAGTGTTTAATGATCATAAGAGTTTGAAGTATTTGTTTGATCAGAAAGAGCTGAATATGAGTCAACGAAGATGGTTGGAATTGTTAAAGGATTATGATTTCGGTTTGAATTATCATCCAGGAAAGGCAAATGTGGTAGCTAATGCGTTGAGTCGAAAGACTTTACATATGTCAGCAATGATGATTAAATAGTTGGAATTGATTGAGCAGTTCAGAGATATGAGCTTAGTTTGCGTGGTTACTCCGCGAAGTGTTATGTTGGGCATGTTGAAGATTAATAATAAATTTCTAGACAGTATCAGAGAAGCTCAGAAGTTGGATGTGAAACTGGTAGATTTGATGGTTGGGATTGATCAATCTGAGAATAGTGATTTCAAGTTAGATGAGCAAGGTGTGTTGAGATTTCGTAACCAGATTTGTATTCTTGATGATGCTGAGATGAAGAAAGTGATACTTGAGGAGAGTCATAGAAGTAAGTTGAGTATTCATCCAGGAGCTACAAAGATGTATCAAGATTTGAAAGGTTTGTTTTGGTGGACTGGGATGAAGAGTGATGTGGCTCGGTTTGTGTATGCATGTTTGACTTGTCAGAAGTCGAAAGCTGAACATCAGAAGCCTGCATGATTGATGCAACCATTGGAAGTTCCAGAATGGAAATGGGATAGCATTTCAATGGACTTTGTGACAGGATTGCCTAATACTTTAAAAGGACATGATTCGATTTGGGTGATTGTTGATAGGCTTACGAAGTCAGCTCATTTTATTCCTATTAACATCAATTTTCCAGTGTCGATGTTGGCTGAGATTTATATCAGTGTGATTGTGAAGCTGCATGGTGTTCCTTTGTGCATTGTGTCAGATAGAGATCCAAGATTTACTTCTGATTTTTGGAAGAGTTTGCAAGAAGCGTTGGGTTCTTAGTTAAGGTTGAGTTCAGCGCATCATCCTCAGACAGATGGTCAGACTGATTAGGCGATTCAATCGCTGGAAGACTTATTGAGGGCATGTGTTCTTGAGCAGGGAGGTTCGTGGGATACTTAACTTCCGTTGATAGAGTTCACGTATAATAACAATTACCATTCTAGTATTGGGATGGCACCTTTTAAAGCGTTGTATGGTCGAAGATGTAGAACTCCGTTATGTTGGCATGAATCTGGTGAAAGTGTAGTACTTGGACCTGAACTTGTTCGTGAGACTATTGAGAAGGTGAAGTTGATTCGAGAAAAGATGAAAGCTTCACAAAGTAGACAGAAGAGTTATCATGACAAACGAAGGAAAGATTTAGAATTTCAAGCCGGTGATCATGTGTTTTTGAGAGTTACACCTGTGACTGGTGTTGGGCGAGCATTAAGGTCTAAGAAGCTCACTTCTCGTTTTATTGGACCGTATCAGATTTCGGAGAGAGTGGGAAATGTTGCCTATAGAGTGGCTTTACCGCCTAATCTTTCGAATTTGCATGATGTGTTTCATGTGTCGCAACTTCGGAAGTATATTTCAGATTCATCTCATGTGATTCATATGGACGATGTGCAAGTACGGGATAATCTTACGGTAGAGACGATGCCTGTACGGATCGCAGATCATGAAATGAAGACTGAGGGGAAAGATATTGCCTTGGTTAAAGTGGTTTGGTTAGGAGCTGCAGGAGAAAGCATGACTTGGGAGTTGGAGAGCAAGATGCGAGACTCCTATCCTGAATTGTTTGGTTGAGGTAAATTTTCGAGGACGAAAATATTCTAAGTGGGGGAGAGTTGTAACGCCCGTAATTTAATTAATTATTTAATTAAATTATTTTTGGAATATTTGTGAATATGTGTTATAATTAAATTGGATTTATTTTATTAAGTGGAGAAATAATAATATATTAGAGATATTATATTATTATATGGTGAAATAATATTAGAAGCTAATATTATTTAATGTGGGCCTATATTGTGTGAGTAGAAGTAATAAGGGGGTGTAGGTTTGGAGCCCAATAAGGAATAATATAATAATATTAGGTTATTTTATTATTTTGTGAGAAGGAATAGAAGAAGGAAGCAGTAGAAGGAAAAATAAGGATTTGGGAAGAGAACGTAAAGCTGCTGGAAAAAAAAGTGGAAAGACGGCAAGAACAAAGATTCAACCCAGAAATTGTAGAGCGGCCTTCGATCCAAGGTAAGGGTGGGGTTCTGGCTTTATAATTGGGTTCATGATATTTGATATGTGGGGTTAAATGAAATTGTTGTTTGTTCTTAAATTAAATGCATTATGAATGATGTATAATGAAGATTTGATGAATTTTTGATAAATAAGAATATTATTATGTTGATTAATTGATGGAGTAATAGAGTGTAATATTAGGTGATGAATTATCATGATAATAATGAGGTTTTTAGGGCTGTAGCATGATTCCCATAGAAAAATTATAGAAGAAAACGCAGAAAATTATGCAGACCGTCGAAGGATGTGTCGAACCTAAATTGGATGTGTCGATACATGAAGGATGTTTGACTCAGGATGAGTCGATGCATGCAAGGCTTGTGTCGATACATGAAGGATGTTCGACTCAGGATGAGTCGATGCATGCAGGGCTTGCGTCGATACATGAAGGATGTTTGACTCAGGATGAGTCGACGCGAAGAGAGGATGTGTCGATGCATGTTAAGTATAAGACTCAGTATGAGTCGACGCGAAGAGAGGATGTGTCGATGCATGATGAGTATAAGACTCAGGATGAGTCGACACGAAGAGTGCATATATCGATACATGCTGTATTGAAAGCCAGAATGAGTCGATCCAAAGGAGGATGTGTCAAATCATAGTATGCAGATGAAGTAGGATGAGTCAATCTAAGGAGTTTTGTGTCGACCCATACTGAATAATTTCGACAGAATCAGTTTTTAAATTGATGTAACTTGAGTTGTAGGATGTTGTTTGAGATGCCGTTCGAAGCGTTGATTAGCTAACGCGATGAACTTTATTCTAGATGATTTAAATGATGATTAAGCGGTGTAATCCTAGTAACCAATCTAAGATTTAGAATTAATTCCCGTAGATGATCGTTGTGCTGATTTTTGGACAAATTGATGAATGTGAGATGTTTAGAGGCTGCTGTTAGAATTATGACAATAGGATTAGTGACAGAAACGAAGTAGAATTGCAGAATAACGGTAGGGATTACTGTAGTATTGATATATAACTGAGTTAATAGTGAGATGTGGTCATTAAAGTTGTGTTTGATAATTATGATGAACCAATGACATTTGATAAACCAATGATGTTTAATAAATTATTTTGAGATGTTTATGAGATGCTGTAATTGAGATGTTTTGAGATGATTGAGATGTTGTTGTTCTGAGATGTTTATGAGATGTTGTTGTTTTGAGATGTTTATGAGATGTTGCTGTTCTGAGATGTTTATGAGATGTTATTGTTTTGAGATAATTGAGATGTGTTTGATTGAGTGTTGACATTACATTCATGATGAGTCGCATACATTGCATTTTTGAGATGGAGCTTATGCTCGTTGAGATGGCCTGGATTGGCAAATTTTGAGATGAAGGCTATGCCTTATTGATGCCTCTATTAATTGGCAGATTTTTGAGATGAGAGTTCTGCTCCAATGGTACCACATGCATTTGCATAGTTTTGAGTCGCGTCATATGAATGAGTAATGAAGTGTATTTGATGTTGATGAATGAGTATATATTCTGTAATTGTTGTTGATTATGAGATGAGAAGTGGTGATATTATTGATCTAATTTAATATATTAATTATCATGCGCTTTATTATATTGTTAGATATCTCACCCCTTCTGTTTGAATGTTGCCCCTATGTTGGTAACGTGCAGGTAATCGCGAGTGAAGTCTGTATACCTTCAATAGTTCGAGTCAGTGTCATTGCTCTGATATGTAACACCCGGGGGGATGAACGCTTGCTGATTTTTGATTTTTAATTTTCAGTTTTTGAGTTTTGAAATGATTATTATTAATATGAAATGTTTCGAAGTTGCTGTTTTATTTAGAGATGTTATTGAAGAATTCCGCTGCGTGGTTGTTGAATTATTTTATTAAAGATGTTATGACGATGGTTCATCCGATGTTTTAAAAGTGTTATATATCCATGATGAATGCAATGAGTTTGTTAGAAGAATTTGTGACGTCCTGATTCGTTTGTATGAATGAAATTTTATAACTCTGATTTAAATTGCATAATTTGCTTGGGGTAGAATTGAGGTGTTACAGGATGGACTGAATTAACTTCATCTATAGTGAACAAGGATAAAAATAACTGTGTCCATTTATTTTTATTCTTCTGTTAAGAGTATGTGTTTGAGTTTGGAGAAATTTTATTTGGTGAAACCCAATTCAAACCCCCCTTTCTTGTGTTTCTTGCACCTTTAATTGGCATCGATATTTGGTTCTGGTATTGATTGTTATCAAACACTTAACCGTGTCAGATAAAGATCCAGACGTTTTAGAAACACTATGGCCATTCCACCACCGATTGTTCAAGTTCCATATGATAAAGACAACTACAATGCTAAACCTCTCATCTTTGATGGTTAATGATTTGATTATTGGAAAGATAGACTAGAAATTTTCTTTCTAGGTCATGATGTTGATCTTTGGGATTTGGTAGTTGATGGCTACAAACATCCCACAGATGCAAGTCGAAATAAGCTTCAAAGAAGTTTTATGAATGAACAACAAAATAAATATTATAAGAATCATCATAAAGCAAGAATCATCTTGTTGAATGTGATTTTTTATACCAAGTATGAGAAAAAAAATAAAGACTCAGTGAAGTCTATACTTGATTCTTTAAAGTTGACTCATGAAGGCAACTCTCAAGTTAAGAAGACCAAAGCTTTAGCTTTGATTCAGAAATATGAAGCCTTCAAGATGGAAGAAGATGAAACTATTGAGACAATGTTCTCAAGGTTTCAAATTCTGATTGTAGGACTTAAGGTTCTGAACAAAGGATACTCTACTTCAGACCATGTGAAGAAGATTATCGGAAGCCTGCCAATAATATAGAGGCCTATGGTAATTGCGCTTAAATTGGTGAAATATCTAAACAACATTTCTCTAGAAGAACTAGTGAGTTTTTTGATAAGTCATGAAATTGATTTGGAACAAGAACAACCTCATAAGAGAGGCAAATATATTTCTCTTAAATACGTCAGAAGATCTGAAAAGACTAGACGTCTTCAAGAAAAAGAGATTAAGGATTCCGAAGAAAATTCTGACGAAGATGAAGACGAGTTGTCGCTGCTATTCAGAAGGGTCAACCAACTCCAAAAAAGAAATAAATGCAACAAGTTTAGAGGATCTAGAAGGACTGGTGGTCACTTCGAGTCTACTTATGGACAAAGAGAGTCGGGTACCAATAAAGATGTCACTTGCTACGAGTGTAATGATCAAGGTCATTACATAAATGATTGTCCCAAGCTCAAGAAGGATAAGCCCCAAAAGAAAGATTTCAGAGGAAAGAAGAAAGGGTTGATGGCAACATGGGATGATTCTAATTTATCATAAGATGATTCACAAGAAGAACATGTTATCATAGCTTTGATGGTTATCGTTAAAGCTTTTGATGAGGCAACCCTTCTGAAAGCAGATGCATACTCTAATTCAGAGATAGAAGAGGTATTTTCTGATCTCTCTCACTCTGAATTAACTTGTTTTCTTCTTGAAATTTTTGAAAAACATGAGTTTCTTATGAACGAATTCAAGGAACTTAAAAAATTCCATGAATCTATTTCTAAATAACATAACAAGCTTAAGGAAGAATTTTCATCTCTAAGAAGACAATTATATTCTTATGATTGATTAATCTGTTCTCAGAAGAAAGAGTTCCAATCTTGAGAAGGAAATTCTTTCAGAATCTTCTGAAAGCACTGATGATTTCATAAATAAATATGACAAATCATTCCAGAAATTTCTTACTACAAGCCTAGGTAGAAGCTTCATGGCTTCAATGATCTATGGCGTAAGCAAAAACTTCACTAAAGGTATTGGTTATAATTCTTACGAAAAATCTGATTCTAAAAAGAAGATAAACCAAATACACTTCATTGCTATTATGTCTCTGCTGGTTCTGAGCCTAAGGTAAAAGAAAAGGAAAAAAATCTTTCTGATCCTAATACTAATCCTAAAGAAAAGTCGCGTTTCAAAAATTTAAATAAATATGTTTATCTTGCTCGTAGCCCAAAGTTGTACACAACTCTGGGAAGACTAACAAGAAAGGACCCAAGAAGTTATGGATACCTAAGAAGCAGATATCCTTAACAGCGATGTCAAGACACCAATAATGGTAAATGGACTCTGGATGCTCGGGATACATGACGGGAAGAAGGCATATGTTTCAAAGCCTGGAACTTAAGACTGAAGAATTCTTAGGTTTCAGAGGTGATCAGAAAGGGAAGATTGTAGGCTCCGGAACAATTAGTAACAATTCTCTCCCTTCTATTAATAATGTTTTTCTTGTTGATGGATTGATCTTAAATAGCAAAATGTAAAATGTATTATGTTAGTAAATGAAGAACAATGAATATGGCTTAAACGATTGGGTCATGTTAGCATGAGAAGACTCTCTCAGCTAAATAAGCTTGATCTTGTTAGAGGCCTTTGAAAGCTGAAGTTTTCTTCAAAAGCTCTCTGAAGCATATCAGAAAGACATGTTTTCAAAAACTTATTTTAAAGCAAAGAATGTTGTTTGTACCTCTATACCATTAGAGCTTCTGCACATTGACTTGTTTGGACCAGTGAAAACTGCTTCTATCAATGGAAAGAAGTATGGATTAGTCATTGTTGATGACTATAGTCATTAGACATGGGTTAAATTTCTGAAACACAAGTATGAGACACATTCTGTGTTTACCACCTTCTGTTCTCAAGTGCAAAATGAGATGAATACCATAATTGCCAAAGTTAGGAGTGATCATGGTGACGAATTTGAAAATAAAGACTTTGAAAAGATTTTTGATGAAAATGGCATTTCCAATTATTTATCCTGCTCTATAACTCAGCATCAATATTGAGTTATAGAGAGGAATAATAGGACTTTGAAAGAAATGACCAGCACAATGATCAACAAAACTAACACGGTGAAGCATTTATAAGAAGAGGTAGTCAACACAGTGTGTTACATTCAGAACAGAGTCTCTATAAGACCTATTATGGGTAAGACTCCTTATGAATTATTGAAGAACAGAAAAACCAACATTTCATATTTTCATCCTTTTGGATGTGATTGTTTTATGTTGAACACTAAAGAGAATCTTAAAAAGTTTGATTCTAAAGCACAAAAGTGTATCATATTAGGATACTCTGAACGCTTAGAAGGATACATAGTGTATAACACTAAAACTCTTATTGTTGAGGAATCTATTCATGTTAGATTCGATGATAAGCTTGACCATGAAAAGTCAAAGCTAGTTGAGAATTTTGCACATCTGGATATCACCTTTGCAGACTCAGAAGGTGATGATGTTGTTGTCAAGGATCCTAAGAAGAAATACACATAAGGATCTCAACCAGAATTTATTGAATCTCAGACCCCTATGGGGAAGCATAGATCCAGATCCTCACATTCTGAATAATTGATTATGGGTGATATATCTGAACCAGTCATAACCAGACCCTCCTTCAAACCGTCAAAAGAGGCGCTTATGGGTTAGGTGTACCTAATTTATCATACTTATGTTGATGAAGAGCTTCTGGACACATAATGGATTTTGTCTATGCAAGAAGAGCTGAATTAATCCTCCATCAATGATGTGTGGTATCTTGTGCCAAGACCCAAAGGAACTCATGTGATTGGAACCAAATGGGTCTTCAGAAACAAGCTCAATGAAAAAGGAGATGTGGTAAGAAACAAGGCTCGACTGGTTGCACAAGGTTATAGTAAGCAAGGAGGGATTGACTATATAAAAACATTTGCACCAATTTCCAGGTTAGAGTCTATTCATCTCTTAATTTCATTTGTTGTCAAACATAACATCATCTTGTATCAGATGGATGTTAAGAGTGCATTTCTGATTGGTTACATAATAGAGGAAGTGTATGTACATCATCCTTCTATTTTTGAAAAACATAAAAATCCAGATTTTGTTTTCAAAGTTAAGAAATCATTGTATGGTCTGAAACAAGATCCCATAGAATGGTATTCAAGATTGAGCAATTTTCTTTTAGAAAATGATTTCACCAGAGGAAAGGTTGATACCAACTTGTTCTATAAATCCTTCAAAAATTACATTCTAGTAGTTCTAATATGCGTTGATGATATTGTATTTGGTTTTGCTAATGCCACTTTGTGTAAGGAATTTGCTAAGTCTATGCAGCCTGAGTTTGAGATGAGCTTAATGGGAGAACTCAAGTTCTTTCTAGAGAATACAAATCAATTAAGGCCCAGAAGAGACGTTCATCCATCATAGCAAGTACACCAAAGAACTTATGAAGAAGTTTGACTTGTCTGATTGCAAGGTAGAAAAGACACCCATGCAGCATACTTGCGTTCTGGATAAGGACGAGGTAAGTGGTAAGGTAGTTCAGAAGATGTACAAATGTATGATATGTTTTCTATTATATTTGACTATTTCTAGGCCTGATATTTTATTCAGTGTCTACTTGTGTGCTCGCTTCCAATAAGATCCTAGAGAATCACACTTAATTGTTGTTAAGAGGATTTTTAGGTATCTGAAAGGTACTACTAACCTTGATTTGTGTTATAGAAATTCAAGTGAATACAAGTTAGTTGGCTATTATGATGTTGATTATGTTGGAGACAGACTAGAGAGAAAAAACACTTATGGAAGCTTTCATTTTTTGGGAAACAACTTGATCTCATGGTTGAGAAAAAGATAATCAACAATAGATCTCTCAACCTTTGAAGTCGAATACATTTTCGCTTATGGATTCAACACCTATTTCCTCTGGATAAAGAGTCAGCTAGAATATTATCAAATATTTGAAAGTAACATTCCTATATTTTGGGACAATACTTCTACAATCTGTTTGTCTAAGAATCCAAATTTTTACTCTAGGGCTAAACATATTAAGATTACGCATCATTTAATTAGAAACTATGTTCAAAAGGGACTTTTATCTTTAAAATTCATAGATACAGACCATCAATGAACTGATATCTTTATAAAACCCTTGCTAAAGATAGACTGCTTTTCATTATGAAACATTTAAAAATGGTTTCATGACCAGAATGAAAAATATGAAATCTCAGAGTGTTGTCTTTCCAGAATGGAAAATTAGACTCTAAAATTTGTTTGTTGTTTTTGTTGCTTCTGAAATATGAGGATTCTGATGAGTGAAGTTCTCTTGTATCAGAAGTATCCAAGGTCAAAAACTTCTCTCTAGAATGCTTTTGTCCATTGGTAACTGAAGAGTTTACTTCATTAATAAGGTGTCAAGATAATGAAAGGTTTGTGATTTAAAATAAGACAACTTTCTTTTCTGAAGTACACCTAGCACTTGATGTGACTCATTGGGAAATGAGATCGTATTGGGATTAGGGGAAAAATCTTCATGTTTTACCCCTTGTCAGGATTTTTACTATTTTCAATCTACTTTCATCATTACAAAAACTATTTTAAAAACCACTTCACACACTTTCTCTACCATTATCCCACACTTTCGCTCTTTCAAGCCAAAAAGTTCTCTGAAACCCTAAAATCCTTTTCGATTCTTGTTTGTGGTTTCATTAATGGCTTCTCAACAACATTCAACCGCTCAACAAAATGTTCAAGATTCATCGTCTCCTCAACAAAACCAACATCAAGTTCAAGATCTTGATGTTCACTACTTTATTCCAGTCTCTCAACTTACTATTCATACCGAGCTGATAGTGGGTTTGGAGAACCTTGCTGCGAATGGGTTTGATCTCACTGAAGTTGTGAAGACTCAAGGTTAGGAAACTTACTTTGATTGCCTGAAGAGGCCAATTTATCCTGAAATGGTCAAGGATTTTTAGGTTCATGCTTTTGTGACAGATGGTAAGTCCATCTGCTCAAGGTTATGGGACAAAGGATTTGCATCCTTGAAGAAGATATTGCTAAACTTCTTCAACATGATGGTACTGGTTACAGATGTTATACATCTATCTTTGCAGTGGAAAAGAGTCAAGGTCGGGCTTATGAAGATATCATTGCAAATATCTCCCACTCCATTTTCAAATATGGAAAGGATACATGCAGGGCAAGTCATCTCTTTGATAACCTTCGAGTCTGTTTCAAAATTTTCAATGGCTGCATTTTTCACCCAAGTGATATGAATAAAGCTCAAACTATTACTTATGATATCAAGTTTCTGTTATATCATTTGACTAAAAAGGAAAAGGTAAATGTATCTGCTATCATTTTCTGGTATCTTTATGAGTCAATCAGAACTTCTAAGATGGTAGCAAGAAGAAAAAGAATTGAATTCCTTTTGGAAGATTAATCACTGATATCTTAATCGAGAGTAAGCTTGTAGACTTGTTGAATATACAATTTGAACCACTTGTCATGATTAGTAGATCTTTCAATGGTGAAAATCTACTGGATATGTTTTTGATATCATAAGTAGTCAACTCTCCAAAACTTTGGATGAGAATGAATTTTTGTATAAAAGAATCTCTGTCGAAGACTTTCCAGCCTTCAACTTGGCAAGGTTTCCTGAGATTCATTCTTCCATGGTTAAATTTGTGTCGGCCTTCATAGATGATTCTTCTACTCCTACTGACAAGAAGAAGAAGAGGAAGTTTTCTAAGAAATATTTATATGATGATGCCTTCAAACCTACAAAGAAATCAAAGAAATCAACTTCTAAGAAGAAGCCTCAGAAATTTGTCTAAGAAAGCAGAGCATCGTCTGTATTGAAGCCTCTGACAACTCTTTACTCAGGTTTGCGTTCATGAGTTCATCACCTTCCCTTTTCTTTTAAACAACCCTATCCATAACTCCCTCTGTATACACACTTGGAACTGTCCAAATTGATCCATTTGGTTCATAATCTATCTTTTCTGATCCTTAACCATCAACCAAAAATTAAAGCCTGCTGAAGACACTTCTTCAGACAGTCTCTCTAAGCCTTCTACTTATATCTCTCCTTCTAAATAACTTCCATAAACATTCTCCACACTATCCTCATATATTTCAATCCTCTCATGCATTGTTCCAATAATCACCTCAAACCTTTTGATGAACTCAAACAAAGGTTTGAAAGAGCTGCCCAGAACTCTCTGCACTATGTTGTTGAGAATTCTTTTGGTAGTATGGATCCAGACTAGGTCACTTACATCTGGAAAGACTTCAGGAAGTGGATTGATGACAATTATAACATCATCTAAGCCTTCTGTCATATGGAAAGTGTGCATAAGCGCAAGGCATGACTTTCTTCTCAGACACCTCTGTCAACTATTCTCTACTTGCCTGCTCCGGAAGTAAAGATACCAAAAGAAGGAGTTGTTGCCATGGAAACTCAACCTTAAGAAGCTGTTGCTTCTAAGATAGTTAAGACTGGAAAAAATGTTGTTGAAATTGGTAACTCTTTTGAGTTAGTAAAGACTGCTGATGTAGAGACTCCGTCTAGAATAAAGGAGACTATGGATGAGCTAATGAGGACAAATGTGTTAATTCAAACTCGTTTGGACAAGTAAGATGCTAGAGCTGATCGATATGATGCCTTTATAATTTTGCTTGCAAATATGTTGAGAAACTTCATGGCCGTTGTTCTGCCTCCTTCTCCTCCTCGAGCCCCTTAAACCTTATTTTGTCTTTATTTTTAGAAATAAGATGCTTTTTTATGTTTCTAAAACTTTTTGTAACTTAGTGTTTTGTTTAATGGAATTCTATTTTCTTTTGTATTTTTAATCTTTTTTTGTTTGACAAAGGGAGAGAAAATGATATGATTTTGATATATCTAATCTCATAGTCTGTTTTCAAACATTTTAATATGTTTGTGTCACTAACAATGTTTGACTCAGGAACTTTGAAAAAGTTCATTGAATTTTTCCAAACATGATTCAGAAGCTCTGAAGGAGATTCGGAAAAAGCTATAGATCCATGTTTTACCCCAAAACTTGCCCTCTCATTTTACTCAAAATATACTCCTAGAGGTCCTCAACTTGCCCAAGGATACCTAAGGATTGACCAGACAAATCCTCCTCCTAAGACAATGAGCCTCAAACTAGGGTTTCACTCCTCATCAAGATGTTTGAGTTCCAAGATTCCTAAATGACTTCCATTGCCCTAATATGTTCTCAAGATCACCTATGCCAAGTTTCATGCCTTGCACAAGAAGTTTGCTCAGTCAACTGCTCAAATGCCTGAAAATCAACTATGCTAGGTCAAAAGTCAACTGTGGGCCACGTACAATCAAACTTCAAGATTTTTGGTCAACATCAACATTTTGGAGTAACATCCATCATTTGATCAAGGGTTGATCATGATTCCTCAAGGAATGCCCCAAATTCATCAAAACTCAAAAGTTGCTAAATTAGGATTTCTATAGGAAAAGTCAACCAAACTTTGACCAGGCATAACTTTCTCATACTTTATCATAAATTTCCCATCCAAGTCTCATTTTGAAGATAATTCAATTCCCTACAACTCATCTTTATCCCTCAAGTTCAAACAATGCACTCATGAAAAGATATGAATTCAGACATTATAGGTCATTTCAAAAAGTCAACAAAAATACCTTTTGGGTCAAGGATCCTTACATGAACATGGAAGATCCAATTGAGATGAAACCAAAGAGGTTGCTTAGGGGACATCCTAAGATTTCTAAAAAGTCCAATAACACTCTCTTAGGATCAAAATTGAGAGAGATGTACATTGTCAAAGTTGGCTATTTTTGGAAATGTGCACAAAGTCAATCATGCCCAAAATGCATTTTTCTTCAAATGGGCCCAACTTTTCATGCTTGCATATTACTCCTAGACTGGTCCATGACCCCTGAGCTTATCCACCTATTATTTTATTATTTTTATTATTTTATTTTGATTTTTTATCCATTTAAATCAAAATAAATCAATTTAAATAGTAGAATAATCAAATAAAATCAAAGATTTGATTTTGTGAGCACATTATGAGTCCATGAATCAAATAAATCGTGCAAGCGCTGATTGGAATGAAAATAGCATGTTTTGGCCAAGTTTAGAAAGAAAAGAATCAAGTTGAAAATCAAATCTCTTTCTCATCAATCTCCAAGATTTGTTCCAGTTTTGTTGACCTAATGTATTCTCATACATATAGACAAGAATGCCAGTCCTAATGGACACAAAAAGGCTGCCTCCACAAGTCCATAAAAGCTCCAACTTTTGACAAAAAAAGTGGTGATCGAATTCCGATTTAGAGACCAATTCAAGCAATTTCAAAGCCAGCAACCCGTTCCTGGACGTGTTCTGAAGCTATTTCAATCATTCCCAAGTCACAAAACATCCAAAATCGTAAGATACAGGATTTGTTCTCCAACCTTTTTTTGATTTTTGATTACATGCATACATGCGTTTTCAATGAAATTTAACCATGCATCCTTGTTTATCATAAGGTTTCGATGCTTTCTGAATGGTTTGATTGAGTTTTAAGTGCATGAATTAGAGGATGCCATTCTTAGGGTTTTCAAACTCGTTTTAGGGCTTCCTGATACATGAAAAATTAGGGTTAGACATGGGTACCATGGAGTTCAGGGCTTCAAGCCCAGCTGATTCATGGTCTCCATTAGGATTTATGTTGCTTGTATTTAATTTTTAAATGACGCAGGGTTATAGTTACAGACATCGTCCGTAGGTAAAAGTTCAGACCTAAAACGACAGTCTGAGGAAGAAGACAATGATGTGGCAATGCCCCACTGGCCAGTTTGAATGTTGGCGCGTTTCTTTTTGGGCATATCACCTTGTTTACAATTATGTTATTATTGTTTTATTATATTAACAGATAAGTCACGTAGCACAGACGGTAAAGGGCAGCACTGGTGAGAGAAGGGACCTGGGTTCGATCCCAGATCCAGGCGTATTGTTATTTTATTTTCCTAACGTATTTTGCAGGATCCCATGCGCCTCACCTTCACAAGACTACCATGCGTCCCCAGATCCAACCATGGGATCATCTTAGATCCAGATCCAGCGCCCAATAATTCACTCTCATGGTAGACCCTCAGAGGCCAGCTACACTGAATCCACACGCAGGCAGGTGGGCTAGCAATCTTGGGCCTAACAAATTAAACTCCTTATACCCCAGATTGCTAACAACATCAGGCCCAATTTATTTCTTTTTTTCAATTTCTTTTGTTTTATTTATTTGTTTAATTATTTTTTACAAAACAAAAATCAATTTTTTATTAAATCAAAAAATCACAAAAACATTAAAATCAGATTTTTTTTTTATAAAATATTTTATTTCATTAATTAATTAGATTAATTTAATTAGGGCAATTTAAATTCTTTTATTTTCATAATTAAAATCAATTGGAAAATTAGGTTTAACTTGCAAATTTCAACTATTTTTCTCAACAAAAAAATACAAAAATATTTCCTTTAATTAATGAGATTCATTAGGATATTTAATTCTCGTGTTCTTCCTCACGCGCGTTTTATTTATCGTTCTAATTATTGTAATTGCTTTGAGGTTGTAATAGTTTTAACTAGGATTTTATTTACTGCCGTTATTTACTGTTTACCCCCATTTTTGGATTATGTAACCCCCTCCCCGAAGCCTTGTAATAGCTAGGTTTTTATTCTTGCACTTTACTTTCGGCTATTATTAAATGTTTAGACTAATAGGTTTGTATGGAAAGAATAACGAGTAAAACAGTAGATCACCCTAAATGTGCAAAGATAAATGAACTGAAATCAAACACTCGCACATGCTCACTCCTAGGGTTACCCCACTTCGATTGCCTTCGGTAAACGGTTATGAAGTAGAGGAAATTTTAGTGGTCTCCCTCTAGTCCCAAAAGATAAAAAATGACCCGTTCGAATGTTGTCTCAGAAAGATCTTTAGGACTCTAGGGTAATTACTAAGGTTTCTTAACCATTGCTTTTGTGACCGTAATTGTCCCTTCGAATGTCCCTTAAAACTCCAACAATGGGGCTACCTACTCCTTAATAGTAGGATAGGGCTGTCTAAAGGAAACGAGAAAACGAACAGTCTTTTTCGAGTAGGTAGAAACTCTTAAGTACTTGCTCAAAACAACAAAAATTCTTTCACACAAACACTTTCAAAACAATTTTCAAAAACAACTTCGTCACACTCTTGAGGACAGATGCAAGGGTTGTCACGAAGTTAAACAAAAACTTTTCAAAACACACAAAAGCAATTTCAAAATGAGCAAGTACCTAAGAGCCCATGGAAACCCATGGATAGAAAGGGTGCTAATACCTTCCCTTTCTATAATCTACCTGCCGTACTCAGAAACATCTCGAAAAAAGTTTTTTCTTTTCTTTTCCCTCTTTCTTGTTTGGATGAAATAAAAGTCGATGGCGACTCTTGCTTACCGCAACATTTATGAATACAAAATACAAACAAGTATAACAGTCGGTTCTGTCACCGTATCACTATCCAGAAGTCATAGGCTGTGAATCTTCTGAAAGAAGAAAATTCAATTAGACTTGTATGCTATCAAACTCTGATACCATCAACCAGACTCTGATAGGACATCAAGAATCTGATGATGCTATGATCAAATATATCCAAACTATGATACAAGGCTTTGATACTATCAACCAGACTCTGCACACCATAACATTCTGAAAGTATATCCAGAATCTGAAATGAAGATTTTTGTAACACTGTTCAGACTCTGGTGGTAAATCAGGTCAGATACCTCATCAAACTCTGATAGCACACTAGAATCTGAGATAAAGAGTTCTGTATCGCTAGTCAAGAGTATGATAGGTCTTCAATCAGGGAAGTATTCCTTCGCTCTGACTGCCCTTTTGCTATTTCTTAAAACTTTTTTAAGTCTTGAACTCAGAGAGAGACCTTGAACAAGATTAAACTAGTTCTGAGAATATAGAACTCAGAGAGAGTTGCTTATCTAACTCTGAAAGTATTTTTATGTGATTAAATCGATATAAATTATTTATCAAAATACGTGATTTTGTCATCATCAAAAAAGAAGAGATCGTAAGAACAAGATTAAATTTGTATCTCACCTTGAATTGTAATGTTAACATCACATGAATGATTATATAATAATTTAATACCATAATAATTTGTTTAGTATGTAATTTTTACTAACAGAGAAAATATATAAAATTATTTTTTCTCTTTCATTCTAACATCTATTAATAAAAATAATAAATATAAATAATTTTACTAATTATTATAAAAGAATTGATAAATAAATAATAAAAAATCTAAGTCATCCAAACTCCAGTAACCTTCGTTAACTTCCAATTATTCATAAAATCTTCATGCATTTAATAACAAGTATTATAAACATGGTTTTATTATTTCTTTTATCTTGTAATACTAGTTTATTCATCTTCTAATAAGTATTTGAGAAAAAGATGATTCATTCCATTAATAAAATTTATTTTTTATTTATTGAATTACAGTTTTTATCCACATATTTTATCTAACTCATATAATTAATTCATTTATTTTAAATTCAAATAGTTTTGATTTTCTCTTACTTTTATGTATTGAAAATTGACAAAACATCCCTCTTTCAAATTATGTTTTTAATTTTTAAAATTTTATAAAAAAATTTATTAATCACATTTTACAAGTGTCATGTTATCTAAAAATATACACGTTGTCAATTTTAAATAAAAAAAAATGAAAAGTGATCAAAATTATTTAAATATATAATAAAAAAATTAATTCCGTTATTTAAAAAAAAGAAATACTAAGACTCTAATTTAACCTAATTTATTTATGTTAAAATACATTTTAATTTTAGAACTATCCTGAAATCAGAATGCCTCTCCTACGTATATAAATCTGAGCACATAAAGTACGAGATTGCTATAAATTTATGGATAACATTTGTAACTTTTAGAATGCGAACCAAATGTTATTTGAAAAAGAGTGGACGGTGTTGTATGTCATTATCCACCACAAAATTCCCTTGTGGACTTGTGGTGCATTTAATGCCCTATTCTTCTTTTTGCCAGGTATAACTAGTTTCATGAACCACAAAATTAAAAGGTGCCAATTGTGGGGCCTTTAAAACAAAAAGCACACCCTCATTTAGAACTTGCGTGTAATTTGGTGTATTGAACAATGAACGAATTTTCCAGATATAAATGGAATACCCCTATTACTTTTCTTTGGACATTATGTCTTCATTCTTAATATAGGGAAACACTTTCACGACCCAAGAAATAGACGTGGACGTATGCATGACAACGGAGTGGATTGGAAATAATTTTTATTGTTTTTATTTATTTATTTTAAATTTAAATTTGAATTTTTAAATAATTTTACTTTCCGTCTCAAATTTAAATGGGATGAAAGAATTAAAAACTTAAATCTATTTCAAATAGGTTCAGGTATTTTTGTTTTACTATCATTTATTTAGTAAAATTAATTTTTTTAATATAAATATTTATTTTTTCAAAATAAAATTACATTATAAATAATAAATTAAACGTTATTATAAAATTTCATTCATACATTTTAAATATTTTAAATAATAAATACAAATTAAATTATCAAAATATTGGTCACATATTTAATATTATAAACTATAAAAAAATAAATAATAATGTACATGATAAAATAAAATGGAGCGGGTTCGGGGTGGGTACTAGTGTCTCTATTACTCGATCCGTCCTCATATTTTGTAATCAGGAAAAATACGAACCTGAACCCAAATCTGTAAGATTAAGATTGCGCCTAAGAGGGGGGTGAATTAGGTGATGGTCGATTTTTGACTTATTTTATACTTTCTGGTTTTGATTTAGTGCTTTGAAAACTGTAAAGTGCAGAAAGTAAAGAGACACGGAGAATTATCCTGGTTCCTTCCACACCCCAGAAGTACGTCCAGTCCCCTTGCAAACACGCAAGAGATTTTACTATATTGTTAGAACTTTTACAAGACTCTTCCTAGTCTTATCCACTAAAGAACCTAACAAATAACCAAGAACACCCTCTTGGATTTCCAATAAGTCTAATGAGAACAATCCTCTCAAAAGATACCTCTTGTTTCCAATAATGGACAACAAGGAACAAAAGTAATCTAACACTTAATTCCAACAATCCTGGAAATAAGTTACACTTTGTATGTTTTTATGAAGTATGATTTCTTGAAAGATGTTGATCACATAGAGTGACTTCTTTGAAGTTTCTTCTTTCTTCTCTTGTAAGCAATTCAAACTGTAACACAATGGTTAGATAATGCTCAAAGATTTCTGTTCTTTATATGTGTGAAAGTGCAGAAAATCTTTGTTCTTAAAAGTTAAGAAATATGAAGTTTGAATATTTTACAAAGTTCAGATTTTATTGCAAGAGAAGTGTTTTTTATGATTTGAAATATTTTGTAATATATAGTAATCAAGATACCTTTCCAAAAGGACACTTTTCTGTTTGTAAAACTTGACAAGATGCAATGTTTGATCATGCAACTATTGGAGAAAAGGTATGAAGGATATCTTGAAACCAGTTCAGATTTTTCAAAATTTTCAATGTGCAAATCGATTAACATAACATGCAAATCGATTGCACGTGTTTGTAACGTTCAGAATTTCAAAAAGTTTGAAGTGTAAATCGATTAGCATGTTGTGTCAATCGATTTACAAGTGTTAAAAAATCAGTTTGTTCTGTGATCAATCGATTTACACAACCTGTAAATCGATTGCTGGCAGGAGCAAACAGTTTTTTGAAAAAGCATGTGTAAATCGATTTACACAAGATGTTAATCGATTTACAGCAGAGAAAAACTTAAAAATTGTTTTGAAATATAATTGAAGTGATGTGGCAAGTGTGTATATCATTTTTGAGCATTTCTAATCAATGTAGTTTAATTGAGAATTGATATACTTGATTGCTTGCCAAGTTCCTTGAAGCTTTGAGTGAATGATGCTTTAAGATGATTTCCACTTCTTTTCCTTCTTTCCATAATGCTTGTTTGTCTTTCATCAAACTAGTTTGTTTGTCTTTCATCAAAACTAAAGTTGAGTTGAGGCAGTTGAGTTGAGGCTTGAGATTACATTCTCCCCCTTTTTGATGATGACAAACCATTTTCCTTTATGTGTTGATCAGAATTTGAGCAAAAGGTGTTTTCTCCCCCTGAGAAGATTTCTCCCCCTATGGAGAAAAAGATTTGAAAGTTTGCTCTGTAAAGACAATGAAAACAAACAACCATAAAGTGCTATTACATCCTTCTCCCCCTTTGACATTATCAAAAAGAAGGGAAAGATGCAACAAGAAAGTATACCAGAAAGAAATGTATAGGAACATGAATGAAAAACACAAAACTTTCAAAATTATCGAACAAAGTTTTAAGAACACAATACATAAAATGAACACTTGAAATACAACAAGACAAAATCCATAATGATACTTATACTAAGAATTTAATAACATTGATCAAGAACATTTTAGAAAGGTCCTTGATAAGGAAATTGTTGTTGAAGAGGTGGTTCGGTGTATTGAGGAGGCGGAGGTGCAGGATTGGTTGGGTCGTATGGAGGGATATGAAGATGTGAATAAAGATATGAAAATTGTTGGTTCACATTATTCTGAAAAGCATCTATTCGAGATGAGGTAGAGTCATTTATCTCCGTCCATCGAGCATTGATGTTAGAATTGAGAGAAGCAAACTGTTGCGTCATGAAATCCATAACATCTTGATTTGTGGGACCAGAAGCAGCAGCAGGAGGAGGAACTTCATGGTCTTCTTCATCTGCATTATGACCTTCATCGCCGACCACATCTTCTCCAATGTAAGTTATGGTTTTTGCTTCAGCATTGAAATGAACACCCATTCTTGAATCAACATTTTTGATGGAGATCCTAGTGGAGATTGGATCCATTTCAATCCGCTCAAATCCAGTGAAATCTATATCAAAAGCTGCCATAATCCTTGTAATGAAATATGCATATGGTAGAAAGGTGGCCCTTGCGGCAACTTTTAGCATATGCATCACAATCAATTTTGCCCAATTAACCGGGATTCCATTTTTCCTTGCATAGATGATTTGCAATTCTAGGTCGGTCACTGTACAATGATTCCCTGCTCTAGGAAACAGAATATACACCAGAAAATAGTGAAACAACCTATCATCAATATGGAAATTTCCAGCACTCCATGTGTCTCTAGCTGGAGTAACCCCGCCAAGACTGCGAATCCGCTTGGCACGGTATTCAGATTCTGATAACCTTCCAATGCTATAGAAAAATTCTCGCTTCTGATAGTTTTCCCAAGCAGCATCTTCTGGATCATAGAGGGTACTTCCAGAATATGGAATGTTCAAGATTCTGCCAATAGTTTTGGAATACAGAGGGATTCTTTTACCAAGGACATATGTATAACATTTGTTGTTGTCATAGCACATGTTGCTGTAGAAAATTCTAACCAGATCCGGGTAATAGAACCCATGTGAAGATATTAATGGTTCTAAACCATAAGCAATGAAATCTCTTTGAAATGAGAAGCATTCATCTGGAAAAGTAGATAACATACCAAACTTTGGAGTAGAGATGATTTTCTTTTGAAAATGCTTGAGAAATCTGTCCCGCTGTGGATCCGAGAGGTACTCGAGCACAGAGTTTTCAGATGTTGACGAAGCTGGCTTCTTTCCTTTCTCTGAGGCAGAGGCTTTTCTCTTGGGAGCCATGGATTTTGTTAGGGTTTTGAAAAGAGAGATATAGAGTTCTTTGTGTTGTTATGTGAGAGAGTGTGTTGGTGTTATGAGATAGTTTTGGTGAGTTTAAATAATATAGAGAGTAAGTGAGGTCTTTATGAGGTTTTAATTTGGTAATTTGGTCAAGGTTTCATTGATTGGGCAATAGTAAGGTGGGAGGTTGAGAGACAATGAATGTTTGACCAATATATTAAAAGCTCATATAGGTATCACATGTTAAAACAAAATAAATTGCATAGAGAAAATACATAAAAAAATGCTTCAGATTCTGTGGTAAATCGATTTACCCCTTGGTTAAATCGATTTACACAGAACATTTTTCATAAAAAGTAATTTTCGTTCAGTGGTAAATCGATTTACATATTGTGTAAATCGATTTACACACAAGATTTTATTAAAAAAAATGATTTGCTTCAGTAGTAAATCGATTGACATATTGTGTAAATCGATTTACACAGAAGATTTTATTAAAAGAAATGATTTGCTTCAGTAGTAAATCGATTGACATATGGTGTAAATCGATTTACTTAAAGAGAAAATTTAAAACATCATTATTTTTAACATTTGAAACAATGTCTATCCACATATATATGTACATTAAGGTATAGTCAAGGATTGAGTGCACCTTAAATATCTTGTTCATCGAGGATTCCAAGTTCACGACGAATTTTGAAAAATGCATCCTTTGCAAGTGGTTTTGTGAAGATGTCCGCGAGTTGATTTTGAGTGTCCACGAATGTGATCTCGACATCTCCTTTGAGTACATGGTCTCGGATGAAATGATGTCTGATGTCAATGTGTTTCGTCCGGGAATGCATAACTGGATTTTTTGTAATATTGATCGCGCTTGTGTTATCATATCGAAGAGGAATGCATCCAAGGTTTACTCCATAGTCAAGTAATTGTTGTTTTAGCCAAAGAATTTGAGCGCATCCACTTCCAGCCGCAATGTATTCTGCTTCGGCAGTGCTGAGAGCTACGCTTGCTTGCTTTTTGCATGACCATGAAACCAAGGCATTTCCAAGAATGTGATATGTTCCACTTGTACTTTTGCGATCAGTTTTGCAACCTGCATAGTCAGCATCAGAATAACCAACTAGATTGCACATACTACCTTTTGGATACCATAATCCGACGTTGGTTGTTCCTTTGAGATATTTTATTATGCGCTTGACTGCTGCAAGGTGAGACTCTTTAGGATTGGCTTGATATCTTGCACATAGGCAAACGCTGAACATAATGTCAGGTCTACTTGCTGTTAAATAAAGGAGTGAGCCAATCATTCCACGATACTTAGTTATGTCAATAGAATTTCCTGATTCATCTGGGTCAAGATAAGTGCCGGATCCCATAGGAATTGCACTTTCTTTGCTACTTTCCATCTCAAACTTCTTTATAAGGTCTTTGCAATATTTTGATTGGTTCACGAAAATACCATGTTTGAGTTGCTTAATTTGAAGACCAAGAAAGAAATTCAATCTTCCCATCATAGACATCTCAAACTCTCCTTGCATCATAGACGAAAATTCCTTGCACATATTTTGGTTAGTTGAACCGAAAACAATATCATCTACATAGATTTGTACAAGTAAGGTATGATGATTAACATTTTTTATGAAGAGAGTGGTATCAACTTTACCCTTTACAAACCCTTTTTCACATAGGAATGCGCTTAGTCTATCATACCAAGCCCTTGGTGCTTGCTTCAGCCCATAGAGAGCTTTCTTCAGTTTGAAGACATGATTAGGATGTTTGAAGTCTTCAAATCCGGGAGGTTGCTTTACATAGACTTCTTCATTTATGAATCCGTTGAGAAATGCGCTTTTTACATCCATTTGAAAAAGTTCAAAGTCCAATGAGCATGCATATGCAAGTAATAGTCTTATTGCTTCCAAACGTGCTACCGGAGCAAAAGTTTCTTCAAAATCAATTCCTTCCTCTTGGTTGTATCCTTGAGCAACTAGTCTTGCCTTGTTTCGAGTGATTATTCCATTTTCATCCATCTTGTTTTTGAAAACCCATTTGGTTCCAATGATACGTTTATTTCCTGGATTAGGAACAAGTTCCCAAACTTCATTCCGCTCGAATTGGTTTAACTCCTCTTGCATGGCAAGGATCCATTGATCATCTTCTAGTGCTTGAGCCACTTTAGTAGGTTCAACTTGAGATACAAACGCCATATTTAAGCATGCATCCTTAAGATTTAGTCGAGTAGATACTCCTTTGCTAATATCTCCAATTATATTGTCAATTGGATGATCACGATGAGTTCTCCATTCTTGAGGAAGATCATCATCATTTTCATTTTGATGTGAAAGTTCATGTGTTTGTTCCGGATTGACCATTTTGCCATCTCCGTAGGAAATCTCATGAGATAAATCTATAGAATCATCATCATCACAAATAGCAACTTCCTCCTTGGAGGTGTTAGATTCATCAAAAGAAACATGCATTGATTCTTCTATAGTTAAAGTTCTTTTATTGTAAATTCTAAAAGCTTTGCTAGAAAGGGAGTAACCAAGAAAGATACCTTCATCCGATTTTTCATCGAACTTACCGAGATTGTCTTTGTCGTTGTTAAGGACAAAACATTTGCACCCGAAAATATGAAAGTGAGAGATATTTGGTTTTCTTCCTTTGTAAATCTCATATGGAGTTTTCTTTAGTATAGGTCTTATGATCACGCGATTGCTTACATAGCATGCCGTGCTTACCGCATCCGCCCAAAAATATTTAGGCAAACTTGAGTCACTTAGCATGGTTCTAGCAAGTTCCACCAAAGACCTATTTTTCCTTTCAACTACTCCATTTTGTTGTGGAGTTCTTGGTGCTGAAAAATTGTGGAAGATCCCATTTTCTTCACAAAATTCTTCAAATAGACTGTTTTGGAACTCTCCACCGTGATCACTTCGGATTGATGTTATCTTTGATGACTTCTCATTTTGAACTTGTTTTGCATATCTCTTGAATGCCTTGAATGCTTCATTCTTGTGTACTAAAAACAAAGTCCAAGTGAAACGGGAAAAATCATCTACAATAACTAATGCATAAATGTTACCTCCGAAGCTTCTTGTTCTAGATGGACCAAAAAGATCCATGTGCAACAATTGAAGTGGTCTTGTTGTTGAAACCACATTCTTTGGTTTGAAAGTTGATTTGGTCTGTTTGCCCTTTTGGCATGCACTACATAATTTGTCTTTGATGAACTTCATCTTTGGTAGACCAATAACTAAGTCATGCTTAACCAATTTGTTCAAGTGCTCCATGTGAATGTGAGCAATCCTCTTATGCCATAACCAAGCGTCATTGTTGTTTACCATAAGACATTGTACCTTCATAGACAAATCATCTAGAGTAATCACAAAAATATTGTTAGATCTTATACCTTTGAGTTTTACCTCATTGGTTGCCTCATCCATAATAAGGCATTCTTCTTTGTTGAATTTGATCTTGAACCCTCTATCGCAAAGTTGACTTATGCTAAGAAGGTTGTGCTTTAATCCTTCAACATAGAGAACATCCTCAATTTGAATGGATGGAGGTGTGCCAACTATTCCAACGCCAAGAATCTTTCCTTTGGTGTTGTCTCCATAGGTGACATACCCTTTGGCTTTATGTACTAGATATGAAAATTGGTGTACATCTCCTGTCATATGCTTTGAACATCCACTGTCAAGATACCAAACATTTGAAGTGGATTTAAAGCATACCTACAAAAACAAATTATTTCTTGTTAGGTACCCAAGTTGCCTTGGGTCCTTCATAGTTAGTTCCCTTTTTCACCCATGCATAATGTCCACTAGCCATACTGAAATTTCTAATATAGCATGCATTTGGTGTGTGTCCAATAATACCACAGTAAAAACAGTTTGGAACAAATTTACTCTTGTATCTAGGCATTTGTTTTCTTTTAGATATATTAGCCTTTTTCTTTTGATGATTATGAACAACTTGCTTCTTTTCTACTTTCTTGGGATTGGAACTATTACTAGCCTTTACAAAAACAGTGGGATTGTTACTTGGTTTCTTAGTATTCACATAACCAAGACCTCTTTTATCATTAGGATAACGTTGTTGGCTTAGTAATCCTTCCAATCCTATTTGTCCTTTTTCATATCGTTCAATGACTCTTTTCAATTGAACAATTTGAAAGACATTTGATTCACACTTGGAGCATGCAAAGTTTTCCTTTTCTTTTATAAAATTTTGTTTTTGAAGATCAAAATCTTTAGTCATGGTGTCAATTTTTTCTAGACAACTTAGAAGTTCTTTTTCTTGTTTTGACACCTTTTTGTATAAACTTTTGCATTCTTTCAAGAGTTCATCAATTGCACCTTGAACATCATCATCAAAAAGATTAAATTCATTACTAACCTCTTCTTCATTGTCGGAGTGATGCGATGCCATTAAGGCTAAGTTTGCACATTCGTCGCTTTCCGATTCCGATGAACTGCTCATATCATTATCTTCCCATGCTATGTAGGCTTTCTTTTGTTTTGAGTCCTTTCCTTTGAATCCATTTTTCTTTGGGAGATTTGGACAGTTTGGCTTGATGTGTCCTTGCTTTCCACATTCATAACATGAGACATCTTGAGTTGATGTGGAGGCTTCTCTTTTCTTGAAGTGCTTTCTCTTATGTGCATGAGATCCGCCTTTGTCATTTCTGCCAAAAAACTTCCCAAGTCTTTTCACTAGAAGCATGAAATTTTCATCTTCTTCCGGATTGTCTTCTTTTACCACTTCTTTTGAATCAATTTTTAAGGCAATGTTTTTGGACTTCTTTTCTAGATTCTCATGTTTTTCAAGTCTACCGAGTTCCGTTTCGTATTCTTGAAGTTTGCCGAATAATGTAGCGGAAGTCATTGCGGAGAGACTCTTCTTTTCCGAGATTGCCGTTACCTTTGGTTGCCATTCCCTAGTCAATGATCTAAGGATTTTCAAGTTGAGTTCATCATTTGACAGGGTTTTACCAAGAGCAATTAAGTGATTTGTCAAATGCACAAATCTCTTTTGTAAGTCAAGAATGGATTCTCCGGGCTGCATTCGAAATAGTTCATATTCTTGACTCAAGGTATTTAGCCTTGATCTTTTTACTTCAGCCGTTCCTTCATGAGTTTGAACCAAGGTATCCCAAATTTCCTTTGCTGTTTTGCAGTTTGAGACACGGAAAAATTCGTCCATACTGAGAGCACCTTGAAGAAGGTTTATTGCCTTTTTGTCATAGAGAACTTTCTTTTTATCATCGTCGTCCCATGCAGTTTTGGGCTTTGCAGACCCAACGCCATTGATTACCGTTATCGGGATAAATGGACCATTTTCAACAGCATCCCATACTTCCTCTCCTTGTGCTTCTAAATGCGCCTTCATGCGTATTTTCCAAAAGTCAAAATATTCACCACAAAATAGAGGAGGCTTGTTGTTACTACCACCATCTCTGAAAACTGGTTGATGATTTGCGGAAGCCATTCTGGATCTCTAGGAGCAGGTTACCTATAACCTGCTCTAATACCAAATGTAAGATTAAGATTGCGCCTAAGAGGGGGGGTGAATTAGGTGATGGTCGATTTTTGACTTATTTTATACTTTCTGGTTTTGATTTAGTGCTTTGAAAACTGTAAAGTGCAGAAAGTAAAGAGACACGGAGAATTATCCTGGTTCCTTCCACACCCCGGAAGTACGTCCAGTCCCCTTGCAAACACGCAAGAGATTTTACTATATTGTTAGAACTTTTACAAGACTCTTCCTAGTCTTATCCACTAAAGAACCTAACAAATAACCAAGAACACCCTCTTGGATTTCCAATAAGTCTAATGAGAACAATCCTCTCAAAAGATACCTCTTGTTTCCAATAATGGACAACAAGGAACAAAAGTAATCTAACACTTAATTCCAACAATCCTGGAAATAAGTTACACTTTGTATGTTTTTATGAAGTATGATTTCTTGAAAGATGTTGATCACATAGAGTGACTTCTTTGAAGTTTCTTCTTTATTCTCTTGTAAGCAATTCAAACTGTAACACAATGGTTAGATAATGCTCAAAGATTTCTGTTCTTTATATGTGTGAAAGTGCAGAAAATCTTTGTTCTTAAAAGTTAAGAAATATGAAGTTTGAATATTTTACAAAGTTCAGATTTTATTGCAAGAGAAGTGTTTTTTATGATTTGAAATATTTTGTAATATATAGTAATCAAGATACCTTTCCAAAAGGACACTTTTCTGTTTGTAAAACTTGACAAGATGCAATGTTTGATCATGCAACTATTGGAGAAAAGGTATGAAGGATATCTTGAAACCAGTTCAGATTTTTCAAAATTTTCAATGTGCAAATCGATTAACATAACATGCAAATCGATTGCACGTGTTTGTAACATTCAGAATTTCAAAAAGTTTGAAGTGTAAATCGATTAGCATGTTGTGTCAATCGATTTACAAGTGTTAAAAAATCAGTTTGTTCTGTGATCAATCGATTTACACAACCTGTAAATCGATTGCTGGCAGGAGCAAACAGTTTTTTGAAAAAGCATGTGTAAATCGATTTACACAAGATGTTAATCGATTTACAGCAGAGAAAAACTTAAAAATTGTTTTGAAATATAATTGAAGTGATGTGGCAAGTGTGTATATCATTTTTGAGCATTTCTAATCAATGTAGTTTAATTGAGAATTGATATACTTGATTGCTTGCCAAGTTCCTTGAAGCTTTGAGTGAATGATGCTTTAAGATGATTTCCACTTCTTTTCCTTCTTTCCATAATGCTTGTTTGTCTTTCATCAAACTAGTTTGTTTGTCTTTCATCAAAACTAAAGTTGAGTTGAGGCAGTTGAGTTGAGGCTTGAGATTACAAAATCTAGTCAAAGCGGATTTTCCCGATCAACTTCAAGGCGGGTTCGAGTGTGTTGTACCCTAAAATTTGTCCTCCCATTTTCACACAAGACATACTCCTAGAGGTTCTCAATTGCTCAAGATTGACTAAGAATTGACTAGACAATTCTCCTCCTAAGGCAATGAACCTCCAACTAGGGTTTCAATTTTCATCAAGATGGTTGAGCTCTAATGGTCTCAAATGTTTCCCATGGTCCTAATATGCCTTCAAGATTATCCATGCCAAATTTCATGCCTTGCACAAAAAATTTGCTCAGTCAATTGTTCAAGTATTGGAAAATCAACTATGTTAGGTCAAAAGTCAACTGTGGCACATGTATAGTCAAACTTCAAGATTTTTGGTCAACATCAACATTTTGAAGTGAAACCCATCATTTGATCAAGGGTTGGTCATGATTCCTCAAGAAATGCTCCTAATTCATCAAAAGTCAAGAATTGCTAAGTTAGGGTTTCTATAGGAAAAGTCAACCAAACTTTGACCAAGAACAAATTTCTCATACTTTATCAGAAATTTTCCAACCAAATCTCATTTGGAAGAGAATTCAATTCCCTACAACTTCTCTTCAGCCCCCAAGATCAAGAAATGCACCATTTGAAAGATATGAGCTCAAACATTACATGTCATTTTCAAAAAGTCAACAAAAGCCATTTTTTCCAAGACTTTTACATCAAGATAACATCTTCAAATGCAAAATTTATCAAAAGAGGGATTGAATTAGACATCTTGAGATTTCCAAAAAGTACAAGATCATCACCATGAGATAAAAATTGAGCAAGTTATGGCTTGCCCAAGTTGGAAATTTTTTGGAAAATTCAAGAATGGTGCATTGAGCAAATTTGGATTTTTGAGTCAATGGCCTAACTTTTTAAGGTTCAAATATCTACCTAAGATTATTCAGGACCTCTCAACTCATTTTGGCATGACCATGATTTTCCTTGTATTTTATTTTGATTTTATTTGATTTAAAATTAAATAAAATGGAAGAAATACTAGAAAATATAGGCCATAACATTTAGGCCTGACTTGGCCCATCAAGAGGACCCATTTTTCGTGCAAACTTCATCCCAAATGTCCAGATACATTGCATTGATCAAAAGAGGTAAGAACATACAATTATGGCATTCTTTCAAAGTGTTTGATTTTGCTTTCATGGACCATGATTAAGAATGATTCTTGCCATAATATCTTGTCCTCTCCATCTCCTCTATATAAGGAACATGTTAGCAAGCCAAAGCACACACATAGAGACTGTACAAGAGTGCTACCAAAATTACAAATAATTGTTAAAAATCGTGAAAACACAAAGTCACACTTCCAGTCCTTTCTAGTCCAATCCAAGAATTCCACCAACCTCCCAAGACTTCTAGGAGTTGAACCCAGTCTGTATCCACGCCTAAGACACCCTGAAAGTGACCAACCGAATCACTCATTTTTTGGTAAATTTCTTAAATTCGTATCTTTGATTTCATACTGCACTAACCATTTTCAATGTTTGATTCGTACTCAGGATAATGTATAGAGTAGGACCAACGAGATACATGTGAAAAAAGGAGCTAGAATAAGATCGTGCCATTTTTAGGGCACGATTTGTGTTCTTCACCATATCTTACTTTTCAGGTCATTTTAGGATGAACAAACCCCAGAAATGGAATCAGGAGGGTCGATTTAGGGGGGGGGGGGTAACCTTGATTGTAGGCTTTGATCTTTCCATTTTTTGCAGGTTTCATGTTTTGACATCCCGGAGAAGACGACCGGAGTTTGACTCTGGCGTCCCTCAGGCCAGTTGACTCAGGTGGCCGCTGGTGTGGCAAGATCACACGTCCTGATTGGCCCATTCAAATACGAGGGGGCCCATCAGTGCGTGCGTATTATTTTTAATATATTTGGAAATCATTTTTACATATAATACATTAGTTGTATTTAGGTAAATGAATTATAAGGCAACTCATATGGTGATGAGGCGTGTGTATAAGGGAGAGGACCTTGGTTATAGATTTGTCTTGCCATCTTAATGGTATGAAAAAGTATGAATGTTATATCGCGAGAATAATCGCTCACCAATTTGTGTGAAATTAGTAGAGGAGTCGTTGAGTGAGAGTTGAGACGTAATGAATAATTCATAGTAGTGGGTTTGTATGCGAGCTAACATCGTAAAGTGAAAGATTGAGAATATCAAGTGAACAACGATTTTATGACAGATGTTAAAGAAAGTTTGGGATTAGATTGAAACTTGTAAACCATATAATCGACGAAATTTTTTAATAAGGACGATGACTTAAGATGGATGATCAGAGTTGCGCAGCTGGAGCGTGATGTGGCGCAATTGCTATGCCTGTACTACTTGTTAGAAGTGAAGGATTAAAACATCAGAAGCCTATGGGAATGGTGTCTGTGATACGGTAGAAGAACTGATTATTTTTTGGAATGCTGGTTTGCGTTTTGCGTTTGTTTTTGCAAAATGTCGCGGTAAGCAAGAGTCGCCACCGACTTTTATTTTATCCAACAAGGAAAGGAAAAATCAAAGAAAAATTCCTTTTTCGAGATATTTCTCGGGTTCGGGGGGTAGATTATAGAAAGGGAAGGTGTTAGCACCCTTTCTATCAGTGGTTATCCACGGGCTCTTAGGTACTTGCTTAATTGTTTTCAAAATTGTTTTCTTTGTGCTTGTGGGTTTGAAAAAGTTTTTGTTTGAAACTTCAATTTAACTCTTACTTCTCTCCTCAAGAGCGTATGAAGTGTTTTTGAAAACTTTGTTCGAAAAGGAGTGTAAGTGTAAAAAAAGATTTTGTTTTTTGAAAGAGCAAGTATCTAAGAGTTAATCTACCTACTCGAAAAAGAAATCGTTCTATGCTAATTTCCTTTAGACAGTGTTATCCCACTATTAATGAGTAAGTAGCACCGTCGTTGGAGTTTGAGGGTCAATTCGAATGAGGGACATACGGTCACCAAAGAAATACTAGGACGCCTTAGCGGTAACCCTAATGTCTTAGATCATTTGTTTTGAGGCAACAATATCCGAGGCAACCATTTCGAGGCGACTATGATCTTTTAGACAAGAGGACGACCTCTAAAACAACCTATACTCAATGACCGTGTACGAAGACAACCAAGTGGGGTGTACCCTAAGAGTGCGCATGTGCGAGTGTGTTGTTTTCGGTTATTTTTATCTTTGTACATGTTAAGGGTGATCTAATTTTGATTTTAAGATTAAGCATTCAGTCTTGTCATGCAAACCCTATTATCAAACATCTAACAGTTATAATTTGCGGAAATAAAATGCGGAATTTAAATTACAAGGCGTCGGGTATTTACTTCGCCAAAGACAAACCCTTTTGAAAAATAAAATAAAGCAATAAATATAATTAAAAGTCCAATTTACTATTACAATCCGAAAGCAGGTACATAATTGGATAACAGAAAGTAAATCGCAGTACAAAATTAATTCAGACGCAAGATTAGGGTTTTGACCCTTTTGGTTAAAGAAGAGATCTTTTTGTTGTTTTTATTTTAAGAAAGAAATTAAACCTAAATTAATTACTAAATTAAATTAATAAATTAATTAAATAAAAAATTATTTTTGGAGTTTTTGATTATTTTAAGAAAGAAAAGTGGAATTAATTAAATTAATGGTTAATACCTAATTAAGTCTAATTAATTATTTATTTACAAAATAAGTCAAAATTATTCTAGAATTAAAACCTAAATTAATTAATTAGTATTTATAAAAAAATGATAAAAAATAAAAAATTGATAAAGAATATTTTTTGGTGATTTTATTTTATAAAAAAAAAGAAATTTGATTGGTTAGAAATTAAATAAAAATAATAAAACAAATAATAAAACTAAATAAATAAAATAGAAAAGAAAGGGGTTTGGGCCTGATTATATGGTGTTAGTAGCAATTCTGAAGCCCAATTGCAGCTGGCCTTTGTTGAGTTTTTGGGATCCAATGTGCACGCTTGGACTTGGACCATGGTGGACATCCACTCCTGGACCACCAGATCTGGCCTTTGGCCATCTGGCTATTGCATGGATGATGGTGCACGGTGTTCTGCAGGCTCAAGCACGCGTAGGAGCACCTGAAGAGGAAAAATATAGAGAAAGTGGGGGACCTGGGATTCGAACCCAGGTCCTGAAGGATGATACACGCTTGCCTTGCCACTACACCATCTTGTTCTATTTGTTAACATAATGAAAAGAGTATATTATATAATAAAACAAATCAATGGCCAGAAAAAACAAAAAAACACGCGCGCGGTATTTGAAACGAACCAATGGGCAGGGGACACCTCATCGTCCCTGTCCTGAAACCTGTAAAAAATTACCTGCGGATTTGAATCCGCAGCTAAAAACGCAAGCCTGTCCTAAAATCTTCTCTATGCCATATAAATCCATTCCAGGACCATGGTTGGGTTCGTTATGGCCTCCTGATCAAAGCTATGCCCTTCTTGTGGATCAATTATCCCTGAAATAGAAAACCCCAAAAACGCTTCCAAGAACCCTAGCTATGGCGTTTTGCATTACATGTTAGATAAACAAAATTGAATGATGCAAATAGCTTGGAAATGTTGTGAGGATTACAAATATGCCAATAGTTTTCTCAAACGATGCAAGAATAAGCCAAATCGATTTCAAGAAAATAGGTAGTTATCGTGACACTTACAGCGCGTTATGGGGTCTGAAGATGCTTGGTTTTGATCCAGGTAGATTGAGTGAACGCCCAGGAATCGATTGAGATATGCCTCAGCTTCTGAAAATGCCTCTAGCTATGATTTCGATCTCAAGCTTTTTGATGAATTTTTCAACTTTTGTACTACCTCTGCTTGCACTTTTCAACCCTTGTTTTAGTGTCTTAAGCTTCCTTATGTAATGCTCAGTGTATTAGGTCTACAAACTTGGCTCAACTCTTCTCCCATCAATGCTTGCATATTTGATTTTCTCTCCCTTTACAAACTTGCCAATTTTGCCTAATCTCATTCTTTTTGCACATGATTTGGTGTGATTCGAATTTGATGATGATCATGATTGCAATCAAAGCCTGAAATATCAAAAAAAATCTTGTATTATCAAAGTGTTAGATTTTATATGATTTTATTTGATTTAAAATGAATAAATTCAATAAAAAATCAAATTAAATAATAAAAGTGAAATATGAGCTCATGGTTGAAGCTAGGACACGTGGGCAACTATGAAAGCTCAAATCAAGTGGAAAAGAATGGGCCCATTTGACAAAATTTGAAGTTTTGGGGATAGTTGACTTTTGGCAATTTTGCAAAAAAGTCCAACTTCAATAATGCATAACTTCTTCAATTTTGAACTTTTGGAGGTGTTCTTGGACTTTTTAGAAATCTTGATATGTCCTCTAACCAACCCTTTTGGTCTCATCTAATTTTGATATTCCATGCTCAAGTTATAAGCTTTGGAAAAAAAATGTGTTTTTGTTGACTTTCAAAAATGACCTATAATATCCAAATTTATAACTTCTTGTGAGTACATTTTTTGATCTTGGGGTTTGAATATGGATTGTAGGAAATTGAATCCTCTTCAAAATGAGCTTTTGATGGGTCATTTCTCATAAAGTATGAGAAAGTTATGCTTGGTCAAAGTTGAGTTGACTTTTCCTACAAAACCCTAATTTAGCAACTTTTGAGTCTTGATGAATTTTGAGCAATCCTTGATGAATCATGATGAAACCTTGCTAAAATGATGAAATATCCTTCAAAATGAGAATATTGACAAAAAATCTTGAAGTTTGACTATTTATAGGTCACAGTTGACTTTTGCCCTAGCACAGTCGATTTTTGGACCTTTTGAGCATTTGACTGAGCAAACTTCCTCTGCAAGGATTGAAACTTGACATGGATGACCTTGAGAACATATTAGGAAATTGGGGAGCACTTGAGGTCATTTGGATTCAAGGATCTTGATGCAACAGAAAACCCTAATTTGGGGTTGACTGCTTTAGGAGATAGCTTGTCTGTCCAACCCTTGAGCAAACTTGAGTAACTTGGAGAGTTTTCTTGCAATGTTTTGAGAAATATGAGAGGGCAAATTTTGGGGTACAACAGCAGCCCCTGTTAAATCTTCTTAAACCTGAGGATGTAGATTGGCTTTTGTACCTTTCGTGATCTGAAGGTGGAAGATGATTGAACACTAGAGTGCCCAGAAATTTGCACTCGCATGAAGAGGTATCAACTTTGTGATGTCGGGAATGGGCTTAAAGATGCCATTTGGAGATTGCTGACGGGAGGATGGGCTTAAAGATGCCATCTGAAGGGGTGTCGATCGCATAAGAGATTCCTTAGCGAGAACTTGCATACCTGTTGTTGTGGAAGATTCCGCTTGGGGAAGTCTGATCTTTGTTGAGATTTAGGAACTTGACTATACTTCAACTGAGAGGACATCTCTGCTGAGTTTTAAGAACTTGTCCGTAATTCAACTGGGGGGGAAACATCTTCATCGAAATTTAGGAACTGTCTGTAATTCAACCGAGGATAATTCAGTTGAGATTTAAGAACTCGTCCATACTTCGACGGAGGAACTTTGTCGAGATTTAGAACCTTATCTGTAATTCAACCGAGACTAATTCAGTTGAGATTTAAGAACCGGTCAGCACTTCGACTGAGGGAAAACATCTTCATCGAGATCTAGGAACTGTCTGTAATTCAACCGAGGATAATTCAGTTGAGATTTAAGAACTCGTCCACACTTCGACGGAGGAAAATTATCGAGATTTAGAACCTTATCTGTAATTCAACCGAGACTAATTCAGTTGAGATTTAAGAACCGGTTAGTACTTTGACTGAGGGAAACATCTTCATCGAGATCTAGGAACTGTCTGTAATTCAACGGAGGATAATTCTGTTGAGATTTAAGAACTCGTCCACACTTCGACGGAGGAAAATTATCGAGATTTAGAACCTTATCTGTAATTCAACCGAGACTAATTCAGTTGATATTTAAGAACCGGTCAGTAGTTCGACTGAGGGAAACATCTTCATCGAGATCTAGGACTGTCTGTACTTCAACGGAGGATAATTCTGTTGAGATTTAAGAACTCGTCCACACTTTGATGGAGGAACATTGTCGAGATTTAGAACCTTATCTGTAATTCAACCGAGACTAATTCAGTTGAGATTTAAGAACCGGTCAGTACTTCGACTGAGGGAAACATCTTCATCGAGATCTAGGAACTGTCTGTAATTCAACCGAGGATAATTATGTTGAGATTTAAGAACTCGTCCACACTTCGACGGAGGAAAATTGTCGAGATTTAGAACCTTATCTGTAATTCAACCGAGACTAATTCAGTTGAGATTTAAGAACCGGTCAGTATTTCGACATAGCTGAGAACTTAACTGCATCCTTCCTGAAAGGTAAAGGCCAGTCGTATGCAATGCATGATATATATCAAGCAATGATGTTCTCAAAATAAATGAGATTGTGTTGTATGATGCGTATATGCATGTATCATGATGTATGGAAATGTAATGTTTTAGCTGGGGGAAAATAAATCTCGGATAGATGCTGGAGAATAGAATTGGATTCTTCGTTTCCGCTGGGGATGGCAAACGAAGATGATTGTGAGAATAAACCTGCAGGAGAGAATGACTCTGTTGGGGAATAAACTGATGAGGAGATTACTCTGTGGAGAAGAGATGCTCAGCTGAGGATTCCACCGATAAATTCCACCGGGGATGGATTACCGTTGCTGGTGATACTGAATCCTGTTGGGGATTGACTTCTTGTTCGTGAAAGGAAAGAACTCTGTTGGGGATGATCTTTCAGTTGAAACTTCACTGGGGATAACCCTTTAGACTCTAATGGGGATGATCCTTTCAGTTATGCTGGGGACGATCTTCCAAAGTCTACTGGGGATGATTCTCCAAATTCCACTGGGGAAGCTTTTTTTCAGACTGCGCTGGGAAAAATTTCAAACTCCACTGGGGATATCTTGTATTCTGCTGGGGAATATTCTTATATTCCACTGGGTAATATTAAGACCTTTCAGTGCTGATGGTAAATAAACTCTGCTTGGGGAGAATATTGCCGATTCATTCGCAGTTGCGAGTCTCAGCTGGGGAGAGCTATCATTACTGTCTTACTCTGCGGGGAGTGAAAGCATTTTAACCATATTCTTCAGCTGAATCTACCTTTGTACTTGATGGATAGAGCAACTGTACAGTTTGAACAATTATTATTTGCCCCTATTTCCGATATTACCAGTAATCGTCTTTTGTTTCACATGTAAATATTTATGAGCAGCAATTAATGTCAAATGCATATATCAAAAGTGAACATTGGACGTTCTTTGCAAATCAAAACAGAAGAAGGAAAAACAGTTTGAAATTTCTCTGAAAATATATTGATTTTGAAGTTTGGCCTGTAAATAGGCGTTTTTTGTAAAAGAGGCTGACGTCCTAGTAAGAGAACGCCGCCGAATAATAGAATTTACACAATTTGAAAAACTAAACAAAATAGCTATGTGAATAATCCCACTGGGTTCCAACTCTGCTATTGCTTTTATGTCCTCGAGCATCTCATCACTTTGCTACTTGGTTGAAGGTAGATCAGATTGTTTGGTGTTGTCCGAGCTTGATAGTCGATACCGAAGTCTGGTTGCAAGGTGATCCAATGAGACATAGTGTTACGCTTTGATCCCTAATTTTTTCCCGGACCGCCCTTTCGGGTTTTCAGTCCACCGGGATACCCTTTTTTGCCCAAGTCGCCTTTTCAGGTTTTCGACTTGCCAAGTGTACAATTTTTTCATTTTCGTCCCTTGTTTTTGCCCGAACCCTTTTGGTTTGCCAGGAAGCCCTTTTTTTGCCTAGGCCAGTCAACCTAGCGGGTCTTTGATTATGCGTAGTATCTTTTCACTATGTCTGCATTGACGGGGTGAGGAAGGTCGTCACTATCCATGGTGGTTAGAATCATAGCTCCTCCTGAGAAAATGTTCTTGACCGCAAATGGCCCTTCGTAAGTAGGGGTCTATTTTCCCTTGGGATCACCTTGAGGCAGTATGATGCGCTTGATCACCAGATCCCCAACTTGATACTCTTGTCGTCTAAATTTCTTGTTAAATGCCTTGATCATCCGTTTTTGGTACGTCTGACCATGAAAAATAGCAGTAAGTCTTTTTTCGTCAATTAAGTGCAGCTGATCAAGCCGGGTCTGTATCCAGTCATCTTCGCTCAAACCTGCATCTTTCATAGTCCGAAGAGAGGGTATCTGAACTTCAATGGGCAAGACTGCCTCCATGCCATATACCAAGGAATAGGGTGTTGCTCATGTTGACGTCTGCGCTGAGGTACGATACCCATGAAGAGAAAACGGTAGCATCTCGTGCCAATCTTTGTATGCCACTATCATCTTTTGCACAATCTTCTTAATGTTCTTATTAGCCGCTTCAACAACCCTATTCATCTTCGGCCGGTAGGGAGAATAGTTGTGATGCTGTATCTTGAACTTCTTGTAGAGCTCAGTGATCATTTTATTATTGAGATTTGTACCATTATCCGTAATGATCCTTTCTGGTACACCATATCGACATATCAGATTGTGCCGAATGAACCGTGCAACGACGTTCTTGGTTACAGTAGCAAAGGAAGCTGCTTCAACCCATTTCGTAAAGTAATCAATAACTACCAGGATGAAACGATGCTCGTTAGACACTGTAGGTCTGATCTCGCCGATCATATCAATGCCCCACATTGCAAAAGGCCAAGGAGCTGTCAAGACGTTCAGAGGTACTGGAGGTATGTGCACCTTATCAGCATAGACTTGGCACTTGTGACACGTCCGAGAATGCTGATAACAGTCGGCTTCCATAGTGGACCAAAAATATCCTGCCCGAAGGATTTTCTTTGCCATGGTGTGTCCACTGGAATAAGTCCCGAAAGTACCTTCATGTAAATCTACCATGATCCTTTCTGCCTCATTCTTATCCACACATTGTAGCAAGGTTGAATCATGGTTACTCTTGTAAAGGATACCATTACTGATGAAGAACTTCGCCACGAACCTCCTCAGAAACTTCTTGTCATTAACAGATGCACCCTCGGGGTATTCCTGAGCCTCAAGATACCTATTCACTTCATGAAACTAGGGTTTATTTGTTACCTCTTCAGTCTCAATGTCACAGTAATGTGCAGGTTCGTCCAACCTTTCAATGATAATCTGGGGAGCTTCGTTGTCCGAATTGACTTTGAACATAGAAGATATCGTAGCTAGCGCGTCCGCTAACTGATTCTCCTCTCTAGGGAAGTGTTCAAAGGTTATCTCCTAGAAGTGGGGAAGCAACGTCAATACATACTCCTTGTAAGGAATTAGATTAGGGTGTTTCATATCCCACTTGCCTTTGATCTGACTGATCACGAGAGCGGAATCTCCGAAAACACTTAAGAACTTAATCCTTAGGTCGATTGCTGCTCGAAGACCCATAATGCATGCTTCATACTCCACCATATTGTTGGTATAGTTGAAACATAGTCGGGCGGTGAACGGAGTATGAGAGCCTTTAGGAGATATGATCACGGCGCCAATGCCATTACCCAAAGAGTTTGAAGCTCCATCAAAGTACATAGACCATCAGGATCCCTCCTCAGGTCCTTCATCCGGTCCACGTGTCTCACAGTCAGTCACCAACATGATATTCTCATCCGGAAATTCAAAGTTCATAGACTGGTAATCATCTACTGCCTAATGTGCCAAATGATCTGCCAACACACTTCCCTTGATTGCCTTTCGGGTCGTGTACTGGATGTCATACTCAGTCAAGATCATCTGCCATCTTGCTATTCGTCTGGACAAGGCGGGCTTTTCGAAGATATACTTGATTGGATCCATCTTTGATATCAATAGAGTAGTGTGAGTCAGCATATACTGTCTCAGCCAGCGAGCAGCCCATGCCAAAGTGCAACAAGTTTTCTCGAGCAACGAGTATCGGGTCTCGCAGTCGGTAAACTTTTTGCTAAGGTAATAAATATAATGCTCTTTTCGGCCAGACTCGTCATGCTTCCCCATCATGCACCCCATTGAATTGTTGAGTACCGTCAAGTATAAGATCAGAGGTCTCCCTTTAACTGGAGGCATCAGAATAGGCGGCTCTTAGAGATACTCTTTGATCCTTTCGAAAGCGGCCTGACATTCATCATTCCATCTTACCACTTGATCTTTCTTCAGTAGCTTGAAGATTGGTTCACAAGTAGCAGTCAGGTGTGAGATGAATCGGGAAATATAGTCCAGACGTCCCAGAAAGCCTCTGACTTCTTTATCTGTTCAGGGAGCTGGCATTTCCTGTATAGCCTTCACCTTTGCAGGATCCACTTGAATACCTTTATCACTTACGACGAAACCCAGCAGCTTACCAGATCACACCCTGAAGGTGCACTTGTTCGGGTTTAACCTCAGATTGTATAACATCAACCTGTCAAATAGCTTCTAAAGGTGGTCAAGATGTTCTTCCTCAGTCTGGGATCTTGCAATCATATCATCAACATATACCTCAATCTCATGATGGATCATGTCATGGAACAAAGCAACCATGGCGCGCTAATATGTTGCCCCAACATTTTTCAATCCAAAAGGCATGACCTTGTAGCAAAAGGTACCCCATTGAGTAACAAAGGTTGTCTTCTCCATATCCTCGGGAGCCATTTTAATCTGATTATAACCGGAGAAACCATCCATAAAGGAGAAGACCTTATGCTGTGCGGTGTTGTCAACCAGAACGTCGATATGAGGCAGAGGGAAATCATCCTTGGGACTTGCCCTATTAAAATACCTATAGTCAACACACATCTGAACCTTACCATCCTTCTTCGGCACAGGAACCACGTTGGCCACCCACTGAGGGTAAGAAGTAACCGCTAGAAAACCAGTGTCAAACTGCTTCATAACTTCAGCCTTGATTTTCTCAAACATCTCTGGGCGCATTCGGCGAACCTTCTGTTTCACTGGAGGACAATCTTCCTTGGTAGGCAATCGATGAACCACAATATTGGTATCCAACCCAGGCATGTCTTCATAAGACCAGGCAAAGATCTAAACGTAGTCACGCAGCATCTGAATCAATCATTGCTTAACACTAGCTTCCAGATTTGCACCGATCTTGACCTCTTTCTTGTCTACATCTGTACCCAGATTCACTGATTCCACGGGATCTTCATGTGGCTGTATGACCCTCTCTTCTTGAAGTAGCAGTCTAGAAAGTTCACCAGGCACATCACAATCATCTTCACCTTCGTCTTCGGCTAAGTTGATCAGACTTTAGAAGTCATAACTGGCAGTAGAAGAGTCATTACCAGTGAGATCCAGAGTGGATGTAGACTTGTATATGTGAGTGTGTGTAAAATAGCTGTTTTGCAATATATAATAAAAGAAAAACAAGGAGCGTGAAATTTGAAATGCAAGAAACGTCCAATGCTTTTATTAATGATATATGTAGATGACACACATAAATCCCTCACAAATGAAGCCACGGTGCCCCGGGCCATAAAGTTTAAAACATTGTATGTTACAAATTCAAAACAAAAGTCTCATTACTGGGTAATAAAAGAAATTGGGACGAAGTCCTTTGCTGTCCAGTTGCTTAGTCCACCATCAGTAGTTGGGTAGATCCAACTGTCGAACTCATATTCTTCAACATCGTCTTCAATGGCATTCACTCCTGAATTGCTGATAAACAGGGGAGGTCTTCCGATCCGTGCACTCCGAACAACCCTTTGAGCTTCTGCAGTGAAACCCAAACCAAACTTGTTAGTCTTATGTGCAAAACCAGGGAGTTGGCCCCAATTTGCACACCCACCTTTCTCAACAACAGCCTGGGCATCCTTGAAGGAAGCCATCTTCATTGGAGGATCTTCGACAACAGTCTCAGTTGACGCCAGCGTCTGGGGAACCTCTTCAAAATGATGAAATGGGGTCTCAATGAACTCCCCGTCCATCTCTACATATCGGAAAGAGTTGAGATGGCTCACCATGTACTCCTCTTCTCTTTGTACTGTCACAATTTTCCCTTTCAATGGGTACTTTAGCTTTTGGTGGAGCGTTGAGGTTACTGCCCCAGCTTTGTGGATCCACGGGCGACCCAACAAACAAGAATAAGATGGCCGAATATCCATCACACAGAATGTAGATGCGAAAACCTGAGAACCAACCTTAATCGGAATATCCACTTCTCCATGCACCATCCTCTTAGACCCATCAAAGGCCCTGACTACAATGTTTCTTGGTTTCAGCTCCAACCCTTCACAGTCTAACCAGTCTAGAGCTTTCTTAGGTAACACATTCAACGAAGATCCAGTATCTACCAATACGTGAGCAAGAGTAGTGCCCCTGCATTCAATGGAGACATGTAGGGCATCATTGTGATTCTTCCCCTTAACAGTCAAGTCGGCGTCAGAGAAGCCCAACCCATTATCTGCTGTCAGACTAGCCACACAATCTTTAAACTGATCAGCTGATGTTTCTTGCGGTACGTGTGAAGTCTTCAGGAAAGCAATCAGAGCCTTGGCATGGGCTTCTGAGCATAACAACAGTGACAACATAGAAATTTTGGATGGGGTTTGCCCCAGCTGCTCGACTACATTGTATTCGCTTTTTTTGATGATCTTTAAAATCTCTTCCATCTCTTGTCTATAAGCTTCAATGGTAATCTTCTTCGGTGCCTCCATCCGGGCAGGCTCACCAGTAATCTCTTTGCCCCGAGCGTCAGATGACTCGGCAACAGGAGTAAGAATTGGAACTTGAACATGGACAGTAGTTGGTGTACTGGTAGCTGTAATAACAACAGGCTTCCGGAAAGTTGGTGCAGAGATCTCAGGGGAGAAAAGTCTTCCGCTGCGGGTGACTTTACTAGATCCCACAATATTGCTGACGTCAGTATCAGCCTCTTCAGCACTCATGTCTTGCTTAACTCCATGATAATATACGTCAGCCCCATAATGCCACGGTACAGCTTTATTGGATGTATTGGGGATAGGCCCTGGAACATTGATGATCAATGGTGCTATTCTTGGAACAAATATAATTCTAACATGCTTTCTCGTGGAAGCCTTGGAAGAATTGTCGAAAATGGTGATTATAGAAACTTCTTCAGTAGGAACCAAAGGAACAAGAGTCTTCTCAAACAGAATTTCTTTATTATCCATCAAGCGTTGGACACCTGACTTCAAAAGATGGCAACCGGTAGGTAGGACATAACACATACGACAACCTTCGTCACAGCCCAGAAATAAACCGGCTAACAAAAGGTTCTTCTTCACAGTCATCAATGGAGTAACAATATCTTTCACAGAAACCACAAACGAGTCTTCATCTATAGCATTTACTCCATGCTTGGGCATAGGAGCAGTCACAACATTAGGTCTTTCAGGTGCTTCAAACTCAATCTCCTTGGCATCAATCAGGTCTTGTACCTTGTTCTTCAAGACCCAACAGTTATCCGTATCATGCCCTGGGCTATCAGAGTGAAAAGAACAGCGGGCATTCGGATCGTACATTGGTGATGTTGTATTTGGATTCTTCGGGGCCTCCCTTGGAATCACCAAGTTGGTCTTCAATAACTGCGGCAGAATTTGGGATAATGTCATGTTGAGCTGAGTGAATTGTCTTCGTGGCCTTTCGGCCCTTGGCTGATTGTTGCGCTGAGGAGCAACAACAGGTCTTAATATAACCACCGCATTGACTGCTTGGCGGCGTTCAGGTCTATTATGGCTTTTCGCACTGTACACTGCACTGGATTCCTTCTTAAAAGGCTTCTTCTCGGTGCCTGATGAAGCACCCTTCTGTATCTTGCCAGATTTGATACCAGCCTCAATCCTCTCCCCGGTCATAATCGGCTCTGTAAACCCGAACGATGAACTTCCAATGAGATGGTTGAAATACATACCAGACAAGGTCCACAGAAACATATCCACTAGCTCCCTATCAGCCAAGGGAGGTTGCACTCTTCCAGCAAGGTCCCTCCACTTCTGAGCATAATCTTTGATTCCTTCACCCGCACTCATAGACATACCCTGGAGTTGGGTACGCGTGGGAGCAAGGTCGGCATTATATTGGTACTGCTTGTAGAAAGCAGCGGCCAAATCTTCCCAATTACGGATACTGGATCCTTCTAGCTGGTAAAACCATTCAAGCTGAGTCCCTGAGAGACTGTCTTGAAAGAAGTGGATCCAGAGATTCTGGTCGGTGGTGTATGGCTGAATCTTCCTAACATACAAACGGAGGTGCAGTTTTGGGCAAGAAACCCCGTCGTATTTAGCAAAGGCTGGTGCTTTAAACTTGTGGGGAATTACCACCCCAGATGACATACCCAAATCACCAAAGTCTAGACCAGGCACTTTCTGAATTTCCATCGCGCTCAACCAGTCTTCCAGTTGTTTATATCTATCCTCAGCCGGAGGATACTGTCTTTGTCAAAGTCAGTCTCGTTGTCAGAAACCACAGGGCTAGGAGCCCTCCTTTCTTCCTGATTATCTCCCCCTCCAGATGAGTGGGTCAAATAAACCTCTTCTTGCAAATCGTTTCCGAATCTGCGACCCATATTAAATAGGACTGTCTTCTTCTTCTTCTTCTTCTTCTTCTTCTTCTCTTTCAAGATAAGGGTCTTCAGATCTTGCTGACCCTTAGCCAAACTCATGAACAATTCCTAGAACTGAGCGTTTTAGACTTGCAGAGCCTTGATTGCTTGTTCAGTTGATGTTTCAGAAGACATGATCCTGAAATAAACAGCGAAGAAGATAAGAGACCTGTAATGGGTACCTGTTATGAGGTGCATGGGAATGATATGCGTATGATATGATTTCCAAGACTTTAGGGATTCAAATTCATAAACAAAAAATGAAACACACTTTTATTAGATAAACTTGACATTCAATTGCTTAATAGATGCCTTTAAGGCGTTACAAGAAAGAAAAACTGAAAAGTAAATCAAAACTAGAAATAATCAAAAGACAATCAGTGCTCCCATGGTCGTTTCTTGTCGGTGCGGACATAGTCATTGCGGATCCGCACGTTCTCCAGCTGCCTTGTCAACTTCTGAATCTTCTGCTCTTGCTCGTGATACTTTTCTCTGTAAGTATCCCACTCTTCTCTCAGCTGTATCTAGGATCTCTTTAATGCCCCAATGTTAGTAGGCATGTATGGATGGATGATGGTAGGAGGAACCCCTTCTTCATCAGCAACCTCAACAATTATAGGCAAAACGTCTTCGTACGGCATTCCCATCTTTTGGGCACGGATTCGAACCCATCAGAGATATGGCTCCATCGGAAGAGTAGTCTTCGCACCCAACTCGTACGGATCAGACCTGTGTACTCTATCCCAAGCTCTTATGAATCTGCGGTGTTGCTCGTCACTATCCCCTTAGAAGTCAAAGACAATGCTCGGCATTAGCAACTCATGAGGTCCTTCCCTCCTAGCTCACCCAAATTGACGTAAGGCCAAACACGGATTATAGGTGATTCCTCCATTGGTTGCTATCAGTGGAACATTGGGGTACTCCTCACATCGATCAATAATAGCCACATCTTCCATGCCTTTAATAGTCCAAATGATATCCATATGAGAGAGAGAGACATAATCCTGTAGGCCCATCCCATACCTTCCTTATTCTTCAAAACTGATTTGGGGAGGTGAGAAATAAACCACCTCGCCAGCAATGGCGCACAACATATAAGGGTTCCCCGCTTCCGAGCAGTACGGGCATAAAGAGAGTGAAGAATGTCACCCAAGAGAGTGTGCACAGGGTTACCGGTCATAAAAATCTTCACTGCATTCACGTCGACGAAAGAATCCGAGTTAGGAAACAATACCAAACCATATATGAGAAGAGCCAAAATGTCTTCAAATGCCTGGAAGTCTAGACTGTCCCAGAACTGATTAGCCTTACCAACCAAGAATTTAGTTAAGAAGCCCTTTGTTCCACTACGAGTTTCCCAATTATACATTACCTCAGCCTTTGTTAGGTGAAGGGCTGAAGCAATCTCCTATGGCCTAAGGATTTTCTCCCAACCTGTGAACGGGGTCTGCTCCATAATAGAGATACCAAGTAGATCAGAGAACTCTTCCAAGGTAGGGACCAACTGGTAGTTCGGAAAAGTAAAGCAATGGTATAGTGGATCAAAGAACTGGACTAAGACACTCATCATCTGTTCATCCATCTTGGAGGTGACCAAACCGAGGAGGTGCCCATGTCTTCTGATAAAGGAGGAAGTATCTGAAACCTTTGCAACCAATTCCTTAAGCTGAGTGGGAACCTGGAAAAAGTTGATCCGGATAGTGTTTCTACGCATGGGTGCCATGACCTACAAAATAGAACAAAGATAAATCCCTCCTGTCTTTGAAATAGGTTAGTCCAATGCAAGATGCATGCAATGTCATGATGCATGATGTCATGATAGAAAACACACCACAAGTATCCACAAATAGCAAACATGGTAAGGGCAAACAAGTCACACAGATAGCCCTTATATTTCAGGCTGGCAAGGAGCTTAGGTACTACCCTCTTTCAGTTCAGTTGGTTCAAACCTGTCCTAAAAATAGTAACCGGGTTCTAGAGGATCTCAATATCACCGACCACCCTCGATCGGTCATAATTCCAGTTTAGCAACCTTTTCTTGTAGCCGGAATCATCACGAGAGTTTGGTCTCAATGAGTGTAGCATACTGCTACTGTTCTATGGCCAAGTTGGTCAATTTAAAGGTTCTAAGGTCAGTTGGTGCTTAATGACCCCTTAGAAGACCCATATTCTCCTCGTTGCGCCACAAGGGATATCGGTAAAAACTAAAGTGCCACATCAGCGTAGCTACTGCTTCAACCGTATCGGTCTACACCGTACAATTCCCTCACAGTTTATTGCTACTTACCTAAAGGGTGTCCCGCAGATCCGGGTTAGGATCTATAGTAACTCTGATACAAGCCCACAAAGATAAAGCATACAAATCAAGCAATTGAAAACATTATGAACTATTCCTAAGGTACACCCCACTTATAAAGCGTCCCCAGCAGAGTCGCCAGTTCTGTGATACGGTGGAAGAACTGACTGTTTTTTGGAATGCTGGTTTGTGTTTTGCGTTTGTTTTCGCAAAATGTCGCGGTAAGCAAGAGTCGCCACCGACTTTTATTTTATCCAACAAGGAAAGGAAAAATCATAGAAAAATTCCTTTTTCGAGATATTTCTCGGGTTCGGGGGGTAGATTATAGAAAGGGAAGGTGTTAGCACCTTTTCTATCCGTGGTTATCCACGTGCTCTTAGGTACTTGCTCAATTGTTTTCAAAATTGTTTTCTTTGTGCTTGTGGGTTTGAAAAAGTTTTTGTTTGAAACTTCGATTTAACTCTTGCTTCTGTCCTCAAGAGCGTATGAAGTATTTTTGAAAACTTTGTTCGAAAAGGAGTGTAAGTGTAAAAAAAGATTTTGTTTTTTGAAAGAGCAAGTATCTAAGAGTTAATCTACCTACTCGAAAAAGAAATCATTCTATGCTAATTTCCTTTAGACAGTGCTATCCCACTATTAATGAGTAAGTAGCACCGTCGTTGGAGTTTGAGGGTCAATTCGAATGAGGGACATACGGTCACCAAAGAAATGCTAGGACGCCTTAGTGGTAACCCTAATGTCTTAGATCATTTGTTTTGAGGAAACAATATCCGAGGCAACCATTTCGAGGCGACTATGATCTTTTAGACAAGATGACGACCTCTAAAACGACCTATGCTCAATGACCGTGTACGAAGGCAACCAAGTGGGGTGTAACCTAAGAATGCGCATGTGCGAGTGTGTTGTTTTCGGTTATTTTTATCTTTGTACATGTTAAGGGTGATCTAATTTTGATTTTAAGATTAAGCATTCAGTCTTGTCATGCAAACCCTATTATCAAACATCTAACAGTTATAATTTGCGGAAATAAAATGCGGAATTTAAATTACAAGGCGTCGGGTATTTACATCGCCAAAGACAAACCCTTTTGAAAAATAAAATAAAGCAATAAATATAATTAAAAGTCCTATTTACTATTACAATCCGGAAGCAGGTACATAATTGGATAACAGAAAGTAAATCACGGTACAAAATTAATTCGGACGCAAGATTAGGGTTTTGACCCTTTTGGTTAAAGAAGAGATCTTTTTGTTGTTTTTATTTTAAGAAAGAAATTAAACCTAAATTAATTACTAAATTAAATTAATAAATTAATTAAATGAAAAATTATTTTTGGAGTTTTTGATTATTTTAAGAAAGAAAAATGGAATTAATTAAATTAATGGTTAATACCTAATTAAGTCTAATTAATTATTTATTTACAAAATTAGTCAAAATTATTCTAGAATTAAAACCTAAATTAATTAATTAGTATTTATAAAAAAAATGATAAAAAATTAAAATTGGATAAAGAATATTTTTGGTGATTTTATTTTATAAAAAAAAGAAATTTGATTGGTTAGAAATTAAATAAAAATAATAAAACAAATAATAAAACTAAATAAATAAAATAGAAAAGAAAGGGGTTTGGGCCTGATTATATGGTGTTAGTAGCAATTCTGAAGCCCAATTGCAACTGGCCTTTGTTGACTTTTTGGGATCCAATGTGCACGCTTGGACTTGGACCATGGTGGACATCCACTCTTGGACCACCAGATCTGGCCTTTGGCCATCTGGCTATTGCATGGATGATGGTGCACGGTGTTCTGCAGGCTCAAGCACGCGTAGGAGTACCTGAAGAGGAAAAATATAGAGAAAGTGGGGGACCTGGGATTTGAACCCAGGTCCTGACGGATGATACACGCTTGCCTTTCCACTACACCATCTTGTTCTATTTGTTAACATAATGAAAATAGTATATTATATAATAAAACAATTCAATGGCCAGAAAAAACAAAAAAACACGCGCGCGGTATTTGAAACGAACCAATGGGCAGGGGACACCTCATCGCCCCTGTCCTGAAACCTATAAAAAATTACCTGCGGATTTGAATCCGCAGCTAAAAACACAAGCATGTCCTAAAATCTTCTCTAGGCCATATAAATCCATTCCAGGACCATGGTTGGGTTCGCTATGGCCTCCTGATCAAAGCTATGCCCTTATTGTGGATTAATTATCCCTGAAATAGAAAACCCCAAAAACGCTTCCAAGAACCCTAGCTATGGCGTTTTGCATTACAGGTTAGATAAACAAAATTGAATGATGCAAATAGCTTGGAAATGTTGTGAGGATTACAAATATGCCAATAGTTTTCTCAAACGATGCAAGAATAAGCCAAATCAATTTCAAGAACAGAGGTAGTTATCGTGACACTTACAGCGTGTTATGGGGTCCGAAGATGCTTGGTTTTGATCCAAGTAGATTGAGTGAACGCCCAGGAATCGATTGAGATATGCCTCAGCTTCTGAAAATGCCTCTAGCTATGATTTCGATCTCAAGCTTTTTGATGAATTTTTCAACTTTTGTTCTGCCTCTACCTGCACTTTTCAACCCTTGTTTTCGTGTCTTAAGCTTCCTTATGTAATGCTCAGTGTATTAGGTCTACAAACTTGGCTCAAATCTTCTCCCATCAATGCTTGCATATTTGATTTTATCTCCCTTTACAAACTTGCCAATTTTGCCTAATCTCAATATTTTTGCACATGATTTGGTGTGATTCGAATTTGATGATGATCATGATTGCAATCAAAGCCTGAAATATCAAAAAAATCTTGTATTATCAAAGTGTTGGATTTTATATGATTTTATTTGATTTAAAATGAATAAATTCAATAAAAATTCAAATTAAATAATAAAAGTGAAATATGAGATCATGGATGAAGCTAGGACACGTGGACAACTATGCAAGCTCAAATCAAGTTGAAAAGAATGGGCCCATTTGACAAAATTTGAAGTTTTGGGGATAGTTGACTTTTGGCAATTTTGCAAAAAAGTCCAACTTCAACAATGCATAACTTCTTCAATTTTGAACTTTTGGAGGTGTTCTTGGACTTTTTAGAAAGCTTGAGATGTCCTATAACCAACCCTTTTGGTCTCATATCATTTTAATATTCCATGCTCAAGTTATCAGCTTTGGAAAAAATGTGTTTTTGTTGACTTTCAAAAATGACCTATAATGTCCAAATTTATAACTTCTTGTGAGTACATTTTTTGATCTTGGGGTATGAATATGGATTGTAGGAAATTGAATCATCTTAAAAATGAGCTTTTGATGGGTCATTTCTCATAAAGTATGAGAAAGTTATGCTTGGTCAAAGTTGAGTTGACTTTTCCTACAAAACCCTAATTTAGCAACTTTTGAGTCTTGATGAATTTTGAGCAATCCTTGATGAATCATGATCAACCCTTGATCAAATGATTAAATATCCTTAAAAATGAGAATATTGACAAAAAATCTTGAAGTTTGACTGTTTATAGGTCACAGTTGACTTTTGCCCTAGCACAACCGATTTTTGGACCTTTTGAGCATTTGACTGAGCAAACTTCCTCTGCAAGGATTAAAACTTGACATGGATGACCTTGATAACATATTAGGAAATTTGGGAGCACTTGAGGTCATTTGGATTCAAGGATCTTGATGCAACACAAAACCCTAATTTCGGGTTGTTTTCTTTAGGAGATAGCTTGTCTGTCCAACCCTTGAGCAAACTTGAGCAACTTGGAGATTTTTCTTGCAATGTTTTGAGAAATATGAGAGGGAAAATTTTGGGGTACAACAGTGTGTCTTAATTTACATGCTTGATTTGGTGGATGGTTGATATAGAGATGTTGTGCCAGGGCACTATGTTTGCTAGTAAATATTTTTGGGTTTTATAAGGAAACTATTATGGTTTTTAGTTGATGGTGAGTTGTTGAGTTATACTGTTAAGTTAACATTATAATGATTTTGTTCCCGTTACCATGATGTTTTTGTTAGTTACCATAAGGGCTGAATAATACTCCATAATACGATGAAGTTGATTATGTTGGGGTCACTATAAGAGCGATACGACTATGTGAACATACTTGTTGATATTTTGTTGAAGTGATTGATAACTTGTTAGCGGTTATGTCGCAGAGATGTTGAATTATTAACACGCGTGGATTTGAATTATATCATATTGAGCGTTGTTATGTCGAGAAAGTAGTGGTCGAAGTGTTGCCAAACACGAATTGAAGATCAGAGAGTTGGATGCGAAATTCACATTAAGAGTGACCGTATCAAGTAGATTTTCGAGGACGAAAATATTCTAAGTGGGGGAGAGTTGTAATGCCTCGATATTTAATTATTTATTTAATTAAATATTTTTAAATATTTTATATTAATTCGAATTTTTATCGTCGAAGTCAGAATTATTTTATTTAGTAACATGATAAATAATCGGATTTAATTGAGTTGAGAATTATTAGTATTATTCTAAGAATCATAATTGGATAAATATGTTGAGTTGAGCGTTAAGTTGATAGTTGGATAAATTAGACGGTTTAGTCAGAGAACTATTATTAGAATATTATTTGCGAGTTAGTATTATTTAAAGTATGGATCGATCATAGTTGAAGAATATTATTGGAAATAATATTAGATTATATTATGTGACTATTTATTTAATTGGGCTTATGTTGTGATAGTAGTAATAGTGGGTGTGTATGTAGGCCCACTAAGAGAAACACTATTTTTTTTTTGGAATAAGAAATTATAAGGGATTAGGTTTTTATGAGAAAAAGAGGAATACGGGTATTAGAGAAAGAGAAAAGAAAAGGATGCAGTACATGGAGAAAAGAAGAAGAATAAAGGTTTGTAGCTATGGAAGCAACGGACTGCAATCGAAATTCGACCGAAAATTATAGAGAACCGTCAATCCAAGATAAGGGTGGAGTTTCTTATCCTATAATGGGGCTTATGAGAAATTGTATGTCGGAATTTAGGGTGTAAATTTATTACTGTTTGTGTTTGTTTATGGCAATTGATGTTATGAATTAATTAGTGATGAATATTGGTAAAACTTTCATTTTCCTGTGTGTTGTTGATTGATTATTCCGTTGGATCGAAGGAAACTGGAGAAGTAACATGAAGTTTGGAAATTATAAGAAGGGGGGCATGCCGATCATCACCTTGTTAGTGGTGAGTGCTGCCGGTCGACAACCTTGAGACAGAGAAGAGTGTCGTTCGGCACTGGGCATTTGGTGGAAGAAGAGTGTCGTTCAGCACTGGGTGTTGTTGTTGGTAGGGAGTGCCGCTCGACACTGATTGGGCACTTGTTTCTGTGGCATATGTTATATAATTTTTTTATGGTATCAGTATAGAATTCATTAATACAAAAGAAAAGAAGTTAGGGAACAAATTGAACCATTCTTATCAGTAGTATGTTATAGCAGAAACATATTAATAGAAGTAGCCCTTATGTCAGTAATCTTAATCTAGTAGTTACAATATTATTTTAACAACCTGTAGAAATAAGACAGAGTTGGAAATAATTAGTAAAGTTGCAGTAACTGTTTTAGAGGATTGATTAAATAGCAGAAGAAAAGATATATTTCCAGGTAGTTATTTAGAAGTGAATATTAGGAGAATAATTAAATAATGAAGAACTAATACATAGAGAGTTATGAGACTGTTTTGGAAACGACTTTCATGTTTGTGTTTTCTTTGTGGTGTGCGTTGATGCTATGATGTTGCGAATATTTTGTGAAGATACAAGAATTGTTACGATGAAGATTTACATCTATTAATTGGTAATGACAGTGATATAGGCTTGTTACCAAAGTTGAATAGTTGTGGTTATGATGTTGTGATAATTTTGTAATGATGCAAAGTGCAGGAAGAATTGTGTTGTGGGTCATTGCTGTAAATAAGTTGTTGTCGAATACATCGTTGTTATTGAATATGTCGTTTTTTATATGTTGTGATTGATAAGTTGATTAAGTTGCAGGCCTATGGTCAGTGTTAAAGCAACGATGAGTACCTCTAGTTGTTGGTAAAGTGACGATGTAGGCTTATGCCTTTGTGACAGTGATTGTTGTTGTTGTATATGATTGTTGTATTCATTGAGTCACATACATTTGCATTATTAAGTTGGCCTGGATTAGCACCATGTTGGCCTGGATTGGCAAAATATTAAGTTGAAGGCTTATGCCTTGTTGATGCCTCTATTTATTGGCAGAATTTTAAGTTAGGAGTTCTGCTCCAATGGTACCACATGCATGTGCATTGTAATTGAGTCGCCTTAGGTGTTGCAATCTTGAGTTATGGTGAAGATAGATTTGTTGTTGCTTTATGTTGTTGACTTATTGTGACAGGTATCAGTTAAATTTTGTGAATTAGTTGTTATGTCGTGTTGATGCTTTGTTGAGATTAAAGGTGTTTGAAAGTTGTGAAGTGGTGATTTTATATTACTGAATTCTAATATATTATTTATCATGCGCTCACTTATACAATTTGAGAATCTCACCCCTTATTGTTTGAATTTTGCCCTCTGTTGGTAACGTGCAGGTAATCAAGAAGGATAGTTGTACATCGTTAGTTCGAGTCGGTGTCATCACTCTGATACGTAACACTCGGGGGGATGAACGCTTGATGATTAGTTGTTGATTATTATTTCTGTTGCTGAATCTTTAAGTTGCTTACATGAACTAATTGTTGTCTTGAGGTTGTTTTAGTTGAATAAAAGATGTTAAGTGAATTGAAGTTGAGTATGTATATTTCGTTGCTTATCAATAAAAAGTTGTTTAATTTTGAAGAATAAATCAGATTGTTATCGGTTCATCCGAGTTAAGTGTTATGTATTTGTTTGTAGGTGATTAAATAAAGATTGATTTTTAGTTGAAAATGTAGCATCCTATTTATGTTGAACTCTGATTTTCTTATTATCCACCGAGTAGAAATGGGGTGTTACACATAGTATTTATTAGTGATGGGGGGACAAACTTCTGCAACAAATATTTGGAAAAATTGCTGGAAAAATACAATGCTAAACACAAAGTATCGACACCATATCATCCTTAAACTTGTGGTCAAGTAGAAGTGTCAAACAGACAACTTAAACAAAATTTGGAGAAAACAGTTGCATCTTCAAGGAAAGATTGGTCAAAGAAGCTATATGACACTCTTTGGGCTTATAGAATAACTTTCAAGACACATTTAGGATTCTCTTTGTACCAACTAGTTTACGGAAAGGCATGCCATCTCCCTGTGGAGATAAAACATAAAGCATGTTGGGTGGTTAGATTTTTAAAATTTGATGAAAAGATGGCTGGAAGGAAAATACTACTGAAGTTAGATGAGTTAGAAGAGACACATTTATTTGCTTACGAAAATGCATTAATTTATAAACAAAGGAAAAAGAGGTATCATGATAAGAAATTGGTAGGACAACAGTTTCAAACCAGGAAACGAGTTTTGCTATTTAACTCTAGACTTAGATTTTTCTCAGGAAAGTTGAAATCAAAATGGCCAGGACCTTTCATTATCCTAGAAGTCTGCCCAGGGGGTGCTACAGAAATTCAGGATCTTGGAGATATGCTGAAGTTTAAAGTAAATGGGCAAAGATTGAAGCATTACAATGGAGGGGAGATGCCAAATGAAAAATTATCCCTTGTCCTTTTATAACCTTAACAGTGTTTAGGTCAAGCTAATGACGAGAAAAGAATGCTGGATGACAGGAAACCCCCCAATTCTTTCATGTTTTATTTACCTTTTCTAGAAATTTATTTTTCTCGTGCTTAATTTGAATAAACGGATTCTAGCTACTCATGCATACTCCTGTATCAATTAATCTTTGTTTCTTTTAGGTTTATAAAAATTGCAACTTTAGCATTGAACAAATGAACCAAAGGCACCATCAGATAGAACTTGATCATCAGGATAATGTCTTATGAATTGAAAATGAAAGATAAGAATGGAATCAACATGCTTGTACTTAATCTCTAGATATCTCAGCTAGTAAGGTTTGATCCAAATATTTACATTGTTTATAATTTCTTTCATTGAGTGTATCCATGCTTTACTATCTTCTTAAGTTTGAACTATTTCTGATTCAATTTGTCTAGTTTGATTTACACACACCGAGGCAGTTTGTTGTTTTAAACTCAGACCTTTTTAAGCCAACATATGTTAATATGAATATCCTTTGCCAACCACTTTGAGCTTAGCCTTTATTTAAGTGACATAGCCATATCTATTATCCAATTGACTTGAAAGATTAAATCTTTCTACCCTCTCTTTGGAATTAGGTAAAATTTTCAGTTTTCTTGTCTTATGCAAAAGAACAAGTTTAGGGTTACTCTTGGAAGTGAGCAAAGTTCAAGTTTGGGGTTGGGATACTAGATATATTGGTCAATAATTTTAAAACATTTGTGAAAAAATTAAGAAGTATAAGTAATTTCTTAAAAAAAAAGAAGCAAAATGCATAGCGAAGACCACAAAAAGTCTAAAGCTCTAGTACCAATAATATGGAAGAGAGTTGGTGTGATAACAAAGAGATAACTAGGTACCTAAATCCAAAGTTTTAAACATATTTTTCCAAAAATATCCTACCCAAACATAAACCACATTACACCCGAAAAAGCCCTCAAGTGTGTGTGTTTTAATTACTTTGATGAATTCTGTTAGAACATGATCAAACTCAATATGAGAAATTTTTCATGTTGATTGAGAGATTACCCTATCAATTGAAATAATTATAGTGAGATGAGAGACAGGTTGAGTAGTTGACAAGGTTGAAGTTGTTTTCTAAATTTTTTGGATTGAAGTTAGAAACTAGAACGATGATCAGGTAAAAAAACATTATATGGTGATGTTAATTTGTTATTGTTGCAGTTTGTTTTTCTATTTGAAATTTGCAATTGCAGGCAAGTTTGTTGAGGACAAGTGTGATACGGTGGTAGAACTGACTGTTTTTATGTTACTACTGGTTTTTCGTTTTTTGTTCGCAAATGTACGGTAAGCAAGAGTCGCCACCGACTTTTATTTCATCCAAAAAAGGAAAATGGAAAAGAATAGAAAAAACCTTTTTCGAGAAGTTTCTGAGTACGGGGGGGAGATTATAGAAAGGGAAGGTGTTAGCACCCTTTCCATCCATGGTTTTCCATGGGCTCTTAGGTACTTGCTCATTTTTTGAAATTGTTTTCGTGTGTTTGTGTAAAAAAGTTTTGAAATTTCTTTAGTGCGGCGATTCATTTTATGGTAACCCTTGTATCAGTCCTCAAGGGTGTGATAAAATGATTTTTTTGAAAACTTTGTTTGAAAAGCTTGTTTGAAAAGCTTGTTTGAAAAGCTTGTTTGAAAGTGTATTGTAAAAAAGTGTTGTTTTGAGCAAGTACCTAAAAGTTTCTACCTACTCGAAAAAGTCTGTTCATTTTCTTATTTCCTTTAGACAATGCTATCCTACTATTAAGGAGTAGGTAGCTCCATCATTGGAGTTCAAGGGACAATCGTAAGGGACAAAAGGGACAATTATGATCACTAAAGCAATGGTTAGGAAACCTTAGTAGTTACCCTAGAGTCTTAAAGATCTTTCCGAGGCAACATTCGAATGAGTTATTATTGATCTTTTGGGACTAGAGGACAACCACTAAGACTCCCTATAATTCATAACCGTTTAAAGAAGACAACCAAAGTGGGACAAACCCTAGGAGTGAGCATGTACAAGTGTTTGATTTCAATTTATTTAATCTTTGCACAGTTAGGGTTTTCTACCATTTAAACACCGATTTATCTTTCGTATGCAATCCTATTATCAATCATCTAACAGTTCATAATGACGGAAAAGAAAAGTGCGAGAAGTTAAACCTAACTATTACAAGGCCTTGGGGAGGGAATTACATAATCATTTGACTGAAAATAAAAATGCGGAAATTAAAACCCTAATTGATCTATTACAAACTGGGCGCAGTTACATCAATATTGAAAAAGCATCGTACGGCAAAAAAAAATTAGCGCGAGAATAAAGCTTGGAAAAAGTTTAACCCTAAAAACCCTAATTTGATCATTAAAATATGTTTTGGATTTTTTATGAAAAAGATTTGAATTTAACCTAATTTCTAATTGATTTTAATCAATGAAAAAAAATTAAAGTTAATGGAAATAATTAATTTGCAGAAATTAATTTTATTAGAAAAAAGAACTAAGTTCTATTTTTGTGATTTTTGATTTTATGATTTTATGAAAAAAAATTAATTTGAAATAAAAATAATTAAAACAAATAAAGGATAAAAAATAGTAAAATAAAAAGGAATTAGAAATTAGGCCTGAGGGGGGGGGGGGTGCAGGCCCAGATTTGAGGTGATGCATTGCTGAATTCTGTTCAGGCCCAAATTAGGTTAGCCCAAGCAGACGTGGAATCCAGTGTGTTTGGATCAGGAGAGTCTATCGTGGGGAGCACCATCAAAGAGCTTCAGATCTGAGCCAAGATGATCCAATGGTGATGAATTGGAAGCCTATGGTGAGCGCGCTTGTGATAGTAACATGTAATCTGCAAACAATTATTAGGAAAAATAGAATGTAGGAGGCAGGGATCGAACCCCTGACCTCCTACACGCGAACGCCCTGAAACCCTTCGCTTGTACCACTGAGCCAGCTTACTATTTGTTGATATAAACAAACAACAAATAATATATTGAATAATGAGTCAATGTTATAAGAAAAGCGCGCAAGATTCAAACTATCCAACCACGCCTTGACATGCCTTCATCTTCTTCGAAGAAACTGTCGTTTTAGACACAGACCTGTACCTACGGACATGTCCATTGCTATAAACCTGCAATCCTCAAAAATCATATCCAGACAACATAAATCAAATCCAATTACACAGATCAATTAGGTTTGATCTCCTGAATGCAATGGTATCCATCTCTGGCCCTGATTTTGCCTGAAACGCAAAGCCCTAAAAAGCAACCCTAAACCCTAACAATGGCATTTCATCACACAAGCATCAAAACATGTAATTAAATAGGCAAACACATTCTAAAGGATGATACAAACATAAATATATACTTATAAATCATTTATCATGCTATCATGCGTGAATAGCAAATATCAATTTCAAGAATATGAGCAAACTGTGGCACTAGTACGTGCAATTTCTGAAGGTGTTGATGCGTGCAAGTGATGCTGTTAGCATCAGGAGGTTGCCAGAAATGGATTGCTGGCCTTGAAACACCTTGAATCACCTTGTAGAGCAAAATCTGATTGCCTTTTTCTTTGTCAAAAGTTGAGTTTTCTTCTCTCAATCCACACGGCAAAACCTTGTTTTTTTGATCTGGGAATGTTATGGATATATAATAGAGTGAATTAGGTCAATAAAACTGAACACAATCTTTGAACATTTGTGAAAAAATATTTGATTTGCATCATGTATTTTTGATTTCTAAATTTGGCCAAATTATGCTATATTTGTTCCAATCATTCCTTGCACGAAAATCTTGAGTTGCCAGCTGCTCATTGACTCATAATATGCTCATAAAATCAAATCTTGGATTTTATTTCATTATTCCATTATTTAAATTGATTTATTTTTATTTAAATGAATAAAAAAATCAAAACAAATAATAAAAATAATAAAATAATAAGTGAATAAGCTCAGGGGTCGTGGGTTCTCTTAGGAACAAGTTTCAAACAAGAAAACATGGGCCCCTTTGGAAAAAAAATTAATTTTGATCAATGTTGACTTTATGCACATTTTCAAAAATGGCCAACTTTGACATTGCATATCTCTCTCAATTTTGACCATAAGAGGGTGTTCTTGGACTTTTTAGAAATCTTAGGATGTCTTCTAAGCAACCCTTTTTGTTTCATCTCAATTTGATCTTCCATGTTCATGTAATAAGCCTTGACCCAAAAGGTGTTTTTGTTGACTTTTGAAAAGGACCTATAATGTCTGAATTTATATCTTTTCATGAGTGCATTTCTTGAACTTGAGGGCTGAAGATGAATTGTAGGGAATTGAATTATCTTCAAAATGAGCCTTGGATGAGCAATTTCTAATAAAGTATGAGAAAGTTATGCCTGGTCAAAGTTTGGTTGACTTTTCCTATAAAAACCCTAATTTAGCAACTTTTGAGTTTTGATGATTTAGGAGCATTCCTTAAGGAATCATGATCAACCCTTGATAAAATGATGGATATCACCTAAAAATGTTGATGTTGTCCAAAAAACTTGAAGTTTGACTGTATGTGGGTCCCAGTTGACTTTAGCCCTAACATAGTTGATTTTCAAGCATTTAAGTAGTTGTTTGAGCAAACTTCTTGTGCAAGGCATGAAACTTGGCATGAATGATCTTGAGGACATATTAGGGCAATGAAAACCATTTAGGACCCTTGGAATTCAAACATCTTGATGAGGAGTGAAACCCTAGTTTGAGGCTCATTGTCTTAGGAGGAGGATTTGTCTGGTCAATCCTTAGTCAACTTGAGAAATTGAGATCCTCTAGGAGTATGTTTTTTTTAGTAAAGTGAGAGGGAAAATTTCGGGGTACAACAGCTTCCCCTGTTCAATCTTCTTAAACCTGAAGATGTAGATTGGCTGGTCTGCCTTTCGTGATATGAAGGTGGAAGATGATTGAACACTAGAGTGCCCAGAAATTTGCACTCGCATGAAGTAATACTGATGGTTGATGACGTCGAAAATAGGCTTACAGATGCCATTTGGAGAAAATATTTAAAAGTCGTCAGAGATGGGCTTAAATATGCCATCCAGAGAATGTGACGATTGCATAAGAGATTCCTTTGCGGGAATTCCTGTACCTGCAGTTGGGGAAGACTTCGCCGGGGAATGTTGACTTATGTCATGGGAAATAGAGTCTAGGAGCTTCGGTTGTCCATTACTCTACTGGGGAATTAACTCTTGATTGAGGAGACGGAAGTGAACTGCTTATCTGGTCAGGGTCCAGGTTGCACATCGACTTACTGGGGAAATGTGAAATCAATCGTATCTGGTCGGGTCCAGGTCTTGCAGTGTTGTAAATTGTTGTCTGGAGATAAAAGAGAAGGAATCTGGATAGTAGGGTTTCTTCTAAATGAAATCCTGGGTAGTAGGGCTGTGAGAAGGAACATGGATAGTAAGGTTGCTTCGAAATGAAAGCCTGGATAGTAGATCTATGAGAAGGAACCTGGATGGTAGGGTTGCTTCAAAATGAAAGCCTGGATAGTAGGGCTATGAGAAGGAACCTGGATAGTAGGGTTGCTTCGAAATGAAAGCCTGAATAGTAGGGCTATGAGAAGGAACCTAGATGGTAGGGTTGCTTCGAAATGAAAGCATGGATAGTAGGGCTATGAGAAGGAACCTGGATAGTAGGGTTGCTTCGAAATGAAAACCTAGATAGTAGGGCTATGAGAAGGAACCTAGATAGTAGGGTTGCTTCGAAATGAAAGCCTGGATAGTAAGGATATGAGAAGGAACCTGGATAGTAGGGTTATAAGAAGGAACCTAGATAATAGGGTTGCTTCGAAATGAAAGCCTGAATAGTAGGGCTATGAGAAGGAACCTGGATAGTAGGGTTGCTTCGAAATGAAAGCCTGGATAGTAGGGCTATGAGAAGGAACCTGGATAATAGGGTTGCTTCAAAATGAAAGCCTAGATAGTAGGGCTATGAGAAGGAACCTGGATAGTAGGGTTACTTTGAAATGAAATCCTGGATAGTAGGGCTATGAGAAGGAACCTGGATAGTAGGGTTACTTCGAAATGAAAGCCTGTATAGTAGGGCTATAAGAAGGAACCTGGATAGTAGAGTTACTTCGAAATGAAAGCCTGGATAGTAGGGCTATGAGAAGGAACCTGGATAGTAGAGTTACTTCGAAATGAAAGCCTGGATAATAGGGCTATGAGAAGGAACCTGGATAGTAGGGTTACTTCGAAATGAAAGCCTGGATAGTAGGGCTATGAGAAGGAACCTGGATAGTAGGGTTACTTCAAAATGAAAGCCTGGATAGTAGGGCTACTTCATTTGATCACGTAGATTAGTTGACCCGTTTGGTTCCGGGAACTGATTTTCCACTAGTTGTCTGCAGATATGACAGGTATAGCTTCATGGACTGAACTGCTGGAATTGTTGATGATAAACATCTTTCCTGAAAAGGTAGAGGGTTAATTATATGTGATGCATGAAATGTGTTGTGTGATGATTGTTGTACCCCAAAATTTGCCCTCCCATATTCTTCAAGATTTGCTAAGATCAAGCTTCAAAATCTCTCAAGGGTTGCACAATCCAATTGCCCCCTAACACAGTCAAAATTAGGGTTTTGGTTCCTGCAAAGAAAATGAGGTTTTCAAGGGTCCAATCAAGTCCCATATGCCTATAAACATTGTCAAGCATCCATGTGTCAAGTTTCAAGACTCACAGCATCAAGTTGCACAGTCAAAAAAACCCTAATTGCCCCACAGTCAACTGCAGGGGCAAAATGGTCGTTTGACAATCAAAAGTCAAAATTTTTGGTCAATATCTTATTTTGAAGTCACAATCATCATTTGATCAATTCTTGATCATGATTCCAAAAGCATGGCTCAAAAAGTCTCAAGATGCAAAAGTTTATATTTTTGGACGGCTGAAAAGTCAACTGCAAATTGACCAAGGCATAACTTCTTCATGGTTTATCATAAAAATCCCATCCAAAGCTCATTTTGAATGGGATGACATTTCCTACAACTCATCTTCACACTCCAAGTCCAAGAAATGCTCTCACAAAAAGTTATCGATTTCAACATTATAGGTCATTTTCAAAAGTCAACAAAAAGGCACTTTAAGTCAAAGACCATAACTTGAGATTGGTAAATCAAAATGACATGGGACCAAAGGCATTGGTTATAGGACTTCAAGACCTTTCCAAAATGTCCAAGAACATGTTCATAGCTTCAAAATTGAGCAAGATATGCATTGGAGAAGTTAGGAAATTTTTGGGAACTTTCAAAAGTGAACTTTGCCTAAAACACTTCAAATTTGCTAATGGGCCTCAAATTCTTCCTTGAACCATTACCCAAAGCCTATGCACGACCCATTGAGCTCAAAATGATTTATTCTCTTATTTTTAATTAATTAATTGAATTTTTATTCTTATTAATTCATTTAATTAGTTTTAATTGTAGAAAAATATCAAATAATGGTTGTCAAATCTTTTTATGCAGCAAATATACTCCACACATGCTAAGGATTTCGTGCATCAATCAACAAGACAAGATCTTCCATAATTGGCAAAGTTTTCATGACAAAAGATTGAAAATCACATAATTGAAAAATCAAATATTCAAGTCATTAATCCATGGATTTGTGGGCTTATTTTTGACCTAGAATCATTCACATACAAAAGCACAAGTGAACCCTAGTGCAAAGGACACGAAAAAGCTGCTGAAAACTCATAACCAATTTGCAAAAAATAGAGAAAAAGCTTGAAACTGATTTCATACTTGCAGTACAATTCAAGGCCTAAAAAGGATTCTAACACATTGCTAGACCCTCCAGGAGTCTATTAGCATCAAGAACCAGTCCAAACGCACAAGGAATCGAAGAACATAAGCCATACAGTTTGCCATATTTTCCAGAAATTCATATCATAATTCATGCGCATTTGATGCATATTGTTGGTTGTTTTGTATTCACAGGAACATTCTGAAGCTAATGATACGTTTAATTGCATTATAGCATCCTGTATCAAAATCTGCCATGAGAGATACCTAGGGTTTCAGAACTTCAATATTGGGGGTTTTCATATATGGTAAAATTAGACCTCCAAACCTATATGGACGAACTCGTGGCAACAAGCTTGACTCATTGAGATACTCGCGCCCAATTTATATAAGCTGTGGGCGTAATCGCTATTTTTCACTATTTCATTTAGTGGGGGTTTAAAACCCCCGCTATCTCATTCATGTTGCAGGTATAAACGGAGAAGAAGACAGGCGTGTCATCACGTGGTTGGGTGATTCAAACTGCGCGCGTATTTTTTGTTTTATATCATTAACTTTTGTTTTTTTTATAATATTTGTTTTCCATTACATGTACAAAAGCGTTTGATAGCTCAGTTGGTGGATGACACGCCTTGCAATCGCTGGGACCTGGGTTCGATTCCCAGGTCCCCCCATATAATTCTTGATTTTTATCCTAACGTGTTTCCATGCAGCGTTCACCCAAAGGCCCATCATGTATCCTCATGCGTTGGCCTGCCAGATGTCCTGATCCATAATCCAGTGGCCACAGATTGAAGCATATGGTACACTCTAGTCAACCAGCGTGTACACGATCTGGAAAGTCAAACGAGCTCTATGCTTCAATGGGCCAAAATTACTTCAGTTTACCTCCACATGGGCCAGACACCCCCCCTTTGTTTGTATTTTAAATTTTATTTTTTTTCTTTTCTAATTCTTTTTAATTGTTTTTAATTGTTTTTATTTAATTCACCTAAAATAATTTTCTTTTCATAATAAAAATAGAAAAAATCAAAAATACAAATATATTTAATTATTTATTAATTTCTTCACTAATTAATTTTTGTAAATAAACTCTAACAATTAATCTAGTTTAAATTAGGTTTCAATTCAATATTTTCTTAATAAATAAAATACATAGAATTAGGTTTTGACATTTTATCTTTTTCTTAATTAATTTTTCCTCATTATTTATTATCATTATTAATTACTATTATTTTTGTAAATAAACATGTAAATTAATTAACTAGTAAATTAGGCTAACTTTAATATTTTCTTTAATAACTAAAAATAATTTAGAATTAGGGTTTCCTTTTAAATTCTTTTCCTTATTTCCACATTAAATACAAACACATAAAAAAATACTTTATTTTCTTTAATTAAATATTAATTAGCTTTAATTTAATTTAATTTCAAGCAAAGGGTCAAAACCCTCGGACGTTCAATTTTAATTTCTATTTCGCGCATTATTTTCTTTTGAATATTATGTAACTGCTCAAGGATGTAATAGTAATTAGGTTTATCGCTTTTCTTTTACTTTCCGCATCTTTTATCAAAAACGGGTCTTTGTACTTTGGCGATGTATAGACCCGCGCCTTGTAATAGCGTAGCTTTTATCTTTCTGTATTTTACTTTCCGCACTTTTAAATCCTAACTTTGTATGAAAGAATGTATGCTAATTAAAAACAAGCGTAGCTCACAATGCCATGATCAAAGATAACTGTTAAACTGAAAATAACACACAAATACACACACCACTTCTAGGGTACGCCTCATTCGTTGCCTTCGAAACGTGGTCGTCAAGTATAGGACGTTTTAGCGGTCCTTATGTCCATGATCCAGTTGCCTCGAAACAGTTGCCTCGGAACAGTTGCCTTGAAACAGTTGCCTCGAAACGGTTGCCTCGGATTAAAAAAGGATCAAGGACATAAGGGTAGCTTCTAAGGTGTCCTAACTGTTGCTTCGGTGACCACACTGTCCCTACAATTGAATTGACCCGAACACCTCCAACGGTGGTGCTACCTACCTCTCAATGGTGGGATGGCACTACCTTAGGGACTCTTACACAGCCTAATTCCTTAGGGTGGGTAGATGACTCATGGATACTTGCTCTCTTCTAAAAAACAAAACAAAAACCTTTTCACATCGACACTTTCAAAAAGCTTTCAAAACAAATTTTTCAAACACTCTTGAGGACAGATACAAGAGTTATTCAGAAATCTTTCAAAGAAACTTTTTCAAACCCACTCACATTTTTGAAAAGCAGACATTTTGAAAACATAAGAGCAAGTATCCAAGAGCCCATGGATAACCATGGATAGAAAGGATGCTAACACCTTCCCTTTCTATAAATCTACCTCCTGAACCGAGAAATATTCTCATAAGGAATTTTGCTGTGCTTTTGTCCTGTCCATGTTGGAGAAAATAAAAGACGGTGGCGACTCTTACTTACCGCGACATTTCGCGAACCAGCATTTCAAAACAGTCAGGTCTATTTCCACCGATCACAATGATGTTCTCAAAATAAATGAGATTATGCTGTATGCAATATGTATGCGCGCGTCATGATGTATGAATATGAAATGCTATTGTGACATATTCGAGTCTGGGAAAATAAATTCCTGACTGCTGCTGGAGAGTGCTAGAAATTGAATTCTAGACCGTTGTAGAGAAAACAGTTCTTCTATTTCCGCTGGGGATGGTGAACGAAAATGACTATGCCGAAGATTTACTCCCTTTTGTTTGTGAATATTCTGCCAGGGAGAGACTCTACTTAAGAATAACTCTGTGGAGGAATAGCTCTGCTAGAGGATGAACTTCCATAGCTGGAGGAATAAGCTCTGTTGGGGGTTGAGCTTCTGTATTTAGAGAAAACAACTCTGCTTGGGAGACAACTGTATGAATCGCTTGCAATTTATAAAATTCGGCTGGGGAACATAGATGTCAGTTTTCTGAAGGAACCTGGCTGGGGAGAGTAACTCCTGTTTGGGGAATATGATGTCAAAGATTTAGTTGTTTTTACTCTTTGGGGAGTGTAGACGTCACAAGATCATAACGATGACTTGATTTCAAAACTGTCTCTGCCCCTGTATCTGCTGAACAGAGTAACTGTCGGGCTTGACATGACTTTTTTTAGTTTTTGCCCCAGATTCTCAAGTTACAAGTGATTGTCTTTCTGTTTCCTATGTAGATATTTGTGAATAGAGATTATATTCAAATTCATATGTCAAGAATAAATCATTGGACGTTTTTGCAAAACAAAAAAGAAAAAGAAAAAACAAATGGTTTTGTAAAAATAACTTGTATCAATTTCTTAAAGTTGGCCTATAACAGGCATTTTTGTACAAGGAAGCTGACGCTATAGTAAGATAATGCCGCCGTGAAAGTTATACAATATTGTGTACAAAGAAAAGTAAACAGCTATGTGAAATAATCCCATTGGGTTTCAATTCTGTTATTGCCGCTATGTCTTCGAGCGTCTCATCACTTTGCTGCTTGTCCGAAGCTGATTAGATTGATTGGTGTCGTTTGAACTTGATAATTGATACTGAGGTCTGATTGCAAGGTGATCCAATGGGACATAGTGATACGATTTAAATCCCTAACTTTTTCCTGAACCACCCTTTCGGGTTTTCAGTCCACCGGGATACCCTTTTTTGCCCAAACCGCCTTTTCAAGTTTTCGACTTGCCAGGTGTACAGATTTTTTCATTTTCGTCCCTAATTTCTGCCTGAACCCATTTGGTTCGCCGATAAGCCCTTATTTTTTCCTAGGCCAGTCAACCTAGCGGGTTTTTAATCATGCATAATATCTTTTCACTATGTCCGCATTGATAGGGTGAGGAAGGTCGTCACCATCCATGGTGGTCAGAATCATGGCTCCACCCGAGAAAATGTTTTTGATCACAAATGACCCTTCGTATGTGGGAGTCCATTTTCCCCTGGGATCACCTTGCGGCAGTATGATGCGCTTGATCACTAGATTGCCGACTTGATACTCTTGGCGTCTGACTTTTTTGTTGAAAGCCTTGATCATCCGTTTTTGATACATTTGACCATGACATACAACAGTAAGTCTCTTCTCATCGATCAGATTCAGTTGATCAAGTCGAGTCTAGATCCAGTCGTCTTCGGTAAAACCCGCATCCTTCATGATCCTTAGAGAAGGGATATGGACCTCAATAGGAAGGACAACCTCCATGCCGTATACCAGAGAGTAGGGTATTGCCCCTGCCGATGTTCGTGTGGACGTGCGGTACCCATGAAGAGAAAATGGTAACATATCATGCCAGTCTTTGTATCTCATCGTCATCTTCTGTATGATCTTCTTGATGTTCTTATTAGCAGCTTCGACATCGCCATTTATCTTCGGTCGGTAAGGGGAAAAGTTATGATGTTGTATCTTGAATTGCTTACAGAGTTTGGTGATCATCGTGTTGTTGAGATTCGTACCATTGTCCATGATGATTCTTTCGGGGACACCATAACGATAAACCAGGTTATGCTTGATAAATTGCGCCACCACGTTCTTGGTCACAGTAGCAAAGGAGGTAGCTTCAACCCACTTCGTTAAGTAATCAATGGCCACCAGGATGAAACGATGCCCATTGGAAGCGGTAGGTCTAATCTCTCCGATCATATCAATGCCCCATATTGCAAAGGGACAAGGAGTCGTCAAGACATTTAAAGGAAACCAGAGGCATATGCACCTTATCAGCATATATCTGGCATTGATGACAAGTTCAAGAGTGCTGATAACAACCTGCTTCCATAGTGGACCAATAGTATCCTGCCCGTAGGATCTTCTTAGCCATGGTATGTCCACTTGAATGAGTTCCGAAGGCACCTTCATGTAGATCTGTCATAATCCTCTCTGCTTCGCTCTTGTCTAGACACCGCAGTAAGGTAGCATTGCGGTTGCGCTTATAGAGGATTCCATTACTGAGGAAGAATTTTGCGACGAACCTTCTCAGAAACTTCTTATCATTGACAGATGCCTCCTCGGGATACTCCTAAGCCTCAAGATACCTCTTTACTTCGTGAAACAAAGGTTTATCTGCTACCTCTTTAATATCAATCTCACAGGAGTACGCTGGTTCATCCAACCTCTCGATAGTGATCTGGGGAGCTTCGTTGTCCCACCTGACCTTGAACATAGAAGACATGGTAGCTAGCGCATCTGCTAACTGGTTCTCCTCTCATGGGAAGTGTTCAAAGGTTACCTCCTCAAAGTGTGGGAGAAATGTCAGCACGTGCTCTTTATACGGGATGAGATTCAGGTGCTTCGTATCCCATTCTCCCTTGATCTGACTTATCAGCAAGGCTGAATCCCCAAAAATGTTTAAGAACTTGATCCTCAGGTCAATGGCCGCTTTGAGACCCATGATGCATGCTTCATACTCCGCCATGTTGTTGGTACAATTGAAGCATAGTCGGGCGGTGAACGGAGTATGACATCCCTCAAGAGATATGATTACAACATCGATGCCATTACCGAGTGCGTTCGAGGCTCCATCAAAAACCATGGTCTATCGGGATCCTTCTTCAGGTCCTTCATCCAGTCCAGGTTCTTCATAGTCAGTCACTAGCATAATATTCTCGTCTGGGAACTCAAAATTCATGGACTGGTAGTCATCCACGGCCTGATGGGCCAAATGATCAACTAATACACTTCCCTTGATTGCTTTCTGGGTTGTATATTGTATATCGTATTCAGTTAAGATCATATGCCATCTTGCTATTCTTCTGGAGAGAGCGGGTTTCTCGAAGATGTACTTGATTGGGTGCATCTTAGATATCAACAAAGTAGTGTGGGTCAACATATACTATCTTAGTCGGCGAGCAGCCCATGCCAAAGCGTAACAAGTTTTCTCGAGCAGTGAGTATTTTGTCTCACAGTCGGTAAATTTTTTTCTAAGGTAGTATATTGCATGCCCTTTTCGACCAGACTCATCACGCTGCCCCAACACACACCCCATTGATTTGTATAGCACCGTTAAGTACAATATCAAAGGTCTTCTTTCAATCAGAGGCATCAGAATTGGTGGTTCTTGAAGGTATTCCTTGATTCTTTCGAAGGCAGTCTGGCATTCGTCATTCCACTTTACCACTTGATATTTCTTCAGGAGCTTGAAGATTGGCTCACAAGTAGTAGTCAAATGTGAAATGAACCTGGCAATATAATTTAGGCGTCCCAAGAAACCTCTAACCTGCTTCTCAGTACGGGGAGCCGGCATCTCTTCTATGGCCTTCACCTTTTCTGGGTCTACCTGAATACCTTTGTCACTGACTATGAACCCTAGAAGTTTACTAGACCTTACCCTGAAGGTGCATTTGTTCGGATTCAACCTCAACTTGTATGTCTTCAACCTGTCAAACAGTTTTTGTAGATGATCAAGGTGTTATTCCTCGGTTTGAGACCTGGCTATCATTTCATCAACATAAACCTCTATCTCCTGGTGAATCATATCGTGGAACAAAGCTACCATGGCTCGCTGCTAAGTTGCCCCAACATTCTTCAACCCAAAAGGCATCACCTTGTAACAGAAAGTGCCCCACTGTGTGACGAAAGTTGTCTTCTCCATGTCTTCAAGAGCCATATTGATATGGTTGTAGCCAGAGAAACCATATGTTGTACCCCAAAATTTTCCCTCTCACTTATCAAGAATTTGTTCACAAGATCTCCTTAGCTCAAGACTGCACTAAGGTTTGATCAGCTCAAAGACACCTCCTTAAACACTGATGACCAAAATTAGGGTTTGAGTTTGCACAAGGATTTTTGAACTTCAAATTCCCCATATGAATTTCATGGATCATTATGGACCCCCAATATCACTCGTGTCAAGTTTCAAGCCTTGGATCACACTTTTGCTCAGTCAATTTAGCAATTGACCTAAAAATCATCTGTATTGGGGAAAAAGTCAACTATGGCCAATTTACAGTCAAACTTCATAATTTTTTATCCACATCAACATTTTAGACTCATATTTATCATTTGATCAATCTTGGACCACAACTCCTCAAGAAATTTGATCAAATCTCCAAAAGGGCAAAATGGTCAAAATTAGGGTTTTGACTAGGAAAGGGCAATTTCTGATTTTTGACCTAGCAAATGATCAATTAGTTTAAGGCATAATCTCAAGAGTCCAATTACATCATTTTTACCTAATTACATGGCTCAAAACATTTCTCAAGTTCAAAGGATTGACAAATGAATTTTCAGTCAATTGATCAAAAGTCAACTGTATACTGAAAAGTCAAACTTTGACTTTTTTGGTCAAATTCAGGTGCCAAAGATCACAATTCATCAAAACATGTCAAAATATGAAACTTATTCATCAAGAAATCAAAAACTCAAGATTTCATTTTGAAAAGTCAAAATTTTTAAACTTAGAAATTTTTCTAAGTGTTGGAAATTTCATGTTTTTTCACAACTTTGAACAAATTTTTCATCATGATGCAAGATGATTCAAGAGAAACTTCCGACATGAAAGTTGTAGATATACATGAAATATACAACTTTTATTTACACAACTCCTTCCAAAAGTACTTGGATCTCAAGTTATAATTGTATGAACATGTGGTCATGAAACAAAACACTTAGTGAAATTTTGCCCTAATTTGGTCAGAATTATAACCCAACTTCATGGCACTTTTTCATATAGTTCCAAAGAGAATCTTCAAAATCAATTCAAAGATGGATTGTAGAGCACATTGTAAGCTTTCCAAAATGCCCAAGAACTCACTACGCCAAAAATGATTTTTTGTATCACCTAATTTAATAGCACTTTTAAAAAAATGCTATTAAAGTGGAAAAAACACATTTATAATAGCACTTTTTAATCGGGCGCTATTATATAATACAGACTATGTAATTATGATAGCACTTTGTACCAGAACGCTATTATTAAACTTCTTTAAGATAGCATTTTGTATAAAACGCTATTATTTAACTACCTATATAATAGCATTTATTAAAAAGCGCTATGTTATATATAATAATGAATTAATTAATTAATTGATAAAAAAAAAAACAAAACACATTTTCAAAAAACACTATCTTCCCGCATCCACTCACCGCATCCACTCACCGCCAAAAACAAAAACACTATCTTCCTCTGCTTCCTTCGGTTTTCATTGATTCACCGCCGTTAGTCATTGATTTACCACCGTCATCCCTTCCTTCGGTTTTCACCCGGATCCATTCTTCAGCCATCGGATTCACCATCGATTCAGATTCAGATTCACTTCTCAAACGACACTCAAACAGAAGGAGGAAACACCGAAAAGAAAGAACAACCAAATCTCATTCTCCGTCGAACTCAACCCTTTGTCATCTCACCTACGTCGTCGTCATCCCTCTCTTCATTTGTATCCGGTAATATTTCTTTTTTCAGTTTCTGCTATCCGTTGATTCTCTGTGTTGTTTGTGAGCGTTATGATGTCTTTGTGTTGATGGATATTCGTGATTTTGAGTAGCTGTAATGAGGGTTTGTGAGGTTAAGTTGCAGTTGTGAGGGTTCGTGAAATTTGAGTGATAAGGCTTGTGTTATTGATGTGTGCCTGAATGGTGAGAGATGAGCTGGTTATTGATGTGAGCAGTTGTGAGTAGTGGCATGAAGTGTAAGGTATTTGGCCATTGAATTAGTTTTAACTAAGGTCTATGTGTTGAAGTTGTGTGCAATTTTCAATTTCTAGTCCTAGTTAACCGTAAATATCAATGTTGAGAGAGATTACACGGTGGAAAGAGTTGTATTTGAGACCAGCCCATGAGTATGGTTTTGAATGAGAAGGAACTCATGTTGAGTTTATGAGAGGCGGAAGTGATATCTAATGGGAATTGAATGATATAAGTGCTATGCCATCTGAGTTGAGTGCAGAAGAAAGAATGTAGACATGGAAGAAGGAAGAGAAGAGAGGAATGTAGTTTTATGGAGAGCAAAAAAGTCAGTACATTGGTTGAAGATAAGTTAAAAAGTTTGTTCTAGTTTGAGTGATAAGGCTTCTGTTGTTTTGGTGTGATTTAGTCACAATTAATCGATTCTTCTTTTCAATCCAAGCAAAAATTGGCATTTCGTTAATGTTGGATGTTTTTTTGATTTCAGGAAAAACTTGATCAGTGGCTCTGTAGACAGCAAGAGGGTGGATCAAGACTTGCAAACTTTGATATAATTAACTACATTCAGGTTGGTTTCATCAATGTTCTATGTTTTTCATACAATGTTGAGGTTTTATTATTGTTCTCTGTTTTATCATTGTCTTTTGACATGATTCTCAATCCTAAACAAATGAGTTTAATCAACAACAATGGTCTCATATTAATCTCACTATGGTTTTTGCTCCACTTTAGCTCTAATCTTCTGCTCCAAAACAGAAACCTCAGTTTCAAGACCAAACATTCTATTCAAAGCATGCATATTCTCAAGTGTTTCACTCAAAGTCCTACTATCACTCCCATCACATCTCAAATGTTGCATTGGACCATGAAGCATTTTATTCACTATACCTCTACCAAGATCATCCACTGCTTTTTGTGTCTTCTTATTTATATCCTCATCACTCATTTTACCTAAACATTTCTCAACCTCAGCAATCCTTAACCTTTCAGCATAAGCTCTCAGTTTCTTGATAGTAGGAACAGTTTCTAACGAGTCTCTCCATGCTTCGAATTGGCCCGATTCTTCGCCGATGATCACTTGTGCTTCCATTGCTTTTCTTAGTCTGTCCTCTTTGTTAGCAGCCACTACCTCTTTAAGATTGTCGACATTGTAAACTTTGACTGATCCGAGGTCATCGACGCACGAACCTACGTTCCTCGGAACAGAAATATCGACGAAGAGGCGCTTTCGTCCCATTTCTTCGCTTGCGAAAGGAAGTTCCTTAACATGTTGTTTTAAAATCAAAGGATTCTCTAATGCCGTGCTTGTGAAAACTACATCCGCTTCGCCTACGCATTCGAGCATATCAGAAAGCGGTTTGTAGATTATCTCGACATCGTTTATTTCATCGCGGATCGCAGATACTCTCTCTTCGGTTCGATTAACTACTACCATCTTTTTACACCCTTTTGCAACCAAATGCTTGATCACAAGCTTCCCTATTTTTCCAGCTCCAATAACTAGCATTCTTGCATTTCCATGTGAGGCTTGATCAGGTAACTTCATCACTGCCAACTCGACCGCAGCCGAGCTCACAGAAACTGCTCCGGCCGAAATGTTGGTTTCGGTTCGGACTCTTTTGCCGACGGTGATTGCGTGCTTGAATAATCCACTGATGTTTCTTCCAAATCCATTAACTCCTTGTCCTGCTTTCACAACTTGCTTGACTTGTGCAAGGATCTGACCTTCTCCCATTACAAGAGAATCAAGTCCTGCTGATACTTCAAAAAGGTGTTGGGTTGCATCTTTGTTGTATAGCAGAAATAGATACTGTGAAAGCTCTGATGCAGGTATGCCACCACAAACCTTGTCTTATTTTGAAAGCAAAAACTCACATGCCTTTCTAATGATTTTGCTATCTTTGTACCTCTTACCTGCTCTTATAAGCCTAATTATTCCAAACCATGTCCCATATGTAAAGCATACCCCCCATGATCCATACCTATTTCGTTAAACCCGCGTTACGAAATTAAAATCATTTTGTTGAATATTAAGTTACTGGACTATTAAAGCAAACCAAACCATGAGCCATCAGCTAGCTGTACGCTTTCGATGAAGTTTGCAGCCTTAGCTATGCAGGTCTCTATTTCCACCTTCATGTGCTGCGGATATCGTTGAGTGAATAAGGTGAGGCTTTGAATCGCTGCTGATGTGCATTCTACATACCTATATTGGACTCATTTTTCACAAATTGACAGACAGAAATTGTTACAAGGAAATGTGTCAATGTCAGGTACATACTGATAATTAATGGTGATATCTTCGAATGTTTCAGTTGGATTTATTTTCTGTCACAGAAACCAATTAAGTGTTAAATCATTTAAGAATTGAATCTAAAATAGAGAAAGTAATTTGTTGTACCTCCAGCCATGCATAAGATCTTGTGAGTTCGTAGGAAGCAAATCCACCATTTCTATTCTGTAATATATTTAATGCCGACGAGCAAAATGATTAAGCCAATGATGCCTAGTGGTTGAAGTTCTAATTAAATTTGAACAAAACCATTTTTCTTATTCCTGAATACTTAGTAATAGTGCTTAATGAAATCTCGAAAAATTAGAAATGAAGGTAATTCAATTGAAGTATTTAAGTTGCTCAGAATTTTCAATTACTCCATCAAATACCAAACATATACCTGCAGGGATAAAATAAAATTAACCGCGTCGCATAACTGTTCTGGTTCCATTACATTCCCAACAGTCTCAAATGACAAGTTTGATAACAAAATGGCTGCCTGAAAATACCATAAGTAATTTTCATACACTCACCAAAATAGTCTTACAAATGTTTATATCAATACATAAACTCAAATAAATCTATCTAAATATATCTATTGACATAGCCGTCTCAAATTTTTGAAAGTTTTGTGTTGGTTAGTTGAAGTTTAACTATGACAAAACAAGTAAAAGTTTTGTTTAATCATGATAATATTTTATGAAACCTTTTTTAACCACGGTTTTAGTGTGACAAATTTTGGGCTTTTGGGTTATGCGCAATAGCCCGACTTATACACCCTCAAAGACGGTTCTTTTTATTGGCATTTTATTTTCATAAGAAGTGCTTATAGATAAACAAGTGATGATAGAACCTACACTTGACATCCATTCAGTGACTTCTTTGATACCACGATGCTGAGAAAGTGCAACAACATAAATCTCCATTCTGTTACACGTACTAAGAACATCTGCTTCTTCAATATGATTCAAACCACAAAGCTCACCAATGGCTCTTGGCCATTCAGCTTCTGGTATAGCAAGTTTCTCACGCAACTCCACCGGTGTAGTATGCACACTCAGCCCAATCACCACAAGGCTGCTATTTTCCTTCGTATATCCTGCTCAAACTCAAGTTCATCATAAAGTCAAAATCAAATTCATAATCTCATATGGATCATAAAGTCAAAATCAAATTCATAATCTCATATGCTATATGACTCTTAAATACATAATTTGGTTGTTAGAACCAATTTTTAACTAGTTATATATGTTACTTGTTAGGAAATATGGATCGAAAATGGATGTTTGCCAATCGAGCGTCAAAAGAATATGAAGATGGAGTTCGTGAGTTCGTTAGGTTTGCTATTGCTCATGCTGAAGACACTAGTAAAATCATATGCCCTTGCTTAGAATGTTGTTATACGGATGTTAGTGCAAATGTTTTGGAAGATCACTTAATATGTAATGGAATTGATAAAAGCTACACATGCTGGATAATGCACGGGAAAAAAAAAACCAAGTCCACAAAAAGGAGCAATGGGAGAGATTCATCAAATGATTTTGAAAAAGATACGAATTATGCGTTTGATCGAGTTGAAGAATTTGTCAATGTAATTGAGGAAGATCTTCGTGATTGTCCTCAAATGTTTGAGCGGATAGTAAGTGATGCAGAGACTCCGTTGTATGATGGATGTACTAAATTCACAAGACTGTCAACGGTCTTAAAGTTGTATAACTTAAAAGCACGCCATGGATGGTCCGATAGGAGCTTCACAGACTTGTTGACTCTGTTAAAGGATATTTTGCCTGAGAACAACGTGCTCCCTAGTCGAACATATGAGTCTAAACAATTGTTATGTTCTATTGGCATGAGTTACGAGAAGATACATGCTTGTCCAAATGATTGCATTTTATTTCGCAAGGAGTATGCATCGTTGAATATGTGTCCTAAATGTAGTGCCCCACGCTATAAGAAGAAAGAAACAGCTCCAGCCAAAACGCTATGGTATTTTCCGATAATACCAAGATTTAGGCGCATGTATCATAATGCAGAAGACGCAAAGAACTTAACATGGCATGCAAATGAAAGGGTTGTTGATGGAATGCTCCGACATCCCGCAGATTCTCCTCAATGGGCAAAAATTGATCATGATTACCCAAATTTTGGGAAGGAAGAAAGAAACCTACGTCTTGCATTGTCTACTGACGGAATAAATCCTCATGGTATTCAAAGTAGTAAACTTACTTCTTGGCCAGTCATTTTGTTGATTTATAACCTACCTCCATGGCTATGTATGAAGCGCAAATACACGATGTTGAGTATGTTAATTTCTGGGCCCAAGCAACCAGGAAATGATATAGATGTATACTTGGCTCCATTAATTGAAGATTTAAAGCATATGTGGGAGACAGGTGTGGAGGTATATGATGAGTATAAAAAAGAATCCTTCAACTTGAGGGCTATGTTATTTGGAACAATCAATGATTTTCCTGCCTATGGGAATCTATCAGGCTACAATGTAAAAGGAAAATTTGCATGCCCCATATGTGAAGATGGTACACATTCAATACGATTGGAGTATTGTATGAAGAATGTATTTCTTGGACACCGTAGATTTTTAAATACCAACCATCATTTTCGAAAATGGAGAAAAGCTTTTAATGGTGAATCAGAAGAAAATAGAGCTCCTTTGGCTTTGACGGGTGATCAATTATACCAAAAGGTAAAGCTTTTGAGCACTAATTTTGGAAAGCCATTTTCAAGTGAACTTGTAAAGGGAGGATGGAAAAAAAGTCAATTTTCTTTGAATTGCCGTATTGGAAGTCATTGTATGTTAGACATTTCCTTGATGTGATGCATATAGAAAAAAATGTGTTTGAAAGTGTCGTTGGTACATTACTCAATCTTCCAGGAAAGTCTAAGGATGGCATTAATGCAAGGTTAGACCTGCAAAGTATGGGATTAAGAAATGAGTTACAGCCGGTTAAGAGGGATGGGAAGCGTACATTTCTACCTCCAGCAGCTCATACTCTGTCAAGAAAAGAGAAAAAGATCTTGTGTAAGGTTCTTCACAATGTTAAAGTTCCAGAGGGCTACTCATCAAACATTAAGAGTTTGGTATCTATGAAAGATCTCAAATTGAAGGGTTTAAAGTCTCACGATTGTCATGTTTTAATGGAGAACTTTCTTCCAGTGGCTATACGTTCCATTTTACCTGAAAATGTGCGATGGACCATAACTAAACTTTGTTTTTTCTTCAAAGCTATTTGTAGCAAAGTTATTGACCCTGAGAAGTTACCGACGTTACAAAAGGAAATTGTTGTCACATTATGTGAGCTTGAGATGTATTTTCCACCCTCATTTTTTGACATAATGGTTCATCTTACAGTCCATCTTATAATGGAAACACAATATTGTGGACCAGCTTATATGAGGTGGATGTACCCGATTGAGCGTTACATGAAGATAATAAAAGGGTACGTGAAGAATCAAAGTCGACCAGATGGTTGTATTGTTGAACGATATTTAGTTGAAGAAGCCATTGAGTTTTGTACTGAATACCTCTCTAATATTGAGCCCATAGGGATTCCAATGTCACGACACTCTGGAAAAACAACAGGGGAAGGGATTGGTGCAAGTAAACTAGTAACCATGTCAGACATCGAATTGGAGCAATCACACTTGTATGTTCTACACAATGCTGATGAGGTTGAGCCATATGTTGAAAAGCACAAAGAAATACTTCAAAGTTTGAACCCTAATAAGAGTGAAAATTGGTTAACAAGAGAACACAATCGAAGTTTTATACCGTGGCTAAAAGAACACATTTTTTCAGAATTTGCTAAAAATCCTGATTCAATTTCAGAAAGATTGAGATGGCTAGCAAATGGTCCAAATTCAAATGTTCTATCGTACTCTGGTTATATAATTAACAAGTATACATTTTATACAGAAGAACATGATCATCAAAGCACTGTGCAAAATAGCGGTGTCACACTCGTAGCTGAATCTGTGCATATCTCAAGTTCCAAAAATAGAAATCCCGCATTTTCCAAATTGTCATATTTTGGGGTCATTGAACGTATTTTGGAATTGGATTACTCATGCTTTCAAGTGCCCGTGTTTGGTTGCAAGTGGGTTGACAATAACAATGGCCTTCAAGTTAACCCTGGGTTCATGAAGGTCGATCTTAATAAAGTAGGGTATAAAGACGAGCCTTTTATTTTAGCATCACAAGCTCACCAAGTGTTCTATGTCACTGATCCTGCTGATGAAAAGTGGTCTATTGTGTTTCTAAGTAACAAAATAAATGATCACACCACTCCAAATATAGATGTTGAGGATGACCCTTTCTTTAATACTTCACAATCCCTTGAGTCTGAATCAATTATAGATGATATTCTTTATATAAGAAACGATCACAGTGATGGGATTTGGATCAATCCATCATTTTATGTAACTAGAAAACAGAAAAGTAGGAATCCAACTACAAGGAAGAGGAAAAGGCCGACTTAATCTTGTATGGTTTATTTATTTGTTTTTCATTTTTTTATTGTTATTGCTTCTTAATGTTATTCTTGTATGGTATATAACTTTTTAAATTTTTATAGGTGAAATATGGCTTCTATTGATGATGAAAGTGGTTCGTCTAGTAAGAAAACAGTTGGTAAACGTGGTGTGACCCGATTGCAAAAAATTCACAAAGCCAAAAGCAATGGAAAGAGAATTGAGGTAAAATAGCTAGAGTTTTATGATACTGTTTACTCTCTTGGCAATTTTCCTTTTACTGAACTATGTATGAGTGATGGTTACATACATGATTATCTTTTATGAGTTAGTTGTTTGAAACTATTTGAATGTTAAACACTATTAGTGAGACTGTTGATTCTTTATTTGCACTTTAATTTTGTTATAGGTTCAATGGAATTCCAGAGGTCAACCAATCAAGCATAATAGCAAGACTTTTGCTAGTTTCATTGGTGTCACAGTTCGTCGGTTAGTTCCAATAAGCTTGGACAATTGGAGCGCGAAAAAAAATAAAGAGGCTGTGGGGGTTTATAAACAAAACATTTGGGATGAAATTGAAGTAACACACTAACTTAAGCTAGTTGTAAAATTTTAATTTCGTTAATCTATCCATTGGGATGTTTAAATAAACTGAACTATGTTTTAATAAACTGAATTATTTGCAGAAAGCTTTTATAATTGGCGAGGAACATCGTGCCTTTGTATATAGAGAAGCTGGAAAGTTGCACAGGGCATTCAGAACAAAAATGGCGAGGTCATATCTAAAAGATAGTAAGGGTGGTTTTGTTAAACATCGTCCGGCCAAATATTCTTTTTGTATAAAACAAGATGATTGGGATAAATTTGTAACCCAACATATGACTGCAAAGTTTCAGGTAATACTTTTATCACTTGGATATGGATCCTTAAAGTTTTGCATGATTATAGTATTAGTGATAGTGTTGTGGGATGCATTTTTTATAATAAATGCAGAAAGTTAGTGATGAGAATCGAGAAAGAGCGTTAAATCCTCAACATCCCTATAGAAAGTCACGTTTAGGGTGTGCTCGTCTTGAAGCTGATATGGTAAGTATGTGTATAAATGTACTATACAATATTATAAAAAAATTTAATTGCTATGTTAATTTTAAAAAATGTATATACAGGTAGAAGAGTCAGAAGTTGGTGAGATAAACCGTAGTCAAGTGTGGAAGGCTGCCCGCGTCAATAAGAGCGGGGTGATTGATAATGAGAATGTTCAAAGAGTTGTGGATCAATGTGTAAGTCGAATTTTAGATGTGACACTATAGATGTTATTTCCAAAATGCTCACATTATAGATGTGACACTTTTTCTATACTCATCATTGTTACCGAATTTGTATTTTGTTAGTTAGTTTGAAGTCATTAAACTCGATTTTCCTTAATTAATTGAGTCTTTGTGTCTTATTTTGATAGAATAGCCATTAATTGCAACTTGTATCTAACTATTGGTTATTTCTTTTATACTTATCAATGTCAGGAGAAGTTAACAGAAGCTCTATCTGAAGAAGAGAGACAAGACCTTGGTCCCACAAACATATTATTTGAGGCTCTTAATCTCCCAAACTACTCTGGACGTGTTAGGACTTATGGTTTTGGGGTATGTTCTAGGGACATATTACCACGCCAAAATCGCCCCACACAAATGGATTTTGAAAAATTGTATGGCTTTTGTAATTCACTCAAAAGTAGATTGGAGGTGCTAGAGAGAGAAAAGATTGAGAGAGATAAGTTGGATAGAGAGAAGCTAGAGAGGCAACAAACTGAAGAAGTGGAAGAAAGGCAACAACCTAAACAAGTGTCAGAGAGGTTGCAACAACCTGAAAAAGTGGCACAGAGACAACACCTTGAACAAGTGGTAGAAAGGAAACAACCAGAAAAAGTAGCTGAGAGTCGACTACCTAGTGATAAAGGTTCTTGCAACCCTGGATCATTTGGCAACATTCCCGAGGTAATTGGTTTCTTTATTATCTCTCAAATTCGATATGTTTGTTCTTTCAATAATGATGTTAATCTTTTTATTCATATCTTATTGGTTTAGGGTCTCTTTCCTGTTAATATATATTTATCCTCCCCGAGTCGTTGTTTGGTTGCTCGTGGAAAACTATATAACACCAAAGGTAACACGGTACATGGCATGACGTTACCACCTGGATATGTCAAGGTTAATATCGAAGTTGCTATTGTGCCAAATGCCCCATTTCCTATATCTGTTGAAGATGGAGATGTATCCATGGTTGGTCAAGCAATAGGAACAATTGTGCCATGGCCAACGAAACTTCTTGAATTTGTTGCTGAATGTGAAAAGGTAAATTACTTATAATCAAGTTGCTTGATCGCTACTTGTTTTATTATTTGATCACTAATATTAATTAATACAACTTTTTAGATTCCTGGTCAATCCCAAAACAAAGGTAACAATATTCAACACAGTGTTGAATATTCAGTTTCATCACCCAACAAAAGTAACAAAAAATTCAAAATCGAAGAGTCTCCTAGAGTTGGCGGTTCAGCTGGTATTGCAAATTTACCTTTCCTTGATATGTATGTGAAAAAGATGATGAAGGTTGGATCATTAATTCAAATAAAAATGGAGGAAAGTATATTTGGTGAGGAGTTTTTAGAGCAACTACGTGTAGAGAGTATAAAGGAGATTCTTGATCATAATTGGTTAAGTGCATCTATTATCACTGTATTTTCCAGGTACCTCTATTATTACAAATATTCTCTTATTTGACAAATATATTATTAATATTAATGTTATTTGTATTGTTGACTAATATTCACATTGGTGACAAATATATTAATATCAATTGTTGTTCATTTCTAGGTATTTGTATGACAAGTTTATTAGTCCAAATGGATTAATAAATAAGTTCTCTTTCATATCTCCACATGTATTACGGGAGGATAATCTAGGAAATGGTATAGCAAAAATACTTTTGAAAGATGAGGAGTTCAAGGATAAGATGATTCTTGCACCTTGTAATCTAGGGTGAGATTTATATTCAAAAAGTTATTAAATTAACGAGAAAAAACTCTAATGAATGTGAATCTTTAATGCAATATTTAAATGTTGGGTGCAGGAAACATTGGGTGTTGCTTGTCATCAATCTCAATGCTGAGGTGATATATTACATGGATCCGTTGAATGGTGAGCCAACAAAACATCAAAATTTTAAAACAAAGTTTGAGAAGTGAGTATAGACTCTTTTAATTTAAAATCTATGTACGTATTATTATTTATATAATTACTCATTTGAAGTTAATTTCATTTTGTTAGCGCTTTGCAAATTTATCGTGCTAATAGTAGTTCTAAAGTGCCTAAAGTGTCAAAGTCAAAGAAAATCTCATGGAAAAAAATAAAGGTATGTGTCTAAATTAATGTTATTTTAAAACAATTATGTGGAGTAAAATTAATCGATATAAATTTTTTTTTTGTAGTGTCCTCGTCAAATTAATGGCGTTGATTGTGGATACTTTGTAATGCGATTTATGAAAGAGGTCATCATGGAAAATGAATTTATGATCCCCACAAATGTACGTGATTTTAATTATTATTATTCTTTTGTAAATTAAATTAATATAATTTAATTCTAACACGATTAATTGTTGATGTTTTCATATTTGAAGTACTTTTTTGACCACAAATGTCGTACCTACTCTCATGATAAGTTAACTGAGGTTAAGGAGGATTGGGCTACTTATGTGGTGGATGATGTTTTCGGTGAGTTTTTCCTTGACTTGATACTTGATAAACAAGACAAATATTACTCATGGATTTAGAGTTCAAATGTTTTGACTTAGATGTTTAATTTTAATTTTTGAGTTGGATTTAGAGTTGTCGTATAAATGATTTTAGTATTTTATTGGTTTAGAAGATATGGCACAGAGGTACTGAGTGTTCTTTCTTGGTCTCGAATTTAAATTTTGAAATAGGAAAATACGGAAAAATGACTTATATCTTATTGTATGATTGATTTATAGTTTTCCGTTTCTACTTGAAATTTTTAGATATTCGTAGTAACAATTGTAAGGTGTTTGATATCTAGTTCTGGATCATGAAAAGAAAGTTACACACAATTAAGTGTTTATGTATATTTTGAGAATTTGAATTATATTCTGTTTAGTGTTTATATGCATCTAATAATGGAAATTGTGGTCTATATATTTACAAGTCATGTTCTTGTTAGACTTAATTAGTTCAATTATTGCATTAGTTATATCGATTTATTGTTATTAGTTTATAATAATCATTCCTTATTTTATGCGCTTCTTGTTAGACCCATATTAAATGTTTGATTATTCTTTATATGTTGAATTAGTTTTTATTGTACAATACATAATCAATATTCCTTCTATGATACAGGAAAACAAGAAGCAATTATTTTGCCTAATTAGTGATTGTATCTATGAGTTCAACGCTTTTGGATCATGAAGGTGGTTACTACATGGGATTGTTTTGTTATCCTTTCTTATTTTTTTGGTGTTTTGTTTAGAGAATTTGATTGTATGTTTTTGGATTTGGATTGAAGTACTCATAGATGGGCATCTACAAATTTGGATATGCAAACGCCCTCTTAATATTCTATATGTTATGATATTTGGAAACAATAGGATTTGGTAATTTAAAATGTTATTTGGTATTTGATGGATCATAATATATATGCAATGAGTAACTTAAAGCGTTATTTGTGTTGAATTGAATATAGTTATTTTATATTTACACAAAAAAATGATTGTGTAAGAAAAAATATTGTACTGTACTTATTAAAAATATTGTACCAAATATGTACCATTTATTAGCACTTTATTTGAAAGCGCTATCAAACATATGTTATATATTAGCGCTTTTTGTTTAGAGTGCTATAAAAAAACAAACAAAAAACATGCAAAATACTGACTTTGATAGCACTTTAATTAAAACGCTATTATAAATTGGTACTTTAATAGCGCTTTTAAAGTGCTATTAAATAAGAAATATTTACAATAGTGGCGCGGTTAATAGCACTTTTAAGCGCTATCAAAAACAAAAAAAAAGCGCTATTAAATAGATTATTTAGCGTAGTGACTCCTGAGATCATTCTTGAGTAGGGAGAATCGAAGAGATGAAGTTAGGGTTTTATCACTTAATTTACAAGTCATTTTTGTGATGAACCAAGTTCAAAATTCAAACTGTGCTGCATAAACACTACTTTGCAGGCCTCAAACTTGTTAGGAACTCCATAATTAATGGTTTTCACAGCTGTTATAGGTCTCAATTCAAGCATTCAATGCATGGACATGCTTTATATCCATTTTTGGAAGAAAGGTTACATTTCCATTTTGATAAAGTGACTTTTTGTACAAAACTTGTTCTTGAGCCTTGCACTTGTTCTCTTATGATCAAACAAGTCCTATAACTCATGAGAAATGGTTTAGACACTTACAATCACCCATTCCATGCTTGTACCTCCTCTTGAAACTTGTTTCCCTCTTTTCTTCAAAATTAAGTAACCTAGCCAAAAGCTAAAAACTTGTACTTCTGATTGTCCAAAGCTCTCAACAACATATCTCTAGAGGAACTTGTTAGCTCCCTTAGAAGACATGAGATAGAGCTAGAAGATGACGAGCCTCAGAATCAAGGTAAGCCTTTAGCATTAAAATCTAACAAAAAACTTGATTCTAAGGTTTTATAGGATATGGAAGAAACCTCTGATGGATCCTCATCAGAAGAAGACGAATTGTCTCTTCTCTCCAGAAGGGTCAATCAGCTGTGGAAGAAGAGGCAAAGAAAATTTAGAAACTTCAGAAGATCAGGGAATCAGAATGAATCCTCCTCTGGATACAGAAAGTCTGAGCCCTTCTCTGGACACAGAAGGTCTGAAGCTTCTTCTGGTCACATAAAGTCAAACAACAGAGACATCATCTGCCATGAGTGCAATGAACAAGGGCACTACAAATGTGATTTTCCAAGGTTCAGAAGGAGAAGCCCAAAAATAAGTTCTTCAAGGAGAAGAAGAAAAGTCTCATGGCAACATGTGATGATTCAGATACTTCTGACGCAGACTCAGAGTCAGATGATGAAAGAGCCAACATTGCTCTTATGGAAAATGTGACAGAAGACAGCGAAGAATCTGGGTCAGACTCAAAATCAAACACAAAAGAGGTATTTTCTGACTTCACTGTTAATTTTACCAAAGCTGAACTAGGAGAAAGTCTGAGTGAAATTCTGGAAAGGTATCAGCAAATCAGAGTCAAATTCAAGAACCTGAAAAAGGATCTTGCTTCTGACTCTGAAGAAACTGAGAGTCTTAGATTAGAAAATTATGAGTTAATAGAAAAGATTTCAAAACTAGAAAATGATTTACAAAACTCTCAGAAAGAAATAATCTCAGAGGATCCCAGTAATGCTGATAAGATAATAAAAGAATATGATCACAGCTTTCAGAAGTTTCTGGCTAAAAACATAGATAGAAGAAAGATGGATTCAATGATCTATGGAGTAGCAGAAATGGAAGTAAAGGAATAGGATACCAAGGTAAGGTATCTCCACCTAAGAAAGTCATGGACCTAGTAATTAAACGCACACCACTAAAATCTCACTTCACTTATGGGCATACACATGATCTGAAATACACTAGCAATGCTTATTCTGCCAAACCAAAATTCAAACAGAATTTTGGTAAAACTAACAAACCAGGACCCATAAAGATATGGGTACCTAAGGACAAAATTTTATATGTAGCAGATATCTTTAGCAGCAAGGCTAAAACACCAGTCATGGTACCTGGACTCTGGATGCTCTCGACACATGATGGGAATAAAGCATATGTTTCGAATCCTGGAATTTAAACTTGGAGGCTACGTGGGCTTTAGAGGCAACCAAAGAGGGAAGATCATTGGCTTTTGAATAGTAGGTAATGGTAATCTTCCTTCTATTAATAATGTGTTGTTAGTTGATGGATTGATGCATAACCTGTTATCTATAAGTCAATTAAGTGATAACGGTTATGATATAATCTTTAACCAAAATTCATGCAAAGATGTTAGTCAGAAAGATGGAACTATCCTGTTTAATGGAAAGAGGAAAACCAACATTTATAAGATAAAACTTTCTGAACTAAAGAGTCAGAATGTAAAATGCCTTCTTTCTGTTAACAACGAGCAATGGGTCTGGCACAGAAGATTGAGGCATGTTAGTATGAGAATAATATCTCATATTAACAAACTCAATCTGGTCAGAGGACTTCCTAATCTGAAGTTCATCTCAGATGCTCTATGTGAAGCATGTCAGAAAGGCAAATTTGCAAAACCTGCTTTTAAAGCTAAAAATGTTGTTTCTACCTCTAGGCCATTAGAACTTTTGCACATAGATTTATTTGGACCAGTGAAAAATGCATATGTTAGTGGCAAGAAGTATGAGTTAGTGATCATAGATGACTATAGCAGATGGACTTGGGTAAAGTTCTTAGAACTTAAGGACGAGTCACATTCTGTGTTCGTTGCTTTCTGTAACCAAGTTCAGAATGAAAAGGATCTTAGAATTGTCAAAGTCAGAAGTGATCATGGTGGAGAGTTTGAAAACAAAAAATTTGAAATATTTTTTAATGAAAAAGGCATTTCGCATGATTTCTCTTGTCCTAGAACTCCCCAAGAAAATGGAGTTGTAGAACGAAAGAAAAGAACATTGCCAGAAATGGCCAGAACCATGATCAATGAGAATAACATTGTTAAGATCTTCTGGGCAGAAGCAATTAACACAACGTGTTACATTCAGAATATAATCTCTATAAGACCTATTATGGAAAAGACTCCATATGAATTATGGAAGAATAGAAAGCCTAACATTTCTTATTTCCATCCTTTTGGATGTACATGTTTTATTCTGAACACTAAAGATCATCTAAACAAGTTTGACTCTAAAGCACAGAAGTGTATTATGTTAGGATACTCTGAATGCTCAAGAGGGTACAGAGTATACAATACAGAAACACAGATTGTTGAAGAGTCAATCAGTGTTAGATTTGATGATAAGCTTGACCCTCAAAAGTCAAAGTAGAATGAATCTTTTGTAGATATAGAAGTTGAATTCACATGTGCTAAAGGCAACTCATCAGAAGTTCCCAACAGAGACGCTCCAACAACGTCAGAAGGGAATGTCACAAGCATTCCATTACCTTCTATTAATCAACTCCAGAAAAGGTTATCCAGAAGCAACATAGCCCACCATGAAGATAACATTCTGGGAAAGAAGGATGATCCAATCAGAACAAGATCAACATTCAGAAATTCTGAAGAATCCCTCATGGGATTAGTATCTATGATTGAAACAACAACAATTAATGAAGCTCTTCTAGACAATGACTGGATCCTGTCAATGCAGGAAGAGTTAAACCAATTCACCAGAAATGACGTATGGGATCTGGTTCCCAAACCAAAAGGATTTAACATCATTGGAACAAAAGTGGGTGTTCACAAACAAACTGAATGAGCAAGGAGAAGTCATCAGAAATAAGGCACGACTGGTTGCATAAGGTTATAATAAGCAAGAGGGGATAGACTATACAGAAACCTTTGCTCCAGTCGCCAGGTTAGAATCTATCAGACTCTTAATCTCTTTTGTTATAAACAATGGCATCACTCTGTATCAGATGGATGTCAAAAGCGCATTCTTAAATGGTTACATTGATGAAGAGGTATTTGTGCACCAACCCCCTGGGTTTGAAAATTCCAAACACCCAGAATATGTTTTCAAACTAAAGAAGTCACTTTATAGTCTGAAACAAGCTCCCAGAGCTTTGTATGAAAGACTAAGTAACTTTATGTTAGAAAAGGAATTTACCAGAGGGAAAGTGGACACAACCTTGTTCTGTAAGACATTTAAGAATGACATTTTAGTTTGTCAGATTTATGTAGATGATATTATATTTGGATCTACTAAACCTTCTCTGGGAAGAGAACTTGCTAAGTGCATGCAGGCATAGTTTGAGATGAGCTTAATTGGAGAACTTAAATTCTTTCTGGGCATTCAGATCAATCGGACTCCAGAAGGAACTTACATTCTCCAGAGAAAATACGTCAGAGAACTTCTGAAGAAATTTGACCTCTCAGAATGTAAGCCATGAAAGACTCTAATGCATACCACGTGCATTTTGGAAAAGGAAGAGGTAAGTTAAAAGGTAGAGCAGAAGATCTACAGAGGTATGATTGGTTCTCTCTTTTATCTGACAGCTTCAAGGCCTGATATTTTATTCAGCGTTTGTTTATGTGCTAGATTCCAACCAGATCCTAGAGAATCTCACTTAACAGCAGTTAAGTGAATTTTTGAGTATCTTAAAGGTACTATAACCTGGGTTTGTTTTATAGAAAATCAAATGAATACAATTTAGTAGGATATTGTGATACTGATTTTGTTGGAGCCAGAGTAGAACGTAAAAGTACTTCTGGAAGCTGCCAGTTTCTGGGAGACAATCTGATCTCATAGACCAGCAAGAGGCAGTCCCCAATTTCGTTGTCAACAGTAGAAGCTAAATACATTGCAGCTGCTGGATGTAGCACACAGACGCTCTAGATGAAAACATCAGCTTGAAGACTTCAACATATTTGAGAGTAACATCCCTATTTTGTGTGATAATACTTCTACAATTTGTTTATCCAAAAATCCTATTTTGCATTCTAGGGCTAAGCATATAGAAATAAAACATCATTTTATTAGGGACTATATTCAGAAAGGAATTCTCCCTTTAAAATTTATTGACAAAGACCATCAATGGGCTGATGTGTTTACAAAACCCCTTTTTGAAGATAGATTTAATTTCATTCTGAAACATCTCAGCATGAAATTATGTCCAGAATAAGAAGTTTTATTCGTATATTCTAACCCTAAGAACTTTATTTTTTTGTGAACATCTGATCAACGTGTCTTCAGAAGTTAGGAGTACAATTGCTTCAGAATCTATCTATGAACACCATCAAACATCTATCATCCTCTCACAAGCTACCTTCTGAGGCTAAACACGCATTCAAATTCTGAAGGGTCTAAGGCTCTGATTGGATGCATTGAGACACTTGTCAATGGTAACTACTTAGTATCTACACGCAATCCCCTAATTTCAGGTTTCATAATTTCAGTATAATCATTACTTATTTTCTCTTTCTTACTGATTAAGTTTTAAAAAGTGTTTAGAAATTCAAATTTACTATTTCATTCACTTCTTACTGCATCCATTATTCTCTCTCGCTCTAGTTTTTGCAAAAAGAACCCTTTTTCTTAGTTTTCTTCAAAAAATCTGTGTGAAGAATGGCATCCTCATCAAGCATGAAAAATCTCCACAGTGCTCCTGGTTCTTTTTCAACGGAACAGTATGAGGAACCCATAATAACGTTGCTCACTCTGGTCGACAATCTTGAAGTTCTATGTGAGTTAATCATTGATTTTGAGAGTTTAAAGGAAAATGGGTTTGATTTGTATGAAGATGTAATGGCTCAGGGCTGGAACATATACTTTGATCGTTTGTTGGGTCCAATATTTCATATTCTTGTTAAGGAATTCTGGATTCATGCTACTTCATCCAACCATCAGGTTACGTCATATGTTATGGGGAAGAAGACAGTGATTACAAAAGACTTGATTGGGAAACTTATTGGGTACAATGGCGGCAGAGTCAGATGCATTGACATAGCTGATAAGTGTTCTGACCTAAAAACCATTGCTAGGGTCATTTTCACTTCTGGACAGCCATCTAGCAAGATAAGAGACTTGAAAGCTTATTACAGAATCTATGCCATGATAATTCTGGGTTGCATAAATCACAGGAAGCCTACAAACTCTTCTGACTACATCAACATTGATCAGCAGTTTCTGTTGTACTTCATCTCAAAGCAGACGTAAATAAATCTTCCACACTTGCTCTTCAACCATCTGAGAACAAGTGTGAAAGAAACAAGGGAAGAAGAAAGAACAAAGAGGGATTGGATTCCTCTGGGAAGATTGATTTCTGACATTTTGACTGAAAATAGGCTGATAGAACATCTGACAGAGGCTCAGGAGATTAACACTCTGGAGGCAACTTCTGGGAAACCACTAAATGCCAATAATCTGAAGAAAATGAAGATTATTGAAAGCATTAAGAAGGAATCAACAATTGCTTCTCATGAAGTCATCACGTCTAGGAGAATCCCTCTAAAATATTTTCCACTATTTTCTGAGATAGACGCTTCTCCCGAGATTGTGGTCAGATACCTTGAAGTGTGCAAAGAAGATGGAACTATTCCAGAACTCAACATTCGTGACCTGCACAAGCCAGCTCCAGATGTTGTGCTGAAGAAATCCAGAAAGAGGAAGGCACCAGGAGAAGGATCCTCTCAGAGGACACCCAAAGCTTCAAAAAAGAAAGATAACACATCTTTTGTTTCTGTTGTAGAATCTATAGTTTTTCCAACATCTGAAACAATTTCCCCTCAACCAACAGAAAATCCATCACCACAAACATTTGAGGATTTTGACATAGAGTTTGATCCCTCTGTAACTCTTGGCAGCTTCTTAAATGAACCTCACTCCCCTAATCTAAATCCAGAACAAAATCAACCAGAACTTGCAAGAGTTCTGTCTGACATTGAACTTTTGGACAAAGACTTTTAATCTCCAAACCCAGAAAATCCAAACCTCCACTCTCAACAACCAAAAAATCTACACCTTCACTCTCCACAACCAGAACATCCAAATCCCAACTCTCCTCAACAAGAAAATGAAAACCCTCTCACTTCCCAAACTAAAAATCCAAATTCTGAAACCCCTGAACCAGAAAATCAAAATGCTACTGCAAACCCATCAGAAGACTCTTTTACAGACTATGATACCACTACCCCAATTCCTAGAATAACAGAACCTCTCATGGTTCGTCAACCTCTATCCATACTTGATATTCTAGAAATACCTTCACCATACGACTCCATACCACCAAACACTCCTCACTCACCAATCCTAATTTCTGATTCTCCTACTCCCTCACCAATTAATCGTCTAGCTGATCACCTCAGAACTGTCATTGATCTAGAAGCGCTGGACCATCTAGCTTCAACCACCAATAAAATTTCCATTCCCAAACTCAAACCAACCTTAACCAAAAAACATGTTGGTAAGAACTTGTTTATTTTTGAAACATAAATACAGGAATGGGTTACTAATGTGAAGCAAGCAAGTCAAGATAATTCTAATCCTGCTGCTTCTGATTCTCTTTGGGATAGATTCAGAAAATGGTTCAACTCTGAATCCCAGAGGCTAAAAGAATTGAGTTATGAGATGGCTCAGCAGAACTTCAGTGATCAGCTGAAAGCCTTCAAAGACTAAGTTCTAAGTCACTGGGACAAGAAAGAAATTCTTCTGCTAGAAGATACTCCCTAGAGAGGACACCAACCTTCAAAAGCCAGTGAACCAGGTTCTGATAGTCACACTCTGACTACTGCTCCAGAAAAGGAAATTGCAACATAAGAAGTAGTTGAATCAGAAGATGCTGTAGAGTGTTCTGAACGACTTGCAACCTCTGAGGAAACACCAACTACGTCTCTGGTCATGCAAACTCTGGAAGAGCTGAAGAAGGAGAATGCTTTAATCCACGCAAGGTTGGATAAGCAAGACGACAAAAAAAAAGAAATAAGAGATATATTGGATAAGCAAGAAGACACTACCAAAGAAATCAAGGATATACTGGGAAAGCAAGAAGAATCAAGCACTCATATTAAGAGTTTGCTGGAAGCGTTGTTCGCACGACTTCCCCCTCCATCTTAGATTTTTTTAACTTGTTTTATGTATGCTTCATCTTATCTTCTTTGTTTCTGAAAGATGTCATTGCAATCTGTTTTCAATACAAATCATCATTTTTGACTCTGATAATTTATGGTTATATTGCTTCTTGATACCTGACAAAAAGGGGGAGAACGTAAGATATTTTCAATAACAGTTTACCAGGACTAAGTCTCAAACATTCTTAATATCTTAAATTCTTATTTGTTTTCTGAAAGCTTAAACAGGAACAAATTCTGACATAGACAAGAGGAGATGCATCAAAATCTCTGATAAGAAGGAACTTCAGGGAAGTATCTCATCTCTATCTGAGTACTCAACTCACGGGGAGACTCTCTTAAGCTTTTTGTTATGTATATTTTTATTAAAAAATCCTAGTTTTTGTCATCATCAAAAAGGGGGAGATTGTTAGAACATAGTTTGAGTCTACAACCCTCATAAGAGTTTTGATGATAACAAACACAAAGAACCAATATGAACTCTAAATTTGTGTTTTGTGTTGTACAGAAGTTCTGACTAAAACGACATCAGAAGTTAAGCCACATAATGTTCTGAAGTATGATGATCAGAATATGCACTAAAAAGAAAGATATCCTGATTCTGAACGGAAGTCCAACACGCCAACAAAACCTTATGTTTCTGACTTCCCAAGTTCTGATGCAAAGCAGCATGTAAGATTCCTAAGTTCTGAAGCGTTACTTTTCCATTAAGGCAGTATCATGTGCAATAGATACATTCAGACAAGGATCTTCTTAGTATGGAAACTGCATTAAATGTCCATTATCATGTTTCCATTTGGACAGATTGTCACACCTATATAAACAAGCTAAAAGGGTAAATCGTTCACGATTTCATACAACTACTCCACACAATCTCAAAAAGCTGTAAAAAGTCATATTCATACTATACTCAATTTGTGTAATACATCACAGTAGTGATACAGTTTTTGTAACGAAAAACAAATAGTACACAGTAAACCTTTTCTTTTGATTAAGTAATTTTCCTTGAGATAAACCGGTTTGTGGTTGTATCTAAGAAGACTTTGGCAGTTGTCAAAGTAGAATTGTAATCAGTTTGATTAGTGAATTAAGTCCTCGTTGGAGAGAGGCAAAATCACCTTGGCAGGTGGACTGGAGTAGTTTGAGATCAAGCGAACCAGGATAAAAATCTCGTGTCTATTGCTTTTGATTTTTAAGTTTCAATTCAACCCCCCCTTCTTGTGTTTTTCACTTCTTCATTTGGTGTTTGCAAGGACATTTGTTTTTGAAAGTGAGCAAGCAACTAAGAACGTTTATACCTACTCAAAAGTCTTTTGTTCATTTCTCCTTTCCTTTGATATTGCTATCTTACCATTGATTGGTAAGAAGCCTTATCTTTGGATGTAAAGGGACGGACATGGGTCATCGTATAGTCATGATAACAATGTTGTGAGATATCTTAGAATTTCTCTTTGAGGGACTAAGCTCATTTTTGAAAGGAAACATTTGAAGCGTCATCGAGGGACTATGATCTTGTATTTTTGATTGTTTTTGCTAAGACATCCCACATACATAACATGACCATTTTTTAGGCAACAGGTGGAGTTAACCTTAAGGGTGCATGTGTGAATATTGTGTTTGATTTGAATGCATTTAATATTTGATTAGGGTTATCTACTTGTTGATTTTTATCTTTCCATACAAACCCTAATTACTAGCATTTATATGAAAGCGATAAATTGCGGAAAGTAAATTTACTACGCTATTACATCATTAGAGGGATGGGGTATACAAATTTACAAATGGGGATTGCAAGAAATTAAACCTAATTATCTATTAAAACCATATTGAATAATGTACAAGAAATGAATAAATATAATGTACAAGGATATAAATGGAAAAGAAATGGATTTTTGTTTGGTTTTTGAGGAAAGAGTTTAGTTTTGACCTAATTAATTAACTAAATTAGAAAGTTAAACCTAAATTAATTAAGAAAAAAAATTAAATTAGAAAGCATTTTTAGGTTTTTTTAGAAAAGGTTTTAAGTTTACTAAAAATAGTATGGAAATTAATTAATTAAAAGAAACCTAAATTCTAAGTTAATTTTAAATAAAAAAGAAAATAACTAACCCTAAATATAATTATTAATTTATTAAGAAAAATAAATTAAGTTTGTTTAAGAAAATGTTTTTGTCTTTTTGTTTTTTAAAGGAATAAAATATAAGTGAATATAAATATATTGGATATATAAATAAATAAACTATTTTTTGATTTTTATTAACAAAATAATAATAATAATAATAATAAAAATAATAAAGAAAAATAAAATAAAATAAAATAAAAATATAAAAGTCAGGGGGGTTTGAAATGAAATTTGGGAGTTTGTTAGAAAAAACAGTTTTGAACCCTGGCCCAATGGTTTTTTGTAAACAGAAACAAAAACAATAAAATGAAATGGGCTACGTTGTCAAAAGGAAACAGGGGGGTTAGAACTAGAAAAAATGGAAAGGCCCAGTACTAATCCCAACGCGGTTGTTGCTTGTAGCAAAAAAGAAACAAAATGTTGAAAATATCACAAAAGGCAGCACAGAGACTTGAACCCATGACCTTGACCATAAACGCACGATGCCTTTACCACTGGGGTGGCTGTACACCCGTTAACTTAACTGAAACCATAAATATATAATACAAAACAAGTTCTAGAAATGAACTTCATCTTCAACCTCCAGCCAGGGTCCCTGTAACTCAGTCATTTCTCATCCATTCTCAAAACTTCCAACATCAAACTTGTTAGAAATTTCACCACGATTCTGAATATGTAAATAACTTAAACTAATTCTCAAAGATGAGCATGAATTTATAAAAGTACCAAATCCTGACCTAACTTTTTTCAGAGATTCAAACCTAAAATTCTCTAAGCTCAATCAGTATAAATGAAAACTATGAATATGTACAGCTTTAGGGCAATGATATCTACATTTTATCTCCAGAATGTATGCACAAAGATGCTTGTATCAAGATTTTGAAGTTTGAAAACTTACCTCTTGTAGCTGGATTTGTGTATGGAGTTTGAGCAACCTTTGAGATGGCCCGATGATCTCTTTAGCTTGTCTGGACCTCCTTGAGTGTATTCCAACTCCTACTTTGCTTTGAGGATGGCTGAAACTCCCAACTCAAGTTAAGTTGCAAGCTTCAGTTTTAAAAATGGTGGATGGTGATGGAGGGGTTACAGTCATGAAATAGGGGTCTGGATCACTTTGATATGATGTATATTAAGTGTTTGGAAGGTTGAAACTCAATACGCACGAGTGGATTTGGAGATGGCTATGTGAAGCTCAAAATTGTCAAGTTATGGCAGATTCTGAGTTGCATGATGCTTGAGTGTTTTTTGGGGTGTTTTAGCTCGTGTGTTTGCTTGCAAATAACTTGTATAGTTATAAGCAAGAGGTCTTAGGGTTTGAAGTTGACAGATCTGTGAGATATAAAGTTATGGCTATGTTACTTGATTTTGAAGAAAAGTGGAAAACATGGTGTAAAGTCACAGTACAAGCATGGTAGCAGTTCTTTGGAGGCTCTAGACATGTTGCTTTTATCTTTGACATTTCTTGTTCTCATATGAAACAAGTTGGGAGCTCAAGAAGTTGACTTTGCATAAAGGCTTGCTTTACTAGAATGGAAATGGTGACTTTCTCCCTAAAATGGCAAAATGCTTTGGACAATGCTTGAATCAATTGGACAATTGATCAATCAGTTGTGTAAAAATTAAATTAAAGAGTGATTTTCAAGTTATACACCTGCAAAGCAAGATTATATAACATGGCTTATGGATTTGGTCAAGTGTTCATCAGAAAATTGACTTGTAATTCAAGTTTATCATGCCAACTTCAAGTCTTCGAATCTCCTAGCTAAAAACTGATCTCTTCAAGTTCTTGGACATTTTGGAAAGCTTGTAACATCCTCTACAACCTTAATGTTGGATATTTTTGAAGATTCAATTTGAAACAAGGTGAAAAGTTGCCATGAAGTTAGGTCAAAATCCTGCCTAACTTGGACAAAATTTCACTAAGTCTTTTTAGTTTCATTGACTATACTTCATAAATTCATAACTTGAAATCCAAGAATTTAAAGAAAAATTTCTGCCCTAAAATGTTTTAGATCTCATCGAGATCTACGATTTTCATGTTGGAAGTTTCCCTTGAATCATCTTGTATCATGGTGGAAATTTGGCACAAAGTTATGTAAAAATATGAACTTTCTAACACTTAGAAAAATTTCTAAGTCTTAGAATTTTGACTTTTGAAAGGTAACTTTGAATTTTTCTATTTCTTGATGAACGAGTTTCATATTTTGACATGTCTTGATGAATTGTGATCTTTGAAACTTGATTTTGATAAAAAAAAAGTCACAGTTTGACTTTTCAGTGTACAATTGACTTTTCATCAGTTGACTGAAACTCATCTGTCAATCCAATAATCTTGAAATGTGATTTTAACTATGAAATTAGGTCAAGATGGTGTATTTGAATCCTTGAGATCATGTTTTAACCCAATAAGTCACTTCCTTAGTCAAAAGTCAAGAACTAAGCCTTCTCATTCAAAACCCTAATTTTGACCATTTTGCCCTTTTGATGTTCTGATCAAATTTCTTGAGGAATTGTGATCCAAACTTGATCAATTGACATATATGAGTTCACCATGTTGATATGGATAAAAAATTATGAAGTTTGACTATAAATTGACCATAATTGACTTTTCCCCAAATATAATTGATTTTAGGTCAACTGATCAATTGACTGAGCAGAAATGTGATCCAAGACTTGAAACTTGACATGAGCAATCTTGAGGGTTCGTAATGATCCATGAAAATCATTTGAGGCCTTGAAAGTCCAATTGTCCTTGTGAAAACTCAAACCCTAATTTTGATTTGTTAGAGTTGAGGAGGTGTCTTGATCTGATCAAACCTTGTGTAGTCTTGAATCAATGGAGATCTTATGAGAAATTTCTTGAGAAATGAGAGGGAAAAATTTCGGGTACAACACTATTTGTGGTGAAGAGGAGTATGTTCAGCCACTTGAACTCTTTATGTTATGTAGAGATGGAATGAGAATTCATCGAGACTCCCAGTTATACTTTTGAAGTAATTCCTGCTGCCTCAACTGAAGATGTCTCCTCCATTCACAAAGTTTCTAGAGTTCCGCCCAATATGGCTTCATTAAAAGATGCTAAAGCTACTGTAGAAGAAGGTGGTTGTACTATTTAGGGTCAACTTCCTGAAATCCCCTATAAATCTGACAAGTTTGGTTTGGGTTTCACTGTAGAGGGTCAAAGGGATGTTCGTCACGCTCGAGCTAGAAGGCCACCATTCCGTATCAACAAAAACAGAGTCAATGTAATAGAAGATGCTGACAGTGATCATGACCTTGACAGCTGGATATTTCCTAACATTGGCAAAGGGCTCAGCAACTGGAAGACAGAAGACATTATCTCTATCTCCTTTAGTCAGGAGTAATAACTACATTTCTGTTTTTTATTTCTTCCAAGTTTTAACTTTGTAATATTTGAACAATGACTTTAACCCTTGTGCCTTACCCGAGGTACAACGGTGCATTTGTTAGGGTTATAATTTCATAAAAATATTTCCATTTAATAAAGCATTGGACGTTTTGCATTCAAATTTTGTGCTCTCTGTCTTTCTTTTTACTATTATCACTTTCAATAGCTATGTGTTCTTACACACACCCACACAATACATTGCAGATCCACATCAACTTTGGATCCTGTTGATAACAATTCTACTATTGCCACTTATGACTTCGAAAATCCGATCTACCAAGCCGAGGACGAAGGTGAGGAAGGTTGTGAACTACCAGAAGAACTTTCCAGACTATTAGTGCAAGAAGATAAAGCTATTCAACCACATGAAGAGCCAATTGAAGTGGTAAAATTGGGTTCTGAAACATATAGGAAAGAAGTCAAGATATGCGCCAAATTAGAGGACAATGTCAAGAACAAGTTGATACAGATGTTGCATGAATATATTGAGATCTTTTCTTGGTCATACAAAGACATGCCATGGCTTGATACCGATATTGTGGTTCACCGTCTGCCGATGAAAGAGGGTTGTGCTTCGATAAAACAGAAGGTTCATCATATGCGTCCCGAGATGTCAGAGAAGATCAAGGCTGAAGTTATGAAAAAATTCAACGCAGGGTTCTTAGTAGTGACATCATATCTTCAATGGGTTGAAAATGTTGTTCTGGTACCAAGGAAAGACGACAAGGTACGTATGTGTGTAGAGTACAAGGATCTGAATAGGGCGAGCCCCAAAGACGACTTCCCCCTTTCACACATTTATCTTTTGGTCGAAGACACCGTGAAACACAAGATATTCTCCTTCATGGATGGCTTCTCAAGGTATATCAGATCAAGATGGCACCCGAATACATGGAAAAGACTACTTTTGTTACACAGTGGGCCACTTTCTGCTACAAGGTTATGCCTTTTGGGTTGAAGAATACCGGTGCAACATATCAGCGTGCTATGGTAGCTTTGTTCCATGACATGATTCATTACGAGATAGAGGTTTATGTCGACGATATGATATCCAGATCACAGACTGAAAAAGAGAGTCTGGACCATCTACACAAGTTGTTTGAGTTACTGAAGAAGTATAAGCTGAGACTGAACCCGAACAAGTGCACCTTTGGGGTGAGATCTGGTAAACTCATGGGTTTTATTGTCAGCGGTAAAGGTATTGAGGTTGATCCCACCAAGGTTAAAGCTATCCAAGAAATTATCGCTCTCCACACCGAGAAAGAAGTCAGGTTTATTGGGACGACTGATCTATATCGCCAAATTTATTTCTCATTTGACCGCTACTTGTGAGCCGATCTTTAAGTTACTAAAGAAATATCAGGAAGTGAAATGGAACGAAGATTTCCAGATAGCCTTTGACAAAATCAAGGAGTACCTACAAGAACCTCCAATTCTAATGCCACCATTTGAAGGAAGACCTATGATCATGTACGTAACAAGTTAGAGAACTCAATGGGGTGTGTACTGGGCCGGCATGACGAGTCTGATCGAAAAGAGCATGCAATAACTACCATAGCAAAAAGTTTACCGACTGTGAAACAATATATTCACTGCTCAAGAAAACTTGCTCCGTTTTGGCATGTGCTTCTCGCTGACTAAGATAGTATATCTTGACTCATACTACTCTATTGATCTCTAAAATGGATCCCATCAAATACATATTCGAGAAGCCAACTCTCTCCGGAAGGATAAATCGATGGAAAATGGTCTTAACAGAATATGATATTCAGTACACCACTCAGAAGGCAATTAAAGAAAGTGTACTGGCCAATCATTTGGCACATCAAGACATAGATGACTACCAATCTATGAACTTCAAATTCTCGGATGAGAACATTATGCTAGTTACAGATTATGAAGAACCTGGACCGTATGAAGGACCTGAGACAGGATCCCGATAGACTATGGTTTTCGATGGAACTTCTAACACACTCAGCAACAAAATTGGTGCTGTAATTATCTCTCCTCAGGGTTGCCATACGCCTTTCACCGCCAGATTATGTTTTGGCTGTACCAATAAAATGTTTGAATATGAAGTGTGCATCATGGGCATCAAAGCTTCTATTGACCTGAGAATCAAGTTTTTGAATGTTTACGGAGACTCATCCCTGGTAATCAATCAGATTAAGGGAGAATGGGATACTAAGCATCCGAATCTCATTCCTTATGGAGAGCATGTGTTGACCTTAATTCTAAACTACGAGGATATCACTTTTGAGCACATCCCAAGAGAAGAAAATCAGTTCGCAGACGCGTTAGCTACGATGTTGTCTATGTTTAAAATCAGATGGGACAATGAGGCTCCTAGAATTACCATTGAGAGGCTAGACGAACTGGCACATTTCTAAGAAGTTGACACAGACGAAGTAGAGGAAACGCCTTGGTTTCATGAAGTGAAAAGGTATCTCGAGGCTCAAGAGTATCCTGAAGGAGCATCCATAAACAAAAATAAATTCCTACAGAGGTTCTTTTCTAAGTTCTTCCTAAGTAACTGAATTCTGTACAGGAGCAACCATGTTTCTACTCTGCTTCGTTTTATGGACAAGAAAGAGACAGAGAAGATTATGGAAGATATGCATGAAGGTATCTTTGGTTCTCATTCTAGTGGACATACTATGGCTAAGAAAATTCTAAGAGCAGGTTTCTATTGGTCGACTATAGAAACTGACTATCATCACCACTCAAGAACTTGTCACAAGTGCCAGATATATGCTGACAAAGTACATGTGCCTCCAGTACCTCTGAATTTTTTGACTACTCCTTGGACATTTGCAATGTGGGGTATTGATATGATAGGAGAGATCAAACCTACTTCTTCCAACGGACATTGCTTCATCCTCGTCGCCATTGATTACTTCACGAAGTGGGTTGAAGTAGCCTCATTTGCCTATGTTACTAAGAATATGGTCACCTAATTCATTAAGCATAACCTTATATGTCGGTATGGCATACCCGAGAGGACTATCACAAATAATGGTACCAATCTCAACAATACTATAATCACAGAACTCTGCATGTAGTTCAAGATCAAACACGACAACTCTTCTCCGTATCGATCAAAGATGAATGGTGAAGTGGAAGTTTCCAATAAGAATATTAAGAAGATTATACAGAATATGATAGTGACATATAAAGATTTCCATGAGATGTTACCATTTTATCTTCACGGCTATCCACTTCAGCTTAGACATCAACTGGGGCAACCCCATTCTCTCTGGTCTATCGTACAGAAGTTGTCTTACCTATCGAAGTTCAGATTCCTTCTCTGAGAATTATGAAAGATGCAAACTTAGATGAAGATGAATGGATTCAAACTAGGATGGACCAATTGAATTTGATTGACGAGAAGAGGCTTGCGGTTGTTTTTCACAGTCAGATGTATCAGAAGCGTATGATCAAAGCATTCAATAAGAAAATCAAGTATCGAGTATATCAGGATGGTGACTTAGTAATAAAGCGCATTATCCTACTGCAGGGCGATCCCGGAGGAAAATGGAATCCCACCTACGAAGAGACATTTGTGATCAAGAAGATATTTTCGGGTGGAGCCATGATACTTACCACCATGGACTTTGAAGATTTTCTGCACCCTATGAATGCGGACATAGTCAAAAAATACTACGCATAAAAGAGACCCGCTAGGTTGACAGGCCAAAAGGGTCCGGGCAAAAATCAGGGATATATATATATATATAATATATATATATATATATATATATATATATATATATATATATATATATATATATATATATATATATATATATATATATATATATATATATATATATATATATATATATATATATAAAAGGATGTACACCCAACAAGTCGAAAACCTGAAAAGGCGGCTTGGACAAAAAAGGGTATCCCGATGGACTAAAAACTTGAAAGGGCGGTCCAGGCAAAAATTAGGGATTAAAGCATATGACTATGTCCCATTGGATCACTTTTATCCAGCTTTGTTACCAACGTCAAGTTCGAATGGTGCCGATCAATTCAATCAACTTCTTCCTAAAAATGAGGGATGAGATGCTCAAAGATATAGGGGCAATAGCGGAGTTGAAACCTGACGAGATCATTTACACATAGCTATATATTTTGTACTTCTTTCGTTTCACAATGATTTCCTCTTACTAGGATTTCTGTGTCTTTTTACAACAATCGCCTGTTATAGGTAAAATATTAATATAAGCACAATTTCAAAGTTCAATTTTTGTTTTACTTTATTTGTTTTGGTTGTAAAAACGTCCAATGACTAAATTGAATGAACATATGTATATGAACATGATTACTGTTAACAAATATATGCATAAAAACAGGAATAAGTATTTACTCAAGACTTTAGGAGGCGGGATAATGTTCAAGTCGTCCATAATTTCCCACAGAATGATCCTCAGTGAAGTCGCCCCACAAAGCAGTTCCCATAAGACTTATTCCCCGCAAGCCTAAAATACTCTAACCATACTCACCAACATATCTCCCTAGCGGACAAAGGAGTAAAATCTTTCCCCTACAATATTAGCAACCTACGGAGCCCCAATCCTCGTCAGAATATGTCACCAGCACAGTTCACAGGAATTCTATTCCCCAGGTGAGTTTATGTAGGATCAAGCGCTTACCACTTAGCTAAAAGCAATTGCTTGTAGCCAAGGTGCAACTTTATTTCCATATAGTACGAGCATTTTCAGGGGCTGCACCTAGTTTATTAATCGCCCATGGGTGGGATGTTAAGCCCTTTGAATCACTAAGATTGACGTTGGATATTTTAATCCAACAATCTCCCCCCAGTGCCAGCTGGGGGGATTCAAACACATGACCATGCTCTGATACCACTTGTAGGATCAAGCGCTTACCACTGAGCTAAAAGAAATTGCTTGTAGCCATGGTGCAACTTTATTCCCATATAGTACGAGAATTTTCAGGGGCTGCACCTAGTTTACTAAGCGCCCATGGGTGGGATGTTAAGCCCTTCGAATCCCTAAGTTTGACGCTTAATATTTTAATCCAACCGTTTATTTCCCCAACACTGTAAAAGCATATTCCTCAATAGAGTGTTTCTCCAGCAAGATTTATTTCCCCAACAGGGTTTATTTTCCCAACAGGGTTTATTTCCCCAAGAAGAAATCAAATTCCCCAGCGGAGTTTCCTCAAACAACAAGCAGGAATCCCCAACAGATCGAAGATTCATATTCGTCATCCCCAACAACAATCAGGGATTTATTTCCCAAGAAAAATGTTATACAAAGCTACCAGTACACGTCAACAACATCTCACATTCATACATCTTTTATCGCAGCATATTGTTGTATCCAAAAATTTTCCCTCTCATTTTCAAATAAAATTATTCCAAGAGGTCTCCTCATCTTCCTAGGGTTCTCAATTGCTCAAGATTGCTCAAGGAATTGACAAGACAAGTCTTTTCTTAAGCAATTAGCCTACAACTAGGGTTTTGCTTTTATCAAAGGAAATTGGACTTCTAATTCCTCAAATAGTTTTCATGACTCCTCATATGCTTCAAAGAATTCTCATGTCAGATTTCAAGCCTTGCATCACAAGTTTGCTCAGTCAATTGCCCAGACGATGGAAAATACACTATATAGGATAAAAAGTTAACCACAATTAACATATAGTCAAACTTCAAGATATTTGGCCAACATCAACATTTTGAAGTGATATTCATCATTTTATCAAGGGTTGATCATGATTCCTTAATGAAAACCCTCAAATCATCAAAAGTTGCCAAATTAGAGTTTCCTTAGGAGAAGTCAACTGAACTTTGACCAAGCATAACTTTCACACGATTCATCATATTTTCCCAACCAAAGCTCATTTTTAAGGGAATTCAATTATGTACAACTTTGTCTCTCTAAGCTCAAATCCAAAAATGCATCATTTGAGAGATATAAGCTAATACATTATAGGTCATTTCAAAAGTCAACAAAAAGACACTTTTTTCAAGGCAACTTAAACTAAGATAAAGTCTTCAAATGAAAAAATGGTCACTATAGAGATTGTAGGGGACATCTTGAGCTTTCTAAAAAGTCTTAGATCACCTTCAAATGACAAAAAACTGAGAGAGTTATGATTGGTGCAAGTTGGGAAATTTTTGAGAAAATGCATGAAACTTCATTTGAGCAATTTTGAACTTTTGGACTAATGGGCCTAACTTTCGAGGTTTAAACATGTTTATAACATGTTATAGAACCTATAAGTCCATTTATACATTACTTTGATGTTTTGTTTTATTTTTTTTGATTTTATTCAAATTAATTCAAAATAAATATAATAAAATATGAGTTGATGGATCAAAGGGCGTGTGGGATTCATTTGGGTATCTTCTAGAAGGCCCAAGGCCTCTTAAGAGCTTGCCAAAACCGTGAAAACATATTGGGAACAAGAATCTTTCAAGTTTCTGAATGTTTTTAAAAATAATTTTGGAAATATTTCAATGTGTTTTTTTTGCAATAAATTGTGACATAATGATAAAAGATCCTTGCCTTGTTTTGATCCATTTTCATTCCTTTATAAATACATGCAACACTCAAGTGCAAAGGACACACAAGCTGCTGCCTCAAGAACCACTTCAAAAATCTCAAGAAAAGTGCAAACTCGTATCAAAATTTCCAGCCACTCTCAATCAAAACGAAGCCTCAAATCATGTTCCTAAAGCTCCTAGGAATCTCACCAAGTCCAGAAACAAATATATTCATGTCTGGAATAGCTTACACAAGTCCACCGGTTTTGGTAATTTTCTTGAAATCGAATATTTTAATGTATGCATATTTAACTAATTTCGCATATATGAGTTCCTCATGGTGTTTAGAACAAGTTTGTATAAGAAAATGCAAGCTATAACGCAGGGATGATGAGTTACTATGGCTAGGACACAATTAAATTCTCTCTTTAAAACTCCATTTCCATTAATATATTTCTTTTTTTTTACAATTAAAAACAAAACATATAAAAATCAGAATATTACATAAAATCAAAAAGATAGTCTTTTAAGTTTTCTTAATTAACTTTTTTCATTTAATTTGATTTTAGGTCTTATTATTTAATTTGTAAAATTAATTAGAATAATTAGATTTTTATTAATTATTAACTTAAATTAGTTTCTACAAAAATACACAATAAAAATTAATTTCTAACGTTTTAGATTTTAGGACTTTAAAACATCTTTTCTAACATTTTCTTATTTATTTGCCCCTATACTTTCTTAGAGAAATTGCATAGGTTGCACAGTTTTTTTTTTGTAATAGCTATAGTTTTATTTCTCGCAAATTTATACAATTTTATCTGCCCCAAGGCCCTATAATAGTGTAAGACTTTATTTTCCTGCACTTTTACTTTCTGCACCGATGTATGTATGTATGTATGTATGTATGTATGTATGTATGTATGTATGTATGTATGTATATATGTATGTATGTATGTATGTATGTATGTATGTATGTATGTATGTATGTATATATGTATGTATGTATGTATGTATGTATGTATGTATGTATGTATGTATGTATGTATGTATGTATGTATGTATGTATGTATGTATGTATGTATGTATGTATGTATGTATGTATGTATGTATGTATGTATGTATGTATGTATGTATGTATGTATGTATGTATGTATGTATGTATGTATGTATGTATGTATGTATGTATGTATGTATGTATGTATGTATGTATGTATGTATGTATGTATGTATGTATGTATGTATGTATGTATGTATGTATGTATGTATGTATGTATGTATGTATGTATGTATGTATGTATGTATGTATGTATGTATGTATATATGTATGTATATATGTATATATATAACTATATAGTAACTAGGTATGTGTGATAAGATCTAAAATGAATCGTTAGATCACCCTAAACAAAAATAGACATACATGAATTGAATCACTATACACACACACACACACACACACACACACACACACACATACACACACCTCTAGAGTAGCCTCTCTCTGTTGCCTTCGGAATAACAATGGTCATGTCCCTCGAACATGGGGATACCATTAGCAAAGACCCTTGGTTAAAGTCATCATAAAGATCTTAGTCCCGCGATGTCCCTCAAAGTTACCTACGATAAATGATCTTGTCCCTCGATGTTGCCTACGAATATATGATGACAACCCCTTTGAATTGCTAAGGTATTCCTATATGTTGCCCTCAATGCCCATAACAACGACCCTACGCCTGTCCCTTCACATCCAATGGATGGGGCTACCTACCAACTAATAGTATGGATAGCACCATCCCTAACAGAGAAGGAAAAGGATAATGAAAGACCTTTTAGTGGCTAAGATACCCTTAATTGCTTGCTCATAAACTAAAATAGTTTTCACACCTCACACTTTCAAAACAACTACTTTCAAACATTTTATAAACACTCTTGAGGACTGATACAAGGGTTATTATAAAGCAAACTTCCTTACATTGGCATTTTCAAAACCTTTTCAAAGCACACACAAAGTCAATTAAAGTGAGCTAAGCAATTAAGAGCCCGTAGATAACTACAAATGAAAAGGGTTCTAACACCTTCCCTTTTCATAACTTACCCACCGAACTCAAAATCTTAAAAGGTCTTTCCTGTTCTTTTCACCTTTCCTTAGTGGATAAAAGAAAAGTAGGTGGTGAATCTTGGTATCTGCAACATTTGCGATAAAATGCAAAAACAAGTTAGTTCTCCCACCGTTTTACAGAACTGGCAGCTCTGCTGGGTAAAAATTAAAAAAGAGGGGTTACCTTAAGAATTTAAATCACTTTACTTTTTCTTTATTTGCATTTTTTGATTTATCTTTAAGGGTTGCTTGGGTTTCATTATTTGTAAATATCCTACACCCAGATCATGGAAACATACGACATAGACCGATATGGTTGAAGTTATGGCTATGTTAGTGTGACATTTTGGTTTGTACTAATGTTCCTTGAGTCACTCAAGGATAACACTGGGCTTCCGCGTGGTTTCATAAGCACTAACTGACTTTTAGAACCTTAATTGAATCATCTTGGCCATTAGAAGGTAATGAGATAGCCAACTTTGGTGCAGTCCGAAGATGGTTGATACTCGATGCTACGCTCATTGAGATTCGACTCTCTGGTTTTTTTTGGTGGTAAGTTAGTTGTTGTACTAAATAAAACCTATAAGAAAAATCAGTGATAGTGAGATCCCTAGAACTCAGTTACTATTTTAGGATAGGTTGAGCCAACTTAACTCTAATAGAAAAGGGTACTTACCTATGGACCTCATGCAAGACTTTAAACTTGAGGCTAATTATGTGACTTGTTTATATTCATTATCTAATAACTTGAATTCCTCGCAGGATTTGTTTGTATAAACTCATTTGTTTTCATCACCTTACGCTTTTTTCTTAGTGCATGGCATACACATCATGTTATCTCATAACATAGCATTGTTACTAACCATTTCAAGGATCTTAGGGATTTATGGTGCAATATTTTCAAGATTGTTATAAGCCAAATTCCTATCAAGGGGAAAGAAGATTTATTTTCCTCTTTCCAGATGTCGTCAAGATCAAAGTTCATTTTCTTGAGTCAGAGGCTAGGACCCACTTGATATGGTGAGCTTGACTCTTATAGAAGGACGTCGAAAGATAAAAACGAAAATTTCTTTAAAGATAAATCTACAACCAGATTCTTTTTCTAAAATTTAAAATCCCATAAGATCCTTGAAAACATTGAATATGCATCTACATGTCATGCATATTGTTGTAACCCAAAATTTTCCCTCCCTTTTTTCAATACACTTCTCACAAATATCCTCAATGGCTCAAGCTTGCACAAGTGTTGACTAGATCAAACCACCTCCTAAGCACCGAGACCCCAAATTAGGGTTTTGATTTTCACAAGGACATTATGATTCTTCCAATTACTTTCATGGTTTATTATATACCTCCAAGAATTCTCATACCAAGTTTCAAGTCTTGCATCTCAAAATTGCTCTTTCAATTGCTCAGATGACTGAAAATTAGTTGTATTGGTTAAAAAGTCAAATGTGGCCAACTTACAGTCAAACTTCAATGTTTTTGACCAATATCAACATTTTTAAGTCATATTCATCAATTGATCAAGTTTGGATCATGATTCCTCAAGAAAAGTGTTCAAATCATCAAAGGAGAAAAATGGTGAAAATTAGGGTTTTGATTGAAAATGAATAATTTTTTGGTTTTTGATCTAATACATGATCTAATGACATGAAGCATAATCTTAAGAATTAAAGGAAAAAATCTTGACCTAATTTCATGGGTCAAAATATTTCTCAAGATCAAAAAATTGATAGTTGAAATTTGGTCAACCGATGAAAAAGTCAACTGATACACCATAAGTCAAACTTTGACTTTTTTTGTCAAAATTGAGTTTCAAAAGTCAAGACATTCAAAAATATGAAGCTTGATCATCAAGAAAGTCAAAAGTCAATATAAAATGTCAAACTTTTCAAGACTTAGAAAAAATTTCTAAGTGTTTTAAACCTTGATAATTTCACTACTTCATGACCTTTTTTCACTAAGATGCAAGATGATTCAAAGAAAACTTTCAACATGAAAGTTGTAGATATTGATGAATTCTACAACTTTGTATTAGAGGGTTGATGTCCAAAAAATATTTATATTTGAATATATAAGTCATGAAGTCATGACATTTTCATAAAAACACTTAGTGAAAATTTTGACAAGTTTAGGCAGATTTTTGACCTAACTTCTTGACCAATTTACACCTAGTTCCAATTTAATTTTATCAAAATGGTAAACATGAAGTTTTTATACAATGTTTCAAGCTTTCCAAAATGTCAAATAACTTGAAGAGGTCATGCTTGATCTAATAGAATCAAAGACAAGAAGTTAGGCATCCATTCTTGAATTACAAGTCATTTTCATGATGAACACTTGACCAAATCTCCAACCATGCTGCATAAATCTTGGTTTGAAAGATTCTAAGTTGCTATTCACCCCTTAATTAATTGTTTACACAACTTATTTAGTCATTATCCAAGTGATTGAGCCATTATCCAAGACAAATTTCCATTTTTGGCACAAAGTTACCATTCCATTCTTGTAAAGCAAGCTTTATGCAAAAAGTCAACTTTTTGTGAGTTTCTAACTTGTTCCTTATACACACACTAAACCTATAAGATCAGGAGAGGTATGTTTAAAGTGCTCAACCACTCTACAATCCTTGTACTTCACATTGGAATGAGATGTTTCAAGCTTGCTTAAAAACAAGGCAAAAATTCATAACATGTGATCTTTATTTTCTGATAATTTCAAACTTCCAAACCTCTTGCCTATAAATAGAGGTTATATTTACAAGATAACTCACGATTTATGCAAGCCTTAAAAACCACTCAAACTACCTCAAGCCAGAAATTGCCTAAAAATACCATTTTTGTGCAGATTCTAACCTTACACCTCCATCTCACAAATCACTTGTGCGTTCTTCCTCAAAATCAATCACAAAACATCTCTATATCATTTAGAACCTAACCAAACACCTGTTACATGACTGTAACAGGTCCATCACCATCCTCCATTTCCAAAATAAGCAACCCGCACATTGACTTCTCTAGGACTTTACAACCACTCTCAGCTCAAGCTAAGCATTGCATTTGCTTCCTAGAGGTTAAAGGAAGCTAACCAGATCATTACAACATCTTGGGGATTGCTCAAACTCAAAACACGATCTCCATCTGCAAGGTGAGTTTTTTGAACTTCTATCTCTTCATACAAGCATCATTTGGCTTTGATTTTCAAAGATAAAATGTAGACATTATAACCCTGAAACTAACCATGTCCTTAGAATTCATTTATATTGCCTGAGTAGTGTGAATTTTAAGCTTGAACTTTCTGAAAACATTAGGTCAGATTTAGTACCAAGTGAAATTCATGCTCATCTTTGATCCATTGTTTAAGTTGTTTACATATTTAAAATCATGGTGAAATTTCTAACAAGTTTGATGTTTACACTTTTGAGAATGGTTGAGAAATGAACAAGATACGGAATTTCAAAATGGTGTTCAAGGTTGGCGCGAGGAAAAACATGAAGTTTCCTTTAAAATTTAGTTTATTTTAAGTTTATTATAGAATATTTCTATAACAGATGAAACAGCCACCCCAGTGACAGAAGGAACGCGCGTAAGGCATTGGTACTAAGGGTCTTGGGTTCGTGCCCCAGCGCCACATTTTTTAATTTTTCCTAACATTTTTCCTTGTTTCATTTTTTTCTAGCGTGCATGGGCCCCTCTTGGTCTGGGCCTTTGCCTGTTTTTGCTGGATAATGCCCCCTCCTTTCCTCACAACACCACTGGCCCATTACTTTTTTATTTTATTTTATTTCTGACTCAAACAAAAATAGATTTTGGGCCTAAATCAAAATCATTTTCTTGAAACCTCTTTATTTTCTTTTCAAACCCCCTGAACCAATCTTTTTATTTTAATTTATTTTATTTTTCTTTTATTTATTTATTTTAAATCAAAATCCCTAAAATACATTTTTTTCTTAATTAAATATATTTTCACATTTTATTTTTATCTTATAGGCAAAAATAATAATATTTTCTTAACAAATTAATTGCTTTTCTTATTAAACTAATTTAGACTAGGGTTTTATTTTAGTTTTCTCTTTTAATTAAATTAACTTAGACTTTAGGTTTCTAATTAATCAACTTCTTTTAAAATCAATTAGGGTAATTAAAACTCTTTTTCATCAAAAACCAACCATAAAAACAATTTTCTTTTCTTTTACATTATCTTTCTATTCTTATATATTTTATTTTGCATTATTCAATTTGGTTGTAATAGTAATTAGATTTTAATTGCTTTCACCCCCATTTATAATTTATATCCTCATCCCCTAAAATGATGTAATAGCGTAGAACTTTTAAATTCCATAATTTATCGCTTTCCATATTATTGCTAGTAAATTAGGGTTTTTATGGCATGACTTAAAGTCAACACTAGATAACCCTAATTCAAGACAAAATAAATGAAAACAACACACTTTGCACACATGCACCTCTAGGGTTAATCCATACTTGTTACCTTAGATTGAAACAATCATGTCCCTCGAACATAGGATGCTTTGGCAAAACACCCTCAATTACAAGATCGTAGTCCCTCGTTGACCCTTCGATGTTGCCTTCGGTGAACAATCTTAGACCCTTAAGACAAATTGCTAAGGTATCCTACAATGTTGCCTTCTATAACTGTATGACAACTGTTGTACCCCAAAATTTGCCCTCCCATATTCTTCAAGATTTGCTAAGAGCATGCTTCAAAATCTCCCAAGGGTTGCACAGTTCAATGGCCTCCTAACAGTCAAATTAGGGTTTTGGTTATGGCAAAGAAATTGAAGTTTCCAAGGGTCCAAACAAGTCCCACATGCCTACAAACATTGTCAAGCATCCTCATACCAAGTTTCAAGACTCACATCACAAAATTGCACAGTCAAAAACCCTTATTGCTCAACAGTCAACTGCAGGGGCAAAATGGTCATTTGACAGTCAAAAGTCAAAATTTTTGGTCAACATCTTATTTTGAAGCCACAAACATCATTTGATCAATTCTTGATCATGATTCTCAAGGCATGGCTCAAAAAGTCTCAAGATGCAAAAGTTTCTATATTTGGACAACTGAAAAAGTCAACTGCAAATTGACCAGGGCATAACTTCCACATGGTTTATCAGAAAAATTCCATCCAAATCTCATTTTGAAGATAATGACATTTCCTACAACTCCTCTTCACACTTCAAGTCCAAGAAATGCTCTCACAAAAAGTTATCAATCTCAACATTATAGGTCATTTTCAAAAGTCAACAAAAATACACTTTAAGTCGAAGACCATAACTTGAGATTGGTAAATAAAAATGACATGGGACCAAAGACATTGGTTAGAGGACTTCAAGACCTTTCCAAAATGTCCAGGAACATGATCAAAGCTTAAAAATTGAGCAAGATATGCCTTGTGGAAGTTGGGAAAGTTTTGGGAATTTTGAAAAGTCAACTTTGCTTCAAATGCCTCAAAATTGCTAATGGGCCACAATTTCTTCCAAGAATCATCACCCAAAGTCTATGCACGACCCATTGACCCAAAGGGGAGTTATTTTCTTATTTTTTTAATTTATTAATTGAATTTTTAAACCTATTAATTCATTTAATTAAAGTTAAATATGAGAAAAATACTAAACAAATGTTTTGGAATCTTTTTGTGCAGCATTTTCACTCTTTATGACCTAAATATTTCGTGCACATGCTCAAGAGATCAAATCTTCCAAAACAGGCAAATTCCATGGCAAGAAAAGATTGAAAAAGATCATGAAAATCACAAATTCAAAAGCATTGAATACATGGATTTTGGGCTTTGTTTTCTAACCTAATTCATTCCTCATATATATGCAAACACAACCCTAATGAAAAGAAGAAAAAAGCTGCGCCCAAACAGAGAGAACAACATTGCAATTTTTGACAAAAATTTGGAAACTGAAAACTGAATTGCAGGGTGTTTCAAAGCCTCAAAACTATTCCACAAGCTTGCCAAGACTACCAGGAATCTTTTCCAATTGAAACCAACCCTCCATACGCAAGGAATCAGTATAACAAAGTCTGACTTTCTTTGAAAATTTTCATATTCGTGTTTCATTATTCATGCAATATTTTTGATTTTTAATCATGGATTTGGACTAACGTGAGTATTCTGAAGCTGATAGAATGCTTTAATTGAGTTAATAAGGCCTGTATGAGAATCTGCCATGGAAATTTTCTAGGGTTTTAGAAGCTCCAAAAGAGGGGTTCATTCATCTGGAAAAATTGGCCAATCACACCTATACCATTGGAATCAGGACTTTCTGACGATTCAAAACCATACCTCGCGCTCAATTTATGATAAACCCTGCTCTAATCGCTATTATTGTATACTGTAGTTAGTGGGGGTTTAAAACCCCCGCTATTTGATTTCTTTTACAGGCAAAGAGATGAAGATGATGCAGGCGTGGCTGAACGTGGTTGGTTGATTTGAAGCTTGGCGCGTTTTTATTATTATTACAGCCACTAGCGCTTTTTCACATATGTTGATTATTGTCCATTATACATAAAAAAAAACGCGCTTAGCTTGGTGGTTGATGTGTTGTCACGCATGCAATGGGACCTGGGTTCGATTCCCAGGTCCCCTTATACATTTCATATTTTGTTCATTTACATGTTCCAGCGTAGCGCCTCTCTCCAAGGACCATCATGTGTCCTCACCATCTGGCTTGCCACGCGCCCAGAGGCTCCATCCAATGGCCAGGACGTGCAATTCAACATACGCATCAGTCAAACGTTCCTCACATGATCACAAAAGTCCAAGGGGCCTGGAATTGAATGGGCCAAATTGCTTGCAATGAACCTCCCAAATTGGGTCTGAATACCTTTTGGTTTGCACTCTTTTCTTTATTCATTTTTATTTGATTTTCTTTTCTTAAATTCTTTTAATTATTTTTTTTAATTTACCAAAATTAATATTCCATAATAAAACAAAAAAATCAGAAATCATTAAAAATAAAATATGTTTTATTTAATTTCCAATTCATCAATATTTTGTAAATAAATTTTCAATAATCAATTAGTTTAAATTTAGGTTTTCAACTTTGATGTTTTTTTTTCTAAATAACTAAAATACATAAAAATTAGGTTTTTATCATTTTTATCCTTTTCTCATTAATTAAATTTTTCTTCTTCTTATTATTAATTATTAGTTATCTTGTAAATAAATATATGACATTTAATTAATTAGGGTTAAATTAGGTTAAAACTTAAACATTTTTTTTAATAATTAAAAACCATTTAGACTTAGGGTTTTATTTAACTTTTAATTCCAATTAATCTTCTTTTTTTCATAAATATCAAAAACATCAAAAAAATAATTTCTTTTCTTCATTTAATCATTAATTAATTTGCAATTTCAATTCAATTTCCTTAAAGGGTCCAACGCCCTCGCATCTTCGATTATAATTCCTTCTCGCGCATTTATTTTTATTTCCTTTTAAAAATATAATGTATTTGCCCCAAAGCATTGTAATAGATAATTAGGACATTTACTTTCCGCATTCTTTATTCGAAAATCGGGTCTTTGTTAATTTGGCGATGTAGACCCGCGCCTTGTAATAGCGTAGGACCTTTATCTTTCCGCATTTTAATTCCCGCACCCTTAACTGCTAATAATCACATGAAATAATGTATGCCCAAATAAAATCGAAACGTAGCTCACTCAATACATGACAAGACAAATATAACTGAAAATGACACACAATTCACACACCACTCTTAGGGTACGCCTCACTGTTGCCTTGCCCCTCGAAACGTGGTCGTCGAGTAGAGGACGTTTTAGTAAGTCCTCATGTCCATGAACATGGCATGGGGGTAGCTTCTAAGGTGTCCTACTATTGCTCTGGTGACCACACTGTCCCTAAACCCGAATTGACCCGAACACCTCCAACGGTGGTGCTACCTACCTCTCAATGGTGGGATGGCACTACCTTAAGGACATTTACACAGACTAATTCCTTAGGGTAGGTAGATGACTCGTAGATACTTGCTCTAATTCAAAACAAATCAAAAACTTCTTTTCACACCGACACTTTGCAAAAAGCTTTCAAAAACAACTTTTCAAACACTCTTGAGGACTGATACAAGAGTCGATCTGAAATCTTTAAACGAAACTTTTTGAAACCCACTCCCTCTGAAAAGCAAATAAACATTTTGAAAACACAAATGAACAAGTATCTAAGAGCCCATGGATAACCATGGATAGAAAGGGTGCTAACACCTTCCCTTTCTATAAATCTACCACCCGAACCGAGAGCAATCTCATAAGGAATTTTTTTGTGCTTTTGTCCTTTCCATATTGGAGAAAATAAAAGACGGTGGCGGCTATTGCTTCCGCGACATTTCGCGAACCAGCTTTAAAATAGTCAGTTCTATTTCCACCGATCACAGAACTGGCGACTCTGCTGGGGACTTCTTATAAAGTGAGGTGTACCTTAGGATAGTTCATAACTGTGTTTTCAATTGTTTTGACTTGTTTGCTTTAAATTGTGGGTTGCATCGGAGTTACATAGATCCTAACCCGGATCCGGGGATACCCTGTTTAGGTAGCATAAGCTGTGAGGGACCTGTCCGGCGTAGACCGACATGGGTGAAGCAGTGGCTACGTTGGTGTGGCACCTTGGTCTGTACCGATATCCCTTGTGTCGCAACGAGGAGAATATGGGTCTTCTGAGGAGTCATTAAGCACCAACCGACCTTAGAACCTTAAATGACCCAACTTGGCCAATAGAACAGTAGCAGTATGCTACGCCCATTGAGGCTAAACTCTCGTGATGGTTCTGGCTGCAAGAAAAGGTTGCGATGCTGGAGTTATGACCGATTGAGGGTAGTCAGTGATATTGGGATCCTCTAGAACCCGGTTACTTCTGATAGGACAGGTCCTAACCAACAAACTGAAAGAGGGTAATACCTAGACCTCATGCTGGCCTAAACTCTAAGGGCTGTGGTGTGACTTATGTGCTTTCATACTTGACTACTTGCATGCTTGTTATCTGACACTTGAGTTTCTTGCAGGTTTTGTTTATAGTCCTTAATTGGGACTCATAACAGGGTTTACCTACATTACCCCATGCATAGCATAACGTCATACCATTGCATACATCCCGCATAAGGACTAATCCGTTTCAAGGATCTCAAGGGCTTGTGATGCAGGTCATGATGAATCAACTATTCAGCAAGGGGCAAAGAGGATTTATTTTCCTCTAGCCAAGGTTGTCAGGGGCTATGACCCACTTGATATGGTGAGCCTTTGACCCTTGAAGAAGGACTCTCAACAAGATGCAGTGCCTTCCATCAAGCTACCAGATACCAGCTCTAACAAATTTCTTGTTTACCCCGCGAGATCCTTGAAAACATTGCATGCATACATGCCCATCATTGCATAACAGGTACCCTTGTTGCAGGTCACTTACCTTTCTCGCTGTTTATTTCAGCAATGGCCTCCCAACAAGATAACCAGGGACCTCATGCTCAAGAGACTCAGTTCAGGGAGATCTTCTTAAGCCTATCCAAGGGGCAGGAAGAGCTGAGAACACTCCTCACGGGGACTTTGGTCAGGAACATTGCTGAGGATGACAAGGACGAACGGCGGAAACGTCTACAAGCTGAGGTAGACACATTGAAAAACCATATGCTGGGGCAAAGGGCTCTCATCCAAAATTTAGCTCGGGAGCAAGGAGAGCTGAGGGCCATGATCAGTCAGCTTCATCAAGACATGAAGCAACCAGCCCAAGTCAGGGACCAAGTCATTAATCAGCGTCCAATAAGTCAAAGGTTTGGGCCTCTCCAAGCTGCTACTACTTCACAGGTCCAACAACGACCTCGCCAAGAACAACGGACTGATCAGAGCAAGCCAGACAAGCCCAAAAGGCAATTCACCAAGCTCAGCGTATCGCTGCCTCAAGCTTTACAACAACTGTTGAGGTTGAATTTGGTAACTCTGAGGGACCCTCCCAAGAATCTCAACAGGACACCCTCAAGGTATAACCCCAACGCCCGCTGCGCTTATCATTCTAACAGCCCGGGGCATGCTACAGAGGATTGCTGGACCTTGAAGAACAAGATCCAGGACATGGTTAATGAAAGAGCTGTGGATTTCACCCAGATGGGCCAGGCTGAATGCTCATGTCATCCCTACAAGATGCACCAGTTGAAGTAACAAGCCCTGAGACTAGAAGACTTTTTTTCATTAGAATTTTTCAAGTTGTGATTTTCTTTTGATTGTTCAAACATTTATTCATGTTAAACATTGTTATTTCATTAATGCACTACACATGTCTGTTTTGAAGTAATTATTTCGTATTCACTATTTAAAATTGCTTTCATTTTTGTGATGTTCAATGCTCGATCAATAATTCTAAACCTCTTGAGGGAGGATGACGAAAACGATACCACGATCTACAGTATGCTTTTGAACAGACCACGCTGATGAGGTACATGCATTGTTTCAATTCCTAAACACTGGAGTTATAAGGAAGATAATCCCTCGTCAACCCCTCTGAGCCAAAGAAGTAGGAGTTTTTCTTTTCGAAAATTAAAACCCTTTATCATAACCTGGGGCAGGGTAGTTCTCTCAGATGATCCAAGTGCATAACAAATGGAACCAAAGGGGTCCTTACAAAAAAAAAGAGAAGACAATGATGATTCCGAATAATCATAAGGATAGGCAGTCATTATATCTCAAAAATAAAAACCCAATAAGTCAAAACCTATGAAGGAGACTTACAAAACTGGGGCATCCCGCTGACTGTAATCACAAAAGAAACGGTTCAGGCAAAATTTAGGGATAGCGAAATCAAAAAGAAAGAGGTCATACAAACCCTCAACAAAAACAAAAATGACTGCCTATTCGGGATAAATCATCAATATCTGAACCATCATTGGACATCAGGACAAAGACTCAAACAAGGTCTAACGCACGATCAACTGAGTTTAGGTTTGAAGAACATCACGAAGAGCGGGTGGGTACAAATAAAAATTTGAACCTTTATCCTTTGTTTCTTGAACCGTGAACCTGGCCACGTTATAACCCTTAAAAGTCCTAGCTGAAGCATGGGTTAGTTCGAAAGCATACTGTTACGAAGGTATCCTGACTCCTTAAGGCTTATTGTAAAATATTGAGTTGATGTCACATTTTACAAAATTTGCTGGTTTTACTGAAAAATGCATTTTTCAAAAACTTCAAGACAGACATAAGCTTTGCATTTTTAACACAACTTTGTTCGCATATGACCTTTTGTTTGAACAACATAGAAATTCGCACGACAAATGCCTAATGAATAAAAGCACTTCCAATCAAAGGGCACGACATGATCATGGTTTGTTATCTGGGGCAGTCAGGTCAAGATTCGGAGAATCCCTCAAAGGTCAAATAGCCTGGGGCAAATCTCCGCCTGAGTCACTTGGGGCACTCCAGCAACGAATCTGGCCTGATGAAACATCTTCTGGGGCATGACAAAACACTTCTAACAGGGGCAACTCCCTACATTCTGAGAGCATGGATATAGTCAAAAAATACTACGCCTAATCAAATACCTGCTAGATTGACACACCTAGGCAAAAATAAGGGCTTCCCGGCGAACCAAATGGTTCGGGCAAAAATAAGGGATGAAAAGAAAAAATCTGTACACCCGACAAGTCGAAAACCTGAAAAGGCGGCTTGGGCAAAAATGGGTATCCCAGTGGGCTGAAAAACCGAAAGGGCGGTCCAGGAAAAAGTTAGGGATCAAAGCGTACGACTATGTCCCGGCATCTCGTCACTTGCCTACCAGAAGAAGATTTGTCAATCGGCAGTCATCAAACACCCCCCACAGGTGCCTTCTCCAACAGAATCTGGGGCAGTAATGAGTCGTCCAAGCGATCTAATTGCTCTGTCCACAAGATACAAGGTGTAGCGGTGAAAATCGGAGATCAAGCTATTAATTAACTTGACTCACAAAAAGCAAGAGTCGCCACCGCGCTTTATTATTTCCAAGGGAAAAGGGAAAAGAGCGAAATAAAACCCTAAAATATGCAATGTAAAATAAGACTTAAAAGTAATAAAAATACAATGCGTTTTTGAAAGAGATCGAGAGTTCGGGGGTTGGTTATACAATGGGAAGGTATTAGCACCCAATGCATCTGCGGTACTCCGCAGGAACCTTTTGAAATATCTGTTTTTGGTTAAAATTGTTTGTTTGATTAAAAATAGGTGTGGACGAGATTTTTGAAAATCCGACGAGCTAATGTCGAAGTTTTTGACTTAAAAGGTGTGAGTTTAAAAATTGAATCTTTTGGGAAAATTATCTTAAGTTTGGCAAAATAGTAAACAAGCAAAATGAATGAAGGGGTTCGCACAATCGTATTACTTATGGAGTTAACAAAACATTTCCCTTGGATTTAAAAACCACAGACGGATAAATAAGCTAAGAGTATATCAAACCTTAGGTGAAAATAAATCACAAGCCGACAGCATCATCAAAAAACCTAATGTGAGATAATACTCCAAGCATCAGATAAAGCGCAAAGGCGGTGGATAAAGCTCACGGTGTCAGATAAGAATCCCTGCATCACAAGAGATATACCGACAAAATCTAACAGCACGGGAAACTTATGTGCGTCCGCACAACTTTCAGAAGTTAGTTGGAATTAAAAATAAAATCGCAATGCAATGAAAATAATATCTACATAGACGGAATTTATTTACCAATGAAATGAGTAAAATATACAGTAAAAAATATTATGTATAAGTATATATTTACAGTACCAAATATTAAATCAGAATAGTAGAATACAATAGAAAGGTGAAAGGGAGAAGTGTAGGAATTGTGGACGCGCTATGTGGGAATTAATACTTGAAACGATTTCGAAAACCTTCACAGTAAACAAACTCGTTAGTAGCATAAGTGGTATAAAAAATTAAAATGAATGAAATTGCAACAATTAAAAATGTGTTTAGAAAAAATAAAAAATGAGATTGTATGATGCATATGAACAAATGAATACTTACACAAATCAAAATCAAGAATTCATGATATTGTTCAATGTAAACACCAAAAAATCAGCCTTATCAAAAGTTGGACAACAACAAATTATGCACAAAAAGCTCATGAAAATCAATTTTCAAGTGATTCAAAACTTATGTACAAACACTAATATTAAACCAATAAACTTTGTGAATTGAATTCAATTTGAAACATCATCAAAACAAATTTTAAAATAACTTAAACAACAAAACAACATCAACACCGACAATTCCAAATTAATCAACTCATGCCAAAATTACATTAAGTCCAAAAAGTGATGAGAATAAGTTTGGGGTGCAAGTTTCAAAGGATAAATCCGGGAAGCAACTCGATAATATGTCGGTGCTCTAAAATCAAAGAAAAGTCTCAAATTCAACTTCAACAATTTAATCCAATTTCAATATCATTTTCAATACTCGAATCAACTTAAATTAGAAGACCATGTCATCCTTAAAATTCAAAACTAGATTCAACAACCAAAATTGACATCAATAATTTCGAACAAATACTTAGACAACAACCACAAAATCCAATTCAACACACATTATCATAACACCAAATTGATATTAATATTTCCATTCAATTTTAGCACCAATCGCAACAATGCAAGCGTAACTCCATCGTTAAAAAAAGCACAGATGACCTCAAATTAACATCTTCAATATTCAGTTTAACACAAATGGAAGAAATTAAATGCAAAGGTAATAGGGAAATTGAATCTTACCAATTCACCAAAATGGAATTGGAAATGGAGTTGTTGTTTTTTTCTTCCTTGAAGTTCAAATCATATGATTTGTCTTCCTTGTAGAACTCGGAAGCTGCCACATCCATTCCAATGACAACTTTGCCAGTGTATCCAGCTTTGTCAATGGCAGATTTTAGCAACTCCAAACCTTCCTTGTTCTCCTGAATGTTAGGGGCGAAGCCACCTTCGTCACCAATATTTACTGCATCTTGACCATATTTCTTCTTAATCACAGCCTTCAAATGGTGATAGACTTCCACACCCATCTTCATGGCTTCCTTGAAAGAGGAGGCTCCCACAGGAAGAACCATAAACTCCTGCATAGCAAGCTTGTTTCCTGCATGTGATCCACCATTAATGACATTGAAAGCGGGAACAGGCAAAACCAAATTTTTGTTGCCTGCAATGTTTGCAATATGCTTGTAAAGAGGGATTTTTAGGACTCCAGCACCAGCTTTGCACACCGCGAGAGACACTGCCAATATGGAATTTGCTCCAAGCTTTTGTTTGCACCAACCCCACTCGTTAACAGTTCCATCAAGCTGCTGAACCATGAAGTTGTCGATCTCAGTCTGCTTAGTTGGGTCCTTGCCGATCAATGTTGGGGCAATGATGGTGTTCACATTGTTAACAGCCTTTGATACACCTTTTCCAAGGTAGTCAGATCCCCCATCTCTTAACTCAAGAGCCTCATAAATACCAGTGGATGCACCGCTAGGAACAGCGGCTCTAGCGAAAGTACCATCGGAGACAGTTACATCAACCTCGACGGTGGGATTGCCACGGCTGTCGAAGATCTGACGAGCCTTGATGGAAGTAATAACGGCCATAGCGGAGGAGGAGAAATCGATGTGAATGAGAATTGAAATTTGAGATCTGAAGAAGAGAGAAGATAAAGTTTTAACACTGCGTGTTGTGTGACTAAAAGAGAGTTTTACATTCGCCGGAGGTTGCCGGCGGCGGGGAATTGACAGTGAGTTGGAGTGAGCTAGGAAGCATTTGGCGTAGACATGTAGAAGGAGGACGAAGAGGATTACGAGAAGGAGAGAAATAATGGCTACAAGCATGATGATGTTGTTGTTGTTGGTTTCGTGGGAGAACATGTTCTCAGCGAGTTGACTCACTGAGTCCTGCTGGCTCAGCATTCGTAAGGGAAACTGGGTGGTGGAAAAATGGGTGAAATGGGGTTTGGATTGTTTTGGAGGAAAGGTTTGAAGTTGAAGTGAATTGTTATGGTTTTGTTAGAGGAGAATCCTTGTATTCAAGTTGGACAAGTGGTGGGAAAATGGAGGCTAATGCATGTGAGAATGGTGAAGGGAATTTGGTTGAAAAGTGGTCGTGGAGAGAGAGAAAGGTGTTTGATGATTACTGTATTGCTTTTTATTTTTGGTTTGTGTCTCTTCCTTTGTACAAAGTGATAAAGATGCTTTAAATAGAGAAAATGAAGAGGAATATTATGATTTCAAAATAAATCCAAGCCTTTAAATATAAATTCAATCTCTATCAATCCGCAAACCATGCTATCGACCAATGAGAATTAAGTGAAGCCTAATTAATATTTTTTGTGACCAAAAAGTCCATGAATGACCAAAATAAAATAAAATCCTGAAACTATAAAAAATAAATCAATTTAAAATAATTTTTTTTTGAAATTTTTCTGAATAAAAAGATAAAGACCCAAAATAACCGAAAACGGTAAAAAAAGCGGACGAAAATTTATCCGAAAAAATAAAATGAATACATTAGAAAAATCTACATGTCACAAAGATTAAATAAAAAATATTCAAAAAGTAGAAATCAAAATAAAATGATAATAAAAATATCGGGCCAAAATAGATGTTTATGGTTGAAAACGAGAATTCGAACTGTACCGAAAAAATAAAGCGAGCATACCGTCATTATCTATGCGAGATAAAATGATCGGTTAAAAGGTGAAAACTTGAAATATTTTCTCGCTAATTTTTCGCACATTGTTGAATCGCTTTTAACAGTTTGTCTATAAAACTGAAATATTTTGATTATCGACATATAAACAACTTGGAGCCATGCAAGAAAATAGTGAACATGTAAAAATGAATGATGTGAAACGCCGGGTATTTTACAACTGAAAGACGATGCAAACTTTGATTTAAACTGACTTTTTATGATCAACTTAAATACGACTAATGATGCAAAATGTGATGAATGAAGATATTTACTAATGATCATGACCAAATAACAAAATATGATATGAAAGTGCGACTAAAACATATTAGGGGCGAAATTAAGGGTGCAACGGTGTGCCTTGATGAATCAGTCTTCGAGAATCCACAATCAACCGTACTTCTGGCTTGGGAGACTCAAAACCTTAATTGAGGCGCGACACCTGATGCTCTTGATTCAGACCTATCTCTGCACATGAAACAAAAGAAAACATGAACATACACCTTTGTATGCGATTAGAAATTAGTGATACACAGGCTAAAAATGTTCAAAACACTTGACAATCTTCGCATAGTCAATGCTTGAAAGTGAGAGGTTAAAACCGACCGTATTTCGTGACCTTGACTTATCTTAAAAAATGCAAAAATAAAAATGGGATCTTAGGTCAAAAATTGGGGTACAACACAAGGTATGATCAGCTGAAGAAGGTAACCAATATACTTTAATTCCCCAGAGATTGAGCCAGCAAGTCAATGCACTCTCCCCAAGCAAAGTTATACAATCAGCCTTAAGGAAGTTGGGTATCCTCCAGCAGATCTCAACATTCCTCAGCATAATATACGGATATTCTTAACAAGCATCCCCGGCAGTCTTGATCTAAGACTGTTCCCCGGCGGTATACCAGACATTCAGTGGTGTCACTCCCCCAACATATCTCAAAGATTTCCCCAGGAGAGTCCAATCCAAAGATTTCCCCAGGAAAGTTTGAATCATCTCCCCAGCAGGAAGCTTATCCCCAGTAGATTATGGAAGCTCCCCCCTACAGAGCACGAACGCGTCCCCGGCTTTATTCAAAGGTTATTTCCCTACCAGGATATAACTGAGTTATCCTCAGCCAAAAGCCACGGAAAGATCGCCCTCGGCAAAGTCTTCTTATCCCCAGCGAAGTCTATTAAAACTTCCGACATAACGACGGTATCCTCAGCGAAGTTACCATCAACATCTCAACAGCATACCTCTCTCCCCACAGAGTACGGTTCCCTAGCAAGATCGCTATAGTAATTTTTCCCTGCAGAGTAATCCATTCGCCAAGTTTATTCCTCAACGGAGTTATCTTCTCCTACCAGTATTCTTGCAACTATCATCCTCAGCGGAAACAACAAAGCACTATTCTCCAACATCAGCCCAGGATGTGACTTCCCGGCACCCGTCAAGGATTTACCTTCCTAGACAAAAACATACATTCATAAAAATCGCATTTCCATACATTATAGCATACATATATGCATCATGAACATACGATCTCATTTATGTTGAGAACATCATGGCTTGATCCATATCATGCATTGCATATGACTGACCTTTACCTTTCAGGAAAGATCCAGTTAAGTTCTCAAAGATATCCCAAGACTTTCGTCTGGTTCAGTTAAATCAATTCTAATATTTTTCTGATTCTTATCCAGTCAAAGTTAATCCAAGACCTTCTCTGGATTCAGTCAGATCGACGCTAAGATCTCCCTGATTCTTGTTCCAGTTGAAGATTCCAAGACCTTGCCTGGTTCAGTTAAATCGACTCCTAAAGATTTTTCTGATGCCGATCCAGTCAAAGGCCTTCTCTGGTTCAGTCAGATCGACCCTAAGATCTCCCTGATTCTTATTCCAGTTGAAGATTCCAAGACCTTGCCTGGTTCAGTTAAATCGACTCCTAAAGATTTTTCTGATTCTTATCCAGTCAAAGGCCTTCTCTGGTTCAGTTAAATCGATTCCTAAAGATTTTCCTGATGAAGACTCAGTTCAAGATTCCAAGACCTTTCCTGGTTCAGTTAAATCGACTCCTAAAGATTTTTCTGATGCCGATCCAGTCAAAGGCCTTCTCTGGTCCAGTTAAATCGATTCCTAAATATTTTCCTGATGAAGACTCAGTTGAAGATTTCAAGACCTTTCCTGGTTCAGTTAAATCGACTCCTAAAGATTTTTCTGATGCCGATCCAGTCAAAGGCCTTCTCTGGTCCAGTTAAATCGATTCCTAAAGATTTTCCTGATGAAGACTCAGTTGAAGATTCCAAGACCTTTCCTGGTTCAGTTAAATCGACTCCTAAAGATTTTTCTGATGCCGATCCAGTCAAAGGCCTTCTCTGGTCCACTTAAATCGATTCCTAAAGATTTTCCTGATGAAGACTCAGTTGAAGATTCCAAGATCTTGCCTGGTTCAGTTAAATCGACTCCTAAAGATTTTTCTGATTCTTATCCAGTCAAAGGCCTTCTCTGGGCCAGTTAAATCGATTCTTAAAGATTTTCCTGATGAAGACTCAGTTGAAGATTCCAAGACCTTGCTTGGTTAAGTTAAATCGACTCCTAAAGATTTTTCTGATTCTTATCCAGTCAAAGGCCTTCTCTGGTCCAGTTAAATTGATTCCTAAAGATTTTCCTGATGAAGACTCAGTAGAAGACATCCAAGATTCTCTCACCGTTACTGTTGAGGAAGTAATCACCCAGATTCTCTCATCGTTACTCTTGAGGTAGTAATCGTCCCAGATTCTCTCATCGTTACTGTTGAGGTAGTAATCACCCAGATTCTCTCATCGTTACTGTTGAGGTAGTAATCACCCCAGGTTCTCTCATCGTTACTCTTGAGGTAGTAATCGTCCAAGATTCTCTCATCGTTACTGTTGAGGTAGTAATCGCCCCATATTCTCTCATCGTTACTGTGGAGGTAGTAATCGCCCAAGGTTCTCTCATCGTTACTGTTGAGGTAGTAATCGTCCAAGGTTCTCTCACCGTCCCGTTGAGGTAGTAACCATCCCTGATTCATTCATCACCTTTTGAAGCTCCAGACTCGATTCCTGTATCTCGCCAGGGAACGTCTGAAGAAGTTGAAGATTCGATTTCTGTAACCAACCAGGGAGCATTTACACAAAGAGTTTGAAGACCAACTCCTGTAACAGGTCAGGTAATCATCTTTCTTTTTCAGGTACGCAAGTTCTCGCTAAGGAATCTCTTACGCGACCGACACCCAGATGGAATCTATAAGCCCATCCACCTATCCATCACCTCTCAACATGGCATCTATAAGCCCATCCTCCTATCCATCAATCTCCAAATGGCATCTGTAAGCCCATTCCCATCATCACACTACTATGTGAGCGCAAATTTCTGGGCACTCTAGTGTTCAATCATCTTCCACCTTCGGATTACGAAAGGCACGCCAGCCAATCTACATCCTAAGGTCTAAGAAGATTGAATAGGGGCAACTGTTGTACCCCAAAATTTGCCCTACCATATTCTTCAAGATTTGCTAAGAGCATGCTTCAAAATCTCCCAAGGGTTGCACAGTTCAATGGCCTCCTAACAGTCAAATTAGGGTTTTGGTTCTGGCAAAGAAATTGAAGTTTCCAAGGGTCCAAACAAGTCCCACATGCCTACAAACATTGTCAAGCATCCTCATACCAAGTTTCAAGACTCACATCACAAAATTGCACAGTCAAAAACCCTAATTGCTCAACAGTCAACTGCAGGGGCAAAATGGTCATTTGACAGTCAAAAGTCAAAAATTTTGGTCAACATCTTATTTTGAAGCCACAAACATCATTTGATCAATTCTTGATCATGATTCTCAAGGAATGGCTCAAAAAGTCTCAAGATGCAAAAGTTTCTATATTTGGACAATTGAAAAAGTCAACTACAAATTGACCAGGGCATAACTTCCACATGGTTTATCAGAAAAATTCTATCCAAAGCTAATTTTGAAGATAATGACATTTCCTACAACTCTTCTTCACACTTCAAGTCCAATAAATGCTCTCACAAAAAGTTATCAATCTCAACATTATAGGTCATTTTCAAAAGTCAACAAAAAGACACTTTAAGTCAAAGACCATAACTTGAGATTGGTAAATAAAAATGACATGGGACCAAATCCATTGGTTAGAGGACTTCAAGACCTTTCCAAAATGTCCAAGAACATGATCAAAGCTTAAAAATTGAGCAAGATATGCCTTGTGGAAGTTGGGAAATGTTTGGGAATTTTGAAAAGTCAACTTTGCTTCAAATGCCTCAAAATTGCTAATGGGCCACAATTTCTTCCAAGAATCATCACCCAAAGTCTATGCACGACCCATTGACCCAAAGGGGAGTTATTTTATTAATTTTTTAATTTATTAATTGAATTTTTAAACCTATTAATTCATTTAATTAAAGTTAAATATGAGAAAAATACTAATCAAATGTTTTGGAATCTTTTTGTGCAGCATTTTCACTCTTTATGACCTAAATATTTCGTGCACATGCTCAAGAGATCAAATCTTCCAAAACAGGCAAATTCCATGGCAAGAAAAGATTGAAAAAGATCATGAAAATCACAAATTCAAAAGCATTGAATACATGGATTTTGGGCTTTATTTTCTAACCTAATTCATTCCTCATACATATGCAAACACAACCCTAATGAAAAGAAGAAAAAAGCTGCACCCAAACAGAGAGAACAACATTGCAATTTTTGACAAAAAGTTTGGAAACTGAAAACTGAATTGCAGGGTGTTTCAAAGCCTCAAAACTATTCCACAAGATTGCCAAGACTACCAGGAATCTTTTCCAATTGAAACCAACCCTCCATACGCAAGGAATCGGTATAACAAAGTCTGACTTTCTTTGAAAATTTTCATATTCGTGTTTCATTATTCATGCAATATTTTTGATTTTTAATCATGGATTTGGACTAACGTGAGTATTCTGAAGCTGATAGCATGCTTTAATTGAGTTAATAAGGCCTGTATGAGAATCTTCCATGGAAATTTTCTAGGGTTTTAGAAGCTCCAAAAGAGGGGTTCATTCATCTGGAAAAATTGGCCAATCACACCTATACCATTGGAATCAGGACTTTCTGACGATTCAAAACCATACCTCGCGCTCAATTTATGATGAACCCTGCTCTAATCGCTATTATTGTATACTGTAGTTAGTGGGGGTTTAAAACCCCCGCTATTTGATTTCTTTTACAGGCAAATAGATGAAGATGATGCAGGCGTGGCTGAACGTGGTTGGTTGATTTGAAGCTTGGCGCATTTTTTTATTATTACAGCCACTAGCGCTTTTTCACATATGTTGATTATTGTCCATTATACATAAAAACAAACGCGCTTGGCTTGGTGGTTGATGTGTTGTCACGCAGGAAATGGGACCTGGGTTCGATTCCCAGGTCCCCTTATACATTTCATATTTTGTTCATTTACATGTTCCAGCGTAGCGCCTCTCTCCAAGGACCATCATGTGTCCTCACCATCTGGCTTGCCACGCGCCCAGAGGCTCCATCCAATGGCCATGACGTGCAATTCAACATACGCATCAGTCAAACGTTCCTCACATGATCACAAAAGTCCAAGGGGCCTGGAATTGAATGGGCCAAATTGCTTGCAATGAACCTCCCAAATTGGGTCTGAATACCCTTTGGTTTGCACTCTTTTCTTTATTCATTTTTATTTGATTTTCTTTTCTTAAATTCTTTTAATTATTTTCTTTAATTTACCAAAATTAATTTTCCATAATAAAACAAAAAAATCAGAAATCATTAAAAATAAAATATGTTTTATTTAATTTCCAATTCATCAATATTTTGTAAATAAATTTTCAATAATCAATTAGTTTAAATTTAGGTTTTCAACTTTGATGTTTTTTTTTCTAAATAACTAAAATACATAAAAATTAGGTTTTTATCATTTTTATCCTTTTCTCATTAATTAAATTTTTCTTCTTATTATTATTAATTATTAGTTATCTTGTAAATAAATATATGACATTTAATTAATTAGGGTTAAATTAGGTTAAAACTTAAACATTTTTTTTAATAATTAAAAACCATTTAGACTTAGGGTTTTATTTAACTTTTAATTCCAATTAATCTTCTTTTTTTCATAAATATCAAAAACATCAAAAAAATAATTTCTTTTCTTCATTTAATCATTAATTAATTTGCAATTTCAATTCAATTTCCTTAAAGGGTCCAACGCCCTTGCATCTTCGATTATAATTCCTTCTCGCGCATTTATTTTTATTTCCTTTTAAAAATATAATGTATTTGCCCCAAAGCTTTGTAATAGATAATCAGGACATTTACTTTCTGCATTCTTTATTCGAAAATCGGGTCTTTGTTAATTTGGCGATGTAGACCCGCGCCTTGTAATAGCGTAGGACCTTTATCTTTCCGCATTTTAATTCCCGCACCCTTAACTGCTAATAATCACATGAAAGAATGTATGCCCAAATAAAATCGAAACGTAGCTCACTCAATACATGACAAGACAAATATAACTGAAAATGACACACAATTCACACACCACTCTTAGGGTACGCCTCACTGTTGCCTTGCCCCTCGAAACGTGGTCGTCGAGTAGAGGACGTTTTAGTAAGTCCTCATGTCCATGAACATGGCATGGGGGTAGCTTCTAAGGTGTCCTACTATTGCTCTGGTGACCACACTGTCCCTAAACCCGAATTGACCCGAACACCTCCAACGGTGGTGCTACCTACCTCTCAATGGTGGGATGGCACTACCTTAAGGACATTTACACAGACTAATTCCTTAGGGTAGGTAGATGACTCGTAGATACTTGCTCTAATTCAAAACAAATCAAAAACTTCTTTTCACACCGACACTTTGCAAAAAGCTTTCAAAAACAACTTTTCAAACATTCTTGAGGACTGATACAAGAGTCGATCTGAAATCTTTAAACGAAACTTTTTCAAACCCACTCCCTCTGAAAAGAAAACAAACATTTTGAAAACACAAATGAACAAGTATCTAAGAGCCCATGGATAACCATGGATAGAAAGGGTGCTAACACCTTCCCTTTCTATAAATCTACCTCCCGAACCGAGAGCAATCTCATAAGGAATTTTTCTGTGCTTTTGTCCTTTCCATATTGGAGAAAATAAAAGATGGTGGCAACTCTTGTTTCCGCGACATTTCGCGAACCAGCTTTAAAACAGTCAGTTCTATTTCCACCGATCACAACAACCCACGACCGTCCCTTCGTATCCAATGATATGGTTTCTTACTAACTAATGGTAAGATAAAACTATCTAAAGGAGTAGGAAAAGAACAAAGACTTTCTTTTGAGTAGGTAGAATGCTCGTAGTTGCTTTCTCCCAACCATTTCAAAACAAAAACATCTTTCAAACACACCAACACTTTCATGAAATATTTTCAAAAAGTCAAACACTTTAAATACATTCTTATATAGACGAATCTTTACAAAGTTTTCCTAAACGAAGGCACTTTTCCAAAATACTTTCAAACAAACACAAACACATTTCACAAAGAATTTTCAAAGTGATCTAGCAACTAAGATCCCGTAGATAACTACGGATGAAAAGGTTGCTAACACCTTCCCTTTTTATAACCTACCCCCCGAACTCAAGAAAATTCTCAAAAGGTCTTTCATTTCCTTTTCATCCTTTCCTTTATTGGATAAAATAAAAGTCGGTGGTGACTCTTTCTATCCACAACAATTGCAATCAAACACAAAACGCCCAAGTCAGTTCTTCCACGGTATTACAGAACTGGCGACTCTGCTGGCAGATTGTTATTAAAAGTGGGGTTAAGTTAGAGATTAGTTCACATTTAAATGCTTTCATTGTTTGACTTGCTTGCTTTACTGTTAAAAGGGTGTTTGGGTTTTGTATAGATCCTCTACCCAGATCTGGGAGGAATTATTAGGTAAGTAGCAATAGATTATGGTGACTATATAGCGTAGATCGATATGGTTGAAACAATAGCTATATTAGTGTGACACATTTGTTGGTACCTGAAAATTCTGGCTACAGATACTCAATGTCACGTCCAATGTTATGACACCGTATCTGACTTACTATATGACAGTAAATACAAAAGCAGTAAATAACACAGTCAATTGTTTACCCAGTTCAGTGTGCAACAACACCTACTCTGGGGGCTACCAAGCCAGGGAGAGAATCCACTATAAGAGATGTTAATTCAGGAATAAACCAACCAGTTTATCTCCTTCACTTAAGACCTACCCAATGCAATTCTAATCTAAGTACAACTTAAACCTGAGTTCCTACTCACTCCCCCTCAATCACAGCAGTGATACATAAACCAATTTGACTTGAGAATTGATGAAGACACTCTTCAAAACATACTCTTGATTAAGCTTCACAGCTTTTTAATCAAGTAACACAATCACTCGTGCTTCACAGCTTTGAGTGATGTACACAACTAACTTGACTCTGCTTCACAGCTTTAGTCAAGTAACATTCAAACACTCTTGCTTCAAAGCTTTGAGTGCTACACAACCCTTACAATTGAAACCTATTCCAAGACACTTATCACAATGATAATTGCTTGGAGTACAATAAACAAATCTATACAGATTACAAACTTGATCTTCTAATCAATCAGCAGGGATCACTTCAAAAACCGCAGCTCTGTTGAATATATAGCAGCTGCAACTTCAGTTAGGGTTTCCAAAAACCTAGGGTTGATTCCGTTTGACCTTAAGACCAGGTCACAGTACTTCATTGATCAGGTTAGGATTGAGCTAGGTTACTCCTCAGAAAACGCAGGATTCTGTTTAGGAAGGACTGAGTTATTTCCTGAAAAAACTCAGACTTATCCAATCCTGTAATCCTGCTAGTTCAGAACAGGATGTCATAACATCTGTTATGACATCTGAGAAATCCTGTCTACTGATTAGCAAAGTGTGATCATTTTGCAAACATGCTCAGATACACACTTATAAACATCAGTATTTGAGTTACAATATTTTTCTGCATATGTACCTAAAGAGTTAGTACAACCTGAACTAGAATGTTATGACATCAGTCATGACATTCACACATACACTTGGAATTTACCAAAAATGCAAGCCAATACCTAAACACCTACAAACTCCCCCTTTGGCAGATTTTTGGCTAAAGTCCCTAAACAATCAGAGATAGATAGATAGCAGCAGAAATAAGTGACAGCAGAAAAATATAGTGTTAAGTACTAATTAAGCAGTACCAAAAATATTCTCCCCCACTTTAGCCACAAATGGGCCAAAGATTACATGTTTATAAAGTAATACAGTTATCCAAGACAAAATAATGAGATCAGCAGCAGACAACAGCAGAACATACTTCCAAACTCCACCAGCAACATCACCAAGCAGCAATCATCCTTCAAGTATTGTCATCAGACTCAGAGGAGCCACTTTCTTCAATGTTGAGCTGTCCTTCATCTTCTTCCCTCATGCTTGCTTCAGCTTCTTCCTTTTCTAGCTTGGCAATTAGTGCTTCTAGGGTCCTTTTTCTAGCATCCAGATCTTTGCAAGTTTCTTTTAAGACAGCTATGACATCTGATGTTTTGGACTGGCTTTTTGCAGACGATGTCTCAGCTGATGTTATGACAATGTCTGGAGCATGGGATCCCTGAAACAGTTTGTAGTGCAGGCCAAGGGCAGGGGCTCTTTTGCAGACTGTATCTCTTGCTACAAGTATGTCAGGATATTGTGCAAGGATGATTCCACAAATGAGGGAGGGAAAGGCAATTGGTCCTTTGACAGCATAACTGCCAGCATGCTTCAAGGTTTGTTCAAAAATGTACCTTCCATAGTCAAAGGCAGTCTTGGTTCCTACAGCATAGATGAATCTCCCCAGTCCTGTGGAGATGGTTGATTTGTGATTTGTAGGCACCCAGTTTGCTGCACCTATTTTATGCAAGATGGCAAATTTCATGCTGAGTTTACTAGCATTCAACTTCCCTTTCAATGGCCAGCACTTTACTTGCCTGGCAGTGATGGTCAAGCATACTTCATTGTCAGTTGCCTCTAGATCAGGACAGTCCTTATTTGTTCTTCCAAGAAACTTGTTGATTTCTGATGGAGAGAACTTGACCCTTCTTCCTCTAACAAACACACTCTCAAAGTCAGCTGACCTCCCATCAGCACAATCATTGGATAAGTTCACTACAAACTCTTTAACCAGATTTTCATAACATTTGCCAAACTTCATCACAGTCTTTATTAGCCCAGCATTCCTGATCAGCTCCATGATGTCTTTGCACTCCAAAGCATCATTGTTGAGTTCTCTCTCCAAGGCTATTCTCTTCAAGCAAACATACTTCCACCTGTTTGCATTATCAGGATGATGAAAGGAGATGTTATCTGTTGGCACTTCAGGCACTCTAGCAATCTTGCTGGAGGGGAGCTTCCTTCTGATGGGAGTATTGTCAATGTCAACCTCAAATTCTGATTCAGAATCAGAAGTTTCAGGTTGTCTAGCAGTCTGCACCTGTGCCTTCTTCCCTTTAGTCTGAATTTTCTCAGCCAACCCTTCAGCCTTGGATTTCTTAGCATCAGGCTTAACAGTCTCACTACTCTTTCTTTTCATCAATCTCCTAGCAATGCTAGGGTTCACATTTGCAATCAGTTCATTATCTGAGTAATCTTCATCCACATCAATGATAGGTGGATCAGCAGCCTTTTGAATGTTGTCTTTTGGTGTCACAACATCCTTAGTGACATCTATATTTTCAGAACCTTCCACATTTGGACTTTCTGATTGATTCAAAGGGATAGAAATCCCCGGTACAGATTGGTTGCCACTCAGAATGCTAGAAACCAGTCTAGCAATAGCTTGGTGTACTTGAACTGATCCTTCTTTATTAGGTGTAGAAGACGAAGGAAGAGAAGAGTTACCAGAGATTGTAGCTTGAGCTCTTCATGCATGTCTGGTCCGGAGCTTTTTGACTCTGGTTGGGTCAGTTGCCATCTCCCTGAGAGGAGTGACCTCAAGAACTTCAGATTCTAAGCATGTAGTGATTGCCCTAGAATCTTGATCAGATGATGATGATGATGAGTGAGACGAAGCCGCCATGGTGGAAGATGATGTCTGAGACATTGTGTTTAACGTTGAGTAGCAGTAGCAGTTTGAGAAAACTCTTTGATTGGGAGGAGAAAACAGGTTGCAAGGATGAGAGAGATAGGGAGTACAAGGGAGTCTTTTCAACTTCTGAAGGCTTTTGAAGGAATTGTGAGTGAATATGATTAACCCACTAAATATAGACTTAATAGAATTAATCCCTTCAACCCTTGTTTTCAGCAAAACTAATTGCTATAATTTCTCATGTTGGTGAATGCCCAATCTGCCCCTCAAATTTTCAAGTTGATTTCCAACAAGCACCTTGGTAGAAGAATCAGTTAGCTGAAGCTCAGAGAAACTATGTTTCAGTTTAAATGATTTCTTCTCTCCAAAGTCAATAGGGTTTAAGGAAATGTTGAATGTTTTCAGATTATCACACCACAATGTCACAACATCTTGTGTAACATTGTCTTCAGGTAGCATCTGTGTTGACCAGAATTTTTGAGAACAGAATTTATGAGACTTGTTCTTTGCCACATCACATATCTTATCAGCCTGTAGTTTAGGAGTTCTTCTGACATCTTCCATAGGAATAGCTCTTTTCATTCCTTCAAGTTTATGCTGCCACTGTTTCATATCTTTTTCTTCTTTGATGATTTGACTCAAAGTGGGGATATCAATGTTCTCAGGCTGCCACACATAACAGTTATTTTTGGATTTTATTCCTCTCATTACAATATCTAGTTTTTCATTAAACACTAGACATTCAGATCTTGAGAAGTTGACCATGAATCCTAGATCACATAATTGACTGATGCTGATGAGATTAGTAGTCAACCCTTTTACCAGCAGTACCTTATTCAGACTTGGAACTCCAGGGTAGTCCAAATTACCAACTCCTTTGATTTCTCCTTTAGCACCATCTCCAAAGGTCACAAAACTGGTGGTGTGAGGCATAACATTATTGAGGAGATTTTTGAATCCAGTCATGTGTCTGGAACATCCACTGTCAAAGTACCAATCTTCCTTTGCTGAGATCTTCAGGGAAGTGTGTGCTATCAGTGCAGTAGCCTTTTTCTTCCATTGAGGAGCGTGTGGTACCTTTTTAGACTTAGGTTTGACATCTGATTTCTGATTAGGATATCCATGTAGTCTGTAGCAGAAGGGCTTTATGTGACCATATTTCCCACAATGATGACATCTCCATCTTTGGTACTTCTTCTTCATGTGTCTCTGTCCCTGATGTTGAGAGTAATGTTGAGACATCTGGTTTGACATTTGCTTCCTGGTAACAAATTTCTTTGTTTCCACAAATCCTAGGCCAGATTTATTTCCCATATTTTGTCCAGCCTGAAGAATCTCTTCCAATTTGTCTGTTCCATTTGTCAACATCTTGACTGATTTGGTCATTTGATTCAGTTGTGAGTTCAGCAGTTGAACTTCTCCTTCTAAATGACTTATAGTTTCAAGATTTGCTCTCTTTTCAGCCTCCAGCTTTACAATGAGTTTTGATTGTTTCTCATTTTGCACACAGACTTCACCACTTCTGATACACAATTTCTTGTAGGTATCAGCCAGTTCTTCAAATGTTACTTCTTCATCACTGGTGTCACTTTCAGAAGTACAAACACTAGTTAGGGCAGTAACTAGTTTGGCAGATTCTTCTTCAGAATTGCTTTCTGAATCACAGTCAGACCAAGTAACAGTCATTCCTTTCTTTTGCTTCTTAAGAAAGGTAGGACATTCAGCTCGAATATGTCCATATCCTTCACATCCATGGCATTGAATTCCTCTGCCTTGGTTTTCCTTATCTTATGATCTTGGTCTTCTGCTGGAACTGTCAATGTTAGAAGGAATGTTATGAACATTTGACCTTGACTTTGGGTCCATTCTTTTGATGAGCCTGTTGAACTGTCTTCCAAGCATGGCAATGGCTTCTGATATGTTTTCTTCTTCATCCTCCTTGTGTTCAACATCAGTGTTGGTTACAAGTGCTATGCTTTTGTTCTTCTTGTCACCATTATCAGTGATCCCCATCTCAAAAGTCTGAAGAGACCCAATAAGTTCATCCACTTTTAACTTGCTAATGTCCTGGGCTTCCTCTATGGCAGTTACCTTCATTGCAAATCTTTTAGGCAAGGATCTGAGAATCTTCCTCACCAGTTTTTCTTCTGACATTTTTTCTCCCAGTGCTCCTGAGGTGTTGGCAATCTCCAAGATGTTCATGTGAAATTCATGGATGGTTTCATCTTCCATCATTTTTAGATTCTCAAACTTAGTGGTCAACATCTGAAGCCTTGACATCTTTACTTTGGAAGTGCCCTCATGAGTAGTTTTGAGGGTGTCCCAAACTTCCTTGGCCAGTTCATATTGATGTACTAATCTGAAGATGTTTCTATCAATTCCATTGAACAAGGCATTTAAGGCTTTTGAATTTCCCAGAGCTAACTCATCTTCTTCTTTACTCCAATCTTCCTCAGGCTTCAGACTGATTGTCCCATCTCTTTCAGTTATGGTGGGATGAATCCATCCTTTGTCAGCAGCTCTCCAAGCCTTTTTGTCCAGAGATTTTAGGAATGCAATCATACGAGGTTTCCAGTAGTCATAATTAGTTCCATCCAGAATGGGTGGTCTATTTCCAAAAACTCCTTCTTTGTCCATAGTGCCAGAAAGTGATATCCCTAGATCTCACCCAGTAATACAGGCAGGGTGCCTGCTCTGATACCAATTGAAAATTCTGGCTACAGATACTCAATGTCACGTCCAATGTTATGACACCGTATCTGACTTACTATATGACAGTAAATACAAAAGCAGTAAATAACACAGTCAATTGTTTACCCAGTTCAGTGTGCAACAACACCTACTCTGGGGGCTACCAAGCCAGGGAGAGAATCCACTATAAGAGATGTTAATTCAGGAATAAACCAACCAGTTTATCTCCTTCACTTAAGACCTACCCAATGCAATTCTAATCTAAGTACAACTTAAACCTGAGTTCCTACTCACTCCCCCTCAATCACAGCAGTGATACATAAACCAATTTGACTTGAGAATTGATGAAGACACTCTTCAAAACACACTCTTGATTAAGCTTCACAGCTTTTTAATCAAGTAACACAATCACTCGTGCTTCACAGCTTTGAGTGATGTACACAACTAACTTGACTCTGCTTCACAGCTTTAGTCAAGTAACATTCAAACACTCTTGCTTCAAAGCTTTGAGTGCTACACAACCCTTACAATTGAAACCTATTCCAAGACACTTATCACAATGATAATTGCTTGGAGTACAATAAACAAATCTATACAGATTACAAACTTGATCTTCTAATCAATCAGCAGGGATCACTTCAAAAACCGCAGCTCTGTTGAATATATAGCAGCTGCAACTTCAGTTAGGGTTTCCAAAAACCTAGGGTTGATTCCGTTTGACCTTAAGACCAGGTCACAGTACTTCATTGATCAGGTTAGGATTGAGCTAGGTTACTCCTCAGAAAACGCAGGATTCTGTTTAGGAAGGACTGAGTTATTTCCTGAAAAAACTCAGACTTATCCAATCCTGTAATCCTGCTAGTTCAGAACAGGATGTCATAACATCTGTTATGACATCTGAGAAATCCTGTCTACTGATTAGCAAAGTGTGATCATTTTGCAAACATGCTCAGATACACACTTATAAACATCAGTATTTGAGTTACAATATTTTTCTGCATATGTACCTAAAGAGTTAGTACAACCTGAACTAGAATGTTATGACATCAGTCATGACATTCACACATACACTTGGAATTTACCAAAAATGCAAGCCAATACCTAAACACCTACAGTACCAGTATCCCTTGTCGAAAATCAAGGAAAATACGGAGCCGCTGTGTGGTGTCATGAAGCACTAACTAATGGTAGAACCTTTAGTTGCACAACTTGGCCATTAGGAAGTAGTGAGATAGCCGACTTTGGTGCAGTCTGAAGTTGGTTGATACTCGATACTATGCTCATTGAGATTTGACTTTTGGGATATTCCGGTCGCCAAAACAGAGGCTTGCGCGAAACAATGCCCGATGAAGAAAGATCAATGATATTGAGATTCCCTGGAAAACAGTTACTCTTTAGGACAGGTTAAACCAACTAAACTTCAAGAGGGTACTTACCTATAAACCCCATGCAAGCCTAAACCTAAGGACTTGTTTTCTTTGCTTGTATATAATCATGTGTGCATAACATCACGACATCATGCCATAGCATTTTCACTAACCATTTCAAGGACCTAGAGATTTATCTTTGCTCTATTTTGTAGGATATGGCTTCCATTCGCAGAAATACCATCCGAATCAACCTTGTCAAGGTGCCTCCTTAAGTCATAGAGTTAGCATCAAGGGTCCCTGAAAATTCTCCGTTCACCAAGAGATATGGTCGACTTCTCAACTTGGTCACCTCAAGCTTTGAAGAAGACATGGCGCATGTGCTCTTTCAATTCTTTGATCCTAAACATCAGTGTTTCACACTTCCTGATTATCAATTGGTGCCCACCATGGAAGAGTTCTCTAAACTATTATGAGTACCTATTCTTGATCAAATACCCTTCACTGGTATTGAGAAAGATCCACGACCTAAGGAGATTACATTAGCCTTACATTTACAATGGTCCGACCTTGTTGCTAATTAGGAAACGAGGAGTGGTGTCAAAGGTTTTCTAGCCAAGTTTCTGTTTGAGAAGGCTCAACTATTTTGGAAATGCTCTCGGATTTGCAAGCTTTTGAAGAAATCTTGGCTCTTCTAATCTATAAGTTGGTACTGTTCCCTAATCCAGACCAACTTGTAGATGTCAATGCGGTCAAAATCTTCTCGTCTCATAATCTAGTGCCTACTTTACTTGGAGACATTTTGCATTCTCTTCACGACTGTACCATAAAGAAAATAGGGATTCTTATGTGTTTCACACCATTGCTATCTAGGTGGTTTATTTTGCACCTTCCTCGACCAGTTTTGAAGAACAAACAAGGCTTGAGATTGTCTTAAAGGATGATGTCTCTCTCACACTCAGATATTCATTGGTGTCCCCGATCTTTGGAGGATGTTACCATCATTGATTGTTGTGGGGAGTTCCCTAATGTTCCACTTCTTGGCATTAGGGGAGGAATTACTTACAACCCTTCTTTTGAAGGGGTGAAAAACACAAGAAGGGGGGGGTTGAATTGTAAAACTGGAAACTTAAAGCAAATGACAAGGTATTTTTATCCTGGTTCGTTTGATCTCAAACTACTCCAGTCCACCCGTTCAAGGTGATTTCGCCTCTCTCCAACGAGGTCTTAATTCACTATATTCAACTGAATACAAATCTGTTTTAGCAACTGCTAAAACCTTCTTGATTCAAACCACAATCCGGTTTGTCAAGGCAACACTTTCTTACAAAGGAATAATCAAATGTGTGTGAATGTTTCTACAAAAACTATATCACAACTGTGATGTTTACACAAATGAAGCTTAGAATACTAAGTTGCTAAACGCTAATAGAGTATCAGAGTTTGGTGGTTTAGCAAAACTTGTAGAGTGAAGATTAATGATCAGCTTTTTACGTGTAGAGAGTTTGGAAGCATTAGCCGTGATAATCTTCAAAGCTTGGTTTATATAGCACTTGAGAAGATGAATGTTGAAGCAAATATTCTTGATTCAATGCTATTTACAAGCTTTCCTTTCTGAGCAGATCTTGTCTAGAATGATGCCGTTGGTATTGATTAGCTTTCAATGCACAGTACCGTTGCTTCTTCAATGCACGATCTGGCTTGGCTCATTCTGATTCTGCTTTGCTGCTGATGAACTGATTTGATTCTGTATCAGAGTATTTTACGCGCAGTTCTGTTCATCAAGCTTCAGCATGTGCAAGCGTTGATCTTCTGATCTTTGACGTTCTGATTCAGCAACTTCTGATGCTGATGCACAAACTCATATTCTGATGCTGGGAACGTGATCTTGCTTATTTTAATCAGCATATCTGCAAGTCAGAGCATAGTAATTTTAAGTAGCATATAATTCAATCATGAAATATTTAACTACTATATCTTTTCACTTTGTTATCATCAAAACTTAATTATAGGGTACTAGATTCAAACATTGTTCTAACAATCTCCCCCTTTTTGATGATGACAAAAACTAGATATTTTAAATGAAAAATAACGTGAAAAGGTTATCAGATCTATGTATCAGAATAAGAAGTACGGAGAAGTTAGAGTTTAAGAAATACTCCCCCTGAGTTTGTTACTTCCCTTTGATATGCGTGTTCTTCAGAGTCAGATCTTTTTCTGTCTTTGAGCATCAGATTGTAAGTCTTTGACTTATCAGAAAGCAGAGCTTCAGAGCTTTTCCTGTCAGAGCTTTGCTTCAGATCAGAGTGGTAGGTTGATCAGAGCTTCATATATCAGAACTTCATATTTGATCAGAGCAACATGGTCTTCTAGTCTTCATTGTGTTCAAGAGCTTCCTTGTGCCTGTAGACTTAAAGACAAAACAGAAAAACATTTCAAGTAATAGATAGTTAGAATGTTTGAGAGTTTCTGTCTAGTTATCCGTTATTGATTTAAGTATCATTCTTGTTCTCCCCCTTTTTGTCAGCAATCAAAAAGTGCTGGTGATGTGCTAAAATGATTTAGATCAGAAAAACTAATAGTAGTAAAGATAGTTCAGAATCAGAGCAAAATAGCATTACAAACCATAGTCAAAACATAATCAAAAGTACATCAGAAAATGAGGAAAATATAGAGAATGTCATGCATGAAAAAATTTCAAGGTTGTGGGGGCATGCGTGAGAACAGGCTTTCCAGCATTGCCTGAATCTTTTCAGAAGTTGCATTCTGCTTCTGAACCAAGGTGACAACAGAATCAATTTTGCTGTCCTGGACATTCATCCTTGCTTCCATCTTCTGATTATTCTCATCCATCCGCTGCTGTAGACGCAAGTCATTCAGCCTTAACTCTTCCAGAGCCTGCCTGTCCAAGGCAGCTTGAGAGCTTTCAGCAGGAGGAAGCTTCTCAGAACTTTCAGCTACATCTTCTGCTGGATTCTCTTCTTGAAGAGTCTTGTCTTCTTCTGCTGGTTCCACCTGAGCAGCTTGCTCTTTCTCAGACCACGATTCAGAGTCCAGAGGAAGCACAACTTCTTGAGGCAGCTGACTCTCAACTTCCTTCAGCAGCTTGCTAAAGTTCTGTTGAGCCTGCTCATAGTTGACGTCCTGCAGCTTGAGTGCTTCAGCACGAACCCAAACTCTGAACTGTGACCAGAGCTGATCAGAAGCAGCTGGGTCGATCATCCCGGGACAGACTTGCTTCAAGGAAGCAATCCACTGCAGCATACCTGTTTCAAAATCCAAAATACCAGAGCCAACATCTAATTGCTTTGGTTTGGGAATGGCCAATTTGTGTCTTAAATCAGCAAGACGTTCAAGACTTGTTAAGTCAATGAATATTTTGCTGGGGTTTTCAGAGGATTGGCTTTCAGAGGTGTGCTGAGGTGCTGTCTGTTTTGGTGGATGGTTATCAGAGTCAGAGGATATGTCTATTGGAGTGGTTGGAGTTCTTGGAGGTGTTGATTCCTCTGATGATGGTAACTGGGGTGTGATAATGGTGGTTCCACATGGCAACTGTATTGCCAGCGGTGAAGGTTGAGGTGAGTGGGGATCAGAATGATGAGGAGATGGGGTTTCATAGCGATGAAACTCTGTTGGAGATGAGGGAGGATTATTTTCTGGTTGAGGAGGTGGAACTTCTGATTGTTCATGGATCAGAGGTTCTTCTGTGATAGGTTGTTGTGATTGTGGTTCTGGTTCTTGTTCTGGTTCTGGTTGTGGTTGAATTTCTGGTTCAGGTTGTGGAGGAGGAATATTTGGTGGTTCAGAGTGAGGTTGAACAGAAGCATGTTCACGCTCAATGTCAGCTAGCACGCTATCAAGTGCTGATGTTGTTGAAACAGTTGGTTGTTGTTTGGTAATTTTGAGAGGAATTTTAATTCTGGTTCTTCTGAGTTGTAAGTTCTCAGAAGGGTCTTCTGGTATGTTTTCATCAATAGTGGGGATTGGAATGGAAATTCTGTGAGAGGTTTGGGGTGGAGCAACAGATGTTGGAATAGTATTTGAAATTGAAATAGGAGCAGTAGATGGATTACCTCGTTTCTTTGGAGTCTGGTGAGATGATCCTTCTGCTTTCCTCTTCTTTGACTTCTTCTGAGCCATTTCAGGTTGAACCTGACTCAGATCCTTGATCTTCAGCTTCGAACCTGCAACTTCTTCCTTGAGAGAATCTGGATACTTGGCAACCATATCAGGGTGAGATTCCATCTCAGAAAATCTTGGGAAATCATTCAGAGGCACTCTTCTTCTGGAGATGTCAGCAGTTGAAGAAGCTCTGGGTTCCTTCCTGATATTGTCTATTAGCTTCATCTTCTTCAGATTCTTAGCATTCAGCGCTTTTCCAACAGTTGGTTCAAAATTGCCCAGTACTTTAGCTTCGCTCAGATAGTCTATCAGCTTATTCTCTGTCAGAATATCTGAGATAAGCCTCCCAAATGGTATCCAGTCTCTTTTCGTCCTTTCTTCTTCTCTAGTCTCTTTCACACTTGTCTTCAGATGATTGAACAGGAAGTGTGCCAAATTGATCTTCACCCTCTGATCAATAAAGTAGATCAGAAATTGCTGATCCACGTTTATATAGTCAGGAGAGCTTGTTGGCTTCCTGTGATTGAAACAGCCTAGAACAATCTTGGCCCACACTCTGAAGTGATCCTTCAGATCCTTGATTTTGCTGCTGGGAAGACCAAGAGTGAAAATGCAGTTTGCTACCACACCAATATCCGGACACCTATCAGCCATGTCCACACAACGGACTCCGCCACCACTCTGACCAATTAACCTAGCAATGAGGTCTTCAGAAATTATGATCTTCTTTCCCATAACAGAGGAGACGACTAGATGCTTATCAATCTTGGCATGAATCCAAAATTCTTTGACAAGTTCTGGGAAGGTTGGTCCAACCAATCGATCAAAGTACCTCTCCCACCTTTGAGTTTTGACTTCAGCAGTTAGGTCAAATCCATTTTCCTTCAAACTTTCGAAATCCACTATTAACTCAGAGAGAACCTCAAGATTCTTTACTGGTGTGAGAAGAGTTCTGGTAGGCGCTTGATATTGCTCAGAGGTTTCCTTCTTCTGATTTCCTGCAGAAATGCTGGAGGATGCCATTGTTCTCACACAAAAGGCTTGAGAGTGATTTGAGAAAAGCTAGGGTTTTGAAGGAGATATGCAGAAAAATTCTTAAGAGATTATGAGTAAGAGTAAAGATTAAGAATGAAGAGTAATGTGCTTAAATAGGATTTTCAAAAATTATTTTGAAAAATAAAACGTTTTTAAGAGAGAGAAAAAAAATAATGATTGCAATTAACAAGCGTGATTACTTTTGCATTTAATGCTTGCTGATTTTGGGGGATTTGAGAAAGATACTTAAAAACGGTTACCAGACATGTGTCTCAATGCACCCAATCAGCGTTTTCCTTTCTCAGAAACGTGCACGCGTTCTGCTTCAGGGATTTGCTGATGATTGGATGACACTTGTTTGATATAGTGATCAGCACGTCTGTCTTTGAGATTAGACTCTCAGATCTTCAGACTTGCCTCTGATACAATCTGCATGTTCTAATTTTCTGAAACAAAGATTGATCAGAAGTTCACAGTAATATAATTACATTCTGAAAGATAAAAATATGGAATTAAAGCATTTTCATTCTGGGCATACTTTCATGCTGAGATGTTTCAGAATGAAATTAAACCTATCTTCTGAAAGGGGTTTTGTAAAGATATCAGCCCATTGATGGTCTGTATCTATAAATTTCAAGTTTAAAATGCCTTTCTGAATATAGTCCCTAATGAAATGATGTTTTATTTCTATATGCTTAGCTCTAGAATGTAAAATAGGATTCTTACTCAAGCAAATAGCAGAAGTATTATCACAAAGAATAGGAATGTTACTCTCAAAGATCTGGAAGTCTTCAAGCTGACTTTTCATCCAGAGCATCTGTGTGCTACATCCAGCTGCTGCTATGTACTCAGCTTCTGCTGTTGACAGAGCAATAGTTGATTGCCTTTTGCTGGACCACGAGATCAGATTTTCTCCCAGAAACTGGCAGCTTCCAGAAGTACTTTTTCGTTCCACTCTGTCTCCAGCAAAATCAGCGTCGCAGTAGCCTACTAAACTGTAATCACTAGATTTTCTATAAAACAAACCCAGATTAGTAGTACCTTTCAGATACTTGAAAATTCGCTTAACAGCTGTTAAGTGAGATTCTCTAGGATCTGATTGGAATCTAGCACAAATACATACACTGAATAGAATATCAGGTCTTGAAGCAGTCAGATAAAGGAGAGAACCAATCATACCTCTGTAGACCTTCTGTTCTACGCTTTTGCTTACCTCTTCTCTTTCCAGAATGCACGTGGGATGCATTGGAATCTTTGATGGCTTACATTCTGAGAGGTCAAATTTCTTCAGAAGATCTCTGATGTATTTGCTCTGATGAATGTAAGTTCCCTCTGGAGTTTGATTGATCTGAATTCCTAGAAAGAACTTCAGTTCCCCCATGAGGCTCATCTCAAATTCTGCCTGCATACACTTAGCAAATTTTCTTCCAAGAGAAGGATTAGTAGAACCAAAGATTATATCATCAACATAAATCTGACAGACTAAAATGTCACTCTTAACTGTTTTACAGAATAGAGTGGTGTCCACTTTCCCTCTGGTGAACTCATTTTCAAGCAGAAAGTTACTTAGCCTTTCATACCAAGCTCTGGGAGCTTGTTTCAGACCATACAGTGACTTTTTCAGTTTGAAAACATGTTCTGGATGTTTTGTATTTTCAAAACCTGGGGGTTGGTGAACATACACTTCTTCTTCTATATAACCATTTAAGAATGCACTTTTGACATCCATCTGATACAGAGTGATGCCTCTATTAACAGCAAATGAGATTAAAAGTCTGATAGATTCTAACCTGGCGACTGGAGCAAAGGTTTCTGTATAGTCTATCCCCTCTTGCTGACTATAACCTTGTGCAACCAGTCGTGCCTTGTTTCTGACGACTTCACCTTGTTCATTGAGCTTGTTTCTGAACACCCATCTTGTTCCAATGACATTGAATCCTTTTGGTCTTGGAACGAGATCCCATACGTCGTTTCTGGTGAATTGATTCAGCTCTTCTTGCATTGCCAGAATCCAGTCATTGTCCAGAAGTGCTTCATCAATGGAAGAAGGTTCAATCAGAGACACAAGTCCCATCAGAGTTTCTTCAGAGTTTCTGAGGCTTGCTCTTGTTCTGATTGGATCTTCCTTTCTTCCTAGAATGGATTCTTCTGGGTGATCCAAACTGCTTCTGGGTACTCTCTTCTGAGGTTGATCAGCAGCAGTTGTAGGATTTCTAGCATTGCTTCTTTCAGACGTTGAAGGAGTGTCTGTGTTGAGAGCTTCTGATGACTTGTCTTCAGAACCTGCAAATTCAATTTCTATACCTGCAAGATTTTCATTCTGCTTTGACTTTTCAGAGTCAAGCTTGTCATCAAAACGAACACTGATTGATTCTTCCACAATCTGTGTTTCTGTATTGTATACTCTGTACCCTCTTGAGCGTTCAGAGTATCCTAACATAATACACTTCTGTGCCTTAGAATCAAACTTGTTCAAATAATTCTTAGTATTTAACATATAGCAAGTACATCCAAATGGATGAAAATACGAAATGTTGGGCTTTCTGTTCTTCCACAATTCATATGGAGTCTTTTCCAGAATAGGTCTTATTGAGATTCTATTCTGAATGTAGCACGCTGTGTTTATTGCCTCTGCCCAGAAAGTCTTAGCAACGTTTGTCTCGTTGATCATGGTTCTGGCCATTTCTTGCAATGTTCTGTTCTTTCGTTCTACAACTCCATTTTGTTGGGGAGTTCTAGGACAAGAGAAGTCATGCAGAATGCCTTTGTCATTAAAGAATGACTCAAAATCTTTATTTTCAAATTCTCCACCATGATCACTTCTGACTTTAACGATTCTAAGATCTTTTTCATTCTGAACTTGGTTACAGAAGGTAACAAACACAGAGTGTGACTCGTCCTTGTGTCTTAAGAACTTTACCCATGTCCATCTGCTATAGTCATCTACGATTACTAACCCATACTTCTTGCCACTGACAGAAGCAGTCTTAACTGGTCCAAATAAGTCAATGTGCAGAAGTTCTAATGGCTTAGAGGTAGAAACAACATTTTTGGATTTAAAAGATGGTTTTGCAAATTTGCCTTTCTGACATGCTTCACACAGAGCATCTGAATTGAACTTCAAATTTGGAAGTCCTCTGACCAGATTGAGTTTGTTAATCTGAGATATTCTTCTCATACTAACATGCCCCAATCTTCTGTGCCAGATCCACTGCTCGTTGTTAACAGACAGAAGACATTTTACGTTCTGACTCTTAAGTTCAGAAAGTTTGATTTTGTAAATGTTGTTTTTCCTCTTACCATTAAATAGGATAGTCCCATCTTTCTGACTAACAGCTTTACATGATTTTTGATTAAAGATTATATCATAACCGTTATCACTTAATTGACTTATGGATAACAAGTTATGCATCAATCCATCAACAAGCAGAACATTATTAATAGAGGGAAGATTTCCGTTACCTACAGTTCCAGAGCCAATTATCTTTCCCCTCTGATTGCCTCCAAAGCCAACGTGGCCTCCAGGCTTAAGTTCCAGGCTTTGGAACATATGCCTTCTTCCCGTCATGTGACGTGAGCAGCCAGAGTCCAGGTACCATGACTGGTGTTTCTGACTTGCTGCTAAAGATATCTGCAACATGTATTATTTTATCCTTAGGTACCCAGATCTTCTTGGGTCCTGTTTTGTTAGTTTTACCAAAACTCTGATTGAATTTTGGTTTCACAAAGTGATTGCTACTAGTATATTTGATGTCATGTGTGTGACCATACACAAAGTGTGAATTTAGAGGAGTGTACTTAATTGTTAAATCCATGACATTTTTAGGTGTAGGATTCTTACCTAGGTATCCTATTCCTTTCCTGCCGTTTCTGCTAACTCCATAGATCATTGAAGCCATTTTGCTTCTATCTATGCTTTTAGCAAGGAACTTCTGGAAACTATGATCATACTCCTTGATGATCTCATCAGCGTTGCTGGGAGTTTCAGCAATTGGTTCCTTCTGAGAGTTTTGTAAAGAGTTTTCTAATTTTAAAATTTTATCTCTCAGCTCAGAGTTTTCCAATCTGAGACTCTCAGACTTATTAGAGTCAGATTCAAGAGTCCTTTTCAGGTCTCTGAATTTAGCTCTAATCTGCTGATAACGTTCCAGAATTTCATTTAGGCTTTCAGCAAGTTCAGCCTTTGTAAAATTAACAGCGAAGTTAGGGAATACCTCTTCTGTGTCTGATTCTGAGTCTGAGTCAGAAGCTTCACTGTCATCTTGAATGTTAGCCATAAGCGCTAGGTTCGCCCTTTCATCATCTGATTCTGAGTCAGCTTCAGACGAGTCAGAGTCATCCCATGTGGCCATGAGACTTTTCTTCTTCTCTCTTCCAAACTTCCTTTTTGGCTTTTCCCTCTGAAGCTTTGGACAGTCACTCTTGTAGTGACCTTGCTCATTGCACTCGTAGCAGATGATGTCTTTTGTATTTGGCTTCTTGCTACCTGAGGAGCCTTCAGATCTTCTGTATCCAGAGGAAGAATCTGTCCTTCTGTGTCTGGAAGAAGACTCGTTATGATCAGATCTTCTGGGATTCCTGAACTTCTTTTGTCTTTGCTTCCACAGTTGATTTACTCTTCTGGAGAGAAGAGAGAGCTCGTCTTCTTCTGATGAGGATCCATCAGATGTTTCTTCAACTGCCTGCAAAACTTTAGATTCAGATTTTCTGTTAGATTTCAAAGCTATAGGCTTACCTTGCTTCTGAGGCTCGTCAGCTTCCAGCTCTATCTCATGACTTCTGAGGGAGCTTATAAGTTCCTCCAGAGTGATTTTGTTGAGATCTTTCGCCAGCTTCAGAGCAGTAACCATAGGCCTCCACTGCTTGGGTAAACTTCTGATTATCTTCTTGACATGGTCAGCAGTAGAGTACCCCTTGTCCAGGACTTTGAGACCAGCTACCAGAATCTGGAATCTAGAGAACATAGTTTCAATGGATTCAGATTCTTCCATTTTAAACGCCTCATACTTCTGAATGAGCGCCAGAGCCTTTGTTTCCTTGACTTGAACGTTGCCCTCATGCGTCATTCTGAGAGAATCAAAGATGTTCTTAGCTGTGTCTCTGTTGGAGATCTTCTCATACTCAGTATAGGAGATAGCACTGAGAAGGATGGTTCTGGCCTTATGGTGATTCTTGAAATCACGCTTTTGTTGATCAGTCATTGACTTTCTATCAATCTTCTGACCAGTTGCATTAACAGGGTGCGTGTATCCATCTGTCACCATATCCCACAGATCAGCATCATGTGCTAGAAAGAAGCTTTCAATTCTGTCTTTCCAGTAGTCAAAGTTTTCTCCATCAAAGACTGGAGGTTTGCCGCTGAATCTGTCTCTATCCTCATTGTTGTCATTGCTGAAATGAGAGTTGTTTCCTGCCATAGTGTTTTTCTGATGCTGGATCTTTTACTGACACGGTTAAGTGTTTTAGCTCAGAACCAGGCGCTCTGATGCCAATTGAAGGGGTGAAAAACACAAGAAGGGGGGGGTTGAATTGTAAAACTGGAAACTTAAAGCAAATGACAAGGTATTTTTATCCTGGTTCGTTTGATCTCAAACTACTCCAGTCCACCCGTTCAAGGTGATTTCGCCTCTCTCCAACGAGGTCTTAATTCACTATATTCAACTGAATACAAATCTGTTTTAGCAACTGCTAAAACCTTCTTGATTCAAACCACAATCCGGTTTGTCAAGGCAACACTTTCTTACAAAGGAATAATCAAATGTGTGTGAATGTTTCTACAAAAACTATATCACAACTGTGATGTTTACACAAATGAAGCTTAGAATACTAAGTTGCTAAACGCTAATAGAGTATCAGAGTTTGGTGGTTTAGCAAAACTTGTAGAGTGAAGATTAATGATCAGCTTTTTACGTGTAGAGAGTTTGGAAGCATTAGCCGTGATAATCTTCAAAGCTTGGTTTATATAGCACTTGAGAAGATGAACGTTGAAGCAAATATTCTTGATTCAATGCTATTTACAAGCTTTCCTTTCTGAGCAGATCTTGTCTAGAATGATGCCGTTGGTATTGATTAGCTTTCAATGCACAGTACCGTTGCTTCTTCAATGCACGATCTGGCTTGGCTCATTCTGATTCTGCTTTGCTGCTGATGAACTGATTTGATTCTGTATCAGAGTATTTTACGCGCAGTTCTGTTCATCAAGCTTCAGCATGTGCAAGCGTTGATCTTCTGATCTTTGACGTTCTGATTCAGCAACTTCTGATGCTGATGCACAAACTCATATTCTGATGCTGGGAACGTGATCTTGCTTATTTTAATCAGCATATCTGCAAGTCAGAGCATAGTAATTTTAAGTAGCATATAATTCAATCATGAAATATTTAACTACTATATCTTTTCACTTTGTTATCATCAAAACTTAATTATAGGGTACTAGATTCAAACATTGTTCTAACATCTTTGACGTCGCAACAATTAAGGTATGCTCGGAGAGATGGTCCTCCTGAGGCGCTTATCCAAAGTATTGTATTTGACTATGAGAACGATGTCCAAAGTTATCGTCAAAGGTTTGTACGAGCTTGGGGCATGGTAAACAAGGTTGATAGCATGACTCTAGGGAATAAAAATTCCATCCCTCTTGAGCCTTACCTCAAATTGGTACAAACTCGTGCTCAAAGTCTCATGATGCCATACCCAGCCATCCTACCCATAATTATGGAGCCCGTAGCTGAGGGAGACACTTCTTATATCATTCTACATACTGACATGCCTACTGACTTCGAGGAATTGGAGAGATTGTGGATTCAACTCAAGGAAGAACGAGACTCCTTTGAAGCTCGATTTTATGCAAACGAGAAGAAAGTGTTGGAGCTAACAAGGCAACTTTACGAGGAGCGAAGCCTGAATGCCTACATTGCACCTAAGAGGATGCATTCATGGGAGACTTGAGCCTTTTTATTTTAGGATTTTATTTTGCCGTCTCTTTAAGACCTTTTTACTTTTTTTCCATTGTAAGCCCAAGAGGCATTTGTAATTATGGAACTTATTAATGCAATTGATGTTTTTGTCTTCTCTTTGTCTAGAAAATTTAAATTCCTCAAAGTCCTTGAAAACATTGCATATGCATAACATGCATCATATCATAAGCAGGTTTTATGACAAAGGTTTCCTCATCTTTTTACTGTTTATTTCAGTATAAGATGGATCTCGAGCAAACAGTCAAGGACTTACAGACTCAACACTCTCAGTTTCAAGAGACTCTGCTCGACTTAGAAAAGGGTCGACAAGAAATGATGGCGCTTCTAGTTACAGAGAAAAATACCAAGAAGAAAGCTGTAATCAACATGAGGAAGAGGTTAAAAGGCCTTGCCCGACAAGTTCAAATTGAAGAGGTTTCCTCCGAGGAGGATGATAATCAAGATGAAGATGCTAGAAGCACCGGTGTTGGGGGTGGAAATAATCAAATCTCTGAAATTCTGATGAGCAATACCTACTGGACGAATACAAATACAAGCATCTATAAGACAAACTAAAGGCTGTAGAGATCCAAGTTGTTCCTGGCTTGGACTTTGGAGACTTGGGTTTGGTACCTAGGGTAGTCATCCCCCACAAATTTAAAATCCCTATCTTCGCCAAGTACGATGGTGTCTCCTGTCCGAAGCTTCATCTAAGATCATATGTCCGTAAGATTCAGCCGCACATCACTGATAGGAAACTATGGGTACACTTTTTCCAAGAGAGTTTATCCGAAACACAGTTGGAATGGTTTTACCAATTGGAAGGGGCTAATATCCATACTCGGGAGAATTTGGTTGCTACCTTTTACCGCTAATATCAATATAACGCTGATCTTGCACCAACCCGGGTGCAACTACAAGGCATGACCATGGGTTCAAATTAGGGCTTCAAGGAATACGCCCAAAAATGGAGAGACTTGGTTGGCAGGGTGCATCCACCTTTAACTGATAGAGAATTGGTAGACATGTTTATGGGAACACTGACTAGTCCTTTCTTCAACTTATTGATTGGAAGTTCAACATCCAGATTTACTAAATTGATCTTGACAGGCGAGAGGGATGAAAGTGGGATTAAAAGCGGGAAGATCACAATGGCCTCCACCTCAAATGCTGTGAAAAAACCATTTATTGGTAAAAAAGAGACTAATTTTGTGTGTGGATCAAGAAGTCGTATTAACAATGACCGTCAACATTCAGTATGGGCAGTATTGATTTCCAATCCAACTCCGAGTCAAGACCACGTCAACACAATAATCAACAAAGATCGGATGCCCCGAGAAGACAATTTACTAGAATCAATATGCAATTATCACAAGCTTTGCAACACCTATTGATAGCTGATCTGGTGATATTACGAGACCCACCTGCTAATCCTAACACAACCTCCCCGAAATATAATCCCAATGCAAAATGTGCTTACCATTCAAATAGTCTTGGACATGATACCAATGACTATTGGGTATTAAAGAATAAAATCCAAGACCTAATTTATAACAAGACAATTGAATTCGAACTGCTGCCAACTCCCAATGTGATCACCGCACCCTGCCCAGTCATGGTAAGGGTGCCAATGCTATTGAATATGCCTATTTTATTTCCTACATCAATGATTTTACCACTCCTTTGAAGACTGTTAAAAATAATTTGTTGAAAGTCGGGATATTCCCAGGATGTTTTGAAGACTATTACCATTGTGCTACACAAATTAATGGTTGCACATAGTTGAAGAAATGTGTCCAACACCTGATGAATAGCCATGAAATTCTATTTGAGAAAATACCATTTGTGAAAAGTTTGACCCAAAGTGTATCTCAAGAGTTTGAAGACGTGTCCATCATTACCATTTTAAACACTCCTGTTAGGATCACCTCCAAAGTTCCTATTAGGATTTCCGCTGAACCAAAAATATCACCATTAATTATCACCACACCGGAACCAGTTCCCTACTCTTCTAATAAAGTTGTGCCCTGGAACTATGGGGAGGAAGTGTATTACCATAGTATCAAACAAGAACCATGGATCATCGAGAATGAGAATGCTGAAGTTACAAACATTGCTGGATCAAGTAAAGTTACTAGGATGGGAAGAATCTTATCACCAGAGATCTCACCTCCGACAACCACTACTACACCCATTCGTATTATTGTTGCTAAACCTGTTGTTGATACTCGAGGAAAGGAAAAAATGACTGAGCCTTCCCGGATGAAGGCGTCCATAAAAGATATTGCAGTTGAGGACTAATCTACCCAAGATATGGAGGAGATTTTAAAAATTATACAAAAAAGTGACTACAAGATAGTGGAACAGTTGGGGCAGACACCCTCAAAAATTTCCATGCTATCTTTGTTGCTATGCTCTGAGGCACATGCCCAAGCCTTGTTAAAATTCCTGAAAAATGCACATGTCCCACAAGAAACTACAGCTGACCAATTTGAGAACTGTGTAGCAAGCCTGACTACTAACAATGGTTTGGGATTTTGAACGCAGATTTAACCTCGGCGGAGAAGAATCACAATAAAGCTCTGCATGTTTCCATCGAGTGTAGAGGCACTGCTTTAGCACATATGTTAGTGGATACCGGATCCTCCATGAATGTCTTACCAAAAGGTGCTATAGATAGGTTAGACTGTGAAAGTGTAGTACTGAAACCTAGTGACATTGTGGTGAGAGCTTTTGACGGATCAAAGAGAATGGTCCATGGAGAGGTTGATCTCCCTATCAAGGTTGGATCTCAAATCTTCAACTATACATTATATATGATGGATATCCCCCGAGCTTATTCTTGCCTACTTGGACACCCATGGATTCATGGGGCATGTGCGGTTACCTCCATACTACATCAAAAGCTGAAGTACTCGGTCAAAGGGAAAATTGTCACCGTATGCGGGGAGGAAGAGTTTATGACCAGTCATTTGAATTCATTGAAATATGTTGAAATGGACGGAGAATTCATTGAGACTCCTTGTCAAGCTTTAGAAGTGGTCCTTCCAATGATTGATATTGCTAAGAGCACTCCTGTCACTCCCAAAGCTTCTAAAGATCCACCAAGGATGTCCCCTCTCAAAGATGCCCATGTTGTAGTTGAAGACGGAGGTTGCACCATTTGGAGAAAACTTCCTGATATCCCATACAAGTCAGACAAGTATGGGTTGGGCTTCACTTCCAAGGCTCAAAAAGAGGTTCGACGTGCTCGTGTTGGGAAACCGCCTCTCTGTATTAGCAACAATCAAGTTAATGCTCTTGGAGACTTTAAGTGAGAGTGAATGGGACAACTGGATCTACCCAACTGTTGATGGAGGACTCAAAAGCTGGAAGACCAAGGACTTCATCTCAATCTCCTTCAGCCAGGAGTAATTGTTATTTCCTGTTTTTATTACTTTGAGAAATTTGACTGTAATTTCCATTAAAACAATGAATTTAAACCATGTGCCTTGCCCGGGGCACAATGATCCATTTGTTAAGGGCCTGTCATTTTCACATGCCATATGTTCATTTAATGAAAAACATTGTACTATTTTGCATTCAAATTTTGTGATCTTTGTATTTCTTTCACTTTACTGCATTTTCAAATAGCCATGTGACCTTACATGCATACATACACACATTTCCAGATCTACATCCACTCTGGATCTCGTTGACAATGATTCTGCTATTGCCATCTATGACTTTGAGAATCCAATCTATCAAGCTGAAGACGAAAGAGAAGAATATTGTGAGATACCTGGGGAATTTGCCAGAGTCCTGATACAAGAGGAAAAGGCCATTAAACCAAATAAAGAACTAGTTGAAGTGATAAACTTGGGTACTGAGGTAGATAAGAAACAAGTCAAGATTTGCGCTAATCTGGAAGACAATGTCAAGGGAAGATTGGTCCAGATGTTGCATGACTATGTTGAGGTGTTTGCTTGGTCATACGAAGATATACCGGAGCTTGATACTGATATCGTAGTTCATTGTCTACCATTGAAATAAGGTTGTCCTCTGATCAAGCAAAAGGTTCGTCACATGCAGCTAGATATGTCTGAGAAGATCAAAGCTGATGTAATGAAACAGTTCAATGCAGGTTTCCTGGCAGTATAATCATATCCCCAATGGGTTTCAAATGTTGTTCCAGTGCCGAAGATAGATGGAAAGCTCCATATGTGTGTAGATTATATGGATTTAAATAGGGTGTTGTACCCCAAAATTTTCCCTCCCATATTTCTCAAAACATTTCAAGAAAGAACTCCAAGTTGCTCAAGGTTGCTCAAGGATTGGCCATACAAGCTCTCTCCTAAGGCAGTCTACCCCAAACTAGGGTTTCATGTTGCATCAAGATCCTTGAGTCCAAGTGGTATCAAATGCTCAACGTTTTCCTAATATGTTCTCAAGATCATCCATGTCAAGCTTCAAGCCTTGCAGAGAAAGTTTGCTCAGTCAATTGCTTAAAAGTCCAAAAATCGACTGTGCTAGGGCAAAAGTCAACTGTGACCTACATACAGTCAAACTTCAAGATTTTTAGTCAACATCCTCATTTTGAAGTATATTTCATCATTTGATAAAGGGTTGATCATGATTCATCAAGGATTGCTCACAATTCATCAGGATTCAAAAGTTGCTAAATTAGGGTTTTGCAGGAAAAGTCAACCAACTTTGACCAAGCATAACTTTCTCATACGTTATGAAAAATGACCCATCCAAAGCTCATTTTGAAGAGGATGCAATTACCTACAATCCATCTTCATCTCCCAAGATCAAAATATGCACTCACAAGAAGTTATGAATTTGGACATTATAGGTCATTTTGAAAAGTCAACAAAAACACCTTTTGTGTCAAAGCATAATACATGATCATGGAATATCAAAATGAGATGAGACCAAACGGGTTGGTTATAGGACATCTCAAGCTTTCTAAAAAGTCAAAGAACACCTCCAAAGGTTCAAAATTGAAGAAGTTATGCATTGTTGAAGTTAGACTTTTTTTGCAAAATTGCCAAAAGTTAACTATGCCCAAAACTTCAAATTTTGCCAAATGGGCCCATTCTTTTTCACTTGTTTTGGGTTGGCAGTATATCCCACGTGCTCTATCATTGGCCATGTGTCCATATCATATTTTTATTAATTATTTTGATTTTGATTTGAATTTATTTGATTTACATCAAATAAAATCAAATAAAATCCAAAGCATTGATAACAATGGATCTTTTGATTGTTTCAGGCTTTAATCACAGGTAGCAAGGCATTGAAACTCGAATCAAGGCAAGTTGTGTACAAAAAGATTCAAATCAAGCCAAATTTGGAAGGTTGTAAAAGAAAATCAAATCAAATATCAAAGCATTGAAAGAAGAAGATTTGGGCAAGGCAATAAACCCTAATACATTGTGCAATACATAAGGGTCGTGTGCAGACCAAAATAAGAGTTGGAGATCAAGCATAGAGCCAGAACAAAAACTGAAAAATCAAGAAAAAAGTGTGAGTTCAAAATCATTCCTAGAGGCAGTTTCAAGGCTTGGAAATTGTCTCAATCGTCTCCTGGCAATCTCCACAAGCGAAAGCAATCAAGAGCACGCGTGTTCAAGCCTTCCAGTGCACTGTAACTCAGGCACAAACTCACCCTTTTCTTGATCTCGTATTTTGAAATTTAGGCATTGTTAACATGTATTGATGGCATATTCTTAATCTACACATCATTTGCAAGCTTTTGGTATTACTCGATTTCATTTATCTGACCTATATCGTGATTCACAATGGTTAGGGTTTCAAGATTTGGTTTAGGGCTTTTTGTTTCAGGAAAAATTAGCCTTAGTAATGGCTATGGTTGTGATCAGAAGAGGGAGACGAGTCTAACCATGGTGTTAGAATTCATTTCCATGGCCTGTACGTGATTTTGAAGGTGGACAGGTTTATAGTGACGGACCTCTGTCCGTGGGTATAGATCCTGGAACTTTTAGCCACGGTCCAAAGACAGGGACGATGGTGTGTCACTTCCCCATTCGCCCATTCAAACAGCGCACGTGTTTTTTTGTTTTTCTTGCCATTAGCTTTTGTTTTTTATATTATATTTAATTTGTATTATATTAACAAAACGAGTCAAGTGGCGTGGTGGCAAGCATAGTATTGGAATTCCTCTCAGGACCTGGGTTCGAATCCCAGGTCCCCCTATTTCCTCAATAACATTTTCTTGCAGGTAATCATGTGCACGCCTAAGCTGGAGTTCCATCATACTCCCTCACCAATCAACATGCCAGATGGCCAGATGGCCAAATATGGTGGCCAATATCGAATGCACACCATAGGGCTAAGTCAACGCTTGCATACAGGATCCAAAAAGTCAATCCGGATAAGCACAATTGGGCCAATATTCTTGCTTCCTGCACCCCCAAATCAGGCCCACTTTCTATAATTTTCTTATATTTTGTTTATTAATTTAATTATTTTATTTGTTTTTATTTAATTATTAACCAATATATGAATTTCTTTTTTTATCAAAAAAATCACCAAAAATATTTTTTATCCAATTAAATTTCATAAATTTTATTTTCTATTAATAAATATTAATTAAATTAATTAGGTCATTAATTGTAGATACTTGAATTTATTTTGTAAATAATAAAAATCAATTAGAATTAATAGGTTTCAACTTTAATTTAATTATTTTATTTTCTTTCCTAAAATAACAAAAACTCCAAAAATATGTCATTAATTATTTTTTTTCATTTAATTTATTTAAGAATTAATTTAGCATTTAATCTTAGGATTTAAATTCTTTTCTTAAAATAAAAACAACAAAACATTTTCTTTAATTAGGAGGGTCAAAACCCTAATTTCACGTTCGATCCAATCCACTCGCGCGATTTATTTTTTTCCTTATTCAATTATTGATGTATCTGCTCCCGGTTTGTAATAATTAATTAGGATATTTATTTTTCCGCTTTTAAATTTCAAAGGGTTGCTTTTGGCGATGTAAATACCGCCTTGTAATAATTTAGTTTAATTTCCGCACCTTTAATTTCTGCAAATTATACAACTGCTAGATGTTTGATAATAGGGTTTGCATGACAAGAATGAATGTTTAAATTAAAATCAATTAGATCACCCTAAACATGTGCAAAGATAAAAATAACTGAAATCAACACATTTGCACATGCGCACACCTAGGGTACACCCCACTTGGTTGCCTTCGTAAACGGTCATTGAGTATATGATGCTTTAGTGGTCATCCTTTTGTCTAAAAGATCATAGTTTCCTCGAAACGGTTGCCTCGGATATTGTTGCCTCAGATAAATGATCTAAGACGTTAGGGTTACTACTAAGACGTCCTAACATTGCTTTAGTGACTGCACGTCCCTTTCGAATTGACCCTCAAAACTTCAACGACGGTGCTACCTACTCACTAATAGTGGGATATCATTGTCTAAAGGAAATTAGCATATAACGAATCTTTTTTTGAGTAGGTAGATTAGCTCTTAGATACTTGCTCATCCAAAATAAATTTTTCACACTTACACTCCTTTTACAAACAAGTTTTCAAAAACACTTCATTACACTCTTGAAGACAGACGCAAGAGTTAAGTCGAAGTTAAAACAAAACTTTTCAAAACCCACAAGCACAAATAAAACAATTTTGAAAATGATGAGCAAGTACCTAAGAGCCCGTAGATAAATACGGATAGAAAGGGTGCTAATACCTTCCCTTTCTATAATCTACCCCCCGTACTCAGAAAAATCTCAAAAAAGGAATTTTTCTGTGCTTTTTTTCCTTTCCTTGTTGGATAAAATAAAAGTCGGTGGCGACTCTTGCTTACCGCGACATTTTGCGAAAACAAACGCAAAACGCGAACCAGCATTTCAAAAAACAGTCAGTTCTTCCCATCGTATCACAGAACTGGCGACTCTGCCGGGGACTTAATAAGTGGGGTGTACCTTAGGAATAATTCATCATAATGTTTTCAATTGCTTGATTTGTATGATTTATCTTTGTGGGTTTGAATCTGAGTTACTATAGATCCTAACCCGGATCTGGGGGATACCTTTTAGGTAAGTAGCAATAGACTGCGAGGGAACTGTATGGCGTAGACCGATACGGTTGAAGTAGTAGCTATGTTGGTGTGGCACTTTAGTTTGTACCGATATCCCTTGTGGTGGAACAAGGAGAATATGGGTCTTCTAAGGGGTCATTAAGCACCAACTGAACTTAGAACCTATAATTGACCAACTTGGCCATAGAAAAGTAGCAGTATGCTACACTTATTGAGACCAAACTCTCGCGATGATTCTGGCCATAAGAAAAGGTTGCCAAACTGGAATTATGACCGATCGAGGGTGGTCAGTGATATTGAGATCCTCTAGAACCCGGTTACTATTACTAGGACAGGTTGAACCAACTAAACTGAAAGAGGGTAATAACTAAACTCCATGCCAGCCTGAAATCTAAGGGCTACTGTGTGACTTGTTTGCCCTTACCATGTTTGCTATATGTGAATACTTGTGGTGTGTTTCTATCATGACATCATGCATCATGACATTGCATGAATATTTCATCAGACTAACCCATTTTAAAGACAGAGGGGATTCATCTTTGTTCTGTTTTGTAGGTCATGGCCTCTATGCGTAGAAACACTATTTGGATCAGCTTTGTACAGATTCCTACTCAACTTAGAGATTTGGTTGCAAAGGTCCCTGATACTTCCTCCTTTGTCAGTAGACATGGTCACCTCCTTGGTTTGGTCACTTCCAAGATGGATGAGCAGATGTTGAGTGTCTTGTGCTAGTTCTTTGACCCATTGCACCACTGCTTCACCTTCCCGGACTATCAGTTGGTCCCTACTTTGGAGGAGTTCTCTGATCTACTTGGTATTTCTATTCTAGAGCAGACGCCGTTTACAGGTTGGGAGAAAGCTCTTAGGCCAGAAGATGTTGCTACAGCCCTACATCTGACAAAGGCTGAGGTAATGTCTAACTGGGAGACTCGGAGTGGAACAAAAGGATTCTTGGCTAAGTTCTTGGTTGATCGGGCTAATCATTTTTGGGACAGTTTAGATTTCCAAGCATTCGAAGACATCCTAGCACTTCTCATTTATGGTTTGGTGTTGTTTCCTAATTCAGATTCTTTTGTCGATGTGAACGCAGTGAAGATCTTCATGTCCCGTAATCCAGTGCCCACTCTCTTAGGTGACATTCTGCTTGCTCTTTATGCCCATACTGCTCGGAAACAGGGAACCCTTATGTGTTGTGCACCATTGCTGGCGAGGTGGTTTATTTCTCACCTCCCCAAATCTGTTTTGAAGAACAAGGAAGGTATGGGATGGGCCTACAGGATTATGTCCCTTGCTCACACGGACATCATCTGAAGCACTAAAGACATGGAAGAAGTAGCTGTTATTGATCGGTGCGGAGAATACCCCAATGTTCCTTTACTTGGAATTAGGGGAGGAATTACCTATAATCCTTGTTTGGCCTTACGTCAGTTTGGGCGAGCTAGGAAGGACGGGCCTCATGAGTTGCTGATTCCGAGCATTGTCTTTGACTTCCAAGGGGATAGTGAAGAGCATCGCCGCAGGTTCATACGAGCTTGGATTAGGGTACACAGGTCTGATCCACATGAGCTAGGGATGAAGACCTCTCTTCCGATGGAACCGTATCTCAGATGGGTTCGAATCCGTGCCCAAAAGATGGGAATGCCGTACGAAGCTGTCTTACTGGTAATTGTTGAGAGTGCTGATGAAGAAGGGGTTCCACCTATCATCCCCCACCCATACATGCCTACTGACATTGGGGAATTAAAGAGGTCTTGGATGCAGTTGAGAGAAGAGTGGGATGCTTACAGAGAAAAGTATCATGAGCAGGAGCGAAAGATCCTAAAGCTTACAAGGCAGCTGGAGAACGAGAAGGTCTTCAATGACTATGTCAGCACAGGAGGAAAACGACCATGGGAGCGCTGATGTCTTTTGTTATTTCTAGTTTTGATTTACTTTTCAGTATTTCTTTTTTGTAACTCCTTAAATGCATTTGTCAAACATTATTTCAAGTTTTTAATCTAATAAAAGTGCGTTTTTATTTTGGTTTACGAATTTGAATCTCTTGACGTCTTTGAAATCATATCATACGCATTACATTCCATACACCTCATTACAAGTACCCTTACATGTCTCTTATCTTCTTCGCTGTTTATTTCAGCATCATGTCTGCTGAAACATCCACTGATCAAGCTATTAAGGCTCTGCAAGCTCAAAACGCTCAGTTCCAGGAAATGTTCATGAACCTGGCCAAGGGGCAGAAAGATCTGAAGACTCTTATCTTGAAGGATAAGAAGAAGAAGAAGAAGAAGAAGAAGACGGTCCTCCTGAACATGGGTCACAGGTTTGGAAACAGGTTGCGAGAGGAAGTTGATTGGTCTCACTCATCTGGAGGGGGAGAGAATCAGGAAGAAAGGAGGGCTCCTAGCCCTGTGGTTTCTGACAATGAGACTGACTTTGACGAATACCAGTATCCTCCTGCTGAGGATAGGTATAAACATCTTAAAGATCGGTTAAGCGCGATAGAGATCCAGAAGATACCTGGGATGGATTTTGGAGAGTTGGGTTTGGCATCTGGGGTGGTAATTCCCCACAAGTTCAAAGCACCGGTCTTTGCTAAATACGACGGGGTCTCCTATCCAAAGCTACACCTATGTTCGTATGTTAGAAAGATTCAGCCATATACTGCTGACAGGAACCTCTGGATCCACTTTTTTCAAGATAGTCTTTCAGGGACTCAACTTGAGTGGTTCTATCAGCTAGAAGGAGCTAGTGTCCGTAATTGGGAGAACCTTGCTGCTGCTTTTTATAAGCAGTACCAATATAATGCCGACCTTTCTCCTACGCGTACCCAACTTCAGAGTATGTCTATGGGTGCGAGCGAAGGTTTTAAAGATTACACTCAGAAGTGGAGAGATCTTTCTGGTAGAGTCCAACCCCCGCTGGCTGACAGGGAGTTAGTAGATATGTTTCTGGGGACCTTGTCTGGTTCGTATTTTAACCATCTGATTGGGAGTTCATCTTCAGGTTTTACTGAGTTAATTATGACTGAGGAGAGAGTTGAAGCCGGTATCAAGAGTGGCAAGTTACAGAAAGGTGCTTCATCAAGCACGGAGAAGAAGCTTTTTAAGAAGGAGTCTAGTGCAGTTTACAGCTTAAAAATCCAGAATCGACCCGAGCGCCGCCAAGTAGTGAATGCGGTGGTCATATCAAGACCAACTGTTGCCACACAACACAACACTCAACCAAGGGGAGAGAGGCCTCAAAGACAATTTACTCGGCTCAGCATGTCTTTATCTCAAATTCTACCACAGCTGTTGAAGACCAACTTGGTGATTCCGAGGGAAGCCCCAAAGAATCCCAACACCACCTCGCCGCTGTACAATCCGAACGCCCGCTGTGCTTATCACTCTGGTAGCCCGGGGAATGATACCAATAATTGCTGGGCCTTGAAGAGTAAGGTACAAGATCTGATTGATGCTAAGGAGATCGAGTTTGAAGCGCCGGAAAAGCCTAATGTCATAACGGATCCTATGCCGAAACATGATGCGGGAGTAAATGCTATTGAAGATGATGATGAGGAGTTTGATATTGATAGCTGGATTTACCCGACTACTGATGGTGGTTTGAGTAATTGAACGACAATAGATTCCATGCCCATTTCTTTTATCACACAGTAATAGACTTTTGTTTTGGATTTGTAACAAACAATTTTTAAGCTTTACGGCCCGGTGCCTTACCCGAGACACCGTGGCTTTGTTTGTGAGGGCTTTATGTGTGTCATTTTCATATATCATTAATAAAAGCATTGGACGTTTTCTTGCATTTCAAATTTTTCGCTCTTTGTTTTTCTTTTCTATCTTGCAAAACAGCTATTTTACACACACTCACATATACAGGTCTACATCCACTCTGGATCCCACTGATAACGACTCTGTTACTGCCAGTTATGACTTCGAAAGTCCGATTAACCAAGCCGAGGACGAAGGTGAGGATGATTGCGAAGTACCTAGGGAACTTGATAGATTTTTACTTCAGGAAGAGAGGGCCATACAACCGCATGAAGAGCCAGTGGAAACAGTAAATTTGGGTACAAAGGTAGACAAGAAAAAGGTCAAGATCAGTGCAAATCTGGAATCCAGTGTTAAGCAACGGTTGATTCAGATGCTGCGTGACTATGTTAAGATCTTTTCCTGGTCTTATGAAGATATGTCTAGGTTGGATACTGATATTGTGGTTCAATGCTTGCCAACCAAGGAAGACTGTCCTCCAGTGAAACAGAAAGTTCGTTGAATGCGCCCAGAGATGTCTGAGAAAATCAAGGCTGAAGTTATGAAACAGTTTGATGCCGGTTTTCTAGCAGTTACTTCTTACCCACAGTGGGTGGCCAATGTGGTTCTGGTGCCTAAGAAGGATGGTAAGGTTCGAATGTGTGTTGACTATAGGGATCTGAACAGGGCAAGCCCCAAGGATGATTTCCCTTTGCCTCATATCAACGTTCTGGTTGACAACACCGCACAACATAAGGCCTTCTCCTTTATGGATGGTTTCTCCGGTTATAATCAGATTAATATGGCTCCCGAAGATATGGAGAAGACAACCTTTGTTACTCAATGGGGTACCTTTTTCTATAAGGTCATGCCTTACAGATTGAAGAATGATGGGGCAACGTATTAGCGCGCCACGGTCGCTCTGTTCCATGACATGATTCATCATGAGATTGAGGTATACGTTGATGACATGATTGCAAGATCCTAGACCGAGGAAGAACATCTTGACCATCTTCAGAAGCTATTTGACAGGTTGAAGTTGTACAGACTGAGGCTAAACCCGAACAAGTGCACCTTCAGAGTGAGATCTGGTAAGCTGTTGGGTTTCGTCGTAAGTGATAAAGGTATTCAAGTAGACCCTGCAAAGGTGAAGGCTATACAGGAAATGCCAGCTCCCCGAACAGAAAAGGAAGTCAGAGGCTTTTTGGGACGTCTAAACTACATTGCCTGGTTTATCTCACACCTAACTGCTACTTGTGAGCCAATCTTCAAGTTACTGAAGAAAGATCAAGTGGTAAGATGGAACGATGAATGTCATGCCACTTTCGAAAGGATCAAAGAATATCTCCAAGAGCCACCTATTCTGATGCCTCCAGTTGAAGGGAGGCCTTTGATCTTATACTTGACAGTACTCGACAATTCAATGGGGTGTGTGCTGGGTCAGCATGATGAGTCTGGCCGAAAAGAGCATGCTATTTATTACCTTAGAAAAAAGTTTACCGACTGCGAGACCCGATACTCGTTGCTTGAGAAAACTTGCTGCGCTTTGGCATGGGCTGCTCGCCGGCTGAGACAGTATATGCTGACCCACACTACTCTGTTGATATCAAAGATAGATCCAATCAAGTATATCTTTGAGAAGCCTGCCTTGTCCGGAAGAATAGCAAGATGGCAGATGATTTTGACTGAATATAACATCCAATACACAACCCATAAAGAAATTAAGGGGAGTGTGTTGGAAGACCATCTGGCACATCAGGCAGTGGGTGATTACCAGTCTATGAACTTCGAATTCTCGGATGAGAACATCATGTTGGTGACTGATTGTGAAACACCTGGACAGGATGAAGGACCTGAGGAGGGATCCCGTTGGTCTATGTGCTTTGATGGAGCTTCAAACGCTTTGGGTAATGGCATTGGCATCGTGATCATATCTCCTGAAGGCTCTCATACTCCGTTCACTGCCCGACTATGTTTCAAATGCACCAACAATATGGCGGAGTATGAAGCGTGCATTATGGGTCTTCGAGCAGCTATTGACCCAAGGATTAAGTTCTTGAGTGTATTCGGAGATTCCTCTCTCGTGGTCAGTCAGATCAAAGGCGAGTGGGATACGAAACACCCAAATCTTATTCCTTACAAGGAGTATGTATTGACGTTTCTTCCGCACTTTGAGGAGATAACCTTTGAACACTTCCCTAGAGAGGAGAATCAGTAAGCGGACGCGCTAGCTACGATGTCTTCTATGTTCAAGGTCAGATGGGACAATGAAGCTTCCCAGATTACCATTGAGAGGTTGGACGAACCTGCGTATTTCTGTGACATTGATACTGAAGAGGTAGCAGATAAAACCTGGTTTCACGAGGTGAAGAGGTATCTTGAGGCTCAGGAGTACCCCGAGGGTGCATCTGTTAATGATAAGAAGTTTCTGAGGAGGTTCGCAGTGAAGTTATTCATCAGTAATGGTATTCTGTACAATCGTAACCATGACTCAACCTTGCTGTGATGTATGGACAAGAACGAGGCAGAAAGGATTATGGTAGAGTTACATGAAGGTACCTTCGGAACTCATTCCAGTGGACACACAATGGCAAAGAAAATCCTACGGGCCGGATATTATTGGTCCATAATGGAAGCCGACTGTTATCAGTATTCTCGGACCTGTCATAAGTGCCAAGTTTATGCTGATAAGGTGCACATACCTCCAGTACCTCTGAACGTTTTGACAGCTCTTTGGACTTTTGCAATGTGGGGCATCGACATGATTGGTGAGATCAAACCTACAGCATCCAGCGAGCATCGTTTCATCCTGGTAGCGATTGATTACTTTACGAAGTGGGTTGAAGCAGCTTCCTTTGCTACTGTAACCAAGAACGTCGTGGCACGATTTATTCAGCACAATCTGATCTGTCGATATGGTGTACCAGATAGGATCATTACAGACAATGGTACAAATCTCAACAATAAGATGATCACCGAACTCTGCAAACAGTTCAAGATACAACATCACAACTCTTCTCCTTACCGGCCGGTGATGAATGGGGCTGTTGAAGCGGCTAATAAGAACAATAAGAAGATTGTGCAGAAGATTGAAGAGATTGTGGATTCAACTCAAGGAAGAACGAGACTCCTTTGAAGCTCGATTTTATGCAAACGAGAAGAAAGTGTTGGAGCTAACAAGGCAACTTTACGAGGAGCGAAGCCTGAATGCCTACATTGCACCTAAGAGGATGCATTCATGGGAGACTTGAGCCTTTTTATTTTAGGATTTTATTTTGCCGTCTCTTTAAAACCTTTTTACTTTTTTTCCATTGTAAGCCCAAGAGGCATTTGTAATTATGGAACTTATTAATGCAATTGATGTTTTTGTCTTCTCTTTGTCTACAAAATTTAAATTCCTCAAAGTCCTTGAAAACATTGCATATGCATAACATGCATCATATCATAAGCAGGTTTTATGACAAAGGTTTCCTCATCTTTTTACTGTTTATTTCAGTATAATATGGATCTCGAGCAAACAGTCAAGGACTTACAGACTCAACACTCTCAGTTTCAAGAGACTCTGCTCGACTTAGAAAAGGGTCGACAAGAAATGATGGCGCTTCTAGTTACAGAGAAAAATACCAAGAAGAAAGCTGTAATCAACATGAGGAAGAGGTTAAAAGGCCTTGCCCGACAAGTTCAAATTGAAGAGGTTTCCTCCGAGGAGGATGATAATCAAGATGAAGATGCTAGAAGCACTAGTGTTGGGGGTGGAAATAATCAAATCTCTGAAATTCTGATGAGCAATACCTACTGGACGAATACAAATACAAGCATCTATAAGACAAACTAAAGGCTGTAGAGATCCAAGTTGTTCCTGGCTTGGACTTTGGAGACTTGTGTTTGGTACCTAGGGTAGTCATCCCCCACAAATTCAAAATCCCTATCTTCGCCAAGTACGATGGTGTCTCCTGTCCGAAGCTTCATCTAAGATCATATGTCCGTAAGATTCAGCCGCACATCACTGATAGGAAACTATGGGTGCACTTTTTCCAAGAGAGATTATCCGAAACACAGTTGGAATGGTTTTACCAATTGGAAGGGGCTAATATGCATACTCGGGAGAATTTGGTTGCTACCTTTTACCGCTAATATCAATATAACGCTGATCTTGCACCAACCCGGGTGCAACTACAAGGCATGACCATGGGTTCAAATTAGGGCTTCAAGGAATACGCCCAAAAATGGAGAGACTTGGTTGGCAGGGTGCATCCACCTTTAACTGATAGAGAATTGGTAGACATGTTTATGGGAACACTGACTAGTCCTTTCTTCAACTTACTGATTGGAAGTTCAACATCCAGATTTACTAAATTGATCTTGACAGGCGAGAGGGATGAAAGCGGGATTAAAAGCGGGAAGATCACAATGGCCTCCACCTCAAATGCTGTGAAAAAACCATTTATTGGTAAAAAAGAGACTAATTTTGTGTGTGGATCAAGAAGTCGTATTAAGAATGACCGTCAACATTCAGTATGGGCAGTATTGATTTCCAATCTAACTCCGAGTCAACAACCACGTCAACACAATAATCAACAAAGACCGGATGCCTCGAGAAGACAATTTACTAGAATCAATATGCAATTATCCCAAGCTTTGCAACACCTATTGATAGTTGATCTGGTGATATTACGAGACCCACCTGCTAATCCTAACACAACCTCCCCGAAATATAATCCCAATGCAAAATGTGCTTACCATTCAAATAGTCTTGGACATGATACCAATGACTATTGGGTATTAAAGAATAAAATCCAAGACCTAATTGATAACAAGACAATTGAATTCGACCTGCTGCCAACTCCCAATGTGATCACCGCACCCATGCCCAGTCATGGTAAGGGTGTCAATGCTATTGAATATGCCTATTTTATTTCCTCCATCAATGATTTTACCACTCCTTTGAAGACTGTTAAAAATAATTTGTTGAAAGTCGGGATATTCCCAGGCTGTTTTGAAGACTATTACCATTGTGCTACACAAATTAATGGTTGCACATAGTTGAAGAAATGTGTCCAACACCTGATGAATAGCCATGAAATTCTATTTGAGAAAATACCATTTGTGAAAAGTTTGACCCAAAGTGTATCTCAAGAGTTTGAAGACGTGTCCATCATTACCATTTTAAACACTCCTGTTAGGATCACCTCCAAAGTTCCTATTAGGATTTCCGCTGAACCAAAAATATCACCATTAATTATCACCACACCGGAACCAGTTCCCTACTCTTATAATAAAGTTGTGCCCTGGAACTATGGGGAGGAAGTGTATTACCATAGTATCAAACAAGAACCGTGGATCATCGAGAATGAGAATGCTGAAGTTACAAACATTGCTGGATCAAGTAAAGTTACTAGGATGGGAAGAATCTTATCACCAGAGATCTCACCTCCGACAACCACTACTACACCCCTTCGTATTATTGCTGCTAAACCTGTTGTTGATACTCGAGGAAAGGAAAAAATGACTGAGCCTTCCCGGATGAAGGCGTCCATAAAAGATATTTCAGTTGAGGACTAATCTACCCAAGATATGGAGGAGATTTTAAAAATTATACAAAAAAGTGACTACAAGATAGTGGAACAGTTGGGGCAGACACCCTCAAAAATTTCCATGCTATCTTTGTTGCTATGCTCTGAGGCACATGCCCAAGCCTTGTTAAAATTCCTGAAAAATGCACATGTCCCACAAGAAACTACAGCTGACCAATTTGAGAACTGTGTAGCAAGCCTGACTACTAACAATGGTTTGGGATTTTGAATGCAGATTTAACCTCGGCGGAGAAGAATCACAACAAAGCTCTGCATGTTTCCATCGAGTGTAGAGGCACTGCTTTAGCACATATGTTAGTGGATACCGGATCCTCCATGAATGTCTTACCAAAAGGTGCTATAGATAGGTTAGACTGTGAAGGTGTAGTACTGAAACCTAGTGACATTGTGGTGAGAGCTTTTGACGGATCAAAGAGAATGGTCCATGGAGAGGTTGATCTCCCTATCAAGGTTGGATCTCAAATCTTCAACTATAAATTATATATGATGGATATCCCCCGAGCTTATTCTTGCCTACTTGGACACCCATGGATTCATGGGGCATGTGCGGTTACATCCATACTACATCAAAAGCTGAAGTACTCGGTCAAAGGGAAAATTGTCACCGTATGTGGGGAGGAAGAGTTTATGACCAGTCATTTGAATTCATTGAAATATGTTGAAATGGACGGAGAATTCATTGAGACTCCTTGTCAAGCTTTAGAAGTGGTCCTTCCAATGATTGATATTGCTAAGAGCACTCCTGTCACTCCCAAAGCTTCTAAAGATCCACCAAGGATGTCCCCTCTCAAAGATGCCCATGCTGTAGTTGAAGACGGAGGTTGCACCATTTGGAGAAAACTTCCTGATATCCCATACAAGTCAGACAAGTATGGGTTGGGCTTCACTTCCAAGGCTCAAAAAGAGGTTCGACGTGCTCGTGTTGGGAAACCGCCTCTCTGTATTAGCAACAATCAAGTTAATACTCTTGGAGACTTTAAGTGACAGTGAATGGGACAACTGGATCTACCCAACTGTTGATGGAGGACTCAATAGCTGGAAGACCAAGGACTTTATCTCAATCTCCTTCAGCCAGGAGTAATTGTTATTTCCTGTTTTTATTACTTTGAGAAATTTGACTGTAATTTCCATTAAAACAATGAATTTAAACCATGTGCCTTGCCCGGGGCCCAATGATCCATTTGTTAAGGGCCTGTCATTTTCATATGCCATATGCTTATTTAATGAAAAACATTGTACTATTTTGCATTCAAATTTTGTGCTCTTTGTATTTCTTTCACTTTACTGCATTTTCAAATAGCCATGTGACCTTACATGCACACATACACACATTTCCAGATCTACATCCACTCTGGATCTTGTTGACAATGATTCTGCTATTGCCATCTATGACTTTGAGAATCCAATCTATCAAGCTGAAGACGAAAGAGAAGAATATTGTGAGATACCTGGGGAATTTTCCAGAGTCCTGATACAAGAGGAAAAGGCCATTAAACCACATAAAGAACTAGTTGAAGTGATAAACTTGGGTACTGAGGTAGATAAGAAACAAGTCAAGATTTGCGCTAATCTGGAAGACAATGTCAAGGGAAGATTGGTCCAGATGTTGCATGACTATGTTGAGGTGTTTGCTTGGTCATACGAAGATATACCGGAGCTTGATACTGATATCGTAGTTCATTGTCTACCATTGAAATAAGGTTGTCCTCTGATCAAGAAAAAGGTTCGTCACATGCAGCCAGATATGTCTGAGAAGATCAAAGCTGATGTAATGAAACAGTTCAATGCAGGTTTCCTGGCAGTATAATCATATCCCCAATGGGTTTCAAATGTTGTTCCAGTGCCGAAGATAGATGGAAAGGTCCATATGTGTGTAGATTATATGGATTTAAATAGGGTGTTGTACCCCAAAATTTTCCCTCCCATATTTCTCAAAACATTTCAAGAAAGAACTCCAAGTTGCTCAAGGTTGCTCAAGGATTGGCCATACAAGCTCTCTCCTAAGGCAGTCTACCCCAAACTAGGGTTTCATGTTGCATCAAGATCCTTGAGTCCAAGTGGTCTTAAATGCTCAAAGTTTTCCTAATATGTTCTCAAGATCATCCATGTCAAGCTTCAAGCCTTGCAGAGAAAGTTTGCTCAGTCAATTGCTTAAAAGTCCAAAAATCGATTGTGCTAGGGCAAAAGTCAACTGTGACCTACATAAAGTCAAACTTCAAGATTTTTAGTCAACATCCTCATTTTGAAGTATATTTCATCATTTGATCAAGGGTTGATCATGATTCATCAAGGATTGCTCACAATTCATCAGGATTCAAAAGTTGCTAAATTAGGGTTTTGTAGGAAAAGTCAACCCAACTTTGACCAAGTATAACTTTCTCATATGTTATGAAAAATGACCCATCCAAATCTCATTTTGAAGAGGATGCAATTCCCTACAATCCATCTTCATCTCCCAAGATCAAAATATGCACTCACAAGAAGTTATGAATTTGGACATTATAGGTCATTTTGAAAAGTCAACAAAAACACCTTTTGTGTCAAAGCATAATACATGATCATGGAATATCAAAATGAGATGAGACCAAACGGGTTGGTTATAGGACATCTCAAGCTTTCTAAAAAGTCCAAGAACACCTCCAAAGGTTCAAAATTGAAGAAGTTATGCATTGTTGAAGTTAGACTTTTTTTGCAAAATTGCCAAAAGTCAACTATGCCCAAAACTTCAAATTTTGCCAAATGGGCCCATTCTTTTTCACTTGTTTTGGGTTGGCAGTATATCCCACGTGCTCTATCATTGGCCATGTGTCCATATCATATTTTTATTAATTATTTTGATTTTGATTTGAATTTATTTGATTTACATCAAATAAAATCAAATAAAATCCAAAGCATTGATAACAATGGATCTTTTGATTGTTTCAGACTTTAATCACAGCTAGCAAGGAATTGAAACTCGAATCAAGGCAAGTTGTGTACAAAAAGATTCAAATCAAGCCAAATTTGGAAGGTTGTAAAAGAAAATCAAATCAAATATCAAAGCATTGAAAGAAGAAGATTTGGGCAAGGCAATAAACCCTAATACATTGTGCAATACATAAGGGTCGTGTGCAAACCAAAATAAGAGTTGGAGATCAAGCATAGAGCCAGAACAAAAACTGAAAAATCAAGCAAAAAGTGTGAGTTCAAAATCATTCCTAGAGGCAGTTTCAAGGCTTGGAAATTGTCTCAATCGTCTCCTGGCAATCTCCACAAGCGAAAGCAATCAAGACCACGCGTGTTCAAGCCTCCTAGTGCACTGTAACTCAGGCACAAACTCACCCTTTTATTGATTTCATATTTTGAAATTTAGGCATTGTTAACATGTATTGATGGCATATTCTTAATCTACACATCATTTGCAAGCTTTTGGTATTACTCGATTTCATTTATCTGACCTATATCGTGATTCACAATGGTTAGGGTTTCAAGATTTGGTTTAGGGCTTTTTGTTTAAGGAAAAATTAGCCTTAGTAATGGCTATGGTTGTGATCAGAAGAGGGAGACGAGTCTAACCATGGTGTTAGAATTCATTTCCATGGCCTGTACGTGATTTTGAAGGTGGACAGGTTTATAGTGACGGACCTCTGTCCGTGGGTATAGATCCTGGAACTTTTAGCCACGGTCCAAAGACAGGGACGATGGCGTGTCACTTCCCCATTCGCCCATTCAAACAGCGCGCGTGTTTTTTTGTTTTTCTGGCCATTAGCTTTTGTTTTTTATATTATATTTAATTTGTATTATATTAACAAAACGAGTCAAGTGGCGTGGTGGCAAGCATAGTATTGGGATTCCTCTCAGGACCTGGATTCGAATCCCAGGTCCCCCTATTTCCTCAATAACATTTTCTTGCAGGTAATCATGTGCACGCCTAAGCTGGAGTTCCATCATACTCCCTCACCAATCAACATGCCAGATGGCCAGATCTGGTGGCCAATATTGAATGCACACCATAGGGCCAAGTCAACGCTTGCATAGAAGATCTAAAAAGTCAATCCGGATCAGCACAATTGGGCCAATATTCTTGCTTCCTGCACCCCCCAAATCAGGCCCACTTTCTATACTTTTCTTATATTTTGTTTATTAATTTAATTATTTTATTTGTTTTTATTTAATTATTAACCAATAGATTAATTTCTTTTTTTATCAAAAAAATCACCAAAAATATTTTTTATCCAATTAAATTTCATAAATTTTATTTTTTATTAATAAATATTAATTAAATTAATTAGGTCATTAATTGTAGATACTTGAATTTATTTTGTAAATAATAAAAATCAATTAGAATTAATAGGTTTTAACTTTAATTTAATTATTTTATTTTCTTTCCTAAAATAACAAAAACTCCAAAAATATGTCATTAATTATTTTTTTTCATTTAATTTATTTAAGAATTAATTTAGCATTTAATCTTAGGATTTAAATTCTTTTCTTAAAATAAAAACAACAAAACATTTTCTTTAATTAGGAGGGTCAAAACCCTAATTTCACGTTCGATCCAATCCACTCGCGCGATTTATTTTTTTCCTTATTCAATTATTGATGTATCTGCTCCCGGTTTGTAATAATTAATTAGGATATTTATTTTTCCGCTTTTAAATTTCAAAGGGTTGCTTTTGGCGATGTAAATACCGCCTTGTAATAATTTAGTTTAATTTCCGCACCTTTAATTTCTGCAAATTATACAACTGCTAGATGTTTGATAATAGGGTTTGCATGACAAGAATGAATGTTTAAATTAAAATCAATTAGATCACGCTAAACATGTGCAAAGATAAAAATAACTGAAATCAACACATTTGCACATGCGCACACCTAGGGTACACCCCACTTGGTTGCCTTCGTAAACGGTCATTGAGTATATGATGCTTTAGTGGTCATCCTTTTGTCTAAAAGATCATAGTTGCCTCGAAACGGTTTCCTCGGATATTGTTGCCTCGGACAAATGATCTAAGACGTTAGGGTTACTACTAAGACGTCCTAACATTGCTTTAGTGACTGCACATCCCTTTCGAATTGACCCTCAAAACTTCAACGACGGTGCTACCTACTCACTGATAGTGGAATATCATTGTCTAAAGGAAATTAGCATAGAACGAATCTTTTTTTGAGTAGGTAGATTAACTCTTAGATACTTGCTCATCCAAAATAAAATTTTCACACTTAAACTCCTTTTACAAACAAGTTTTTAAAAACACTTCATTACACTCTTGAAGACAGACGCAAGAGTTAAGTCGAAGTTAAAACAAAACTTTTCAAAACCCACAAGCACAAATAAAACAATTTTGAAAATGATGAGCAACTACCTAAGAGCCCGTAGATAAATACGGATAGAAAGGGTGCTAATACCTTCCCTTTCTATAATCTACCCCCCGTACTCAGAAAAATCTCAAAAAAGGAATTTTTCTGTGCTTTTTTTCCTTTCCTTGTTGGATAAAATAAAAGTCAGTGGCGACTCTTGCTTACCGCGACATTTTGCGAAAACAAACGCAAAACACGAACCAGCATTTCAAAAAACGGTCAGTTCTTCCCACCGTATCACAGAACTGGCGACTCTGCCGGGGACTTAATAAGTGGGGTGTAGCTTAGGAATAATTCATCATAATGTTTTCAATTGCTTGATTTGTATGCTTTATCTTTGTGGGTTTGAATCTGAGTTACTATAGATCCTAACTCGGATCTGGGGGATACCTTTTAGGTAAGTAGCAATAGACTGCGAGGGAACTGTATGGCGTAGACCGATACGGTTGAAGTAGTAGCTATGTTGGTGTGGCACTTTAGTTTGTACCGATATCCCTTGTGGTGGAACAAGGAGAATATGGGTCTTCTAAGGGGTCATTAAGCACCAACTGAACTTAGAACCTATAATTGACCAACTTGGCCATAGAAAAGTAGCAGTATGCTACACTCATTGAGACCAAACTCTCGCGATGATTCTGGCCACAAGAAAAGGTTGCCAAACTGGAATTATGACTGATCGAGGGTGGTCAGTGATATTGAGATCCTCTAGAACCCGGTTACTATTACTAGGACAGGTTGAACCAACTAAACTGAAAGAGGGTAATAACTAAACTCCATGCCAGTCTGAAATCTAAGGGCTACTGTGTGACTTGTTTGCCATTACCATGTTTTCTATATGTGAATACTTGTGGTGTGTTTCTATCATGACATCATGCATCATGACATTGCATGAATATTTCATCAGACTAACCCATTTTAAAGACAGAGGGGATTCATCTTTGTTCTGTTTTGTAGGTCATGGCCTCTATGCGTAGAAACACTATTTGGATCAACTTTGTACAGATTCCTACTCAGCTTAGAGATTTGGTTGCAAAGGTCCCTGATACTTCCTCCTTTGTCAGAAGACATGGTCACCTCCTTGGTTTGGTCACTTCCAAGATGGATGAGCAGATGTTGAGTGTCTTGTGCTAGTTCTTTGACCCATTGCACCACTGCTTCACCTTCCTGGACTATCAGTTGGTCCCTACTTTGGAGGAGTTATCTGATCTACTTGGCATTTATATTCTAGAGCAGACGCCGTTTACAGGTTGGGAGAAAGCTCTTAGGCCAGAAGATGTTGCTACAGCCCTACATCTGACAAAGGCTGAGGTAATGTCTAATTGGGAGACTCGGAGTGGAACAAAAGGATTCTTGGCTAAGTTCTTGGTTGATCGGGCTAATCATTTTTGGGACAGTTTAGATTTCCAAGCATTCGAAGACATCCTGGCACTTCTCATTTATGGTTTGGTGTTGTTTCCTAATTCAGATTCTTTTGTCGATGTGAACGCAGTGAAGATCTTCATGTCCCGTAATCCAGTGCCCACTCTCTTAGGTGACATTCTGCATGCTCTTTATGCCCATACTGCTCGGAAACAGGGAACCCTTATGTGTTGTGCACCATTGCTGGCGAGGTGGTTTATTTCTCACCTCCCCAAATCTGTTTTGAAGAACAAGGAAGGTATGGGATGGGCCTACAGGATTATGTCCCTTGCTCACACGGACATCATCTGGAGCACTAAAGACATGGAAGAAGTAGCTGTTATTGATCGGTGCGGAGAATACCCCAATGTTCCTTTACTTGGAATTAGGGGAGGAATTACCTATAATCCTTGTTTGGCCTTACGTCAGTTTGGGAGAGCTAGGAAGGACGGACCTCATGAGTTGCTGATTCCGAGCATTGTCTTTGACTTCCAAGGGGATAGTGAAGAGCATCGCCGCAGGTTCATACGAGCTTGGAACAGGGTACACAGGTCTGATCCACATGAGCTAGGGATGAAGACCTCTCTTCCGATGGAACCGTTTCTCCGATGGGTTCGAATCTGTGCCCAAAAGATGAGAATGCCGTACGAAGTTGTCTTACTGGTAATTGTTGAGAGTGCTGATGAAGAAGGGGTTCCACCTATCATCCTCCACCCATACATGCCGACTGACATTGAGGCATTAAAGATGTCTTGGATGCAGTTGAGAGAAGAGTGGGATACTTACAGAGAAAAGTATCATGAGCAGGAGCGAAAGATCCTAAAGCTTACAAGGCAGCTGGAGAACGAGAAGGTCCTCAACGACTATGTCAGCACAGGAGGAAAACGACCATGGGAGCGCTGATGTCTTTTGTTATTTCTAGTTTTGATTTACTTTTCAGTATTTCTTTTTTGTAACTCCTTAAAGGCATTTGTCAAACATTATTTCAAGTTTTTAATCTAATAAAAGTGCGTTTTTATTTTGGTTTACGAATTTGAATCTCTCGACGTCTTTGAAATCATATCATACGCATTACATTCCATACACCTCATTACAAGTACCCTTACATGTCTCTTATCTTCTTCGCTGTTTATTTCAGCATCATGTCTGCTGAAACATCCACTGATCAAGCTATTAAGGCTCTGCAAGCTCAAAACACTCAGTTCCAGGAAATGTTCATGAACCTGGCCAAGGGGCAGAAAGATCTGAAGACTCTTATCTTGAAGGATAAGAAGAAGAAGAAGAAGACGGTCCTCCTGAACATGGGTCACAGGTTTGGAAACAGGTTGCGAGAGGAAGTTGATTGGTCTCACTCATCTGGAGGGGGAGAGAATCAGGAAGAAAGGAGGGCTCCTAGCCCTGTGGTTTCTGACAATGAGACTGACTTTGACGAAGACTAGTATCCTCCTGCTGAGGATAGGTATAAACATCTTGAAGACCGGTTAAGCGCGATGGAGATCCAGAAGATACCTGGGATGGATTTTGGAGAGTTGGGTTTGGCATCTGGGGTGGTAATTCCCCACAAGTTCAAAGCACCGGTCTTTGCTAAATACGACGGGGTCTCCTATCCAAAGCTACACCTCTGTTCGTATGTTAGAAAGATTCAACCATATACTGCTGACAGGAACCTATGGATCCACTTTTTTCAAGATAGTCTTTCAGGGACTCAACTTGAGTGGTTCTATCAGCTAGAAGGAGCTAGTGTCCGTAATTGGGAGGACCTTGATGCTGCTTTTTACAAGCAGTACCAATATAATGCCGACCTTGCTCCTACGCGTACCCAACTTCAGAGTATGTCTATGGGTGCGAGCGAAGGGTTTAAAGATTACGCTCAGAAGTGGAGAGATCTTTCTGGTAGAGTCCAACCCCCGCTGGCTGACAGGGAGTTAGTAGATATGTTTCTGGGGACCTTGTCTGGTTCGTATTTTAACCATCTGATTGGGAGTTCATCTTCAGGTTTTACTGAGTTAATTATGACTGGGGAGAGAGTTGAAGCCGGTATCAAGAGCGGAAAGTTACAGAAAGGTGCTTCATCAAGCACAGAGAAGAAGCCTTTTAAGAAGGAGTCTAGTGCAGTTTACAGCTTAAAAATCTAGAATCGACCCGAGCGCCGCCAAGTAGTAAATGCGGTGGTCATATCAAGACCAACTATTGCCACATAACACAACACTCAGCCAAGGGCAGAGAGGCCTCAAAGACAATTTACTCGGCTCAGCATGTCTTTATCTCAAATTCTACCACAGCTGTTGAAGACCAACTTGGTGATTCCGAGGGAAGCCCCAAAGAATCCCAACACCACCTCGCCGCTGTACAATCCGAATGCCCGCTGTGCTTATCACTCTGGTAGCCCGGGGCATGATACCAATAATTACTGGGCCTTGAAGAGTAAGGTACAAGATCTGATTGATGCTAAGGAGATCGAGTTTGAAGCGCCGAAAAAGCCTAATGTCATAATGGATCCTATGCCGAAACATGATGCGGGAGTAAATGCTATTGAAGATGATGATGATGAGTTTGATATTGATAGCTGGATTTACCCGACTACTGATGGTGGTTTGAGTAATTGAACGACAATATATTCCATGCCCATTTCTTTTATCACACAGTAATAGACTTTTGTTTTGGATTTGTAACAAACAATTTTTAAGCTTTACGGCCCGGTGCCTTACCCGAGACACCGTGGCTTTGTTTGTGAGGGCTTTATGTGTGTTATTTTCATATATCATTAATAAAAGCATTGGACGTTTTCTTGCATTTCAAATTTTTCGCTCTTTGTTTTTCTTTTCTATCTTGCAAAACAACTATTTTACACACACTCACATATACAGGTCTACATCCACTCTGGATCCCACTGATAACGACTCTGCTACTGCCAGTTATGACTTCGAAAGTCCGATTAACCAAGCCGAGGACGAAGGTGAGAATGATTGTGAAGTACCTAGGGAACTTGCTAGATTGTTACTTCAGGAAGAGAGGGCCATACAACCGCATGAAGAGCCAGTGGAAACAGTAAATCTGGGTACAAAGGTAGACAAGAAAGAGGTCAAGATCGGTGCAAATCTGGAATCCAGTGTTAAGCAATGGTTGATTCAGATTCTGCATGACTATGTTAAGATCTTTTCCTGGTCTTATGAAGATATGTCTGGGTTGGATACTGATATTGTGGTTCACTGCTTGCCAACCAAGGAAGACTGTCCTCCAGTGAAACAGAAAGTTCGTTGAATGCACCCAGAGATGTTTGAGAAAATCAAGGCTGAAGTTATGAAACAGTTTGATGCCGGTTTTCTAGCAGTTACTTCTTACCCACAGTGGGTGGCCAATGTGGTTCTGGTGCCTAAGAAGGATGGTAAGGTTCGAATGTGTGTTGACTATAGGGATCTGAACAGGGAAAGCCCCAAGGAAGATTTCCCTTTGCCTCATACCAACGTTCTGGTTGACAACACCGCACAACATAAGGTCTTCTCCTTTATGGATGGTTTCTCCGGTTATAATCAGATTAATATGGCTCCCGAAGATATGGAGAAGACAGCCTTTGTTACTCAATGGGGTACCTTTTGCTATAAGGTCATGCCTTACAGATTGAAGAATGCTGGGGCAACGTATTAGCGCGCCACAGTCGCTCTGTTCCATGACATGATTCATCATGAGATTGAGGTATACGTTGATGACATGATTGCAAGATCCCAGACTGAGGAAGAACATCTTGACCATCTTCAGAAGCTATTTGACAGGTTGAAGTTGTACAGACTGAGGCTAAACCCGAACAAGTGCACCTTCAGAGTGAGATCTGGTAAGCTGCTGGGTTTCGTCGTAAGTTATAAAGGTATTCAAGTAGACCCTGCAAAGGTGAAGGCTATACAGGAAATGCCAGCTCCCCGAACAGAAAAGGAAGTCAGAGGCTTTTTGGGACGTCTAAACTACATTGCCTGGTTTATCTCACACCTAACTGCTACTTGTGAGCCAATCTTCAAGTTACTGAAGAAAGATCAAGTGGTAAGATGGAACGATGAATGTCATGCCACTTTCGAAAGGATCAAAGAATATCTCCAAGAGCCACCTATTCTGATGCCTCCAGTTGAAGGGAGGCCTTTGATCTTATACTTGACAGTACTCGACAATTCAATGGGGTGTGTGCTGGGTCAGCATGATGAGTCTGGCCGAAAAGAGCATGCTATTTATTACCTTAGCAAAAAGTTTACCGACTGCAAGACCCGATACTCGTTGCTTGAGAAAACTTGCTGCGCTTTGGCATGGGCTGCTCGCCGGCTGAGACAGTATATGCTGACCCACACTACTCTGTTGATATCAAAGATAGATCTAATCAAGTATATCTTTGAGAAGCCTGCCTTGTCCGGAAGAATAGCAAGATGGCAGATGATTTTGACTGAATATAACATCCAATACACAACCCATAAAGAAATTAAGGGGAGTGTGTTGGAAGACCATCTGGCACATCAGGCAGTGGGCGATTACCAGTCTATGAACTTCGAATTCTCGGATGAGAACATCATGTTGGTGACTGATTGTGAAACACCTGGACAGGATAAAGGACCTGAGGAGGGATCCCGTTGGTCTATGTGCTTTGATGGAGCTTCAAACGCTTTGGGTAATGGCATTGGCGTCGTGATCATATCTCCTGAAGGCTCTCATACTCCATTCACTGCCCGACTATGTTTCAAATGCACCAACAATATGGCGGAGTATGAAGCGTGCATTATGGGTCTTCGAGCAGCTACTGACCCAAGGATTAAGTTCTTGAGTGTATTCGGAGATTCCGCTCTCGTGGTCAGTCAGATCAAAGGCGAGTGGGATACGAAACACCCAAATCTTATTCCTTACAAGGAGTATGTATTGACGTTTCTTCCGCACTTTAAGGAGATAACCTTTGAACACTTCCCTAGAGAGGAGAATCAGTAAGCGGACGCGCTAGCTACAATGTCTTCTATGTTCAAGGTCAGATGGGACAATGAAGCTTCCCAGATTACCATTGAGAGGTTGGACGAACCTGCGTATTTCTGTGACATTGAGACTGAAGAGGTAGCAGATAAACCCTGGTTTCACGAGGTGAAGAGGTATCTTAAGGCTCAGGAGTACCCCGAGGGTGCATCTATTAATGATAAGAAGTTTCTGAGGAGGTTCGCAGCGAAGTTCTTCATCAGTAATGGTATTCTGTACAATCGTAACCATGACTCAACCTTGCTGTGATGTGTGGACAAGAACGAGGCAGAAAGGATTATGGTAGAGTTACATGAAGGTACCTTCGGAACTCATTCCAGTGGACACACAATGGCAAAGAAAATCCTACGGGCAGGATATTATTGGTCCATAATGGAAGCCGACTGTTATCAGCATTCTCGGACCTGTCATAAGTGCCAAGTTTATTCTGATAAGGTGCACATACCTCCAGTACCTCTGAACGTTTTGGCAACTCTTTGGACTTTTGCAATGTGGGGCATCGACATGATTGGTGAGATCAAACCTACAGCATCCAACGGGCATCGTTTCATCCTGGTAGCGATTGATTACTTTACGAAGTGGGTTGAAGCAGCTTCCTTTGCTACTGTAACCAAGAACGTCGTGGCACGATTTATTCGGCACAATCTGATCTGTCGATATGGTGTACCAGATAGGATCATTACAGACAATGGTACAAATCCCAACAATAAGATGATCACCGAACTCTGCAAACAGTTCAAGATACAGCATCACAACTCTTCTCCTTACCGGCCGAAGATGAATGGGGCTATTGAAGCGGCTAATAAGAACATTAAGAAGATTGTGCAGAAGATTACAGTGACATACAAAGATTGGCACGAGATGTTACCATTTTCTCTTCTTGGGTACCGTACCTTAGCGCGGACGTCAACAGGGGCAACACCCTATTCCTTGGTTTATGAAATGGAGGTCGTCTTTCCCATTGAAGTTCAGATACCCTCTCTTCGGATTATGAAGGATGCAGGTTTGAGCGAAGATGACTAGATTCAGACCCGGCTTGATCAGCTGAACTTAATCGACGAAAAAAGACTTACTGCTATTTGTCATGGTCAGACGTATATAAGGGGATGATCAAGGCATTTAACAAGAAAGTTAGACGACAAGAGTATCAAGTCAGGGATCTGGTGATTAAGCGCATCATACTACCTCAAGGTGATCCCAGGGGTAAATGGACCCCTACGTACGAAGGGCCATTTGTGGTTAAGAACATTTTCTCAAGAGGAGCTATGATTCTAACCACCATGGATGGTGACGACCTTCTTCACCCCGTCAATGCAGACATAGTGAAAAGATACTACGCGTAATCAAAGACCTGCTAGGTTGACTGGCCTAGGAAAAAATAAGGGCTTCCCGGCGAACCAAAAGGGTTTGAGCAAAAATAAGGGATGAAAATGAAAAAAATTTGTACACCCGGCAAGTCGAAAACCTGAAAAGGCAGCTTGGGCAAAAAAGGGTATCCCGATAGACTAAAAACCCGAAAGGGTGGTCCAGGCAAAAATTAGGGATCAAAGCATAACATTATGTCTCATTGGATCACCTTGCAACCAGACTTCGGTATCGGCTATCAAGCTCGGACGGTGCTAATCAATCTGATTCACCTTCAACCAAGTAGAAAAATGATGAGATGCTCGAGGACATAAAGGCAATAGCAGAGTTGGAACCCAGTGGGATTATTCACATAGCTGTTTTTCTTTGTTTTCACAAATTGTGTAAATTCTATTTGTTCGGCGGCGTTCTCTTACTAGGACGTCAGCCTTTTGTACAAAAAACGCCTATTTACAGGCTAACTTACAAAATCAATACAAGCTATTTTCACAAATAAATTTCAAACTGTTTTCCTTTTTTCTGTTTTGTTTTGAAAAGAACGTCCAATGTTCAAGTTTTTGATATATGCATTTGACATTAATTGCTGCTCATAAATATTTACATACGAAACAAAAGACAATTACTTGCAATATTATAAATAGGGGCCGACGAGAAATGTCCAAACCGTATAGTTGCTCTGTCCACCAGGTATAGGGATAGACCTAGCTGGAGGAAACGATTGAAAGTACATTCATTCCCCGCAGAGTAAGAGAAAGATAGTGGTGTTAGTTGTCCCCAGTTGAGACTCGCAACCGTGAATGAATCGGTAACATTCTACCCAAGCATAATTTATCCATCATCAGCACTAGACAATTATCCCCAGTAAAGTCTAAAAGGGCTATCCCCAGTAAGGTCGCCATCGGAAAGTCATCCCCAGCGAAGTTCTTTCCTTTCACCAAACAGGAATTTAATCCCCAACAGGTTCATTATCACCAGCAACAGTAATTCATCCCCAGTTGAATTTATCAGCAGAATCCTCAGCAGATCATCTCTTCCCCACAGAGTCATTTCCCCATCATTTTATTCCCCAGCAAAGTTATCCTATCCTGCAGGTTTATTCTCACAATCATCGTTATCCACTATATCCAGCGGAAACGAAGAATTCATTTCTTTTCTCCAACAAAAATTTGGGATTTATTTTCCTCAGCTAAAAACATCAAATTTTCATACATCATGACATGCATACGCATCATATGACACAATCTTATTTATGTTGTGAACATCATTGCTTGATACATATCATGCATTACATACAACTAACCTTTACCTTTCAAGAAGGATACATTTAAATTCTTACAAAGTTCAGGCTATGAAGCTTTTACCTCAGTTGAATTACGAACGATGTTCCTAAATCTCAGCAGAGATGTTTCTCCAAGTTGAATTACGGACAGGCTCCTAAATCTCAGCAAAGTAGTCGAATTACAGACAAGTTCCTAAATCTCGACAGATATTTCCTCAGTTGAATTACGGACGAGTTCCTAAATCTCAGCAAAGATGTTTCCTCGGTTGAATTATGGACGAGCTCCTAAATCTCAACAAAGTAGTTGAATTACGGATAAGCTCCTAAATCTCAGCAAAGCAGTCGAATTACGGAAAAGTTCCTAAATCTCGACAGATGTTTCCTCAGTTGAATTACGGACGATCTCCTAAATCTCAACAAAGTAGTTGAATTACGGACAAGCTCCTAAATCTCGACAAAGTCAATTGAATTACGGACAAGCTCCTAAATCTCAAAAAATATGTTTTCTTAGTTGAATTATGGACGAGCTCCTAAATATCAGCAAAAGTTGTTCCCTCAGTTGAGTATGGACGATTGAAGTTCCTAAATATCAATAGAGACGACTCACCAACAGAATGACGGACGACGAAGCTCCTAAATTTTTATCTCTCTCCACGAAAGATCAGACTTCCCCAGCGGAATCTTCCTCAACAACAGGTATACAAGCTTTCACTAAGGAATCTCTTATGCAATCTACACTCCTCCAGATGGCATCTATAAGCCCATTCCCGGTATCATAAGATAATTATCATTTCATGCGAGTGCAAATTTCTGGGCACTCTAGTGTTCAATCCACTTCACCCTTCGGATTACGAAAGGCACGAAAGCCAGTCTGCATCCTCAGGTTTAAGAAGATTGAACAAGGGCAGCTGTTGTACCCCAAAATTTGCCCTCCCATATTTCTCAAAAAATTTCAAGAAAGATCTCCAAGTTGCTCAAGGTTGCTCAAGGATTGGCCATACAAGCTCTCTCCTAAGGCAGTCTACCCCAAACTAGGGTTTCTTATTGCATCAAGATCCTTGAGTCCAAGTGGTCTCAAATTCTCAACACTTTCCTAATATGTTCTCAAGATCATCCACGTCAAGCTTCAAGCCTTACAGAGAAAGTTTGCCCAGTCAATTGCTCAAAAGTCCAAAAATCGACTGTGCTAGGGCAAAAGTCAACTGTGACCTACATACAGTAAAACTTCAAGATTTTTAGTCAACATCCTCATTTTGAAGTATATTTCATTATTTGATCAAGGGTTGATCATGATTCATCAAGGATTGCTCACAATTCATCAGGATTCAAAAGTTGCTAAATTAGGGTTTTGTAGGAAAAGTCAACCCAACTTTGACCAAGTATAACTTTCTCATACTTTATGAGAAATGACCCATCCAAAGCTCATTTTGAAGAGGATTAAATTCCCTACAATCCATCTTCATCTCCCAAGATCAAAATATGCATTCACAAGAAGTTATGAATTTGGACATTATAGGTCATTTTGAAAAGTCAACAAAAACACATTTTTGTCAAAGCTTCATACATGAGCATGGAATATCAAAATGCGATGAGACAAAACGGGTTGGTTAGAGGACATCTCAATCTTTCTAAAAAGTCCAAGAACACCTCCAAAGGTTCAAAATTGAGGAAGTTATGCATTGTTGAAGTTGGACTTTTTTTGCAAAATTGCCAAAAGTCAACTATGCCCAAAACTTCAAATTTTGCCAAATGGGCCCATTCTTTTTCACTTGTTTTGGGTTGGCAGTATAGCCCACGTGCGCTAGCCTTGGCCATGTGTCCATATCATATTTTTATTAATTATTTGAATTTATTTGATTTAAATAAAATAAAATCAAATAAAATCCAAAGCATTGATAACAATGGATCTTTTGATTGTTTTAGGCTTTAATCACAGCTAGCAAGGCATTGAAACTCGAATCAAGGCAAGTTGTGTACAAAAAGATTCAAATCAAGCCAAATTTGGAAGGTTGTAAAAGAAAATCAAATCAAATATCAAAGCATTGAAAGAAGAAGATTTGGGCAACGCAATCAACCCTAATACATTGTGCAATACATAAGGATCGTGTGCAGACCAAAATAAGAGTTGGAGATCAAGCATAGAGCCAGAACAAAAACCGAAAAATCTAGCAAAAAGTGTGAGTTCAAAATCATTCCTAGAGGCAGTTTAAAGGCTTGGCAATTGTCTCAATCGTCTCCTGGAAATCTCCACAAGCAAAAGCAATCAAGACCACGCATGTTCAAGCCTCCCAGTGCACTGTAAGTCAGCCACGAACTCACCCTTTTCTTGATTTCGTATTTTGAAATTTAGGCTTTGTTAACATGTATTGATGGCATATTCTTAATCTACACATCATTTGCAAGCTTTTGGTATTACTCGATTTCATTTATCTGACCTATATCGTGATTCACCATAGTTAGGGTTTCAAGCTTTGGTTTAGGGCTTTTTGTTTCAGGAAAAATTAGCCTTTGTAATGGTTATGGTTGTGATCAGAAGAGGGAGACGAGTCTAACCATGGTGTTAGAATTCATTTCCATGGCCTGTACGTGATTTTGAAGGTGAACAGGTTTATAGTGACAGACCTTTGTCCGTGGGTATAGATCCTGGAACTTTTAGCCACAATCCAAAGACAGGGACGATGGCGTGTCGCTTCCCCATTCGCCCATTCAAACTGCACACACGTTTTTTTTGTTTTTCTGGCCATTATCTTTTGTTTTTTATATTATATTTAATTTGTATTATATTAACAAAACGAGTCAAGTGGCGTGGTGGCAAGCATAGTATTGGAATTCCTCTCAGGACCTGGGTTCGAATCCCAGGTCCCCCTATTTTCTCAATAACATTTTCTTGCATGTAATCATTTGCACGCCTAAGCTGGAGTTCCATCATACTCCCTCACCAATCAACATGCCAGATGGCCAGATGGCCAGATCTGGTGGCCAATATTGAATGCACACCATAGGGCCAAGTCAACGCTTGCATAGAAGATCTAAAAAGTCAATCCGGATCAGCACAATTGGGCCAATATTCTTGCTTCCTGCACCCCCCAAATCAGGCCCACTTTCTATACTTTTCTTATATTTTGTTTATTAATTTAATTATTTTATTTGTTTTTATTTAATTATTAACCAATAGATTAATTTCTTTTTTTATCAAAAAAATCACCAAAAATATTTTTTATCCAATTAAATTTCATAAATTTTATTTTTTATTAATAAATATTAATTAAATTAATTAGGTCATTAATTGTAGATAACTTGAATTTATTTTGTAAATAATAAAAATCAATTAGAATTAATATGTTTTAACTTTAATTTAATTATTTTATTTTCTTTCCTAAAATAACAAAAACTCCAAAAATCTGTCATTAATTATTTTTTTACATTTAATTTATTTAATAATTAATTTAGCATTTAATCTTAAGATTTAAATTCTTTTCTTAAAATAAAAACAACAAAACATTTTCTTTAATTAGGAGGGTCAAAACCCTAATTTCACGTTCGATCAAATCCACTCGCGCGATTTATTTTTTTCCTTATTCAATTATTGATGTATCTGCTCCCGGTTTGTAATAATTAATTAGGATATTTATTTTTCCGCTTTTAAATTTCAAAGGGTTGCTTTTGGCGATGTAAATACCTGACGCCTTGTAATAATTTAGTTTAATTTCCGCACCTTTAATTTCTGCAAATTATACAACTGCTAGATGTTTGATAATAGGGTTTGCATGACAAGAATGAATGTTTAAATTAAAATCAATTAGATCACCCTAAACATGTGCAAAAATAAAAATAACTGAAATCAACACATTTGCACATGTGGACACCTAGGGTACACCCCACTTGGTTGCCTTCGTAAACGGTCATTGAGTATAGGATGCTTTAGTGGTCGTCCTTTTTTCTAAAAGATCATAGTTGCCTCAAAACGGTTGCCTCGGATATTGTTGCCTCGAACAAATGATCTAAGACGTTAGGGTTACTACTAAGACGTCCTAACATTGCTTTAGTGACTGTACGTCCCTTTCGAATTGACCCTCAAAACTCCAACGACGGTGCTACCTACTCACTAATAGTGGGATAACATTGTCTAAAGGAAATTAAAATAGAATGATTCTTTTTTTGAGTAGGTAGATTAGCTCTTAGATACTTGCTCATCCAAAACAAATTTTTCACACTTACATTCCTTTTACAAACAAGTTTTCAAAAACACTTCATTACACTCTTGAAGACAGACACAAGAGTTAAATCGAAGTTAAAACAAAACTTTTCAAAATCCACAAGCACAAAGAAAACAATTTTGAAAATGATGAGCAAGTACCTAAGAGCCTGTAGATAACTACGGATAGAAAGGGTGCTAATACCTTCTCTTTCTATAATCTACCCCCCGTACTCAGAAATATCTCAAAAAACGAATTTTTCTGTGCTTTTTTCCTTTCCTTGTTGGATAAAATAAAAGTCGGTGGCGACTCTTGCTTACCGCGACATTTTGCGAAAACAAACGCAAAACACGAACCAGCATTCCAAAAAACAGTCAGTTCTTCCCACTGTATCACATAGGGCAATCCCTAAAGATGACTTTCCTCTACCACATATCGATGTCTTGGTTGACAATACTGCTTAACACAAAGTTTTCTCTTTCATGGATGGCTTCTCTGGTTACAACCAAATCAAAATGGCACCTAAAGACATGGAGAAGACCACTCTTATGATACAGTGTGGTACCTTCTATTATAAGGTCATGCCTTTCAGTTTGAAGAATACAGGCGCAACTTATCAACGAGTTATGGTAGCTCTATTTCATGATATGATTCATCGTGAGATAGAAGTCTATGTTGATAACATGATTGCAAGATCAAAAAATAAGGAAGAACACCTTGATCACTTGCACAAGCTATTTGAAAGGTTGAAGAAATACAAGCTCAGGCTGAATCGCAACAAATGCACCTTCGGGGTGAGGTCTGTAAAAATCCTAGGATTTATCGTCACTGGGAAAGGTATTAAAGTCGATCCTGCAAAAGTCAAAGCCATACAAGAGATGCCTGCTCCCTGTATTAAGAAGGAGGTCAGGGGCTTCTTAGGTCAACTACACTAAATTTCCCGATTCATCTCTCATTTAACTGCTACTTGTGATCCAATTTGCAAACTGTTGAAGAATAATCAAGTAGTCAGATGGAATGACGACTGCCAATTATCTTTTGACAAGATCAAGAAATACTTGCAAGAACCTCCAATTCTGATGCCTCCAGTTGAAGGGAGACCTATGATTATGTACTTGTCTGTATTAGAAAATTCAATGGGGTGTGTGTTGGGGCAACATGATGAGTCTGGTCGAAAAGAGCATGCAATTTACTCCCTTAGCAAAAATTTTACCGACTGTGAAACAAGATATTCACTTCTCGAGAATACTTGTTGGACTTTGGCATGGGCTTCTCGCCGACTAAGACCGTATATGTTGACTCATACTATTCTATTGATTTCTAAAATGGATCCCATCAAGTATATCTTCGAGAAGCCAACCCTCTCTAGACGAATAGCCAATTGGAAAATGATCTTGACTGAATATGACATCCAGTACACTACACAAAAAGCAATCAAAGGAAGTGTGCTGGTGGATCATTTGGCGTATCAAGCTATTGATGATTACCAATCCATGAATTTTGAATTACCTGATGTAGCGACCCGTTTTTTTATCAGAGCCGCCACTATTAGTTTTTATCCTAGGGAAGGGAATCTAACAGAAAACCCTAATTCACAGACAGAGATTCTAGGTTTTGGACTTCTTTAGACGAAAGGAAGGTGTTAGGCACCTTTCATCTACCTTGTTCAAAAGGACATTAGGTTTGACGTTTAGGTTCGGGTAAAATAGCATTTTAAATTTTAATTAGGGGGAAGGGTTTAAATATTTTTATAGGGGAACTCGCTATGATTTTTGATCGTATGCCTATGTATCCTCTTAAGAGGAATCAGAGTCCTAATTCATAGTTCGTATGGGGTTGGTGTTTTTTAGGGGTCGCAAGCGTACATTGAATCACCTCGCACTTGGTCGGGAATAGTGATTGCAGAGATTTTGACTAAATGCGCGGCGAGTCAAAATCTATTTGAAACCCTCTTGCAAAAAAATAGTTGATTAGTCTAGTTGATTGCGGAAAATAGTTTGTTGTTTGTTGAGTGTTTTTTAATCGTGTTAATTGCAAAATATCTTATTAAAACACGACTAAAAAATATTTAATGCAAATAATATAAGAAAATATATATGAATAAGTTTTTGAATAAAAATAATTTGGATGATAATATAATGATATTTATACATAATAAATAATAATACTATAATAATAATAAAATAAAAATAGTAATTAATGATAATAATTAATTATTAAAAAGAAACAAATATTATAAATAATAAAAATAGAGGAAAATATAAGAATAATAAATTAATCAGAGGGGGGGGGGGGGGGGTGCAGTTTTAAACTGAATAGTAGAAGCAGGGGTGTTAAAAGTTATGTTGGTTAGGCTCAAGTATATTTTGGACAGGGGGGTGCAAATTGATTTGTGGTTTAGTAATTGCTGTAGGAGGGGGTGTCTAAAGCAGTGAGCTCAGGCCCAACGAGTTTGAAGAGGCCTGGCTGGATCGCATGAGGCGAGGGAGCACGGTCTTACCATGAAACTTGGCCTAACGGCAGTTTGATGCGTATCTAAGTGGTGCTAATGAGGGACGGTTATACTTACAGTAGGCGCGTGTGCGCTGGATTGAAACAGAAAATACATTTTGTTTTTTAATTTGTTTAACATTATCTTCCCATTTTATTTTTAGTTTACAGCAAAACCCAGTCTTTCTCTCTCGTCCCGCAACCCTTCATCTTTATCTCCCTCAAAACCTAATCCCCACCCTTTCACCGCGGCGGCGCTGACATCCTACCCTCCAACATGAATCAAACACCAAAACCCACAACCCCAAACAGAATAAAAAACTAACACTTTTCCACGATTTATGAGTTTCGATTTGGCTAACTCATTTTTCTTCTTCTTCGATCGCGGGCTATAGTGAACAAGGAAGACGCTGGTGATGGTCGATTGAGAGCAGCGAAAAGGATAGAAACTAGGGATTCGAATATCAAAACCCCAGTTGTCGGATTGTTCTTCTGCAACGCTTTTGTTCTTCGCGGTATTGTTCGGTATCTGACCTCTCTTCTTCAATAATATTCTTTACAGTTCTTCCCAAAATCCCTCACTCTATGTATTTTTATTTTTATATTTATAGGGATGATTTTAATTGTTGTTATAATTAGCTAGCTTAGATTTAGGAGATTAGATCAATTAGGTTTTTTTGAGATTTTTGTAATTGATTCCAATTATAATGTCTAGGATCTGTTTACATGTAATTCGCGGTTTCTGAGTTTGTATAGAGATTTGATTTAGGTTTATTTTGTATTAGGTCTGGACTTGTAATAGAGATTTCATTCAATTATTATTTTAGATTCGATTTTTAATATTCTGGGCTTGGATATTAGATGCATTAGATTTGATTTGGTTTTCAATTATATTTTGTATTATTTGTTTCAGTTTGATTTAAACAATATCGGTTTATTGAAGGAAACATGCATAAATTCCTCATTGATTTGTATAGTAACCGTTAATGGTTACTTTGGGCCTGCCTAACTTCTGAACAAGTCTGCAAAAAATATTACTGTTTTTCTTGATGTGAAATGGGCCTTCTAACAATTTGATCCAGCAAACAATAATTCTTAATAATTAGATTAAATAATATTTGATATAAAAACATTATTACAAAAGCTTAATAGTAATAACGTTTTCTTAATAAAGAAATATATTTTTTATTGAAATAACAAGAAGTTTTTTCTTTTAATAATAATTTTTTTTCTAAAACAAAACAGCAACATCAAATGGACTAGAAATCTTAATGGGCTTGTAGTTTGTAATCTCACCCCATTTCTTTGTTATTCAAACCCCAAAAGCGATGGGTCAAACGCAAAGGGCTCTTTTATTGGAATTTCTCCTCCCATTTTACTAACAACCACTTAAATGAGTTTTATTACAATTAAGAACTTAATAATCTTCTAAAATAGTTTCCCATATTCGAATCTCATGGGCCATTAGCCAACATGCTTCATAAATGGGCCTACGGATACATGGGTCTTTCTGATTTAGAAAGTCCCACTCTCCTGAATTAGAATACACCCCCTGGTTGACTTAAATTTTAAGAATGGGCCATCAGTTATTGCCGTACCATCCTTGATTAAACGTTTCTTTATTATTTTAATCTTGAAAAATAAAATCATCGGGATAGGACAAATTTGGGGTACGACAGCTACCCCTATTAAATTATGTTCCTATCGAATTGTGCGAGAAAACGCGAGTCTTATGCATTCTGATTGGGAGTTTATTGAATACTTGGAATACCCAAAATTTCTCCGACCAATCATAAGGTTATGTTGATATAGCATACCCTTACGAGTCTCTGAGGAAGTAGGAAAAGCTGATGATATATTGCTTACCAGGGATTGGTGATTAGGAAGATGGTCTTGAACTTGAGTGGGCGATCTCCTGTATTGGTTTGCTTTTGGTTATCCATTTGGAGTGATGAATGAAATCGTAACTGGTGATGCATGGCTTGTTGAAGACTGAGGCCATGGGTGATATCTGCGAATCTCTGCATGGTGTCTTAGGCGATAAGCTAGGTCTGGTTTCCGAACATCGCTGCATGTAGTCGGAGGCGATGGTATATGGTACGGAATAAGGGAACGCACTGCTGAACAATGTCTTAGACAATGGGTTGAATGAGGAGAGTACATTGAGGCTTAGAGGCAATGTATCGCGCTAGGAGAATACATTGAGGCTTAGAGGCAATGTATCGAGTTTGGAGAATACATTGAGGCTTAGAGGCAATGTATCGAGCTAGGAGAATACATTGAGGCTTAGAGGCAATGTATCGAATTTGGAGAATACATCAAGGCTTAGAGGAAATGTATTGAGTTTGGAGAATACATTGAGGCTTAGAGGCAATGTATCGAATTTGGAGAGTACATTGAGGCTTAGAGGCAATATATTGAGTTTGGAGAATACATTGAGGCTTAGAGGCAATGTATCGAGTTTGGAGAGTACATTGAGGCTTAGAGGTAATATACCGAGTTTGGAGAATACATTGAGCCTTAGAGGAAATGTATCGAACTAGGAGAATACATTGAGACTTAGAGCCAATGTATTGAATCTGGAGAATACATTGAGACTTAGAGGCAATGTATTGAGTTTGGAGAATACATTGAGGCTTAGAGGAAATGTATCAAGTTTGGAGAGTACATTGAGACTTAGAGGAAATGTATTAAGTTTGGAGAATACATTGAGGCTTAGAGGAAATGTATCGAGTTTGGAGAGTACATTGAGGCTTGGAGGCAGTGTACCGAGTTTAGAGAGTACATTGAGGCTTAGAGGCAATGTACTGAGTTTGGTGAATACACTGAGGCTTAGAGGCAGTGTACTGAGACGGGAGAATACATTGAGGCTTAGGGTAAATGTATCGAGTTTTTTGAATACACTGAGGCTTAGAGGCAGTGTACCGAGTTTTGTGAATACACTGAGGCTCAGAGGCAGTGTAACAAGATAGGAGAATACATTGAGGCTTAGGGGCAATGTATAGAGCTTCGTTCATTACTGCATGGAGACTTAGGTAATGGAATACTTTATTAGGAACTCATCACTGCATATAGACTTAGGTGATGGGCTGAATGCGTCACGTCATGAAGACTTAGGTGACAGACCGAACCGCAGGAAAAGTGTTTTGTCGGTTGACCCTTAGGTAGCTAGATAGAGGGTGAGACTGTTTGTTTGTTGTGTGATATAGGCGTATGATGCATATTGAATGTTTATATGTATGCAAAATGTATGATGTTTGATATTGATATGGAATCCTGAATATATGCGTATTGTATGCAAAAATGTATAATGTATGTATGCTTTGGATATGCAAAATGTATGTGTGAAATGTGTATAAAATGCGTGTATGCCTTGAAATGTCATGGAGACTATTTATGGAATTCTCCCCTTTAAACCATTGGTTTTGAATTACCAATTCCCTGGTACTGTATGTTGCATTATCATAATATTATTGAATTTGAACACAGTGAACAACGTCAGCAAAATTTTGAACATTGGTTTTTTGTATTGTAAGCGCCGGGGTAGACATATGTATTAGGCACAAATTTTTTGAGTTGTGAGCGTAGACATTGGCGTGGAAATATGCATAGACTTTATGTTACAGGTGCAAGCATAGGCGCAGACGTAGACGTAGAAGTAGACATATGCGTGGACGTGATCATGGATTTTCTTTTGATGTTCTTCTAACCAAAATGCTTTTTCGATGTTTTGTCAAATGCTTTTATTTGTTAATCCCTGAAATGATTTCAAGACAATATTCACAAGCGATAATCGTAGTACTTTGTAAACAAGCCAGAGAAAATAAAAACACAATTTGAAAGATGAAAAGAAAGTAGATGTTTTATTGATATGCCTCTGAATAGGCTAGGATACAAGATGCAATTCCTAGAAAGAGGTAATTTTAGAAAGTTTTCAAAATGTAAATGGCAACGAAAAATGATAATTGCTGCTACTGTTTCCCAATATCCTTTTAATATCTCTTATCTCATTTTCTTCCGAGTCTTATGATTCAGATCAATCTCTCCCTTCGTGGTTCGTAGTCGCAGTTCTTAGATCGCAATTTTTTTGATCTTTATTTCCTTTTGTATGATCCCTAATTTTTGCCTGGATTTCCCTTTAGGGTTTTCAATCCACCGGGATAGTTTTTTATTATATGCCCCTAATTTTTGCTTGGATCGACCTTTAGGGTTTTCGATCTACCGAGACGCTTCTTTTTGCCTAAGTCGTCCTTTTAGGGTTTGAGCTTAGCGAGCTTTTTATATATAGTATTTTTTAACTGCGTTCAACTTTGTCGGATATGGTAGTCCTTCCCCATCCATTGTTGTAAGGATAAGACCATCTCCAGAGAATGCTGTTTTGACTACGTATGGACCTTCATTGTTGGGTGTCCATTTACCACGTGAATCGAGGCGAGGTAGCAGAATCTTCTTGAGCACTAGATCCCCTTCTTTGAATATTCGAGGTTGAACTTTCTTGTCGAAGGCTCTCTTCACCCGCTTCTGATGTAGCTGACTATGGCACAAAGCTGTCAATCATTTTTCTTCAATAAGGTTGAGCTGATTGAGCCGTGTTTTCACCCATTCTTCTTCTTCCAACTTTGTTTCCATTAGAACCCGAAGTCATGGTATGTCGATTTCAACTGGAAGTATTGCCTCCATACCATATACCAGCAAGAAAGGAGTCGCGCCTGTTGATGTGCGTACCGAAGTGCGATAGTCGTGTAGAGCGAAGGGAAGCATTTCGTGCCAATCTTTGTATGTCTTCATAATCTTCTGGATGATTTTCTTGATATTTTTGTTGGCTGCTTCGACGACCCTATTCATCTTTGGTTTGTATGGTGAGGAATTATGATGCTCGATTTTGAAGTCGTCGCACGGTTCCTTCATCATTTTGTTGTTTAAATTGGACCCGTTATCTGTAATTATCCGGCTTGGGACACTGTATCTGCATATGATATTCAGCTTGATGAAGCGTGTAACCACTTGACTTGTCACGTTGGTGTAGGACGCCGCTTCTACCCATTTGGTAAAATAGTCTATGGCCACCAGTATAAAACGGTGTCCGTTGGATGCTTTTGGCTCGATCATGTCAATCATATCAATTCCCCACATTGAGAATAGCCAAGGGGATCTCATGACGTTTAGAGGAGTTGGTGGCACATTTATCTTATCGGCGTAGATCTGACATATATGACACGTCTTTGTGTAGTGATAACAATCGGCTTCCATTGTTAACCAATAATACCCTGCTCGCATAATTTTTCTAGCCACGGCGTGCCCATTTGTTTGAGTCCTGAAAGTACCCTCGTGGATTTCTCTCATAAGCGTATCTGCTTCGTGCTTCTCCACACACCTGAGTAGTACCATGTCATAGTTTCTTTTGTATAACACCCCATTACTCAAAAACAATTTTGAAGCTAACCTTCGTAGAGTTTACTTATCAATGATAGAGGCATTTTCTGGATATTCCTACTTTTCCAGGTACTTCTTGATGTCGTATAACCAAGGCTTGTTTTCCGGTCCTTCTTCAATAGCAAGACAGTGTGCGGGCTCTTCGAAATGTCTAATTGTGATACGTGGTTCATGATTCATCCAGGTTACCTTGAAAATAGCTGATAGAGTTACCAGAGCGTCTGTCATTTGATTTTCTTCTCGTGGGATGTGGCTGAAAGTGATCTCGGCGAATTCCGTGGCCAACTTCAAAACATGATCCCGATATGGAATCAATTTTGGGTGTTTTGTATCCCATTCTCCATTAACCTGATATATGACTAATGAAGAGTCCCCAATTACTTCGAGGTGCTTTACTCTGATATCAATGGCAGCTTCCAGTCCTAGTATGCAAGCTTCGTACTCGTCAATGTTGTTGGTGCAGTCGAAACACAATCTTGCGATATATGGCTTGTGATAGGTTTTTGGAGAAGTCAAAATATCCCCTTTGACGTGCCTCAGTACATTTGAAGCCTCGTCGAACGTGAGTGTCCAGTGTGCCCTTGGATCGGGTCCTTCGTCAGGTCCTAGTATTTCGTAGTCGGCTATAACCGTGACGTCTTCGTTTGGGAAGTCGAACTTCATAGGTTGTTATTCTGGCAGCGGTTGGTGAGCTAGATGGTCAGCTAGTATACTACCCTTGATGGCCTTCTGAGTGACATATTGAATGTCGTATTTTGATAGTAGCATCTGCCATCGGGCGATTCTCCAGGTAAGAGCTGGTTTTTCAAACACGTACTTTAGAGAATCCATTCTTGCTATTAACCATGTAGTGTGGGTTAACATATATTTCCTTAACCTCTTGGTAGCCCAATCCAATGCATAACAAGTTTTCTCTAGGAGTGAGTACCTAGTTTCGCAGTCAGTGAATTTCTTGCTGAGGTAATAAATTGCATGCTCTTTTCTGCCTGTTTCATCCTGCTGTCCCAAAACATAACCCATTGATCCTTCAAGCACTGTCAGATACATGATGAGTAGTCTTTTTGGAACTGGAGGCATTAAGATTGGTGGCTCTTGCAGATACTGTTTTATCGTCTCGAAGGCTGTTTAGCAATCGTCATTCCATACTACCGTATGACCTTTTCGTAATAACTTAAATATTGGCTCACATGTAGCTGTTAGATGTGATATAAACCTTGAGATGTAATTCAATCGCCCTAAGAAACCACACACTTATTTTTCTGTCCTCGGTGCTGGCATCCCTTGTATAGCTTTTACTTTGTCGGGGTCTACTTCGATACCCCGCCGACTTATAATGAAACCCAACAATTTGCCTGATCTGACGCCAAATGTACACTTGTTCGGATTTAACCTCAGTCTGAACTTGCGCAGCCGTTCGAATAGCTTTTGTAAATGTATGATGTGTTCCTCCTCCGTATGGGATTTAGGGATCATATCATCTACGTACACTTCAACCTCTTTGTGAATCATATCATGTAATAATGTGACCATTATCCTCTGATAGGTTGCCCCTGCATTCTTGAGACCGAATGGCATTACTTTGTAGCAGAAAGTTCCCCAAGGTGTCATGAAGGTAGTCTTTTCCATGTCTTCGAGTGCCACTTTGATTTGATTATAGCCTGAGAAGCCGTCCATGAATGAGAATACTGAGGCTTGAGCCATGTTATCCACCAGAACATCTATGTGGGGTAACGGGAAATCTTCCTTGGGGCTTGCTTTGTTCAGATCTCGATAATCCACAAACACGTGTACCTTGTCATCTTTCTTGAGTACTAGCACAATGTTATCTATCCAGGGTGTATAATCTACCACTTCTAAGAACCCTGCGTCAAATTGTTTAAGAACCTCTTCATTGATTTTGCTGGACATATCTGGACGAGTTCTCCTGAGTTTTTGCCTAACTGGAGAACACCCTTCTTTGAGAGGTAGTCTCTGCACCACGACGTCGATATCTAACCCTAGCATGTATCTGTAAGACCAAGTGAATATGTCCATGTACTCGTACAGTAGTTTGATCAGCCTTTCTTTGACTCTCAGCTCTAACATTTCCCCTAGCTTGATTTCTTTCGGACCTTCCTCTGTGCCCAGATTAATGATCTCAATAGCCTCTTGGTATGGTTGTATATTGTCAGCCTTTTGTTCCATTTCCCTCGCCATTTCCTCATAGAGTTCAAGATCTTCATAATCTTCCTCTTCGGCTTGGTTGATAGGAGTATTAAAATTGTATCGGGTCACAGCAGTAACATTATCAGTGGTTTTGGGCATGGATTTGCATATTTATCATGTTTTGGTGCATATATGAGATTCTGGAAATGCATATGCAGAGAAAGTATTGCCATTTTTTTTTTAAATTTAAAGAATAAATGCAAGACAAAGACAAGGATCTTAATTGGAAACAAAATATAACTTTTATTAATTATAAATATTGTCTGAAACAAAATGGGAAACCCTTACAATCAATCCCTATGCCTCGGGATTGACGTAGGTTCCTTTTTTAAAACAAGAAAAATTACTTAGGAAATAAAAAGATCTCGGGAATCTCCATGATAGTCCAGCTTTTGAGTTCCTCTCCTGAGGCTCATTCCCGGATGAAGTCAGTTTCCTTTCTAATGTTGACCTTGTTGGATATCATCGCCACATGTCCGCCATGTTTTGTTCCTTTGTTGACAAAAGTTTCTTGGATCAGAGGGAAACACGCTTTGCCTTTTAGAGTATATTTCGATGATTCATAGCCCAATCCAAAGCAATTCTTCTTCTCAGGGATTTCTAGGAGCTTTCCCCAGCCTTTTGAGGCATCACATCCCACAGTTTATTGCAGATCTCTCCACGACATTACCTTAGGCTTATTACCCCTCTCGACTGGTAAAGTCACCATTGAAGCAATTTCCAAGGCTTGGAACGGGGTGCTATACAGTCTTCGTCGGAACTGATATATCTATATTATTCAATGTGGCTTACAAAGATATCTTCCTCGCCGTCGATTATGATTAATTTCCTTCCATTAGGAACTTCAATTTTTGATGCAGGGTCGAGGTGACCGCCCCTGCTGCATGGATCCAAGGTCTCCCCAGTAAGCAAGTGTATGCTGGTTCTAAATCCATGACTTGGAAAGTGATATTGAATATATGCGGCCCAATTTTGATTGGAAGATCCACCTCTCCTAACACCGAGCTTCGAGAACCTTCAAATGCCTTCACTATTGTAGAACTTGGTCTCATCACAACGTCATTTATTGTTAACTTTATCAGACTTGACTTTGGTAACATATTGAGGGAAGAGCTAATATCAGTGAGAACCCTGGATAAATGGGTAGTACTTGTTTGCATAGTAATATGGAGTGCCTTGTTATGAGCTCGGCCCCGTGGCGGCAATTCATTATTGATGAAACCCAGGTATGATCCGAATGTTATATTTTCTATGACATTGTCAAATTGATTTACCAAAATCTCCTACGCAACGTGAGCTGAACTTAGTACCTTCATCAAAGAGTCTCGGTGCGCTTCAGAGTTGATGAGTAGTGAGAGTATGCAGATTTTTGATGGAGTTTGGTGAAGTTGATCCACCATTCTGTAATCACTTCTTTTGATTATTTTCATAAACTCTTCTGCCTCTTGATCAGTAAAGTTTTTTCTTGGAGGTTATGTTTCTTGACTTGTATCCACTATTGCTTTTCCCTTGTCCTTTGTTGGAGTCTCATCTTTCTTCTTTGATGGTTCTGCTCCAAAAATTTGACCACTTCAGGTCATACCCCTTGTCCCTGCTATATTTGAAATTGCAGGTCCTTGACTTGGTGAGGGCTTATTTTCTTGCTTCACTCTATTAATGTACACAGCTGAGTCATAACTTCATGGTACTGCCTTGTCATTTTCATAAGGGATAGGTGACGGTCCCTTAATTAGCATTGTGGCCTTCAGAATTGCTGATATTAGGAGAGCCTTCTTGGGCGTCATTCCTGTGGTCTCTATTGAGTCTTCCCACGGGATCAATAGAGTTTTCTTATTAAGATTTGGGCCTTGGCAGGGGATTACCAGTGGCTTCTTTCCTTCAATAGCGGCTACATATTTTTCTTCAGGGTATGGTCCGAATTGGACTATCCCCTAATCCACTAGCTTTTGTGGAGTTCTTTCAAAGGCTTCATTATGCTCTAACAAGAATTCACATTCGAACAGATATTCCTTCAACTTGATTGGGGTTTTTTCCTGTCTGATTGCCCCAAAGTCAATGACTGCTTCAATTGCATTTATTGTTAGCCCATCATGCGGAGGCATAGGGTTTGATTTAATGTTAGATTTCTCAAAAATGATGTCTTAAGATTCCAACAAATCCTACACCTTGTGCTTGAATTCCCCACATTGCTCTATGGTGTGCCCCGGAGAATTAGCATGGTATTCGCATCTGGCGTCGACATTGTATCTTCACAGGAGCGGCCCGATCGGAGGAGCTAGAGGTTTGATTTCCACCAATGATGCCTTGACCAAGTGTTGTAATAATTGGCTGGGTGGCATGGGGAGTGGATCAAAGTTTCTTGGTGGCCTTTTAAATCTATCTTGTTGCTTCCCTTGTGGGATCATTAGTGGTTGTGGTGCCCTTGTTTGTGAGGTCACAACATTGATTTCTCCCTCTTTTTTCTTTGGGATGTTTGAAGTAGGCTTTTTTGAATTATAAGGAGTATTTGATGGTCTCCCTTGATATCTTCCGATTTTTATTCCAGTCTCAATTCTTTCTCCGATAGTCACTAGATCTGAGAATCCTGACGAGATACTTCCTACCATTTTCTCATAATACAACCCTTGCAAAGTTCCCATGAATATGTCTACTAATTCCTTTTCTAACAGTGGGGGTTGCACGCGGGATGCCATTTCCCTCCATCTCTAAGCAGACTCTTTGAAGGATTCTTCTTTCTTCCGGGACAAATTCTGGAGTTGCATGCGGGTAGGTGCCATGTCCAGATTATATTTGTAATGCTTTAAGAAAGTATTAGCAAGATCTACCCAGGTTCGAATATGTGTTCGCTCCAATTACATGTACCAGTCTAAAGATGCCCCACTCAAGCTATGTTGAAAACATTGAATCATCAACTTCTGATCGTGGGCATGGGCATGCATCTTCCTATAATACATGCGCATATGATTTCTTGGGCAAGTGAACCCCTTGTATTCTCCAAATTCAGGTACTTTGAACTTTGGTGTAATCACCACGTCGGGAACTAGACCCATTTTGAGGGCATCTACTTCGAAAGAATCAAAACCCTCCACAACTTTCAATCTTTCCTCCAGAGCTTTGTATTGATTCAATACTAGTGATTATCAACGGCATGAGTACCAATCGTCTTTAATGGTGCTTGTTGGCATTCTCTGGGTCGTGGTCTCCGTATTGCAGGTCTAAGTAGTTGTCTGCATTATTGGTTGGAATCTGTAAGGTATGTGATTCCCCTACTTTTGGTGGAGGTGGGACAAACCTTTCAGTTTCAACTTCTTGTTGGGACATGACAGACTTTTGGAGTCCTGCTTCCGGCTCTTTCCTTAGTTTGTAACCGCTTGATGCACCAATTGTTTGGGCTACTTCTTTGAAAGCTACCCTGGGAATCTGTTCTTTCCTGTCAATGATGTTCTTCAAAGCTAAGAGAACTTGACTCAGATCTCCTTTCATTGAAGTTACACCCCCCCTTACTTGGTCAAGATCCTCTTTGAATGCACCATGAGTTTCCTCGATTTGCTCCATTGCTTTTTGTTGGTAGGCCCTGGTTTGATATGGAGGACAAGGAGGTGGAGATCTTCTTCTACCAATGGTTTACTGGAGAGATTTTTTTATAAAATAAAAAAGACGAGTTTCAATATGATGTATGTTTGTATGCGGATGGATGTGTATGAACATGAAATAGTTTCTTGTTTTAAATGTCTTATTCATTCGGGTATGCATTTATTTTTCGCTTATTTTTTATTCGGTGACCAGCTTTTAAAAAAAAATAGATACGCCAATGAGATAGGGAAACAAAATGCCTTTACTGAAGGTAACATAATTCACATATTGAAAAATATTACAACTTTAAACCAAAACTTTATTTGCGTGAACATAAATAAAGGGGAAATAAATCTTCTAGGCGCGCTTGCGGATGTGTGCTCTGAAACCATCAACCATTGCTTGACAAAGCTATAGAAAGTCTTCAACATCCTTTGGAAGAGGGACTATTACACTTCCTGCGTCTCTCAAACTACGAGGGATATCCTCAATGAGATTATTGGCTAAGAAGGCAAGCTTTTCATTTCTGTCCTTATAATACCGGTACTCTTGATAAAGATACGAGATTATCTTATGGTTATCTCTCCCTGCTTGGGCGATCTTGGTATACTGCTCTTCCCGATACTTCTTTTCACCCCTCATTTCCGTATAAAGTCTCTGCTAAATGAGGAAATCCTTTTGGAGGCCCTGTAGCTCTAGACACACATGCTCATTTTCTTGAGTTCTTTGAGTCAGGAGTCTTTCTTCCTCTACCCTTTCAAGGCATGCTTTGACCTCTGATTCTTGGCTGTCTTGAAGTTCAATGATGAGGTACTTTACTTGTTCTTCTTGATCTAAGGAAGCTTGCACCAAACTTTGGATATGGGATCTAGATTTTCCTCTAGCACCTTTTTGTCATGTGTTGCCTTGTCATACCATCTGGTTAACCTTCCAATTTTAGTAGCAGCCTCCTCTAACTTTTAGTTGTGGTAGTCTAAGTTGAATGTCGCACTCAACAGTCCTTCAGCTGTAGGCTTCCATTTGAGACTCTCTTTCTCCAATTCCTTTTGATCTCTCTCAATTTGTTGGTCCTTTGACTCAAGTATGAGCTACATCTGCTTCTTCTCTTTGGTAATATTGAGAAGGTTGAGTTCTAGCTCTTCTTTTTCCCTTTGATATTTCTTTATGGCGCTCTTCAGATTGTCGACTTCTTCCAAAGATATAGGCATGATCTCTGGGACCTCTGACTTATATTCTGGATCTATATCGAATGGCAACTTGATAATTTGTACCCTATCTCGGACCCATCTGTTGTAAGTTTCTCTCGCTATGGCATTCTTTCTTTCGGATTTCCTTTTGTTAACCTTGTTCCAAGCCCGGATAACCTTGTTAAGCAACCCTTGGTCTTCTATACCTATGTCATGTATGATCAATGGTTGGAGTTGTTCGTCCGATGGTTTGTCTTCTAAAGGATACCCTAAATATCATAGGGCCAAAGAAGGATTGTAATTAATACAACCTCGAGACTTATCAACGCGACATTAGGAAAGTCCCCACAGCTAATAGTGATGTCCCCAATATCCAGCTTCCTGGCATACCATAATACTGAGTTTGCGGTGAGAGACCTTAACTTCTGTGGCCACTCGCGTCTGGTCAAGTTTGGAATCATATAGTCTTCTTTGTAAAGATGAGTCATGAACCAAGTATATAAAAGTAGGATGCAATAATTTAGCGTGCCTTTTCTCTTTTCGTACATCATATGCAAGGTGTAATAAATGTCAGCAAGAAAAACGGAAGTTGGATTAGTATTAAAGACTTTTGCACCCCAAAATATGCTAATGGCCACAGGGTCAATATAGTCCACAGTCAGTGGAAATAAAATTACACCAAATACCAGTAGCCCTAAACAATCGACATAAGATTCCCATTCTTTATAATTAGAAAATTCGAGTGCCTTAGCTTCTAAGTATATCCTTTTGATTCCTTGTATCAGACATTCTCTTTGGTAATTTTGCAATAACTCTGGGTAAGGGATCCCTAAGCCTTTTTCAAAAACTTTGAATTCAACAGTTTTTCTGATACCTACAGAGGCCTTCTCTTTGGAAAAATTCAGAATTCTGTCAAATTCTTCCAGAGCTGGTGCTAGCTGGAATTCTTGGAAGGTAAAACATCTCAGTGGAGGGTCGTAAAACTGAATGAGGGCGGAAACAACATCCATTTGAACCTCTACTCTGGTTAAGTCAAGGGTATCCCCATAGCAGCGAGCGTACACCTTCAGCGCTCTCTCAGATAATTTCCCCTTTATAGTCTTAATTTCAGAAATGTCAGGTCGGAAGGCATTGGCGCTGACAAGTTGTTTCCCTCTGGTATCCATTTTTTTAGACAATCACCGAGATCTTTATTTTATTATTTTGTTTTTGCACCCTGTGAATAAGACAGATAAAAAGAAACAAATGATGAATATGTGACGTATATGAATGCATGAATGTATGGCTTAGCGGCGGGGTTTTTGTGATAGGTACCCTTAGAAGGTAAATCCCTTAATTTTGACCTACAATTGGTTTACCCTCCCAAAAGGTGGCTTCCTTAATAGTGTCATGAATAACACCAGAGGGGAAGGGCACAAGGGCCTTCCTTAGGTGTAGCCTCTTTACGTACTAAAACTTGCGTCTCGAAGTCGTGAAATGTCTCGTCATGAGATTTTAGGTTAAGGTCGTTACAAAGAGTCATGGGTGTCCTTCCAAAGTCCTACACATCAAGAGGATATCTATCGATAAGTATTCCTTTTTCGGAAGCCCACCGACTCTAGGCGAAGTCGTCACATAAACTCGCAGGGATGATGTACCCCATAAGCTAATAGATAAACCTTCTTTCTAAGGGTTATTAAAAATATTTCGAGAAATAAAAAATCCCGCCACGCAGTATATATGATGATAAGAAAAATTGACAATAAATAAATACGATAAAGTAGATAAATGCAATAAATAAATAATGCAGTAAATAAATAAATAAATAAATAAATAAGAACCCCCCCAAAGTAAAAACCCTAAAATCTAAAGTTGAAGTCCCAAGCAGAGTCTCCAGCTGTAGCGACATGTTTTTTTATCAGAGTCGCCACTATTAGTTTTTATCCTAGGGAAGGGAATCTAACAGAAAACCCTAATTCGCAGACATAGATTCTAGGTTTCTGACTTCTTTAGACGAAAGGAAGGTGTTAGGCACCTTTCATCTACCTTGTTCACAAGGATATTAGGTTTTAGGTTTAGGTTCGGGTAAAATAGAATTTTAAATTTTAATTAGGGGGAAGGGTTTAAATATTTTTATAGGGGAACTCGCTACGATTTTTGATCGTATGCCTACGTATCCTCTTAAGAGGAATCCGAGTCCCAGTTCGTAGTTCGTATGGGGTTGGTGTTTTTTAGGGGTCGCAAACGTACTTTGAATCACCTCGCACTTGGCCGAGAATAGTGATTGTGGAGATTTTGACTAAATGCGCGGCGAGTCAAAATCTGTTTGAAACCCTCTTGCAAAAAAATAGTTGATTAGTCTAGTTGATTGCGAAAAATAGTTTATTGTTTGTTGAGAGTTTTATAATCGTGTTAATTGCAAAATATCTTATTAATGCATGACAAAAAAATATTTAATGCAAATAATATAAGAAAATATATATGAATGAGTTTTTGAATAAAAATAATTTGGATGATAATATAATGATATTTACACATAATAAATAATAATACTATAATAATAATAAAATTAAAATAGTAATTAATGATAATAGTTAATTATTAAAAAGAAACAAATATTATAAATAATAAAAATAGAAGAGAATATAAGAATAATAAATTAATCAGAGGGGGGGGGGGTGCAATTTTAAACTGAATGGTAGAAGCAGGGGTGTTAAAAGTTATGTTGGTTAGGATCAAGTATATTCTGGACAGGGGGGGTGCAAATTGATTTATGGTTTAGTAATTGTTGTAGGAGGGGTGTCTAAAGTAGTGGGCTCAGGCCCAACGAGTTTGAAGAGGCCTGGCTGGATCGTATGAGGCGAGGGAGCACAGTCTTACCATGAATCTTGGTATAACAGCCGTTTGATGCGTATCTAAGGGGTGTTAATGTGGGACCATGATACTTAAAATAGGCGCGTGTGCAATGGATTGAAACGGAAAATACATTTTGTTTTTTTAATTTGTTTAACATTATCTTCCCATTTTCTTTTCAGTTTACAGCAAAACCCAGTCTTTCTCTCTCGTCCCGCAACCCTTCATCTTTCTCTCCCTCAAAACTTAATCCCCACCCTTTCACCACAGTGGCGCTAACATCCTACCCTCCAACATGAATCAAACACCAAAACCCACAACCCCAAATAGAAGAAAAAACTAACCCTTTTCTGCGATTTATGAGTTGCGATTTGGCTAACTCCTCTTTCTTCTTCTTCTTCGATCGCGGGTTATAATGAACAAGGAAGACGGTGGTGATAGTCGATTGAGGACGGAAGAGAGGATAGAAACTAGGGTTTTGGATATCGAAACCCCAGTTGCCGGATCATTCTTCTGTATCCCTTTTGTTCTTCACAGTACTGTTCCGTATCCGACCTCGCTTCTTCAATAATCTTCTTTACAGTTCTAACCAAAATCCCCCTCTCTCTGTATTTTTATTTCTGTATTTATAAGGTTAATTTAATTGTTGTTATAATTAGCTAGCTTAGATTTAGGAGATTAGATCAATTAGGGTTTTTAGAGATTGTTGTAATTGATTCCAATTATAATGTCTAGGATCCGATTACATGTAATTCACGGTTTCTGAGTTTGTATAGAGATTTGATTTAGGTTTATTCTGTATTAGATTCGGACTTGTAATATAGATTTGATTCAATTATTATTTTAGATTCAATTTTTAATATTCTGGGCTTGGATATTAGATGCAGAAGATTTGATTTGGTTTTCAATTATATTTTGTATTGTTTGTTTCAGTTTGATTTGAACAGTATCGATATATTGAAGGAAACATGCGCAAATTCCTCATTGATTTGTACAGTAACCGTTCTTGGGCCTGCCTAACTTCCGAACAAGTCCGCAAAAACTATTACTACTTTTCTTGACGTGAAATGAGCCTTCTAACAATTTGATCCAGCAAACACTAATTCTTAATAATTAGATTAAATAATATTTGATATAAAAAAATTATTACAAAAGTTTAACAGTAATAACGTTTTCTTAATAAAGAAATATATTTTTTATTGAAATAACAAGAAGTTTTTTCTTTTAATAATAATGCTTTTTCTAAAACAAAACAACAACATCAAATGGGCTAGAAATCTTAATGGGCTTGTAGTTTGTAATCTCACCCCATTTCTTTGTTATTCAAACCCCAAAAGAGATGGGCCTAACGCAAATGGCTCTTTTATTGGAATTTCTCCTCCCATTTTACTAACAACCAATTAAATAAGTTTTATTACAATTAAGAACTTAATAATCTTCTAAAATAATTTTCCATATTAGAATCTCATGGGCCATTGGCCAACATGCCTCATAAATGGGCCTACGGATACATGAGTCTTTCTGATTTAGAAAGCCTCACTCTCCTGAATTAGAATACACCCCATGGTTGACTTAAATTTTAAGAATGGCCCATCAGATATTGCCGTACCTTCCTTGATTAAACGTTTCTTTGTTATTTTAATCTTGAAAAATAAAATCATCGGGGTAGGACAAATTTGGGGTACGACACCAGACAAGAATATCATGCTGATAACCGACTGTGAAAAGCCTGGACCGTATGAAGGACCTAAACAAGGATCCCGATGGACTATGGTCTTTGATGGAGCTTCTAACGTAATAGGTAATGGAATTGGTGTTGTGATCATCTTTCCTGAAGGTTTCCATACACCTTTCACTGCCAGACTTTGCTTCGACTGTCATGGCCGAATATGAGGCATGCATCTTAGGTATCAAGGTTGTTATTGACCTAAGAATCAAATTCTTAAGCGTGTATGGAGACCCAACTCTGGTAATCAGTCAAGCTAAAGGAGAGTGGGATACCAAACATCCAAACCTGATTCCTTACAAAGAATTTGTGCTCACCTTGATCCCTTACTTTGAGGAGGTCACCTTTGAACACATCCCAAGGGAAGAAAATCAGTTGGCAGATGCCTTAGAAACTATGTCATCTATGTTCAAGGTCAATCGGGACAACGAAGCTCCTAGAATTACTATCGAAAGATTTGACAAGCCGACATACTGTTGTGAGATTGACACTAATGAGGAGAAGCCTTGGTTCCATGAGGTAAAAAGGTACCTTCAAGTACAAGAGTATCCTGAGGGAGCTTCAATCAATAACAAAAAATTCTTGCGGGGGTTCTCAGCCATGTTCTTCCTAAGCAATGGGATTTTGTACAAACTCAACCATGATCCAACCCTGCTCCGTTGTATGGATAAGAAGGAAGCAAAGAAGATCATGGAGGACATGCATGACGGTATCTTCGAAACTCACTCTAGTGGACATACTATGGCCAAGAAGATTTTGAGGGCTGGTTATTATTTGTCGACTATGGAAACTGATTGTCACCACCAGTAAAGGACTTACCATAAATGCTAGATTTATGCTGATAAGGTACATGTGCCTCCAATACCTTTAAATGTCATGACTTCTCCGTGGCCAATTGCAATGTGGGACATTGACATGATCGGAGAAATGAAGTCCACTACCTTTAATGGACATCATTTCATCCTCGTCGCCATAGGCTAATTCACAAAGTGGGTCAAAGCAGCTTCATTTGCCTCAGTTACCAAGAATGTTGTAGCCCGGTTTATCAAGCATAACCACATCTGTTGGTACGGTATCCCTAAAAGGATTATCACAGACAACGGTACCAACCTAAATAATTCCATGATCACAGATTTTTGTATGTAATTCAAGATTAAGCATCACAACCCTTCTCCATACAGACCTAAGATGAATGGCGCAGTGGAAGCTGCCAATAAAAATATAAAGAAGATTGTGAAAAATATGGTTGTAACCTATAAAGACTAGCATGAGATGCTACCATTTTCTCTTCATGGCTACCGTACCTCGGCACAAACATCAACTGGGGCAACTCCATTATCTTTAGTCTATGGCATGGAAGTCATCCTGCATGTCGAAGTTCATATTCCTTCTTTAAGGATTATGAAAGAAGCAGACTTGGGCGAAGACAAATGTATCCAGACTAGGTTGGATCAGTTGAACTTGATTGATGAAAAGAGGTTGGTTGTTGTCTGTCATGGCTAGATGTATCAGAAATGTATGATTAAGGCGTTTAACAAGAAGATCAAGCCTCGGGTATATCAGAATGGAGACTTGATAATAAAGCGCATCATTCTACCACAAGGAGACCCTAGGGGAAAACGGACTCCCACATACGAAGGGCCATTTGTAGTCAAGAAAGTATTCTCTGGCGGTGTATAATGTTAACCACTATGGACGGTGAAGATTTCCTGCACCCGGTGAACACGAACATATTCAAAAAATACTACGCATAAGAACGACCCGCGAGGTTGACATACCTAGGCAAAAATAAGGGCATCACGGCAAACCATAAAGGTTTGGGAAAAAATTATTGATATATACAAAAGATTATACACCCGGCAAATCGAAAACCTGAGAGGGCGGCTTGGGAAAAAAAGGGTATCCTGGTGGATTGAAAACCCGAAAGGGAGGTCTAGGAAAAATTTAAGGATCAAAGCATATGCCTATGTCCCATTGGATCACTACGGTCAACTTTATTACCAAGGTGAAAAGTTAAAATGGTACAAGATCAGTTCAATCAACTTCTTCTGACAACAAAGGATGACGTGTTCGAAGACATAAGGGTAATAACAGAGTTGAAACCCAATGAGATCACTTCCACATGACTATATATATTATTTTTCACTTTGTATTCTTTTCATTTCACGACGACTTCCTCTTACTAGGATTTCTGTCGCTCTCTACAAAAAAGCCTATTTATAGGCAAATTATCAATACAAATATAATTTGAAGTGAAAAACTTTTTGTCTTTCTGTTTTGATTGCAAAAACGTCCAATAACTAAAATTGAATGAACATATGGATATGAGCATGATTAACTGTTAAACAATATACACATAAGAATAGGAATAAATACTTACTCTAGGAGCCAGGATAACACTCATGATGCCCATAAATCCCTACAGAGTTAAATTGATACAATTTCCTTTCAGAATTTTTTCTTCCCCAGCCGAGTTTGGCTTTCCAAAACTGGAAAAGAAACTTTTCAAATGTTCTTCCACAAAAGAATTCATTTCCCCAATAAGGTCACTAAAATACTTTCTTCATTAGGGTTTATTTCCCCAACAAATTACAATCTCCCCCGGCTTGAGTCCATTCCTCAGACTATTACAAATCACTGACAAAACTCCTCTTCCCCAGTAGAGTTGCTACTATCCCCAAAAAGTTGCTGCCAAGCCTGGAATCCGACCAGATACCAGTTAATCACCTCTTTTATCCCCAACCAGGATATACGAGATTTAAATTCCCTAGTAGAGAAACGGACAACCAAGGTTCCTAGACTCTATTCCCCAAACAGAAATCAACATCCCCAGCAGGGTTTTCTCAAACAAGCAAGCAGGAATCCCCGAAGGAAGCATTCCAGAAAAAATTAAAGATACACGTACTCTTCATTGACAATAACAGTCAAGGATTTATTTTTCCTAGACAAACATTTCACATACATATGTCATGGCATATGCATACGAAACGCATATAGCACAATCTCATTTATTTTGAGAACATCATTACGCAAGGCATTTCATACATTACACATTGCATAAATCCAACTCTTTATCTTTTCAGGTAAAGTTTACAAACAGATGAATATCATCAACAATTTTCAAAACAAGTCACAGATTAATTCCTAAAACAAGACAGGGCAACTATCTGTATGACCAGACATAGATTAATACATGAAACAAGACATGACAACTAACCGACTGTAGATTAATACCTGAAACAAGACAGAGAAACTGTCTACATGAGCATATTGAAGATTAACTCGGGAAACATGAAAATGAAATTATCTTTCTTTCTCTTTGGTCAGATACAGATCAATTCCTGAAACAGGACGGGCGACTATTTTTATCACCAAGTGGTATGAACTCCTGAAACAGGACATGTTTACCAACAAAATAAATTATAGATTAATACATGAAACAAGACAGGACAACTATCTATATGAGCATATTGAAGATTAACTCCCGAAACAGGACGGGGAAACTATCTTTATTTCTCTTTGGTCAGATAAAGATCAATTCCCAAAATAGGACGGGGAGGCTATCTTTAGCACCAAGTGGTATGAACTCCTGAAACAGGACGTGTTTACCAACAAAACCAATTGTAGATTAATACCTGAAACAAGACAGGACAACTATCTACATGAGCATATTGAAGATTAACTCCCGAAACAGGACGGGGAAACTATCTTTCTTTCTCTTTGGTCAGATAAAGATCAATTCCCGAAACAGGACGGGGCGACTATCTTTATCACCAAGTGGTGTGAAGTTCTGAAACAGGATGTGTTTACCAACAAAATGATCGTAGATCAATTCCCAAAAACAGGACGGGGCGACTATCTATATGATAAGCAGCTTCTTAAACACCTTTCCTAGAGGGTCATCTTGGAAAGCACCCCTCATATTCAGGCGAGTATAAACTCATTCTGATACTTCTATAAACAAATACTTCTGGATGGCATCTGTAAGCCCATCTCCGTCACCTCTACAAATGGTATATCTAAGCCCATTCCTGATATAATCAACCAACTGCATTACTTTGTGCACTGGCGAGTAAAAATTTCTTGGCACTTTAGTGTTCAATCATCTTCCACCTTCAAGTTACGAACAACGAACATACCAATCTAACTCTTCAGGTTTAAGAAGATTGAACAGGGGAAGCTATTGTACCCCAAAATTTTCCCTCCCTTTTTTCAATACACATCTCATAAAGATCCTCAATGGCGCAAGCTTGCACAAGTGTTGACTTGGTCAAACCTCCTCCTAAGCACTGAGACCCCAAATTAGGGTTTTGATATTCACAAGGACAATTGGACTTCTGATGCTTCCAATGAATTTCATGTTTTACTATAGACCTTCAAGAATGCTCATACCAAGTTTCAAGTCTTGCATCTCAAAATTGCCCAGTCAATTGCTCAGATGATTGAAAATCAGTTGTATTGGTTAAAAAGTCAATTGTGGCTAACTTACAGTCAAACTTTAAGATTTTTGACCAATGTGAACATTTTTAATTCATATTCATCAATTTATCAAGTTTGGATCATAATTCCTCAAGAAAAGTGTTCAAATCATCAAAGGGGGGAAATGGTCAAAATTAGGGTTTTGACTGAAAATGAATTTTTTTTTGGTTTTTGACCTAATACATGATCTAATGACTTGAAGCATAATATTAAGAATTCAAGGACAGAATCTTGACCAAATTTCATGGTTCAAAATATTTCTCAAGATCAAACAATTGATAGTTGAAATTTGGTCAACTAATACACCAAAAGTCAAACTTTGACTTTTTGGTCAAAATTGAGTTTCAAAAGTCAAGACATTCAAAAATATGAAGCTTGATCATCAAGGAATCAAGAATTCAAAAGTCAATATAAAAATTCAAACGTTTCAAGACATAGAAAAAAATTCTAAGTACCTTGATAATTTCACTACTTCATGACCCTTTTTCACCAAGATGTAAGATGATTCAAAGAAAACTTTCAACATGAAAGTTGTAGATCTTGATAAATTCTACAACTTTTTATTATAGGGTTGATGTCCAAAAAATTCTTAGATTTAAAGATATAAGTCCATGAAGTCATGACATTTTCATAAAAACACTTAGTGAAAGTTTTGACAAGTTTAGGCAAATTTTTAACCTAATTTCTTTACCAATTTCCACCTAGTTCCAATTTTATTTTGTCAAAATGGTAAACATGAAGTTTGTAGACAATGTTTCAAGCTTTCCAAAATGTCCAATAACTTGAAGAGATCATGCTTGAGCTAAGATAATCGAAGACAAGAAGTTAGGCATCCATTCTTGAATTACAAGTCATTTTCATGGTGAACACTTGACCAAATCTCCAACCATGCTGCATAAACCTTGCTTTGTAGGCTTATAAATTTCTATTCACTCCTTAATTAATTGTTTACACAAATGATTGAGCCATTATCCAAGTGATTGACCCATTATCCAAGACAAGTTTCCATATTTGGCACAAAGTTACCATTCCATTCTTGTAAAGCAAGATTTATGCACAACGTCAGCTTGTTTTGAGTTTATAACTTGTTCCTTTTGCACATACTAAACCTATAAGATCAGAAGTGGTATGATTAAAGTGCTCAACCACTCTACAGGCCTTGTACTTCACATTGGAACAAGATGTTTCAAGCTTGCTTCAAAAACAAGGCAAAAATCCATAACATGTGATCTTTGTTTTCTAATTATTTCAAACCTCCAAACCTCTTGCTTAGAAATAGAGGTCATCTTTGCAAGCTAACACCCGATTTTTACAAGCCTGAAAACCTTCCCAAACTCCCTCAAGCCAAAAATTTCCTTAAAACACCATTTTTTGTGCAGATTCTGACCTTACACCTCTATCTCACAAGTCACTCGTGCGTTCTTCCTCGAAATCAATCACAAAGCATCTCTATATCATTTAGAACCTAACCAAACACATGTTACACGACTGTAACACCTCCATCACCATCCTCCATTTTAAAAATCAGCAACCTGCACATTGACTTATCTAGGACATTACAACAAATCTCAGCTCAAGCTAAGTATTGCATTAGCTTCCTAGAGGTTCAAGGAGGCTAACCAGATCATTACAAAATCTTATGGATTGATCAAACTCAAAACTCGATCTCCATCTGCAAGGTGAGTTTTCTGAACTTCTATCTCTTTGTACAAGCATCATTTGGATTTGATTTACAAAGATAAAATGTAGACATTATAGCCTTGAAACTAACCATGTCCTTAGAACTCCATTATATTGCCCGAGTACTGTGAATTTTAAGCTTGAACTTTCTGAAAAAATTAGGTCAGATTTAGTACCAAGTAAAATTCGTGCTCATCTTTGATCCATTGTTTAAGTTGTTTACATATTTAGAATCGTGGTGAAATTTCTAACAAGTTTGATGTTTACACTTTTGAGAATGATTGAGAAATAAACAAGATACGAAATTTGAAAATGGTGTTCAAGGTTGGCGCGAGGAAAAAGATGAAGTTGCCTTTAGAACTTAGTTTATTTTAAGTTTATTATAACATGTTTCTATAACGGATGAAATAGCCAACCCAGTGACAGAAGGAGCGCGCGTAAGGAATTGGTACTAAGGGTCTTGGGTTCGATCCCAGCGCCATATTTTGTAATTTTTACTAAGATTTTTCCTTGTTTCATTTTTTTGCTAGTGTGCATGGGCCCCTCTTAGTCTGGGCCTTTATTTGTTTTTTCTGGATAACACCCCCTCCTTTCCTCACAACACAACTGGCCCATTACTTTTTTATTTTATTTTATTTCTGATTCAAACAAAAACAGATTTTGGGCCTAAATCAAAATCATTTTCTTCAAACCTCTTAATTTTCTTTTCAAACCCCCTGACCCAATATTTTAATTTTAATTTATTTTATTTTTCTTTTATTTATTTATTTTAAATCAAAATCCCAAAAATACTTTTTTTTCTTAATTAAACATATTTTCACATTTTATTTTTATCTTATAGGCAAAATAATAATATTTTCTTAACAAATTTATTGCTTTTCTTATTAAACTAATTTAGACTAGGGTTTTATTTTAGTCTTCTCTTTTAATTAAATTAACTTAGACTTTAGGTTTCTAATTAATCAACTTCTTTTCAAATCAATTAGGGTAATTAAACTCCTTTTCTTCAAAAACCAACCATAAAAACAATTTTCTTTTCTTTATTATCTTTCTATTCTTGTATATTTTATTTTGCATTATTCAATTTGGTTGTAATAGTAATTATGTTTTAATTGCTTTCACCCCCAATTGTAATTTATATCCCCATCCCCTAAAATGATGTAATAGCGTAGAACTTTTAAATTCCATAATTTATCGCTTTCCATATTATTGCTAGTAAATTAGGGTTTGTATGGCATGACTTAAAATCAACACTAGATAACCCTAATTCAAGACAAAATAAATGAAAACAACACACTTTGCACACATGCACCTCTAGGGTTAACCCATACTTGTTGCCTTAGATTGAAACAGTCATGTCCCTCGAACATAGGATACTTTGGCAAAACACCCTCAATTACAAGACCGTAGTCCCTCGATGACCCTTCGATGTTGCCTTCGGTAAACGATCTTAGACCCTAAAGACAAATTGTTAAGGTATCCTACAATGTTGCCTTCTATAACTGTATGACAATCCATGCCCGTACCTTCGTATCTAATGATATGATTTCTTACTAACTAATGGTAAGATAACACTATCTAAAGGAGGAGGAAAATAACAAAGACTTTCTTTTGAGTAGGTAGAAAGCTCTTAGTTTCTTGCTCCCAACCATTTTAAAACAAAAACATCTTTCAAACACACCAACACTTTCATGAAATATTTTCAAAAATTCTAACACTTTGTATACATTCTTATAGAGACGAGAATCATTACAAAGTTTTCCTAAACAAAGACACTTTTGAAAAATACTTTCAAACAAACACAAACACATTTCACAAAGCATTTTCAAAGTGAGTTAGCAACTAAGAGCCCGTAGATAACTACAGATGTAAATGGTGCTAACACCTTCTCTTTTCATATCCTACCCCCCGAGCTCAAGAAAATTCCCAAAAGGTTTTTCCTGTTCTTTTCACCCTTTCCTTTATTGGATAAAGAAAAGTCGATGGCGACTCTTGCTATCCGCAACAATTGCGATCAAATGCAAAACACCCAAGTCAATTCTCCCATCGTATTACACATATCATTACATAGCAGGTGTTCTCAAGATAGGTTTTCTCATCTTCTTGTTGTTTATTTCAGCAGAAATAGCTCTCGAACAGACAATGAAGGATCTCCGGTCTCAGAATGCTCACTTTTAGGAATTGGTTCTAAGCCTATACAAGGGGCAAGAGGAATTGAAAGCACTCCTAGTTGAGAACATGACCCAGAAGAATCCTAAAGACAACAAAGATGACCCGTTGGAACAACTGCAGGCTGAGATGAGAATCCAGATGATTGGTCAGATGGCTCTTATCCAAAATTTAACTCGGGGACAAGAAGAGTTGACAATCCTCATCAGCGAGCTTCACTAGAACTGATATGACCATATAGACGAACTACTAGAGTTGGGGATCCGATCATTAACCAGCCTCCAATGACACAGGAAACTGACTTGGTTGAAACTAGGAGGGGAATAAGAGAAGGAAAGAGACAAGCTGACATTGTTAATCCTTCGGTTAATGGAAAAAGGGCCTTTCCAATTTGTTATTACATCGCTAGCTCAACAACGACCTTGTAATCAGCGTAAGAAGGATACACCCAAAAAGACAATTTACTAAATCAACATGCCGATATCGCAAGCTCTGCAACACATGTTGAAGATGAATTTGGTTACATTGAAGGATCCTCCTCGGAATCCTAATACTTCTGCTCCTAGCTACAATCCTAAAGAAAGGTATGCATATCACTCCAACAGTTCTGGACGTGACACTAATAGCTGTTAGACTTTGAAATATAAGATTCAGGACCTGATTGACGAAGGAGTTTTAGAATTCACACAAGATGGTCATATTGAGTTTTTCTATCATCCCTCAAATATCGAAATTGCAAGGCAAACCATTCTGAAGTGACAAGTTCAGGCAGAGAAGCTTCAAAATAATTTTAATTTTAATTTGTAATTTCTTTAGTTGTTCAAACAATTATCTTTATGTCAATATTTTTTTCCATTAATGAATTGCATATGTTTGTATTGAATTAATCCATTCATTTTTACTATATTTAAACTGTGCTTTTTACTTCCTTTTTGTGATATTAAACTCTCGGTAAAAGCAATAAGCCTTTAGAGGGAGGATGACGAAAACAATACCATAATCTCTATAGTATGCTTTTGAATAGACCTTGTTGACGATGTACATGCGTTGTTTCAAATCCTAAACATTGGAGTTATAAGAAAGATAATCCCTAGTCAACCCCTTTGAGCCTGAGAAGTAGGAGTTTTCTTTTTCACACAAATTGAAACCTTTAATCATAACCAGGGGCAGGGTAGTTTCTTAGTTAATTAAATACGCATTCAGTTGCAAGCTTTCACTTCGTACACAACAAATAGTATCGAAGACGTCCTTCCAAATCAAAAGATGGTGATGGTTCCCCGTAAAACAGGCAATCATTATCTCTCAAAAGAAAAGTCTGCTAAGTCAAAACCTGTGAAGGAGACTTAGGAAAAAAACTGGGGCATCCCGCTGACTGTAATCACAGAAGAAACAGTTCAGGAAAAAATTAGGGATAATCAAGTCAAAAGAGGTTGCTACAAATACTCAACAAAAGAAAAAAATATTATAAAAAATGACTGCCTTCTCAGATAAACTTCCAGTATCCGAACCATCTCCAAAATATCATTCCAGACTCAATTGGAATCTAAACACACAATTAACTAAGTATATGGCTGAAGAACATTACGGAGAACGGGTTGTGAACTAATAAATTTTGAGCCTTTTTTCCTTTTCTTCTTAAACCGTGAACAAGGCCACGTTACAACCCTTAAAAGTCCTAACTGAAGCATAGGTTAGTTCGAAAGCATACTATTACAAAAGGTATCCTGACTCCTATAAGGCTTACTATAAAACCTGAGTTGAATTCATATTCATAAAAAATTCTATTGTTATTAAAATTGCATTTTCAAAACTTTAAGACAGACATAAGCTTTGCATTTTTAATACCACTATTTGCATATGACTAATTGTTCGACAGCAGAAAAATTCGCACGACGAATATTCAATGAACAAAAATTCTCTCAATAACAGAATCACCTTAGATGGAAAGACATTTCCAGTAATAGCCTTTCATAATCAAGGGGCATGACTTAGTGTCTAACTGATCTGGGGGCAGTTAAGTCTAGATTCAAGGAATCTCTTAAAAGTGCCGAATAGCCAAGGACATACCTCCATCTGAATCACTTGGGGCATTGAACATGAGTTCCAGCAAAGGGCCACGTATGATCAAGAAAACATTCTCTGGCATGCTACAATACTTACAATGAAAATTCTTCGCACCCTGTAATTGCAGACTCGGTCAAAAAAATACTACGCGTAAAAGAGACTTGCTAGGTAGACATGCCTAGGCAAAAATAAGGGCATCCCAGCGAACCAAAAGGGTTCGGGAAAAAATTAGGGATATATAAAAAATTGTACACCCGGCAATTCGAAAACCTGAAAAGGAGGCTTGGGAAAAAGTAGGTATCCTAGTGGACTGAAAACCTGAAAAGGCGGTCTAGGAAAAAGTTAGGGATTAAAGCGTGCGACTATGTCCCGTTATCTCATCACTTGTCTATCAATAGAAGAATTATTACCCTGATCAACATTTATCGATGGCTCTAGAAGTTAAGATAATGTTCAAGTCATCCATAAATCCCCACAGAGCAGTTTCCACGGAATTATCTCTACAGAGCTATTTGCACAAGCTCATCTTCAACATAGATACATTCCCCAACAAGCCTAAAAATGTAAGTCAGGCCGAAACTGGGGCATCTTCCAGCACTTCATTTCCATATATCTGATCGACATTTTAACAATACCATCTTCCCTAAGAGATTCCCAAACAAATAGGAAGATTTGATCATTCCCCCTAGTATACGATGAAAACTTCCTCAACAGAGGCTATGAAATACTAATCTCTGGAAAAAATTATTTCCTTAACACGGTTTATAGGAATTTCATTCCCCAGTGGAGTTTATTTCTCCAACACCATGAAATCCTCTCCTTCCCTCCAGCAGGGTCTGATCAAAGTTGTTATCCCCCAGAGAATTTTCTACAATGCCTGAAACTTGGTCCGATAGTATCCATCTCTCTTTTCCCCAGTTAGGATGTGCAAAAATCAATTCTTTCAACGAACAACGAGCAACCGACTCTCTTTGATTATCCTCAAGGAGAAGTCAAAGATCCCCAGTGGAATATCCTTAAACAGAAGATAAAAATCTGCAGCAAAGTTATTCCCAGAAGATACTGAAGAATCACTTTCTTCATCTCCATCGATAGTCAATGATTTATTGTCCCCAGTAAGACGTTGTTATAAGAAGCTACCGATACGCTCCAATGACATGTCACATCCATACATAATTTAAAATATCATAACATATGCATACCAAACGCATGTAACATTCTCATTTATTTTGAGAGTGTCATTTACACAATGCATACATCATGACATTGCATAAAGATAACTTTGTCTTTTCAGGTTAAATTCGTAGACAGACAAATATTATCTACAATTTACAGACAGGATATAGATCAATTCTAGAAACTGGAAGGGGGGACTATCTACATAACCAGCATTTTCATAGAATCAGGTGTAGATTCCTTCTGATATTCTTTTGGACAAAGTCAGGCGTAGACTCATTCCAAACGTATCTTCTAGACAAAGTCAGGTGTAGGCTCATTCTAGTATATCATTCAGATGAAATCAAGCGTAGATCCATTCTGATACTCTTTTGGAAAAAAAGTCAGGCGTAGACTGCTTACAATATCTCTTCTAGATAAAGTCGGGCGTAGACATCTTCTATATGAAATCAATCATAGATTTCCTTCTAATATTCTTTTGGACAAAGTTAGGCGTAGACTCATTCCAAACGCATCTGCTAGACAAAGTCGGGCGTAGACTCATTCTAGTGCATCATTCAGATGAAGTCAAGCGTAGATTTCCTTCTAAAACTATTTTTGTAAAAAAATCGGGCGTAGACTCATTCCAAATGCAACTTCTAGACAAAGTTAGGCGTAGACTCATTCTAGTGCATCACTCAGATCAAATCAGGCATAGATTTCCTTCTGATACTCTTTTGGAAAAAAGTCAGTCGTAGACTCCTTCCAATACTTCTTCTAGATGAAGTCGGGCGTATACATCTTCTACTGTATCATTCAGATGAAATTAGGCATAGATTTCCTTTTGATACTCTTTTGGGAAAAAAATACAGGCGTAGAGTCCTTCCAATACCTCTTCTAGATGAAGTCGGGCGTAGACATCTTCTAGTGCATCATTCAGATGAAGTCAGACGTAGATTTCCTTCTGATACTCTTTTGGAAAAAAAAGTCAGGCGTAGACTCCTTCCAATACCTCTTCTAGATGAAGTCGGGTATAGACTTCTTCTAGTATATCATTCAGATGAAACCAAGCGTAGATTCCTTCTGATTCTTTTGGAAAATGTCAGGCATAAACTCATTCCAAATACATCTTTTAGACAAAGTCAGACATAGACTCATTCTGGTAAATCATTCAGACAAAGTCAGGCGTAGACTCATTCTGATATTCCTATCAACAGTTACTCTGGATGGAATCTATAAGCCCATCTCTGACGACATCTCGTCACTCTCCAAATGGAATCTTTAAGCGCATTCCCGGTACAATCAACCAAAAATGTTACTTCATGCACATGCGTGTGCATATTTCTGGGCACTTAAGTATTCAATCCTCTTCCACCTTTAGACCACAAATGGCGAGCATGTCAATCTAACCCTTCAGGTTTAAGAAGATTGAGCAGGGGTAGCTGTTGTACCCCAAAATTTTCCCTCTCATTTTTAAATCAAATTGTTTCAAGAGGTCTCCTCGTCTTCCTAGGGTTCTCAATTGCTCAAGATTACTCAAGGAATTGATCAGATAAGTCTTCTCCTAAGAAATTAGCCTACAACTAGGGTTTTGCTTTTCTCAAAGGAAATTGGACTTATAATGCCTAAAATTGTTTTCATGACTCCTCATATGCTTCAAAGAATCCTCATGTCATATTTCAAGCCTCGCATCACAAGTTTGCTCAGTCAATTGCCCAGACGATGGAAAATCAACTATATAGGGTAAAAAGTCAACCATGGCCAACATATAATCAAACTTCAAGATTTCTGGTCAACATCAAAATTTTAAATTGATATTCATCATTTAATCAAGTTTTGATCATGATTCCTTAATAAAAACCCTCAAATCATCAAAAGTCAAAAGTTGCGAAATTAGGGTTTCCTCAGGAGAAGTCAACTGAACTTTGACCAAGCATAACTTTCACATGCTTCATAAGGTTTTCTCTAACTAAAGCTAATTTTTAAGGGAATTCAATTCTCTACAACTTTGAATCTCTAAGCTTAAATCCAAAAATGCATCATTTGAGAGATATAAGCCAATACATTACAGGTCATTTCAAAAGTCAACAAAATGACACTTTTTGTCAAGGCAACTTACATCAAGATAAAATCTTCAAATGAAAAAATGATAAACATTGAGATTGTAATGGACATATTGATATTTCCAGAAAGTCCAATATCACCTTCAAATGATAAAAACTGGGAGATTTATGATTGGCGCAAGTTGGGCAATTTTTGAGAAAATGCATGAATCTTCATTTGACCAATTTTGAACTTTTGAACTAATGGACCTAACTTTTGAGGTTTAAATATGTTTATAACATGTTATAGGACCTCTAAGTCCATTTATACATTACTTTGATTTTTTATTTTATTTATTTTGATTTTATTCAAATTAATTCAAAATAAATTAAATAAAATATGAGTTGATGGATCAAAGGGCGTGTTGGCTTCATTTGGGTATCTTCTAAAAGGCCCAAGGCCTCTTAAGAGATTTCCAAAACCTTGAAAACATGTTAGGAACAAGAATCTTCAAGTTTGGAATGTTTTTTAAAATAATTTTGGAAAGATTTCAATGTGTTTTCTTTACAATGAATGTGACATAATGATACAAGATCCTTGCCTTGTTTTAATCCATTTTAATTCCTCTATAATTACACGTAACACTCAAGTGAAAAGGACACACAAGCTGCTTCCTCAAGAACCACTTCAAAAATCTTACAAAATTCTCAAGAAAAGTGCAAACTCGTATCAAAATTTACAGCCACTCTCAATCAAAACCAAGCCTCAAATCGTATTTCTGAAGCTCCCAGGAATCCCACCAAGTCCAAAAACAAATATATTCACGTCTGGAATATCTTACACAAGCCCATCGATTTTGGTAATTTTCTTGAATTCGAATCTTTTAATCTGTACATATTTAACTAATTTTGTGTGCACAAATGTGTTCATCATGGTGTTTAGAACATGTTTGAATAAGAAAATGCAAACTCTAACGCATGGATGATGAGTTACCGTGGCTAGGACACAATCAGGTTCTCTCTTTGAAACTTCATTTCCACTAATTTATTTCTTTTTTACAATTAAAATCAAAACATATAAAAATCAGAATATTACATAAAATCAAAAAAATAGTCTTTTAGGTTTTCTTAATTAACTTTTTTAATTTAATTAGATTTTAGGTCTTATTTTTTAATTTGTAAAATTAATTAGAATAATTAGGTTTTTATTAATTATTTACTTAAATTATTTTCTACAAAAATACACAAAAAAAATAATTTCTAACGTTTTAGATTTTAGGATTTTAAAACATCTTTTCTAACATTTTCTTATTTATTTGCCCCGTTACTTTCTTAGAGAAATTGTATAGTTTACACAGTTTTGTTTGTAATAGTTGTAGTTTTATTTCTCACAAATTTATACTATTGTATCTGCCCCAAGACCTTGTAATAGCGTAGGATTTTATTTTTCCACACTTTTACTTTTCGCACCTATGTATGTATGTATGTATGTATGTATGTATGTATGTATGTATGTATGTATGTATATATGTATGTATGTATGTATGTATGTATGTATGTATGTATGTATGCATGTATGTATGTATGTATGTATGTATGTATGTATGTACGTATGTACATATGTACGTATGTACGTATGTACATATGTATGTATGTACGTATTTATGTATGTATGTATGTATGTATGTATGTATGTATGTATGTATGTATGTATGTATGTATGTATGTATGTATGTATGTATGTATGTATGTATGTATGTATATATATATGGATGTATGTATGTATGTATGTATGTATGTATGTATGTATGTATGTATATAACTGTATAGTAACTAGGAATGTATGGTAAGATCTAAAATGAATCGTTAGATCACCCTAAACAAAGATAGACATACATGAATTGAATCACTATACACACACGCACCTCTAGGGTAGCCTCTCTCCGTTGCCTTCGGAATAACAATGGTCATGTCCCTCGAACATGGGGATACCATTAGCAAAGAACCTCGGCTAAAGTCATCATAAAGATCATAGTCCCGCGATGTCCCTCTAAGTTGCCTACAATAAATGATCTTGTCCCTCGATATTTCCTACGAATATATGATGACAATCCCTTCGAATTTCTAAGGTATCCTATATGTTGCCTTCAATGGCCATAAAAATGAACCTACGCCTGTTCCTTCACATCCAATGGATTGGGCTACCTACAAACTAATGGTATGGATAGCACCATCCCTAATAGAGAAGGAAAAGGATAACGAAAGACCTTTCAGTGGGTAAGATACCCTTAATTGCTTGCTCATAAACTAAAACAATTTTCGCACCTAACACTTTCAAATCAACTACTTTCAAATTCTTTATAAACACTCTTGAGGACTGATATAAGGGTTATTATAAAGTAGACTACCTTACATTGGCATTTTCAAAAACTTTTCAAAGCACATACAAAGCAAATTAAAGTGAGCTAAGAAATTAAGAGCTCATAGATAACTATAGATGAAAAAGGTGCTATTACCTTCCCTTTTAATAACTTACCCCCCGAACTCAAAATATTAAAAGGTCTTTCCTGTTCTTTTCACCTTTCCTTATTGGATAAAAGAAAAGTCGGTGGCGACTCTTGCTATCCGTAACATTTGTGATAAAATGCAAAAACAAGCTAGTTTTCCCACCGTGTTACACACATGCATATGAAACTCATTAGCATATTCACATTTGTTTCGAGAGCATCATTACGCAATGTATTACATACATCATGACGTTGCATAAAACTAACTTTGTCTTTTAAATTTAAGTTTGCAAATAGACAAATATCATCAACAATTTTCTAATAAGTCACAGAGTAATTCTTGAAGCAGGACGAGGCGACTATCTCCATAACCAGACAGTTTCCTTCAAAAGCTAAATTCTGACAAGTATTTCCCTCAGAGACTAAATTTGACAGGTAGCTACTTAAACATTTCCCCAGAGAGTCATTCTGAAAGATATCTCTTCTAGATGAAGTCGTGCATAGACATCTTCTAAGGCATCATTCAGATGAAGTCAAGCATATATTTCCTTTTGATACTCTTTTTGGATAAAGTCAGACGTAGACTCTTTCTGGTACCTCTAGTTGAAGTCAGACGTAGACATCTTCTAGTTCAGATGAAATCAAGCGTAGATTTCTTTCTGATACTCTTTTTGAAAAAAAATCAAGTGTATATTTATTTCTCATACTCTTTTTTTGAAAAATTCAGGCATAGAATCTTCCCAATACCTCTTATAGTTGAAGTCGGGCGTAGACATCTTCTAGTTCAGATGAAATCAAGCGTAGATTCCTTATGAAATTCTTTTGGACAAAGTCGGGCATAAACTCATTCCAAATATATCTTCTAGACAAAGTTGAGCGTAGACTCATTCTAATACCTCATTCAGATGAAATTAAGCATAGACTGACTCTGATACTCTTTTGGACAAAGTAGGACGTAGACTCTTTCCAAATACATCTCCTAAGACAAAGTCAGGCGTAGGCTTATTCTGATATTCCTATCAACAGTTACTATGGATGGCATCTATAAGCCCATCTCAGACGATTCCCCGTCACCTTAACAAATGGCATCTTTAAGCTCATTCCCGGTATAATCAACAAACAGTGTTACTTCGTGCACATGCAAGTGCAAATTTCTGGGCACTTAAGTGTTCAATCATCTTCTACCTTTACGTCACAAATGGCGAACATGCCAGTCTAACTCTTCAGGTTTAAGAAGATTAAATAGGGGAATCTATTGTACCCTAAAATTTTCCCTCCCATATTTTCTACAAGACATTATCATGAGATCCTCATTTGCTCAAGTTGGCTCAAGAATTGATCAGACAAATTCTCCTCCTAAGCAATGGGTCCACAACTAGGGTTTTGTGTTTCACAAGGAATATTTGGTTCTCAAGGCCTCAAGTGGTTTTCATGGTTCCTAATATGTATTAAAGAAAGCCCATGTCAAGTTTCAAGCCTTGCATCTTAAGTTTGCTCAGTCAATGGCTCAGATGATTGAAAATCAACTATATTGGGTAAAAAGTCAACCATGGTAAACATACAGTCAAAATTCAAGATTTTTGGTCAACATCAACATTTTGAAGTCATATCCATCATTTTATCAAGGGTTGATCATGATTACTCAAGAAAATTACTTAAATCATCAAAAGTCAAAAGTTGCCAAATTAAGGTTTCCTTAGGAGAAGTCAACTGAAATTTGACCAAGCATAACTTTCACATGATTTATAAGCTTTTCCCAAACCAAATCCAATTTTGAAGAAAATGAAATTCTTTACGACTAGGTCACTCTAAACTCAAGTCCAAAAAATGCTTCATTTGAGAGATATGTGCCATTTTATCATTTTATCAAGGGTTGATCATGATTATTCAAGGCAACTTACATCAAGATAAAATATTCAAAAGTAAAAATGATAAAAATAGAGGTTGTAGAGGACATCTTAAGATTTCCAAAAAGTCAAGGATCACTTTCAAAAGATAAAACTTGAGTGAGTTATGACCATTGCAAGTTGGGAAATTTTGAGGAAATGCATGAAGTTCAAATTGAGCAAGCTAGATATTTTGGACTATTAAGCCATTGTTTAAGAGTCCAAACGTGTATTATACTCTTCATGCACCTCATAATGCATTCATACACCCTTTGGCCTTGTTTTACTTTAATTATTTTAATTATTTTTGATTTAATTCATTAATAATATAAAATAAAATAAGATAAAATTATATCTTACTACAAGAGTCCAAGGCCATCATTTTTGTTGTCCTAAATTTCTCTATATATTCAGACATCAAGAGGGAAAAAAAGACACGAATCCTTGCCTCTCAAAATTGTAAAAAAAAACATCAATATTTTTCAAGAAAACTAAAGTTTTCAAACCCTATTTTCAAACCATGTCACTACAAACAACCATTCTTTTCACTCTTAGCAAGCAAAGAGGGTAAGATTAGATCGATTTGGTGATTCAAAACGTGTGGAATCTCATCGCATAACATCTCCAGTTGCATAATGATCATAAATTTCATATCTTGATTTTTGCTTTGATTTAAGCCATGTTAATTCCTTTATCATGCTTCTGGGATATCTTTGTGCATGTCTGAGTCATCGTGGTGATCCCATGCAGACGAAATCATGAGACACCATGGTTATACCTATTTTGTGTCATCTTCACTATAGCAGCCAGATCATTGTGTTTTATCCTTAAAAAATACTCTCATTGGATTCGTAGACTCAATTTAGGGGGGTAGGGTATTATTTGCTACCTAATGATGTTTTTTTCACAGGTTAGATTAAAAGGATAGCCGGAGAAGATGACCGGAGCTAGGGCTTCGACGCCTCTACGGTCAATGCATGCTGGCTTATATTATATATTTATCGTTTCAATGATATAAACGGATGAAACAGCCACCCTAGTGGCAGAAGCGTGAGCAATAAAGAACTATTCTCAAAGGGCCTGGGTTCAATCCAACCTTTTCGCGTTTTGTTTCTTTAATTTCTCATATTTTTGCATGTTGATTACAAGCCGTGTTGGAGGGATATCTTGACATAAGCGGGCGCTTGGCCTGGTGGTATGCTGACTGCTGAAATTGCTTGAGGGCGTGGGTTCAACACCCACCCCTACTCATTTGGTTGTTTTACTTTTCCAATTCTATGTTTCTCACTCTTTTACAAACCTTTTTCAAAATCTTTTTAAAAACAAAACCTAACTTTAGTATTAGCTTTTAATTTTAATTTTAGGTTTCCTTAATTTAATCAATTTTAGATTTTAATAATTAACCTTAATTTAGTCTTAAATTTTTGTTAATAAACCCTAATTTGATTTTTTTAAGTTTTCTCAATTGAATAAAAATCAATTAGACTTTAGGTTAATCATCAAGTTTTTTTCATACAATTTTCCTCTTATTTTACAATTTTCGCACACTTTTATTATTTTTGCATTTAGATTTTTTTTCCGATTATGGAATTGCTAAAGGGTTATAATAGTTTTAATTAGGGTTTTATTTGCTTTCTTTATCCCTGATTTTTTGGTTTGTACCCCCTTGCCTGAAGCTTTGTAATAGCGTTGGACTTTCAATTTCTGCCTTTACCGTTTTTCATATTACTGCTAGTAACTAGGGTATGTATGGCAAGATCTAAAACAAACTGTTAGATAACCCTAAATCCAAGATAAAATAACTGAATTCAATACACTTTTCACACACGCACCTCTAGGGTAACCTCACTCGTTGCCTTGAAAAACAGTCATGTCCCTCGAATATGGGGACGCTTTAGCATTGTCCCTCGATTAAAAAGATCGTAGTCCATCGATGACCCTTCGATGCTACCTTCGGTAAACGATCTTAGTACCTTACAATAAAATTTCTAAAGCGCACATACAAGTTGCCTTCTATGACTGTACGATGACCCGCGCTTGTCCCTTCACATCCAACGATAAGGCTTCCTACTAACTAATAGTAGGGTAACATTATCTAAGGAGGAGAAAAATAACACGAAATAGATTTGAGTTGGTAGACAACTATTAATCTCTTGCTCACACAAAACATCTTTTCACTCAAATACTTTTATCTGAAATATTTTCAAAACAAACATTTTGTATGCATTCTTAACTGATATAAGAATCATTACAAAGTTTGTCGTACTTAGGCATTTTCAAAAATATTTTCAAACACATACACAAAAACATTTTCAAACAAAGTGAGCTAGAGATTAAGAGCCTGTAGATAACTAAGGATGAAAAGGATGATAACACCTTCCATTTTCATAACCTACCCCCTGAACTCAGAAAAATCCTCGAAGGTCTTTCCTGTTATTTTCACCCTTTCCTTATTGGATAAAAGAAAAGTCGGTGGCGACTCTTTCTATCCATAATATTTGCGATAAATCGCAAAACAAAAACTCAGTTCTCCCACCATATTACACCATGATTCACTACCTTTATGTTTCCTAGGGGAGCCATAACACTTAGCCTTGCCATAAAGGATCTACCAAGGATTCCACTAAGGGAACTCTTACACAGAATTATCGAAAAGCTGAGAGTTGCATTTTTCTCGCCTTATTCTTCACAAATATAATGTCAGATCTTTCAATATTTAGGAGTAAGTTATTGAATCATTGAAGGCCAAGAGATCCAAGGCACCGAATGGATTTATTTCTAGTTGTCGAAAACCTAATTGCCATAGTGTGTAGGTTTAGTTGTTGTTGCACCCACTTCCATCATCTATGAGGAATATTGTTACAGTATGTTGTACCCCAAAATTTGCCCTCCCATATTTCTCAAAATATTTCAAGAAAATTCACAAGTCCAACCCGGCGCGTCATATTCAGGTATTCTTTCGCCAAGATATCTCGGATAACGTATTCTCAAATTCAGTTTCGTCTCAAGAGTCAATTCTTTAAAGAGGGTATCCGAATGTGTGAGTTTTCTCGAAGAAATATGGTGAAAAAAGTGTGCTGAAAGTGCAGTTTTTACGCGCTAAAAAATTCATAACTTGAAGATCGTGGCTCGTTTTGAACCCGTTCCGGTGGCCAAAATTCTGTCTTGACATTATCTACGTTTTCATCTCTCACGGCTGGAAGCCAATTTCGATCAGAAGGTCTTCAAAAATGTGGATTTATCAAGTATTTTTGCACAGAAAATTTGTGACAGAAGTTTACTTGCGTCATGTTCAGAAAATCATAACTTGGTCGATTTTCATCATATCCAGCTGGTTCCGGCGCCAAAATTTCACAAATTGAGTTGACTACATTTTCACAGAAGGTATTGAGTTCAAACAGTATTCAAAAGGCCTTCGTTTTTTGCTCAGAGTGCGTGACACGCTGAAAATCCTGAATGCTGAATATTATTTCATCTGAGCCGAAACTTCGAAAATTCATAACTCGGTCAATTTTTATCGGATTGGACTCATATTTTTACACAAGGTCACTGACTCATAGATCTACAACTTTGCTTCAAAAGTCGAGACCGGATTATGCTCCGATCAATACCAGTTTTTTATTGAAGAACGTGTCAGAGTCGACATTGGAGCCCAAAATAAGTTTGTCTGAGCTGAAACTTCAAAAATTCATAACTAATTCACCGTTTATCCGATTGAGCCTATTTTCGGACAGGAGTTAGTTCTTGATGTCGGCTACATTTTGTCCTCACATTTCAACTTCAAAAATTGCACTTAAGTCCCTGCGATTTAGCCTGGAAAGTGATGAACTCAAGTGAACATTGGAGGCCCAATTGCACATTCAAAGCCCATTTTCTTTATCCTAATTTCTATTATATAATCACCTTCTTTTCATACAAACCAGGGAGGAGAAAAAGAGAGAAAAGACCTTGCCACAACACTGTTAGAATATCAAATTCTTTCAAGAACCCTAAAACCTTGAAATCATTATTACAAATCCCTCTCTCACTACAAACAAGCCATCTCAGTTACAAACCAACATCTTATTACTTCTTCAGTAAGGGTAAGGCTGGCTTGATCTCCATGATCCAAAGGGCATAAAAGCATTCATGTCACTACTTTTCCAGTAAGGGTAAGGTTGATTTGATCTCCATGATCAAAAGGGTATAATCATTCATACATGCCATATTGTGCCTAAACATTAAATTTCTTCATATATTGGCTTTATTTGCATTTTATGATTTTATTTAATGTGTTCGTGAGATTCAACACTGCAGATTTAGACAGGATCCCATGCAGGTTCATTAAGGAACGTTGAGGCCAAAAGCCAAATGGCCAAAAGCCAAAAGCCAAATGGCCAAAGTAGAAAAACTTATGCATGACACTAATACATGGCGAGACAGACATCCTGAGAAGATTAAGGAACGTTGAGGCCAAAACGCAAATGGCCAAAAGCCAAAAGCCAAATGGCCAAAGTAGAACAACTTATGCATGATGAGGCCAGAGCACAAATGGCCAAACCACTCCAATTCACCTCCAAAAAGGGGACAGAAACCCCCCAAGGTATTGTATTTTCTTTCTTTTCCTTATTTTATTTATTTCAATTATTTCTTTTTTTAATTAATTCCTTTAATTTAACTTATTTTCATAAAATATAAAAAATAGTAAAAAACAGAAAAGTCATAAAAATCAAAATATATTTATTTAATTAATATTTTTTGTAAATAAATTTCACTAATAATTAATTAATTATTTTTATAAATCAAATTGCCATTAATTAATTAATTTAATTTTAGGTTTAAATTTTAACATGTTTTTCCTAATAAATAAAAGTTGTAGAATTAGGGTTAATTAGTTAATTTCATTTAATTCACATAAAAAACCATAAATCCAAAAAATCTCAAAATAATTTCTTTTTTCATTTTAATTTAATTAATTTAATAATTTAATTTAATTTCATTAAAAAGGGTCCAACGCCCTCGCTTCCAATTTTAATTCCAATTCGTGCATTTTATTTTGCTTCTTATAATTATTTATGTAATTCTCCCAAAGCCGTGTAATATTTATCTTTCGCACTTTACTTCTTTATTTTCTGTCAAACCGGGTCCTGGATTAAATTTGGCGATGTGGACCCGCGCCTTTGTAATAGTTTAGAACTTTTAATTTCCGCATCTTTTTAACTGTTAATTAAATCGCATGCAAGAATGAATGTCTAAATAAAAATAACGCGTAGATCACCCATGACATGACAAGACAAAAATAAATGAATCTGACACACAAATCACACACCACCCCTAGGGTACGCCTCACTGTTGCCTTGTCTCGAAAGGTGATCGTCGAGTAGAGGATGTCTTAGTAAGTCCTCATGATCCGGGAACCTGGCATGAGGGTAGCTTCTAAGGTGTCTTCCCATTGCTCTGGTGATCACCACGTCCCGAACCTCGAATTGACCCGAACACCTCCAACGGTGGTGCTACCTACCTCTCAATGGTGGGATGACATTACTTTAAAGGACATTTACACAGACGAATTCCTTAGGGTAGGTAGACGACTCTAGATACTTGCTCTAATTTCAAAACAAATCAAAAATACTTTTCACACCGACACCTTTTCAAAAAGCTTTCGAAAGCAATTTTTCAAACACTCTTGAGGACCGATACAAGAGTCGAACTGGAATTTTCAAAGAAACTTTTTTTAAAACCCACATTGAAAAGCAAACAAACCATTTTTGAAAACACAAATGAGCAAGTATCTAAGAGCCCATGGATAACCATGGATAGAAAGGGTGCTAACACCTTCCCTTTCTATAATCTACCTCCCGAACCGAGAGCAATCTCTATAAGGAATTTTTCTGTGCTTTTGTCCTTTCCATTTGGAGAAAATAAAAGACAGTGGCGACTCTTGCTTCCGCGACATTTTGCGAACCAGCGTTAAACAGTCAGTTCCAGATCCACCGATCACACAGTACGATCAAAAATATTGATCATTATAACCACATGCAACTCCATGTTTGTGGTTTGATGGGGCATTTCACAAGTGCACGAAGAAATATTAGAGTAATATAAATGGTGTCGAACCCACAGAGACCTAATAGTCAAGCTACCATTTTCTATCGTGACGGTATTTATCTAAGCCTAATAAAATAAAGATAGGAGTGATACAAATTAAATACTAAAATTAATATGAGAAATGCAATGTTGGAATATGGATCTCATCAATTTGTTGCTACTATTGTTGTTCATAAATCGAATTTCTACGGGACAATATTTTCTACTTTGAAAAAGGACTAATTGAACAGGAACTATCACTTTCACATATTTAGAACCAAGCTTTATTCTCTAAATTATAGCGCCCATTGTCACGGTGGCAGGCGTTGTTCGCGTTAAAGTAATATAACCTATTTTAAGAAATTAGACTCTTTACTTAGTTGAAAAGTGATATTGATTGGAAAATAATACTTTAAATGGTTCCCGGCGTTCGCATTGGCAAACCATACCTTAAACTTACAAACGCGTCTGAAAATAAGTTTAAAAAGTACTTTACCAAAATATCAATTTTCCTGATTAATTAAGAAATAGTTTTCGCGATTTTTATAATTAAAAACTAAACAACCTTATCTTTTGTACCAGACGAATTTCAATCTTACCCGACATATAAATGATTCTACTTTCATAGTACCCAACAAAATTAAGTTTAGAAACATTGTGATTAAAACAAAAACAATCCCGATAGAATCTCCTAAAGAGCAACTATTTACAATACTGTCGAAATGACGGTCCTCATATTCCAACAAATATAAATTTAGTTAGACATAATTATAACATAAATTAAAGCGATTGATTCGATTATGTGAATAAACATAGTAATCGTAGAATTGTTAAAAGAAAGGTAGAAGATGAATATGTGATTAAATAAAGAGACGATAAAGTAAAGATAATGCAATTAAATCAAAACATGCTCCGAATAGAATTTAATCTGGTGCAATAGGAAATAACTTGAAATAAAACTTCGACTGAATGTAAATAACGGTGAGATAAAATGCTTCAAATAAAAGTGCTCCAATCTTCACAGCAACAATAGCTTGAACGATGCGATAACCCCTGGATGTGATGAGTTATAACTTTTAATGGGTAATTTATGCCTAGAGTTGTGCTAAGGTTGGATATATCAAAAGTTTTATCAAAATACCTATTTATAAAATAATAAAACCCTAAAAGGGTGGTTGAGGCTACTGAAATCGTGTTAGGAAGAATAGGAGAAAAAGGAGGGATTGGGAAGACTTGTCCAGGCCTAATTCAACTACAACGTGTTTTCACTTTGTGGAGACCACCACACCTCCATGGCAAACATCATGCTCTCAAAGTGGGTTGGACTTGGTCTTTTGACCCCCGAAATGTGGACCACTCATGAACACCTACATGGTGAATGCCATGGTGGTCGCCATGAGTCTAAATTGCTCCAATTTCTTTTGTTTTTCATCCATTTTGCTCTATTTCTTTGCATATGACTCCTAAATGGTAAAATACCTGAAACACACACAAATACCAGCATAAAAGAGAAAATGTAAAACAAAATGACACTAAAACATGCACAAACCGAGTCTAATAAACAGTGTATTTGCGTGCCATCAAACTCTCCCACACTCGAACAATTTCTTATTCTCAAACAAAATAAAAGTAAACAGTGACACCAAATAACTACTTCGGGCTTGAAGACTTTTCTTTGGACATGATTATATCAATAGGTACTAAATCACAAAAAAAACAAGAGCATCGTAGTAACACATTCCGCATTTTTGCGGGCATAAGTCTCTTTCTTATACAAACAAATCTGAATAATGTCATTATGCTTAAGCCTAACTTACTCATCCCATTTTGCATCCTTTTTCATTCAGGCGCAATCACATTAAGCTTGTTATCCGCACATACTCATAGTAAAGTGTCCAATTAGTGATTCTGATCTTTTTGCACGGGGTTCATGTACTTTAAATGACGTAACTCGTTTGCTTCCCCTATTGTAGTTGGGGGGATCATACCGTAATCCTCCGTACCAAGTTCAGCACCAAAAACCTATGAACCAACTAACAACATGCTTTTCTCTATTTTTGTAGGTTCCACAACTGTTGGGTTAAGTAACCGGGTGATGGTCACCTAACTTAGAAGGTACATTCGCTATTTTTATTTAACCAAAGAAGAAAATAAAATTAGGATCGTTCACTTATATTCATCAGCTTCCTCAGGTAGAGCATGCTTAACCCATAACCGACTGCTTAAATAAACTACTTAAGGACTTATTTTAGGGTAAGAATTCAAGGCTAAGGCATAACAATTATCCAAATCGATTTCTATAACCTGTCGTAAACTTGTCTAATAGCCCACAATTTTAAAACAATCATTGTTTCTTTTTGCAATATTTTTCCCGTTATGGCTCAAGAAAAGGAGATATTCAATAACCAGCAAAAACAACACATAAGGACTCGACTGTAAAATGAAGCTTCTAAAATGAGCTTTTGTTTTGATGAAGACAAACCATGATTAACAAAGAAGGCAAAGATTTATGATCAAGCTTAAAGCATCTAAGGACAATATCTTCAGTTTCAAGCTCTCAACAACTTTCAAGGTATAATAATATTACTTACTTTGATCTTAATATATAGATGCTCAATGATGAAAAAGAAATGTTTAAAAATCATTACTCAAGTTTTTCAAAATTAAAATTTCATTTTTCACTTGAGTGCAATCGATTTGCATTTTAGTGCAATCGATTGCATGCTTCAATTTTTCAGATCTTTTGCTTCTATTTCTCTGTGCAATTGATTTACATTGCTTGTGCAATCGATTGCATCCTTAAAATTTTCAAAACGTTTGCTTCTGTTTCTCAGTGCAATCGATTTACATTGCTAGTGCAATCGATTGCACTCACTTACTTTTTGCTACCGACTTTACATGCAATCGATTTACATTTCTAGTGCAATCGATTGCACACTTAAAACTTTTGAAAATATAGCTGTTGAAACCTTATGCAATCGATTTACACCAAGGGTGCAATCGATTGCATGCTGCACGATTTTGAAAAACAGCAGCTTTTCACATGCCTGTTCATTAAAACCTTTCACTCAAACTTAGCATTTGTTCATGATACATTTTTAGAACTTCATGATGTTTCAAAAGGGTGTTATGAACATATAAATATTCATTTTCAAAATCTGTTTCAACACCTCTTCCATAAATATTTTCTGAATTTTCAAAATACAAACTCAAGCATTCCTTCACTTTCATGCATAAGTTTTCTGCACATTTTCATACATTGTTAAACAAAACTTTGAGCAACTATATCTTGAGTCATTGTACAATAGTATTATTGGAAGAGAAGATCATACATTGTTAAATCACTCTAAGTGATCAATACTACTCTACTCACTCAAACTCAAAAATTGATAGTTACTTACTTATTTTTTCCAGGATTGTTGGAAATAAGTTTAAGTGTTTTTGAAATCATGTCTTTCCAAAGTTGTTGGATACAAGTGTAGTCACTTTGAGAGGATTGTTCTCATAGTTGACATAGTGAAAATCCAAGAGGATTGTTCTTGGTCCAAGAGGAGTGTTCTTGGTTGTTTGGTAGTTCTTGTTTAAGTTTGCCACTATAAGGAAATCTCTTTCATGTTGAAAGGAGACTGGAGTACTCTCGGACTATGAGGGGAACCAGGATATATCATCCGTGTCTTTTATTTTTCTTGCATTTTACGCTTTCCTAAACTCACCATTAACCAGAAAAATAAGAACCATCATCACTAAAAACCAGAATATTTAATGTACCTAATTCACCCCCCCCCCCCCCCCTCTTAGGCGCACTTCGTACTTACAATTAGTATCAGAGCATGTTATAGGTAACCTGTTCCTAAAAGATCCAGAATGGCTTCCGCAAATCAAAATCCCATTTTCAGAGATGGTGGTAGTAACAACAAGCCTCCTCTATTTTGTGGTGAATACTTTGACTTCTGGAAAATACGCATGAAGGCACATCTAGAAACACAAGGAGAAGAAATATGGGATACCGTCGAAAATGGTCCATTTATCCCTATAACGGTAATCAATGGTGTTGGCTCATCAAATCCTAAAACTTCATGGGACGGTGATGATAAGAATAAAGTTCTCTATGATAAAAAGGCAATAAACCTTCTTCAAGGTGCACTTAGCATGGATGAATTCTTCCGTGTCTTGGCATGCAAGACAACAAAAGATATATGGGATACCTTGGTACAAACTCATGAAGGAACAGTTGAAATAAAAAGATCAAGACTAAATACCCTAAGTCAAGAATACGAATTATTTCGAATGCATCCCGGAGAAACCATTATTGACTTACAAAAGAGATTTATTCACTTGACAAATCATCTAAGTGCTCTTGATAAAACTTTGACGAATGATGAACTAAATCTGAAAGTACTTAGGTCCTTAACTAGGGAATGGCAACCAAAGGTAATGTCAATTTTAGAAAAGAAAAGTCTCTCCAACATGACATCCGCAACATTATTTTGAAAACTTCAAGAATATGAAACAGAACTTGAAAGACTTGAAAAGCATGAAAATCAAGAGAAGAAATCGAAGATTATTGCTTTGAAGATATATTCCAAGGAAGTTGAAAAGGAAGACAATCCAGAAGAACATGAAAACTTTATGCTTCTTGTTAAAAGGCTTGGTAAGTTCTTCGGTAGAAATGGCAAACCTTTTTCTCATTCAAAAGGAATGAAAAAATTTAAGAAAAAGGAAGCTTCCACATCAACACAAGAAATCACATGTTATGAATGTGGTAAGCAAGGTCATATCAAGCCGGATTGTCCAAAACTCTCCAAGAAAGGTGGCTTCAAAAGCAAGAAGGGATTCAAGAACAAAAAGGCTTATGTCGCATGGAAGGACAATGAAATAAGTTTCTCATCCGATTCCGATAGTGATGAAAGTGCAAATCTAGCATTGATGGCCTCACACCATTCCGGTGATGAAGACAATAAGGTTAGTAATGAATTTTCTCTTTTTGACAGTGATGCACAAGGTGCTATAGATGTACTATTGAATGAACGCAAAATTCTGTATAAAACCATTTCATCACAAAAGAAACAAATTTCATCCTTAGAAGAAAAATATGATCCTATGGAAAAAGATTTCAAAGAAGAAAAACAAAAATCAAGTGATGAACAAAAACAGAATTTTGTATGCAAAAATTGTGATTCACTCTCTTTCCAAATTGTCCAATTAAAAAGAGTCATTGAAAGATATGAAAAAGGCCAAATTGGATTGGAAGGTGTTCTTAGCCAACAAAGATACTCCAATGATAAAAGTGGACTTGGATATTCAAAGTTTTCAAAACCAAGTTCTAACAAAACTATCTTTGTTAAGGCTAGTGATCAATCATCCAAAGAGAAAGTGAGCAAACCTAAAATAGTTCATCACTATCCTAAAAAGAAAACATTTCCTAAGAAGAAATCTTATCCTTCTAGATATAGAAGTAACTTTGAACCTACTTATTTTTATTGTGGCATTAAAGGCCATACACCTAATGCTTGCTATGTTAGAAACTTCAGTATGGCAAGTGGGCATTATGTATGGGTAAAGAAAGCCACTAATTATGAAGGACCCAAAGCAACTTGGGTACCTAACAAAACCTAATTTGTTTTGCAGGTATGCTTGAAGACCACATGCAATCTTTGGTATCTTGATAGTGGTTGTTCAAAGCATATGACAGGAGACATAAACCAATATTAAAATCTAGCGCTAAAGGTCAAGGGTTTTTTCACTTATGGAGACAATAATAAGGGAAAATTCCTAGGCAAAGGCAAAGTTGGTGCTCCACCTTTCACATCCATTGAAGATGTTATTTATGTTGAAGGACTAAAGCACAATCTTCTTAGTATTAGCCAACTTTGTGACAAAGGCTTCAAAATCAAGTTTACCAAGGATGAATGTTTGATAGAAGACGAAGTCACTCATGAGGTTATACTTAAAGGTAAATGAATCAATAATATATTCATGATTTCCCTTGATGATCCATCTTTGAAGGTTAAATGTCTCATGGCGAACAATGATGATTCATGGCTGTGGCACAAAAGAATTGCTCATATTCATATGGAACACTTGAATAAATTAATCAAGCATGATCTTGTCATTGGATTTCCTAAGAGAAATTACATCAAAGATAGACTATGCAATGCTTGTCAAAAAGGGAAACAAACTAGATCAACTTTCAAATATAAGAATGTGGTGTCCACTACAAGGCCACTACAATTGTTACATATGGATTTATTTGGTCCATCAAGAACAAGGAGTTTCGGAGGTAATATGTATGCTTTGGTTATTGTTGAAGATTTCTCTAGATATACTTGGAAATTCTTTTTAGTGCAGAAAAGTGATACATTCAAGGCGTTCAAGAAGTATGCTTAACAAATTCAGAATGAGAAGTCTCTAACAATTGCCTCAATAAGGAGTGACCATGGCGGAGAATTCCAAAATGCTCTATTTGAATAATTTTGTGGAGAACATGGAATATCTCACAACTTCTCAGCACCAAGGACTCCTCAACAAAATGGAGTGGTAGAAAGAAAGAATAGGTCTCTTGTGGAACTTGCTAGAACAATGCTTAGCGATTCAAATCTTCCAAAATACTTTTGGGCGGATGCGGTGAGCACGACATGTTTTGTTAGCAATAGAGTTAACATTAGACCAATCTTAAAGAAAACTCCATATGAACTCTTCAAAGGGGGAAAACCAAACATTGCTTTCTTTCACATCTTCGGATGCAAATTCTTTGTCTTAAACAATGACAAAGATAACCTTGGTAAGTTTGATGAGAAATCCGATGAAGGTATTTTTCTTGGTTACTCTCTCTCTAGTAAAGCATATAGAATATACAACAAAAGAACTTTGACAATTCAAGAATCTATGCATGTTTCTTTTGATGAAACTAGCCCCTCCAAGGAGGATAATATTGTTTCTGATAATGATGATGAAATACTAGAAGGTCCTCAAGAAAATTCTTCCAAAGATCAACCCATCCAACACGAAGAATCACCTCAACAAGAATCGAATCTCAATGATCTACCAAAAGAATGGAGAACTCATAGAGATCATCCTTGATAAAGTAATTGGTGATATAAGTCAAGGCGTGTCTACAAGATTATATCTCAAGGATGCTTGCTTAAACATGGCGTTTGTCTCTCAAATTGAACCTTCCAAAGTTGATGAAGCCTTAGGTGATGACCAATGGATTATTGCTATGCAAGAATAATTGAATCAATTTGAAAGGAATCAAGTTTGGGAACTCTTCCCTAGTCCAAGAAACAAACACATTATTGGAACAAGATGGGTGTTCAAAAACAAACTTGACGAGAATGGAATAATTGTTTGCAACAAAGCAAGATTGGTAACACAAGGCTACAATCAAGAAGAAGGAATAGACTTTGAAGAAACTTTCGCTCCAGTTGCAAGGTTAGAAGTTATTCGTCTCTTACTTGCCTATGCTTGTTCATTAAATTTTCAGCTTTTCCAAATGGATGTCAAAAGCGCATTCTTGAATGGATTTATCACTGAAGAAGTCTACGTTAAGCAACCCCCGGGGTTCGAAGATTTCAAGAATCCATCTCATGTATTTAAATTGAGAAAAGCTCTCTATGGACTGAAACAAGCACCAAGGGCATGCTATGATCTTTTAAGCAAATTCTTATGAGAAAAAGGTTTCGAAAAGGGCAAAGTTGACAAGACTCTATTTATCAAGAAAATCAAAGACAACACTTTGCTAGCACAAGTCTATGTTGATGACCTCATTTTCGATTCTTCAAATCAAGAAATGTGTGAAGAATTCTCATCAATGATGCAAGGAGAATTTGAAATGTCCATGATGGGTAAAATGAACTATTTTCTTGGACTTCAAATCAAACAACTAAAAGATGGCATCTTCATCAACCAATCCAAATATTGCAAGGAACTCTTGAAAAGGTTTAACATGGATAACTGTAAGGCAATGTCTACACCAATGGGTTCTGATTCATATGTTGATCAAGATGAATTAGGTGTTTCCATCAACATCACTAAGTATCGAGGTATGATTGGCTCCTTATTATATTTGACAGTAAGCCGTCCTGACATAATGTTTAGTGTTTGTCTCTGTACCCGCTTTCAAGCTAACCCAAAGCAATCTCATCTCACGGCGGTAAAGAAGATCATGAAGTATCTCAAAGGGACAACAAATGTAGGATTGTGGTGTCCTAAAGGTAGTGTATGCAACTTAATTGGTTATTGTGATACGGTGGGAGAACTGACTAGTGTTTTGCGTTCGTATTCGCACTTGTGCGGTTGAGCAAGAGTCGCCACCGACTTTTTATTTTATCCTAAAGGAAAGGTTAAAAAAGCACAGCAAAAACCTTTTGAGATATTTCGTGGGTTCGGGGGGTAGATTATGAAAAGGGAAGGTATTAGCACCCTTTTCATCCATGGTTATCCATGGGCTCTTAGTTACTTGGTTTTTTAGATCACTTGCCTTGTTTCTTCGATTGCTTGAAAATGGTGTGTGTGTGGGTGCTTTTTGAAAATGTTTTGGAAGAAGATGCCTTGTTTTAGGCAACTAATGCATTTGACTCGTGATTGAGTGTTTTACAAAAGTGTGGATCATTTCGAAAAGATGTTTCAAATGTTTTTGAGAGTTTGTTTGAAAGTGTTGTGGATTGTGGTTTTTGGAAAGAAGGCAAGTGTTTTTGCAAATTGATCTCAAGTAACTAAGAGTTTTGTCTACCCTATTGTACTCAAAGGTTTTTGTTATGTTCTAACCCCTTTTAACAATTTTGTTCCACCATTGAATTTGGTGGACAATCTTGCGTTTAGGAAGTTCATTCGGGACGGGCGCGGGTCATCGTATGGACCATGAATGCAATGGTGCTAAGTGTCTTTGGCAATTTGCTTTGAAGGGACTATGATCATTCCGTTTAGGCAACACTTTGAGACTTATGATCATTTGATTTTGTTTTGCCAAAGATACTCGACGTGCAAGCATGACCCATTTTGGAAGGCAACATGTGGGATTACCCTAGAGGGTGCAACTGTGATTGTGTATTGATTACATGTATTTGTCTTGTATTAGGTTATCTAGCGTTTGATTTTATGCACATGCAAACCCTAGGTCTAACCATGGTATAATTGGAAAACTGTAAATTGCGAAAATGTAAAATCTACGCTATTACAAAATAGTATCCGGGAGTGGGGGTATAAATGTACAAAAGGGGATGAGACTTATAGTATCCAATAAGTTACAACCAAATCGAATGTGCGATCAAATGTAAATATCGAATATACAAATATAAGATAAACAAATGTATAGGAGCAATATGAATGGATTTGCATTGTGTAAGTGTAAGTGTAAGTGTGTATATGTATTGTATGTAATTTATTTACAGGTGCGACATGTGAAATTGAAGCGTATTAGGGTATTTGACCTAAAGAAATGTTTACTTAGTCTTGTATTTTGTATTTAGATATGTACAATAAGAAAATGTTTTAATTGAAAGTTCTTATTTCTAATTAAATTATGTATAAAATGTATCATGGTTTATTATATACAAAAAGTATTTAAATGTCAAGAATTGAATTTTGTATAAAAAAGAGTGTATTTTTTATATTGTTATGTACAAAAATATTTCAAGAAATCAAATTATACAAAAAAGTTTATTTACTTATTATGTGCAAAATATATTTTAATTAAAAGAAGATATTTTCAAATTTAATGATATTGTATAAAAACAAAATGCATCTTATGTGTATGTACAAAATATATTTTAAATAAAAGAGTAAAAAGTCATTTTTCAATTTTAAGTATATGATATAAAAGTATTTTATTATTTTATGTACAAATATAATTTAAATTAGGTATTTTAAATAAAAATATTTTCATATATTTAGTATTAATGTGATTTTGTAAAGGATAAATGAAAAGAAAAAGAAATAATTGTTTTATGATAAAAGAAAAGAAGTTAGTATTAAAAATGAATTTGGTTATATAAAAAAAAGGGTTAGTGATTTTATTGGATCCTGACTGGTAATTAGAAACGGGTCAGGCCCATTTTGGAGGCAAATGTTTTTAGGGTTTCGCTTGTGTTTGTTCAGTTGGAAACGCTTTAGGGTTTGAGGGCGCCGTTTGTACTTGTTCGTCTTCTCCGATCGTCAACTTCCTGAGCGCTTCTATTTCCGGCCACCAGCGTCACCCTCCAAACCTTTCTTCCCTCCAAGGCATAAGCTCCGTGTTCTCTTGATACAAGGTTAGATTTTAGTGTTTATGTTTTTATCCCTTTTACGGATTGCATGCGTTTTTGATTTGAATTTGATTCTTAAATCTGTACTATTATGAGGTGGTGAAGAAGAAAGGGGGAGAAGATTGGCTACCTTCGTTCTTTGGAGATGGAGAAAAAGGAACCGGAACTGGGAGGCGTTGAGGCGGAGGCCCGGTGAAGGGAATGCGTGATGAGAGCTTTCTTGATGTCCCTGGTATCTTTTATCTGGTTGCTATTTTTTTGCCTATGGTTTTGATGATGATGTTCTGAAAAGCCCTATCTTGAAATAGATTCACTTCTTTATTCTTTCTCTTCTACTACATGATGCCTTTGAGTATTCGTATGCTTTTGAATTGTTGCCTTGCCTATGATGAAGCTTGCTTCTGAGGCCCTTGAATTGCCTTCTGAGATTGATGCCCTTGGAATGTATTTTGCTTATGATGAAAAGCTTCTGAGTTCACCTCTTTCCTCTTCTCTACTGCTCACGTTGCCTTTGGATAAACTTTCTCTCTTCTTCTTGAACACTGTATACTTGTTGCCACTGTACGCTTGTTTATGTTGCCCTGTGATGTTTATACTGAGGGCCTAGGTTGCCTTGAACATTTGCTTCTGAGTATGCCCTTGATGCTTTTGTTGAGTTGGATGCCCTGATTATTGATTGCCTATGATGAAGGGATTCTGAGGCTTAGGAGTTGGTTTGAATGCTTGGACATGCTTGAGGGGTTATGTGAGTTTTGAAATGTGTTTGATGGCTTTGAGGGTGAAGCTTGATGCAGGTTCTGGTTAGGCTTGGCTTAACAGAGTTTTGGTTGTTAGGCAGTATGGTCAGGTTTTTTTTGGGGTATTAGCAGGTTTGATTGTTGTATCTTGGTAAGGCTGATGCAGGTTCACAGTTTTGAAGCTTAGAGGCTTCAGTTCAGCAGGTTTTAGTCTTTTTGAGTTTTTTTGTTTTGTGGTATCTGTTTTTTTTGTTTTGGATGATATCTGATGTAGATTTGTATGTTGAGGCTTCAGGCTCTTTTTGTTTGTATGTTTGCTTGGCTTTTTGACAGGTTTATGTGGTTTAAAGGTTGAGGAACTGGTTTTTGGCCTATCTCAGGTTTAAGTCTTTTTGTCCTTTGGTTTAAGGTCGAATGCTTCAAGTTTTATGTATTGTTCCTCCAGACCAAGGCTTATGCTTGCAGTAGTTTATATGTTTTGTATATTTTTTTTAGTTTTGCTTGACAGTTTGTATATCTGCTTTTTCCTGCTGCCTGCAAAAAGCCTCAAAACCTGCATCTTTCCCTCTTCTTTCTCTCTCTACAGTACACTTAGAAGAATTTTTAATGTTTCTTTGCTGTACTTTCTGAAAGTGGCCATTGATGGGAAGTGATGATTAAAGAATTTGCTTGCTTGCATAACTTTCCTCTGCATCTTTTTGACAGCTTTTGTGCTTTTGACATCTTTTCAAAACTTCTTTATTGATAGTTTTGGTAGCTTTGTATTCTTGACAGTAAGTTTGTACCTTTGGCTTTTGATGGAAAGTGGTAACTTGGATTTTTCAGTTTGGTTTGAATTTGAAGTTTGAGATTGAGTTTGTGCAGTTAGGCACTTTATGCATTTTGACATTTTTGCATTCATGAATAAAATTCTTCCCTCTTTGTGAACCGGGAGAAATCCCGTGATTTGCAGAGAGGGTCAACTGATCCCAGTCAGTGGCCCTTAATGATGATTGCAAATTTTATCTGCTTTTAATTAATTCAACCGCTTTTGACTTTTCTTTTTCTTTTTGCAGATGAAAAATGGAGCACCGGAGCAAAGTGAAAAATGAAGAATTAGAAATAAATAGGATAATTTTTATTTTATTTAATATTTAAATTAATGTAAACTATTGTTTGTAATTTAAATTATAAACAACATTTGTACAAATAATTCAAATATCAATAAAATCTTTATTACCCAATTAATTCTAATTTTCTTTCTTTATTGTTTATTTATTTATTTAAAACTCTTTGAATTAAAACAATTGAAAAATAAATTTCAATCATTCAATTTAGAATAATAAATAACTTAAATAAAACAATATTGATCAATTAAACCTGTCTCTTCCAATATCCAAAGCAAAGCAGCAGTCAACCAAAATAAACTGATCAAGCGCATTCCCTCTTCACTGATTTGCCATAAACACTGTGAATCCAATACTGCATATTTCTTTTGACTGGCCCAAACAAAACAACCTGAATTCAAACCACTGTCTCTTTTACTGATTAAATCAAAACAACGCTAATTCAATCCGAATCTCGGAATAACTTGCAAAGCGCTGTGGAATTTTAATTTTGCTGAGAATATGCCCATGAAACCTTAATTCCTGATTAAATGCCAAATAACATTCGCCTGATCAGAAATGCGCCAGAATCAACCACAACCCTAAGCCAGCTGTATGAAACAATCCAGAGCTCTAAAAATCAGTAAAAAACCCTAATTTTGCTTGACTGTTAAGAAAAGTTTGTTTGTCCGATTCTTGAGCCAGTTTTGAAAGTCAGGAAATGTCTGAAGCTGAGATTTCTTGTGGAAAAATGCGAGGGCAAATTTTGGGGTACAACAGTTGCCCCTGTTCAATCTTCTTGGACCTTAAGAGTTAGATTGGCAAGTTTGCCTTTCGCGACTTGAAGGTAAAAGGAGATTGGACACTAGAGTGCCCGGAAATTTGCACTCGCATGTTGAAGTATCAGCAATGTGATGTTGGGAATGGGCTTATAGATGCCATTTGGAGAGATGGTGGATAGGTGGATGGGCTTATAGATGCCATCTGAAGACGTGACAGAACCTTGTCGGGAATGGGCTTATAGATGCCATTTGGAAGTGTTGATCGCGTAAGAGATTCCTTAGCGAGAACTTGTGTATTTTGAGAATGGAAGATGTTTTCCTGGCTTGTTACAGGTATTTGATCTTCAATCTCCTGATGTAGATATGCCCTGGCTAGGTACAGGAATCGAATCTTCAAACTCTTCAGACATGCCCTGGCTAGATACAGGAGTCGAGTCTGGAAATAGTCAACAGATATGCCCTGGATGGATACAGGAGTCGAATCTGGAAATAGTCGTCAACAGATATGCCCTGGCTGGATACAGGAATCGAATCCTCAAACTCTTCAGACGTGCCCTGGCTAGATACAGGAATCGAGTCTGGAAATGTGGTCAACAGATATGCCCTGGCTGGATACAGGAGTCGAATCTGGAAATGTGGTAGTTGATAGACATGCCCTGGCTAGATACAGGAATCGAATCCTCAAACTCTTCAGACATGCCCTGGCTAGATACAGGAATCGAGTCTGGAAATGTGGTCAACAGATATGCCCTGGCTGGATACAGGAGTCGAATCTGGAAATAGTCGTCAACAGATATGCCCTGGCTGGATACAGGAATCGAATCCTCAAACTCTTCAGACGTGCCCTGGCTAGATACAGGAATCGAGTCTGGAAATATGGTCAACAGATATGCCCTGGCTGGATACAAGAGTCGAATCTGGAAATGATAGTTGATAGATATGCCCTGGCTAGATACAGGAATCGAATCTGGAAATGATAGTTGATAGATATGCCCTGGCTAGATACAGGAATCGAATCTTCAAACTCTTCAGACATGCCCTGGCTAGATACAGGAATCGAATCTGGAAATGATCACTCTCAGATGTGTCCTGGCTAGATACAGGTATCGAATCTGGAATTGTGACAGTTGAAGGTAGTTGTCTTTTGGATTGTCTTTTCCCTGAAAAGGCAACAACATAAGTTGTATGCAATGTCACGATGCATGATATGCATGATGTTCAACATGAGATAGTGTCGTATGCGCTTTATCATGTATGTAAGCAAGATGTATGAGAATGTGAAATGTTTATGAATGTAATTTTCGTCTTAGGAAAATAAATCCTTGACGACCGGCCGGGGAGTTGCTCTGTGGAAGAGCTACTTGGTCGAAGTTTGATGAGAGGCCTGTAGAGGACTTTAATGATGGATTCTGCTGGGGATAATGATGATAAACTCCGCTGGGGATCGAAGGAACTTTGCCGAGGGCGATCTTCTGTGGTTCTTAGTTGAGGATAACCCAGTTATAAGTCCTTGAGAGGAAATAACTCTGAAATAAAAACTCGGGAGAGACGCCCGTATCCTGCAGGGAACAAGCTTCCAGAATCTACTGGGGAGTGAGTTTTAAGACCCACCGGGGGTGTTGAGACTTCACAGGATTGACGGGGAATCAACTCCGCTCGGGGAAAGTAATGCCGAATCTTGTCTTACTCTGCGGGATGTTGAGATGATTTGGTCACATTCTTCAGTCGAACTTGCCTTGGTACCTTGGCGGACAAAACAACCAGACTGCATCAAACAACTCCACTTTGCCCCTGTTTCTGATGTCACCTGTAATTGATCTTTTGTTTCATATGCGAATATTTATGAGTCAACAATTTTAATGTCAAATGCATATATCAAAAATGAACATTGGACGTTCTTCGCAAGACAAAGCAGAAAAAAAAGGGAAAACAATGGCAATTTGTATGGACAAGTGAATTTGTATTGATTTGAACTTTGCCTGTGAATAGGCGTTTTTGTACAAGAGGCTGACATCCTAGTAAGAGGACGCCGCCAAATAACATAGAGTTTACAATTTGAAAAAAGGAAACCAAAACAACTATGTGAACAATCCCACTGGGTTCCAACTCTGCTATCGCCTTTATGTCTTCGAATGTCTCATCGCTTTGCTACCTAGTTGAAGATGAAGCTGATTGGTCGATGCCGAAATCTGAGCCAGATAGTTGATGCCGAATTCCGGATGCAAAGTCATCCAATGAGACATGGTGTTACGCTTTTATCCCTAACTTTTGCCTGGACCGCCCTTTCGGGTTTTCAGTCCACCGGGATACCCATTTTTGCCCAAGCCGCCTTTTCAGGTTTTCGACTTGCCGGGTGTACAGATTTTTATTCATTTCATCCCTTATTTTTGCCCAAACCCTTTTGGTTCGCCGGGGAGCCCTTATTTTTGCCTAGGTATATCAACCTAGCGGGTCTTTTATTTATGCGTAGTATTTTTTCACTATGTCTGCATTGGCGGGGTGAGGAAGGTCGTCACCGTCCATGGTGGTTAGGATCATGGCTCCTCCTGAGAACACACGTTTAACCACAAATGGCCCTTCGTATGTAGGGATCCATTTGCCCCGGGGATCACTTTGAGGAAGGATGATGCGTTTGATTACCAGGTCCCCAACTTGATACTCTTGCGGTCTGACTTTCTTGTTAAATGCCCTGATCATCCGTTTTTGATACGTTTGACCATGACAGATAGCAGTGAGCCTTTTTTCGTCAATCAGATTTAATTGATCAAGTCGAGTCTGGATCCAGTCATCTTCACTCAAGTCTGCATCCTTCATTATCCGGAGAGAGGGTATCTGGACTTCAATTGGCAAGACTGCCTCCATGCCGTAGACCAAGGAGAAGGGAGTTGCCCCGGTTGACGTCCTTGCTGAGGTACGGTACCCATGAAGAGCGAACGGTAACATCTCGTGCCAATCTTTATAGGTCACTGTCATCTTCTGCACAATTTTCTTGATATTTTTATTAGCTGCCTCTACAACCCCATTCATCTTCGGTCGGTAGGGAGAAGAATTGTGGTGTTGTATCTTGAATTGCTCACAGAGTTCGGTGATCATCGAATTATTGAGATTGGTACCATTGTCTGTAATGATTCTTTCCGGGACACCGTACCGACAGATCAAATTATGCCGGATGAAACGTGCCACGACGCTCTTGGTTACTGTGGCGTAGGAAGCTGCCTCAACCCACTTCGTGAAGTAATCGATCGCCACCAAGATGAAGCGATGCCCATTGGATGCCGTCGGTCGGATCTCACCGATCATATCGATGCCCCACATTGCAAAAGGCCAAGGTGCCGTCAGGACATTCAAAGGAACCGGAGGGATATGCACCTTGTCAGCATAGATCTGGCATTTATGACAAGTTCGGGAGTGTTGGTAACAATCGGCTTCCATTGTCGACCAGAAATATCCTGCCCGAAGGATTTTCTTAGCCATAGTGTGTCCACTGGAATGTGTTCCAAATGTACCTTCATGCAGTTCTATCATGATTTTCTCTGCTTCGGCCTTATCCACACAACGTAGCAGGGTTGAATCATAATTCCGTTTGTAGAGAATGCCGTTGCTGAGGAAGAATTTTGCAGCAAACCTCCTCATGAACTTCTTATCATTGACAGACGCACCTTCAGGGTATTCCTGAGCTTCCAAGTACCTCTTCACCTCATGATACCAGGGTTTTTCAATCACCTTCTCAGCCTTGAGCTCGCAGCAGTATGCCGGTTCATCCAACTTCCAGATAATGATTCGGGGAGCCTCATTGTCCCATTTAACTTTGAACATTGAAGACATCGTAGCTAGGGCGTCCGCTAGCTGATTCTCCTCTCTAGGGAAGTGTTCGAAAGTTATCTCTTCAAAGTGGGGAAGCAAGGTCGACACATACTCCTTGTAAGGAATAAGATTCGGGTGTTTCGTATCCCACTCGCCTTTGATCTGATTGATCACGAGAGAGGAATCTCCGAAGACACTTAGAAATTTGATCCTTAAGTCGATTGCAGCTTGTAGACCCATGATACATGCCTCATATTCCGCCATATTGTTGGTGCAGCTGAAACATAACCGGGCAGTGAGGGGAGTATGAGTTCCTTTGGGAGATATGATTACAGCGCCGACGCCGTTACCCAAAGCATTGGAGGCTCCATCAAAATGCATAGACCATCGGGATCCTTCCTCAGGTCCTTCATCCAGTCCAGGTACTTCACAGTCAGTTACCACCATGATGTCTTCGTCCGGAAAATCAAAGTTCAATGATTGGTAATCGTCCACAGGTTGGTATGCCAAATGATCTGCCAGTACACTTCCCTTAATTGCTTTCTGAGTTATATACTGGATGTCATATTCTGTCAAGATCATTTGCCATCTCGCTATTCTTCCAGACAGAGCGGGCTTTTCGAATATGTACTTGATAGGATCCATTTTTGAAATCAATAAAGTAGTGTGAGTCAGCATATACTGTCTCAGCCGGCGAGCAGCCCATACAAGAGCGCAGCAAGTTTTCTCAAGCAATGAGTAACGAGACTCACAGTCGGTAAACTTTTTGCTCAAGTAATAAATAGCGTGCTCTTTTCGGCCAGACTCGTCATGCTGCCCCAGCACACACCCCATTGAATTGTCAAGTACTGTCAAGTATAGTATCAGAGGTCTTCCTTCCACTGGTGGCATAAGAATGGGTGGCTCTTGTAGATATTCCTTTATCTTTTCAAAGGCGGCCTGACATTCATCATTCCAGCATACTTCTTGATCTTTCTTCAGTAATTTGAAGATTGGCTCACAAGTAGCAGTCAGATGTGAGATGAATCGGGCAATGTAATTCAGTCGTCCTAGGAAACCTCTGACTTCTTTCTCTGTTTTTGGAGTCGGCATCTCTTGTATGGCTTTTACCTTGGCAGGGTCCACCTGAATACCTTTATCACTTACAATGAAACCTAGCAATTTTCCAGATCTTACCCCAAAGGTGCATTTGTTGGGATTCAATCTCAGCTTGTACAACTTGAGTCGGTCAAATAACTTCCTCAGATGGTCAAGGTGCTCCTCCTCAGTTTGAGACCTTGCAATCATGTCATCAACGTATACCTCAATCTCATGATGGATCATATCATGAAATAAAGCAACCATGGCACGTTGATAGGTTGCCCCAGCATTTTTCAATCCGAATGGCATGACCTTATAACAGAAGGTGCCCCACTGAGTCACAAAGGTAGTCTTTTCCATATCCTCCGGAGCCATCTTGATTTGATTATACCCTGAAAAACCATCCATAAAGGAGAAGACCTTGTGTTGAGCGGTATTGTCAACAAGGACATCAATGTGAGGTAGGGGGAAGTCATCCTTGGGGCTGGCCCTGTTCAGATCCCTGTAGTCAACACACATTCTGACCTTACCGTCCTTCTTTGGTACCGGCACCACGTTGGCGACCCACTGAGGGTAAGAAGTCACTGCAAGGAACCCGGCATCAAACTGTTTCATAACCTCGGCCTTGATCTTTTCAGACATCTCTGGTCGCATCCGTCAGACTTTTTGCTTTACCGGAGGGCAGTCTTCCTTGGTTGGAAGGTGATGAACTACAATGTCGGCATCCAAACCAGGCATATCTTCATAGGACCAAGCAAAAATCTCCATGTAATCCTGTAGCATCTAGATCAATCGTTGCTTCACGCTGAGCTCTAGATTGGCACCAATCTTGACCTCTTTCCTATCTGTCCCGGTACCCAGATTAATTGTCTCCAACGGCTCTTCATGTGGTTGAATAGCTCTCTCTTCCTGGAGTAGCAGTCTCGCGAGTTCACCAGGCACTTCGCAGTCACCTTCACCTTCGTCTTCGGCCAAGTTGATCGGATTCTCAAAGTCATAACTGGCGGTAGCAGAGCTGTTATCAGTGAGATCCAGAGTGTATTGAAACCTGTATAAGTGAGTGTGTGTAAATATAGCTGTTTGGCAATATGTATAACACAAAGAAAAAGAGCGCAAGATTTGAAATGCAACAAACGTCCAATGTTTTGATTGATGATATATGAAAATGTCATACAAAAAACCCTCACAAATGGAGCTACGATGCCCCGGGTAGGACACCGAGCCAACAAAGTTTTAACATATTGTTTGTTACAAATTTGGAAATCAAAAGAAATCAATTACTGCGTGACAAATGTGATAGGTGTAAAATCCTTTGCCGTCCAGTTGCTTGGTCCGTTGCTGGTAGTCGGGTAGATCCAACTGTCAAACTCTGCTTCCTCCACATCCTCCTAGATAGCATTCACCCTTGGGTTGGAGATAAACACCGGAGCCTTTCTGATCTTTTCCTTGCGCACAGCCCTCTGAGCCTCTGCAGTAAAGCCCAGCCCAAACTTGTCGTTCTTATGAGCGAAGTCAGGAAGCTGACCCCAGTTTGCACAATTGCCTTTCTGAACCACAGCCCGGGCATCCCTTAAGGAAGCCATCTTCAAAGGAACATTCTCTTCGACTGCTGCTTCTGCCGCTGCTGAAATTGGAAGCACCTCCTCGAAATGTTGAAAGGGGGTTTCAATAAACTCCCCGTCCATCTCAATGTATCTGAAGGAATTCAAATGGCTCACCATATACTCCTCTTCTCCTTGCACGGTGACGATCTTCCCTCTGACAGGGTACTTTAGCTTCTGGTGCAAGGTAGAGGTTACTGCCCCAGCTTTATGGATCCAAGGTCGACCCAGTAGACAAGAGTATGATGGACGTATATCCATCACATAAAAAGTAGAGTCAAACACCTGAGAGCCCACACGAATAGGGATGTCAACCTCTCCATGAACCATCCTTTTTGAACCGTCAAAGGCCCTGACGATGATATTGCTGGGCTTCAATTCCAGGCCTTCATAATCCAGACGGTCTAAAGCCTTTTTCGGTAGGACATTCAAGGAAGAACCAGTATCCACCAATACATGCGCCAGAGTAGTGCCCCTGCATTCGATAGAGACATGCAGGGCATCATTATGGTCTCTTCCCTTCGCAGTCAGGTCAGCATCTGAAAAACCCAAGCCATTGTCTGCTGTCAGATTTGCTACGCAATCAGTGAACTGGACTGCAGACGTTTCCTGTGGCACATGGGCCGTCTTGAGAAATGAGATCAAGGCCTTAGCATGGGCCTCGGAGCATAGCAATAAGGAGAGCATGGAGATCTTGGAGGGCGTATGCCCCAGCTGTTCGACAACATTGAAATCACTCTTCTTTATTATTTTCAGGATTTCCTCCATTTCTTGTTGGGAGGCCTCAGCATTTATAGGTATTGGTGCCTCCATCCGGGTAGGCTCCTCTTCAATCCCCTTGCCCCGAGCATCAGATGACTCGGCAGCAGGGGAGACAACTTGATCAGTAGCAGGAACAGGTAAACTTGTAGGTGTTATAAGGAGGGGTCTTCGAATAGTGGGTGGTGCAATGTCAGGCGAGAAGAGCCTGCCACTGCGAGTGACCTTGGCTGGACCAGTGATATCGCAGATACTGGCGCCAGTGTCGAATTCTTGTTTGATTCCATTTACGTATACGTCTGCCCCATAATACCAGGGGACAACTTTATCAGATACATAGGGGAGAGGCCCCAGAACAGTAATAACCACAGGTGCAACAGTCATGATTTGAACAGGTTTCTTCGGGAGAGCCTTGATTGGATTTTTGAAGATGGTAACCACAGAGACTTCTTTTACCGAGACCAACTGAACAGCAGACTTCTTAAACAGAATCTCCTTGCTATCCATTAGGCTTTGGACGCCTAACTTCAGCAAGGGACAACCAGATAGGGAAACAGCACAGAACAGGCAACCTTCACTACAACCCGGAAATAAACCGGCCAGCAGTAGGTTCTTCTTGACAGTCAAAAGAGGGGTAACAACTTCATTTACCGAAACAACATACAATTCTTCCTCAATGGCATTTACTCTATGCTGGGGCATAGGAGCAGTTACAACATTTGGTCTCTCTGGCGCCTCGAACTGAATTTCCTTTGCGTCGATCAGATCTTGCACTTTGTTTCTCAAGGCCCAGCAATCATCAGTAGTGTGCCCGGGACTATCAGAATGATAAGCGCACCGGGCATTTGGGTTATACTTAGGAGACGTAGTGTTGACGATCTTAGGAGCTTCTCTGAGGGTTACCAGGTTGGTGGATAACAGTTGGGGTAAAATTTGAGATAAGGTCATACTCAGTCGAGTATACTGCCTCTTAGGCCTTTCGCTTCTTTGTTGATTGTACTGCTGAGGAGCAGCAACAGGTTTCGCGATGACCAAAGCATTGACGGCTTGGCGACTTTCGGGCTTGATCTGTCTTCTAGGACCACAGACGACACTTGCTTCTTTCTTAAACGGCCTCTTTTCAGCGCTAGTGGAGGCAGCCTTTTGTATCTTGCCTGACCTGATGCCAGCTTCAATTCTCTCTCCTGTCAATATCAAATCTGTAAACCCAGCGGAGGAGTTACCAACCAAATGATTGAAAAACGGACCAGACAACGTCCCTAGAAACATATCAACCAGCTCACGATCAGTCAATGGAGGCTGCACCCTGCCAGCCAAATCTCTCCATTTTTGTGCGTACTCTTTGAACACTTCACCCGTTCCTAGAGACATACCCTGAAGTTGGGTACGCGTAGGAGCGAGATCAAAATTGTATTGGTATTGTCTGTAGAATGCGGTTGCCAAATCTTCCCAGTGTCGGATGCTGGTTCCATCTAATTGGTAGAACCATTCAAGCGGTGACCCCGAGAGGCTATCTTGGAAGAAGTGAATCCAGAGGTTCTTATCCGCCGTGTAAGGTTGGATCTTCCTTACGTACGACCTCAGATGCAGCTTCGGGCAGGAGACCCCATCATACTTGGCGAAGGCAGGCGCCTTAAACTTGTGTGGAATTACTACCCCAGAAGATAACCCCAGATCTCCGAAATCCAGTCCTGGCACATTCTGAATTTCCATGGCGCTCAAGCGGTCCTCCAATTGCTTGTATCTGTCAGCAGCAGGTGGGTATTGTTCGTCGTTATAGTCCGTCTCGTTGTCGGAGACTGCGGGACTAGGAGCTCCTCCCCCTTGGGGACTGTTTTTCTCAGCAGAAGAAGTAGTTGGATCAGCTTCATTATGGAGTGTGTTCCCAAATCTGCGTCCAGTGTTGAACAACGCAGTCCTCTTTTTCTTCTTCTTCTTTAGGAGTAGAGTCTTCAGCTCTTGCTGACCTTGGGCTAGGCTTAGGACCATCTCTTGAAACTGTGCACTTTGGGCCTGAAGGGCCTTGATTGCTTGCTCACTGGAGGAGTCTGGATTCATGATGACTGTTCAAAATAAACAGCGAAGGATATTAAGCAACCTGTGAAATAGGGTACCTGCTATGCATATGGTGCAATGGAATGCGTATGTTTTACGTTTTCAAAGACAAACAAGATTTCAACTTTGTAGACAAAAAAGGGAAACACACTTCATTAGATTAAAATTTTCAATTTGTTCAACAATTTGCCCTTAGGCATTACAGGAATGAAAAATACTGGAAAGAAAATAAACTATAAAGAGAAATATCCAAAGCCCATCAATGCTCCCATGGCCTCCTCCTTTCAGTGCTGATGTAGTTGTTCAGGACCCGCTCTTCCTCCAATTGCTTAGTCAGCCTCTGGATCTTCCGTTCCTGCTCGTTGAACTTCTCCCGATAGAAATCCCGTTCTTCCTTTAGCTGTGCCCAAGATCTCTTCATCGTGTCAAAATCAGCGGGTATCTGAGGAGGGAGGACAGTTGGAGGAACCCCATCTTCATCAGGAGACTCAAGGATGAGAGGTCTAACAGCTTCGTAGGGCATACCTAACTTTTGAGCACGGATGCGGACCCATTTGCAATAGGGCTTCAATGGCAGAGAAGTCTTTGGTCCCAACTCATGTGGGTCGGCTTTGTGGATTCTGTCCCAAGCTCTAATGAATCCCTGGCGTAGTTTGTCACTGTCTGCCTGAAACTCAAAATGGAAATGAGGAACCAGCATTTCATGAGGCCCATCTCCTCTGGCTCTTCCAAACTGACGGAGAGCTAAGCATGGATTGTAAGAGATTCCCCCTTGGATACCGATCAACGGAACATTAGGGTATTCTCCGCAACGGTCAATAACAGCTACCTCATCCAAACCTCTGAGAGTCCAGGTGATGTCATTATCAGTGAGAGACATTAACCTCCGAGCCCAACCTTTTCCTTCTTCATTCTTCAGCACGAACTTAGGAAGGTGCGAAATAAACCACCTTACTAGCAAAGGAGCACAACACCACGGAGTTCCCCGTTTTCGAGCAGTACGAGCATAAAGTTGTTGTAGAATATCACCCAAAAGGGTGGGTATCGGATTCCGAGACATGAAGATCCTTATGACATGGATACTGATAAAGGTGTCAGGGTTGGGAAACAATACCAGACCATAGATCAAAAGAGCCTGAACATCCTCGTACGCCTTGAAGTCCAAGTCATTCCAGAAATCATTAGCCTTGCCAACCAGAAATTTGACCAAAAAGCCCTTGATCCCATTTCTAGTTTCCCAGTTGGACAATACCTCTTCTTTGGTCAAGGGGAGAATTGCAGCAATCTCTTCAGGCCTAGGAGTCTTTTCCAAACCAGTGAATGGAGTTTGTTCCAAGACAGGGATCCCAAGTAAATAAGAAAATTCTTCCAGGGTAGGAACCAGCTGGAAGTCTTGAAAGGTGAAACAATGATACAGAGGGTCATAAAACTGGGTCAGAACACTCATCAGTTGTTGGTCCCACTTTGCAGTGACTAAGCCAAGGAGAGAACCATGTCTGTTGATGAAAGAAGAAGTGTTTGGAATCCTTCCAACCAAATCCTTGAGTAAAACTGGTGGTTGAACAAAGCTGAGCCGGACAGTATTCCTACGCACGGGCATCATGATGTCCTACAAAACAGAGCAAAGATGAAACCTTTTTTGTCTTTGAAATGGGTTAGTCCTTTATACAGGATGTATGCAATGGTATGATGGCATGATGCTATGATGAAGCACACCACAAGTATTCACATAGGCAAATAAGGCACACAAGTCACACAAGACACCCTTAGGTTTCAAGCCAGCATGAGTTTCAGGTATTACCCTCTTTTGGTTTTGTTGGTTAAAACCTGTCCTATTGAAAAGTAACCGGGTTCTAGAGGATCTCAAATCATTGGCTACCCTCAATCGGTCATAACTCCAGCATCGCAATCTTTTCTCGCGGCCAGAACCATCTCGAGAGTTTAGCCTCAATGAGTGTAACATACTGCTACTGTCCTAATAGCCAAATTGGTCAATTTAGGGTTCTAAGGTTGGTTGGTGTTTAATGACCCCTCAGAAGACCTATATTCTCCCCGTTACGACACAAGGGATATAGGTACAGACTAAGATGCCACACCAACGTAGCCACTGCTTCACCCATGTCGGTCTACGCCGGACAGGTCCCTCACAGATTATGCTACCTAAAAAGGGTATTTCCCAGATCCGGGTTAGGATCTATGAAACTCCAATGCAAATCCCACAAATGTAAAGCAAACAAAGCAATCAATTGAAAACAAAGGTGATCTAAACCCTAAGGTAACCCCACTTTTAGAATACTCCCCAGCAGAGTCGCCAGTTCTGTGATACGGTGGGAGAACTGACTAGTGTTTTGCGTTCGTATTCGCACTTGTGCGGTTGAGCAAGAGTCGCCACCGACTTTTTATTTTATCCTAAAGGAAAGGTTAAAAAAGCACAGCAAAAACCTTTTGAGATATTTCGTGGGTTCGGGGGGTAGATTATGAAAAGGGAAGGTATTAGCACCCTTTTCATCCATGGTTATCCATGGGCTCTTAGTTACTTGGTTTTTTAGATCACTTGCCTTGTTTCTTCGATTGCTTGAAAATGGTGTGTGTGTGGGTGCTTTTTGAAAATGTTTTGGAAGAAGATGCCTTGTTTTAGGCAACTAATGCATTTGACTCGTGATTGAGTGTTTTACAAAAGTGTGGATCTTTTCGAAAAGATGTTTCAAATGTTTTTGAGAGTTTGTTTGAAAGTGTTGTGGATTGTGGTTTTTGGAAAGAAGGCAAGTGTTTTTGCAAATTGATCTCAAGTAACTAAGAGTTTTGTCTACCCTATTGTACTCAAAGGTTTTTGTTATGTTCTAACCCCTTTTAACAATTGTGTTCCACCATTGAATTTGGTGGACAATCTTGCGTTTAGGAAGTTCATTCGGGACGGGCGCGGGTCATCGTATGGACCATGAATGCAATGGTGCTAAGTGTCTTTGGCAATTTGCTTTGAAGGGACTATGATCATTCCGTTTAGGCAACACTTTGAGACTTATGATCATTTGATTTTGTTTTGCCAAAGATACTCGACGTGCAAGCATGGCCCATTTTGGAAGGCAACATGTGGGATTACCCTAGAGGGTGCAAGTGTGATTGTGTATTGATTACATGTATTTGTCTTGTATTAGGTTATCTAGCGTTTGATTTTATGTACATGCAAACCCTAGGTCTAACCATGGTATAATTGGAAAACTGTAAATTGCGAAAATGTAAAATCTACGCTATTACAAAATAGTATCCGGGAGTGGGGGTATAAATGTACAAAAGGGGATGAGACTTATAGTATCCAATAAGTTACAACCAAATCGAATGTGCGATCAAATGTAAATATCGAATATACAAATATAAGATAAACAAATGTATAGGAGCAATATGAATGGATTTGCATTGTGTAAGTGTAAGTGTGTATATGTATTGTATATAATTTATTTACAGGTGCGACATGTGAAATTGAAGCGTATTAGGGTATTTGACCTAAAGAAATGTTTACTTAGTCTTGTATTTTGTATTTAGATATGTACAATAAGAAAATGTTTTAATTGAAAGTTCTTATTTCTAATTAAATTATGTATAAAATGTATCATGGTTTATTATATACAAAAAGTATTTAAATGTCAAGAATTGAATTTTGTATAAAAATGAGTGTATTTTTTATATTGTTATGTACAAAAATATTTCAAGAAATCAAATGATACAAAAAAGTTTATTTACTTATTATGTGCAAAATATATTTTAATTAAAAGAAGATATTTTCAAATTTAATGATATTGTATAAAAACAAAATGCATCTTATGTGTATGTACAAAATATATTTTAAATAAAAGAGTAAAAAGTCATTTTTCAATTTTAAGTATATGATATAAAAGTATTTTATTATTTTATGTACAAATATAATTTAAATTAGGTATTTTAAATAAAAATATTTTCATATATTTAGTATTAATGTGATTTTGTAAAGGATAAATGAAAAGAAAAAGAAATAATTGTTTTATGATAAAAGAAAAGAAGTTAGTATTAAAAATGAATTTGGTTATATAAAAAAAAGGGTTAGTGATTTTATTGGATCCTGACTGGTAATTAGAAACGGGTCAGGCCCATTTTGGAGGCAAATGTTTTTAGGGTTTCGCTTGTGTTTGTTCAGTTGGAAACGCTTTAGGGTTTGAGCGCGCCGTTTGTACTTGTTCGTCTTCTCCGATCGTCAACTTCCTGAGCGCTTCTATTTCCGGCCACCAGCGTCACCCTCCAAACCTTTCTTCCCTCCAAGGCATAAGCTCCGTGTTCTCTTGATACAAGGTTAGATTTTAGTGTTTATGTTTTTATCCCTTTTACGGATTGCATGCGTTTTTTATTTGAATTTGATTCTTAAATATGTACTATTATGAGGTGGTGAAGAAGAAAGGGGGAGAAGATTGGCTACCTTCGTTCTTTGGAGATGGAGAAAAAGGAACCGGAACTGGGAGGCGTTGAGGCGGAGGCCCGGTGAAGGGAATGCGTGATGAGAGCTTTCTTGATGTCCCTGGTATCTTTTATCTGGTTGCTATTTTTTTGCCTATGGTTTTGATGATGATGTTCTGAAAAGCCCTATCTTGAAATAGATTCACTTCTTTATTCTTTCTCTTCTACTACATGTTGCCTTTGAGTATTCGTATGCTTTTGAATTGTTGCCTTGCCTATGATGAAGCTTGCTTCTGAGGCCCTTGAATTGCCTTCTAAGATTGATGCCCTTGGAATGTATTTTGCTTATGATGAAAAGCTTCTGAGTTCACCTCTTTCCTCTTCTCTACTGCTCACGTTGCCTTTGGATAAACTTTCTCTCTTCTTCTTGAACACTGTATACTTGTTGCCACTGTACGCTTGTTTATGTTGCCCTGTGATGTTTATACTGAGGGCCTAGGTTGCCTTGAACATTTGCTTCTGAGTATGCCCTTGATGCTTTTGTTGAGTTGGATGCCCTGAATATTTATTGCCTATGATGAAGGGATTCTGAGGCTTAGGAGTTGGTTTGAATGCTTGGACATGCTTGAGGGGTTATGTGAGTTTTGAAATGTGTTTGATGGCTTTGAGGGTGAAGCTTGATGCAGGTTCTGGTTAGGCTTGGCTTAACAGAGTTTTGGTTGTTAGGCAGTATGGTCAGGTTTTTTTTGGGGTATTAGCAGGTTTGATTGTTGTATCTTGGTAAGGCTGATGCAGGTTCACAGTTTTGAAGCTTAGAGGCTTCAGTTCAGCAGGTTTTAGTCTTTTTGAGTTTTTTTGTTTTGTGGTATCTGTTTTTTTTTGTTTTGGATGATATCTGATGTAGATTTGTATGTTGAGGCTTCAGGCTCTTTTTGTTTGTATGTTTGCTTGGCTTTTTGACAGGTTTATGTGGTTTAAAGGTTGAGGAACTGGTTTTTGGCCTATCTCAGGTTTAAGTCTTTTTGTCCTTTGGTTTAAGGTCGAATGCTTCAAGTTTTATGTATTGTTCCTCCAGACCAAGGCTTATGCTTGCAGTAGTTTATATGTTTTGTATATTTTTTTAGTTTTGCTTGACAGTTTGTATATCTGCTTTTTCCTGCTGCCTGCAAAAAGCCTCAAAACCTGCATCTTTCCCTCTTCTTTCTCTCTCTCTATAGTACACTTAGAAGAATTTTTAATGTTTCTTTGCTGTACTTTCTGAAAGTGGCCATTGATGGGAAGTGATGATTAAAGAATTTGCTTGCTTGCATAACTTTCCTCTGCATCTTTTTGACAGCTTTTGTGCTTTTGACATCTTTTCAAAACTTCTTTATTGATAGTTTTGGTAGCTTTGTATTCTTGACAGTAAGTTTGTACCTTTGGCTTTTGATGGAAAGTGGTAACTTGGATTTTTCAGTTTGGTTTGAATTTGAAGTTTGAGATTGAGTTTGTGCAGTTAGGCACTTTATGCATTTTGACATTTTTGCATTCATGAATAAAATTCTTCCCTCTTTGTGAACCGGGAGAAATCCCGTGATTTGCAGAGAGGGTCAACTGATCCCAGTCAGTGGCCCTTAATGATGATTGCAAATTTTATCTGCTTTTAATTAATTCAACCGCTTTTGACTTTTCTTTTTCTTTTTGCAGATGAAAAATGGAGCACCGGAGCAAAGTGAAGAATGAAGAATTAGAAATAAATAGGATAATTTTTATTTTATTTAATATTTAAATTAATGTAAACTATTGTTTGTAATTTAAATTATAAACAACATTTGTACAAATAATTCAAATATCAATAAAATCTTTATTACCCAATTAATTCTAATTTTCTTTCTTTATTGTTTATTTATTTATTTAAAACTCTTTGAATTAAAACAATTGAAAAATAAATTTCAATCATTCAATTTAGAATAATAAATAACTTAAATAAAACAATATTGATCAATTAAACCTGTCTCTTCCAATATCTAAAGCAAAGCAGCAGTCAACCAAAATAAACTGATCAAGCGCATTCCCTCTTCACTGATTTGCCATAAACACTGTGAATCCAATACTGCATATTTCTTTTGACTGGCCCAAACAAAACAACCTGAATTCAAACCACTGTCTCTTTTACTGATTAAATCAAAACAACGCTAATTCAATCCGAATCTCGGAATAACTTGCAAAGCGCTGTGGAATTTTAATTTTGCTGAGAATATGCCCATGAAACCTTAATTCCTGATTAAATGCCAAATAACATTCGCCTGATCAGAAATGCGCCAGAATCAACCACAACCCTAAGCCAGCTGTATGAAACAATCCAGAGCTCTAAAAATCAGTAAAAAACCCTAATTTTGCTTGACTGTTAAGAAAAGTTCGTTTGTCCGATTCTTGAGCCAGTTTTGAAAGTCAGGAAATGTCTGAAGCTGAGATTTCTTGTGGAAAAATGTGAGGGCAAATTTTGGGGTACAACAGTTATTATGATGCAGATTATGCAGGTTGTAAAACAGATAGAAAAAGCACAAGTGGTACTTGTCACATTCTTGGTAATGCATTAGTATCATGGGCCAGCAAGAAAAAAGCATGTGTTGCTCTTAGCACGGCCGAAGCTGAATATATTGCAGCGGGTAGTAGTTGCGCTCAAATTTTGTGGCTAAAACAACAACTTCGTGACTACGGACTCGATCTAGGGTGCATTCCTCTAAGATGCGACAACACCAGTGCAATTAACATTACAAAGAATCCTGTCATGCATTCAAGAACTAAACACATAGACATTCGACATCATTTCCTCTATGATCATGTTCTTCAAGGAGATGTCGAGGTAACCTTTGTAGATACTCATAATCAGCTTGCCGATATCTTCACCAAACCTTTGGCAAGAGAACCATTCTACAATATTCAACGAGAGCTTGGCATACTTGATGAACACGACTTGTAAGGTGCATTCTACCCTTGATATAGTTTTATATATGTTTTATACATGCTATATGTGAATCTATGTTATGTGGTATTTAATTTTTTAAGAAAAATTTGGTTTTGGACATTTTTTGTTGATGCAAATCGATTGCACAAAGAGTGTCAATCGATTGCTCACTGAGTATTTTCAATTCTGTCCATTCTGTTCAAGTGAAAATCGATTGCATCTTCAATGCAAATCGATTGCACTCTGTGCGTTTTTGTTTTATTTTTATTTTGTTTGTGTGCAAATCGATTACACCTGAAATGCAAATCGATTGCACGTACTGCAACTTGCTTTTATGACAGAAAAATTATGTTGGTCAGAATTCCTCTCTCTCATATTCCCAAGCCAAATACACTTTAATCCAAAACACTCATTCCCTATCTACCCAAATCATTTCCAAATCTCAGCTCACAAACACCTTTCTCTCTCAGAAAACCTAAAAACCCCAAAACCATAAAACTCCATACCCATGGCTTCAAGACAAAAGAGAAAGGCTCCAGGTTCAGAAAAAGGGAAGAAAAAGATTGATTCAACATCCAATCCATTGCTTTCAACTCTCACCGAAGAGCAAGAAGCTAGATTTATCAAAGACTTTCAAAGGGAAATAGTATCCAACCCCAAATATGGTATGCTATCCTCCTTTCCTCAAGAATGCTTCTCTTTTCAAAATGATCTAGTTGCTTATGGTCTAGAACCCTTGATTTCCTCATTCGGTCCATATTACCCGGATTTGGTAAGAATCTTTTTCAGCAATCTAACACCCCACAAAGGAAAAATAGTCACATATGTGCTGGGTACTCGTACCTCTCTAACTCCTCAGGTTGTTGGTGAGATCCTTCATATTCCTTTCACTGGAAGTTCCCTATATTACCCTGAAAATGAGATATGGGATGACTACCGGAAAAAGGAGTTCTTTTACAGCATTGGACGGTTAAGTGAAGCTGAATTTCGCGCCAAACAGATTTGTGGTCTTGGCGGAGTAATTCCATCCAGAGACTACTGGAGTGCAGGTAACCTCCATATAGACGATCACTTATATCCTTATTTTCTGGTCTATATTATGTTTCCAAGAGATGGAAACCACTGCACTGTTACCGACTTGGAAATGCAGCTAATTTATGCAAGAAAGAAAAGGGTAAGTGTAAACTGAGCAAGACTTATCATGGTGCATATGCTGAGAGTCGATGCAAAATCTAAATTTCTTCCATATGCTTATTTTGTTACTCTAATTATGGAGGAATTTGGTGTGGATTTTGCTGGGTTTGAAAAGGTGAATATGGATCCTAATCTAAACAAGATTTCCATTAAGAATGTTGACTCCAAAATAGGCGTGCATTACAATCCGGAAACAAAAACCATCACTTACATTGGTGAAGATGTTGTTGGTGATGAAGGAAATTACCAAGAAGTCGAAGGCGGTGAAGTTGTGCCTCCTCCTCCTACTGCTCCCTCTGGTCCAAGCAATTAAGAGCTTATGGATTACATGTCTCAACAATTTGCTTCCATGAACACCAACATCAACAATCAATGGAGTGCGATCAATGATTCCACTACAACCTGGATTAATGACTTCCGCACGGATGTGAATCAACAATTTTCATACCTTTACTCTCATCTTCATATTCCACCATATGATCCAAATAATCCAGCTTCACCTCCTCAACACTACACATAACTCCCACTTCAACAACAATTCCCAAATCAAGTCTCTTGGTCTTGTAACCATCTGGACATGCATCACCCTTAAAGTCCTGGCTAACTTTTTTCTTTGTTATGTTCTTGTCTTGTTATTCAATGTTTTGTTTGTTCAAATTTCTGTGTAATCCTTAAACAATTTGTGGTACTTGTTTAATTCTAAATTTTCTCGATATATTGCTCTATTATTATTTGTTTTGTGCATCTTTCCCTTCTTTTTGATAATTTCAAATGGGGAGAAAGATGTGGTACTTTATGCTTGTATTTTCCTTGTCTTAATTTTTAAGGTACTCTCCTACATAGGGGGAGTTTTGCATCTTAGGGGGAGAAGCTCTTCCGGAAAGTACATCGCATAAAGCAAGATTGTTTATCATCATCGAAAAGGGGGAGAATGTAAAATCAAGCTTCTCAAATGAGCTTTTGTTTTGATGAAGACACACCATGATTAACAAAGAAGGCAAAGATTTATGATCAAGCTCAAAGCATCTAAGGACAATATCTTCAGTTCAAAGCTCTCAACAACTTTCAAGGTATAATAATATTACTTACTTTGATCTTAACATATAGATGCTCAATGATGAAAAAGAAATGTTTAAAAATCATTACTCAAGTTTTTCAAAATTAAAATTTCATTTTTCACTTGAGTGCAATCGATTTGCATTTTAGTGCAATCAATTGCATGCTTCAATTTTTCAGATCTTTTGCTTCTGTTTCTCTGTGCAATCGATTTACATTGCTTGTGCAATCGATTGCATACTTAAAATTTTCAAAACGTTTGCTTTTGTTTCTCAATGAAATCAATTTACATTGCTAGTGCAATCGATTGCACTCACTTACTTTTTGCTACTGACTTTACATGCAATCAATTTATATTGCTAGTGCAATCGATTGCACACTTAAAACTTTTGAAAATATAGCTGTTGAAACCTTGTGCAATCGATTTACACAAAGGGTGCAATCGATTGCATGCTGTACGATTTTGAAAAACAGCAGTTTTTCACATACCTTTTCATTAAAACCTTTCACTCAAACTTGGCATTTGTTCATGATACATTTTCAGAACTTCATGATGTTTCAAAAGGGTGTGATGAACATATAAATATTCATTTTCAAAATCTGTTTCAACACCTCTTCCATAAATATTTTCTGAATTTTCAAAATACAAACTCAAGCATTCCTTCACTTTCATGCATAAGTTTTCTGCACATTTTCATACATTGTTAAACAGAAAACTTTGAGCAATTATATCTTGAGTCATTGTACAATAATATTATTGGAAGAGAAGATCATACATTGTTAAATCACTCTAAGTGATCAATACTAATCTACTCACTCAAACTCAAAAATTGATAGTTACTTACTTATTTTTTCCAGGATTGTTGGAAATAAGTTTAAGTGTTTTTGAAATCTTGTCTTTCCAAAGTTGTTGGATACAAGTGTAGTCACTTTGAGAGGATTGTTCTCATAGTTGACATAGTGAAAATCCAAGAGGATTTTTATTGGTCTAAGAGGACTGTTCTTGGTTGTTTGGTAGTTCTTGTTTAAGTTTGCCACTATAAGGAAATCTCTTTCATGTTGAAAGGGGACTGGAGTACTCTCGGACTGTGAGGGGAACCAGGATATATCACCCGTGTCTTTTATTTTTTTGCATTTTACGCTTTCCTAAACTCACCATTAACCATAAAAATAAGAACCATCATCGCTAAAAACCAGAATTTTTAAAGTACCTAATTCACCCCCCTCTTAGGCGCACTTCGTACTTACATCGACAACACATGCAAATGACTCGGTAAAAACAATGAAAAATAAACTAATTCTAAATCATCAAAAGAAATATTAGAAAGCAAAGAAAACAGGAAATCATCAAAAGAAAAACTAGAAAGCAAAGAAAACATGAAATCTAACTAGAAATCAAGTAAAGTTACTCTCCCATACTTAAATCAAACATTGTCCCCAATGTTTCAATCCAGGGTGAGAAAGGAAAGAAAGAACCTAGTGTGCTCTACTTCGGGCCTACGGGGCCGCCACTCCCCTATTCTAGATCACATATCTGAGCTAAGTAGAGTTGCTCTATCTGTGCCGTCAATGCAACATTTAAATCTCTCAGGTCACAAATCTGACCCAGTATGGATGCCTGGTTGATCTGTGTGAGCTGATTAGTGGATGTCAGATGCTCAATTGTAGCCTATTGGCGCATGGTACTATTGGCTTGTGTAAGCTGAGCTTGTAGTACCGACTCTATGGATCTCTGATTTTGAGCATGTGACTCTCGCATATATGCCTACATATCCTATTGATATTTGTATAACATGGCATAGTTTACATCCTGGGGGATGTCTTTAGCTTGGGTCCTGTGACCCGAACTAGTACCTGTAAAATGGTCAGAAACATGTGGTGTCATGTGTATATCTGAATAATAGGGTGGTGGAGAATGATGAGCAGGCGAAACGTGTTCTTTCCTATTAAGCTCATCATATGTATCATTACCTGCTTCTGTATTAGCAGGAACTACTATGGATAAGGGGCCAATATATTCGAAAGCATCAATATTATAAGTCTAATTTTCCATTACTCGCACATTAATACACGAATCCATGGAAAAAAAATACTTTTAACAACCTCATTATGGATCATAAGGTTATGCCCACCCTCCTTTCGGTTTCTACAAAACAACATGTTTCTAACACGGTCAATATCAAGAGTGTGGGGCAACAGAGGCTCTAAGTTATCAAGTTGTGCATCAAGGCCTATTGCACGGGTCAAGAAGGTAATCAATCCTCCAAACAATATAGCACCTCTTTTGGAAGCCTTGGCTCTCACGTGAGCTATCATGAAAGTGCCGAATTTACTTGTCGGCGAGAAAGGGCAGTTTGTAGATAAAACATTTGTTTTCCATTTGCTTTGTTCATATTGTCCGGGAAAAAATAGTGTCTACCAACATTTGGCGAAAGCAGCGGATGGAAGGGTTATCGATTGCGGAAGCATGGTTCCCTTCAAAAGAATTAGTTGTCAGACCTGTAATCTCTCTTCAAAACACATAAGCCTCATTTCCCTACTTCGACTCAAGTGGAGCTTCACAAGGAATTCCTTCCCCGTGGGGAATATTTAAAATTTTCTCAATTTCATCAGTAGAGAATTGGTACTTAGTATTAAACATACGAAAATTTATGATTCTTGTAGTACTTTTAGACTCAGGTCTATATTTGTAAATGAGTGAACTCAGAAATTCACGCGTTAACAATTCATAAGTGGAATCTCTTCGTTCAAACAAACTTCATAATCCTAAGTTATCAACCAATTAATAAACATCATCGTAAATGCCTAAAATGTGCAGACAGGGGTTATCGGAATACATTGTGGGGGATAATGTCCCGGTCTGACAGTGATGCAAGCTTATTCATCTGATGGGTTCCAGCATTTCCCTCTCGGAAAAGTATCTCGAAATTTCCTTCTGACATTGATGTGAAGAATGAAAGTTTTGATGAATCTGGAATTTTTTTTCTACAAATCAAGGGTTTTTGGATAAGGAAAAAAGGTTTTTCTATAGGAGTAAGTAAGGGGAATTAGTGGAAGATTGAAAGGTTTTGTGATTTACGGAAAGTTATTTGAGTGGGTGAAGTTATGGTGGGTGTTAATGGAGGAGGAGAATGGGTTAGGGATGAAGAGATAGTGAGAAAGTGGGAAAATAGGGTTGTTTCTACTTTTATTCGTGTTTAAACATTAGACGTCATGGCGTTCGCCACAAGGCCCCTGGCGATCGCCATGCTTGCAATTCCGCTTACAAGCTTCTTTGTGGAGCCTTTGGGATTTTGTTTGTTACTTTGAAGTGCAAACCCCCTTTTTGTTTGCAAAACTAACATTTAAGAAAAATAGTAATAATAAATAGTGCTAAGGGTTAGTTGCGTAATAAATAATTTTAAGAAACTTTTTCAAAAAATCTAATAAAAACTAAATTAAAATACTCGCATTTTTTTTTGAAAAAGAATGCAAGTAATGTTTATGCGAGGAAAAATAAATCTAATAATGGTAGGAAAATCTAACGACGAAAATAAAATAACGGTGAAATAAATTTAATAAATGACTAAATAGACTGATAAGTGGCGTTCTGCATCCGATATGGACGAGACATGTGAATCTCTGCAAGCTCGTTCATAAGGCTGAGAATCTCCCTAGAGAGGTAGTTTGCCTCTTCAGTATGAGTGGAATTAGCTATCTTCAATTGCTGTGTAAGGTCGTCTATTTGCTCTCGAAGAGTAGCAATCTCCTGGCGCATGATAATAAGCTCGCGATCTCAGTTATTTCCCTCAGCAGAACCAATGGAGGAACATGCAGTAGTCCTATATGAGAGGGATAAAGGGTGATACTGTGGTGTAGGTGGGGTGGCTGGTCTGAAAGGTGTTTCGCCTTGGTCCTCTAAAGCATAAATCCAATTTTCTCTATTTTGTACATTTTTTCTTGTTGGGTTTGGTAGGTAGAAGTGTTGAACGACTTCATTATCAATGATAATTTTATACTCATTAATCCTGATATAAACTTGTCGTACCATGCCTCTTACAAGACAACGATCCAAGTCCAAAAGTGTAAAACCATAATAAGGTAATAAACAGTTTAGCTTGTTTTTGAGTCCAAGGGAAGAAGCAATTTGGGAAACAGTCCCTCCTACATGGATATGTCCTACTGAAGATAAGGCTATATATCTTAGGTTCTTTATGAGAAAAGTGCCAAATGCAACAGAATCAGATTCAGTGATGCAATAGTGGATAAATAGCTCTTCCTCACTCACGGGCTCACTGGCTCACTGGTGTCACTTCAGCCAAAGAATGTCTGGGCCAAAATCATTTGGAAATACCTAAGTGTTGGGTTATGGATCTTATTTGAAAATTGGGTGGATGGATCGAGGTTTTCGCGATTTGTGATATCTTTCCATAATGAGTCCATGGTTTCTTGTGTATCTAGATTAACAGGTACTTCATGCGTGTTAGTTGGATCATGCATGAATCCTAATAGGTGACTTAAGCCTCAGTGGTTTAGATTATACTCTTTCACAAACAACCTAAAAGAAATCTGACCTCGATTGAATCCATGACCCTGATTTGGTTGGTAGACGAGTGAGCTAAGGAACTCGAGAGTGAGTTTTTGGTAGGTGACATTTTTTACTTATGAAAACTCATCTCAATCTAACTGAATACACATGTACCTAATGTTATACTCAATACCTAGGGCTTCCATGCAATTGGAGTCAGGATATCTGGTGGGTAGCACAGGTCTCTCAGATAGGACTACGTAACGGTTCTTCTGGTCGTTATCTCTGAACTGGATCTCCATGTCATCGATGTTTTGCATCCTGAAAATTTGGTTATAATGATCTATCTAGAACTATGAGATCTGAAATGTAAGACATCACACAAGTTAGTTATGTTAGAAGAAATAATTCACCGTGTTAAAGGAACCATAATAAAAAGGTAAAATCATGGTTTTCCTCCCATGCAGCGCTTGTTTGAAGTCGGGAGCTAGACTAAGGATATAATTTAAGTAAAATGTATTGCTTCCAAGTCCATTTATCGAGCCATCTGTCATACCCTTCACCTTTCCTTTTCTTTTCATTATAGAGTGGTTTATGTCTTAGATATGGTGATGGAGGTCTTGGCTCTATCTTAGGCATTGGATTCTCAAGTTTTGTGATCTCTCTAGTTCCATGTTTTGAAATTTTTTCCCTTCTATGTGGGGCCTTATATCGTTTCGACTGTGAACCTATCTTGGTTTCCAAGGAATTTGGTGGAAAAAGATTTCTAATCTCCATTTTACTGCATATCTCCTTAATCATATTATTTCCTTCCTTAGGTTTTTCTACTGGTTTTTCTGTTTCGACTGGTTGTCCTAACATCCTCATTCCTCTTAGAGGGGAGTCCTAAAGGTGCTGGTGCAAGTAATGATGTTTTTGTCTCCAATTGCTTATTTCTAGTAATTAGAGACTAAACTACAATATTTAGTTTCCCTAAGGGTTTCATTGACATGGAGAATTTTGTTTCTAGGTACTATATTTTAGATGGTTTGTGTTGCCACAAATCTCCGAATTATAGATTCTAGTCTATAGAGGGTTTGTATGTTAATAAAGTTCTCTACCAATATCTCGAGGTTTAATTTATAAGGATATATGGTCCCTCGAAATAGTGGTAATTGTAGAAAAAATTTGGGTGATCCATAGAAGTGTGCCTTAGTCTAAACAGTGTAACAATGAAGTTAAAATATTTGACGTAATTGGTCCCCGACAATGGTGCCAAAAACTTGATGGGGTATTTCTCAAGTGCACGAAGAATATCAAAGTAATATAAAGAGTGTCGAACCTACAGAGACCTAATAGTCAAGCTATCATTTTCTATCGTTATGATATTTATCTAAGGCTAATAAAATAATGATAGGTGTGGTGCAAATAAAAGACTTGAATTATTATGAGAAATACAATATTGGAATATGGATCTCATCAATTTGTTGGTACTCTTGTTGTTCATAAATAGAATTTCTATGGGACAATATTTTCTACTTTGAAAAAAGACTAATTGAACAGGAACTGTCACTTTTGCTTATTTTGAACCGAGCTTTATTCTCTAAATTATACCGTCCACTGTCATGGTGGTAAGCGCTCTTCGCGTTAAAATAATAAAAACTATTTGAAGAAATTAGACTCTTTACTTAGTTAAAAAGTGATTTCGATTGGAAGATAATACTTTAAAAGGTTCCCGGCGTTCACATTGGCAAACCATACCTTAAACTTACAAATGTGTCAGAAAATAGGTTTAAAAAGTACTTTATCAAATTATCAAATTTCCTGATTAATTAACAAATAGCTTTCGCGGTTTTTATCAATTAAAAAGTAAACAACCTTAGTGTTTGGTACAGGACGGCTTTCGATCTTACTCTGCATATAAATGGTTCTACTTTCGTAGTAACTAAAAAATTAATTTTAGAAAGGTTATGATTAAAACCAAAATAGTCCCGGTAGAATTTCTTAAAGAACAACTATTTAAAGTACCGTCGAATTGACGATCCTCATATTCCAGCAAATATATATTTAGTTAGACATGATTATTACATAAATTTAAGTGATTGATTCGATTATGCGAATAAACATAGTAACCGTAAAATATTAAAAGAAAGGTAGAAGATGAATATGCGATTAAATAAAGAGACGATAAAGTAAAGATAATGCAATTAAATCAAAACTTGCTCCAAAGAGACTTTAATTTGGTATAACTCGAAATAACTTGAAATAAAACTTCGGCTGAATGTAAATAACGGCAAGATAAAATGCTTTAAATAAAACTGCTATAATCTTGACAACAACAATAGCTTGAACAATCATATAACCCCTCTATGTGACGAGTTATAGCTTTTAATCGGTAATTTAAGCCTAGAGTCGTGCTAAGGTTGGATACATTAAAAGTGCTACTAAAAGACCTATTTATAGCAAAAATAAAACCCTAAAAAGGTGGTTGAGGTTGCTGAACCCGTGTGAGGAAGAATAGGAGAAAATGGAAGAAGTGGGAAGACTTGGCCAGACCCAATTCAACTACAACGTGTTTTCACAGTGTGGCGACCGCCACACCTCCATGGCGAATGCCATGCTCTCAAAGTGGGCTGGACTTGGTCTTTTGATCCCAGAAACGTGGACCACTCATGACCACATGCATGGTGAATGCCGTGATGGTCACCATGAGTGTAGAGTGCTCCATTTTCTTCTGTTTTTCGTCGATTTTACTTGGTTTCTTCGTATATGACTCCTAAATGGTAAAACTACCTGAAACACACACAAATATCTGCATAAAAGAGGGAATGTAAAACAAAATGACACTAAAACATGCACAAATCGAGTCAAATAAATAGTGTATTTGTGTGTTATCAGTGGTTCCATTTATATTCTCGTGATCTATGAATCTTGGCATCGACTGGTCTTCGCTCCGCTATCTGGTATCAGTCATTTTTTTGAAGGAGAAATTCTAGTGACGGATCTCTGCCATATGTTTCCATGGCCTAAATCTCATAGAGGACTAATAATTGAAGTGTAATAGGACAAGAGGATTCAGAAGATCTCTACGACGTGACTTAGAAAATGATCATCTTTATTTCTTAGTGGTTTTGGCAGATATCTGATTTTGGATCAAGGATGGTCTATTCGTGGGATTTTGCAGGAAGCAGTAGTCAATTCCCACAGATGGCGCCTTTGATCCATTGTGAAAAAAATGGCATTGATTAATGTGTAGGACTCTGGAATCGATGATGTTGATCTCTGATACAATAACACATGGTGGACCGGCAAGATTAGCACTTCAACTTCCAAATCAATCTAGAGCTCAAAATGAGTATAAAAAAAGTGTATCTAAAATCTTATGTGAGCTAACTTTATACGTTGGATAATTTTGATTTGGTTTTCGTCTGGTTAGGCTTTTGGCCGATCCAGAATATATATATATATATATATATATATATATATATATATATATATATATATATATGACGTATAATATGAGAATGAGTAAGTCGTATGAGAATGTGAGAATGTAATAACAACCATTGGATTTATATTTAATGGTTGAGATTAAAAGATATTTTTAAAATTTGATTACTAATTTCTCTTCCCTAATAATGACACAAGATTTAGTGAAAATCTCAATTTAATCTCAACCTTTCCTTTTTTAATTTGATGGTTCTTATTCATTCTCATATAACTTACTCATTCTCATATGATATACTCCATATATATATATTGAGAAAATAAGTAGATATGCGATGCATTAGTAAAGGATTGAACAATTAAATTGCTATGCAAAATGCATGATCACAAAGCTCATTTTCATTTTGCAAGCTCTCGTATTGAAAAATATTAGACTATCCAAAATAAGTACTTAGATGAGATGTCATCCTCAGCCATGTCTTTCGATACTTGGAAGAAAACTTTACTTGATGCACTAAACCTTCATTTGCATTAAAACACTCAAAATAAACAACAATTACTCATACAAAGATAAAGGAAAATTGCACTAAACCTTGCGAGAGGCATACCTCACTCTTTTGTCAAACCTCGAACATAATAACAATCGATGTGAAATCAAATATAAAAATATAAGTTTTTTTATAGAGACCTAAGTCAGTCATTGTTACAAAATTACTTATTTGTGAGTCTTCTTCTTTTCCTTGTATCGCATAACAACAGTACGTCAGTTAGCAAATGTTGCATTGCTGCATGCTGGTTGTGCTGCATTGGCATGCCCAATCTGCATAAGTTGTTATCTTAAGCTCTCTCAAAAAGTCTCATAAATGCTTAAGTTAGTAGATAAGTTCAAATAAGCCAATGCAATCAAAAGTTAAAAATACTAAGATTGTCATAGACAAATAGCTACAGGAATATAGTACCTCAACAGGTATAACATCTTTACAATTGGAATCTCGAGCAGACATCGCTTATACTCAAATAAGACTGCCCCCGAACCTGCAACCAAGCATTCACGATCAAACACGAGGATCCACTGCTTATTGATTCAACAATGCATAATCTCAATTTTGTTTCTTGAGATTTCCGGACCTTCAGTTCTTAAGATTCTTAGTGATGGTTGGATCTAAGCTACCAGATCGACTGGTGAGCTCAAAGCTACTGTCTTTGCTCTACCATCAAGCAATCAACCACCTCTTCTCTTCGGCAAAACACCGTAGATCCTGAAATGATTGTTTTCATGTGTCTAGATATGGTTTGAGCATTTCTATTGGCCATATCTATTCAATTTACTCCGATAGAGACTCTTGTTCCACCCCAGGTTACACAACCTAAAGCATTACCTAGCCACACGCTGTACAAGAGAATATATATATATATATATATATATATATATATATATATATATATATATATATATATATATATATATATATATATATATATATATATATATATATATATATATATATATATATATATATATATATATATATATATATATATATATATATATATATATATATGAAAGGTGCTAACAAACTGTCAAACAACATGTTTAACTTTATTCCACAACAAAAATCACATACGCTTAAAGTGAGTCTTCAGTGCTTGGAAGAAATCCTTCACAACACTCACTGTTGCAAAAATACTATCAACACTATGCCAAACAAGCACATAGACAACACTTTTTTTGGCCATAGACAACGCTTATAAGCGCTGCCTATTCCTGCGCTGCTGTAACCATATGCAACACTTTTAGTCCATGTGAAAGTGCTGCTTAATGTAGACCTTAGACAACACTTTATTGAATAAGCGCTTTCTAAAGGCCCCTACAGGCAACTCTTTTAACAATGTAAGCGCTTTCTATAGTGTGCCTATAGCAGCGCTTTCACTTTAGACAACGCTTCTTCAAGGACTGTCTAAAGTAAAAGCGCTGCTATAGGCATACTATAGAAAAAGTGTTGTCTAATGTATTTATTTTTATATTTTAGGCAGCGCTTTATTTTGAAGCGCTATCTAAAGTTCCCTTTTAGACAGCGCTTGTTATTTCACAAGTGCTTTCTATTCCCCATAATAGGCAACGCTTTTTGGTTTAAAGCGCTGTCTAATATTCACAGATTTTTTAATATATTCAACTTATATTTTAAGCGCCCTGTACACATCACTTAAAATTTAAGCGTTGTCTTTCAAATTTGCACTAGATTTTATAAATTTGAAGTTTCAATCTAATAAATATGCACCAAATTTACATATTTATATATACAACTTTAATCCAACAATTTATATATACATAAATACAACTTAAAGAATTCAATAATTTATATATACATAAATTTAAATATTTACATATACAACTTTATAAACAAATAAATATGCACCCAATGTACATACTGTTATCTTCTAGAGCTGCTATATTCTCTACTATCTTCTCTACAAACAACAACAATGAAGAATCCTAAATGAATCTACATATCTTCTACATATGCACCTACCTGAAACTAAACCGACAAAGGCATATATATATATATATATATATATATATATATATATATATATATATATATATATATATATATATATATATATATATATATATATATATATATATATATATATATATATATATATATATATATCAGAACCAAGTTATATATAACACTTAAAAATCAATGTAAGAAAAACAAATCAAGAATCTGTTATAACCCAACATTAAAAGTTCTCCGATTCATATCATACAAACAAAATTTTATTTTAATTTAAATCCAATACCATCCTAACTAAACTTCCACATAACAACAACAAAATTTCAACAATTTACCACACTATGACGACATGGTATCTCATTAACTCAAACTTATATATACTCAAAATTCTCATCAATGAAAGTGTCACAATACCTTACAAAATTCTCATCTCAATAATGTATTGACACCAATCCTCCTTAATTTTATCCAAATGATCTTTCGAATAAGTAGAACACTTGTATTCTTCAAAGTGCTACATAATCTAACATAATATGATTTAGTTAAAACTAATTAATAAGATGAAATATATTAAATATATTAAAATATATCCTAGGTTAGAAACTCATACCATGGATGGAATCTATATTTGATTCAAAAGAATAATTTCTTTCATAAACCTCAACATGAAATAACCGCAATATATACCATTGCGCTGACGAGGACACTACACATGGAAAAATATAAAAATATATATCATCTCATATAATTTAACTTGTTTTATCAAGTAACATCACTAATATAATCAAAATTATGAAAATATACATGCACTCTAATCCATGTAATATTATTTGCCTTACTCTTTGATACTTGAATATTTCTTTGAGATATGAAAATTTGTATAACCCTAACAAAATATAAACGAAGATTTAGAACAATCTCACATAAAAAATAAATAAGTATACAAATGAAGTTTTAGAATAATCTAACTTACGTATCAACCGCCTCCTTCATGTTTGGGTATTTTGTCCAATCACCTTCTAACGAATCTAAATAATATACAACTTCTGTTATTGGATTGATCGCAACCAACAACCAGTGTCCACTGTAAGATTAACAAAGGTTAGATTGAAACTTTCTACAAAACGTCAAAACACAGAAAATTATAATAGATGAAGTTTGAATAAAAATATTACCCATTGCCAGTATTAAATGGAAACAAATTTTTTTTCGTATCTTTGTTGGCCATAAATGTACGGACAAAATACTCTTTGACATCATCTGGTCGTTGTTGGATTAATAGTACATTGATATTGTTTGGAGATGCATCAAGTTGGCATACATGAAACTTAAATAAAAATATCATTAACATTAAGACCATTCATTGAAATTAGTAGATAAATTGTTCAATAAAAACGAAATAAAGTTGATCGGAGAATACCTGATGTATGTATTAACAACACTGAGGCCTAATTCTTCATGTCTAAGAATTTGATCCACATCCTCTCTACTTATTGTTTCGTAATAGGAAAAACCAAAAATACCTTCCTCCATAGGTATATTACGAGCATATTCGTCGGTCAAATCTGAAATTCCCATTAATGTCTGAAGGCATCACCTATACTGAGAAGTAGGCTTTTTTTCTAGCCGCAGACTTTGCCACATCCTTTTTTTGTGCGGACATGTTACTCATATGGACTTGTTGCATGTCTTTAACATGAATCTAAAGATCAAATGCATATAATAAGTTAGGTGAAGTATAAGATCGTGAGTTAATCCCCTTATTTTTTGATTTGGATTTCGTGGGAGTCAAACATTACCATGAAAAAAATGTACGTTAAATGGTCGTAAAAAATTTGAATACTCAAAGGTTCATAATAGTTTTCAATGCTTCAAATGTTAACATACCTCATCATCTATGCAAATGAGGCTTGGCGGCCATGCAACATAAGATCCTATTGCCTCTCCGACCAATGTTGCATCTGAAATATCGTTAGGTAACAATAATGGTGCATCCCTCTCTAAATAAATTTCAATTGATACTTTCAAAAACCTAGCAGGGAGCGGTTTATGGTGAAGTACTTCTCCAAAGGGGTTATGCACTTTTCCCTTGCCAACCATGCGATAAGTCAGTGACGATAAATATAGCTGACAAAGTGAAATACCCTAAACCAATAATAAATATGAATTTGTTAATGTTTATATATGTCAATTAAATAAATTGTGCTAATTCATAATAATATATGTTACCTCGAGAACTTTCTGTTGAAAATCACAATCGATACTATCTTTGTCACTAGTATCCTTGAACCCTGAACCTTGCCTTTCTGACATGTATTTTTCTTTGTCCTTTTCCAACTCACGAACTTTAGCTTTTAATTTTTCTAACTCTTCCATCACTTCTTTATTGCTATGACATTTCCTCTTTTGATGATTATCCAAAGATGTTTGAGTCACCCTGAATCCCTTATCCCTCACACGACTGGTATACTTAGGAACATTGAATACTCGACTTAGCATGCTCCTGTAATCATTGTCTTCAACTTGAGTTAAAGATTGAGATAGACTCTCCTGAAATTCATATGTGTAGCGAAATAAATTAGTGGTGATTAAACTCATAAATTCTGTATTTTAATAAACTTTTGATTTAATTATAGGAATATTGATATACTCACATATTTCTCATAAATTTGAAGCACATCTTCCTTAACAACTCCATCCTTACCCACCCGGGCAACCTTCCACAAAACATGTTCCGAAAGAGACATTTCTTGACTTTTCTCCTCTTCTAACTATACATCAAGAGAAATAATAAATCAATAATAACACATTATGAACAAGTATACCATATTATTTATATATACTTACCAATCTTTGTTGCAAGCGTGCATATCCCATATGCCATTTTCTGTATGGATACAGGGAACTTGATGCTCGTTGGCGATTCACGCCACTCACATCCTGAAAATCTGAGGTTCTTCTTTTTTCTGTGAGGGTTTCCCATTCTTCAAGCGAAATCAAGCCTGCATACGCGTTTGGACGCTCTACATCGATAAAATTGTTATCGGCATTCCTAAGAAACTTATTTGTCAAAAAAGATTGAAACCCTCTTAGTCTTTTTTCGGCCAATTGAAGACAATATGATTTTCGATCATCTTCAATGTTAAAAGACCTCTACAAAAAACATACATATAGTGCGTTAGTAATTTATATACATAAGCATCAACAAAAACGAAATACATCACATATCGCACCTGTATTTCAGTCCATATTTTTTCTTTAACGGGTTTCAGCTCACGCCTTCTCCAATCATCACAAGTGTTTGGAACTTCTCTCCTCACAACGGAACCAATGTAACTTATCAACATTGAATTGTTAGGCTCAATTAGCTGTTTGTTTCCATTCCAATGTACGTCAAATTTGATACCTTTATCTCTTGCACGAATTATTGACTTCATAATTATTATTCCTTGTCTAATATCATTCTGCACATCACGAGCTGATTCATTTCCATCAATATTAGAAGCAGGATGGTCTTTTTCCTTATAGAAGCAATTTCATCTTTAATATTAAAGAAAAACATAAACACCATATAAAATTCAAGTTGCATTGAATGAATAGACAAAATATAAAAATATAAAACCATAAACACAATATAAAAACAATTTTTTTTTATTGAATGACATAACATATAACATTTCACTAGTACCTTTTCCACTAACATCTCTTTCATTTCTTGGTTGGAATATGAATTACTTGGCTCTTAACAACTTGGACGGATGGATTGATCCAAATTCCCTCATTATGATCATTTCTAATATATGATTCATCCACTATAATATTCTCATCTTGAATATTTTGTACACACGACTCACACCGTTCTCCCACAAAATCTTTAAATCTTCGACTAACAGTTTCTCGTAAACGTCTATGTCATTCCCTGGTTGTTTAGGTCCAGAAATTAACATAGATAACATCATGTACTTGCGCTTCATACATAGCCATGGAATTAGGTTATAAATCATAATAATCACAGGCCATGTGGTATATGAGATACTTTGAAGACCATGCGGGTTCATTCCATCAGTAGATAATGCCAAGCAACGGTTTCTTGCTTCTCCTCTAAAATCAGGATAATCATTATCAATTTTCGACCACTATGGTGAATCTGCCGAATGTCGAAACTTTCCATCAATAATTCTTTCATCTGCATGCCAAGTCAAGTGTCTTGCATCGTTTTCACTATGAAACATGCGTCTAAATATCAGAATTATAGGAAAATACCATAAGAATTTTGCTGGAGACAATTTTTTCTTATATCAAGATAAACCGTATTTAGGACACTCATTTAAGGATGCATATTCTTTTCGAAACAAAATGAAATCATTTGGAGAAGCATGTATCTTATCATAGCTCATGGCAATAGAGCATAACATTTTTTGGCCTCATAGGTTCGATTAGGAAGAACATTATCCTTCGGAAGCATATCTCTCATAATGGCTAATAACTCTGAAACTTTTATCCGACCATCCATTGCCCGCCTTTAAGTTGTACAACTTTAATACCGCAGACAGTCTTGTGAATTTAGTGCAACCTTTATACAATGGTTTCTATGCATCGCTTACCAACCTCTCAAAATTTTTGGGACAATCCTGAAGATATTCTTCAAGTGCTTCTACAATCTCTTCGACTCGATCACAATCGTATATATCTGTGTCATTGTCGTCTGAAGCATATGTCGTACTAGCCCCCGATTCAACATTCTCGTTACTTTTCTCACCATGGAATATCCAACATGTGTAACTTCGATCAATTTCAAGCCTCAATAAATGCGATTGCAACCCAACTGCGTCAACCCGACCCACAAAAAAACAACTTAAGCAAGGAAATTTCATTCGATTGGCGTCTTCGGTGTGTTCAACAACAAACTTAACGAATTCCTATACCCCATTCTCGTACTCTTTGGACAATCGATTGACAAACGTCCATTTTTTATCCATGATCTTACTATTAAGTAAGCTAAACAAAAACAATACTTAAAAAAAGGACAGAGACTAAAAAGCTTAATACCAATTAGGAATATTCATCGAAAATAAAAATACTATAATTATTCAAGAAACTATAGAAAATTGAAAGAACAACTGAATACCTGTAGAGAAGTCAGCAACTTCTGAAACCACACATTGTAATATTCTTGGAAACACTCAGAAGCTCCACTCTTCATAAGTAACCTATATAAATGATCAATTAATTTCATTATAATAAAAAAAATCAATAGAATAAGAATTACATTAGAATATTTATACAATATTAAACATATATGTATACACCATTAAATAATCACTAATATTCTTTTTAACATATATTTTACTAATAAAACAATATTAAACTAATAAAACAATATTAAATAATCACTAATATTTATACACCATGCATCAAGAATATTTATATTATTGATGACCGTCAAAAATCATCACTAATATTTATATCTATATTATCACTAATATTTATACACCATCAAGAATATATATTATCACTAATATTTATATTATCGTTTCAACTTTATATTATCATCAAATAATCACTTATATTATCAACTTTACACCATCAACTATATGAGTTCTTTCAATTTCAATTTCAACTCTATGTAAAGTGCTTTCAATTTCAACACTATAAGTGTTATTAGACAACCTCTCAAACCAAAATGTATAGCTCGATTAATTTTATAAGAACATATTTTCTCTCAATCAATACATACAATATTCATTGTGACCTTTACACAAACACCTTACATGCAAAACTCATTGTGACATTTTCACAAACACCTTACACGCAAAAACCACATGCCACACATAACACAACATAATACAACATTATCAAAATTAAATCAACACTATCAACACTATCAACTAAAACAAATGCAACATTATATATCAACATTATCAAATATATCAAAAATCATACCTAGAGGAGAAGAGAACCTTGATTGTGAATGGAAGAAAGGATGAAACGGTCTTGAATGGAAGAAGGATGAGAACCTTGAAGAAAGAATGAAATGGTTTTCGTTTAGAATCAAACGAAAAACTTCGTGAAAATGGTTTAGCGTTCGTAACTGTGTTGGGTTCGTAAAAATGAGTTTGTGAAAATAATAACGTTACTTTGTGATACTGATGGGCGTGTTTTATTTTTTTTTTATAACAGGACTTTAGGTAGCGCTTTCAAAAATGCTGCGTAAGCCCACCCTTTAGGCAGCGCTTTTAAAAAGGGATTTGTAAGCCCACCCTTTAGGCAGCGCTTCTCCAAAGCGCTACAGTACCTACCCCCTTTAGCAGCACTTTATAAAACCACATTCACCCCCTTTAGGCAGCGCTTTCACCAAGCGCTGCTTAAGCCCGCCCTTTAGGAAGCGCTTTTAAAAAGCGCTTTGTAAGTCCACCCTTTAGGCAGCGCTTCAGTACCTACCCCCTTTAGCAGCGCTTTATCAAACCATATTCACCCTCTTAGGCAGCACTTTTTTAGAAAGTGTTGTCTAAGGTATATGACCAAATTCCTGTGTTTTTAAAATGGACTTTTAGCAGCGCTTTTGATAAGAAGCGATGTCTTAGATATGCTGTCTAATCTTATTTTTGGCGTAGTGCAAGAAGTTGCTTTAGGAAAGACTCGTGCTACTGACCCAAAACAACTAAGGAGAAAGAGAGACAAGGCACTTTGATGGAAGTATCGACCTAAGAGCAGGAAGCATCATACCCCCCCCCCTTAGAGCCCCAGGGGAGACCGGGGAAGTCACACTCCTTCCTCGGCTCAAGTAGAAACTCACCTGGGAAAGGTGCAACCAAAGGCGCCCAAACTAGGCGATTATGATGAAGAAGGAGATCCTAACGAGCATTTGTAGCTCGTGAATGACCGACTGAGTTACTTCAGCGTCGATGACACGTCCAAGTGAAAGTTATTTGTGTTAACCTTGATCGAACCGACTCAATTAGGGTTTAATGGTTTCCCCTGAGAAGTATCGATTCTTGGGAGGAATTTTTGGAGAGGTTTTATGCGTATTTCACAACCCGAAAGTGAAGACCTAAAATTGACATTGTCATGAGCAGGATCATCGAAGAAGTAATGAGATTTTTCGATTATACATCAATATTAATCTTTATTTTTGTTTCTCTCTCATCATCCTTGTCTTTCCTTTTCTTCCCAACTACACAAAAAACACTAATTTTCATTTTTTTTTCACTTTAATATTCACCATTAAAGGTGCCATCGAAGACAAAACTATCACACCTCATTTCTTCCCTCAAACCTATCCTCAACCATCAGTGTTCATCCCTAACCCAACCACGCTCAATAATTTCAATTCTTCAACCCAAAACCAAAACCTTCAATGCTACTATCCAACTGATATGGTGGATCCATTCTTCATGCATCCTTCAAACAATTCAGTACTCTTCCTCAGAACAAAAAAAATTGCCATTCATGGCCAGGATCCATCAAAGTTGTACTTCGGTCCAAAAATAAACTAGGGTTCATCGATGGAACCCTAATTTGCCATTTATCATCAGACCGCACTTCTATAGAATGGGATCATTGTAACACCATGATGATGAATTGGCTTAAAAATTCCATTTATCATAATTTATGTGAGAGCATTATTTGGATGGAAATTGCTCATGGAATCTGGTAGAACCTCCAAGATCCCTGCCATCTGGGAGATATTTTTCACATCTCATATTTAATGAACAAGTCAACTCCATGAAACAAGGGGGTCAATCCATAACAAAAATTTTCACCACTCTCAAAAAGCTTTGGCAAGAGTTAGACAACTTTCGTCCAATACCCACTTACAACTGTGTTATTTCATACTTTTGTCTTCTCTTATCCACAATGAAACTCTACAGAGACAATGACCAAGTTATTCAATTTATGAAAGGCCTTGACGAGCAATATGATTTTGTTTACTCTCTGATAATGGTCATGCAACCCTTTCGCCAATAAAAAGTGTTCTTAATGCTCATTTAACAAAAGTGCCAACACTCTACCGCTATTGATGGTGACCAACTTATTGCTCATGTTTAAAAGCCTCTCTATAAAGGCCAATAACAAGATACTTCTACTAAAACCTTATCTTTTGGTCGTGGTCATGGAATCTATATTTGTTCATATACAAATTCGGCCACACCGTAGACATCTACTTCAAGAAGCATGGCCTCCCCCTGTATATCAAGAAGTTAAACCTTGCCCAAACTAAAAAAATGGTGAGGTTTCTACAAATCAAACACATGAACCCCTTGGAGATTCTTCCAACACCAATGCACTAGTTAATTTCATTATTGATCAACAAAAGACAATTCTTGCTCTCATCAACCAAGCCCCTACCTCAACAACAAACATACACTCCTCAGGAAAATACTATTGTTGAACCATTAGGTCATTCTAAAATTTGTTTTTCCTTTCATTCTACCTACATCCACTAGATTTCAGAAACTGGGGCCATAGATCATGTGTACTACTCCAATAGTAGTTTTACTCATTTGTAAGAAATACACCCTGTTAGAATTAAGCTCCCTAATGGAGCCTCTGTCACTACTTAATTTTCTAGGACAATGTACTTCAAAGCTTACTCCTACCTTTCATTAAACTCTTATTTCTATCACAAAATTAACATCTTCCCTAAATTTCACCATTCATTTTAATTCTTCTAATTGTGTTATAGTGGAGTTATACCCTATAAACACTTAGTACAACTACTTTGCAATATGGCCTTTACTTGCTAAATTTTTGACACCCCCAATAATAATTTTAGGACTATGAATTGCATTAACAAGCATCTTTCTCTATCTTGTAATAACATCATTAATAACTGCCACGTGTGGCATAGTCGACTAGTTCACCCTTCACCTGAAACTCTTACTCACATTAATAATAATTTTAATATATATCTATTATCTATCTATAAAAATCAATGTCCCTGGAATTTACCAAAACACCAAAGCTGATAAAATGCTTTCTTGGTCTATTGTATTGGGGTAAATTAGAAAACTCAAAAATATCTTGCACCACATTCATTTGAATCTGATGTGGCACTCCCACAATTTTTCACCACATTTTCAATTTTTGTTTTTCAAATAAATCCATGCCATTATGCCTCTCTTCCTCTTCCCCATGCCAAACCATTATTCCTTGGCTTTCAATATGTCTCTCTTCCTCTTCCCCATGCCAAACCATTATGCCTCTCTTAATCAGTTTTCAAATTCAAATGGAACCTCAAAAGTTTTTCACTCTTTCTTCATTGCTGCAGACGTGAGGAGTCGTTTTCCATTGCTTAACACCTTGTTGTCTCTGCGCTCTTACGAATTGCTGCGTGAGGATGGCGCGCCCAATCGAGTATATCAGTAGCATTGACGATTCGAAGGATTTGTGGAAGGTTGCTGTTAGATGTAAGCATCTGTGGTCTGTTACCAGTTCTCAGAATAGAGAGCACTTAGAGCTTATTCTGTTTGATTCAAAGGTATAATACAATCTAAACTTTTCTGCTTTGGCATTCTGATTTTGTTGTAACTGTACTGTTATATGATACTGATTTCAAGATGTTTGTATTTTCACAGTTGGATTTGATTCAAGCCATTGTGCCATCTTATTTGGTATCAAAATTCAAAACACAGGTTGAAGTTGGTTGTTCCTACATAATGCAGGTTTGTATTTTCACAGTTGGATTTTTTTCAAGCCATTGTGCCATCTTATTTGGTATCAAAATTCAAAACACAGCTTGAAGTTGGTTGTTCCTACATAATGCAGAATTTCAAAGTTTCCAGCAATGATTTCTCCTTCAAATCCACTGATCATAAGTTCAAATTGATTTTCTGTGGTTCAACTTCCGTCAAAAAGGTCCAACTTTCTGAGATACCTCTGAACCATCTCAAGTTAATTGGAATAAATGCTATTATTGAGGGTAAATACAGAACGAATTTGTTATATGGTGAGTTACCTTTTTACTGTTATAATAGAACGCATTGTATTGTTACTTTTCTGTTATCCATAACTGTCTGTGGTGAACTTTTGTGCAGATATAATTGGTGGGGTTACTGAAATATCCCAAGCCCAGATAATTCCTGATAACAACAAAAGCAAGGTTGTGTTTTCATTAACTGATCTGAGGTAGGTGTTTCATTTTGTTTGTTAACATTGATGCTGACAAATATAAAAGTTTAACATGTTCATGTTGTTTGTTTTGAAATTCCTGTGAATCAGCAAACATCATGTGCAATGTACTCTTTGGGGTAAATTAGCTGTGCAACTGAATGAGTATTATACGACTCATAAGGCTGATGGTAGTATTGTTCTCCTACTTATGAATGCAAGGATCAAGGAACCTCAAGGTTTGCTATGTGACTATTTCTTATTATATCCAATTATTATATCCAACTTTAAGTGTTGTCATTTATAAATATCTCAATTTTCAAGAAATTATCCTTTAAATGTATCAAATGCTTGGAACGGCACAAAACTGCTCATCAATGATTTGTCTATTGAGGAGGTTAAAAACCTTAAAGAGAAGTAAGTGATTTTATTCTGAAGTTATGAATTAGCAACCTATGATTTCTAACAGCCTGTTTTCATTCTGATCTATGATCATCAGACTTAAAGATGATCTGCCGACGCTCTCATCCTCAAGCATGAAAATGGAAACCACAAATACCTCTGTTTTTTCTGATTTGGACAAATTTGTATGGAAAGCTGAAGTGTTGAGTCTGTCTGATATTGCATATCTGCAGACAGTAAGTTGCTCTTTAATACATGACTGTCTTAGATTGAGGAATTACACAGACTGGGTTCTAATCCATTTTTTGAGACATTTTGAGACATCATCCCATCTTTCTGTTTCAGGAAACTACATGTGTGACTGTTGCAACTCTGGAGAAGTTTGAATGTGGGCAGTCAGGATGGTATTATGATGGATGTAGTGAATGTACCAAAAGTGTGACTTTGAAGGATGGAAAATTCATGTGTTATTCCAAACACATCAGTTCTGAGCCAGTCCCAAGGTAACTTCTAAGTATTGCATATCAATGATTATCATCATATAACCAAACGCTTCATTACTGACAATTTCTTATTTTGATCACGCATGGTACAGGTTTAAGCTTGAAGTGCTTGCCTCCGATGGAAAGTTAAAATACAAGTTCGTATTTTGGGATGTAGATTGTGTAAAGTTGATTGGGAAGTCCGCCCTTCAGATGAAGTTGGATTTGATGGAGGTATTTTCCATTTGTCTAATATGTAAGTTAGATAATTACCACGTAACTAACATATATTGTTTTAATCATTTAGACTGGAGATTTTGATCCCCTTGAATTCCCTTATGAACTTGATGTGATGCTGAAGAAGGAGTTGGCTATAAGAGCAGTGTTTCAACCAAACAAGGCCAGTCTTTCTGTAATCGGATTTAAGGCAGATGAAGTGCTACGTACCAAAATAAAGGAGATGTTTAAATGTGAAGAGGTACTGCTGTACTCATGTTTTACTATTGTTAAAATCAGTATCATGTGCATTGGATTTTTTTAATAATTGTTTAAAACTTGCAACACACTTCTAAGATTGTCGTCTCAACAGATGACACTCGGGATGATATGCATACAGCATCGGTATGTTTTAAATAGGAATGACCTATTACTCTTTCCATCACATTTTGAACAATTGTCTAACGTTTGTTTCTTGCGTTTTTTAACTTGCAGTGTACTCCGACCATCAGCACCTCGGAAAAACAGTCTCATGCTGATCCACAAACAGTTTCAGTGCGTCTTTTTTTAGCTTTCAACATTAAAAAATTAGCCTATTAAACAATGTCTTACTTCCTTTTTTATGCTACTGATTTTGTAATGACTCTTTAATGGCAGGATCATATATCAATCACTGCAGATTATGACCCTTCAGTTGCCAACTCTGCACTTACACCGTCAAAAAGATCTATTCTTGAGACAGTTGAAGAACTCGACAGTGCCCAACTATCGTCCACCAAGATAATAAGGGACATCAAGCTGGAGAAATGATGCAGTCAATTATCGTCGACGATTTATTATTACTTTATGCTGTTTTGGACAACATTGCACACCTAATTTTGATTGATGTAATGAAATATTTCTGGTTTACATTTTGTTTATTCTGGTTTATGAGGATTTGATTTGTCATTCTTGCTTTTTGTTTGATCCTTTTGACATTGTATATGAAAGACTGATATGATTTTAGTCATTTAAGCTGCAAAAAACTATGCATAATTTACAGTACAAAAAGCAATATGATGTTGGTAATTCCTTATTTTGTTTAATATAATAAACTTATTATGGACAAAGAATGACTATGTTCCAAGAATGAATATGTCCCCTTCCCAATCTCCTTGGCCTTTCAATTTAAGTCGGAGACAGTTCCCAGTAATTGTGTCATTTCTTTGATTGGGTTGGTATTTACATTCCTTGCAACATTTTTACTCATGGACAAATCTATGTGGCACTATCAAAGGTTACCAACAAGAAATAAATAAAAATTTCGGTTCACGACGACGACAACACCACTAAGGTATCTACAACAAACATCATTTACAAGGAGGTTTTCCAAAATATTTGACTGTGGCGTCTTCTTAACAACATGTAACCAATAGTTTTTGAACCTGTATATGCATACACAGATTTTGAATATAACAATATCAGTTAATGTTAATAGCATATGTGGGTTATGTTTCACTATTTTTCTGTTATCCCTACTAAAACACACCTTCCATACGGTACCCGTGTTTCTCTTTGTTTCTACCACCAAATCATAACTAATACTACATAATTTTGACAGTGATTATTAATGACATTATATAATTAACAATGTTAAAGTATGAAAACATTATCTTCTCACTACAATGCATTACTGACATTAGAAAATATGTCATTTTGTTTTGCATACTTTATGCATAATACACGGTAGTATATAAGCATATTGTACATTAATATATAAAAATCCCACTTGAATAACAGATTATGCATGGCAGAAATCCATGACACTTGATTAATATAAATTGTTAACGGATAATACCGGAAACGATATGCAATTATCTTATCAACGCAATATATGGAACTAATTTCATATCATTCCATTTAACATATGATAAGCAAATTGTACATTGAGCCGTAGCCCAACAATATCATATAACAAAACTAATAACAAAGACAAATGGGCATCAAATAGATTTTCAAAACAAATAGTTATGCATTTCCGCCCATACAAAAATAATCCCTCCTTTTTGCCATGATGCTTCCCATGTAATCCAATCAACAACTCCTTTCAATGCTGCCCTCTCTCAACTTTGACCAATATACGTTCCACATGAGGATGCTCTACACTGAATAAGAGAACGTCACCTTTCGACAACTCTTTCTCCTTTGCAAATTTTAACCAGCCCCTTGACAGAAACTTCTCCATCATGTTCTCCCTGGATTTGAAAACACATTGGTACGTAATACCCGAGTCTGTGTCATGAAGATCAATATATGATCTTGGTTCCATGAAGATTTCCTTGATGACTGCTGCTGGAAAGTGCTGCAACATTAAAAATTTATTAGCTATGTCTATTCATTCAATGTTATGCATCCTTACGAACTGTAACAGCAAACAATTCAAGAGCTTACAAGAACTTGATTTTTTATCTGGCTGCTGCTCTTAACAACTTTCTGCCATCTGCAAACAAGTTTCTCTTGCATGGCAGGAGGTTGTACATCATCAGCAGCATCAGTAGTGTTGTTCTCCTCGCTGCATTAATAAACACGATTATTTCAACTACTAATTTGCAAAGTCAAATATTCAAATGTATATATGTAACCTAAAAGCCCTTGCCTGTCCAACACATCGCCCGCTGATTCCATTGCTTCATCAGTGGAATTCTGTTCAGGCTCATCGTCTGATATGTCAGCAAGCCATCCCTCCTCTCTGGCTATTTCAAAGTACTTTTCCCATGATAGACAGCTTCTCACCTTTCCTGTTCTCAGTTCGTATGATTCCTCTCTTTCGACATACTCATAGTATTTGTCCATAAGTTCAGCACGTGTAATTTTTTGGCAACTCCTGCTGCTTAATCAAAAAAACAACAAACATCATGCATTCGGTTTTTTGTTTTTTTCACTATCCAGATTACTGTTTTACCTTGAAGAACTTTCAGCTTCCTCTTTCCTCCTCTTAGCCTCTGCATGCAACTTTCTCCATTCTTCTGCTCTGTCCCGCTTATCCTCAGATTGCTTCCAAACCTTTTGGATAGCCAGATTTTTCCATTTAAGATTAGGAGTCGTGGTTGAATCACTGCTACCTACGAATCCCCTGCATATAAATTCATCCATGCCCATCATGCACACAGACATCTTTGTATAAACCCTAAATGACCTCATTGCAAGTTTAGAAACATGTGTGTCAAAATGGAAGAACTTACCCGCGGGAACACCAACGTAGATCCTCTTTCTTCATCGTATTGGTTGGTCGGCGTTGTCTGGAGCTAAACTCTGTTTTTAAGGTGTACCGTCTTCTTGGAATGTTGTTTCTAATGGAAAACCGAAGAGACAGGGAGATGGAGTAAAACAGACGTTAGAAAATATCTTTTGTTGGCCCAACAAGCAAGCATTAGTTTCAAAAGGCACTATACATGACATGTAGAATACAAACAGTTTTTGATCATTCTATTTTATATCCCTTGGAAAATGTATATTTTTGGAAGTACTTTTAATTTTTCACATTTACATCAAACCATGGTTACATTTTACAAAAAAAAAATAATGAATATGGTATAAAATACAATAGGAATAACCTTTGGTTTCCAATGGCAATTTTGTGTTTCCAACATAACAGTATTTAATGTCATATTATAATATTTGGTGTTCTAATAATTGTTTAAAGTTTGGCCAACATATGGTATTCATGTGACATTAAATTTTTTAACCTCTACCCATAATTGTTAAGCTTTGGTAGCATATACTGTACCCTATCTCATATCCAATGTACTAATAGAGTATCTGAGTACACTTAAAAATTATAATACAAATGTTATGAACTGCAAAACCAAACAATTCCATATAGGTTTGTTACTCTTACATTCATTATGTTATACTTTTGAAGAGTTGTAAGTTATCAACCATATTCTCTTTCAACTATGAACAACGATTTTGTAGATAGGAAATACTCTGCATCACTTGCAAGACAAAAGAGGAAGCATGTTCTTGATGAAAGAAGATTTCAGAAGAATAGAGTTAATGAAAATTCAACTGAGCCCAACCATGACCTAAATAATTCAAGTTATGTAAGCAGACATCATACAAGACAGCCACTGTCTGATATCAATTCTATTTTTGTCAATGGCCATGGAGATGTTTCTGCACGAACAGAGTGCGTAATGCTTCATTCCCAACAAAGGAGAAGGAGTGTTGGTTTTAACCATTGCACAACCCCAACACCTGCATCTTCCCCCAGCTTCTCATGCATTTCTACTGATACAATTTCTCCCAAACAAATTTCTGCTTCAGCACGTCAAAGAAGGAGGTCAATAATGAAGCGTAAGAGTCTCCAAAACAACAGCCATCGTAGTCATCTGCAGATCAAACTCTCTGATAGAATGCCCTTTTGTTCCCCTTTACCGTTTGATGCTAACACACCTCTGAGTGGCGTTACCTCCTCATCAAGTATTAAATGCAAAAATAATTCATATGGACTACCGAATTCCTATGCATCTTCATCCAACAAACATCTTGATCCAAATCTAATTCGTTCTACGACTGCGAATCTATTAAAAACCTTTTCAAGTGTTACAGAAACGACGTCAACTTCCCTTAATACCAATCTGTTCAAAAGTGCTGACTCAGTGAACCCAGTTCAACAATCAATTGCAGACTATTCATCCGATGAATCTTTAACCGATAGTTCGTGTGAATTCATAAATGAAGATCGGGATTATGATACAAGTTCAAGTCTGGACAACGACGAAGATCAATCTGCAAATGTCCCAACAATTGATTGCACAAATGCTGGTATGTATTGCTGGAATTATTATTAATAGCAAACCATAACTTAAATTCACTGTCATCCAGTTTGGTGTCTTTCAATATACTGATGTGTATAAGATATATGATGTTTTGTTCTATCTGATAAATACAGGATATTCAGATATTGGTGATCCTTCCATTGAATGCACTCAGTGTGGAGCACAAATGTGGTATCAGGAGAAGGTTGTCAAGAGAAAACATAGTGCAGTGCCTAAGTTCCAATTATGTTGTGGAAAGGGTAAAGTTGTGTTGCCACTTCTGAGAACACCACCACTGTTTCTTAAACATCTTCTGTCGAATGAAAATGATGAACTGTGTAGAAATTATCAGCAGAATTGCAGAATGTACAACATAATGTTTGCATTTACGTCTCCTGGAATGAAAATTGACAATAGATTCAATAATGGAAATGGACCACCTAACATGAGAATTCAAGGGCAGGCTTGCCATAGAATTGGTAGCATGATGCCTGTGCATGGCGAAAAACTGAAATTCGCTCAGCTTTATATATACGACAGTGAAAATGAGATTCATCATAGGATGCAAGGAATATGGTTATGTTTCTTAAGCCAACTGAGATGCCTACTTTATATTTCCTTTGTTATTATCGTGCATGTGTTTACCTGGGGATTTGGTAAACAACCGCTGATCCTCCAAATGGTTACTTATTTGGTTACTCGCAGGATCGATCAGATTGATCCTATGGACATAGGTTGATTTTGAAGTTTAATTAATGTGGATAAGGCTTTAAGTAAATTGTTTAAAGTAAATTGCATAAAGGAAAAGGGCTTGGTAAAAACAAGGCTTGAATGTAAAGGTTCGACAGGAATCTTAAAGGAAAAGCATGTAAAATACTGGAAAAGTAAATGACTTGAATTGATTAAATTGGTGTTTCACACATACATTTCTCAACAATTCGTTCGCTCACGCTGGGTACTTGAATCTAAATGAGTGACTATGTATCTATTGTGAACACACGCGAGAAACTACACGTCTACTCCTATTTATACAAAAACATTCCAAGTAACCGTCGGGCAGTTACACTGCTTCGAGATCAAGCCACTTGTCACGTTCTCCCTGTTCGACGCTCCAGATCCTTGCACGTTCGCACGTAGTAACTGCTGGAAACCGTTTTCCCTCCAAAGCTTTGAATTTCAAACTGCTCCACTCTGGACCATCGAACACGTTCGTCAAGAGACGTCTTCGACGAAACTTCTTCGACGTCGAAGGCAATCAGCCTTCTTCCTTGGAAGAAATCTTCTAAGTATTTGGCCATCTTTCGACGGGCACTTCGACAGGCTTAGCCAGTCGAAAGCATTCTTCAGCTTTTAATGGCTATCATCAATCAAAACAAAGGTGTCGAATTTAGGAGCCAACAAATTGCCCCCCAAGAATGCCTTATTTCGACTCTGAAAGAAAAAGGCATTCTTTGGAAACACCATTCGACACCTGTTTTTCCACGGTTAGTCACAAGTTAACTTGTGCACTTTTTGTTGCTTTTTACCAACTATTGGCAATCCCAAGAAATCATCATTGATTTGATCCTAGGACGTCACTGTCAGTACGGCGTGCAGAACCAAAACATCACTTCATAATTTGTCATTATGACAAATTCAAAAAACGAGGACGCACGCTGCGTCTCTCTGTTTCTGCAGAAACGGCCAAAACAACAGGATGCTGCCACGCGTCCCACTACTTCCTGCAGCATTAAATGACATTTAATGCCCTCGTTATTGGGAATTTCTCCCACTACTATAAATAGTAGTGAATATCCCATTGTGGGACTTTTCACGCAAACCATCTCTCAAACTCCCTTGCTTTCTTGCAAACTTGTTTTCTTTGCAGAAAAACTCTTCCTTTTCCAACTTCATCTTCATCCTCAACAATGGCTTCTGCTTCAACTGCCCCCAAGACTAACGCACCAACTGAGCAACTTGCTAAACCCAAGGTCTTTGTAACTGCTCCGGTAGTGAACGCTACAGGGAAACGAAGGGTCCCTGAACCATCTGACATCTCCGTTCGTGATGCTTACTCGCGTCACTTGATGATTCCGGTTGGATACTCCAACCAAATCTTCGCAATGTCTGGACCCATGAACCCCAGCATCTCTGAAGCTCTGAAGATCAAGAGCTACTTTCCCATCGTCGAGAAACTTAAGCCAGTAGCCTGTGCTAAGAAGGATCCAGAAGACAACGAAGATCCCACACACGAGAAGATCGACCTTCGTTTCTTCAACAAAAGTGTTAGAGTTTTTAGGTCTTGCCCTAATCTCACTCAGGACTATGTTGCTTGGCTAACAAAGCTGGAAAAACATCAAACTCCAGTCTGGAAAGAGATGGGAATCTTTGACCTAGTAATGCTGTCGAAGACAGGTCTAAACTACTCCCCAGAGATGCTTATAGCTTCGATGCTTTTCTGGGATAACTCTCACTTCACCTTTCACCTTCCATGTGGGATGTTAACCCCCACACTCTTCGACGTAGCAGCCATCACTGGCCTTCGACCAACCGGAGATTACTTCGACCCGGAAGAGATGTCGGAGGACCAAATTGGCTTTTCTGAGACGAAGCCAACATTCACTACCTTTATCAACCATTTTCACGACCAGTCGACAGACGCAGTGTCCGACGTTGAACACATAGCGTTTCTAGCCTTATGGCTAACTCGCTTCGTGTTCTGTTCGAAGTCTCTGCAAGTGACCAAAAAGATGGTCACTCTGGCCACCCAACTGCATCACCGCCAGAACATCTGTTTGGCAGAACTAATTCTGGCCAGTCTTTATGACTCCATCAGCAATGGGGTTACTCTCTTGAAGCATGTCGAAGATAGGAACAGTTTGCTACTCGCTGGGCCTTTCTGGCTACTTCAACTGTGGCTTAATGCCACTTTCGAGTCTTTCATACCCAAGAAGACTCAGATAAATGAACAAGCCCCAGCGATAGCTAATAGGCGTATCGAAGGAATTAGGCTGGCTCTACTGACACCTGTAGAAGATGGGCTAGAGTTCCAACAAACCTTCACTAACTTCGTGCTGATGTTCGCTCGAAGGAAGGAATTTGTCTCGACTATGGCTCCATTTGCACAACGAAAGGTGGGGCCAGCATGGTTTACAAGGCCGCATCCCAAGGAGTCGAGTGGTCCCAATGTCGATGAGCACTCTGTACTTTGGGAGGCATTCCTTACCCCAAGGATTATGCCTCTTCGATTTAAGAGTTCTAAGACTCATCTGAGTCTGCTTGCCTATCAACCAAACCTGGTATCTCGCCAGTTTGGTATCATCCAAACCCTGCCTTCTCCCATTTTCCCAAGAGAGAAGTCAATGTTGTACTTCTGCAACGATTATACAGAAGAAGCTGCCACCAGGCATATTGGAAGATATGCTGGTCGAACCATCCTCTCGCTGTTCAACTACCAGCTTAACTTCCTTTGTTCGCCATCTTTTGAAGAATGGTGGAGAAGCTATTACGCTGAGTACTTCTTCGACGAGAAGGACTTCATAGCAGAGTTGCAGAAGTCTTTTGTCCTTGTGTTGGACAAAGTAAAGAAATGTAAGTTCATACTCTCACATTACTTTTTATCTTTCTCTTCGACTGTTAGCCTGTTAACTTTCCTTTTCGCTTCCAGTTGTTCGAAAACCCTTGGCCAAGAAGGCTACAGGAGGCCCACAAGGAGGGGTCCCTTCGACGAAACCTCCACCGCCGGCGAAGACTATAGCGCCGGCGAAGACAACAGGCAACCAACAGGGGGAAGGCTCTTCGAGAAGGCCTCCTGCATCGGTAACCAGATTTTCTTCATTTTTCTTCTGGCTTTCGATTTTTTATTTTCGACGTAATTATTCAATCGAATTCCTATTGGTTTTATAGGCCCCTTCGCCCAAGAAAAGGGCAGCCTTTGTGATCGAATCGGGGAGTGACGACGAAAGTGATTCCCCTCCTTCTCCCCTAAAGAGGCGAAAGTTAACGAAGGACGCTTCTGTTCCTACTCCAGCTCCTGAAGGTCGAACCGTCAGGATAAAGGTTGGCGTGAGAAAGCCTAGGCCACCTGCGGTGGTCATCGAAGCACCAACTGAGGAGGAACTGAACGCTCTAGTTAACAAGCCCGTCGAAAGTGATAATTCCAGCCCTGGGGCTGAAGCCAATCCACAGGTAATCTATTGGACCCTTCTTATAACTTAGGCACAAATACCAGTATTTGATTATATCTCTTTCGACATCTGAAGATTTGTCTTCTTCCTCTTTTTCAGGACACTACTGGAAGTTCCCCACCAAGGACTTCAGAAACTCTGGAATCTGCTGACCTTAGCAGGCCTCAGGTGCAAGATTTGGGCAATGACGAAGCCCATACTGAGCATGAGGCCAATGCTGAAACAGTGGAGAAGACAACTGAAGAACCTATGGCGGAGGAAACACAGCCAGAAACGGTTCCTGTGGTGGTCTTGTTGTCAGAAGAGAATCCTGAAGGAAGAGACCAAGGCAATGGCGAAGAGAATCAAGATGCTGTTGACGAAGAGCATGAAGGTGGTACTGGCGAAGAACACCAGGATGACGCCAGCGAAGAGCCACAAAATGACGCTGGCGAAAGACCCCAAGGTGATGTCAACGAAGAACCACATGTCGACGCTAGTACCGCCTCAGTTGAAGTCGAAGAGCAACCAAACAAGGCACTCAGCATTCAACAGCCTCCAGCCCAAGATAATACTGTGGCAAAGGTCACCTCCTCAAAGCGTAGGTCGAAAGAAGATTTGGAAATCTTGAAACAAACTGACCCTGTCAGCTACCTCAATGCAATCGTCGAGAGTAAGAGTTCTTCTGACACTAGTCAGGAAATTCCTACTCTGTCGGGGAAATCTACTGAGACTTCTCCTCTTGATGATGCGTTGGCGAAGGTCAAGGCCCAGTTCTTCAAGAGAGATTTAATGAAGGCTTTAGAGGGGGACCCCACTGCTCCATCTTGCTTAAAAGGGGTTTTGAATGCTGTTGATTTCGATGCTGTAGCCCCAGAAATCTCAGACTTAATCATGGAATTACATTCTATGATTGACCAAGTCTCAGCGGATTACCGGCGCCAACGAACTTTTAACAGTCAGCTCGAAACGTTGCATGGCAAGAGCTTATCTGCATGGACTGCCGTCTCAAGTTCGACTTCTCGAATTGCCGAGTTGTCGAAATAGAAAGCGTCTGCACAGGAAAGGTTCGATGCTATTGAGCGAGAGAATGTTTCCTTCCGAGCACAAATTGCAGAGATAGAGGCGAAGATAAACGCCAACGCTGTGCTCCAGGAGGAAATTCTTTCGACCATCTCAGACGCTGAGAGCCAGACTGAGATCAAGCAAGGCCTGGAGTTCGCTGAGAGGGCCCAAAGTCTCGACGCTCAAATTGCCAAACTGGAGCAAGAAAAATCTTGGTGCAAGAAGAGGTTGGATTTGCAGCATGCCAAGTATCTTCGACTGAAGAATTCTCTTTCTTTTTGATTCTCTTTTGTAACCATCTTCTGTAATCACTTTCGACAACAATTGCCATTTTGGCAGAAATTAATAAAATTTCCATTTTGGCATTTTTATGGTTAACTTAGCTTGTTCTTTTATTGTTTTATTTTTATCTCTTGAAGTATAGGCTTATATGTTTTCAAATATTTACCATTTACTCTCAAGAGCCTTTTATCACCACTTATCTCTTCGACTTCATAGGCTCCACCAGAAAAAGTTTGGATAACTCTGAAGGGTCCTTCCCATTTGGGTGACCATTTCCCCATGCTTCGATCCCGTCGATCCATGGGAAGAATTACCTTCCAAACTAAATCTTCAGGCAAAAATACCTTAGGTTTTACCTTTCTATTATAAGAGTCTTCGACTCTTTTCTTCTGAAGCCTGAGTAAGTCGAGAGCGTGTAATCTCTCTTCGTCTAAATCCACCAGTTCATCTAACATCATATTCCAATAAACCTCAGAAGGAATATCATAATGCCTCTGAACTCTTGCAGATTGAAGACAAATTTCTGCTGGCAACACTGCATCATGGCCAAAAGTTAGCCTATATGGTGTTGTACCAGTGGCTTCTTTTGGGGACGTTCGACAAGCCCATAAAATCTGGTCTAACGTCTTATGCCAATTCTTTGGTTTCTTCCCAACATGTTTCTTTATCAAGCCAATTACCACTTTGTTAGCTGCTTCGACTTGACCATTCGCCTGTGCATAGTAAGGCGTGGATGTTAGGAGTTTGAAACCTGTTTCCTGAGCAAATTCCTGCATCTTTCGACCAGTGAAAACTGAACCTTGATCAGTTGTTATTGTCTCAGGGATTCCATACCTAAATATAATGTTCTTTTGAATAAATTCAATGACATTTTCTTGGTCTACATTGACTAAAGGGACAGCTTCGATCCACTTAGTAAAATAATCAATGCCTACCAATATGTATTTCTGACTCTTTGATGATGCTGGTCGAATCTCTCCAATAAGATCCAACGCCCATCCTCGAAAGGGCCAAGGCTTCACTATCGAGTGAAGTTCGCTTGCTGGTACATGCTGGATGCCTGTATGAACTTGACACTCTTGGCAACCTTTGGCGAACTCAACACAATCTTTCAGCATAGTGGGCCAATATAGTCCTTGTCGAAACAACAACCATTTCATCTTATGGCCTGCTTGGTGAGCCCCACATGCCCCAGCATGTGTAGTCGAAAGGGCTATGTATGCTTCAGTTTCGCTTAAACATTTCAGCAACACCCCTTCAGGCGTCTTCTTGAATAACTCATTACCCATGAGTACAAAACTCAACGCCCTGTATTTTGTTTTTCGTTCTGTCGGAGCTCCTGGATTTTGAAGATAGTCCACAATGGGTTTCCTCCAATCCTGGTCTGACAAATTATCAATGAACGAAATCTCGAAGTTTGAGTGATCAGCATATCCTAACCTTGTTGATTCCAAGTCTGTTGGTGATAGACAAGTTGCTCTTATCTTCTCTCGAACTTCGATTGCTCTTTGTAATCTCGTTTTTGAAATTTTATACCCAGATGCAATCTGTGCCAAGTCATTGGCTATTTGATTTTCGACTCTGGGTATGTGTCGAATATTGACACTTTCAAATTGTTTCAATAAACGATTTGCTATCACAAAGTACATAATGAGATTCTCTCTTATGCATTTATACTCCTTTGTGACTTGCTTGATGACTAACTCTGAGTCTCCCATTATTTCGACTCGAGTTGCCCCCAATTCCAACAATATTTCAAGGCCAGTAATTAGAGCTTCATACTCAGCCTCATTGTTCGAACAAGAACCTTCGATTTGGTACTTGAATGTTGTTGGAATTTTATTTGGAGAAATAAGCAAGACTCCTACTCCTGTTCCATTTTTATGGCTGGAACCATCGAAGTAGAATCTCCAAGGTTCTATCTCCACATAGTTAATATCCTCGACTTGAATAGAGTGGTCGACTATGAAATCTGCAACCACTTGTCCTTTTACTGCCTTAAGAGGCATAAAGGTCAAGGAGTATTCAGTCAATGCTAATGCCCACTTGCCAACTCGACTATGCAAGATAGGTTTCGACAACATATATTTGAAAACATCAAAATGAGACGAAACATAAACATCAACTGGTTTTATATATTGTTTGAGCTTTGTACAAGAGAAATACAGACATAGACACAATTTTTCAACTTCGCTATATCTAGTTTCTGCATCATTCAAGACTCGACTGAGATAATAAATGGGTCTTTCGACTCCATTCTCATCCTCTTGGGCTAACATACTTCCCAGAGTTTTGTCAGATGCAGCTATGTACAATCTCATACTCCTATTGCTACAAGGAGGCACCAAAATAGGTGGCTTAGTGAGGTACCCTTTGATTTTGTCGAAGGCTTCTTGTTGCTCTTGCCCCCATTCGAACCCCTCCTTATTCAGTCGAAGTAAGGGTGAAAAGGCCTGAGCTTTCCCACTTAGGTTAGATATAAACCTTCTCAAGAAATTTATCTTGCCCAAGAGAGATTGCAATTCCTTCTTATTCGATGGCGCTCTCGCTTCCAAAATTGCCTTCGTCTTGTTCTGATTGATTTCGATTCCTTTCTTGTGGACAACGAAGCCCAGGAAATCTCCAGCTTTTACACAGAACGCACACTTCAAAGGGTTCATCTTCAGACCATGTTCTCTCATTCTTTCGAATGATTGTCGAAGGTGGTCAATGTGACTCTTCCTGGAAACAGATTTTATAACAATATCATCAATATAAACTTGCATAAACGTGTTAATAAAATCATGGAAGATAGTATTCATTGCGCGCTGGTACGTTGCCCCAGCGTTCTTTAGGCCAAAAGGCATCACTACCCATTCGTAAGTGCCTAAGGCCCCAGGACATCGAAAGGCTGTTTTCGACACATCCTCTTCAGCAATGAATATTTTATTATATCCTGAATAACCATCGAGCATGCTCAGGTATTCGTAGCCAGCGGCAGAATCGACTAGCATTTCCGCCACAGGCATAGGATATTCATCTTTGGGGGTGGCAGCATTCAGATCTCTGAAGTCTATGCACACCCTTAATGTGCCATTTTTCTTAATTACTGGCACAATATTTGCAATCCATTCGACATACCTTGTAACACGGATGAATTTGCATCTCAGAAGTCTTTCGACTTCCGTTTTGATCTTCGACAAAATTTCTGGAGCGAAGCGTCTTGGATTTTGCTTGATTGGCTTCTTTCCAGGTTTGATTGGCAACTGAAGTTCTACCAATCCTCTGTCGAGACCGGGCATTTCGTCATAATCCCATGCGAAACAGTCTTTAAACTCTTTCAGCAATTGGATTACTTCCAACCTAAGTTCTGGATCAATTTTGGCGCTGATGTAAGTTGGCCTATTCTCTGATCCTTCGCCCAAGTTGATTTCTTCTAAAGGGTCTTGTGCTAACATCTTAATGTTGTTCGCCAAGGGATCCTTTTCGAAGCCCAAAGGCTCATCGTCATAGATGGCGTCGAGCCTCTGTTCCTGCATTTCGTCTGGCATGATATCAGGAGGTCTTGGATCGAAATCCTTTCCTGGGCCAACAGCAGATAATTGTTGATCATTGGCCTGTGTGGCCATGTACTTTACTTCGGCTTCGAGAGCCGTTATCATCTTGGTTTCAGCCACATAGGCCGAAATTCGCTTCAGAGATTGTGACTCAGTCATTATCACTGAATTCACTTCCCCAACCAGTTGGTTGGATACCAGTTAGCCCACTGAATTCTATGTGTGACACGTCCTCTCTGTCCCATTGGAAACCATGCTCAGGATGCAGGTATAGGGAACAAAAGGTGTTTGGCGCTGGCGCCATATCGAAGTCAGGAGCTGGACATGGCCCTATGTGAGCCAAGTTTTTGTCGAAATCTGTTACACCCAAGTGGTTTACTTCGCCAAGGTAGTAACTCTGATCAGCCTCTATGTTTTCGACCAGCCCATCTGGGCGCCATAGAAGCAGTCTTTGATGCATCGATGAAGGCACAGCACCTACACCATGTATCCACTCACGGCCTAACAAAAGGTTGTAGTTAGGTTTGGCTGATATGACCATGAACATTGTTGGTCGAAGGATCGACCCAACTTTTATGTCGAGCTGGATCACTCCCATGGTGGTCCCAATGCCTCCCTCATAGTTGGATAGGACCATATTGTGAGGTTTAATTTCTTCATCCCTTTTGCCAATCTTTATTAGCACAGAATGAGGGATAATATTGATAGTGGCCCCACAGTCGACCAATATCTTGTTCACAGTGGTCTCTTCGAGCTTGGCCCTTATGAACAAAGGTTTGAGGTGATTCTTCATCGCCTCTGTGGGTGGCTCGAAGAAGCCATTTTGTTCTTCTGTAGTGCCATTGTCCATGACAAAATAGCACACTGGCCTGTGTCTGGCCATTTCTTGTTCCATCTCCCAGTCACTGGTTTCGACTTCTACTTGTCGATTGAATTCCCTAGGCAGCATTGAAACAACGTTCACCATTATATCCAGAGTATCGTCGGACTCAACATCATCTTCGTCTTCGACTTCGCTCTGGTTAGGCCAAACTAGCCTGTTGGTAACCGGTTCTCTTTCGAGAGGCTTTCTTTGTTTCCTTTGAGGCACATTCGAACTAGTTTCAGCTTTAGGTTCGTTGGTAGCCTCCCTTTCAGCTTTTCGCCTTCTCTGATACCTCCTCCATTGGGACCTCGACATAGGATTTTTTCCCTTGTAGTTGCTGGACACTTGAGCAACCTTGGGTGCAGCAACTTGAGGATCTTTCTTCTGAATTAAAGAGGAACCTCTTGGCACTTTGAAAGAATGCCATTTCTCTTCACTTGGCCTTTTCCGGCCAGATGTTTTGTACCAAGTGTCTACTGGTACATTTGTTGGAGGCCTAAAAGTCGAAGGCCTCTTGTCTTGATTAGAACCCCTTCTGGGATCATGTCGAAGGCCAGAATTCTCCCTTCTCTTGTTTGCTGCTCTCACTCCTTGTATGTGTTCAGCAGCTTTTTTATCAAAGATAGAACTGCATCTTGGACACAGCATAACCTCTGATTTCTTCTTTTGGCATCTTTGTAAAAAATCTGCCAAGTTTTCGTTTTCCTTAGGGAAAGCCGTCTTATTTGCTTGCTCTTGCCTTATAGCTTCTTCTGAAGTTTTAGGGTCAGAAAGTTCAACCATGTTGATATTCATTGTATCCTTAGTAGCAAGAGTGAGTTGTTTCATTTGTGTCTCCAGATTCTCCGTCTGGCCTTGTACAATGGCCAATTGGGAACTGGGCTTTGGTCCAGTTTTTTGTACTTCAGCAGTCTTCGACTTTGGATCTTCGACCGCTTTCTGGACAGCCTCGATTGTCTTCCTGGATAAGTTTCCAGAAAAACTGCCAAAGATTGGCATGTTGATGTGGTCCTTAGAGACTTCGACCATGTTAATGCCTGGCTTCTTCGACTGGATCTTGGTAGCCTCTATCATGTTCACCTCAGAGGGTTCTGCATAGTGGGCTTCAGCCTTCATTGGATTGGAGTCGACAGCCATGGGGGATTTGTCAGCAAACTTTAATCTCCCTTCCTCAATAGCGTCTTGCACAAGATTCCTGAAAAGAAAACATTGAGAAGTTTTATGGCCCAGAAAATTATGATATTTGCAAAAACCTCTCTTCTTTCTTTGATCAAGAGGAGGCACTTTTACCCCAGGGGGTACTATCATTTGGCCATCTTTAACTAGCAAGTCGAATATTTCATCACATTTTGTGATGTCAAAACTATAAGTCTTTTTTGGGAATCTATCGTTGGTCTTGTCTGGACCAATGGGATTTTTCCCATTTGAGGGAACTAACTGTTTACAAGAGTATGGGGGCCCTTGTTTTAGTTCTGCTAAATCGACTTCTCCTTCTTCGACAGCTAAAGTATCGTCGAAGGATTCTAGATCTTCGTCGTCCATCTCAACGTAAGCTATTCTCTCTCTCTTGTGAGTTTTCGTTGCCTTAGCTTTCTCAGCTTTGAGGCGTTCGACTTGTCGAACTCTATCGGCCAGTTGGGCCATGTCTCTTAGGTACTGGGTGTCTAGCTTCTTCCTAATGGAATAGTCTAAACCTCCTGCGGCCATTTCGACCAGCTCATGTTCTGGCACTTGTGTAAAACATCTCGCCTTAAGCAACCTAAACCTATTCAGATATTCGTCTATAGGTTCAGTGAAACGTCTCTTCACACTCGCCAGTTCTTTCAGGCTTATCTTGGTTTGCCCCATATAGAATTGTTCATGGAACAATCTTTCCAATTGGGTCCAATGGTGGATCGAATTGGGGGGTAGGGTTGTAAACCAAGTAAAAGCGTTCTTGGTTAAGGAACTTGGGAAGTATTTGATCCTTAGGTTTTCATTATTTGAAATGTCTCCTGCTTCGATCAAATACCTTGCCACATGTTCGACAGTAGATTCTGTCGTGTCCCCAGAGAATTTAGTAAATTTGGGAACTTTGGTTCTAGGGGGTAAGTCAGTTTGTAACACATATTCTGACAAAGGAGAAGTAAAGTTGGGCCTTCGAAAGCCCATGTTCATCCCATTCTGAGTCATGATCCTTTCGATCATGGTTGCCAGATTGTTTTCCAACCCCATGTTTTGGTATTGGACATGCTGAACCACTTCGTCAGCATTTTGGTTTCTGTTAACTAACCTAACCTCTGGGGCTATTACCCTAGGTTCTTCGACAGGTTGTTCTACAGGCCGTTGAGCCTGATTGATGGTGGTTTCTTCCTCTACAAATATCCCCTGATTTCCTCTTATTTGCGCCCTTTGGGGCTGTCGAATAGGTGGGGGTACTCCAAAAAAGTCAGCCAAACGCGTCATTTGCGCTGTAACTTGCTGATTCGACTGAGTAGTATTTTGTATTAGAGGATTTAGCACTGTACTCAAAGTTTTTGCCAACATTTGCACCATATCATGGTTGCTTTCGTCCATCTGTTGCCTCAAGACTGCTGTCGAGGCATTTGTAAGGCCATGGGCCACTTGGGACGTTCCTCCTAAGAGTTGGGTCCTATTTCTATTCGCCATGCCTACTCCAGAGCCTTGGAGTGGCGAAGTAGCACTCACGAAAGGTTCTGAATAAGTGGACGCAACATTCGTCAGGCTTGCCAGTTCAGAAGTTGGCATACCATAGAATGGAATAAATCCTGGGGGAACCACTGGCCTTGGGCCAGTATTTCCCCTTGGAGGGGGGGTTCCCAAAGGCATTCTGGAGCCTGTAAACGAAGTTATTGGCCCCGTGGTTGTGACTGACACTGCTGGCATCGAACCAACATTCGTCGCTTCACTAACGGTCATATTAACCGTTGCTCCCACACTTGGTGGTGGAATTTCATTATTGTTTGGCGGATTCGCCATCTCTTCCCTTCTTCTGGCAGTATTATTATCGTTGGTGTATATTCTACCACTCCTCAATAACATACAACTCGAAAAGATGAGATTTTTTCAACAATCAACACACGGTCCCACCAGGTGTGCCAATTTGTTTACCTGGGGATTTGGTAAACAACCGCTGATCCTCCAAATGGTTACTTATTTGGTTACTCGCAGGATCGATCAGATTGATCCTATGGACATAGGTTGATTTTGAAGTTTAATTAATGTGGATAAGGCTTTAAGTAAATTGTTTAAAGTAAATTGCATAAAGGAAAAGGGCTTGGTAAAAACAAGGCTTGAATGTAAAGGTTCGACAGGAATCTTAAAGGAAAAGCATGTAAAATACTGGAAAAGTAAATGACTTGAATTGATTAAATTGGTGTTTCACACATACATTTCTCAACAATTCGTTCGCTCACGCTGGGTACTTGAATCTAAATGAGTGACTATGTATCTATTGTGAACACACGCGAGAAACTACACGTCTACTCCTATTTATACAAAAACATTCCAAGTAACCGTCGGGCAGTTACACTGCTTCGAGATCAAGCCACTTGTCACGTTCTCCCTGTTCGACGCTCCAGATCCTTGCACGTTCGCACGTAGTAACTGCTGGAAACCGTTTTCCCTCCAAAGCTTTGAATTTCAAACTGCTCCACTCTGGACCATCGAACACGTTCGTCAAGAGACGTCTTCGACGAAACTTCTTCGACGTCGAAGGCAATCAGCCTTCTTCCTTGGAAGAAATCTTCTAAGTATTTGGCCATCTTTCGACGGGCACTTCGACAGGCTTAGCCAGTCGAAAGCATTCTTCAGCTTTTAATGGCTATCATCAATCAAAACAAAGGTGTCGAATTTAGGAGCCAACAGCATGACATGTGTCTAATTTTTTAATGCAGCAACAACCAGAATATTATTGAAGAAACTGTTAGCCGAATACAGAACATGCTTGACGAATTCAACACACATGCTAAATGTTTTAGAATGGCATCAGCTAGACTAAAGGATTGTCATGTACCTGACCTCAAGTTGAAGTTAATATCTGATAGATTAAAGGACGGACGAATTTACAACCAACCCACCGTGTCTGAGGTTGCAGCCCTCATTGTTGGTGATGTTGATACAGGCTCAAAAAGGGATATTATCCTTGAAAGACAAGGCGGTAGACTAAAACGAAGAAGTGAGTTTCATCCGAGCTATCTTGCATTACAATATCCACTTCTGTTTTCGTACGGGGAAGATGTATTTAGACTTGGTGTTCTACACAGAGAGACGGTTCCCCAAAAAAAAGGAAAGATGAACAAACTTACTATTAGAGAATGGCTGGCCTTTCGCATTCAGACCAGACAACGTGAAGCTCACACACTGCTCAGGTCAAGGAGATTGTTTCAGCAATTTTTGGTTGACGGATTCACTATGATGGAGTCACAGCGACTCAATTACATACGTAAGCATCAAAAAAAATTACGAGTATCCAAATACTCCAATTTGTCAGGAGTACACCAACAATCTTCAAATGAAGGAGCCCACAAAGGCAAAAGAGTGGTGTTGCCGTCAACATACGTTGGAAGTCGCAGATACATGGAACAATTATACTTTGATGGAATGGCAATTTGTAGTCAAATTGGATTTCCCGATCTATTCATTACCTTTACTTGCAATCCATGTTGGCCAGAGATTCAGAGGTTTCTTAACAACATGAATTTACAACCTCAAGATCGTCCTGATATAATCTCAAGGGTTTTTAAAATGAAGTTTGACGAATTACTGTATGATATAACAAAGAAGCATGTCTTGGGCAGAGTTGTTGCATGTGAGCCAGATGAAATTAAATATCTAATACTTAATTCTTTCCTATTCTATACCAATGATTTTAAATTAATGTTTTACTGTATTTTAATTTCTTCCAGATATATACACCATTGAGTTCCAAAAGAGAGGTTTGCCCCATGCACACATTTTACTTTTCATGCATCCCCAGAACAAGTTTCCCACTCCGGATGACATCAACAACATTATTTCAGCAGAAATACCGGCAGAAACGGATGATAAACAATTAAATCATTTGGTAAAGACACATATGATTCATGGTCCATGTGGGTTGGCTAACAGATCTTCCCCTTGCATGAAAAATGGTAAATGCTCTAAATTCTTTCCCAAAAATTGGCAGCCTCAAACCATTGTCGATCAAGATGGCTATCCCGTCTATAGGAGAAGGGATACTGGCATTACTGTTCTGAAAAAAAGTATTGTTCTTGATAATAGGTATGTAGTTCCTTATAATGCATATCTTCTAAAGAAATATCAGGCGCACATTAATATGGAATGGTGTAACCAAGGTACTTCTGTCAAGTACTTATTCAAGTATATTAACAAAGGTTACGATAGAATAACTGCAGCGGTTGTTCGGACCGAATCAGACGGAAGTTCATTTGGTACAGATGTTGATGAAATCAAACAGTACCTTGATTGCAGGTACGTTTCCCCCAGTGAGGCGTGTTGGAGGATTTTTTCATATCCTATCCATGGTAGATCTCCTTCTGTCGAAAGGTTGTATTTTCATCTGGAAGGCGAAAATCTGGTTTACTACACTGACTATGATTTCATAGACAATGTTCTTGAAAAACCAACTGTAAAGGAATCAATGTTTACAGCTTGGATGGAGTCAAACAAAAAATACGAAGATGCAAAGACTTTAACATACACTGCCTTTCTTTCTAAGTTCGTTTACGATAAAAGGTACAGTTTATGGAGACCTCGAAAAAGAGGTCGTACGATTGGCCGGTTAATTTGGGTTCCTCCAAGCACTGGTGAGATCTATTATCTTAGAATGATGTTGACGGTTGTCAAGGGACCGACTTGCTATGACGATATAAAAAAGGTTGGTGGAGTCGTCCGCGACAGTTTTAGAGATGCATGCTTTGAGATGGGATTTCTTAACGACGACAAAGAATATGTTGCAGCCATAAATGAGGCCAAAGATTGGGGTTCCGGTAATTTTTTGAGGAAGTTATTTGTCACGATGCTGTTGTCTGGTACTGTTAATCGGCCGCGACATGTTTGGCAACAGACTTGGAAGTTGCTATCTGACGGTATTCTTCATCAACAGAGAATTGTCACTGGAATAAGAGGTACACTTAACAAATACCTAAATACTTCTGTTAAATTTCATACAATTACAAACCGTACGAAACTATTATAATGAGTTTTTCTTCTTATAATACCTTTTAGACTACTTTGGATGCAATAATTTCAATCCTTTTATACTTCCATATATATGTTACATATCATACAACACCTTTCAACAGCCCCTTTCAATGCTGCCCTTTCAAAGAATCAAAAGTTCCAGTAAGCAAGTCCTTTCAATGCTGCCATTTCACCAGTAATAAAAATATCTAATGCAATCTGTTATTACTCCCCATCAACACAGAACAGAATAATTCTGTGATTTATCTTTTACCTTCAACCACCTTTTGTCACAACTACTGATCAAAAACATAACATTTGTAATGAACCCGAATGTCTGATGCTCTTGCATTATACTGAACTTTTCCATGATACTGCCATTTTAAGGTTAACGATCCTTTTGCATGTCTATCTTCATCAACACTGTGATTTCTATTGTACAAAATAGTTATATTTTCTTTTGGTTTGTATTTGTGTTGGAAGACATGCAATTGTCAACGGCAGAACTGACAAACCTCACATTAATTGAGATTGAGAATATGATGCAATCAAATAGAAGAAGCTTGCGTGAATTCAAAGATATTCCGTTTCCAGATTTGTATATAATGCGACATGTCGGCAATAGACTGATTTTTGATGAACGTGATTACGATGCTGATTCAGAGCGACAAAACTTCCAGAATCTATTTTCATCTCTAACAGGTATTTCCTCATTATTCAAATATCGATGTTTTCATTAAACTACTGTTGTATTGATTCTTTTCATTTGAACGTCAAGATGAGCAACGTGCAATCTTTGAAACCATAATGGACGCCGTCAAGAAACAAAACGGAGGCGTGTTTTTTTTACATGGATACGGCGGAACCGGTAAAACGTTTATGTGGAGGACATTATCAAGTGCACTTCATTCAGATAAAAAAATTGTTCTGGCTGTTGCTTCAAGTGGCATAGCTTCCTTATTATTGCCAGGTGGTAGAACAGCCCATTCGAAGTTCAAAATTCCCATTCCAACGCTTGACAACTCTACTTGCAATGTTGACAAAGACTCTGAGCATTCACAGTTATTCGAAGCTACTGATGTCATAATATGGGACGAAGCACCCATGGCTCATAAGAATTGTTTTGAGGCCTTGGATAAGACCCTTAAGGATGTCATGAGCGATAAGGGTTTTGCAAATACAATTTTTGGTGACAAGGTAGTTATATTTGGAGGAGATTTTCGACAGATACTTCCAGTTGTTCCAAGAGCAGGCCGTTCTGATATTGTTCATGCTTCCATTTGTTCTTCTTATGTGTGGGACTATTGCTAAGTCTTAACACTAACCAAAAACATGAGACTAAAGAATGGGAGGGACGTTACAACTTCTGATGAACTTGCAGAATTCTCTAAATGGATATTAAATGTTGGCGACGGTAAAATATGTGAACCTAACGATGGATTAGCTGATATAGAAATTCCTCCTGATTTGTTAATTTCCAATTTTGAGGATCCAATAAGAGCTATAGTTGAAAGCACATACCCAAATTTGCTTGCCTACTTTCAAAATGTAGAATTTCTACAAGGAAAAGCAATACTTGCTTCAACCATTGAAGTTGTTGATAAAATTAATCATTATGTGTTAGACATGATACCGGGTAAACTCTTTTTTCTTTTGATGTTTATTTTCGTGTAGATGTTTCGTTATTAAATAATTCTTGAAAAAACATTATGGATTGATTCGCGTTTTCCCATTTCTTAGGTGAGGACAAAGAGTATTTGAGTTTTGATTCGATTGATAGAACTGATTCAAGTTACACCGAAGCCTATGAATGTCTTACTCTAGAATTTCTTAGCAAGCTTAGGACTTCAGGTGTCCCAAATCACAAACTCAGATTAAAGGTTGGTACACCAATAATGCTTATGAGGAATTTGGACCAAAACGATGGTTTGTGTAACGGAACTAGACTAATTGTTACAAGGTTGGAAAATCACGTTATTGAGGCAAAGATCATGTCTGGTAAGAATGTTGGTAACATCTTTTTCATCCCTCGAATGTCTATGTCACCTTCCGAGTCACTGTGGCCATTTAAGTTGATTAGGAGACAGTTCCCAATTATTGTGTCGTACGCAATGACAATTAATAAGTCTCAAGGCCAATCACTTGATACAGTTGGATTGTATTTGCCTACTCCTGTATTCAGTCATGGCCAGTTTTATGTAGCCATTTCAAAAGTTACAAGGAAAAGTGGTCTAAAGATCTTAATACATGATAGTATGAATGTATCAACATCTATCACTACAAATGTTGTATACAAAGAAGTTTTCCAATCTCTTTGTTGATCGGTAAGTACATAATAACAAATAATTTCTTTAATATAAATTGTTTCCGTAAATGCTGTCTAATTTTTGCATCATTTATTGTGCAGGTGAAAAAGTTGAAAACATCGTTTCCAAGATGGTTGCGTTGTATCTGAAGACTCATGATAGTTTCTTATTTTGAAGAGTCATCACATTTTCTTATTTTGTTACACAATCATGATTTCAGTTTACATTTTTTAATGTTGTCAAATAAGTTTGATACACTAAATTTGGCCGAATTAGATGAACTTTTATTGAATTTCATAAAAACGATTTTACTGTTACATGACAACATTAGTTCCACGTTTTATGAATTCTCGACCGGCCCCGTGCGACAGCACGGGTTATCGACTAGTATATATATATATATATATATATATATATATATATATATATATATATATATATATATATATATATATATATATATATATATATATATATATCCATAGTTTCTCATGAAAGCCTTTTATCACAATCATGGGATCCATCATTAGATGTCTTGTATTGACACACCCTAAAAAAATGGGATTGCAGAAAGTAAACATCAACACTTTATAAGTGTTACTCGAGCTCTTCTTTTTAAATCATGTCTTCCCAATTTTTTGTTTGGAGTCATACCCTATCTCATGCAACTTATCTTAAAATAGACTTCCTTCAAGATTTTTACACTACAAATCTTCTTTTCACATCTGTCAATAATCTTATGGAAATGTGCCAACAAAATTCTCTTCAATACAAAATTTGACAAAGTATGTGGACATCATCAAAAGGAATACATCAAGAAAAAATGATACTTTTGGCAACATGTAGTCTCAACTATATGTACTTAGCCTTAAAGTGATTTTAAATTTTCAACTTTCCCACATTCTTTTAATTCTCGCAATTTCCCGCTTTTTTTTAATTTGAATTACAGTCATTTGAATTAATAAAGTAATGTTTTCCCTTCTTAATAATATGTTTGGCTATGTGAACAACATTCTTACATATTCATAATTTTATATAGCATATTTACATCTCTTTTTGATTATGACAAAGAGGAAGAAGTATACTCTCAGGGAGAGTAAATTATGTTGTATACTCATGTGAGGGGGAGTTTAACCACTCCAAATTTTATCTACATGTTTTTCCTTTTACACCTCCTTGAGAGATGCATTGTCATCATCAAAAAGGGAGAGTGTGAAACCATGTGCCTGAAGGTATAATCAATAAGTGATCTAAGATGATAAAGCTCAACGATAACAAGACTCAAGAAGAAAATTCTTAGCCTTTATGATGAATTGGTTTTGATGAAGACAACATTTAAAGAGGTTTTGGTGACAACAACACGTGAAGTGGTCTTAATGATAATTATGAATAAAGTCACGAAATTAATAAAGCCAGCTAAAGTGGTTAAACATGCACATTATGGTTTATTAATCTATCCTTCCGAATCGAGCTAAAGACTCTAGGGTTTATGATGATGGTGGTAAATAATTTGAAGATGTAACACCCTTCTAAATCGCAAAGAATATTCATGAATAGTTTAATAAATAAATAAGCACAAAGCACCAACAAGGGTGTCACATCATCATAAACATCATACTCCGTAACACGGATTTTCAAAAATTAAAACAATTATCTCTTTAATAACATCAACACATAACTTCAAAACTTCGCAGCAGAACCATTATCTCAACATAGTTTCATTATAAACTTTCAAATAATCTTCATCATACTTCATCATTCATAGTTTATGACTCAAAACAACTTAGCAATTAAAATAACTCATATATCATGTCAATTGTTAATTCTCTGTTCTTATGGTTGGCATTAATTTTGGTAAAACTAATTTGGTAACATTTCAAATGTGATATCCTATATGGTTCTTTGACATCGTGATTTTGTACAGCTGGACTGTTGGACTTTTTAGTTTGTTACAAGTGCAGAATATTCTGTAAAATATTATCGATCCTATGTGTTGTGCGGTTTGAAGATTTAAAAAGATTTGAGCTGATTTCAAGGAGAATTGTTAGTTTCAAGTTATGGAGATGATTGAGGAAACTAATGATTGTTGTCCTATCTTTGAGGAGATAATTCTGCAGCACCTCTGTCATATCCAGCTGCATATGTGAAGCCAAAATCTAGTTCATTGAAGATTATAAATAGAAGGCTTCGACCCTAGTGCAAAGTGGAACCTACATTATATTGTGTTAGGGATTGTGTGTTTATTGTGAGCCACTCAATCATCATATTGATGAAAGAGTAGGACTTTATTTTTGAGTTGTAAGTTGTGTCAGTCATTCCAAAGCTTTTAAGCAGTGAATGATTGTGTGTCTTTGAAATGTGACTTCTGTCATTCCAAGGCTGAAGAAGACTGGGATGATAAAGATGAAAAAGCATCAGAGGGAAACTCCAAAGCACTGAATGCCCTATTCAATGGAGTGGACAAGAATATCTTCAGGCTAATAAGTAATTGTACTATTGCCAAAGAAGCTTGGGTGATCCTGAAGACTGTTCATGAAGGTACCTCTAAGGTGAAGATGTCAAGACTCCAACTCTTTACCACTCAGTTTGAGAATTTAAGAATGAAGGAGAATGAGAGTATTCATGAGTTTCTTATGAATATTATTGAGATAGTCAATGCCTCAAGTGCCCTGGGGGAGAAGATGTCTGAAGCTAAGTTTGTGAAAAAAATTCTCAAATCATTACCAAAGAAGTTGGATATGAAGGTGACTACCATTGAAGAAGCCCAAGACATAAACAACATGAAGGTTGATGAGCTCATGGGATCTCAACAAACCTTTGAGTTAGGGATCCATGAGAGATCTGAAAAGAAGAAGAGCATTGACTTCATCTCCAATAATGATTACCTAGAAAGAGAGTGTAACTTGGATACAAATGAAGGAATATCTAAAGCTCTTGTGCTACTTGGGAGACAATTCAACAAAGTAATGAAGAATGTGAACTGGAAGTCCAGATCAAATGTTCAAAACAAATCCTTAGACACCAACAAAAATCAGAACTTTTGGAGAAGGCTCAAGATTAAAGAAGAGAGTAACCAATGCAAAGGAGCTCAATGTCACGAATGTGAAGGTTTTGGACACATAAGAAATGAATGTCTAACTTATATCAATAAGAAGAAAAGGAGTTTGACTGCATTTTGGACTGAAAAAGACTCTGAGAATGATCATGAAGACGAAGCTGCCAAACAGGTCACTGCCTTGACTAGCATTTATGACTCTGATGAAGATTCTGATTGTGAAGAACTAACCTTTAAAGATCTCATTTCCCCTTACAAGGATCCGTGTCTCAGAAGTGAAGAGGTATGTCAATTAGGAGAAAGCAAAAGAAAACTATAACTCAACTGCAGTCTGAAAAAGAGGAGCACATTTCAATCATCTTTGGTCTAAAGGCTGAAAAAATAGAGCGCTTATCCACTATCTTTACCTTGAAGGGTGAAGTCATACTGCTAAAATCTCAAATTGACGATATGACTAAAAATGTAACAATGCTTAACAATAGTTCTGATGTTCTGGATGAGATTCTTCATTCTAGGATGAATGCTGGAAATGTCAGAGGTATTGGTTCTTATAGCCTATTGTACCCCAAAATTTACCCTCCTCATTTCGACTTTAATCTGGCTTATATTGAATCATCATATGCATACATATCATTGGTTCTATAGTTATGGGATCAGGGTATTTCAGATGAACCTCGTTAAATTGAAAGAGACGTTTACTTCGTTAATAGACGTTCTTAGAATATTATTTATGCTAATAATCAGTTCACCGTTTCACAACGGTTCGGGTATTCAGAAATTCACAGGACCAATTCAGTTTGTCATATTCAGGTTTTATTTCACCAAGATATCCATGGTGACGTATTCTCAAATTCATGTGTGGCTCGAGAGCCAATTCTTTAAAGAAGAGCTCCGAATGTGCGAATTGTTTCGAAGAAAAGCAGTGGAAAAGTGTACTAAAAGTACAATTTTTGGACACTAAAAAACTCATAACTCAAAGCCCGCAGCTCATTTTGAACTTGTTCTGGTGGCCAAAATTGTGTTTCTATGTCCTCTACATTTCATCTCTCACAACCGTAAGCTAATTATACTCAGAAGGTCTCCAAAATTATGGATTTATCAAGTGTGTTCGAACGAGGAAATTATGGCAAGTGTTTATGTGCACCACATTAAAAAAATCATAACTCGGTCGATTTTCATCGTGAACTGGCACCGGTAGCGTTGATTCACAAATCTCTTCTACTTCAACTTATCTTCAGATGCTAAAAGCAAACGGTAACCCGAAGGTTCTCGTTTTTAGTCCAAACCACATGCAACATATTGAAAATCCTGAACCGAGATTTATTTTCATCTGAGACAAAACTTCGGAAATTCATAACTTTCTCATCGTTTATCCGATTGAGCCCATATTCGGACACAAGGTTATTCTCGATATGGACTACATTTCTTTTTCACGTTTGAATATCAGAAATGGCACCTAGGTTCCCTCGAATTTACCTGGAACATGTCGCTTTTAAGTAATTCAAAAATCTGCATTTTTGGTTTGTGGTTATTTGAGGTTCATTGATTAAATCCACTCATCTAATTCCACACTATATATTCCTTTTGACTCCAATTTTCAAGGGAGACTCTAATAATTAATAAAATCTCACAAACACTCTAAATCTTTCTGCTAATTCTCTCAAGGATCAAATCAAAGTTCTACAACTTTTTTCATCAAGAACACAACAACAATTGCATCAAGATCCAAAAGTCAAGATCAAGAATAATTCTCCTACGATTGTTAATCCGTTCATTGCGATCTCTATACCTAATCCTCCTCTTCACTTCTATCGGTGAGTTTTCTTGAATTAAGCACTTTTTGAAATAAGTGATTATTTGAGAAACACTTTTTGATCAAGCATGAATTGACTCTAGGTTTAATTTTGAATTGAGAATATAGATCTAAGCCTAGAATTGTGATTTGATTTGGTGATTATGCGTAAATCTGAAATTGGATAGTTGAATTAAGTGTTTTTTGAATTAAGTGGATTTACATGAAAGTGCTTAATTATTGAAACAAATTGATGATGTTGCATGAAGTCTAATTGTTGATCCTTAATTCATCATGAATAGTGTGAATTTGGACTTGGAACTATGCAAAATTATGTGTTTGATATGAGAGGATCTTGTGTTTGATCAATTTCCTAAACCATTGGAAATACTCAAAAAATATGTTAAAATTGCCTCTGACACGAGGGTAACCGATCACCCGGATATGGTAACCTATTACCATTCATTTTTGTTCACAAATCTTCAAAACTGTCACGAGGTAACCAATCACCCAATGGTGGTAACCGGTTACCCCAAGTCAGTAGCGTTTTCCAAAATTTTCAAAGTTTTGGTAACCAGTCACCAAGTTGTGGTAACCAGTTACCCCAAGTCAGTAGCCAATTTCCATCTTTTGGTAACCGGTTACCCAACCATGGTAACCGGTTACCTAGGAAGAAATGTCGATTTTTGCTTTGTTTTTATTGCACGCTTGCAACATTACCTTGTTAATTCTAACTCCTTTTGTGAACGCTTTGTGTTGTATCCAAAAATTTGCCCTCCCATATTCTTCAAGAGTTGCCAAGAGCATGGTTCAAAATCCCTCAAGGGTTGCACAGTCCAATTGCCTCCTAGCACAGTCAAAACTAGGGTTTTGGTTCTTGCAAAGAAACTGAGGTTTTCAAGGGTCCAATCAAGTCCCACATGCCTATATACATTGTCAAGCATTCATATGTCAAGTTTCAAGACTCACAACATCAAATTGCACAGTCAAAAAACCCTAAATGCTTCACAGTCAATTGCAGGGGCAAAATGGTCATTTGGCAGTCAAAAGTCAAAATTTTTGGTCAACATCTTATTTTGAAGCCACAAACATCATTTGATCAATTCGTGATCATGATTTCACAAGCATGGCTCAAAAAGTCTCAAGATGCAAAAGTTTCTATTTTTGGACAGCTGAAAAAGTCAACTGCAAATTGACCAGGGCATAACTTCCTCATGGTTTATCAGAAAAATCCCATCCAAAGCTCATTTTGAATAGAATGACATTTCCTACAACTCATCTTCACACTTCAAGTCCAAGAAATGCTCTCACAAAAAGTTATCAATTTCAATTTTATAGGTCATTTTCAAAAGTCAACAAAAAGGCACTTTAAGTCAAAGACCATAACTTGAGATTGGTAAATCAAAATGACATGGGACCAAAGAAATTGGTTAGAGGACTTCAAGACCTTTCCAAAATGTCCAAGAACATGATCATAGCTTCAAAATTGAGCAAGATATGCCTTGTAGAAGTTGGGAAATTTTTGGGAATTTTGAAAAGTCAACTTTGCTTCAAAAGCTTCAAAAATGCTAATGGGCCTCAATTTCTTTCATGAATCATTACCCAAAGGCTATGCACGACCCATTGACTTCAAAGGGATGTATTTTCTTATTTTTGATTAATTATTTGAATTTTTAATCTTATTAATTCATTTAATTAAATTTAATTATGAGAAAAATATTAAACAATGGTTTTAAATCTTTTTTGTGCAGCAAATATGTCCATTATGAGCTAAATATTTCGTGCATCAATCAACAAGGCCAAATCTTCCATAATTGGCATGATTGGCATGGAAAAAGATTGAAAAAAGATGTGGAAAAATCAAAGATTGGAATCATTAATTCAATGGATTATGGGCTTGTTTCTTGACCTAATTCCATTCACCTACAAAGGCATAACATAACCCTATTCCATTAGACACGAAAAGCTGCTCAGAAAACAGAGAACCAATTTGCAATTTTTGGCCAAAAACCTTGAAACTGATTTCATACCTAGAGCACAATTAAAAGCTTCAAAAGCATTCCAATACATTGCCAAGACATCCAGGAAGCATTTGCAATCAAGAACAGGTCCATAGACTCCAAGAATTGGTAGAACCGAATCACACTTTTCACAAACTTTTCCATAATCGTGCTTTACTTTTTCTGCATTATTCATGAGTTTTAATTGTTGATTCTTGCTAATATTGATGTTCTGAAGCGAATGGTACCAGTTAATTGTCCTAACAATGCTTGAAACGAGATTTGCCATTAACGTTTTCTAGGGTTTCAGAAGCTTTGAATTAGGGGTTTCTTCATATGGAAAAATCAGGCCACCAAACCTAGGCCATTGAATTCGTGACATCCAGACGAAGCAAACTCACTACTCGCGCCCTTTTTATATTACAGCATGGGCTATTCGCTATTTTTACAGGTCTTGTTTAGTGGGGATTTAAAACCCCCGCTATTTGTTTATGTTGCAGGCATAAAACGAAGAAGACGCATGTGTGTCATCTGCTGGTTGGACAATTCAAATACCGGCGCGTGATTTTGGTTCATACCATTAACGCTTTGTTTTCCATTATAATAATTACGTTCCACTAACATTACAAAGAAACGCGTTGGCTCAACTGGTGGCTAAGGTGTCCTGCAGGTACTGGGACTGGGTTCGATTCCCAGGTCCCCTCTCATATTTCATAATTTTTTCCTTAACATGTTTCCATGCAGCGTCCATCACAAGGTCCACCATACGCATTCACATGCTAGCTTGCCACATAAGCAGGATGGTCAATCTGAAGGCTACAATAGGATGTCTACCATGCACGCTAGTCAACCACTCCACACGCAAGCACAGAAAGTCAAACAGGCTTCTTGTTCAGTGAGCCAAATTGCTTCCAAAAAACCTCCTAAATGGGCCTGATACCCCCCATGGTTTGCATTATTTTTGATTTTGATTTGATTTTCTTTTAATTCTTTTTAATGTTTTTAATTATTTCTTTTAATTTCATAAAATAACTTTTCATAATATAAAATACAAAAAAAAAACAAAAAGTGTAATATATTTTTAATTATTATTATTTCCCCATTAATTTATTTTGTAAATAAACTTTAAATAATAAATTTAGTTAATTTAGGTTTTCAATTTTAATACTTTTTCTTAAATAAATAAAATATGTAGAAATCAGGGTTTCTAACCTTTTTATCTTTTTTTCAATAAATAATTTTCTCATTATTGTTATTATTATTAAATATCTTTGTAAATAAATATGTAAATAATTAATTAGCATAAATTAGGTTTTAAACTTTAACCTTTTCTTTAATAATTAAAAATAGTTAGAACTAGGGTTTCCTTCTAATTTTAAATTCTTTTCTTATTTCATTAAATCCCAAAAACCTAAAAAACATTCCTTTTCTTAATTAAATAATTAATTAGCTTTTTAATTTCATTTAATTTTTCAAAAGGGTCCAACGGCCTCGAACGTTCTATTTTTGTTCTTTTCGCACGTTATTTTATTTTCTTATGAATATTATGTAACTGCTCAAGCCATGTAATAGTAACTAGGTTTTACTTTCCGTATTTTTACCAAATGAGTCTTTGTAATTTGGCAATGTATAGACCCGCGCCTTGTAATAGCGTAGGATTTTATTTTCCGCATTTAAATTTCCGTACTTTTAAAATTCTAATTGCATGAAAGAATGTATGGCCTAAATTAAAAACAAGCGTAGCTCACAATGCCATGAACAAAGATAACTGTTAAACATGAAAACAACACACAAATTCACACACCACTTCTAGGGTACGCCTCACTGTTGCCTTGCCTTCGAAACGTGGTCGTCGAGTATAGGACGTTTTAGTAAGTCCTTATGTCCATTGATCCAGTTGCCTCAAAACAAGTTGCCTCGAAACTATTGCCTCGGATTAAAAAAAAGGATCAATGGCATAAGGGTAGCTTCTAAGGTGTCCTACTGTTACTCTGGTGACCACATTGTCCCTACAAACGAATTGACCCGAACACCTCCAACGGTGGTGCTACCTACCTCTCAATGGTGGGATGGCACTACCTTAAGGACATTTACACAGCCTAATTCCTTAGGGTAGGTAGATGACTCGTAGATACTTGCTCTATTTCAAAAAACAAATCAAAAACTCTTTTCACACCGACACTTTCAAAAAAGCTTTCAAAACAATTTTTTAAACACTCTTGAGGACTGATACAAGAATCATTCTGAAATCTTAAACGAAACTTTTTCAAACCCACTCACACTTTGAAAAGCAAACACTTTTGAAAACACAATGAGCAAGTATCTAAGAGCCCATGGATAACCATGGATAGAAAGGGTGCTAACACATTCCCTTTCTATAAATCTACCTCCCGAACCGAGAAACGTTCTCATAAGGAATTTTGCTGTGCTTTTGTCCTTTCCATGTTGGAGAAAATAAAAGACGGTGGCGACTCTTGCTTCCGCGACATTTCGCGAACCAGCGTTAAACAGTCAGTTCTAAATCCACCGATCACACTTTGCAAGATACATTGTTATGCCTTCAACCTTTAATTATATGCATGATTATTGGTTGAAAGGACACCTTATGCGGTCACTTGTTAAGTGAAAATTTGCGTATGATACGCAAATGATATTCGTTCTCGCATAAATCCTATTCTCGTGCAGGTACCCGGAGATCACACGGATGTGTCTATTACATATTTCATCGTGTGATTGTTATTTTTGTATCTTGCATGAATTATAATTCATACAGGTACTTTTTTAATGGTGTGGGAATGTCTAATACATATCCTGTTCCATGTGCTCACATTTGTTGTGCATTGTGCTATTATACTTATGTTTGGATAATATCCAGTGCAGGTGTATTTTGGTACTCGGGTGTGTTTGATACACATTTCGATTTTTGATTATTGATACTTTGATGCATATGTTGATGGTATTTTCGTTATTGGTGTTAGGAGTTTGTGAAGTTTTATGGGTTTCTTTGTTATTACTTAGCATCTGCGGATTGTTATTTGTTCGGTAAACCTCTTGTTTTATTTTTCTCTCCGCATTTTATTACTTTCTAGAGATCATCAGAAGTAGAAATTTTACCGCTTTCCTTGCCATGTCAAGTAGGAATACAAATGTATGACGGGGATTTCCATTGTGGATATATGTCAGGAATCTCTCTGGTTTATTTAAAGACTTGTTTAAGGAAATTCTGCATTATGTGCATTATGTGTGCTACTTGTGTTTGTTTAAAATCCTACCTTTAAAGTAGATATTCGGCACATGTGTTTGTATTTGTGCTCGCATATCCCCCCACCCATTAAGTCCTCAAAAGGAGGCGAGCAGAAAGGGTTTGCAATCAATCCTCGCATTTCATCCGTGTCATCCTTAGCTCACATTATACGTAGATGCTTTGGGTTTATACAAATCATGTGTATCGAGTCGGTCAAGTGGAAAAGGGTTCCACAATCAAACCCCCAAACTTTGTCAGGAGTTTACAATGGCCATGGCTGACACTTTGCTACCCGCTTGTTTGCTTCGTGTGATCCACTCCCCTTAGCTAAAGTAATTCTTTTCTTTTTTATTTCATCTCTGTCTCCCGCTTGTTTGCTTTGGATGATCCGCTCCCCTTAGCTAAAGCATTTTTCTCTTATTACCCTAATCCCCTGAGTCAGTATACCTCGATTGTGTACTTTTGCCAAAGCACTTGTTTTCTTATTTGTTTTCTATATATTTCTCCCTTTAGGATCGCTCGATTAGAGTAGCTTTCGAGCTAGACATTAGGATAACTATCCATGCATGTTAACGTAGGGTAGAGATTTCACTTTTCATCTTCAACCTTAGGATCAATCATTGTATGATAATATTAGGGATAAAACTAGGTAGTCTCCATTAGATGTTTTCTTTCTTTTGCATCCTTGCATTAAGACTAAAATTCTCTTTCTTGAAAAAATGCACAAAACATTTAACAAACTCCCAAATCCTTCTTTAAGGTAAAAAATATCAACCAATACAAACTTTTTCCGCCTTTGGGCCTTTCTCCGAAACTTTCAAATTGGATGTGTTATTTTCCCTCTCTATGCAATATGATGCATAATTCCCCAAAGGTTAGGTTGCATTATGTCTGCTAGCTACGAGTCGTGACTTTAGTATTATTCGCCTTTGAGCACCTTTTGAGCACATTAATCCCTTTCTACTCCAGATGCGTGAGTCTTCAAAGGTCGAGCTGTGGGTAGAATACAAAATTGATGTTGTTCCATTAAAAAACACAAAACCAACCAAAATATGTAAGCGGAACTACGACTGCTCTAATTCCTTAAATGGGATATGTAGGCATAGGGGTAGGGCCTAAACAAGCACAACTTTATTTTCCCTACGTTATTTTCTCTGTTCTTTTACATGTATTCCCTCTTTCTTTTTTACTTTAGACCTTAGACATAGATTTTGGCCACACTCATTAGATTAGAATAACAAGAGTGGATACCGTAGAGTACTACGAGCGTGTGGGGTTCTAATACCTCCCCCTTGTATAACAGACTCCCTTAACCAATCTCTCGGTCGTTTGATCGTGATTTCACCCTTCTCAGGTTTTCTTGATGTTTACCTTTCCCTTCCCGTGGGATAAAAAAAATTCAATGGTGACTTTATTGATTTCATTTCGATGATTTGTTCAGCCGGTTATTTCAGCTAGCGACTTCACTGGGGATAGATTGATCAAATGTGGGTCCATTCTAGAGTTGCTCCTAGCTCTTGTTTTATTTTCTTTGGGTGTTTATTTCTATACTTTTTGTTTATTCATTCATACTTGTTTACCTGAGCATATATGTGCATTGCATTTTATTATATCCCATATTCTTCTGCTGTGCTGTCTCTATTGCATGAGGGGTGGGTGTTATAAGAGGTAAAAGGTTCAGTACCCAGACCAAGTGACAAACAATAGGAACACTAGGAATAGAGTGGAACATGACCGGTAGGGGATGTAGATCTCCTTATTGGGTTATGTCGTCCATGCTTAGATGAGGCCCCATGATGCCACCATTATCACGTAGGTGAATGATGATGGTACTCGTTAAGTGGACATAGGATTTTGAGTTACCCTTTCCTTACCATGACCTAGTTTTAACCTGTGAGTGAGGAGGGAATGAATGCAATATTTTTACAAGTACAAATGATGACTGCTACGTTGTCAGTGACTGTTTGGTTCTCATATTTATTTTCTGAGTTTTCTGATCTGGTGTCTCCGAAGCTTCTTTGATTGGTGACCTTTGATCTTGATATTCATGGTGTAGTCAGAAACAGCACAATGCCTAGTATTTGGGATACCTTGGTTACATGATCATTGTATTTGCATCATAGCATATTTAGTTTTACAAAAGAAATATACAACAAAAAATATATGTAAAAGGAAATTAATATGCATATGCATACCATTTCCAGGTCGATCTGTGGTTGTCATCAAGAATGGATAATAATGTTGGCGTAGGCAAAAGGCTGCTCATGAAGACATCTTGTTACCATTTTCATGGCTTTCCACTCACTCAGTTGAAAGAATTGGGTTTTCTTGTGACCGGTCCGAATGAGAAGACATTCAGAGCTAGATATGGGAATCTGTTGCCATTATTGTATGATGGTTATGAACATTGGGCTATGGTATCTCTTATGTAATTTTATGATCCTCTGTTGCGTTGCTTTACATTCTAGGATTACCAAATAGCACCAACTCTTGAGGAATATGCTTACATACTTGATGTCAATATTCCGAGTTGCACGCCATTTATCTGCTTGCCCGAAATTCATGATTATGTGGCTATCGCTAAGGATCTTTATTTGAACCTTAGTGATGTAAGAAATAATTGGGAAATAAGAGATGACACGCCTGGTTTTCAATTGTACTTTTTGATAGCCAAGGATAGAGAGTTCGCAGGAAGAAATGATTGGATCGTGTTCAATATGTTACTAGCCGTCATGATCTATGGCATCATCCTCTTTCCTAACATGGAGGACCTCGTGGATTTCTCAGCCATATGTGTGTTCTTGAACGGAAATCCGGTGCCGACAATTCTTGCCAATACTTATTATGCTATTCTTTCTCGGAATGGCAAGAAAGGATGTGTTCTCTGTTGCATCCCTCTTATTTACAAATGGTTCATGTCGCATATGCCTATTAAGGGACCATTTGTTGACACCGCAAATACTCTTTTCTGGTTATGAAGGATTATGGCTCTTACTTCTTATGATATCGCCTGGAATAAAATAAGGTGTGTAAAGGAGATCATTGTAAGATGCGGAAGTTTTCTTAATGTGCCGCTTGTGGGGACTAAGGGTTGTATCAATTATAATCCTTTCTTAGCACGACGTCAGCTAAGACACGTCATGACGGATAAACTAACCGATCATGAAGTAGAAACCATTTATTTCGGAAGATGTGAAGACCTTATCTTGCTAGAGAGAATGAAAAGAGCGTGGAATCATGTTCATCAGCATGGAATAACTCTTTTTGGTAAAAGGGTATGTTTAGCTATTGATCCCTATGTACGGTGGGTCAAAGATCGAGTGAAGAAGATATTGTTGCCTTACAGGAGAGAAGTGTCGTTGTATCCACAACCTACTTTTGGAATACCACCCGATGGTGCGTTAGCGCCGGACACCGCAATTGGTCAGTCACTTCCACGTGAATCGTCCATTCTACAACCTGTTTCAAGTGAATCCAACTTGTGCTGGTGGAACTCATTAGGAAGGCTGAAGCAGATAACATTAAGTTAGAGGAGGACAAGCAGGATTTGAATTTGGAGCTTGCTTTTGTTGCACAAGAAAAACAAAAGTTGCTTCATGAAGCTAAACTGAAAGATAAGGTGTTAAAAGAATACAATTTGCTTGAACAATCGAAAAGGCCAAGAATCAAAAGTTATCGTGTCCCAATTCAGACGGAAGCCATAAGAAAGATTCAGAGTAATCTTGTCAAGAGCCAGCAGAAGTTTGAAAGTATTCGAGTGTCCAAAGACCATATGCAAACCAATCATAAAGCGGAAGTCAAAGCTTTAAGGAAACAACTTCGTGAGGAAGGGTCTAAATCACACGAAGCTTTCAAACAACAAGAAAGCTTATGGAAACAGGTCCAAAGTCAACAGGTGCAGATTGATGAGATCCAGGCGCAAGTCAAAGAGAAGGATCACCAGTTGGCCCGAGTGACCGAAAAATTGGATCAACTCAAAGCTCGGTTGGGAGTTTGATGTTGTCTTTTACCTATGTTTCTCTTTGTATTTGGTCGGTTCACCGCCAGTTTTTTCGAACGGATTTCTTTGATTTTATCTTTATGAACTCATTATGAGATATCTTTTGTATGGATGACATTTTCCCATGATATATGCAGTCTCTTTCTTTAATGATAATTTTTCCATATCACGTTATTTATATTATTGATGAAGATCTAAGATTTCCCTGGAAATGGTAAAACATTGCATTTGCATATCATTCATTCATATATTTTGCATCATGACAGGTTTCTAGCCGACAGTCTTATCTTGATTATGCTTTTCTTATCAGAGTTCAAGACGACTACTCATCCCTACTCTACCAGGAACAACTTTCCACATCAGATGGAACTCATACAAGTAGAGCTTGTAGAAGTCAGGGCTCAGATGGCCAACAAGATAACCCAGTTCATAGAGGCCATCGCCAACATGAACCGCGAACAACAAGAATTAAGGGCTCTTGTGGAGAGACCAAGTGTTGAAATGGAATGTCCGGAAGTAGAAGAATTCTCAGTGGGACAGCCGCGTCCCCGGTTGGTTATGAAGTTGAATGTTAATAGCCATGCTCGTGACTAAGGTATGTAGTTCAATCAGGGCCGTTTTTCGCCGATCCCTCCACCACATCTTCTTGATAGTAATCCTCGTGGAAAAGGTCCATATTTGGGTTTTCATGATGACATGCTATCTGTGCATGGTAGTGAGACTAATTTCTTGGGTGATGATCAGAAGTTTCGTCCGCTTGAAGAAAGGTTGAACGTTGTTGATGGAGTAAAGATGTCTGGTCTGGATATCAATGATTTGGGTTTGGTGCCCGGGGTGAGGGTTCCCCCAAAGTTTAAGGTTCTGATTTTTGACAAATATACTGGTGTCACATGTCCTAAAACACATGTCAAGTAGTACTACATGAAGATGTCTGTGTATTCAGAAGATGAGAGGTTATTGATGCATTTCTTCCAGGACAGCCTGTCTGGGGCACCTTTGGAATGGTGTATGCATCTAGAAAGCTCTCGTCTCAGACGCTGGAGAGATTTAGTGGAAGCTTTCCTTGAACAATATCAATCCAATATTGATCTGGCGCCAAATAGAACTCAATTATAGACTTTGACACAAAAGTCTGGCGAAAGTTTCAAAGAATATGCTCAGAAATGGCATGAGCTTGCCGCTAGGGTTCATCCACTTATGGTGGAGAGAGATGATTGACCTTTTCACCAATACTCTTCAAAATCATTACTTTGTAGCTTGAAGTTTGTCTGCTAGCTTTACTGAGATGGTAACTATTGGTGAGCATATAGAAAATGGATTGAAGATCGGGAAGATTCAATCTGTTAATATTGGTTCTTCTACTAGTGGTGGTGGAAAGAAAGTATTTGGCGGTTACCCTAAGAAAAAGGAAGGGGAGACTAGTGTTGTGTATGGTCGAAGGGACCAGAGAAAAGAGGAATGACATGTCAATATTGTAATCATCTCTACTACTCAGCCAACATCTCAGCAACAACGTCAGGGCCAGTATCCAAGGCTGCATAATGCCCCTAGGTAGCCGAGAAAGTTTGATCCCGTGCCTATGCCTTATTCTGAAATACTCCAGTTCCTTCTCGATAACAAGTTGGTTGAGAAAATGACTATGCATACTTATACTGGGAAACTCCCTCACAATTATGATGCTAATTCTAGATGTGAATTCCATTCTGGAGGAGTAGGGAACACGGTGGAAAATTGTTTGGCATTGAAGTATAAGGTGCAAGATCTGCTAGATATATAGGACATTCAGTTCGATCCACTTCCAGGGCCTATATTATCCAAAACCCCATGCCTCCACATGCTAAGGAAACCATCAATGTTATCTCCGAAGTTGAGGATGTTAATTGGGTTTTGGATGTGAATAAGGTGATTACTCCTTTGATTTTCGTCAAAGAACAAATGTTTAAGAGAGGTGTTTATCCAGGATGCAATTCAGAATTTTTTGATTGTGTGTTTCAACCTGAGGGTTGTGCCAAGTTGAAAGCGGGTATTCAGAAATTAATTAATGAAGGTGAGCTTCGTTTTGATAAGATTGTCAAAAAGGGGAAATCACAGAGGATATTGATGTGATTTCTATTTAATTTACCCCTACTAATATGTATGCTCTGGTCAAACCGACACCTCTTCTAATTACTACACCTAGTCCTATACCTTATACGAGTGATAAGGTTATAGGGTGGAATTATGGAGGAGATGTGTATTGCCAAGGAGTGAAACAGGAGAGTGGATCTTCAGAAGAGAAATCCTTGGGGCAAGATCAGTTAGATGTTGGTAACATTGTTGACACCAGAAGGGTAACTAGAGTGGGAGAGTAATTTCACCACAGGATGTGCAGGATAAGACATATGCCTTAGCTAGAGCAAAAGGTAAGAAACAAGTGGTGGCTGATGTCCCAATCCAAGACTTGGATGCTGATATGACGAAGGATGTTGAAGATATTATGAGGTATATACAAAAGAGTGATTACCAGGTTATTGGTCAGCTTGGTCAAACTCCAGCCATGATCTCTATCCTATCTCTACTTCGTGATTCTGAGGCACATAAGAATGCACCGATGAAATTGTTGAATATGGTGTTCATCCCGCAAAAGATCTCAGTCAACCAGTTTCAAAATGTGTGTGCGAGTATAATTGTTGGCAACAATCTTGGTTTTACAGATTTCGATCTTCCTCCAGAAGGAAGAAATCACAATAAAGCATTGCACATTTCTATGGAATGCAAGGGGACTACTTTATCCCGTGTTTTGGTTGATACTGGTTCCTCTCTGAACGTTATCCCAAAAACTACTTTGATGAAGATTGAGTATGCTGGGCTCAAGTTACATCCAAGTGATCTGGTGGTCAAGGCATTCGACGGGTCAAGGCGCACAATGTTTGGCAAAGTAGATATCCCGATCAAGATTGATCCTTAGATCTTCACCTCTATTTTTTTTGTAAGGGATATTCAACCTACTTATTATTGTTTGCTTGGTCGTCTGTGGAGTCACAAGGCTGGAACAGTGATGTCCACCCTCCATCAGAAGATCAAGTATCAAGTTAATGGCAAGACCGTTACTGTGTGAGGTGAAGAGGATTATATAGTGAGTCACCTGCCGTCTTTCCGATATGTTGAAATAGAGGGTGAAGGGCACGAGACACCTTTTCAAGGCTTCAAAATTGTTCAGATGATTAAGACTCCTCGTTCCAAGGAGAGGAAGAAGCCAAAAACATCCTTGTCGTCTTTGAAAATGCTCAAGCTATGGTTGAAGCAGGTAGCCCCGAAGGCTAGGGCAGTTTAATGGAGGTTATCCCAAAGTTTAACAAGTTTGGATTGGGATTAAAACTCAGTAATAAAGGTGTGGCTCCCCAAGCTCCAAGTTTATCAACTCCCATAAGGTTTTCTAGTGCTGGTATCGTTAAGAATGGGCAGGTCAACACTATTGAAGATGTCGACAGTGATTGTGATATGGATAGTTAGATTCGACCAAGTGTGCCAGGGGCTGAGCTCAACAACTAGACTTTCAAGGATGATATTCCAGTTACAATTGTCAAAGAGTAATTTTCTTTTATTTTCTTATCCCGCAATAATTTCCGCGCTATGCCCAAGGCATTAGTGAATCATATGTAGGGCCCCCATATTTTCGTTTGCAATCTTTATCATGAAATAAATGACGTCTTTTGCATTCAAATATTTTGCTCTCTGTCTTTCTTCTTATATTTCAAAAGATAAAATGGAAATGCATTTGTTTTTATTTTATCATCCTATGTCTAAAAGAAACATAAAATCGATCATGCAGATTTAATCCCACTGTCATAATGGATCCCTTTGATAACGATTCTGCTATCACTCGTTATGATTTTGATAATCCGATCAACCAAGTCGAAGAAGAAGATGAGGAAGATTGTGAACTCCCTGAAGAGTTAGCCAGATTGTTAAAGCAAGAGGAAAGAGCCATTCAGTCGCATGAAGAGCCGATTGAGGTAGTGAATTTGGGAAATGAAGATGCCAAGAGAGAAGTCAAGATAGGGGATGCATTAGTAGACAGTGTAAAGCAAAGATTGATTGGCATGCTCTGATAGTATTCAGACATCTTTTCCTGGTCTTACGAAGATATGCTAGGTTAGATACCGATATTGTGGTGCATAAGTTGCCTTTGAAAGAAGGATGTCCTCCTATGAAATAGAAGCTTCGAAGAACTCATCCTGAGATGTATAAGAAGATTAAGGAGGAAATTCAGAAACAACTTGATGCAAGGTTTCTGAGTGTGATCTCTTATCCTTCGTGGATTGCAAATATCATGTCGTTTCCCAAGAATGATGGCAAAGTCAGAATGTGCGCTGATTATCAGGATTTGAATAGGGAAAGTCTGAAACATGATTTCCCGCTTCCGCATATTGATGTTCTAGTTTATAATACAACTCATGCCAAAGTATTTTTGTTCATGGATGGTTTATCTGGTTACAATCAGATTAAGATGGCACTAGAGGACATGGCAAAGATTAGGTTCATTACCCCGTGGGGAACTTTCTATTATAAGGTGATGACCTTTGGTTTGAATATTGCATGGGCAACTTATCAACTTGCAATGGTGACTCTTTTCCATGATATGATTGACAAAGAGATCGAGTTGTATGTCGATGACATGATCGCGAAATCTCAAACAAAAGAAGAGCATCTTGTTCACCTACGTAAATTTTTTGAAAGACTGAGGAAATTCAGGTTGAGGTTGAATCCTAACAAGTGCACCTTCGGGGTGAGGTCTGGAAAATTTCTAGGCTTTATTGTAAGTGAAAGAGGTATCGAGATTGATCCTGCAAAAATAAAAGAAATACAAGAAATGCCTAAACTAATATTAGGAAGTCCTCTGACCAGATTGAGTTTGTTAATCTGAGATATTCTTCTCATACGAACATACCCCAATCTTCTGTGCCAGACCCATTGCTCATTGTTAACAGACAGAAGGAATTTTATGTTCTAACTCTTTAGTTCAAAAAGTTTTATCTTGTAAATGTTGTTTTTCCTCTTTCCATTAAATATGATAGTTCCATCTTTCTGACTAACAGCTTTACATGAATTTTGATTAAAGATTATATCATAACCGTTATCACTTAATTGACTTATGGATAACATGTTATGCATTAATCCATATACTAACAGAAAATTATTAATAGAAGGGAGGTTACCGTTACCTACTATTTCAGAGCCAATGATCTTCCCTCTTTGATTGCCTCCAAAACCCACGTAGCCTCCAGGTTTAAGTTCCATACTTTGGAACATATGCTTTTTTCCCGTCATGTGTCGAGAGCATCCAGAGTCCAGGTACCATGACTAGTGTTTTAGTCTTGCTGTTAAAGATATCTGCTACATATATAATTATGTCCATAGGTACCCATATCTTTTTGGGTCCTTGTTTGTTAGAGTTACCAAAATTCTGTTTGAATTTTGGTTTAGCAGAATAATCATAACTGGTGTATTTCAAGTCGTGTATGTGCCCATAAGTAAAGTGAGTTTTTAAAGGTGTACGTTTAATGACTAAGTCCATGACTTTCTTAGTGGGATACTTTACCTGTGTATCTGTAGCGGTAGAAATGTTCAAGACTAAGCCATTGGATTGACTAGACTTTCTACAAATCAAAAATAAAAATCGCCACCACGTGTGATCGGTGGGAATAGAACTGACTGTTTTGGAATGCTGGTTCGCGTTTGCGTTTGTTTTCGCAAAATGTCGCGGTAAGCAAGAGTCGCCACCGTCTTTTATTTGATCCAACAAGGAAAGGACAAAAGCACAGAAAAATTCCTTTTTTGAGATATTTCTCGGGTTCGGGAGGTAGATTATAGAAAGGGAAGGTGTTAGCACCCTTTCTATCAGTGGTTATCCACGGGCTCTTAGGTACTTGCTCACTATGTTTTCAAAAATTTGCTTTTCTTTGTGATTGTGGGTTTGAAAAGAGTTTTTTTTGTTTGAAAGGGGTGTAAGTGCGAAAAGTTTTGTTTTTGTTTTCAAAAGAGCAAGTACTTAAGAACATCTACCTACTCAAAAAGGAATTAAACTGTTCAAATGTCCTTTAGACAATGCTATCCCACTATTGAGGAGTAGGTAGCATCGTCGTTGGAGTTTTCGGGTCAATTCGATTAAGGGACGTGTGGCCACTAAAGCAATGTTAGGACGCCTTAGCGGTAACCCTAATGTCTTAGATCATTTTTTCCGAGGCAACCGTTTCGAGGCAACTTATGATCTTTGGACAAAAGGAAGACCTCTAAAACTTCCTATACTCAATGACCACGTTCGAGGCAACCAAGTGAGGTGTACCCTAAGAGTGGCATGTGCGAGTGTATTGTTTTTCAGTTAATTTTATCTTTGTACATGTCATGGGTGAGCTATGTTGATTTTAAGTTAAAGATTTATCTTGTCATGCATAGCCTATTATTCAAACATCTAACAGTTTAATGATTGCGGAAATTAAATTGCGGAATTTTAAATCAAAGCTATTACAAGGCGTCGGGTATTTACATCGCCAAAAACAAACCCTTGAAAATTAAATTGCGAAAAGTAAATAAAAGCGATAAATAAAAAGTCCTAAATTAAAACTATTACATCCTCAGAGCAAATACACAATTATAGATCAAAGATAATACGCGCGAGGAAAATTGAATCAGAGCATCCTAGGGTTTTGACCCTTTTTCATTAAATAAAGCATATTTTTGTTCTTTTTTGAATTAAGAATTAAGTCTAAATTAATAATTTGAATTAATTAATTAAAAGAAAATATTTTTGAGTTTTTTATTTTAATTAAGGAAATAAAATTAGAAAGGTAAAAATATATCAAAACCCTAATCCTAAACCAATTTTAATTTATTGCAAAATATATTATCATTAAACCTAATTTAAAACTAAATTAATTGGTTAATTTTTATTTACAAAAATAAATAATGAAATTAATAAATATTATTTTTGGTGTTTTCTGATTTTATAAAAAAAATTAGTTTGTTAATTAATTGATTAAGATAATAATAATAAAGAGCAAAAAAAATATGAAAATAAAATAAAAACATAAGAAAACTTTGGGGGGTGCTGGGCCTGAAGAAGGTGTTAGAATTAGCAATTCCCAAGCCCATTAGCGTTGGCCTTCATTGACCCTTGGGATTCCCTGCATGCTCGTTGACAAGGGAGTATGATGGATGCTATAATATGGCCTTTAGATCTTGGCCTGAAGCCACTTGGCGTGTTGAGATTTGAATCACATGGTGGATCACATTCCAGGCGTTACACATGAGTACCTGAAGGAGAAAAACAAATAAGGTTTTGGGGGACTTGGGATTCGAACCCAGGTCCCATTGGTTTTCCATCCACCTGCTTTCCAACTCAACTAACGCGTTCATTCGTTAATAGAATAGAAGTTAAATATTATATTCAAAACAATGCCTCATTCCTGAAATAAAAAAATATGGTGCGCTGGTTTAAACCAGCCAATAGGAAGAGGACGCGTAGTCGTCTTCTTCATAATTTCCTGGTTTGTTTCCTGCGGATTTAGGTCCGTAGCAAAATTCGCAGGGGGCATCCAAACATGAGCTACAGGCTGTATAAACGCAAATGGAGAACATCAATGTGTTCGTCCCTCCTTCCTGATCAAACCTATGCCCATCATTATCCTTAATTTAACCTGTATAAAAAATACCCAAAAACAAGAACAAGAATCCTAGGTTCTGGATATCGTGATACATGGCCTAAGAATGAAATTGAATAATACAGAAACTTTGCAAATGATGTCAAGAGTTCAAATATGCAATTATTTTAAAGAATGGATGCAAGATTGGAGCTTCAAGATTCCTGGAATATGGTAGTTCAGAGCGATACTTACAGGGCTTTTGGAGGTAGGAGAGCACGCGATAATGATTGGTACTGCTTCAGTGAGATCCAAGGAAGCGATTAGTGTTGTGATTTTGGTCTGAAAGTGCCTCCAATATCGTTTTTGATTTCACACTTTTTAAAGGTTTTTTGCAAAGTGGTGTGGCCGTTTCTCCAGAGTTCTATGCGTGAATTTGATTTGTGAGGCTTATGTGAATGTTATAGAGTGAATTAGGGTTTGCGTTTTGATCTTAAATCAAGTGCATTCAAGATTGAAGATTGGATTTTATCACCATTGAAAAGCTTTCCAAAAATAAGCCAAATCTGAGATTTTGTGCTTGAATGAGCCTTGGCACGAGTTGGTTGGTTGTCACATGATATTTGAAAGCTGTACAAATCACAAAGATACCAATTCAATAATTTTTGGATTTTATTTGAATTAATATAGATTTAAAATGAATTAAATCAATAAAAATTAAATAAAATAGAAAAATAAGTGTTTGGTTATGAAATTAAAGATGGGACACGTGTGTGGCATGAAAAGACTAAATCAAGTGGAAAAAAGTGGGCCCTTTTGTCAAAAATTGGAGTTTTCAGGTTAGTTGACTTTTGGCAATTTTGGAAAAATGTCCAACTTCAACAATATATAACTTCTTCAATTTTTAACTTTTGGAGGTGTTCTTTAACTTTTTAGAAACCCTGAGATGTCCTCTAATCAACCCTTTTGGTATCACTTCATTTTGATGTTCCATGCTCAAGTTATAAGGTTTGACAAAAAAGGTGTTTTTGTTGACTTTCAAAAATGACCTATAATGTCCAAATTTGTAACTTTTTGTGAGAGCATTTCTTGATCTTGGGGTGTGAAGATGGATTGTAGGAAATTGAATCCTATTCAAAATGAACTTTTGATGGGTCATTTATCATAAAGTATGAGAAAGTTATGCTTGGTCAAAGTTGAGTTGACTTTTCCTACAAAACCCTAATTTAGCAACTTTTGAATCTTGATGAATCTTGAGCAACCCTTGATGAATCATGATCAAACCTTAATCAAATGATGAATTAACCTTAAAAATGAGAATGTTGACAAAAAATCTTGAGGTTTGACTGTATTTGGGACACAATTGACTTTTGCCCTAGCACAGTCGATTTTTGGGCCTCTTGAGCAATTGACTGACCAAACTTCCTCTGCAAGGCTTGAAAATTGACATGGATGAACTTGAGAACATATTAGGACATTGGGAAGCACTTGGGGTCATTTGTATGTAAGGACCTTGATGCAACACAAAACCCTAATTTTAAATTTGACTGCCTTAGGAGGTGATTTGACTGTCCAACTCTTGAGCTAACTTGAGCCACTTGGAGATTATTCTTGACATATCTTGAGGAATATGGGAGGGAAAATTTTGGGGTACAACACCATGCTTTATTGTTTCCAAAGGAATGAGAAAAGAGTAAATAACCCAAAAAGAGGGGGAAAGATTCAAGGTAAGGGGGTTTGTTATGCAAAGGGAAGGTATTAGCACCCTAAACATCTACGGTACTCCGCATGAACCTCTTTGAAAAATCTGTATATTTTGGCTATAAAATGTGTTGTATATAAAATGGATGGTGGAGGTGAGAAAAGAAATATATTTTTTATGATTTCTGCACCCGCCGCGGTTGTGAACCTTTAGTGCCTATGTACCACCTTTCGTGCAATAGGGGATCAGGGTACACGTAGTTCCTCTTTTAAAAATTTGAAACACAAATGTGTTGGTTATTTTTATGCGATAAAACATCATCGTCATTGTCCATGTGGAAAACATACTTACTACCAACAATTATGAGAAAGGAGAATTTGCATCATCTCAAAGTGGAGGATATGGCTTGGATTTTGAAATCAACAATTCCTCACTGAACACCAAAATGGAAAATATCTCACTTCACTACACATTGTAGAAGTATAGTTGTTTGCATCACTACAAGGATTGACAAGAGTTTAATCTTTTGAGAAAAAAGTTTAAAGATCAAAGCCAATGTGGCAAAATGGTTTGAAATGAGATTGATTGACTTTTAGTCTTCTCATAAAAAATGTCAAGGTATTATTAAATTGATTGAAGTTTATTTATGAAAATGTTTTGAAAATGCATGGACATAAGTCCAAGTTTATTATGAAAGTAGTTTAAGTTTCAAAACAAGAAGAGTTTTAAAAAGGAGGAAGAAGATTTTGAAATTAAAGAAGATGGGAGGAGAAGAAGAGACTATCCTAAAGCATAAGGTAAAAGCTAAGGAGAAGAATCATCTAACCAACAAGAAGCCAATACTTGACATTATGAGCCAAGATAGAATTCCCATTCTTTGTATTGAAACCAAGCAAGCAAAGATACTAGACCTCTTGAGAGAGCCAAACTTCAAGTGTATTAAGTCTTCACAAAAATTGGGCAGAGTAACGGCTGTATACGGGTGAATTCCAAATTACAAACGGAGAATGTAATCACAAAAACCTGCACACAAAACAAACAAGCAACCCAATGTCTTGAGGTAAACCTCAAGAACTCCAGACAAAATAATCAGATAAGATCACAAGGTCTCTAATCCTAAGTCCAAGAAAAAGTCCCATGCTCCATAATGCCAAGGATAGTAACCAAATAGTCCAAGTGCCATTAAATATTTTTAGGGTTTATGTTGATTATTAAGTATCTTAAAAAAGAAAAGAAAAAGCTCAAGTGAGCAAAGTAAAAATGGCAAGAAAATAAATGCTCAAATGAGCAAAGATGAAAATGGCATGAAATGTAAATGCTAAAAAATAAATAGTACATAAAGCATAAAAAATAATAAAAGCATAAGATAAAACAAGTAAAAAATTAGTGGTTAGTTGGATGACCATCTTGAAACTTGCATTTGGAACTCATTAGAGGATTGGTAAAACCAAAGCCTCCACACAACAAGTTGCATTTGCTTTTTGTCAAGTATATCATCAATTTGGAATTCTCACAAGTACCATTTAATGATCAACGATGTTTAAGTGATCCGCATTGACTAAAGGTGTTGTAGATCCATTAGAAGATTGGTAGAACCAAAGCCTCCACACAATGAATCTCAAGGTTATTGGATCAAAGAGATCAAATTAACATACTTGGGCTTGCAATCATAAGTTTGGCCACGAATGATCATTTATTTGAATCAGGATAAAATTTATCCCTATGTTAAGCAATCGTAAGTGGACTTATATAGAAGTCCCACCTTTTTTGAGGCCGGTTAATAGTTATCTATGCACCATTTTTTTTGAGATATGATATAGAGATCATGCTCCAACAACATTTAGTGCAATAAGAAGGGGATGAGATGAAGAGGGATAGCGTAAAACAAATATACAAACCATATTTGAATTAAATTTTAATCAAACTATTATTCAAATCATTCATCCATTTTTGTGGAGTTAAACTCAACACCATGGATCCAATGATGTTAATAAAGTTCATGATCCAAAACCTAACCCAAGATTATCCAGAAAATATTCACAAAAATAATATTATATTTAATATAAAAAAGGATTAAAAAATGTTTTTTAAAAGTAGAAGATAATGAGAAAAATATCAATTATGTTCAAATTAATCAAGAAATGAGAAGTAAGGCCATAGAAAAATCAGAAATGGATCCAAATATTTTTATAAAAAATTTTGGTAATTTTTAAAAGTCAGAAACTATTTTTAAACTAATTAAAATTTGTCAAATAAACATAAAATAGGTGAAAAATAGTAAACCTCAACATAAAATTCCATAAAATTTTCAGAAAGTCAAAAAATATGTAAAATAATATTTATGAATTTTTCCAGAATTAAAAAATGTCAGAAAGTATTTTTTAAGTAATTAAAAGAAAGCAAAAAATATAAAAAATATAAAAAATACCAAATGTCAAAATAAAAATGTGAAAAAATAGTCATGAGATCATAAATAATTCAAAGTATTTTTGTGAATTTTTTTCATAATTTTTGGATAAAAAATAAAAGAGTTATGAATTTTTGAAAATTTAATCAATAAAAATATAAAATCAGAAAATAAAATAAAACCAAAAAGATGTGGATCATCAAATCATAGTCAAAACGCGTTAGTAAGCTAATCCAATGGACCAGATGCACTGTGCTTGATATGGACCTTAGTGAGATACACATGGGATCAGAAAAAGGGCAACCAATGAAATTAAAACGTTCGACACGCTATCATTGGCTGAGACGAGACATGTCATCGTCTTCAACCTCCAGACACCCTGGGATGGGAATTTTGTTAGATCCTTCAAATAGAAAAATTAGGATCCCAGGCTAGCATCATTGAACTCGTCTCTTCAAGACGATTCTAACACAACCATCGCGCCATATTTATATAAGGTATGGAGAGAGATATGAATCAAAAACCCAGAAAATAGCGAGCACCTTCAATTTGAGATTTCCCTCTCAATTCTCAATGGATTTAAAAATTGTAAGCAACATTAGAATCAGGAGAAGGAGTAGATTATATTAGTGCTTGATTTGGATCCAAATGGTGGAGAATTCTACCTTTTCGAAGTTCAAGTAAGAAGCTCTGAAATTGGACTTCTGTAGCTTGAATTATGGCTCGTTTTTATTGGTTGAAGTGCTGGAGAATTTATATGATGATGAATGCACAAAGAATTTTGGAAAATGAAGCTTAAATCTCAGAAACTGAATTAAAAAAAATGGGTTCGTGTGAGGTTTTGGTAGGGTGTTTTTGGCTCTCAAAGCTTGGGAAAATGGATGGGGGATGACCCGCTATTTATAGGGAAGTGAATGGGAATAAAAATTTTAAGAAACAAGGAAGTTTGGAGGGAAATTGAGTGAAGGTCGAGCACGAGTGAAGTGTGACTTCATTTCCATCAAAACTCAGTCAAATCTTGCGTTTTGGGATGCTAATCACTTCTGGCAAGTTTGCTAATCAATTTTAAATCAAAAACACGCATAAATCTTGTGTTTAGAAGTCACATTATGGATTTCAAAATTCTGACTTTGTGAAAAATTCAGTTCCAAGTTACTAATTTCAAAACAATGGCATTTTCAACTCAAGGGGTCTTGGGGCATGATTCTTGATGCTTTAGAAAGATGAGGTTACAAGCTTTGTAATGGAAAAAGAATGGAGTTAAATGGATCCTTGAGCTGAAAGTTGCAATGAGTCAAAGTTGTAGAAAAAAGGTTGACTTTCCATGCTTAGAAATATTTCAAATTTTTCTTCAAAAGTGACCTATAATGTATTGCATCCAAACATAGCCTTACACTCGGAATTTTCTCTTGACCAAAACAGATGGCATAAAGTAGATCTCTTGAATAACATTTTGAAACTTGAACCACTCAAAATCTCCAAAAATTTAGCAAGTTATGACTTGTTGAAGTTTGCCAAAAATCATGAAATGACCTATAATCTTTTGCATATTTAAGGAAACTTCCATCCATTTTCTCACTTTGCACATAAAAGAAGGCATAAATTAAACATCTTCAATATCATTATGGAAAAAGAATGGACTCAAGGTGATAAAATTTGACCAAGTTATTACCATTTGAAATCACATATGGAAAATTGTGGATTCATCTGGATGACTTGTAATCTTTCTTCTTCACCAATTTCCTTCCACATGAAAACTCCTTGGAACTTTTGAAGTGATTTGTCGATAACCCTTTGAAGAGAAGTATGTATTTAGAATCACTCAAAAATACCAAAAGGTGAGAAAGATATGCTCCTTTGAAGTTCAAAACCCAAGCTTCTAGATCAAGAGAATGCTTTGAGGAACTTGGACAAGTTTGAACAAACTTCTTGTTCCAATATTCTTTCTTTTTGAATAGAAGTTGTTGAGGATGATGATGAGGAATCATATCCACAAAAACCACTTCCATATCTTGAAATTTGAGAGAAATATGCTCTTGTGACCAATAGGAACAAGGCCTTGTCCAAACATGATAACTTCTCCAATCAACCCCTTGTACTTTTGAGTCAAATCTAATAACCTTGAAATGTGATGAACCAAAGCAACCTTGCCATGCCAATTATTTCAAAACCAATCCAATGGTGAGGTTTGCACTTCTCAATCTATGTTTACTAGGGCATGGAAATAAACTCATGAACCCATGGAGTAACTTGATAAATCTCATTGCCCTTACCTATGTGAATAACAAGAAAGACAAGCCAACATTGTATTTCATTAGTTAAGTGAAGAAATCAAAACAATATTCATGATCACAAAAGGAACATAAGTCAAGGTGCTTGGTAACTCCTCAAAAGGAGCAAAGCTAAATGTAGGGATGGGAACCAAGAATCCTAGTGTGATCTTGTTGTGAGTGAAACAACATGGTATGATGAAGGTATCTTAGGGGAAAAATTGGGGTACAACAGCTGCCCTTATTTAAGTTTCTTATGTCCGGAGATATGAAGGTTAAAAATCTCCGTGTCGACGCGATCGAAGATACTTAAATATAAAACAAACCCTATTTTTGGCCCTAAAATGCCATGCAAATGCTTATGCATATAAATGAATGTGAACAGGACCAAAGAGACGCAAAACAACATTGGGGTTGCAACAATGATAAAGAAACAAAAGGAGCAAACCCACCAGGAAAATAAATCACTGGTGGACCAAAAGAACCGAATCAGAGAGGAAGATAATAAGTATCGACGTTTACTGTCGATGGTCTACCAACTTTCATTGAAGGTAGAAAGAGAATATATATCATATCTCTGCCGTTCACTGACGATGAACTATCAACGTTCACTGAAGATAGCAAAAAGATAACAAACACCGACGTTCACTGTCGATGTCCTACCAACATTCACTAAAGGTAGAAAGAGAAAATATATCATATCACCGCCGTTCACTGATGATGAACTATCAACGTTCACTGAAGATAGAAAAATATAACGAACACCAACGTTCACTGCTGATGTCCTACCAACGTTCACTGAAGGTAGAAATAGAAAATATATCATATCACATCCGTTCACTTACGATGGACTACCAACTTTCACTGAAGGTAGCAAAAAGATAATAAACACCGACGTTCACTGCTGATGGTCTACCAACTTTCACTGAAGGTAGAAAGGGAAAATATATCATATCACCACCGTTCACTGACGATGAACTACCAACTTTCACTGAAGATAGAAAAAAGATAACAAACACCGACGTTCAGTGTCGATGTCCTACCAACATTCACTGAAGGTAGAGAGAAAATATATCATATCACCGCCGTTCACTGACGATGAACTATCAACGTTCACTAAAGATAGAAAAAAGATAAAAAACACCAACGTTCACTGCCAATGTCCTACCAACGTTCATTGAAGGTAGAGAGAAAATATATCATATCATCGCGTTCAATGATGATGAACTATTAACGTTCACTGAAGATAACAAACACTGACGTTCACTGCCGATGTCCTACCAACGTTCACTGAAGGTAGAGAGAAAATATATCATATCACCGTCGTTCACTGATGATGAACTATCAATGTTCACTGAAGATAGCAAAAAGATAACAAACACCAATGTTCACTGTCGATGTCCTACCAACGTTCACTGAAGGTAGAGAGAAAAAATATCATCAAGTTTTCCCACAAATTCTGGTGTTTCACCTAGAACGGGTCTCAACTTCTTCTTTAACCAAGGAAATCTGCCTGGAAAGGATCAAACATAAGCTGTCTCAAAAAAACAGACTGGTTACTTGTTGTCATAGAGGATTGCAAAAAGAAATGACTTTCTGGGGAAACACCACGATATTCCTGCTGAGGAGATAAAGTATTCTCGTGAAAAATAAATGCACAAACTAAAACTCAAAGTTTTCATAAATCCAAAGTAAATAATATTGTCATGTAACCACATATCCAAATCAGAAATAAACTGGAGCAAGACAGTCAACGAAGATAAATCCTTTGAGAAATAAACTCAAGAGGGAAAACTGAATCCATCTAAGCAAGGAGCGTTGCAGGAAGGGCAAAGCAAAAGGTCAATGAACAATGATTTGTCAATTTTAGTCATGCATGATGTATGTATGAATGTATGAGTGCTATCGTGCGTATGCTGGTAAAACAGATAAACAATCAGTAGGAACAAACAAACAAAACCGCCTCAAGTACTAATAACACTTGGCTAAACTTCAACTAGAATGATCATTCCAAGAGAGGTAAAGGCCAACTGTGGAAACCAAACCTATTGCCTTCCATTTACTAAGGAGAAACATAATTCGGAGGTAGATAAATCAAACAGATACTGGGATAGAACATCCTTCTTTCGGCTTCATCGGAGAAACCAGTTTTTTCCGAAAGTAACATGCCTACTGGAGATTGTGAGACTAGCGTCAAATAAAGCAGACTGACACCGAAACAATCAAACTTCATTGGGGAACTCAAGCCTAGCTCTCTGGAGAGAAATGCGGATTGAAACATTACATCATGAAAACTTATTCCAACAAAAGATGCCCTGGGATAGCCTTCCTGGAGAATCAAGAAGTCAACATTATAGAAAGAGGTCAAACTCATGGGTATTTTAAATCAAACCCAACACTTGGCGGGTGAAAACCCAAAGGTTGATAATAATTTCAACACTTCTCAGAAAATATATTGCCCTGGTCTAGTTGTCTGGGAAATAAATACCAACAATAATGCCAATACTGCATAAAGAGCGACATCTCAGCACACCAAGGGAATAAAACCTTTCATCATATGAGGGAAGACTTCGCTGGGGAATCTGGGACAGAGGCTTCTGACCATGCAAACCCAAAATCAAAAGTGAACCAAGACTTGACTGGGGATGATGGGATCACAAACCCAATACTGCACCTTACACCAAATGGTATCGTCTTTAACTACCTGAGAAACATACAAAGATCATGCGCATACCAGCAAAATAACCTGAGAGAACCTTCATGAGGGAAATAAAACTTCTTAAAACAACCAGAGTTTGTTCATTCCTGGGATCACCATTTTTGTTGTCATTGTTTTATCACAAATCTCAAAGTAAAGTAAATTGTAAAGATCTCTTTTTTTTGAAAAAAAACAATTTTGTATTTTAATCTTTTTGCTATGAAATTTATTATCAGTAATAAATGGAGTCTTTGCAAGCTAAACAAAATAAGAACACAAAGAATTGGGTAAAAAATCGAATTTCATTAATAGAATGGTAGTCTGCGAATGGCGAGACTCCATGGATGATTACAATGTTTGGGAAATGGTAATACATAATGGAAAATATACATTGAGATACAATGACCACTATCCCCCCTAGCAACTTTTGAAATCCTGAGCAGCAACTTTTGTTGAAGTATGGTGAGGATGCGAGAAGATTGTTGCTTCAACGATCAAGTCTTGTCTGACGTAGTTACTTGCCAAGAAAATCCCTAACTTTTGCCTAAGCTGCCCTTGCGGGTTTTCAACTTAGCAGGAAATTTGTTCTGTTTATGTCTCTAATTTTTTCCTAGACAGCCCTTTCGGGTTTTTGGCCTACCGAGACACTCCTTTTTGCCTAAGCCGCCCTTTAGGGTTTTCAACTTAGCGAGCTGTTCTTTTATTTCTTTAGGCGAAGTATTTCTTGATTGCGTCAGCATTCATGGGACGTGGGAACTCCTCGCCATCCATAGTTTCAAGAATAATGCACCGCCAGAGAAGGCTTTCTTGACAACATACGGGCCTTCAAAATTGGGAGTCCACTTGACCCTAGAATCAGTTTTGAAAGACATGATCTTCCTGAGCACGAGGTCGCCTTCTCTGAATTCACGAGGTTTGACTTTTTTATCAAATGCTTTCTTCATTCTTCTTTGATATAATTGCCCATGACATAAAGCTGTCATTCTCTTTTCCTCAATCAAATTCAATTGGTCAAACCTGTTCTGGACCCATTCAACCTCTGTCAATTTGGTTTCCATTATCACACACAATGAGGGAATCTCTACCTCGATAGGGAGTACAACTTCCATTCCATATACCAGGGAGAACAAGGTTGCTCCTGTTGAAGTGCGAACATATGTTCGATATCCATGCAGAGCAAAAGGGAGTATTTCATGCCAATCCTTATAAGTAACAACCATTTTCTGGATAATCCTCTTGATATTCTTATTAGCAGCTTCAACAGCCCCATTCATCTTTGGCCTGTATGGAGATGAATTGTGATGGACAATCTTGAATTCTTCACACAGTTTTGTGATCATCTTGTTGTTCAAATTCGAGCCATTGTCAGTGATGATTCTGCTCGGCACACCATACCGGCATATAAGATTATTTTTGATGAAACGCACAACCACCTGTTTGGTAACATTGGCATATGAAGCAGCCTCCACCCATTTGGTGAAGTAGTCAATTTCTACCAAGATAAAACGGTGCCCATTAGAAGCTTTGGGTTCTATCATCCCAATCATGTCAATACCCCACATAGAGAAAGGCCATGGGGAGGAAATCACATTGAGAAGTGTCGGAGGCACATGGACCTTGTCTGCATATATTTGGCATTTATAGAACTTCTTTGCAAATTTGTAACAATCAGACTCCATTGTTAGCCAATAATAACCTGCCCTTAGCATCTTTTTAGCCATCAAATGTCCATTAGTATGAGTGCCAAATGAACCTTTATGAATCTCATGCATCAACATGTCTGCTTCGTGTCTATCCACGCATCTGAGCAAGACCATGTCATAATTTCTCTTGTATAACACATTTTCACCGAGGAAGAAATTGCCTGCCAATCTTCTCAGTGTCTTTCTATATTTCCTCGACGCACCAATCGGGTATTCCTGAGTCTGAAGAAAATGCTTGATATCATAGTACCAAGGTTTTACATCTGCTACCTCCTCTGTCGTAAACACATGAGCGGGCCTATCTAGTCGTCGAATTGTAATTTGGGGTATATCATTCCAAGTATACACATGGTACATGGAAGCCAGAGTTGCCAGAGCATCCGCCATTTGATTTTCATATATAGGGATGTGATGGAATTCAACTTTATTGAAGAAGGGTAATAATCTTCTAGCATAATATATGTAAGGGATCAAGCTAGGGTGACGAGTGTACCATTCTCCTTTAATCTGATTTATTACCAAAGTTGAATCACCATACACATCTAGAATTTTGATTCTGAGATCAATAGCTTCCTCAAGACCCATGATGCAAGCCTCATATTCTGCCATATTATTAGTGCAATCAAATGTTAACCTTGTAGTAAAAGGAATGTGTGATCCATGAGGAGTGACAATCACAACACCAATTCCTTTACCATAAGCATTCACAACTCCATCAAATATCATACTCCAATGAGATTAAGGGTCAGGGTCTTCCTCAGGCAATGGTTCATCACAATCTTTCACTTTTAGGAACATCACATCCTCATCAGGGAATTCATATTCTGCAGACTGATGATCTTCCACCGGTTGGTGAGCAAGGTAATCTGCCAACACACTACTTTTAATAGCCTTTTGAGTGCGGTACTCGATATCATATTCAGATAACAACATCTGCCAGTGGGAAATTCTCCCGGTAAGAGCAGGATTTTCAAAAATGTACTTGATTGGATCCATTTTGAAGATCAACCAAGTGGTATGATTCAACATATACTGCCGCAAACGCTTTGCCGCCCAGGACAAAGCACTACATGTCTTTTCCAGCGTGGAATACCGCGACTCACAATCAGTGAATTTTTTTCTGAGATAATAAATGGCGAACTCCTTCGTCCCTGTTTCATCTTGTTGTCCAAGAATATAACCCATGGATTTATCTAACACTGTTAGATACATAATCAACGGTCTTCCTTCTACGGGAGGGAGCAAGATAGGAGGTTCAAGCAGATATTATTTAATACTCTCAAATGCCCTTTGGCAGTCATCCGTCCATACACAACCTTGATATTTCTTTAACAACTTAAAGATCGGTTCACATGTTGCAGTCATGTGGGAAATAAATCTGGAAATATAATTCAAACGCCCGGGGAAACCTCTGACTTGCTTTTCAGTTCTTGGTGCTGACATTTCTTGAATTTATTTGACTTTATCAGGGTCAACTTCAATTCCTTTCTGGCTAACAATGAAACCCAACAATTTCCCTGATCGAACACCAAAGGTGCATTTATTTGGATTCAAGTGGAGACGATACTTCCTCAAATGCTGAAACAACTTCAACAAACCTTCTATATGCCCTTCTTCAATCTGGGACTTGGCAATCATATCATCAACATATACTTCAACTTCTTTGTGCATCAGATCATGGAATAGGATTGTCATAGCCCTCTGGTACGTTGCACCAGCATTCTTCAACCCGAAGGGCATCACTCTGTAACAGAATGTTCCCCAGGGTGTGATAAACGTTGTTTTTTCCATGTCCTCTGGAGCAATTCTTATTTGATTATACCCGGAAAATCCATCCATGAACGAGAATAATTTAAATTTTGTTGTGCTGTCCACTAACATGTCGATGTGAGGCAATGGAAAATCATCATTTGGACTAGCTTTATTTAGATCTCTGTAATCTATGCACATGCGGACTTTTCCGTCTTTTTTCGGTACTGGGACAATATTGGTAATCCATTGAGGATACACTGACCTCATAAGAAAACCAGCATTAATCTGCTTTAGGACCACCTCTTTGATCTTTACAGCCATATCTGGGTGGGTTCTTCTCAACTTTTGTTTAACTGACGGACACTCTGGCTTCAACGGTAAACGATGCTCGACAATATCTGTATCTAGACTAGGAATATCTTAATAAGACCAAGCAAAAATATCCATATACTCTTTCAACAGCTCAATCAACCCGCTCTTCACATCAGGATGCAACGATGCTCCAATCTTGACTTCCTTCAGATCTTCTTCTGAACCCAAATTGATCACTTCCAAAGGCTCCTTATATGGTTGAATGGTATTTTACTCGTGCTCAAGAAACCGTGAGACCTCTTCTGGAATCTCATTATAATCTTCTTCTTCAGCCCCAAACACATGACATTCAAAGTTGGGAGAGGGTGCAGGGTCATTGTATTCAACGGGTTCTTTAATTATTCTGCACATATGATTTATGATTTCTTTTAGAAACTGACACATATAACAAGTGATCATGCAGATTAATTTTTATTTATTTTGAAAGGGTTTTTTTATTTATTACCATTTTCCAAGAAAAAGCAGAAAATAAAGACATAATTTGGGAAGCAAAGACAAATTTTATTAATGATCTTAAAAGTCACAGCAAACAGATAAGCCCTACAACATTAATACTTCCACCTTGGGCAGAGTGAAAGCTTTTCAAAAGAAATAAACAAATTAACAAAACAAATTACTTTGAAATATGTATGCAAGAAGGAACATCAATGGTGACCCAGTTCTGAACTCTGACTCCATGCGTCACATAATTCGGTACTTCCTGCTCTGCTTCATCCTCTTGAACAACATTAATTCCAGAATCAGTTGGATGGAGGTAGCCTCCGCTGCAGAAAACATCATGATAACTGTTCCTAGTAGACTTTGGCTTCAAACTTTCACCCTTACCAATCTTCGAAGAGAAACCCAAACCAGCTCTGTTCTTGTTCACGGGTGGATCCACAATTCGTCCACAAAACTGCATTATGACCATTGCGCACAACCTGCTGCGCGTCCTTCAGCGAAACCACAAAATTCTCATTTTTCCTTATGTTGTCAATGGATAGGGCTTGGAACTGGGTTCCAACAGCAGCCTCATCCGCTTCTACGATACTGAAAGAGGACAAATGGGATATCAACAATGCCTGCTCCCCATTTATGATAACCACCTTCCCTTCACACACAAACTTTAGCTTCTGATGTAGAGTTGAAGTGGCAGCCCCTGCTTCGTGTAAGTCCACTTCACCGATGACAGATTTCCTCGACCCATCAAATGCTTTCACAATGATGCCACTGGGGCGCATGGGTTATCCTTGATACTTCAACTTCGTGAGAGTACTCCTCGGTATAACATTCAGCTCGGATCCATTATCAATTAGCACATTAGATAGAGAATCATTCTTGTAGTTCATAGATATGTGGAGGGCCAGGTTGTGATTCCTCCCTTCATCTGGTAACTCATCATCGTAGAAACTCAAGTTATTACATGATGTAATATTTCCAATTACGTTGTTGAATTGATCTAATGTCATGTCACTCTCCACAAAATCTTGGTATAGTACCCTCATCAGTGATTCTCTATGAGCAGAGGAGTTCATCAATAAGGATAGGATATATATATCTTTGAAGGGGTCTGCAGTAGCTGATCTACAATTCTGTTGTCGCTCATCTTAATTATCTTCAAAATATCATCCACTTCTTTCTCTAATGTAGCTCCACTAGTCTCTCCTGTAGCCTTCTTAGGCTCATCATTCTCAGCAATTTTCTTTCCCGCAACAACATCTCTTCGTACAACCAGTGCAAACACACGACTGCTACGGGTCACCCTGCTATTTTCAGCTATATTTCTGACATCAGGCATTGGCTGGATGGGAAATTCCACCTTATCTTCTAAGATTGTAGCGCTGTATTTTTAAGGCACAACCTTATCTGATTTGTAGGGAATAGGACCTGGAAAACCAATTACCAATGGGGTAACACATGGCTTGCTATCATATTCCACTTCAAGATAAGCGGGTGCACCAAACCAAGTCACAATGACGTTTAACCCTTCTTCAACACAATCAATCATCAAAAAGTCATTTCTGGAAAACAAATCTTCGTTTAAAGAGAAATACTCATCCACGGAGGCATACTCTTCCTCTGACTCTTCTTCCGTTAAACAAACTTCAACCATATCAATCTCATGATAATCATCCCTCTGACCTGTGATCTTGATAGTTCCATTGTCTAACAGCAACTGAACACCCTCCCTCACAATTGAACATCCTCGGGGATTTCGACAACAAACTATGCAAGATCCATATTGGTGTTCCACCTGACCAGCCGTATGGCAGAAGGTAGCATGCAACTGTACGAGATCCTCGTTCAAATGCTCCACATAAAAAATTATGAATTCACCAGGACATCCAGAAACCATATTCACCTCCTCTTCAAATTCTTCCCTAGGCCTGATTATATGGATTAAACCCCCATCCATCATCTCTTGTAAATCAAACTTTATCTTCTCGCAACCCTGTATATATGTACTGCAAATAGCACAACCGGTGTGGTCATGCATATAGTAGATGAATTCATAGAGGTCTGCGTGCATTTTGACCAAATCTCCTCTAACCAGATTATTGTCAAAAATCCGGAAATCACCTGGACAACTGGCCACCATATTTATAGCATTTACTCCCCCGTGCTTGGGTAGAGGATTATCTTTCACATTAGGTCCCATGTCCTTGAAAGATAGAATTCCAGACTTCACCAACCTTTGCACTTCAGTCTTCAAAGGATAACAATTCTCAACACTATGCCCTGGTGCTCCCTGATGAAAAGCACACGTTTGGTCTGCCTTGTAATACCAGGGCAATGGTGATGGTACGGCGGGAGGTGGTCGGGTTTGAACCAACTTATTTTGAATTAATTCCGTTAGTAGCTCTATATAGCTCATGGGAATAGGGTCATAGTTCCCCCTTCTCTGATTATTCCCTTAGTTCCCCTGTTGGGATGGTCTTTAATAAGCAACGGTAGTCGGAGTGGTATTCGTAACATGAGTAACTGAGGTGACTTGCTGATGACGCTGATAATTCCTTCTTGGGGAGTTTACCCCTCTCTCTTGTATAACATAATTTGCATCCCCTTCCTTCTTCTTGGTAAACCCATTAGATGGCTTCTTCAAACCTCCGAATCCTTCACTCTTCGTTAAACGACCTTCTCTTACAGCCTCTTCTAGGCGGATACCCATTCCTACCATCTCTGTAAAATCCCTTGGTGCGCTTGCTACCATCCTCTCTTAGTAGAAAGCACCCAGCGTCTTCAGAAAAATCTTAGTCATCTCCTTATCTTCCATTGGAGGAATCACTTGGGCAGCTACTTTGCGCCATCTCTGCGCATACTTTTTGAACGATTCCCTGTCTTTCTGAACCATGGCCCTAAGTTGGTCACGGTCGAGCGCCATGTCCACGTTGTACTTGTATTGTTTGATGAATGCTTCTCCCAAATCATTAAAAGTATGGATATTGGCGCTGTCTAAACTCATATACCACTTCAACGCAACACGGGTCAAACTATCTTGAAAAAAGTGAATCAGCAGACGCTGATCATCAGTGTGGGTAGACATTCTTCTTACGTATATCACCAGGTGAGCACGAGGACAAGTGTTGCCCTTATACTTCTCAAATTCCGGGACCTTGAACTTAGCAGGTATCTTAACATTCAGGACCAAACATAGCTCATTCACATTCTGCCCAAGTAGCTCTTTTCCCCTAAGAGCCTTCATCTCTCTTTGCATCTTATCAAACTGCTCTTGAAAATCATACATTCTATCATAGAGACCCAGGTCTTCACTCGGCGGAGGGAAAGGACGACACACATCATCATTAACAAAAGGAACCAAATTCACCGAAGGAGGTGCAGCAGGAACAACATGCACCACAGGAGGTGCTAGAGTAACAATAGTCTGAACCACTGGAGTATCTTGAGGACCAAGATTGAAACCTTCAGGTGCAAAATTCTCTGGCATTCCCCACGGATAACCTTGAGGCATACGGTTTTGAACAACAACCAGAGTAGCAGATACGAGAACAGTTGGGACTTCAGTATTTGCCCTTGTTGGTTGAGGTTGAACACTCAGTGGCTGATTCTGAGCAACCACCAGAGCTTCCATCAGAGTAGTCAAATTGGCCAAGCCGGCCTTCAAAGCAGAAACTTCTTCGCGCAGCTCGCGATTCTCCTGTTCTAAATTGTCCATCTTCTTTTTGAAATTAGCCTGAGTGTTGTACTGATGAGGCAGCTTGCTGAATGAAGTAAAGAAGCTTGGTAAGACACCTGGGTATGCTCAAAAAATGCAAGAAATATGTGCAATATGATACGTGATGTGCAATGCACATGATTATTTTTACTTTGTTATAATATTTCAAGGGATTTATAGACTTATAGACATATTGCAAACATCAAAGTAATAAAGCTTTTGAAATACTGAAATTTTTTATTATAATAACTCCAAAATGGATTACAAGTTTTAATGATCCCGAGTACAAGATAAAAATACAATCTAAAATCCTGAGAAAAAGAACTGATGGAGATCAATCTGTACGCTGGCGCTTCCCTGTGAGCCTGGCAATCTGAGCCCTCCACCTCTGGTTTTCTTCCACATGTCTGATGGCAACCTTCTTCCAATCATATAAATCAGGAAGTGAGTAATCAACACCTGTTTGAGGTTTAGGGGAAAATAAATCCCCTTGAGTCTCCATAGACACCATTGCTTGACTCTCAAGGATCTCAATCAAATCGTCTTTCTCCTTCAAGTCTGCTTTATAGGAACTCTCTAAAGTCTGGAACTTGTTCTTCCCATCATCCCTTTCCTGTTGCATCCTAACCAAAGTGAGTTGCAGCTCTTCTAAATCATCGAATAAATGAGGGGTGGTCTTCACAAACAAATCAGGCATGGGTGTTTCCCGAGTATATGGCATATTTAACTGAATAGCTCTCGATAGGACCCACTGAAGATGTGGCTCTAAAGAAACAGCACCCCTAGGTCCCAAATCCTTGCTACTCTTCTTATGAATGTGACGCCAGGCCTTCACAATCTGCTCCCTAGCTTCCCTATGGTCTTCTCCTTCCTTCAGAAAGAAATTACTCAAATGAATACTATTCGGTTTATCCCTCATCGGATAACCAAGTTGTCACCGTGCAAGAACAGGGTTATAGTTAATTCCTCCCTTTGTACCAAGAAGCTGTACATTGGGGAAACTACCACAACTGTCAATAATCTCTATATCCTGGTAAGCTCGATGATACCAATCAATATCCGAGTGAGTAAGTGCCATGATCTTAGGAGCCCACCGAGGCTCCTTCTTGACATCCCAAAAAACATCAGACTGAGGCATATGAGAGATGAACCACCAGTACAACAAAGGCGTGCAACAGATAATCATTCCCCCATGATAAGAATTCCGAAGATGAATAGAGTAATAAGCATCACCCAACAGTGTAGGAACTGGGTTTCCAATCATGAAAATCCTGATAGCGTTAATGTCGACAAACTTGTCCACATTAGGAAATAAGAACAATCCGTAAGAAAGTAGAGAAAAGATGGCCTCAAAAGCAACCACACTCTTCATTCTGGCAAAGTAACGAGCTTTCTCCAATAAGAACTGAGCTGGTAATCCTCTAATTCCTCCTTTAGTAGTCATATGGGCTTCCACCTCAGACTTCCAAAAATGAATCAAAGAAGAAATCTCATGTTGTTTTAGCTCACCCTCCAAACAAGTAAAAGGAACACGATCGATAACAGGTAAATCCAATAGATAAGAATACTCCTCCAGTGTAGGCATCAACTGATAATCGGGAAAAGTAAAGCAGTGATACATCGGATCATAGAAATGGACCAAGGTCGAGAGAATACCCTCCTTCATCTTCAAATTCATGAGAGGAATAATGGATCCATACTTCTTCCAAAAGTCTACAGAACACTCGATCTCTGGAATTAGACTGACTAACTCATCTGTCTTGGGATCTTTGAAACTGTATTTCCCGGTCTTTCTCTTTCCAGAATCCATGGTTAAAAGTACCTGAGATATTCACAAATAGTCAACCTTTAAATCCCTTGAAATATTGTTTTCTTCAAAAGATGCTTATGAGTGCATGGATGCATGATGCAACAATCACACACAAGATCACACATATAGGGTTCATAGGTTCAACGTCACGAGCATGAGGTCGAAGGTACTACCCATAAGGTGTTGGTCTAAAAAGTTATCACCTGTCAAACAAGGTTCTAGATGTTCCCAGAGTCTACATCCTTCCTTCGAATATTACCAACTTCCTGATTAACTCGGTAATTAGTAATATTCTCAAGAAAGACTCGTCCGAGCGTAGTATCACGTGACAACTATTTCCGGATTACTCCGTCATATCTTCCGCACTACACCTAAAAGGCCAAGATGGGTTAGGTATTCTATGGTCCTCAGTTTCAGTAGGCTCCCAGGTCGAAAGCAGTACGTCTTCCTGATTACTCGGTAAACGACACTACAGTCAAATGGGCCTCCACTGAATGGGGGATCTCATGCCTCCTTTTTTGGGATTACTCCCTCAAAGTTAATATGACTATACCGCCCGTCCTATCTTAAAGTTTGCCCAAGTCCGAGTATAGGACTTATAAGTAATCACCAAGCATCCTGAAAATCAAGAAAATCCAAACAAACATATATACAAAATATAACACATAAACAACAATAGCACATATACAGATGTAAACAAAGATAGGCTCAACCCACTTAGGGATGGACCAGCAAGAGGTCAATCTGTCCCAAGTGATGTCGCCATTTTTCTGTAGCGGTAGAAATATTCAAGACTAAGCCATTGGATTGACTAGACTTTATACAAATCAAAAATAAAAATCTCCACCAGGCTTTATTGTTTCCAAAGGAATGGGAAAATAGCAAATAACCCAAAAAGAGGGGGAAAGATTCAAGGTAAGGGGGTTGGTTATGCAAAGGGAAGGTATTACAACCCTAAACATCTACGGTACTCCGCAGGAACCTCTTTGAAAAATCTGTATATTTTGGCTATAAAATGTGTTGTATAAAAAATGGATGGTGGAGGTGAGAAAAGAAATATTTTTTTATGATTTTTGCACCTACCGCGGTTGCAAATCTTTAGTGCCTACATACCACGTTTCGTGCAATAGGGGATCAGGGTACACATAGTTCCTCTTTTAAAAATTTGAAACACAAATGTGTTGGTTATTTTTATGCGATAAAACATCATCTTCATTGTCCGTGTGGAAAACATACTTACTACCCACAATTATGAGAAAGGAGAATTTGCATCATCTCAAAGTGGAGGATATGGCTTGGATTTTTAAATCAACAATGCCTCACTCAACACCCAAGTAGAAAATATCTCATTTCACTATATATTGTAGAAGTATAGTTGTTTGCATCACTACAAGGATTGACAAGAGTTTAATCTTTTGAGAAAAAGGTTTAAAGATGAAAGCCAAAGTGGCAAAATGGTTTGAAATGAGATTGATTGGCTTTTAGTCTTCTCACAAAAAATGTCAAGGTATTATTAAATTGATTGAAGTTTATTTATGAAAATGTTTTGAAAATGCATGGACATAAGTCCAAGTTTATTAAGAAAGTAGTTTAAGTTTCAAAACAAGAAGAGTTTTCAAAAGGAGGATGAAGATTTTGAAATTAAAGAAGATGGAAGGAGAAGAAGAGACTATCCTAAAGCATAAGGTAAAAGCTAAGGAGAAGAATCATCTAACCAACAAGAAGCCAATACTTGAAATTATGAGCCAAGATAGAATTCCCATTCTTTGGATTGAAACCAAGCAAGCAAAGATACTAGACCTCTTGAGAGAACCAAACTTCAAGTGTATTAAGTCTTCACAAAAATTGGGCAGAGTAACGGCTGTATACGGGTGAATTCCATATTACAAACAGAGAATGTAATCACAAAAACCTGCACACAAAAACAAACAAGCAACCTAATGTCTTGAGGTAAACCTCAAGAACTCCAGACAAAATAATCAGATAAGATCACAAAGTCTCCAAGACAGGCCAAGGTTTCTAATCCTAAGTCCAAGAAAAAGTCCCATGCTCCATAATGCCAAGGATAGTAACCAAATAGTCCAGGTGCCATTAAAGATTTTTAGGGTTTATGTTGATTATTAAGCATCTTAAAAAAAGAAAAGAAAAATCTCAAGTGAGCAAAGTAAAAATGGCAAGAAAATAAATGCTCAAATGAGCAAAGAGGAAAATGGCATGAAATATAAATGCTAAAAATTAAATAGTACATAAAGCATAAAAAATAATAAAAGCATAAGATAAAACAAGTCAAAAATTAGTGGTTAGTTGGATGACCATCTTGAAACTTGCATTTGGAACTCATTAGAGGATTGGTAGAACCAAAGCCTCCACACAACAATTTGCATTTGCTTTTTGTCAAGTATATCATCCATTTGGAATTCTCACAAGTACCATTTAATGATTAACGATCTTTAAGTGATCCGCGTTGACCAAAGGTGTTGTAGATCCATTAGAGGATTGGTAGAACCAAAGCCTCCACACAATGAATCTCAAGGTTATTGAATCAAAGAGATCAAATTAACATACTTGGGCTTGCAATCATAAGTTTGGGCCACGAATGATCATTTATTCTAATCGGGACAAAATTTATCGCTATGTTAAGCAATCGTAAGTGGACTTATATAGAAGTCACACCTATTTTGAGGCTGGTCAATAGCAATCTATGCACCATTTGTTTTGAGACATGATATAGAGATCATGCTCCAACAATATTTAGTGCAATAAGAAAGGGATGAGATGAAGAGGGATAGGGTAAAACAAATATACAAACCACATTTGAATTAAATTTTAATCAAACTATTATTAAAATCATTCATCCATTTTTGTGGAGTTAAACTCAATACCATGGATCCAATGATGTTAATAAAGTTCATGATCCAAAACCTAACCCAAGATTATCCAGAAAATAATCACAAAAATAATATTATATATAATATAAAAAAAGGACTAAAAAAATGTTTTTTTTAAATAGAAAATAATGAGAAAAATATCAATTATGTTCAAATTAATCAAGAAATGAGAAGTAAGGCCATAGAAAAATCAGAAATGGATCCAAAAAAATTTATAAAATTTTTTGGTAATTTTTAAAAGTCAGAAAATATTTTTAAACTATTTAAAATTTCTCAAATAAACATAAAATATGTCAAAAATAGTAAACCTCAACATAAAATTCCATAAAATTTTTAGAAAGTCAAAAAATATGTAAAATAATATTTTTGAATTTTTCCAGAATTAAAAAATGTCAGAAACTATTTTTTAAGTAATTAAAAGAAAGCAAATAATACAAAAAATATAAGAAATACCAAATGTCAAAATAAAAATGTGAAAAAATAGTCATGAGATCAGAAATAATTCAAAGTTTTTTTGTGAATTTTTTCATTATTTTTGGATAAAAAATAAAAGAGTTATGATTTTTGAAAATTTAATCAATAAAAATATAAAATCAGAAAATAAAATAAAACCAAAAAGGTGTGGACCATCAGATCATAGTCAAAACGCGTTAGTAAGCTAATCCAATGGACCAGACACGCTGTGCTTGATATGGACCTTAGTGAGATACACATGGGATCAGAAAAAGGGCAACCAATGAAATTAAAACGTTTGGCACGCTATCATTGGCTGAGACGAGACATGTCATCGTCTTCAACCTCCAGACACCCTGCAATGGGGATTTTGTGAGATCCTTCAAATGAAAAAATTAGGATCCCAGACTAGCATCATTGAACTCGTCTCTTCAAGACGATTCTAACACAACCATTGCGCCAAATTTATATAAGGTATGGAGAGAGATATGAATCAAAAACCCAGAAAATAGTGAGCACCTGCAATTTGAGATTTCTCTCTCAATTCTTAATGGATTTAAAAATTTTAAGCAGCATTAGAATCAGGAGAAGGAGTAGAATAGATTAGTGCTTGATTTGGATCCAAATGGTGGAGAATTCTACCTTTTCGAAGTTCAAGTAAGAAGCTCTGAAACTGGACTTCTATAGCTTGAATTATGGCTCGTTTTGATTGGTTTAAGTGTGAGGTTTTGGCTCTCAAAGCTTGGGAAAATGGATGGGGGGAAATTGAATGGGAATGCAGATTTGAAGAAACAAGGAAGTTTGGAGGGAAATTGAGTGAAGGTCGAGCACGAGTGAAGTGTGACTTCATTTCCATCAAAACTCAGCCAAATCTTGCGTTTTGGGGTGATAATCACTTATGGCAAGTTTGCTAATCAATTTTAAATCAAAAACACGCATAAATCTTGTGTTTAGAAGTCACATTATGGATTTCAAAATTCTGACTTTGTGAAAAATTCAGTTCCAAGTTACCAATTTCAAAACAATGGCATTTTCAACTCAAGGGGTCTTAGTGCATGATTTTTGATGCTTTAGAAAGATGAGGTTACAAGCATTGCAATGGAAAAAGAATGGAGTTAAATGGATCGTTGAGCTTAAAGTTGCAATGAGTCAAAGTTGGAGAAAGAGGGTTGACTTTCCATACTTCCAAATATTTCAAATTTTTCTTCATAAGTGACCTATAATGTCTTGCATCCAAACAAAGCCTTCCACTTAGAATTTTCTCTTGACCAAAAAATATGGCATGAAGTAGATCTCTTGAATGACATTTTGAAACTTGAACCACTCAAATTCTCCAAAAATTGAGCAAGTTATGACTTGTTGAAGTTGGCCAAAAATCATGAAATGACCTATAATCTTTTGCATATTTAAGGCAACTTCCATCCATTTTATCACTTTTCACATAAAAGAAGGCATAAATTAAACATATTCAAGATCATTATGGAAAATAAAGGTCTCAAGGGGATAAAAATTGACAAAGTTATGACCATTTGAAGTCACATATGGAAAATTGTGGATTCATCTGGATGACTTGTAATCTTTCTTCTTTACCAAGTTACTTCCACATGAAAACTCCTTGGAACTTTTGAATTTATTTGTTGATAACCCTTTGAAGAGAAGGATGTCTTTGGAATCACTCAAAAATACCAAAAGGTGAGCAAGATATGCTCCTTTGAAGTTCAAAACCCTAGCTTCAAGATGAAGAGAATGCTTTGCGGAACTTTGACAAGTTTGAAAAAAATTCTTGTGCCAATATTTTTTCTTTGTGAATAAAAGTTGTTGAGGATGATGATGAGGACTCATAGCCACCAAAACCACTTCCATATCTTTAAATTTGACAGAAATATGCTATTGTGACCAACAAGGCCTTGTCCAAACATGATAACTTCTCCAATCAACCCCTTGTACTTTTGAGTCAAATCTAATAACCTTGAAATGTGATGAACCAAAGAAACCTCTCCATGCCAATTATTTCAAAACCAATCTAATGGTGAGGTTTGAACTTCTCAAGCTATGTTGACTAGGGCATGGAAATAAACTCATGAACCCGTGGAGTAACTTGATAAATCTCATTTCCCTTACCTATGTGGATAACAAGCAAGATAATCCAACATTGTATTTCATTATTTAAGTGAAGAAATCTAAATAATATTCATGATCACAAAAGGAACATAAGTCAAGGTGCTTGGTAACTCCTCAAAAGGAGAAAAGCTAAATGTAGGGAGGGGAACCAAGAATCCTAGTGTGATCTTGTTGTGAATGAAACAACATGGTATGATGAAGGGATCTTAGGGGGAAAAATTGGGGTACAACAGTATCCTATACCTTTTCTGCCATTTCTACTAACTCCATAGATCATTGAAGCTATCTTGCTTCTATCTATGTTTTAAGCCAGAAACTTCTGAAAGCTGTGATCATATTCCTTTATGATCTTATCAGCATTACTGGGAACCTCTGAGATTGTTTCCTTCTGAAAGTTTTGTAAATCATTTTCAGGTTTTGAAATCTTTTCTTTTAACTCAAAATTTTCTAATCTCAGACTCTCAGTTTCTTCAGAGTCAGAAACAAGATCCTTTTTCAGGTTCTTAAATTTGACTCGAAGCTGCTGATATCTTTCCAGAATTTCACTCAAACTTTCTCATAATTCAACTTTAGTAAAGTTAACAGTAAAGTTATGAAATACCTCTTCTTGGTATGATTCTTATTCTGACCAAGATGATTCACTTCTTTTGTCACATTAGCCATAAGAGTAATGTTGGCTCTTTCATCTTCCGACTTTGTGTCTACATCAGAAGTATCTGAGTCATCCCATGTTGCCATGAGATTTTTCTTCTTCTCCTTGAAGAACTTATTTTTGGGTTTCTCCTTCTGAAGCCTTGGACAATCTCTTTTGTAGTTCCCTTGTTCATTGCACTCATATTAGACGATGTCCCTGTTTCTTGACTTTCTGTGAATAGAAGAAGATTCATACTTTCTGTGTCCAGAGGAGGCTTCAGACATTCTGTATCTAGAGGAGGATTCTGACTTTTTGTATCCAGAGGGTGATTCATTCTGATTCCATGTTCTTCTAGAGTCTCTGAATTTTCTTTGCCTCTGCTTCCACAGCTGATTGACTCTTCTGGAGAGAAGAGACAATTCGTCTTCTTCTGATGAGGATCCATCAGAGGTTTCTTCCATAGCCGGCAAAACTTTAGAATCATATTTTTTGTTAGATTTTAGCGCTAAAGGCTTACCTTTCTTCTGAGGCTCGTCGTCTTCTAGCTCTATCTCATGACTTCTGAGTGAGCTGAAAAGTTCCTCCAGGGATATATTGTTAAGATCTTTTGCCAGCTTGACCGCAATGACCATGGGCATCCATTGTTTTGGTAAACTTCTGATGATCTTCTTTACATGAGCAGCAGTTGAATACCCTTTGTTTAGAACTCTCAGCCCAGCAACTAGAATTTGGAATCTTGAGAAAATTGCTTCAATGGATTCACTTTCTTCCATCTTGAAGGCTTCATATTTCTGAATGAGCAGAAGGGCCTTGGTTTCTTTAACTTGTATGTTTCCTTCATGCGTCATTCTCAGAGAATCAAACATGTTTTTAGTTGTCTCTCTGTTTGAGATCTCCTCATACTCTGAATATGAGATGGCACTCAAGAGAATCGTTATGGCCTTGTGATGATTTCTGAAGTCACGCTTTTGATGGTCAAACATTCTTTTTCTATAAATCTTCTGACCACTTTCATCCATAGGATGCATGTATCCATCAATTACCATATCCCATAAATTAGCATCATGAGCCAAAAATAATCTTTCAATTCTGTCTTTCAAGTAGTCAAAGTTCTGTCCATCAAAGACTGGAGGTTTACTACTGATTCTATCTTTATCATCATGATAGTTATTGCTGATATTCTGACTTGGTCCCACCATAGTATTTTTCTTAGCTTGGATCTTGTACTGACACGGTTAAGTGAATGAACTCAGACCCAGGCGCTCTGATGCCAATTGAAGAATTGAAAAACACAAGAATGAGGGTTGAATTGTAACTTTAAAATCAAATGCAAGTGACACGATGATTTTTATCTTGGTTCGCTTGATCTCAAACTACTCCAATCCACCCACCAAGGTGATTTCGGCTCTCTCAAACAAGGTCTTAATTCACTAATCAAATTGATTACAAAGCTACTTTGACAACTGCCAAAGTCTTCTTGAGTACAACCACAACTCGGTTTATCTCAAGGAAATTCACTAACAAAAGTAAGAATTAATCTGTGTACATGATGTTTTTCGTTACAAAAACAGTATCACAAACTTGTGATGTATTACACAATTTTAGAGAATAGTATGAATATGAGTTGCAGCGCTGAGAGATTGTATAATAGCAGTAATTTAAATCATGAATGATTTAACCTTGATGCTAGTTTAATTAGACGCATCAATCTGTGCAAAAGGAAACTTGATAATTGGCAGTTAATGCACTTTCCATAATATAAAGATCCTTGTCTGTTTGTAGCTGTTGCAATTGATACTGCTTTGATGGAATAGTAACTCTTCAGAACATAAGGAATCTGCTTGCTGCTTTGCTTCAGAACTTGGGAAGTCAGAATCATAAGGTCCTGTTTGCAGCGTTAGACTTCTGTTCAGAGTTAAGATATCTTTCTCTTAAGCGCAAATTCTGATCTTCATTCATCAGAACATTCTAAGATCAGTCTACATACACAGCATGACAACCTTTGTAGCTTAACTTCTGATCCACTTCCGTCAAAACTTCTGTATAAAATAGAACACAATTTTAGAGTGCATATTTGTTCTTTGTGTTTGTTATCATCAAAACTCTTACGAGGGTTGTAGAATCAAACTATGTTCTAACACCTTCAACCTTTAATTAGATGCATGATTATTGGTTGAAAGGACACCTTATGTTGTCACTTGTTAAGTGAAAATTTGCGTATGATACACAAATGATATTCGTTCTCGCATAAATTCTATTTTCGTGCAGGTACCCGGGGATTACACGGATGTGTCCGCTACACATTCCATCGTGTGATTGTTATTTGTTATCTTGTATGGATTATAATTCGTACAGGTACATTGTTAATGGTGCGGGAATGTCCGATACATACTCGTGCCATGTGCTCACATTTGTCGTGCACTATGCTATTATACTTGTGTTTGGATCGATATTCGGTGTAGGTTTATTTTGGTACTCGGGTGTGTCCGCTACATATTTTAATTTTTTATTGTTGATACTTTGATGCATATGCTGATGGTATTTTTGTTATTGGTGTTAGCAGTTCGTGAAGTTTTCCGGGTTTCTTTGTTATTGCTTAGCATCTACGGATTGTTATTCGTTCCGTAAACCTCTTGTTTTATTTTTCTCTCCTCATTTCATTGCTTTCTAGAGATAAGTTGGAATTTTACCGCTTTCCTTGCCATGTCAAGTAGGAATATAAATGTATGATGGGGATTTCCATTATGGATATATGTCAAGAATCTCTCAAGTTTATTTAAACACCTGTTTAAGGAAATTCTACATTATGTGCATTATGTGTGCTACTTGTGTTTGTTTAAAATCTTACCTTTGAAGTAGGTATTCCGCACGTGTGTTTACATTTGTGATCGCATATTCCCCCACCACATAAGTCCTCAAAAGGAGGCGAACAAAAAGGGTTCGCAATCGATCCCTGCATTTCATCCATGTCATCCTTAGCTTACGTTATACGTCGATGCTTTGGGTTTGTGCAGATCATGTGTATCGAGTCGATCAAGTGGAAAAGGGTTCCGCAATCAAACCTTTACACTTTATCAGGAGTTCACAATGGCTATTGCTGAGACTTCGCTACCCACTTATTTGTATCGGGTGATCTGCTCCCCTTAGCTAAAGTAATGTTTTTCTTTTTTATTTCATCTCAGTCTCCCCCTTGTTTGTTTCGGGTGATCCGCTCCCCTTAGCTAAAGCATTTCTTTTGTTACCCCCACCCCCTGAGTCAGTATACTCTGATTGTGTGCGTTTTCCAGAACACTTGTTTCCTTATTTGTTTGACATACCTTGCTCCCCTTAGGATCGCTCGGTTAGAGTAGCTTTCGAGCTAGACATTAGGATAACTATCCATGTAGGTTAACGTAGGGTAGAGATTTCCCTTTTCATCCTCAACCTTAGGATGAATCATTGTATGATAACATTAGGTATAAAACTTGATAGTCTCCCTTAGATGTTTTCTTTCTTTTGCATCCTTGCATTAAGACTAAAATTCTCTTTCTTGAAAAAATGCATAAAACATTTAACAAACTCTCAAATCCTTCTTTAAGGTAAAAAATATCAACCAATACAAACTTTTCCGCCTTTGGGCCTTTCTTTAGAACTTTCAAACTGGATGTGTTATTTTCCCTCTCTACGCAATACGTCGCGTAATTCCCCAAAGGTCGGGTTTCACTATGTCTACTTGTTACGAGTCGCAACTTTAGCATTATTCACCTTCGGGCATCTTTTGAGCACATTAATCCCCTTCTACTCCAGATGTGTGAGTCTCCAAAGGTTGAGCTGCAGGTAGAATATGAAATTGATGTTGTTCCATTAAAAACAAAAAACCAACCAAAATATGTAAGCCGAACTACGGCTGCTCCTATTACTTAAAAAGGATACATAGGAATTGTGGTAGGGCCCGAACGAGCACAACTTCACTTTCCCTATGTTATTTTCTCTTTTCTTTTACATGCATTCCCTCTTTCTTTTTTTATTTTAAACCTTAGACATACATTTTGACCACACCCATTAGATTAGAATAACAAGAGTGGATACCATATAGTACTACGGGCGCGTGGGATGCTAATACCTTCCCCTCGCGTAACAAACTCCCTTACTCGATCTATCGGTTGTTTGATCGTGATTTCACCCTTCTCAGGTTTGCTCAATGTTTACCTTTCCCTTCCCGTGGGATAAAAAACGTTCGATGACGACTTCATTGATTTCATTTGGATGATTTGTTCAGTCGATTGTTTCATAGCCAGGTTATGAAAAACAAAGAAAAGAAGTCAGAAATAAAGTTTGTTAAAGAAAATGGGAAGCAGGAAAAAAAGATGTCAAATCAAATGTCCTATCATCAGTAAAGACATCAGAGTAACCACTCAGGGCGCAAGTTTCAAAGATGAAGATGTCATCATTGTGGAAGGTTTGGTCACATAAAACCCTATTTCTACAAATTATTTGGTTATCCTACATCTATTTCTAAAACCAAAAGAGAACAGACCTCTATCGAAGCTAAGAAGGATTGGATTCCTAAAAATGGTGCCTCTGGTATCATATCTCACACCTCTCTTAGAGCATATGTCTTAGAAGATTGGTACCTTGATAGTGATTGCTCCAGACACATGAGTGGTGTCAAGAACGTCTTGGTGGACTTTAAACCATATTTCCAAACAATGTCACCTTTGGAAATGAGTCAAAAGGTGTAATAAAGGATGGTGAAAAGCTGGGACATTTGAGTCTGAAAAAATTAGGGAAAAGTCTACCGAATGAAACTGCTAAAAGCATTGAGAAGTGGAATATTTAAGAACTAAAGCTCAAAAGTGGTGATGACACTATGGAACAACCCCTTGATAAGCAGATGGTGTTTGGAAACAATGTATCAGAAAATGTCATAACATCATCATGTGACAACTTGAACACTAGATTCAACATTTATAAACGTTCTATTCAGTATGGTAGGCCTAAGCCTAATAGACATTATCTCATGAGAGGGATTGTTGAAGATAATATAATGCCTTTTATTGAGATTATTGCTAAAGACTTGGAAGATGAAAAAATTAACAAGTCAAGAGGAATACTTGATACTGATAATTATAAGGATTTATAGCAAATACTACAATTTATATGGGTAAAGCAAAATATCAAATATTATGATACCCACTCTCACACTTGCCCAACCCATTAAGTCAAAGTGTGACTAAAATCTGTTATCTTTACCAAACCCCTCGCTCCAATATTCCTTATGTTCTCTTGTTTAAAAACTTGAAGTATTGTTTCAAATTGTTCATTGCAACATCTCTTCTATTCCAAACAAACTCAAAGAAGTCACAATATTCTCCATTCGATCATATGCATGCAACATCTAAAGATCAACGATCTTTTTCCACAAATGCTAGGGCCGAGGAATAGTTTCAAATGATCAATCTCTCTGATCTGGTGTTGGATGTTGTTCCATTGTCCACCATTCATCCTCAATCTCATAGGGAAGGAAGGTCTTCTGCTACTAACAATATGCCTGGTAAGTCATTTGTGTCTCCCACTAAGATTATTAGGTAATCTAGGTTAAGTAAGAATGATAGAACAAATCCCTCTGAATCCTTCGCAGGTGATAAGAATAAGTCTAAACCTAGGAAGAATGTTGCTGATAAAGAGCTTAGGAAGTTTGTTTCTACCATTTTGAATGAAGTTTGTCCAGATGTTGAACCTGATGTTCAAACATCTCTGTCAAAAGTCATTGAGACTAAGGAAGATACTGTTGGAAAGACTGTTGATGTTAAGTATGATCATGTTGCTCGTGAGAGAAGAAACAAGAATAACGAAGACTTGGTTATCGATGTTTATGAGCTGACATTTGATGAGGAACCCATAACTAAAAACTTGCCTTCTGGAATAGTAAAAAGATTTTAAAGAAGGAAAGAAAAGACTGTGATGGTTGAAATTTTATCTTCTAAAGATAACAAAAGGAATTTTGATGATGAGAAGAGTACTCCCTCTAAAACTGTCAAGGGTAAAACTCAAGTTGGTCCTTCAAAACCGTGGAGCAAATTTGCTATTCCCTCTAAGAAGAGAAAAGCTGTGAGTTCTAGTGATTTTGATTTTGATGTTGATGAGGAAGTCCAGAACATTATTCCCAGCAAAAGGTATGCATTTAAGAATACCTGTGTTGATGTTCATAAAATATCCTAGGATAAGGTAATCTTTCATTTTAAAGAAAATGCTAATAAATGGACGAATGTTGTGCAAATAAGTTTAGCCTTGGAAAGGGAATTGGGCAAGGGATTTCAAAAATTAAAAGATGTCGTAAAGCTTATAGAGGTGGCTAGTCTAATGAAAACCGTCTCTAGCTTTAGCCCTTTCTACAAAAGACTGGTGAAGGAGTTTGTGGTGAATATTCTTGATGGTTGTGATGTGGCGGGGAGTGAAGATCACATGAAGGTATATGTTAGGGGAAATATTGTGACCTTTTTCTACCACTGTGATCAAAAAATTTTTAGGAAGATCCGAAGAGCCTCGAGCTGAACTAGAGGCTTCAAATAATGAAGTGTGTAGTGAAATCACTGGTGGCAAGGTAAAGTATCGCCCTGAAGAAGGGAAGTTATCCTATGGCAAGCTTAGTGTAAAGTATGCCATTCTTCACAGGGTGGCTACTGTAAATTGGGTTCCCATAGACCGTACCTCCACCGGGCTTGGAAAAATCATATTTTCTATTGGTAAGGAAAAAGAATTTTATTTTATAAATAAATTTTTGATCAAGTCTTGAAGCAAGCATCTTCAAAATGTTGTGAAGTTTCCTATGTGTTTCACTTCTCTCATATGTGGAATAGTCATAAGTCAGCACCCTAGAATCTTACTGCCATTTGATAGTGTAAAGAAAATGGAATCTCCTTTGACCCTACACTATAAATTATTTAGTGGTGAACATGTCCAAGACATTGTTGGGACATCTTCTCAGGCACATGGCTCTGAAACCTCCAAGGATGGAAATATCGCTCATTTGCAGGAGACATGCAGGGTTGTTAGATGCAATCATCAAGACTAGCTCTAAAAGGAAGATCAAACTTGAAGGATTAATCAAGGCCTTGATAAGGAAGAGAAGAACCAGACTGGACATGGTAGTGTCGTTGCTGATTCTGGAAGTAAGGAAACTTAAGATGACAATACTGATGTTAAGACTTCATTTGATGATGTTGATATGACTAGTAATCATAATTCTTAGAATGATGATGAAATTAATGAGAGTGCTTCTGGTGGTGACAATGCTGGTGAAGAAAAAGAGATGTATGAGTCTGCCAATGATGTAAGTGTTGATGCATAGTCTACCTCCTTAAGCTTTTTTTTGGTGTTTTCTATTTTGTTTGTATTTGATTTTCGGATATGTAAGGGTCATGATACCCAAACTTATTATGTGCACCTTGTGTATCATTTGACTCTTTGTTTTTGGGATACTATACCTTTGTCATTTTCTGGCTAAAAAGGTGGATTAGGATAACTAACTGCACTAATTGTTCCATCTGGGCCTTTGAGGGTGTGAATACGGTGGCAGAATCGACTGTTATACTGGTTTGCGTTTTGTATTCGCAAATGTCACGGTAAGCAAGAGTCTCCATCGACTTTTATTTTATCCAATCAGGAAAAGGAAAAAGAACAGAAAAAACCTGTTTTTGAGATGTTTTTGAGTACGGGGGGTAGATTATAGAAAGGGAAGGTGTTAGCACCCTTTCTATCCATGGTTTTCCATGGGCTTTTAGGTACTTGCTCATTTTGAAAATTGCTTGTGTGTGTTTTGAAAAGTTTTTGTTTAACTTCGTGATACCCCTTTTTTTTGTCCTCAAGAGTGTGACGAAGTTGTTTTGAAAATTGTTTGTGTGAAAAAGTTTGATTTATTGAGCAAGTACTTAAGAGTTAATCTACCTACTCGAAAAAGACTGTTTGTTTTCCTTTAGACAGCGCCATCCCATTATTAAGGAATAGGTAGCACCGTCGTTGGAGTTTTAAGGGACGTTTGAAGGGACTGATACGATCACAAAAGAAATGTTAGGGAATTTTAGTAATCCTCCTAAAGCCTTAAATATCTTTTCCGAGGCAACATCCGAATGGGTCATTTAGATCTTTCGGGGCTAGAGGACGATCGCTAATAAACCCTATACTATATGACTGTTTAACCGAAGGCAACCGGAGTGGAGTAAACCCTAGGAGTGAGCATGTGCGAGTGAATTTTTTCAGTTAATTTGTCTTTTCACATTTAGGGTTTTCTACCGTATTAATTTTCAGTTAATATTTCCATACAATCCTATTAACATACATCTAGGCAGTTTATAATTGTGGAAATTAAAATGCGGAAAATTTAAAGTTCTAGCTATTACATGGATTTCGCAGATACATAATTATTTTTGACTGTAAAATAAAATGCGGAATTAAAACCTAGTTAAGACTATTACAAACTCGGAGAAGTTACAAAATTATAAAAAATAATTAAAATGCGTGCGGCGAACTAAATGCGAGGATAATTATAAAGCCTAAAAAATATAATTGAGAAAAGTATTTAAGTTATTTTTGAAGAACAAAAAATTAATTATATACAAAATTAACACTAATTTCTAATTGATTTTAATTACAAAAAAAGGAATTAAATTAACCTAATTTTTAAACTAATTAATTAAAGAAAATAAATATTTTATGAAAAAAAATGATTTTTGGTGTTTTGTGATTTTTGATTTGAAAAATAAAAATGATTTAATTTTGAGGTTATTTTTATAAAAGATAAAATAATTAGTAAATAATTAAAAAGAAATAAGAAAAGATAAAATGGGCATGTGCTGATGAGTAAAGTTGGGGGTGTAATACTGAATTTGCTTGGGCCCAAAGCTGATGCCCAGTCCTTGCGCTGAATCCCATGTGAGACCCTTCTGGTGGCGTACCATGGTCCTGCAGTGGCGTGCGTTGGATTTGGACAGACGATGCATCCATTGGCTGGATGGTAGTAGTGCGTGGTAGGCGTCTGGATGAGAGCAACACGTGATTTGTAAAAAAAAAATTAAAACAAAGAAAACATGGGGACCTGGGATCGAACCCAGGTCCTCACGTTCAACACCAACGCACCTAGCCATCTGGGCTATTGTTCTTATTTGTTAACATAATAACAATAAAATATAATATATGAAATCAAGTGGCTGAAAATAAAAAGCGCGCAGAATTCAAATCATCCAGTGGCGGCTAGACACATTGTCGTCTTCCTCCTCATCTGTCGTATTAGATCCCTGCACTTTTACCTACGGACAAATGTTTGTAGCCTTAGCCCTGCATACTTCAAAAATCATCAAAACACATGATAAATACATTCTAATTACATGGTTCAATTTGTCTTGGACCCACGAACATCATAATATCCTTTTCGTTGGCCAATTTAACCTGTATGGAGAAGCCCTAAAATGAACTCAGAAACCCTAGTAATGGCAACCACGTATGTAAGCATCAAAAATCGAATTAAACCATTCAGTCATGTTACAAACACATCAACAATCACAAATATAATACTCAAATGTGTTAATGATGCAAGAAGTGGAAATGATTCAACCATTTGATTGGGAGCTCATCTGCTGGGTTTACTGAGTTAATTTTAACCGGAGAGAGGGTGGAAGCTGGTATAAGAAGTGGAAAGATTCAGAAAGATTCGCCTGCCTCTACAGATGTGAAAAAATCCTTTACTGGGAAGAAGGAGGTATCTGCTGTTTATCCACAAAGGAACCAAGGGAGAGTTGAACGCCGACCAATGGTTGGGGCCGTTATGATCCCAAAATCTACATCCAATCAACCAAGAAGTAACCAACCAAGGGTGGAAAGGCCAGTCCGACAATTCACCAGAGTTAATATGACTCTAGCCTAGATTTTACCACATCTACTGAAATATAATCTAGCAACTTTAAAAGAAGCTCCAAAGAATCCCAACATGGCGTCCCCTCATTATCACCCGAATGCCAGATGCGCATACCATTCTGAAAGTCCGGGCCACGACACCAACAACTATTGGGCTTTAAAGAACAAGATTCAAGACCTCATAGATGCAAAACAGATTAAGTTTGAGGTGCCAGAGAAACCAAATGTCATTTCTGCTCCTATGCCTAGACATGGTCACAACGCCAATGCTATCGAAGAAGATTTGTTTGTTGCTACAGTAGATGAACTCTTAACTCCTCTCTCGATCATTAAGTTAAACTTGTTGAAAGCTGGTATTTTCCCAGGTTGTAATAAATACTCCCGTATTTGCTTATCCTCATCAACTGATTGCCCTCTGTTGAAGACAAGTATCCAACGCCTGATTAACAACCAAGAAATTCTGTTTGAAAGTGCTCCTGTTTCACCCATTCCAGTTAAAGACGTTTCAATCATAACCATCTCCGCCAATCCTTCCAGGGTCCCCAAAAGACCCGTTAGGATTACATCAGTTCCAAAGACTACTCCTCTCATAATTATAATGCCCGGGCCGGTCCCATATGAGTCAGATAAAATAGTACCGTGGAATTACGGTGGAGAAATCTACTACCATGGTATTAAACAAGATGGGCCGATTGCCAAAGAAGTGAGCTCCGAAGAAGAAGATTCCTACATTAGTAATATTGCCATAACTAGTAATATTACCCGTAGCGGTAGAATCTTCTCTCCAGAGATTTCCCCTCCAAAGGCAGTTTTTGGACCCGTGGCTGTTCCGAAGATTACCTTTGTACCAATAATCATACCTGCAAATGTACCTTCTGACAAAGATGACACAACCCCTGCTGTTACCCCTACCAACACTTCTACTGTTGAAAGTCGAGGAAAAGCATTCAAGAAGAGCCTGTTCGGACGAAGGCTCAATCACTAGCTATGCCTGAAACATCCAAGAAGGAAATGGAGGAGATCTTGAGAATAATAAAGAAGAGTGACTATGATGTGGTTGAACAGTTGGGGCAAACTCCCTCCAATATATCCATGTTAGCATTGTTGCTATGTTCTGAGGCACATGCGAAAGCTCTGGTGAAGTTTCTGAAGACAACCCATGTGCCACAAGAGACATCTGTTGACCAATTCCAAGATTGTGTGGCCAGTTTGACAGCTGATAACGGCCTAGGCTTCTCTGATGCTGATTTGACACCAAAAGGGAGAAAGCACAACGAGGCATTACATGTCTTTGTGGAGTGTAGAGGAACAACTCTGGCCCATGTCTTGGTGGACACTGGCTCATCTTTGAACGTCTTACCAAAGAAAGCTCTTGACAGATTGGATTGCGAAGGGCTGACATTGAAACCCAGTAACATAGTTGTGAGAGCATTTGATGGCTCGAAGAGGATGGTCCATGGGGTGGTGGAAATCCCCATAAAGGTGGGAACTCATACTTTCAACTCAACCTTCTATGTGATGGACATCCGCCCCTCTTACTCCTTTCTGTTAGGTCGACCCTGGATCCATAATGCCGGTGCGGTCACCTCCACGCTACACCAGATGCTGAAGTACCCGGTCCAAGAAAAGATCATAACTGCCCACGGGGAGGAGGAGTACATGATTAGTCATCTGAATTCTTTCCGATATGTGGAGTTGGATGGCGAGTTCATTGAAACTCCTTTTCAACATTTTGAGGAGGTCTCTCAAGAAGTAGCGGTAACCAAGGCAGTATCCATGATTCCCAAGATCACAAGACCTCCGCTTCGGATGTCGTCTCTAAAGGAAGCCAAGGCGGTAGTAGAAGAGGTGGATGCACCATCTGGGGACAACTTACGGACATCTGGTATAAATCAGACAAGTTTAGCCTGGGGTTTACTTCAACTGCTCAGAAGGTTGTACGTTGTGCCCGTACTGGAGGGCCACCTTTGAAGATTAGTAACCGGGAGGTCAACGCAGTGGAAGACATTGAAGAGGATGGCAGCAAGGAAGATTGGATATTTCCTACTGTCAACGGAGGACTTCACAACTGGGAAGCCAGAGACTTTGTCCCAATAACTTTCATCTCTCAGTAATTTATCTTTTACATTTATGTTGGACTTGTATTATTCACAAACAATTCTCACTTTAAAAACTGTGTCTTACACGAGGCACAATGGTCCATTTGTAAGGGTTTTTATTTCATCTTCATATGACATTCAATGAATCATGGACGTTTTTCCACATACAAACCTTTTGTGCTCATTGTCTTTCTTTTACATTTTTATTGTTTAAAGATGGCTATACCCTTGCACACACCCACACTCACAAATGCAGGTACCTCTCTATTCCGGATCCCATGGGTAACGATACTGCTATAGCCTTTAGTGACTCTGAAGATCCAATCTATCAAGCCGAATACGAAGGTGAGGAAGATTGTGAAGTACCAGGGGAATTGGCCAGACTACTACAACAAGAGGAAAGAGCTATTCAGCCTCATGAGGAACCGTTGGATACAATTAACTTGGGTACCGAGGAAGATAAAAAGGAAATCAAAGTGGGCACCAATCTAGAGCCGAGTGTCAAGGAGCGCCTAATTCAGCTATTGCATGATTATGTTGAGATCTTTTCCTGGTCATACGAAGATATGCCAGGACTTGATACAGAATCATGGTACATCGTCTACCCACAAGAGAAGACTATCCACCAGTGAAGCAAAAAGTCCGCCGCATGAGACCTGACATGTCAGAGAAGATCAAAGCAGAAGTCATGAAGAAGTTCAATGCTGGATTCTTGGCTGTCACTTCCTATCCTCAATGGGTTACCAACATTGTTCCCGTGCCTAAAAAGTATGGCAAAGTACGGATGTGCGTGGATTATAGAGATTTAAACAGGGCTAGCCCTAAAGATGATTTTTCACTTCCCCACATCGATATCCTGGTTAATAATACAGCCCAGCACAAAGTGTTTTCCTTCATGGACGGATTCTCAGGTTATAACCAGATCAAAATGGCACCTGAGGACATGGAGAAAACTACATTTGTCACACATTGGGGCACGTTCTTCTACAAAGTGATGCCATTCGGACTGAAGAATGCTGGGGCAACCTATCAACGCGCCATGGTAGTTTTGTTTCATGATATGATACATCATGAGATAGAGGTCTATGAAGATGACATGATAGCCCGATCACAAACTGAAGAGGAGCACCTTGATCACTTGCAAAAGTTGTTTGTGAGATTGAAGGAGTACAAACTAAGGTTGAATCCAAACAAGTGCACATTCGGAGTCCGGTCCGGTAAACTCTTAGGTTTAGTTGTCAGCAACAAAGGCATCGAGGTTGATCCCGCTAAGGTTAAAGAAATAAAAGAAATGCCTGCTCCTCGTACTGAGAAGGAAGTCAGAGGATTCTTGGGACTCCTGAACTATATTGCCAGATTCATTTCTCACCTAACATCTACTTGTGAACCAATCTTCAAACTATTGAAGAAAGATCAATTAGTCAGATGGAATGATGAATGTCAAATTGCTTTTGACAAGATCAAAGAGTACTTACAAGAGCCTCCTGTCTTGATTCCACCAGTCGAGGGAAGACCACTGATCATGTATCTGACCGTTTTAAAAAACTCAATGGGGTGTGTATTCGGGCAGCATGACGAGTCTGGCCGAAAGAAGCACGCTATTTACTACCTGAGCAAAAAGTTTATCGACTGTGAAACCAGATATTCACTGCTCGAGAAAACTTGTTGCGCTCTGGTATAGGCTGCTCGCCGGCTAAGACAGTATATGTTGACTCATACCACTTTGTTGATATCTAAGATGGATCCGATAAAGTAAATCTTCGAAAAGCCTGCTCTGTCTGGATGGATAGCTAGATGGCAGATGATCTTAACAGAATATGACATACAATACACTACCCAGAAAGCCATAAAGGGCAGTGTGTTAGCTGATCATCTTGCTCATCAAGCTGTAGAAGATTATCAGTCCATGAAGTTTGAATTCCCGGATGAAGACATCGTGACATTAGACAACTGTGAAGAAATAAAACCATATGACGGACCTGAACAAGGATCCCGGTGGACCCTGTTCTTTGATGGGGCATCCAATGCACTTGGTAATGGTATGGCGTTGTAATCATATCTCCGGAAGGGTGTCATACTCCCTTTACTTCCAGACTTTGCTTCAACTGTACAAACAACATGGCAGAATATGAAGCATGCATCTTTGGTCTTATGGCTGCCATAGACTTAGGAATCAAGTCTTTAGATGTGTTTGGAGATTCAGCTTTGGTCATCAGTTAGATCAAAGGAGAGTGGGACACTAAGCATCCAAACCTTATCCCTTACAAAGAACATATTTTGACATTGTTACCACATTTTGAGCAGATTACCTTCGAGCATTTCCCGCGAGAAGAAAATCAGCTAGCAGATGCTCTAGCCACAATGTCATCTATGTTTAAACTTAATTGGGATAACGAGGCTCCCCAGATCACCATCGAACAAATGGTTGAACCAACACACTGTCACAAGATTAATACTGAAGAAGTAGTGGACCAACCTTGGTTTCATGAAGTCATGAGGTATCTCGAGGCTCAAGAATATCCAGAAGGAGCTTTAATAAACGATAAAAAGTTCCTAAGGAGATTCTCCGCTAAGTTCTTCCTGAGTAATGTCATCCTGTACAAACGCAATCATGACTCTATTCTGCTCCGTTGTATTGATAAGATTGAGGCTGAAAAGATCATGGCTGAATTACATGAAGGTACCTTTGGCACTCACTCCAGTGGGCATACGATGGAGAAGAAAATCCTACGGGCAGGCTATTATTGGTCTACCATGGAAGCATACTGCTATCAACACTCTCGAACCTGTCATAAATGTCAAATTTATGCTGATAAGGTGCACGTACCTCTGGTTCCTCTGAATGTCTTGACGGCTCCTTGGCCCTTTGTTATGTGGGGAATCGATATGATTGGGGAGATCAATCCTACAGCCTCCAATGGACACCGTTTCATTCTAGTGGGCATTGATTATTTCACAAAGTAGGTCGAAGAAGCTTCCTTCGCATCCGTTACTAAGAATGTTGTTGCCCGCTTCATCAAGCAGAATCTCATTTGTCGGTACGGTATCCTAGAAAGGATCATCACTGATAATGGTACAAACCTTAACAATACTATGATCACCGCCTTGTGCGAGCAGTTCAAGATTCAACATCACCATTCATCCCCCTATCGGCCAAAGATGAATGGTGCAGTCGAAGCTGCTAATAAAAACATTAAAAAGATCATACAAAAAATGACAGTCACCTACAAGGGCTGGCATGAGATGCTGCCATTTTCTCTCCACGGGTACCGTACCATGTCTCGCACATCAACTGGGGCAAAACCCTATTCTTTGGTATATGGCATGGAGGTTGTCTTGCCTATCAAGGTTCAAATCCCCTCTTTGAGGATTATGAAGGATGCAGGTTTGAATGAAGATGATTGGATCCAGACTCGACTTGATCAACTGAACTTAATTGATGAAAAGAGACTTAATGTTGTTTGCCATGGTCAGATGTATCAAAAATAGATGATCAAGGCTTTTAACAAGAAAGTCAGACGCCGGGTATATAAAGTTGGAGATCTAGTGATCAAACGCATTATCTTACCACAAATTGATCCCAGGGGAAAATGGACTCCTACCTATGAAGGACCATTTGTAATCAAGAACATCTTCTCCGGTGGGGCAATGATCTTAACCACCATGGACGGAGATGACTTGCCACACCCTGCGAACACGGACATAGTCAAAAGATACTACGCATAAGAGACCAGCTAGGTTGACACACCTAGGCAAAAAAGGGCATCCCGGCGAACCAAAGGGGTTCGGGCAAAAATTAGGGATAAAATAAAAAAATATGTACACCCGGCAAGTTGAAAACCCGAAAGGGCGACTTGGGCAAAAAAGGGTTTCCCGGTGGACTGAAAACCCGAAAGGGCCGTCCAGGCAAAAGTTAGGGAATTAAAGGGTATGACTATGTCCCGTCAGATCACTTTGAGGACAATCTCTTCATTGACAAACTCGGAGTTTCTGATCAATTCAATCATCTTCGGACTAAGCAACAAATAGACAAGATATTCGGAGATACAAAGGCTATAGTAGAATGGGAACACCATGGGATTATCACACATAGCTATCTTTCTTTGTATAAATTTTTCTTATTTTTATGACACCATACTCTTACTAGGATGTCTGTCTCCTTTGTACAAAATACTTATTCAATGTAAATACAAAGATATCTCTTTAAAGTGCAGAAAACTACTTGTCTTTTTTCTTTACACTTGTGTTTTACTTGCAAAAATGTCCAATGATTCATTAATAAACATATGCATTTGAACATAATTACTGTTTACAAATAAACAAAATGAAAAAAGGACAATTACTGACAGGTTGAAAGAATAGGAAAAAATATTTAGGCTATTCCATGAGCAATCCCTACAGTACGTCATTTAGACCCCCAATGGAACTAAAACTGCACACTATTAATACCCGGTGGAAGCCATCCAGTTTCCCCAGCAAGTTGTTTTGAAGCCTGAAATCCAACCAAATAACAGTTGACTTTTAATACTCCCCAACAGAACAAAGACTCCCATTATTAATCCCTAGTAGAAGTCATCAAAATTCTCTGGATTCCCCAAGAAGATTCCTAAAGCAGTATATGGCATTGCTCTCACAATGGAATTTTTGTCAAATACTCCAACTTCAGGACATGAAGAATCCACATATCCTCAGCAGCAGTCAAGGATTTATTTTCCTTGGCCATACAGCAAATCAGCTTACATGCGCATACATTACATCCACATATCATAAACATTGATAAAACACATATATTGCATCATACATTCCATGCAACATAATTTTGTGTTCCAGCTAACATTTTACCCTTTTCAGGATAAGATTAACAGCTACTGTTAAACAATGTGCAATCATGATACAATTCAGATACGCTCCAGACACGGATGCCATTCTGTTATTTATTCAGATTCAGCTTTCAGATACAGTTCAGATACGCTCTAGACACGGATGCCATTTTGATGCTCATTCAAAGTTCCGATGCAGTTCAGATACGCTCCAGTCATGGATGCCATTCTGTTACTCTTTCAGATTAGACCTTCATGATACGGTTCAGATACGCTCCAGTCACGGATGCCATTCTGATACCCATTCAGTTTTCAAGTTCAGATACAGTTCGGATACGCTCCAGACACGGATGCTATTCTATTGCTCATACAGATTCAATCTCCAGATACAATCTCTGAACTGAGGAATAGAATAGCTGGATAAAGAGCCTCTATCCATGCCTTAGAACCTTTATCCAACTTGTAATTCCATTTATGGCAAAAAGGTTCCATTGCCATTTTGAAAAAGAGCAACTTTTGCAAACTTTACAATCTTGAGCATTGGACATGTCCCCTTGGCACATACAAGTCTCACAGGTCTCAAGTAAATTGTACAAAGCACATACCAACCCTAAGCAAGCAGGTACAAGCATGTAAAGCTTTGTCTTATCACTTTGCTTCAAGTACAAGAAAGGTGGCCAAAAGGCTAGAACTTGCAGAGCTGTTGAGGAGCTGATCTAAAAACTATTTCAATACTAATATACAAACATTATGCAACACAATACACATTTAGAAAAGGCCTGAAACACTCCCAAGCTGAAAAACACCAAAAATCTGTTCAAACCTACAGTTTCTGCACAAGCACACCCATCTTCCATTTGGCTCGTGCGCTTTTAGTTTTGATCATTCAAACACCTTACATACTTGATATCAAACTCATCCAAACCTTCATCCCTGTTCTGTAATCACTTTTCCACCATCTTCCATTGTTGAGTTCAGAGCTTGCAGTTTGACTTGGCCAAGGAGTTCCAGATACTTTTAGAGCAAGGCAAAGGTTGGAATACATCTAGGGAATTTCAAGGAAGCTCAAGCGAGCATCAGACCTCCTTCCAACTCACCCCAGTTCCATTCACGATTCCAACTGAAGGAGGTAAATTTTCAAACACTATCTCTTTGTACAGGCAACCTTAGGCCACGATTTGTGAATAAGAAATGTAGTCCTCATCATAACGAAGTTGTACATACCATTATCTGGCATTAGGTTTACTTGTGCTGAGAGAATTTGGACCTTGAAATTTCTGGAAATATTAGGTCAAGATTTACGGCTGTTAAAATTCTCTTTGTTCTTTGATTAATAGTTCACATAATTTATATGGTTGGAATCGTGTGCTCAAGTACTACAACTTTCATGTTATGAATTTTCATTTTTATGGAAGTATGAGAGAGTTACAGGATGTCTGGCCAAAGCTTGAGGAAGAAGATGAAACAGGGAAAGGACTTGGTTCAGAATGTGTTAATTTTGTTTCACTTAAGATAATGGAAGTATAGCCACCCTAGTGGAAAAGTAGCGCGCTGGTAAAATCCATGTCCTGGGTTCGAACCTGGGCACGCTACTTTTGTATTTTTCACTCTTTTTCTTTTCCATTTTTACATTTTTGCAGGTTGGGCTTGTCTTTTGGGCTAGAGTTTTTTTTGCTAATATCATCACCACCAATCTGCTACATTACCCCCCCCTTGCCAACTTTTATATTTTTATTTTTATTTGTTTTATTTTAATTGTTAATATTTTAAATGTTTTCATTAATGCATAAAAATCCTAAAAAATATAAATTAATAATATTGCACTTTATTTTATTTTTATTTTATTTCTCACATAAAAAAATATATTTTATTTTAATAGGATATCATTTATTTTCTTAATAAACTTGTAAATATAATTAAAACATATTTAGTTTAATTTATTTTTCATTTCAATCTTATAAATACTTATTTTTGCATAAATATAATTTTTATACTTTTTTATATACAATATTATTTATTATTTTTATACAAGAAAATATATAAAATAATACATATAAAAAACTTTATTTTCACTTAAATAATAATTAGGGTTAAACCCCTTTTAAAAATTAATTCCTTTTCTTTATATTTTTATGGTTTAGATTAAATTTTCTTTTACATAAAAAAACAAGACACAAAAATCTTTTTTACATATACATTGCATTGCATTTTCTTTGTAATATTGTATTGTATTTATTCTAATTTGTATAAATTCGATTTCGTTGTAATAATTTATTTAGGTTTATATTCTTGCAAATCCCCATTCAAATTTGTATTCCCCCTCCCATAAATTGTTGTAATAGCTTAGAAATATTTACATTATGCAATTTATCGCTTTATATGCCATGATTAGTAATTAGGGTTTGTATGACAAGAACAAAAAAAGCAAAATAGAAAACCCTAAATACAAGACAAAATCAAAGCATGAAAATGATACACTTGCACACAAGCACCCTTAGGGTTTTCCCACTTGGTTGCCTAAAACAAAAATGGCCATGTTACACATGCGAAGTATCTTGGCAAAACAAAACAAATATAAGATCATAGTCCCTCGATGACGCTATTCAAGAGTTGCCTTACAAAATGATCTTGGTCCATCAAAAATGCTAAGATACTTTGCAAACATTGCTAATCATGGTTATACGATGACCCTCGCCCATCCCGTTTACATCCAAAAATAGGGTTGCTTACCAAATCAATGATAAGACAACAATGTTAAAGGAATAGAAAATACATAAGAAAGACATTTGATTAAGTAGATAGCTTCTAGTTACTTGCTCCATTTCAAACAACAATCCTTGCTATTTTCAAAACAAACACACAAACATTTCAAAAACATCTTACAAACGTTGAAAACATTTTCAAAAGACATACATCTTTGTATGCATTCTTACAAATGAGAATCATTGCAAAGATCGCCTAAACAAATGGCCTCTTTTACAAAATACTTTCAAAACCACACCAAGCATATTTTCAAACAAACAAAAGCAAGTGATCTAGCAAGTAACTAAGATCCCATGGAAAACCATGGATGAAAAGGGTGCTAGCACCTTCCCTTTTCATAATCTACCCCCCGAACACAAGAAACAATCTCAAAGGTCTTTCCTGTGCTTTTTCACCTTTCCTTTTGGATAAAAGAAAAGTCGATGGCGAATCTTGCTAATCGCAACATTTGCGATAAAATGCAAAACCCTCAAGTCAGTTCTCCCACTGTATCACACTATGTGTAGTGATCTCGTTGAGTTTCAATTCTGCTTATGCCCCTATGTCTTCGGGCATCTCATCACTTTGCTGCTTGTCTAAAGCTGACTAGTTTGATCGATACCATTTGAGCTTGATTACTTATCACTGAGGTCTGATCGCAAGGTGATCCAATGGGACATAGTGATATGCTTTAATCCCTAACTTTTTCCTGGACCGCCCTTTCGGGTTTTTAGTCCACTGGGATACCCTTTTTTTCCCAAGCCTCCTTTTCAGGTTTTCGACTTGCCGGGTGTACAAATTTTTCATTTTTATCCCTAATTTTTACCCGAACCCTTTTGGTTTGCCGGGATGCCCTTATTTTTGCCTAGGTATGTCAACCTAGCGGGTCTTCATTATGCGTAGTATTTTTTCACTATGTCCGCATTAACAGGGTGTGGAAGGTCATCATAATCCATGGTGGTCAGAATCATGGCTCCACCAGAAAATATGTTCTTGACTACAAATGGTCCTTCATAGGTGGGAGTCCATTTTCCCCTGGGATCACCTTGCGGCAGTATGATGCGCTTGATTACCAGAACCCCTACTTGATACGCTTGTTGTCTGACTTTTTTGTTGAAGGCCTTGATCACCCGTTTCTGATAAATTTGACCATGGCAGACAACAGTAAGTCTTTTCTCGTCGATTAAGTTCAATTGATCAAGTCGAGTATGGATCCAATCATCTTTGCTCAAACCCGCATCCTTCATAATCCGTAGATAAGGGATCTGGACCTCTATGGGTAGGACAACCTCCATGCCATATACCAGAGAATAAGGTGTTTCCCCCATTGACACACGTGCTGAAGTACGGTACCTGTGAAGAGCAAACGGTAACATCTCGTGCCAGTCTTTGTATGTCACCGTCATCTTCTGTATGATCTTTTTGATATTCTTGTTAGCAACTTCAATAACCCGATTCATGTTCGGCCGGTAAGGAGAAGAGTTATGCTGAATCTTGAACTTCTTAGAGAGTTCAGTGATCATTAAGTTGTTGAGGTTGGTACCATTGTCTGTGATAATTCTCTCAGGGATACCATAACGACACACCAGGTTATGCTTGATGAATCGTGCCACCACGTTCTTAGTAATTGTAGCAAAGGAGGCAGCCTCAACCCACTTCGTACAATAATCAATGGCCACTAGGATAAAGTGATGCCCATTGGACGTGGTAGGTCTGATCTCGCCGATCATGTCAATGCCCCACATTGTAAAAGGCGAGGGAGCCTTCAAAACATTCAAAGGAACTAGAGATACATGCACATTATCAGCGTAGATTTGGCACTTATGACAGGTTTAAGAATGTTGATAACAGTCGGCTTCCATAGTGGACCAATAATATCCTGCCTGTAGGATTTTCTTTGCCATGGTATGTCCACTGGAATAAGTTCCAAAGGTACCTTCATGTAGGTCTTCCATGATCCTCTCCGCCTCGCTCTTGTCTACACACCGCAGTAAGATATAGTCGTGGTTGCGCTTATAGAGGATTCCATTGTTGAGGAATAACTTTGCAGCAAACCTTCTCAGAAATTTCTTGTCATTGACAGATGCCCCTTCGGGGTATTCTTGAGACTCGAGATACCTTTTCACCTCATGAAACCAAGGTTTGTCGGCTACCTCCTCAGTATCAATCTCATAGCAGTATGCCGGTTCATCCAACCTCTCAATAGTGATTTGGGGAGCTTCATGGTCCCACCTGACCTTGTCCGCTAACTGATTCTCTTCTCGTGGGAAATGTTCAAAGGTGATCTCTTCAAAATGCGACAGTAGTGTCAGTATATAATCTTTGTAAGGAATAAGGTTCGGGTGCTTTGTATCCCACTCGCCTTTGATCTAACTTATCACAAAAGCGGAATCCCCGAATACACTCAAGAACTTGATCCTTAGGTCGATAGTAGCCCGAAGGCCCATAATACATGCTTCATACTCTGCCATATTGTTGGTACAGTTGAAACATAATCGGGCAGTGAACGGAGTATGACAACCCTCAGGAGATATGATTATAGCGCCAATGTCTTTACCCAGTGCGTTTGAGGCTCCATCAAAATACATAGACCATCGGGATCCTTCCTCAGGTCCTTCATCTGGTCCAGGTTCTTCACAGTCGGTTACTAACATGATATTATCATCCGGGAACTCAAAATTCATGGACTGGTAGTCGTCCACGGCCTGATGCGCCAAATGATCAGCTAACATACTTCCCTTGATTGCCTTTTAGATTGTGTATTGGATGTCGTATTCGGTTAAGATCATTTGCCATCTTGATATCCTTCCGGTTAGAGAGGGCTTCTCGAAAATTTACTTGATAAGATCCATCTTAGATATCAACAAAGTAGTGTGGGTCAACATATACTATCTCAGTCGGCGAGCAGCCCATGCCAAAGCGCAGCAAGTTTCTCGAGCAGTGAGTATCGTGTTTCACAGTCAGTAAACTTTTTGCTAAGGTAGTATATTGCGTGCTCTTTTCGACTAGACTCGTGATGCTGCCCCAACTCACACCCCATTGAATTATCTAGCACTGTTAAGTACATTATCAAAGGTCTTCCTTCAATCGGAGGCATCAGAATAAGAGGCTCTTGGAGATATTATTTGATTCTATCAAAGGCTACTTGGAATTCGTCATTCCACTTTGCTACTTGATCTTTCTTCAGAAGCTTTAAGATTGGCTCACAAGTAGCAGTCAAATGTGAAATGAATCGGGCAATGTAATTTAGGCGTCCCAAGAAACCTTTAACTTCCTTCTCTGTACGGGGAGCCGACATCTCTTGTATAGACTTCACCTTTACAGGGTCTACCTGAATACCTTTTGTCGCTGACGATGAATCCCAGAAGCTTACCAGACCTTACCCCGAAGGTGCACTTGTTCAGATTTAACCTCAGCTTGTACGTCTTCAACCTATCAAACAGCTTTTGTAGATGATCAAGATGTTCTTCTTCAGTTTGAGACCTGGATATCATATCATCGACGTAAACCCCTATCTCATGGTAAATCATGTCATGGAATAGAGCTACCATAGCTCGTTGGTAATTTGCCCCAACATTCTTCAACCCAAACGGCATCACCTTGTAGCAGAAAGTGCCCCACTGTGTAACAAAGGTTGTCTTCTCCATGTTTTCAGGTGCCATCTTGATCTGATTGTAGCCAGAGAAACCGTCCATGAAGGAAAAGACTTTGTGTTATGCGGTGTTGTCAACCATAACATCGATATGGGGAAGCGGGAAGCCATCCTTGGGGCTTGCCCTGTTCAGGTCTCTGTAATCCACACACATTCGTACTTTACCATCTTTCTTAGGTACTGGAACCACATTAGCAACCCACTGCGGATAGGAGGTGACAGCTAAGAACCCTGCGTTGAACTGCTTCATAACCTCGGCTTTAATCTTCTTTGACATCTCGGGGCGCATACGACGAACCTTTTTCTTTAATGGATGGCAGCCTTCTTTAGTTGGCAGACGATGAACCATTATATCCGTGTCTAGTCCCGGCATGTCTTCATATGACCAGGCAAAGATTTCAACCTACTCATGCAACATCTGTACCAACCGCTGTTTGATACTAAGCTCCAGATTGGCACCTATCTTAACCTCATTTCTATCTTCCTCTGTAACCAAGTTCACTGTCTCAACTGGCTCTTCATGAGGCTGTATGGCCCTTTCTTCTTGCTATAATAGTCTAGCAAGTTCTTCGGGTACCTCACAATCTTCCTCACCTTCGTCCTCTACTCGGTTGATCGAATTTTCAAAGTCATAATGAGCAGTAGAAGAACTGTTATCAATGGAATCCAGGGTGGATATGGATCTACATTTGGATACGTGAGTGTGTGTAAGAGCATAGTTGTATAGACAGAATAAAAGAAAAGAAAGACAAAGAGCACAAAATTTGTATGCAAACATCCAATGCTTTATTAATGTCATATGAAAATGAAACATGGCAACCCTCACAAATAGAACCATTTTTCCCTGGGTAAGACACATGGCTATGGAGTTTATATTGTTTTTAAATTACATATCCGAAAAAATCAAAAATAAAATTACTCCTGAACAAAGGTAATCGGCACAAAATCCTTGGTAGTCCAGTTACTGAGTCTACCGTTGGTAGTCAGGAAGATCCGGCTGTCAATGTCGGAATCACCATCACTATCTTCAGGTGCATTGACCCCAGGATTGCTGATGCGTAGGAGAGGTCCTCCAGCCCGAGCACGAAGAACAGACCTTTGAGCACCTGTAGTAAAGCCCAAACCATATTTGTCAAACTTGTAATAAATAACCGGGAGTTGACCCCAAATGGTAGACCCACCTTCTTCAATCACTGCTCGTGCGTACTTGAGAGAAGCAATCTTCAAAGGAGGCTTGGTGACCTTCGGAGGACTGTCGGTAGCTTCTGCTGTAGCCATAATCTGAGGTACCTCTTCAAAGTTCTGGCAAGGAGTCTCGATGAACTCCCCATCCATCTCTACGTACCTGAAGGAGTTCAAGTGACTGATCATGTACTCGTCTTCACCATGCACAGTGACAATCTTTCCTCTTACTGGGTACTTCAACATTTGGTGGAGGGTGGAAGTAACAGCCCCGTCCCCATGGATCCAAGGACGTCCCAACAAGCAAGATGATGGTTTGATATCCATTACATAGAAAGTGGAGTCGAAAGTATGGGAACCAACTTTGATAGGTACATCCACTTCCCCATGCACCATCCTCTTCGACCCATTGAAAGCTCTCACTACTATATTGCTAGGCTTCAAGGTCAAGCCTTCGCAGTCCAATCTGTCTAAAGCTTTTTTAGGTAGCACATTCAACAAGGAGCCAGTATCTACCAAAACATGGGCCAGAGTTGTGCCCCTGCATTCAACGGAAACATGAAGAGCATCATTATGCTTCCTTCCTTTCGGTGTCAGATCCGCGTCAGAGAAACCCAAACCATTATTGACAGTTAGACTAGCCACACATTCTTCAAACCGATCAACAGATGTCTCTTGTGGTACGTGAGCCATCTTCAAAAACTTAACCAAAGCCTTCGCATGGGCCTCGGAGCATAACAACAAAGCCATCATAGAAATTTTGGATGGGGTCTGCCCCAACTGCTCGACCATGTTGTAGTCGCTCTTCTTTATTATCTTCAAAATTTCTTCCATTTCTTTCTTGGAAGCTTCTGGTATGGTTACTGAATTAGCCCTTGTCAGGATAGGAATCAGTATGTCTTTTCCTCGAGTCTCGACTGACTCGGTGATGGGAGGGTCAACCGGAGTAATTACTGGAATTGCAGTAGTAGTCTCGGGTGGAACCACAACAGGAATGATCACAGGTTTTGTAGCGGTCTTTGGAGGAGAAATCTCAGGGGAAAACACTCTTCCACTTCTTTTTATCTTACTGGTTCCGACAATATTGACGATGTCGGAATCAACATCTTCAGCAATCTTGTCTCTAATGGCTAGCATGTCCGGCTTGACACCGTATTAATAGACGTCAGCCCCATAGTTCCAAGGAACATCTTTATCCGAGGAATATGGGATTGACCCAGGCATGGTTATGATCAACGAAGTTACCTTCGGAATTGATGTAATCCTGACGGGTCTCTTAGCGGAGGCCCTGGGAGGATTGGTGGAAATGATTATGATGGGAATGTCTTCACAGGAAATAGTCAGAACGAGAGTCTTCTCAAATAGAATCTTTTTGTTATCCATCAGGCGCTGAACACTTGCCTTTAATAAAGGGCAACCAGTCGGTAGAAACGAACAAAAGTGGCAACCTTCACCATAGCCTGGAAATAAACCAACTTTCAACAAACTCTCCTTGATAGTCATGAGTGAGGTCACCAATTCTTCCAAAGAGGTCACAAACACATCTTCTTCAACGACATTAACACCCCGACCATGTTTCGGCATAGGAGCAGTAATAATGTTAGGAGTCTCCGGGGGATCAAATTCAATTTCCTTAGCGTCAATCAAATCATGTACTTTGTTCTTCAAGGTCCAGCAGTCATTGGTGTCATGTCCTGGACTCTCCGAATGATAAGTACAATGAGCATTCGGTTTATAGTAGGGAGAGGTGGTGTTCGGATTTTTCAGAGCTTTCCTCAGAGTAACTAGATTGATCTTCAGCAACTGAGGTAAAATATGAGACAACGTCATGTTGATCCAAGTGAACTGTCTAGTTAGCCTCTCTGCTCTCGGCTGATTATTTCTTTGCTGAGCAGGTGCAGGGTTGGGAATCATAACAGCCCCTACCGCCGAATGGCGCTCGGTTCAATTCTGATTCTTTTGTTTGTATACAACACTGACTTCCTTTTTACCTGCAAACGACTTCCTTGAAGCACTAGAAGAGGCATCCTTCTGAATTTTTCCACTTCGAATTCCAGCTTCCACACTTTCTCCCGTTAAAATCAGTTCAGTAAAACCCACCGATGAACTTCTAATCAGATGGTTGAAGAATGGCCCAGTCAAAGTTCCCAGAAACATATCCACGAGCTCCCGGTCAGCCAAGGGAGGTTGGACTCTTCCAGCCAAATCTCCACTTCTGAGCATAATCCTTGAAACCTTCGTTCGAACCCATAGACAATTTTTGGAGTTGTGTACGAGTGGGAGCAAGGTCTGCATTATATTGATATTGCTTATAAAATGCAACAATGAGGTCTTCCCAGTTATGAACATTGGCTCTTTCCAGCTGATAGAACCAATCCAGTTGTGTTCCAGATAGACTGTCTTGGAAGAAGTGAACCCACAGGTCTTTGTCAGCAGTGTGAGGTTGTATCTTCCTCACATAAGAACGGAGATGCATTTTAGGATAAGAGACCCCATCATACTTTGAAAATACCGGTGCCTTGAACTTTGGGGGGATGAAAACCCCGGAGTACAGACACAACTCTTCAAAATCCAGCCCAGGAACCTTCTGGATTTCCATAGCGCTCAGACGCTCTTCTAACTGCTTGTACTTTTCATTAGTCAGAGGGTACTGCTCCTCATTGTAATCAGTTTTATTATCAGACTCTTTAGGACTAGGGTCCTATTCTTTGTCTTAAACCTCTCTCTCTCTTTAGATGAAGAAGCTAGCTCAACAACCCGTCTTGGCGGCCCTCTGAAACTCCTGCTCATATGTGCCACACCGGCTGTCCTCTTGGTTTTATTGTTTTTATTAGTAATCAGAGCCTTCAAATCTTCCTGCCCTTTGGCCAGAGCCACAATCATTTGCTGGAATTGCATGTTCTGAGTCGGAAGATCTTTCACAGTTTGTTCAAGAGCCATTGCTGAAATAAATAGCGGAGGTGATGAGAAACTTGTTATGAATCCTGTTATGCAATGATATGTATGATATGTGTGCAATGTTTTCAAAGACTTTGGGAAATTTAACTTTATGAACGAAAATGAAACAAAGCTTTTATAAGTTAGATTCAATGTTCAAATTCCTTTTAGGCGTTACAATTAAAAACAAATCTAAAAAACTAGAAAACAAAATCAAAAATCCCATGGATGCTTCCTCTTTGTGCCGAGATAGATATTTAGTCTTCTTTCCTCCCAGAGCTGCTTTGTGAGCTCTAAAACCATCCTCTCCTGGGCACAAAACTGGTCCCTGTAAGTATCCCTCTCTTTCTTCAACTGAATCGATACCTCTGTAATTCTCCAAGATCAGTGGGCATATCAGGATAGAGAATCGTGTAAGGAATACCCCCTTCAGTAGTGGGTTCCATAATCACTGGTAGAACAACCATATAGGGCATCATAAGTTTCTGGGCGCGAGCTCGTACCCATTGGAGATAGGGTTCCATAGGAATGGAAGCCTTTGGCCCCAAAGCCTTGGCGCCAGATCTGTTTACCATGCCCCAAGCTCGTATGAACCTCCGGCAATAATTTTGAACATCATCCTCATAGTTGAATACAATGCCCTTGAAAAGTAACTCATGGGGACCATCCCTTCAAGCGTAACCAAATTTTCGCAGAGCTAAACAAGGATTGTAGGTTATACCCCCTGTGATGCCGAGTAACGGGACATTAGGGTATTCCCCAAAGCGGTCAATAATAGCAGTGTTTTCCATAGCTCAAGAACACCAGAGAATATCCGTGTGAGCGAGTGACATTATCCTTTGTGACCAACCCAAACCTTCTTCATTCTTCAGTATAGACTTAAGGAGGTGAGAAATAAACCACCTCGACAGCAAAGATATGCAACACATAAGAACCCCTCTTCTCTTCATGGTACGAGTATGGAGAGCGTGCAAAATGTCTCCGAGCAAGGTAGGCATGGGGTTGCGAGAGAGGAAGATCTTGATAGCATTCACATCCATGAATGAGTCTGGATTAGGGAATAGTACTAAACCATAGATTAGAAGGTCCAAGACCTCCTCAAAAGCCTGAAAATCCATATCATCCCAAAACAACTGGGCCTTGTCTATTAGGAACTTGGCCAGAAAACCCTTGACTCCGCTTCTTGTTTCCCAATTGAATACTACGTTGACCCGTTTCAGGTGCAAGGCTGAGGCAATGACTTCTGGCTTAGGAACTTCTTCCAGACCTGTGAAAGGCAACTGCTCAAGAATGGGTATATCCAACAACTGAGAAAACTCTTCCATGGTAGGCACCAACTGATAGTCTGGAAAGGTGAAGCAGTGGTGCTTGGGATCAAAGAACTGAAAGAGTACACTCATCATCTTTTCATCAAAGTTTGAAGTAACCAGGTTGAGAAGTCGACCATGTCTCTTGGTGAACGCAGAAGTTTCAGAAACCCTTGATACCTGCTCTTTGAGTTGGGAAGGTATCTTCACAAAGCTGATTCGGATAGTGTTTCTACGAACGGAAGCCATGATCTACAAAATAGAACAAAGTTAAATTCCCTTGGTCCTTGAAATGGTTAGTGCAATAAGAATGGATGCTATGTTATGATGCATGATGTCATGATAAACCACAGGTATAGAAAACACAGACAAATCACACCAAGTCCTTATGTTTAAGGCTTGCTCGAGTTTTAAGGTCATACCCTCTTGAAGCTAGATTGGTTCAACCTGTCCTATAAATATGTAACCAGGTTCTAAAGGGATCTCAATATCACTGATCATCCTTTATCGGGCATTGTTTTAGCTTAAGCAAACTTTTCTTGCGGTCGAAATATCCCGAAAGGCTGATCTCAATGAATGTAGCATCGAGTATCAACCGATCGTTAGCTCTATACCGAGGTCGGCTATCTCACTACTTTCTAATGGCCAAGTTTGTTCAACTAAGGTTCTAAGGTCCGTTAGTGCTTCACGACACCACACGACGGACCCGTATTCTCCTCGTTTCCCCATGAAGGATATCGGTACCAACCAAAGTGCCACACCAACACAGCCATCACTTAAACCATATTGGTCTATGCCGTGCAGTCTCCACGATCTATTGTTGTTTACCTAAAAAGTGCCCCCTGATCCGGGTGTAGGATCTATAGTAACCCAAGCAAAACCCTTTAAGAATAAAGCAAACAAACAAGAAAGCAATTTTAAAATGATCTAGATCCTAAGGTAAATCCCACTTTATTAATTGTCCCCAGTAGAGTCGCCAGTTCTGTGAATACGGTGGAAGAACTGACTGTTATAATGGTTTGCATTTTGTATTTGCAAATGTCGCGGTAAGCAAGAGTTACCATCGACTTTTATTTTATCCAATCAGGAAAAGGAAAAAGAATAGAAAAAACCTTTTTCGAGATGTTTCTGAGTAATGGGGTATATTATAGAAAGGGGAGGTGTTAGCACCCTTTATATCCATGGTTTTTCATGGGCTCTTAGGTACTTGCTCATTTTGAAAGTTGCTTGTGTGTTTTGAAAAGTTTTTGTTTAACTTCGTGATAACTCTTGTTTCTGTCCTTAAGAGTGTGACGAAGTTTTTTGAAAATTTCACTTGAAAAGTGTTTGTGTGAAAAAGTTTGTTTGATTTATTGAGCAAGTACTTAAGAGTTAATCTACCTACTCGAAAAAGATTGTTCGTTTTCCTTTAGACAGCGTTATCCCATTATTAAGGAATAGGTAGCATCGTCGTTGGAGTTTTAAGGGACGTTTGAAGGGACAAATATGATCACAAAAGCAATGTTAGGGAATTTTAGTAATCCTCCTAAATCCTTAAAGATCTTTTCCGAGGCAACATCCGAATGGGTCATTTAGATCTTTCGGGGCTAGAGGACGACCTCTAATGAACCCTATACTTTATGACCGTTTAACCGAAGGCAACAGAGTGGAGTAAACCCTAGGAGTGAGCATGTGGAGTGAATTTTTTCCACATTTAGGGTTTTCTACCATATTAATTTTCAGTTAGTATTTCCATACAATCCTATTAACATACATCTAGGCTGTTTATAATTGCAGAAATTAAAATGCGGAAAGTTTAAAGTTCTAGCTATTACATGGCTTTCGCAGATAAATAATTATTTTTGACTGTAAAATAAAATGTGGAATTAAAACCTAGTTAAAACTATTACAAACTCGGAGCTGTTACAAAATTATAAAAAATAATTAAAATGCGCGCGGCGAACTAAATGCGAGGATAATTATAAAGCCTAAAAAATATAATTGAGAAAAATATTTAAGTTATTTTTGAAGAAAAAAAATTAATTATATACAAAATTAACCCTAATTTCTAATTGATTTCAATTACAAAAAAAGAATTAAATTAACCTAATTTTTAAACTAATTAATTAAAGAAAATAAATATTTTATGAAAAAAAATGATTTTTTGTGTTTTGTGATTTTTGATTTGAAAAATAAAAATGATTTAATTTTGAAGTTATTTTTATAAAAGATAAAATAATTAGTAAATAATTAAAAAGAAATAAGAAAAGATAAAATGGGTCTGTGCTGATGAGTAAAGCTAGGGGTGTAATGCTGAATTTGCTTGGGCCCAAAGCTGAAGCCAAGTCCTTGCGCTGAATCCCATGTGAGATCCTTCTGGTGGTGTACCATGGTCCTGCAGTGGCGTGCATTGGATCTGGACAGACGATGCATCCATTGGCTGGATGGTAGTAGTGCATGGTAGGCGTCTGGATTAGAGAAGCACGTGATCTGTAAAGAAAAATTAAAACAAAGAAAACGCTGGGACCTGGGATCGAACCCAGGTCCTCACGCTCAACACCAACGCACCGAGCCATCTGGGTTATTGTTCTTATTTGTTAACATAATAACAATAAAATATAATATATGAAATCAAGTGGCTGAAAATAAAAAGCGCGTGGAATTCAAATCATCCAGTGGCTGCTAGACACATTGTCGTCTTCCTTCTCATCCATCGTATTATATCCCTGTACTTTTACCTACATACAAATGTTTGTAGCCATAGCCCTGCAAACTTCAAAAATAATCAAAATGCATGATAAATACATTCTAATTACATGGTTCAATTTGTATTGAACCCATGAACATCATAGTATCCTTTTCATTGGCCAATTTAACATGTATGGAGAAGCCCTAAAACGAACTCAAAATCCCTAGTAATGGAAACCGCGTATGTAAGCATAAAAAATTCAAATTATACCATTCAGTCATGTTGCAAACACATCAACAATCACAAATATAATATTCAAATGTGTTAATGATGCAAGAATTACTGTAATCGATTTTGAAAAAGAGGGAAAGTCGTATGAGGTCTAGGGAGTAATTATGGGCGCGAGAGTACTTGCTACTGATTGTGTTAGCTTCTGGGAAGGTCCAGGAATCTATTGGTGGTCTTAGAATGGCCTGAATCAACCTCTAAGTCCAAGAATGATCTCTCACTTTCTTGCAAATTTTTGAGTTTTTGTCATCTATTTTCCACGACTGCTAGCCCTTCTTCTGCACTTGGTCTTACTCAATATATATCCCTGAATGAATTATGGTTATAAAAACTACATGTATCTTTGAAAATTTTGAAGATTTGATCTCATTCCTTCCTTGTATGATTTGTTTCCAAATTAGGCCAAATCATGCCACTCTTGCTCCAATCACCCTTGATACGAATTGATCCCGCTATGCCAGCATAATTAGGTTTGGATTCTATCAAAAAATCAGATCAAAACAAATCTTTGCTATTATTTATCATTTATTTTATTTAATTTGAATTTTTAATAATAAAAAATCAAAAATAAAATAAATAATGAAGAAAATAACATGTGGGTAAGTAATTGGGTCGTGGACCATGTTATGAGTGAGGTGCAAGCATAAAAGGTTAGGCCCATTTGGTAAAAAAATGCATTTTTAAGCACATTTTACTTTTCGCAATTTTTCAAAAATGGTCAACTTTGACAAGACATATCTCTTCCAATTTTAACCCTAGAGAGGTTTTATTGGACTTTTTAGAAAGCTTAGGATGTCCCCTAAACAACCCTTTTGGTCTCATCTCAATTGGGTCTTACATGTGCATGTAAGAAGCTTTGACACAAAAGTGTTTTTTGTTGACCTTTCAAAAGGACCTATAATATAGAAATTCATATCTTTTTATGAGTGCGTATTTTGAATTTGAGGGCTGAAGATGAATTGTAGGGAATTTCATCCTCTTCAAAATGAGCCTTGCATGGAAAATTTCTGATAAAGTATGAGGAAGTTAGGCTTGGTCAAAGTTTGGTTGACTTTTCCTATAGAAACCCTAATTTAGCAACTTTTGGGTTTTGATGAATTTGGGGCATTCCTTGGGGAATCATGATCAAACCTTGATAAAATGATGAATATAACTTCAAAATGTTGATGTTGACCAGAAATCTTGAAGTTTAACTGTATGTGGGCCACAATTGACTTTTGACATAGTATAGTTAATTTTCAAGCATCTGAGCAGTTAACTGAGCAAAAATTTTTTGCAAGGCATAAAACTTGACATGGATGATCTTAAGAACATATTGGGACCATGGAAAGAATTTGGGGCCTTTGGAGCTCCCACACCCTGATGATGATGGAAACCCTAATTTGAGGTACATTGCCTTAGGAGGGAGTTTGTCTGGTCAACTCTTGGGCATCCTTGAGCAACTTGAGGACCTTAATGGGCATGTGTTAAGTAAAATGAGAGGGAAAATTTTGGGGTACAACAACTGCCCCTGTTCAATCTTCTTAAACCTGAGGATGTAGTTTGGCTTGTCTGCCCTTTCGTAATCTGAAGGTGGAAGATGATTGAACACTAAGTGCCCAGAAATTTGCACTCGTCTAAGATAGTGCGAGACTTTGTAGGTAGTATCGGGAATGGGATTAGAGTTGCCATTTGGAAAATATGACGGAGAATCATCGGAGACCGGCTTAAAGATGCTATCCGGCAGCGGTGACGGCGAAGCATCGGGGATGGGCTTAAAGATGCCATCCAGAATAATGTTGAATTCGTGAGATATTCCTTCGATGAGGGTTCCCGTTCCTGTCATTAAGGAGGGATCTGTTGAGGAGTCTCGGTCTCTGTCTTTGGGATAAGTAGAATTTTGGGAGCCTCAGTTGTCCATTACTCTACTGGGGAATCCTCTTTTAGTCGAGGAGGTGAAAGTGAACTGCTATCTGGTCGTGCTCTAGGCTTTACAGTGATTTGCTAAGGATAATAAGATTAACTGCTATCTGGTCGCGCTCCAAGTTTCATAGTGACTTACTGGGGAGATGAGATTAAACTGTCTATCTGGTCGTTCTCCAGACTTTACAATTTCTCAATTCTTATCTAGTCGTGCTCCAGGCTTCATAAGGATTTAAGTGGTTATCCAGTCGCATCCGGGTTTCAACTTGAACTTGAGGCATACTAATATCCAGTCGATTTTCGGGCTTCATAGTATTTGGCTGAGTAAACTGCTATTTGGTCGAATTCTAAGCTTCACAGTACCTTATACCGTTATCTGGTCGTGTCCCAGGTTTCACAGTGTCTTTTGCCGCTATTTGGTCGTGCTCCAGTCTTCACAGCATCTTATGCCGTTATCTGGTCGTGCTCCAGACTTCATGGTGTCTTATACCACTATCTGGTCGATTCCTGGATTCATAGTATCTTGTACTATTATCTGGTCGATTTCCAGGCTTCACAGTAACTTGTTGGGGCTTAAGCTATTTTCCGGTTGATTTTCGGGCTTCATAGCTTCAACTTGAGATATACCACTATCTGGTCGATTCCAGGCTTCGTAGTATCTTGGAGATATCAAGATATTATCCGGTCAATTTCTGGGCTTCATAGCTTGAACTTGAGATATACCACTATCTGGTCGATTCTAGGCTTCATAGTATCTTGGAGAAATTAAGATATTATCCGGTCGATTTCCAGGCTTCATAGCTTGAACTGGAGTAGAAATCTTAGTATCGATTTGACTGAACCAGTGAAAACTTGTGAGAACTTCGACTGGGAGAGAAATCTTAGTGTCGATTTGACTGATCCCGAGGGAGGTCTCGGATTAACTTTGACTGGCATAGAAATCAGGGGAATCTTAGCGGCGATTCGACTGACCCAGAAGAAAGTCTTAAAACATCTTCTACTAGAATAGAAACCTTAGTGTCGGTTTGACTGAACCAGAGAAAATTTGTGAGAACTTCAACTAGGAGAGAAATCTTAGTATCAATTATTCTGATCTCGGGAGAGGTCTCGGATTAACTTTGACTGGCATAAAAATCAGGGGAATCTTAGCAGCGATCCGGCTGACCCAGACGAAAGTCTTAAAACATCTTTAACTAGAATAGAAACCTTAGTGTCGGTTTGACTGAACCTGCGAAAATTTGTGAGAACTTCAACTAGGAGAGAAATCTTAGTATCGATTTGACTGATCCCGGGAGAGTTTTTGGATTAAATTTGTCTAGCATAGAAATCATGGGAATCTTCGCGGTGATTCGGCTGACCCAAACAAAAGTCTTAAAACATCTTCAACTAGAATAGAAACCTTAGTGTCGGTTTGACTGAACCAGAAAAAATGTTGGAATATATTCAACTGGAATAGAAACCTTGGTATCGGTTTCACTGAACCATAGAAAACTCGTGAGAACATGATTACATCCTTCCCTGAAAGGGAAAGGGTTAGTCGTATGCAATGTCATGATGTATGAAATGTATTGAGTAATGATGTTCTCAGAATAAATGAGATTGTGTTGTATAATATGTAAGTACATGCCATGATGTATGGATATGTAATGCCATTGTGATACTCTCTAGCTGGGGAGAATAAATCCTGGACTGCTGCTGGAGAGTATAAGGAGTTTAGTTCTTCATTTCCACTGGGGATAATGAACGAAGATGATTAGCTGGAGATTTACATCCATTCTTCTTAAGAATATTCTGTCGGGAGAGACTTTGTCTGAGAAAAATCCTGCGGGGTAATGACTCTGTGGGGAAGGGAGATACTCTGTTGGAAAATCTGCTTATTTGGAGAAATAAACTCAGCTGAGGATGAACTTCCATTGCTGGAGAGAAGAGCTCTGTTGGAGATCGAGCTTCTGCCGTCAGAGAAATAAACTCTGCTCGGGAGAAAAAATTTATAAACTGTTTATGATTATACCGCTTGGCTGGGGAATACAGATATTGGCTCTCTAAAAGAGCCTGCTGGGGATGGAATTCCTGCTTGGGGACACGGAAGTCGGACCTTGGTTGTCTCGGCTTTGTGGGGAATATATATATATCACTGGCTTGTATGTGATAGTGACCTCGCTTCCAACTGTCTCTGCCCCTTGTCCCATGACGGACGGGGTAACTGTCGGTATTTAGGTTTTGCACCAGTTTCTTTGAGTTCTTAGTAACTGTCTTTCTGTTTTATATGCAGGTATTTGTGAACAGTAATCCTATTCAAATGCATATGTCAAGAATAAAACATTGTACGTTTTTGCAAACAAAAAATAAAACTGAAAAAACAAAAACATATTTTGTACTTAAAAGACGCTTTGCATTGATTTGAAATTTGCCTATAATAGGCGTTTTTTACAAGGAGGCTGACGCTCTAGTAAGAGAATGCCTCCATACAAATGGAAATCATTACAGGAATTGTGTACAAAAAGAAAACAGCTATGTGTTGTATCCCAAAATTTTCCCTCTCATATATCAAGATTTTTCTCACAAGGTTTCTTTGACTCAAGACTGGATTAGGGTTTGGTCAGCTCAAGGCATATCTTCTTGCACTGATATCCCAAAATTAGGGTTTGAGTTTGCACAAGGATTGCTATCAATTCTTCATATGACTTTCAAACATCATTATGGACCCCTAAGATCACTCATGACAAGTTTCAAGCCTTGGACCACATTTTTGATCAGTCAATTGGACAGTTGACCTAAAAATCAACTATATTAGGGAAAAAGTCAACCATGGCCAATTTACAGTCAAACTTCATAATTTTTGATCCACATCAACATTTTGAACTTACATGTGTCATTTGGTCAAGATTGGATCATAATTCCTCAAGAAATTTGGTCAAATCACAAAAAGGGCAAAATGGTCAAAATTAGGGTTTTGACTGAGGAAGGTTAATTTCTGATTTCTAACTTAGAAAATGACCAATTGAGTTAAAGCATGATTTCAAGGATTCAATTACATCATCTTGGCTTAATTACATGGCTCAAAACATTTCAAATTCATTGGATTGACAGATGAAATTTGCAGTTAACTGATCAAAAGTCAACTGTATACTGAAAAGTCAAACATTGACTTTTTGGTCAAAATCAAGTGCCAAGGGTCATAATTCATCAAGACATGTCAAAATGTGAAACTTGTTCATCAAGAAATCCAAATTTGAAAATTTTCCTAACTTAGAAATTTTCTAAGTATGGAAAATTTCCTTATTTTTTCTCAACTTTAAGCCACTTTTTCACCATGATGCATAATGATTCAAGGAAAGTCCCCAACATGAAAGTTATAGATCTACATTAAATCTACAACTTTTCTTTACAAACTTTTCCCTAAATATGCTTGGATCTCAAGATATAAATTTGTGAATACATGGTCATGAACTTGTTAACTTAGTGAAATTTTGCCCTAATTTAGCCAGGTTTTGGACCCAACTTCATGGTAATTTTTTACCTAGTTCCAAGAGGTATATAAAAATGAATTTCAAAGATGAATTATATAGCACATTGCAAGCTTTCCAAAATGTCCAAGAACTCTTCAAGATCATTTTTGAGTAGGGAGAATCGAAGAGATGAAGTTGGCAATATCTCACTTTTTGTCCAAGCCATTTCATGAAGAACAAAGTTGCAAATCAATCATATGATAGCTAGTACATGATTTACAGGTCCTAAACTTGTTCCACACTCCTTAATTAAATGCTTAATCAGTTGAAAAAGCCTTTATCCATGCCTTAGAACCTTTATCTAACTTGTAATTCCATTTATGGCAAAAAGGTTCCATTGCCATTTTGAAAAAGAGCAAGTTTTGCAAACTTTATAATCTTGAGCATTGGACCTGTCCCCTTGGCACATACAAGTCTCACAGGTCTCAAGTAAATTGTACAAAGCACATACCAACCCTAAGCAAGAAGGTACAATCATGTAAAGCTTTGTCTTATCACTTTGCTTCAAGTACAAGAAAGGTGGCCAAAAGGATAGAACTTGCAGATCTGTTGAGGAGCTGATCTAAAAACCATTTCAATACTAATATACAAACATTATGCAACACAATACACGTTTAGAAAAGTCCTGAAACACTCCCAAGCTGAAAAACACCAAAAATCTGTTCAAACCTATAATTTCTGCACAAGCACACCCATCTTCCATTTGGCTCGTGCGCTTTGAGTTTTGATCATTCAAACACCTTACATACTTGATATCAAACCCATCCAAACCTTCATCCTTTTTCTGTAATCACATTTCCACCATCTGCCATTGTTGAGTTCAGAGCTTGCAGTTTGACTTGGCCAAGGAGTTCCAGATACTTTCAGAGCAAAGCAAAGGTTGGAATACATCCATGGAAGTTCAAGGAAGCTCAAGCAAGCATCAGGCCTCCCTCAAACTCACCCCAGTTCCATTCACGATTCCAACTGAAGGAGGTTAAATTTTAAACTCTATCTCTTTGTACATGCAACCTTAGGCCATGATTTGTGAATAAAAAATGTAGTCCTCATCATAACGAAGCTGTACATACCATTATCTTGCATTAATTTTACTTGTGCTGAGATAATTTAGAACTTGAAATTTCTAGAAATATTAGGTCAAGATTTAGGGCTGTTAAAATTCTCTTTGTTCTTTGATTAATAGTTCACATATTTTATATGGTTGGAATCGTGTGCTCAAGTACTACAATTTTCATGTTATGAATTTTCATTTTTATGGAAGTATGAGAGAGTTACAGGATGTCTGGCCAAAGCTTGAGGAAGAAGATGAAACAGGGCAAAGACTTGGTTCAGAATATGTTATTTTTGTTTCACTTAAGATAATGGAAGTATAGTCATCCCAGTGGCAAAGTAGCGCGCTGGTGAGACCCATGTCCTGGGTTCGAACCTAGGCGCGCTACTTTTGTATTTTTCACTCTTTTTCTTTTCCATTTTTACATTTTTGCAGGTTGGGCTTGTCTTTTGGGCCAGAGTTTTCTTTGTTGCTAATATCATCACCACCAATCTGCTACATTACCCCCCATTGCCAACTTTTATATTTTTATTTTTATTTGTTTTATTTTCATTTTTAATATTTTAAATGTTTTCATTAATGCATAAAAATCCTAAAAAATATAAATTAATAATATTGCACTTTATTTTATTTTTATTTTATTTCTCACATAAAAAAATATATTTTATTTTAATAGGATATCATTTATTTTCTTAATAAACTTGTAAATATAATTAAAACATATTTAGTTTAATTTATTTTTCATTTCATACTTATAAATAATTATTTTTGCATATATATAATTTTTATACTTTTTTTATTTACAATATTATTAATTATTTTTATCCAAGAAAATATATAAAATAATACATATAAAAAACTTTATTTTCTCTTAAATAATAATTAGGGTTAAACCCCTTTTAAAAATTAATTCCTTTTCTTTATATTTTTATGGTTTATATTAAATTTTCTTTTACATAAAAAAACAAGACACAAAAATCTTTTTTACATATACATTGCATTGCATTTTCTTTTTAATATTGTATTGTATTTATTCTAATTTGTACAAATTCGATTTGGTTGTAATAATTTATTTAGGTTTATATTCTTGTGAATCCCCATTCAAATTTGTATTCCCCCTCCCATAAATTGTTGTAATAGCTTAGAAATATTTACATTACGCAATTTATCGCTTTATATGCCATGATTAGTAATTAGGGTTTGTATGACAAGAACAAAACAAAGCAAAATAGAAAACCCTAAATACAAGACAAAATCAAAGCATGAAAATGATACACTTGCATATAAGCACCCTTAGGGTTTTCCCACTTGGTTGCCTAAAACAAAAATGGCCATGTTACGCATGCGAAGTATCTTGGCAAAATAAAACAAATATAAGATCATAGTCCCTCGATAACGCTATTCAAAAGTTGCCTTACAAAATGATCTTGGTCCCTCAAAAATGCTAAGATACTTTGCAAACATTGCTAATCATGGTTATACGATGACCCATGCCCGTCCCGTTTACATCCAAAAATAGGGTTGCTTACCAAATCAATGGTAAGACAACAATGTTAAAGGAATAGAAAATACATAAGAAAGACATTTGAGTAAGTAGATAACTTCTAGTTACTTGCTCCATTTCAAACAAAAATCTTTGCTATTTTCAAAACAAACACACACACATTTCAAAAACATCTTACTAAAGTTGAAAAAAATTTCAAAAGACAAACATCTTTGTATACATTCTTACGAACGAGAATCATTGCAAAGATCGCCTAAACAAATGGCCTCTTTTACAAAATAATTTCAAAACCACACCAAGCACATTTTCAAATAAACAAAAGCAAGTGATCTAGCAAGTAACTAAGAGCCCATGGAAAACCATGGATGAAAAGGGTGCTAGCACCTTCCCTTTTCATAATCTACCCCCCGAACACAAGAAACAATCTCAAAGGTCTTTCTTGTGCTTTTTCACCATTCCTTTTGGTTAAAAGAAAAGTCGGTGGCGACTCTTGCTAACCGCAACATTTGCGATAAAACGCAAAGCCCTCAAGTCAGTTCTCCCACCGTATCACAGAACTGGCGACTCTGCTGGGGAAATTATAAAAGTGGGGTTACCTTAGGGTTTAGATCACATTTATTTACTTACATTGTTTGACTTGTTTGCTTTATATTATGGTTCTTTGTTTGGGTTTGAATCCTCCACCCGGATTTGGGAAACATTATAGGAAAATAGCAATACGTTGTGGAAATTGTGCGGGGTATACCGACATGGTCTAAGCAATAGCTATATTAGTGTGACATATTTGTGGGTACCGGTAGCCTTTGAGTTAATCAAAGAGAATACGGGGGCACTGAGTGATGTCATGAAGCACTAATGAACTTCTAGAACCCTTTACTTGACCAACTTGGCCTTTAGGATGTAGTGAGATGAATGGCTTTGGTGCAGTCTGAAGTTGGTAGATACTCGATACTACACTCATTGAGGGTTGGTTTCTTGGGATATTTCGGTCGCCATTAAAGAGGCTTGAGCTGAAACAATGACCAAGGCAACAATCCAGTGATATTGAGCTCCTTAGAACCCGGTTACGATTATTAGGACAGGTTGAGCCAACTAAACTTCAAGAGGGTACTTACCTATAAAACCCCATGCAAGCCTAAACTAAGAACTTGTTTGATTTGCTTGTATATGCATACTTGTAGATAACACCATGGACATCATGAACATCATATGAATTCACAAACCATTTCAAGGATTTTGGAGATTCATCTTTGTTCTTGTTTTGTAGGATATGGATTCGCTTCGCAGGAAAACTATTCAAATCAACCTTGTAAGAATTCCTCCACAACTCAAGGAGCTAGCTTCAAGAATCCCTGAGAACTCTCCCTTCACCGAAAGGCATGGTCGTCTACTAGAATTAGTCACCTCCAACACAGAGGAGGATATGGTGAAGGTTCTCTTCCAGTTCTTTGACCCTTTGCACCATTGCTTCACATTTCCTGATTATCAGCTTGTGCCCACTTTGGAAGAGTTCTCTCAACTCTTGAGGATTCCTATTCTCAATCAACTACCTTTCAACGGTACAGAAAGAGATTCAAAGCCAGAAGATATTGCTCAAGCCCTGCACTTGCACTCATCTGATGTCACAACTCATTTGGAAACTAGAAGTGGTGTCAAAGGCTTCTTGGCAAAGTTTCTGTTTGAGAAAGCCCAAAGCTGTTGGAATTCCCTAGACTTGCAAGCTTTTGAGGAGATTGTGGATCTTCTTATCTATGGGATTGTATTTTTCCCCAATCCTGACCAACTCATAGATGTGAGTGCCGTCAAAATATTCATGTCACGCAATTCGGTGCCTACATTGCTAGGGGATATCCTACACTCTTTTCACACTCGTACAATGAGGAAAAGAGGGGTCCTGATGTGTTGCACTCCCCTCCTGGCAAGATGGTTTATTTCTCATCTTCCCCAATCAGTCTTAAAGAATGAGCAAGGATTAAGGTGGTCACAAAGGTTAATGACGCTAAAACATTCAGATATTCATTGGTGCTCTCGATCCAAAGAGAATGTTATCATTGTTGACCATTGTGGGGAATTCCCTAATGTCCCTCTACTTGGAATTAGGGGAGGCATCACCTACAATCCATGTTTAGCTCTGAGAAAGTTTGGTTATGCCCGAAGGGATGGCCCACATAATATGCTGATTCAAGGCTTCGTTTTCGACTACGACAACGACGATCAAGGTCTTCGCCAGAGATTCATCCGAGCTTGGAGGATGCTAAACAAGGTGGATAGCAAGACTTTGGGACACAAGAATTCCATCCCTCTTGAGCCTTACCTCAAGTGGGTACGAACCCGCGCTCAAAGTCTTATGATGCCTTATCTTTCCATTCTCCCAGTGATTATCGAGCCTGTTAAGGAAGGAGAAGTTCCATACACTATCCTACATCCTGACATTCCCACAACACTCGAGGATCTACAAAGGGATTGGATACAACTCAAAGGAGAGCGAGATACTTTTGAAGCCCAATTCTACGTAAGCGAGAAGAAGGTTTTGGAACTCACTAGGCTACTTCATGAGGAGCAGACTCTAAATACCTACATAGCACCAAAGAGGATGCGCAACACTTTTTTATCTTAGAATTTTGTATTATTTTTCCCAAGGGGCATTGATGTACTCAAATTATATCTTATTAATATAATGTGTGTTTCTTTTTGTTTAAAACAAATTTGAATTTTTAAATCCTTGAAAGCATTGCATGTATACATATCATTCATCATGACATAAACAGGTCTTTTGCAAACAGTTTCCTCATCTCTCTACTGTTTATTTCAGTAAGATGGATCTCGAATAGACGGTCAAAGATCTTCAAGCTCAAAACACGCAGTTTTAGCAGTTACTCATGACCTTAGCCAAGGGGCAAGATGAGTTGAAGACTCTGTTAGCTGAAGAAAGAAAGAAGAAATCAAAGAAAACCACTGGGGTTTTGAATATGGGGAGTAGATTTCAGGGACAGACTAGAAGGACACTGAATTTTGCAACCACTTCCGGGGAAGGAGAAGGAAAAGGAAAGGAAACAGCGGTACCATCAGAATTTGAAGAAGAGGAAGAGGAGGAAGACTACTCTGAGGAGCAGTAGCCTCCGGTTGATGATAAGTACAGACATCTTGAAGAGTGTTTAAGCGTTATGGAAATACAAAGGGTACCAGGTCTAGACTTTGAAGAATTAGGGTTGGTGTCAGGAATTGTAATCCCACCAAAGTTCAAAGTGTCATTGTTTGAAAAATATGATGGGGTGTCATGTCCTAAAATGCACCTCCGATCATACTGAGAAAGATTCAGCCGCACTCTACCGATAAAGACCTGTGGGTGCATTTTTTCCAAGATAGTTTATCCGGAACACAACTCGATTGGTTTTACCAATTGGAAAGGGCTGGCGTCCAAAGCTGGGAAGACCTTGCCGCAGCTTTCTATAAACAATACCAGTATAATGCAGATTTGGCGCCTACCCGTACTCAACTTCAGAGTATGGCTATGGCTTCAAATGAAGGTTTCAAAGATTACGCGCAGAAATGAAGAGATCTAGATGGGAGAGTAAAACCCCCTCTGTATGAAAGGGAGTTGGTGGATATGTTCTTAGGCACTCTATCAGGTCCTTTATTCAACCATTTGATTGGGAGCTTATCTGTTGGGTTTACTGAGTTAATTTTAACCAGAGAGAGGGTGGAAGCTGGTATAAGAAGTGGAAAGATTCAGAAAGATTCGCCTGCCTCTACAGATGTGAAAAAATCCTTTACTAGGAAGAAGGAGGTATCTGCTGTTTATCCACAAAGGAACCAAGGGAGAGTTGAACGCCGACCAATGGTAGGGGCCATTATGATCCCAAAATCTACATCCAATCAACCAAGAAGTAACCAACCAAGGGTGGAAAGGCCAGTCTGACAATTCACCAGAGTTAATATGACTTTAGCCTAGATTTTACCACATCTACTGAAATATAATCTAGCAACTTTAAAATAAGCTCCAAAGAATCCCAACATGGCGTCCCCTCATTATCACCCGAATGCCAGATGCGCATACCATTCTGAAAGTCCGGGCCACGACACCAACAACTGTTGGGCTTTAAAGAACAAGATTCAAGACCTCATAGATGCAAAACAGATTAAGTTTGAGGTGCCAGAGAAACCAAATGTCATTTCCGCTCCTATGCCTAGACATGGTCACAACGCCAATGCTATCGAAGAAGATTTCTTTGTTGCTACAGTAGATGAACTCTTAACTCCGCTCTTGATCATTAAGTTAAACTTGTTGAAAGCTGGTATTTTCCCAGGTTGTAATAAATACTCCCGTCTTTGCTTATCCTCATCAACTGATTGCCCTCTGTTGAAGACAGGTATCCAACGCCTGATTAACAACCAAGAAATTCTGTTTGAAAGTGCTCCTGTTTCACCCATTCCAATTAAAGTCGTTTCAATCATAACCATCTCCGCCAATCCTTCCAGGGTCCCCAAAAGACCCGTTAGGATTACATCAGTTCCAAAGACTACTCCCCTCATAATTACAATGCTCGGGCCGGTCCCATATGAGTCAGATAAAACAGTACCGTGGAATTACGGTGGAGAAATCTACTACCATGGTATTAAACAAGATGGGCCGACTGCCAAAGTAGTGAGCTCCGAAGAAGAAGATTCCTACATTAGTAATATTGCCGTAACTAGTAATATTACCCGTAGCGGTAGAACCTTCTCTCCAGAGATTTCCCCTCCGAAGGCAGTTTTTGGACCCGTGGCTGTTCCGAAGATTACCTTTGTACCAATAATCATACCTGCAAATGTACCTTCTGACAAAGATGACACAACCCCTGCTGTTACCCCTACCAACACTTATACTGTTGAAAGTCGAGGAAAAGCATTCAAGAAGAGCCTGTCCGGACGAAGGCTCAATCACTAGCTATCCCCGAAACATCCAAGAAGGAAATGGAGGAGATCTTGAGAATAATAAAGAAGAGTGACTATGATGTGGTTGAACAGTTGGGGAAAACTCCCTCCAATATATCCATGTTAGCATTGTTGCTATGTTCTGAGGCACATGCGAAAGCTCTGGTGAAGTTTCTGAAGACAACCCATGTGCCATAAGAGACATTTGCTGACCAATTCCAAGATTGTGTGGCCAGTTTGACAGCTGATAACGGCCTAGGCTTCTCTGATGCTGATTTGACACCAAAAGGGAAAAAGCACAATGAGGCATTACATGTCTCTGTGGAGTGTAGAGGAATAACTCTGGCCCATGTCTTGGTGGACACTGGCTCATCTTTGAACATCTTACCAAAGAAAGCTCTTTACAGATTGGATTACGAAGGGTTGACATTGAAACCCAGTAACATAGTTGTGAGAGCATTTGATGGCTCGAAGAGGATGGTCCATGGGGTGGTGGACATCCCCATAAAGGTGGTAACTCATACTTTCAACTCAACCTTCTATGTGATGGACATCCGCCCCTCTTACTCCTGTCTATTAGGTCGACCCTGGATCCATAATGCTGGTGCGGTCTCCTTTACGCTACACCAGATGCTGAAGTACTCGGTCCAAGAAAAGATCATAACTGCCCACGGGGAGGAGGAGTACATGATTAGTCATCTGAATTCTTTCCGATATGTGGAGTTGGATGGCGAGTTCATTGAAACTCCTTTTCAACATTTCGAGGAGGTCTCTCAAGAAGTAGCGGTAACCAAGGCAGTATCCCCGATTCCCAAGATCACAAGACCTCCGCTTCGGATGTCGTCTCTAAAGGAAGCCAAGGCGGTAGTAGAAGAGGGTGGATGCACCATCTGGGGACAACTTCCAGACATCCGGTATAAATCAGACAAGTTTAGCCTGGGGTTTACTTCAACTGCTCAGAAGGTTGTACGTTGTGCCCGTGCTGGAGGGCCACCTTTGAAGATTAGTAACCGGGAGGTCAACGCAGTGGAAGACATTGAAGAGGATGGCAGCTTGGAAGATTGGATATTTCCTACTGTCAACGGAGGACTTCACAACTGGGAAGCCAAAGACTTTGTCCCAATAACTTTCATCTCTCAGTAATTTATCTTTTACATTTATGTTGGACTTGTATTATTCACAAACAATTCTCACTTTAAAAACCTTGTGTCTTACACGAGGCACAATGGTCCATTTGTAAGGGTTTTTATTTCATCTTCATATGACATTCAATGAATCATGGATGTTTTTCCACATACAAACCTTTTGTGCTCATTGTCTTTCTTTTACATTTTTATTGTTTAAAGATGGCTATACCCTTGCACACACCCACACTCACAAATGCAGGTACCCCTCCATTCCGGATCCCATGGGTAACGATACTGCTATAGCCTTTAGTGACTCTGAAGATCCAATCTATCAAGCCAAATACGAAGGTGAGGAAGATTGTGAAGTACCAGGGGAATTGGCCAGACTACTACAACAAGAGGAAAGAGCTATTCAGCCTCATGAGGAACCGTTGGATACAATTAACTTGGGTACCGAGGAAGATAAAAAGGAAATCAAAGTGGGCACCAATCTAGAGCTGAGTGTCAAGGAGCGCCTAATTCAGCTATTGCATGATTATGTTGAGATCTTTTCCTGGTCATACAAAGATATGCCAGGACTTGATACAGAATCGTGGTACATCGTCTACCCACAAGAGAAGACTATCCACCAGTGAAGCAAAAAGTCCGCCGCATGAGACCTGACATGTCAGAGAAGATCAAAGCGGAAGTCATGAAGAAGTTCAATGCTGGATTCTTGGCTGTCACTTCCTATCCTCAATGGGTTACCAACATTGTTCCCGTGCCTAAAAAGGATGGCAAAGTACGGATGTGCGTGGATTATAGAGATTTAAAAAGGGCCAACCCTAAAGATGATTTTCCACTTCCCCACATCGATATCCTGGTTAATAATACAGCCTAGCACAAAGTGTTTTCCTTCATGGACGGATTCTCAGGTTATAACCAGATCAAAATGGCACCCGAGGACATGGAGAAAACTACATTTGTCACACAGTGGGGCACGTTCTGCTACAAAGTGATGCCATTCGGACTGAAGAATGTTGGGGCAACCTATCAACGCGCCATGGTAGCTTTGTTTCATGATATGATACATCATGAGATAGAGGTCTATGTAGATGACATGATAGCCCGATCACAAACTGAAGAGGAGCACCTTGATCACTTGCAAGAGTTGTTTGTGAGATTGAAGGAGTACAAACTAAGGTTGAATCCAAACAAGTGCACATTCAGAGTCCGGTCCGGTAAACTCTTAGGTTTCGTTGTCAGCAACAAAGGCATTGAGGTTGATCCCGCTAAGGTTAAAGCAATACAAGAAATGCCTGCTCCTCGTACTGAGAAGGAAGTCAGAGGATTCTTGGGACTCCTGAACTATATTGCCAGATTCATTTCTCACCTAACATCTACTTGTGAACCAATCTTCAAACTATTGAAGAAAGATCAAGTAGTCAGATGGAATGATGAATGTCAAATTGCTTTTGACAAGATCAAAGAGTACTTACAAGAGCCTCCTGTCTTGATGCCACCAGTCGAGGGAAGACCACTGATCATGTATCTGACCGTTTTAAAAAACTCAATGGGTGTGTATTGGGGCAGCATGACGAGTCTGGCCGAAAAGAGCACGCTATTTACTACCTGAGCAAAAAGTTTATCGACTGTGAAACCAAATATTCACTGCTCGAGAAAACTTGTTGCGCTCTGGTATAGGCTGCTCGCCGGCTAAGACAGTATATGTTGACTCATACCACTTTTTTTGATATCTAAGATGGATCCGATAAAGTACATCTTCGAAAAGCCTGCTCTGTCTGGAAGGATAGCTAGATGGAAGATGATCTTAACAGAATATGACATACAATACACTACCCAGAAAGCCATAAAGGGCAGTGTGTTAGCTGATCATCTTGCTCATCAAGCTGTAGAAGATTATCAGTCCATGAAGTTTGAATTCCCGGATGAAGACATCGTGACATTAGACAACTGTGAAGAAATAAAACCATATGACGGACCTGAACAAGGATCCCGGTGGACCCTGTTCTTTGATGGGGCAACCAATGCACTTGGTAATGGTATGGCGTTGTAATCATATCTCCGGAAGGGTGTCATACTCCCTTTACTTCCAGACTTTGCTTCAACTGTACAAACAACATGGCAGAATATGAAGCATGCATCTTTGGTCTTATGGCTGCCATAGACTTAGGAATCAAGTCTTTAGATGTGTTTGGAGATTCAGCTTTGGTCATCAGTTAGATCAAAGGAGAGTGGGACACTAAGCATCCAAACCTTATCCCTTACAAAGAACATGTTTTGACATTGTTACCACATTTTGAGCAGATTACCTTCGAGCATTTCCCGCGAGAAGAAAATCAGCTAGCAGATGCTCTAGCCACAATCTCATCTATGTTTAAACTTAATTGGGATAACGAGGCTCCCCAGATCACCATCGAACGAATGGTTGAACCAACACACTGTCACGAGATTAATACTGAAGTAGTGGACCAGCCTAGGTTTCATGAAGTCATGAGGTATCTCGAGGCTCAAGAATATCCAGAAGGAGCTTTAATAAACGATAAAAAGTTCCTAAGGAGATTCTCCGCTAAGTTCTTCCTGAGTAATGGCATCCTGTACAAACGCAATCATGACTCTATTCTGCTCCGTTGTATTGCTAAGATTGAGGATGAAAAGATCATGGCTGAATTACATGAAGGTACCTTTGGCACTCACTCCAGTGGGCATACGATGGCGAAGAAAATCCTACGGGCAGGCTATTATTGGTCTACCATGGAAGCATACTGCTATCAACACTCTCGAACCTGTCATAAATGTCAAATTTATGTTGATAAGGTGCACGTACCTCCGGTTCCTCTGAATGTCTTGACGGCTCCTTGGCCCTTTGCTATGTGGGGAATCGATATGATTGGGGAGATCAATCCTACAGCCTCCAATGGACACCGTTTCATTCTAGTGGGCATTGATTATTTCACAAAGTAGGTCGAAGAAGATTCCTTCGCATCCGTTACTAAGAATGTTATTTCCCGCTTCATCAAGCAGAATCTCATTTGTCGGTACGGTATCCTAGAAAGGATCATCACTGATAATGGTACAAACCTTAACAATACTATGATCACCGCCTTGTGCGAGCAGTTCAAGATTCAACATCACAATTCATCCCCCTATCGGCCAAAGATGAATGGTGCAGTCGAAGCTGCTAATAAAAACATTAAAAAGATCATACAAAAAATGACAGTCACCTACAAGGGATGGCATGAGATGCTTCCATTTGCTCTCCACGGGTACCATACCATGTCTCGCACATCAACTGGGGCAAAACCCTATTCTTTGGTATATGGCATGGTGGTTGTCTTGCCTATCGAGGTTCAAATCCCCTCTTTGAGGATTATGAAGGATGCAGGTTTGAATGAAGATTATTGGATCCAGACTCGACTTGATCAACTGAACTTAATTGATGAAAAGAGACTTAATGTTGTTGCCATGGTCAGATGTATCAAAAATAGATGATCAAGGCTTTTAACAAGAAAGTCAGACGCCAGGTATATCAAGTTGGAGATCTAGTGATCAAACACATTATCTTACCACAAAGTGGTCCCAGGGGAAAATGGACTCCTACCTATGAAGGACCATTTGTAATCAAGAACATCTTCTCCGGTGGGGCAATGATCTTAACCACCATGGACGGCGATGACTTGCCACACCCTGCGAATGTGGACATAGTCAAAAGATACTACGCATAAGAGACCAGCTAGGTTGACACACCTAGGTAAAAAAGGGAATCCCGGCGAACCAAAGGGGTTCGGGCAAAAATTAGGGATAAAATAAAAAAATATGCACACCCGGCAAGTTGAAAACCCGAAAGGGCGACTTGGGCAAAAAAGGGTTTACCGGTGGACTGAAAACCCGAAAGGGCCGTCCAGGCAAAAGTTAGGGAATTAAAGGGTATGACTATATCCCGTCAGATCACTTTGAGGATAATCTCTTCACTGACAAACTCGGAGTTTCTGATCAATTCAATCATCTTCGGACGAAGCAACAAATAGACAAGATATTCGGAGATACGAAGGCTATAGTAGAATGGGAACCCCATGGGATTATCACACATAGCTATGTTTCTTTGTATAAATTTTTCTTATTTTTATGACACCATCCTCTTACTAGGATGTCTGTCTCCTTTGTACAAAATACTTATTCAAAGTAAATACAAAGATATCTCTTTAAAGTGCAGAAAACTACTTGTCTTTTTTCTTTACACTTGTGTTTTACTTGCAAAAACGTCCAATGATTCATTAATAAACATATGCATTTGAACATAATTACTGTTTAAAAATAAACAAAATGAAAAAAGGACAATTACTGACAGGTTGAAAGAATAGGAAAAAATATTTAGGCTATTCCATGAGAAATCCCTACAGTACGTCATTTAGACCCCTAATGGAACTAAAACTGCAAACTATTAATACCCGGTGAAAGCCATCCAGTTTCCCCAGCATGTTGTTTTGAAGCCTGAAATCCAACCAAATAACAGTTGACTTCTAATACTCCCCAACGGAACAAAGACTCCCATTATTAATCCCTAGTAGAAGTCATCAAAATTCTCTGGATTCCCCAAGCAGATTCCTCAAGCAGTATATGGCATTGCTCTCACAACGGAATTTTTGTCAAATACTCCAACTTCAGGACATGAAGAATCCAAATATCCTCAGCAGCAGTCAAGGATTTATTTTCCTCGTCCATACAGCAAATCAGCTTACATGCGCATACATTACATCCACATATCATAAACATTGATAAAACACATATATTGCATCATACATTCCATGCAACATAATTTTGTGTTCCAGCTAACATTTTACCCTTTTCAGGATAAGATTAACATCTATTGTTTAACAATGTGCAATCATGATACAATTCAGATATGCTCCAGACACGGATGCCATTCTGTTATTTATTCAGATTCAGCTTTCAGATACAGTTCAGATACGCTCTAGACACGGATGCCATTCTGATGCTCATTCAAAGTTCAGATGCAGTTCAGATACGCTCCAGTCATGGATGCCATTCTGTTACTCTTTCAGATTCGACCTTCATGATACGGTTCAGATACGCTCCAGTCACGGATGCCATTCTGATACCCATTCAGTTTTCAAGTTCAGATACAGTTCGGATACGCTCCAGACACGGATGCTATTCTATTGCTCATACAGATTCAGTCTCCAGATACAATCTCTGAACTGAGGAATAGAATAGCTGGATAAAGAGCCTCTATCCATGCCTTAGAACCTTTATCCAACTTGTAATTCCATTTATGGCAAAAAGGTTCCATTGCCATTTTGAAAAAGAGCAACTTTTGCAAACTTTACAATCTTGAGCATTGGACATGTCCCCTTGGCACATACAAGTCTCACAGGTCTCAAGTAAATTGTACAAAGCACATACCAACCCTAAGCAAGCAGGTACAAGCATGTAAAGCTTTGTCTTATCACTTTGCTTCAAGTACAAGAAAGGTGGCCAAAAGGCTAGAACTTGCAGATCTGTTGAGGAGCTGATCTAAAAACTATTTCAATACTAATATACAAACATTATGCAACACAATACACATTTAGAAAAGGCCTGAAACACTCCCAAGCTGAAAAACACCAAAAATCTATTCAAACCTACAGTTTCTGCACAAGCACACCCATCTTCCATTTGGCTCGTGCGCTTTTAGTTTTGATCATTCAAACACCTTACATACTTGATATCAAACTCATCAAAACCTTCATCCCTGTTCTGTAATCACTTTTCCACCATCTTCCATTGTTGAGTTCAGAGCTTGCAGTTTGACTTGGCCAAGGAGTTCCAGATACTTTCAGAGCAAGGCAAAGGTTGGAATACATCTAGGGAAGTTCAAGGAAGCTCAAGCGAGCATCATACCTCCCTCAAACTCACCCCAGTTCCATTCACGATTCCAACTGAAGGAGGTAAATTTTCAAACTCTATCTCTTTGTACAGGCAACCTTAGGCCACGATTTGTGAATAAGAAATGTAGTCCTCATCATAACGAAGTTGTACATACCATTATCTTGCATTAGTTTTACTTGTGCTGAGAGAATTTGGACCTTGAAATTTCTGGAAATATTAGGTCAAGATTTAGGGATGTTAAAATTATCTTTGTTCTTTGATTAATAGTTCACATAATTTATATGGTTGGAATCGTGTGCTCAAGTACTACAACTTTCATGTTATGAATTTTCATTTTTATGGAAGTATGAGAGAGTTACAGGATGTCTGGCCAAAGCTTGAGGAAGAAGATGAAACAGGGAAAGGACTTGGTTCAGAATATGTTAATTTTGTTTCACTTAAGATAATGGAAGTATAGCCACCCTAGTGGCAAAGTAGCGCGCTGGTGAGACCCATGTCCTGGGTTCGAACCTGGGCGCGCTACTTTTGTATTTTTCACTCTTTTTCTTTTCCATTTTTACATTTTTGCAGGTTGGGCTTGTCTTTTGGGCTAGAGTTTTTTTTGCTAATATCATCACCACCAATCTGCTACATTACCCCCCCTTGCCAACTTTTATATTTTTATTTTTATTTGTTTTATTTTAATTTTTAATATTTTAAATGTTTTCATTAATGCATAAAAATCGTAAAAAATATAAATTAATAATATTGCACTTTATTTTATTTTTATTTTATTTCTCACATAAAAAATTATATTTTATTTTAATAGGATATCATTTATTTTCTTAATAAACTTGTAAATATAATTAAAACATATTTAGTTTAATTTATTTTTCATTTCAATCTTATAAATACTTATTTTTGCATATATATAATTTTTATACTTTTTTATGTACAATATTATTTATTATTTTTATACAAGAAAATATATAAAATAATACATATAAAAAAATTTATTTTCTCTTAAATAATAATTAGGGTTAAACCCCTTTTAAAAATTAATTCCTTTTCTTTATATTTTTATGGTTTAGATTAAATTTTCTTTTACATAAAAAAACAAGACACAAATTTTTTTTTTACATATACATTGCATTGCATTTTCTTTGTAATATTGTATTGTATTTATTCTAATTTGTATAAATTCGATTTCGTTGTAATAATTTATTTAGGTTTATATTCTTGCAAATCCCCATTCAAATTTGTATTCCCCCTCCCATAAATTGTTGTAATAGCTTAGAAATATTTACATTACGCAATTTATCGCTTTATATGCCATGATTAGTAATTAGGGTTTGTATGACAAGAACAAAACAAAGCAAAATAGAAAACCCTAAATACAAGACAAAATCAAAGCATGAAAATGATACACTTGCACACAAGCACCCTTAGGGTTTTCCCACTTGGTTGCCTAAAACAAAAATGGCCATGTTACACATGCGAAGTATCTTGGCAAAACAAAACAAATATAAGATCATAGTCCCTCGATGAAGCTATTCAAGAGTTGCCTTACAAAATGATCTTGGTCCATCAAAAATGCTAAGATACTTTGCAAACATTGCTAATCATGGTTATACGATGACCCTCGCCCATCCCGTTTACATCCAAAAATAGGGTTGCTTACCAAATCAATGATAAGACAACAATGTTAAAGGAATAGAAAATACATAAGAAAGACATTTGAGTAAGTAGATAGCTTCTAGTTACTTGCTCCATTTCAAACAACAATCCTTGCTATTTTCAAAACAAACACACACACATTTCAAAAACATCTTACAAACGTTGAAAACATTTTCAAAAGACATACATCTTTGTATGCATTCTTACAAACGAGAATCATTGCAAAGATCGCCTAAACAAATGGCCTCTTTTACAAAATACTTTCAAAACCACACCAAGCATATTTTCAAACAAACAAAAGCAAGTGATCTAGCAAGTAACTAAGAGCCCATGGAAAACCATGGATGAAAAGGGTGCTAGAACCTTCTCTTTTCATAATCTACCCCCGAACACAAGAAACAATCTCAAAGGTCTTTCCTGTGCTTTTTCACCTTTCCTTTTGGATAAAAGAAAAGTCGATGGCGAATCTTGCTAATCGCAACATTTGCGATAAACTGCAAAACCCTCAAGTCAGTTCTCCCACTGTATCACACTATGTGTAATGATCCCATTGAGTTTCAATTCTTCTTATGCCCCTATGTCTTCGGGCATCTCATCACTTTGCTGTTTGTCTAAAGCTGACTGGTTTGATCGATACCGTTTGAGCTTGATTACTGATCACTGAGGTCTGATCGCAAGGTGATCCAATGGGACATAGTGATATGCTTTAATCCCTAACTTTTTCCTGGACCGCCCTTTCGGGTTTTTAGTCCACTTGGATACCCTTTTTTTCCCAAGCCTCCTTTTCAGGTTTTCGACTTGCCGGGTGTACAAATTTTTCATTTTTATCCCTAATTTTTTCCCGAACCCTTTTGGTTCGCCAGGATGCCCTTATTTTTTCCTAGGTATGTCAACCTAGCGGGTCTTCATTATGCGTAGTATTTTTTCACTATGTCTGCATTAACAGGGTGTGGAAGGTCGTCACAATCCATGGTGGTCAGAATCATGGCTCCACCAGAAAATATGTTCTTGACTACAAATGGTCCCTCATAGGTGGGAGTCCATTTTCCCCTGGGATCACCTTGTGGCAGTATGATGCGCTTGATTACCAGATCCCCTACTTGATACGCTTGTTGTCTGACTTTTTTGTTGAAGGCCTTGATCACCCGTTTCTGATAAATTTGACCATGGCAGACAACAGTAAGTCTTTTCTCGTCGATTAAGTTCAATTGATCAAGTCGAGTCTGGATCCAATCATCTTTGCTTAAACCCGCATCCTTCATAATCCGTAGATAAGGGATCTGGACTTCTATGGGTAGGACAACCTCCATGCCATATACCAGAGAATAGGGTGTTTCCCCCATTGACACACAAGCTGAAGTACGGTACCTGTGAAGAGCAAACGGTAACATCTCGTGCCAGTCTTTGTATGTCACTGTCATCTTCTGTATGATCTTTTTGATATTCTTGTTAGCAACTTCAATAACCCAATTCATGTTCGGACGGTAAGGAGAAGAGTTATAATGCTGAATCTTGAACTGCTTACAGAGTTCAGTGATCATTAAGTTGTTGAGGTTGGTACCATTGTCTGTGATAATTCTCTCAGGGATACCATAACGACACACCAGGTTATGCTTGATGAACCGTGACACCACGTTCTTAGTAATCGTAGCAAAGGAGGCAGCCTCAACCCACTTCGTAAAGTAATCAATGGCCACTAGGATAAAGTGATGCCCATTGGACGCGGTAGGTCTGATCTCGCCGATCATGTCAATGCCCCACATTGTAAAAGGCCAGGGAGCCTTTAAAACATTCAAAGGAACTAGAGATACATGCACCTTATCAGCGTAGATTTGGCACTTATGACAGGTTCGAGAATGCTGATAATAGTCGGCTTCCATAGTGGACCAATAATATCCTGCCTGTAGGATTTTCTTTGCCATGGTATGTCCACTGGAATAAGTTCCAAAGGTACCTTCATGTAGGTCTTCCATGATCCTCTCTGCCTCGCTCTTGTCTACACACCGCAGTAAGATATAGTCATGGTTGCGCTTATAGACGATTCCATTGCTGAGGAATAACTTTGCAGCCAACCTTCACAGAAATTTCTTGTCATTGACAGATGCCCCTTCGGGGTATTCTTGAGACTCGAGATACCTTTTCACCTCATGAAACCAAGGTTTGTCGGCTACCTCCTCAGTATCAATCTCATAGCAGTATGCCGGTTCATCCAACCTCTCAATAGTGATTTAGGGAGCTTCATTGTCCCACCCGACCTTGAACATTGACGACATAGCAGCTAGAGCGTCCGTTAACTGATTCTCTTCTCAAGGGAAATGTTCAAAGGTGATCTCTTCAAACTGCGACAGTAGTGTCAGTACATAATCTTTGTAAGGAATAAGGTTCGGGTGCTTTGTATCCCACTCGCCTTTGATCTGACTTATCACCAAAGCGGAATCCCCGAATACACTCAAGAACTTGATCCTTAGGTCGATAGTAGCTCGAAGGCCCATAATACATGCTTCATACTCTGCCATATTGTTGGTACAGTTGAAACATAATCGGGCAGTGAACGGAGTATGACAACCCTCAGGAGATATGATTATAGCGCCAATGTCTTTACCCAGTGCGTTTGAGGCTCCATCAAAATACATAGACCATCGGGATCCTTCCTCAGGTCCTTCATCTGGTCCAGGTTCTTCACAGTCGGTTACTAACATGATATTATCATCCGGGAACTCAAAATTCATGGACTGGTAGTCGTCCACGGCCTGATGCGCCAAATGATCAGCTAACATACTTCCCTTGATTGCCTTTTAGATTGTGTATTGGATGTCGTATTCGGTTAAGATCATTTGCCATCTTGATATCCTTCCGGTTAGAGAGGGCTTCTCGAAAATTTACTTGATCAGATCCATCTTAGATATCAACAAAGTAGTGTGGGTCAACATATACTATCTCAGTCGGCGAGCAGCCCATGCCAAAGCGCAGCAAGTTTCTCGAGCAGTGAGTATCGTGTTTCACAGTCAGTAAACTTTTTGCTAAGGTAGTATATTGCGTGCTCTTTTCGACTAGACTCGTGATGCTGCCCCAGCTCACACCCCATTGAATTATCTAGCACTGTTAAGTACATTATCAAAGGTCTTCCTTCAATCGGAGGCATCAGAATAAGAGGCTCTTGGAGATATTATTTGATTTTGTCAAAGGCTACTTGGAATTCGTCATTCCACTTTGCTACTTGATCTTTCTTCAGAAGCTTTAAGATTGGCTCACAAGTAGCAGTCATATGTGAAATGAATCGGGCAATGTAATTTAGGCGTCCCAAGAAACCTTTAACTTCCTTCTCTGTACGGGGAGCCGACATCTCTTGTATGGACTTCACCTTTGCAGGGTCTACCTGAATACCTTTTGTCGCTGACGATGAATCCCAGAAGCTTACCAGACCTTACCTCGAAGGTGCACTTGTTCAGATTTAACCTCAGCTTGTACGTCTTCAACCTATCAAACAGCTTTTGTAGATGATCAAGATGTTCTTCTTCAGTTTGAGACCTGGATATCATATCATCGACGTAAACCTCTATCTCATGGTAAATCATGTCATGGAATAGAGCTACCATAGCTCGTTGGTAAGTTGCCCCAGCATTCTTCAACCCAAACGGCATCACCTTGTAGCAGAAAGTGCCCCACTGTGTAACAAAGGTTGTCTTCTCCATGTCTTCAGGTGCCATCTTGATCTGATTGTAGCCAGAGAAACCATCCATGAAGGAAAAGACTTTGTGTTGTGCGGTGTTGTCAACCAGAACATCGATGTGGGGAAGCGGGAAGCCATCCTTGGAGCTTGCCCTGTTCAGGTCTCTGTAATCCATACACATTCGTACTTTACCATCTTTCTTAGGTACTGGAACCACATTAGCAACCCACTACGGATAAGAGGTGACAGCTAAGAACCCTGCGTTGAACTGCTTCATAACCTCGACTTTAATCTTCTTTGACATCTCGGGGCGCATACGACGAACCTTTTTCTTTAATGGATGGCAGTCTTCTTTAGTTGGCAGACGATGAACCACTATATCCGTGTCTAGTCCCGGCATGTCTTCATATGACCAGGCGAAGATTTCAACCTACTCATGCAACATCTGTACCAACCGCTGTTTGATACTAAGATCCAGATTTGCACCTATCTTAACCTCATTTCTATCTTCCTTTGTAACCAATTTCACTGTCTCAACTGGCTCTTCATGAGGCTGTATGGCCCTTTCTTCTTGCTATAATAGTCTAGCAAGTTCTTCGGGTACCTCACAATCTTCCTCACCTTCGTCCTCTACTCGGTTGATCGGATTTTCAAAGTCATAATGAGCAGTAGCAGAACTGTTATCAATGAAATCCAGGGTGGATATGGATCTACATTTGTATACGTGAGTGTGTGTAAGAGCATAGCTGTATAGACAGAATAAAAGAAAAGAAAGACAAAGAGCACAAAATTTGTATGCAAACATCCAATGCTTTATTAATGTCATATGAAAATGAAACATGACAACCCTCACAAATAGAACCATTGTGCCCTGGGTAAGACACATGGCTATGGAGTTTATATTGTTTTTAAATTACATATCCGAAAAAATCAAAAAGAAAATTACTCCTGAACAAAGGTAATCGGCACAAAATCCTTGGCAGTCCAGTTACTGAGTCCACCGTTGGTAGTCGGGAAGATCCGACTGTAAATTTCGGAATCACCATCACTATCTTCAGGTGCATTGACCCCAGGATTGCTGATGCATAGGAGAGGTCCTCCAGCCCGAGCACGAAGAACAGACCTTTGAGCACCTGTAGTAAAGCCCAAACCAGATTTGTCAAACGTGTAATAAATAACCGGGAGTTGACCCCAAATGGTAGACCCACCATCTTCAATCACTGCTCGTGCGTACTTGAGAGAAGCTATCTTCAAAGGAGGCTTGGTGACCTTTGGAGGACTGTCGGTAGCTTCTGCTGTAGCCATAATCTGATGTACCTCTTCAAAGTTCTGGCAAGGAGTCTCGATGAACTCCCCATCCATCTCGATGTACCTGAAGGAGTTCAAGTGACTGATCATGTACTCCTCTTCACCATGCACAGTGACAATCTTTCCTCTTACTGGGTACTTCAACATTTGGTGGAGGATGGAAGTAACAGCCCCGTCCCGATGTATCCAAGGACGTCCCAACAAGCAAGATGATGGTTTGATATCCATTACATAGAAAGTGGAGTCGAAAGTCTGGGAACTAAATTTGATAGGGACATCCACTTCCCCATGCACCATCCTCTTCGACCCATTGAAAGCTCTCACTACTATATTGCTAGGCTTCAAGGTCAAGCCTTCGCAGTCCAATCTGTCTAAAGCTTTTTTAGGTAGCACATTCAACAAGGAGCCAGTATCTACCAAAACATGGGCCAGAGTTGTGCCCTTGCATTCAACGGAAACATGAAGAGCATCATTATGCTTGCTTCCTTTCGGTTTCAGATCCGCGTCAGAGAAACCCAAACCATTATCGGCAGTTAGACTAGCCACACATTCTTCAAACCGATCAGCAGATGTCTCTTGTGGTACGTGAGCCATCTTCAGAAACTTAACCAAAGCCTTCGCATGGGCCTCGGAGCATAACAACAAAGCCATCATAGAAATTTTGGATGGGGTCTGCCCCAGCTGCTCGACCATGTTGTAGTCGCTCTTCTTTATTATCTTCAAAATTTCTTCCATTTCTTTCTTGGAAGCTTCTGGTATGGTTACTGAATTAGCCCTTGTCAGGATAGGAATCAGTATGTCTTTTCCTCGAGTCTCGACCGACTCGGTGATGGGAGGGTCAACCGGAGTAATTACTGGAATTGCAGTAGTAGTCTCGGGTGGAACCAAAGCAGGAATGATCACAGGTTTTGTAGCGGTCTTTGGAGGAGAAATCTCAGGGGAGAACACTCTTCCACTTCTTTTTATCTTACTGGTTCCGACAATATTGACGATGTCGGAATCAACATCTTCAGCAATCTTGTCTTTAATGGCTAGCATGTCCGGCTTGACACCGTAGTAATAGACGTCAGCCCCATAGTTCCAAGGAACATCTTTATCCGAGGAATATGGGATTGGCCCAGGCATGGTTATGATCAACAAAGTTACCTTCGGAATTGATGTAATCCTGACGGGTCTCTTAGCGGAGGCTCTGGGAGGATTGGTGGAAATGATTATGATTGGAATGTCTTCACAGGAAATAGTCAGAACGGGAGTCTTCTCAAATAGAATCACTTTGTCATCCATCAGGCGCTGAACACTTGCCTTTAATAAAGGGCAACCAGTCAGTAGAAACGAACAAAAGTGGCAACCTTCACCATAGCCTGGAAATAAACCAGCTTTCAACAAACTCTCCTTGATAGTCATGAGTGAGGTCACCAATTCTTCCACAGAGGTCACAAACACATCTTCTTCAACGACATTAACACCCTGACCATGTTTCGGCATAGGAGCAGTAATAATGTTAGGAGTCTCCGGGGGATCAAATACAATTTCCTTAGCGTCAATCAAATCATGTACTTTGTTCTTCAAGGTCCAGCAGTCATTGGTGTCATGGCCTGGACTATCCGAATGATAAGTACAATGAGCATTCGGTTTATAGTAGGGAGTGGTGGTGTTCGGATTTTTCGGAGCTTCCCTCAGAGTAACCAGATTGATCTTCAGCAACTGAGGTAAAATATGAGACAACGTCCTGTTGATCCGAGTGAACTGTCTAGTTAGCCTCTCTGCTCTCGGCTGATTATTTCTTTGCTGAGCAGGTGCAGGGTTGGGAATCATAACAGCCCATACCGCTGAATAGCGCTCGGTTCAATTCTGATTCTTTTGTTTGTATACAGCACTGACTTCCTTTTTACCTGCAAACGACTTCCTTGAAGCACTAGAAGAGGCATCCTTTTGAATTTTTCCACTTCGAATTCCAGCTTCCACACTTTCTCCCGTTAAAATCAGTTCAGTAAAACCCACCGATGAACTTCTAATCAGATGGTTGAAGAATGGCCCAGTCAAAGTTCCCAGAAACATATCCACGAGCTCCCGGTCAGCCAAGGGAGGTTGAACTCTTCCAGCCAAATCTCCACTTCTGAGCATAATCCTTGAAACCCTCGTTAAAACCCATAGACAAATTTTGGAGTTGTGTACGAGTGGGAGCAAGGTCTGCATTATATTGATATTTCTAATAAAATGCAACAACGAGGTCTTCCCAGTTATGAACATTGGCTCTTTCCAGCTGATAGAACCAATCCAGTTGTGTTCCAGACATAATGTCTTGGAAGAAGTGAACCCACATATCTTTGTCAGCAGTGTGAGGTTGTATCTTCCTCACATAAGAACGAAGATGCATTTTAGGACAAGAGACCCCATCATACTTTGAAAATACCGGTGCCTTGAACTTTGGGGGGATGAAAACCCCGGAGACCAGACACAACTCTTCAAAATCCAGCCCAGGAACCTTCTGGATTTCCATAGTGCTCAGACGCTCTTCTAACTACTTGTACTTTTCATTAGTCGGAGGGTACTGCTCCTCATTGTAATCAGTTTTATTATCAGACTCTTTAGGACTAGGGTCCTATTCTCTGTCTTCAACCTCTCTCCCTCTTTAGATGAAGAAGCTAGCTCAACAACCCGTCTTGGCGGCCCTCTGAACCTCCTGCTCATATGTGCCACACTGGCTGTCCTCTTGGTTTTCTTGTTTTTCTTAGTAATCAGAGCCTTCAAATCTTCCTGCCGTTTGGCCAGAGCCACAATCATTTGCTGTAATTACATGTTCTGAGTCGGAAGATCTTTCACAGTTTATTCAAGAGCCATTGCTGAAATAAACAGCGGAGGTGATGAGAAACCTGTTATGAATCCTGTTATGCAATGATATGTATGTTATGTGTGCAATGTTTTCAAAGACTTTGGGAAATTTAACTTTGTGAACCAAAATGAAACAAAGCTTTTATAAGTTAGATTCAATGTTCAAATTCCTTTTAGGCGTTACAATTAAAAACAAATCTAAAAAACTAGAAAACAAAATCAAAAATCCCATGGATGCTTCCTCTTTGTGCCAAGATAGATATTTAGTCTTCTTTTCTCCCGGAGCTGCTATGTGAGCTCTAAAACCATCCTCTCCTGGGCACAAAACTGGTCCCTGTAAGCATCCCTTTCTTTCTTCAACTGATAGTGGGTTCCATAATCACTGGTAGAACAACCATATAGGGCATCATAAGTTTCTGGGCGCGAGCTCGTACCCATTGGAGATAGGGTTCCATAGGAATGGAAGCCTTTGGCCCCAAAGCCTTGGCGCCAGATCTGTTTACCATGCCCTAAGCTCGTATGAACCTCCGGCAATAATTTTGAACATCATTCTCATAGTTGAATACAATGCCCTTGAAAAGTAACTCATGGGGACCATCCCTTCAAGCGTAACCAAATTGTCGCAGAGCTAAACAAGGATTGTAGGATATACCCCCTCTGATTCCGAGTAACGGGACATTAGGGTATTCCCCAAAGCGGTCAATAATAGCAGTGTTTTCAATAGCTCAAGAACACCAGAGAATATCCGTGTGAGCGAGTGACATTATCCTTTGTGACCAACTCAAACCTTCTTCATTCTTCAGTATAGACTTAGGGAGGTGAGAAATAAAACACCTCGACAGCAACGATATGCAACACATAAGAACCCCTCTTCTCTTCATGGTACGAGTATGGAGAGCGTGCAAAATGTCTCCGAGCAAGGTAGGCACGGGGTTGCGAGAGAGGAAGATCTTGATAGCATTCACATCTATGAATGAGTCTGGATTAGGGAATAGTACTAAACCATAGATTAGAAGGTCCAAGACCTCCTCAAAAGCCTGAAAATCCATATCATCCCAAAACAACAGGGCCTTGTCTGTTAGGAACTTGGCCAGAAAAACCTTGACTCCGCTTCTTGTTTCCCAATTGGATACTACGTTGACCCGTTTCAGGTGCAAGGCTGAGGCAATGACTTTTGGCTTAGGAACTTCTTCCAGACCTGTGAAAGGCAACTGCTCAAGAATGGGTATATCCAACAACTGAGAGAACTTTTCCATGGTAGGCACCAACTGATAGTCTGGAAAGGTGAAGCAGTGGTGCTTGGGATCAAAGAACTGAAAGAGTACATTCATCATCTTTTCATCAAAGTTTGAAGTAACCAGGTTGAGAATTCGACCATGTCTCTTGGTGAACGTAGAAGTTTCAGAAACCCTTGATACCTGCTCTTTGAGTTGGGAAGGTATCTTCACAAAGCTGATTCGGATAGTGTTTCTATGAACGGAAGCCATGATCTACAAAATAGAACAAAGATAAATTCCCTTGGTCCTTGAAATGGTTAGTGCAATAAGAATGGATGCTATGTTATGATGCATGATGTCATTATAAACCACAGGTATAGAAAACACAGACAAATCACACCAAGTCCTTATGTTTAAGGCCTGCTCGAGTTTTAAGGTCATACCCTCTTGAAGCTGGATTGGTTCAACCTGTCCTATAAATATGTAACCGGGTTCTAAAGGGATCTCAATATCACTGATCATCCTTTATCGGGCATTGTTTCAGCTCAAGCAAACTTTTCTTGCGGTCTAAATATCCCGAAAGTCTGATCTCAATGAATGTAGCATCGAGTATCAACCGATCCTTAGCTCTATACCGAGGTCGGCTATCTCACTACTTTCTAATGGCCAAGTTTGTTCAACTAAGGTTCTAAGGTCCGTTAGTGCTTCACGACACCACACGACGGACCCGTATTCTCCTCGTTTCCCCATGAAGGATATCGGTACCGACTAAAGTGCCACACCAACACAGCCATCACTTAAACCATATTGGTCTATGTCATACAGTCTCCACGATCTATTGTTGTTTACCTAAAAAGTGCCCCCTGATCCGGGTGTAGGATCTATAGTAACCCAAGAAAAACCCTTTAAGAATAAAGCAAACAAACAAGAAAGCAATTTTAAAATGATCTAGATCCTAAGGTAAATCCCACTTTATTAATTGTCCCCAGTAGAGTCTCCAGTTCTGTGAATACGGTGGAAGAACCGACTGTTATACTGGTTTGCATTTTGTATTCGCAAATGTCGCGGTAAGCAAGAGTCACCATCGACTTTTATTTTATCCAATCAGGAAAAGGAAAAAGAATAGAAAAAACCATTTTCGAGATGTTTCTGAGTAAGGGGGTATATTATAGAAAGGGAAGGTGTTAGCACCCTTTCTATCCATGGTTTTTCATGGGCTCTTAGGTACTTTCTCATTTTGAAAATTGCTTGTGTGTTTTGAAAAGTTTTTGTTTAACTTCGTGATAACTCTTGTTTCTGTCCTTAAGAGTGTGACGAAGTTTTTTGAAAATTTCACTTGAAAAGTGTTTGTGTGAAAAAGTTTGTTTGATTTATTGAGCAAGTACGTAAGAGTTAATCTACCTACTCGAAAAAGATTGTTCGTTTTCCTTTAGACAGCGTTATCCCATTATTAAGGAATAGGTAGCATCGTCGTTGGAGTTTTAAGGGACGTTTGAAGGGACAGATATGATCACAAAAGCATTGTTAGGGAATTTTAGTAATCCTCCTAAATCCTTAAAGATCTTTTCCGAGGCAACATCCGAATGGGTCGTTTAGATCTTTCGGGGCTAGAGGACGACCTCTAATAAATCCTATACTTTATGACCGTTTAACCGAAGGCAACAGAGTGGAGTAAACCCTAGGAGTGAGCATGTGGAGTGAATTTTTTCCAGTTAATTTGTCTTTTCACATTTAGGGTTTTCTACCGTATTAATTTTCAGTTAGTATTTCCATACAATCCTATTAACATACATCTAGGCAGTTTATAATTGCAGAAATTAAAATGCGGAAAGTTTAAAGTTCTAGCTATTACATGGCTTTCGCAGATACATAATTATTTTTGACTGTAAAATAAAATGCGGAATTAAAACCTAGTTAAAACTATTACAAACTCGGAGCTGTTACAAAATTATAAAAAATAATTAAAATGCGCGCGGCGAACTAAATGCGAGGATAATTATAAAGCCTAAAAAATATAATTGAGAAAAATATTTAAGTTATTTTTGAAGAAAAAAAATTAATTATATACAAAATTAACCCTAATTTCTAATTGATTTTAATTACAAAAAAAGAATTAAATTAACCTAATTTTTAAACTAATTAATTAAAGAAAATAAACATTTTATGAAAAAAATGATTTTTTGTGTTTTGTGATTTTTGATTTGAAAAATAAAAATGATTTAATTTTGAAGTTATTTTTATAAAAGATAAAATAATTAGTAAATAATTAAAAAGAAATAAGAAAAGATAAAATGGGTCTGTGCTGATGAGTAAAGCTAGGGGTGTAATGCTGAATTTGCTTGGGCCCAAAGCTGAAGCCCAGTGCTTGCGCTGAATCCCATGTGAGATCCTTCTGGTGGTGTACCATGGTCCTGCAGTGGCGTGCATTGGAACTGGACAGACGATGCATCCATTTGCTGGATGGTATTAGTGCATGGTAGGCGTCTGGATTAGAGAAGCACGTGATCTGTAAAGAAAAATTAAAACAAAGAAAACGCTGGGACTTGGGATCGAACCCAGGTCCTCACGCTCAACACCAACGCGCCGAGCCATCTGGGTTATTGTTCTTATTTGTTAACATAATAACAATAAAATATAATATATGAAATCAAGTGGCTGAAAATAAAAAGCGCGTGGAATTCAAATCATCCAGTGGCGGCTAGACACATTGTCGTCTTCCTTCTCATCCATCGTATTATATCCCTGTACTTTTACCTACATACAAATGTTTGTAGCCATAGCCCTGCAAACATAAAAAATAATCAAAATGGATGATAAATACATTCTAATTACATGGTTCAATTTGTATTGAACCCATGAACATCATAGTATCCTTTTCATTGGCCAATTTAACATGTATGGAGAAGCCCTAAAACGAACTCAAAATCCCTAGTAATGGAAACCGCGTATGTAAGCATCAAAAATTCAAATTAAATCATTCAGTCATGTTGCAAACACATCAACAATCACAAATATAATATTCAAATGTGTTAATGATGCAAGAATTACTGTAATCGATTTTGAAAAAGAGGGAAAGTCGTATGAGGTCTAGGGAGTAATTATGGGCGCGAGAGTACTTGCTACTGATTGTGTTAGCTTCTGGGAAGGTCCAGGAATCTATTGGTGGTCTTAGAATGGCCTGAATCAACCTCTAAGTCCAAGAATGATCTCTCACTTTCTTGCAAATTTTTGAGTTTTTGTCATCTGTTTCCACGACTGCTAGCCCTTCTTCTGCACTTGGTCTTACTCAATATATATCCCTGAATGAATTATGGTTATAAAAACTACATGTATCTTTGAAAATTTTGAAGATTTGATCTCATTCCTTCCTTGTATGATTTGTTTCCAAATTAGGCCAAATCATGCCACTCTTGCTCCAATCACCCTTGATACGAATTGATCCCGCTATGCCAGCATAATTAGGTTTGGATTCTATCAAAAAATCAGATCAAAACAAATCTTTGCTATTATTTATCATTTATTTTATTTAATTTGAATTTTTAATAATAAAAAATCAAAAATAAAATAAATAATGAAGAAAATAACATGTGGGTAAGTAATTGGGTCGTGGACCATGTTATGAGTGAGGTGCAAGCATAAAAGGTTAGGCCCATTTGGTAAAAAATGCATTTTTAAGCACATTTTACTTTTCGCAATTTTGCAAAAATGGCCAACTTTGACAAGGCATATCTATTCCAATTTTAACCCTAGAGAGGTGTTATTGGACTTTTTAGAAAGCTTAGGATGTCCCCTAAACAACCCTTTTGGACTCATCTCAATTGGGTCTTCCATGTGCATGTAAGAAGCTTTGACCCAAAAGTGTTTTTTGTTGACCTTTCAAAAGGACCTATAATATAGAAATTCATATCTTTTTATGAGTGCGTATTTTGAATTTGAGGGCTGAAGATGAATTGTAGGGAATTTCATCCTCTTCAAAATGAGCCTTGCATGGAAAATTTCTGATAAAGTATGAGGAAGTTAGGCTTGGTCAAAGTTTGGTTGACTTTTCTGGAGAAACCCTAACTTAGCAACTTTTGGGTTTTGATGAATTTGGGGCATTCCTTGGGGAATCAAGATCAATCCTTGATCAAATTATGAATATGACTTCAAAATGTTTATATTGACCAAAAATATTGAAGTTTGACTGTATGTGGGCCACAGTTGACTTTTGACCTAGTATAGTTGATTTTTAGGCATCTGAGCAGTTGACTGAGCAAACCTGTTGTGAAAGGCATAAAACTTGACATGGATGATATTGAGAACATATTGGGACCATGGAAATAATTTTGGAACTTTGGAGCTCCCACACCCTAATGAATATGGAAACCCTAATTTGAGGTACATTGCCTTATGAGGGAGTTTGTCTGGTCAACTCTTGGGCATCCTTGAGCAACTTGAGGACCTCAATGGGCATGTGTTGAGTAAAATGAGAGGGCAAATTTTGGGGTACAACAGAGGGGGAAAATCCTCTTTGTGTTTCTATTGACTACTACTGACTACTTTGAGGGGGAGAATTATGATGTAACTGTTTGAGAATTTATTTTTCTTAAACAATGCCTTGTTTGCAGTTTCCACTTCCTAATTTCTTCTTGCTGTTGCTCAGATATGTGTTTGAATTTCCATCAAACCCGTGTTTTAGTTTTTGGGATCTGATCTAAGGGGTGTAAATGAGTTTTAGCCAAAATAAGCCAAAGGGGGAGATTTTTAATTCTTTGTTCTTATGGCTGGTATTAATTTTGGTAAAACTAATTTGGTAACATGTCGAATGCGATGTCCTATGTTGGTTCTTTCGACATCATGATTTTTTATAGCTGGAATGTTGTATTTTTTTAGTTTGTTACAAGTGCAGAATATTCTATAAAATATTATTTATCCTATGTGAAGCAAGGTTTGAAGATTTTAAAAGATTCAAGCTGATTTCAAGGAGAATTGTTAGTTTCTAATTGTGGAGATAATTGAGGAAACTAATGATCAATGTCCTATCTTTGAGGAGATAATTCTACAGCGCCTCTGTCATATCCAACTGCATATGTGAAGCACAAATCCACTTCATTGAAGATTATAAATAGAAGTCTTCAACCCTAGTGTATAGTGGAACTTACATTGTATTGTATTAGGGTTTGTATGTTTATTGTGAGCCACTCGATTATCATATTGATGAAAGACTAGGACTTTGTTTTTGAGTTGTAAGTTCTGTCAGTCATTCCAAATATTTTAAGCAGTGAATGATTGTGTGTCTTTGAAGTGTGACTTTTGTGTTTTTCTAAGTGTATAGAATTGGTCAGTCACTGGGTTCTAATTGAAATGGATTTGAGAAGGGTCTCATACCTAGGTGAGTCTTAGATAGAAGTTAAGAAAGGGTAGTGATTAAGTGAGAAGTTGTAAACGAGGGAGTTTACCTTCGAATTGATACTATTTAGTAAACCTGATCCATGGCTTGCTAGCCCCCAGAGTAGGTGTTAGTGTACACCGAACTGGGTTGATAATCCTGTGTGTTTTTAATTTTCTGCACTTTGTTTATCATATACCTTGTCATTATGTGTTTGTTTAGAGAATGGTATCTCGACATCTTTTAGGACATATGAGATCTAAATACCAGAATTTCATTAACAAAAGGAACATAAGGTTTAATTAAAATGTTTATCTAAACCCCGATGTTACATGTCATAGCAAGACCCTCTTTATTCAATTGAAACACACTAAAAACTCCAAATATATCCTCACACGATCACATACACGTTACCTACATGAAGGCAACATTCAAACATAAAGTGTGAGTAATCACAAATCATTACAAAAGATATAAGCAATAGATATAGTAACACTCATCAATAAATTCATATATCATCATACATCACATAGTGTTGTACCCCAAAATTTGACCTCCCATCTTACCCAACATATATTCATTAAGATACTCAATTTGGTCAAGGATGCCCAAGAGTTGACCAGACAAACTCTCTCCTAAAAGCAATGAACCTCCAACTAGAGTTTCCATTTTCATTAATATGGGTGAACTCCAAAGGTCTCAAATCTTCTCCATGGTCTTCATATGTTTTCAAAATCATCCATGTCACGTTTCATGCCCTGCACAAGAAGTTTGCTCAGTCAACTACTCAAATGCATGAAAATCAACTATGCTAGGTCAAAAGTCAATTGTGGTCCACATGCAGTCAAACTTCAATATTTTTGGTCACAATTATATTTTGAAGTGATATCCATCATTTGATCAAGGTTTTATCATGATTCGCCAAGGAAGGCTCTTAATTCATCAAAACTCAAAAGTTGCTAAATTAGGGTTTCTAAGGAAAAAGTCAACCAAACTTTGACCAAGCATAACTTTCTCTTACTTTATCAGAAATTTCCCTTCCAAGGATTATTTTTAAGAGAATCCAATTCCCTACAACTCATCTTCATCCCTCAAGTTCAAGAAATGCACTCATGGAAAGATATGAATTTATATATTATAGGTCATTCAAAAAAGTCAACAAAAACACCTTTTGGGTCAAAGCTTCTTAAATGAACATGGAAGATCCAATTGGGATGAAACCAAAAGGGTTGTTTAGGGAACATCCTAAGCTTTCTAAAAAGTCTAAGAACATCCTTTTAGGGTCAAAATTGAGAGAGAGATGCATTGTCAAAGTTGACCATTTTTGGAAATTTGCCCAAAATCAATAATGCTCAAAATTGCATTTTTTTCCACATGGGCCCATCTTTTCAAGATTGAATCTCAATCCTAGCATGGTCCACGACCTATGGGACCCCTCATGCATTATTCACTCACTTATTTAATTTATTTTGATTTTTATTCATTTTAAAATCAAATAAATTCAAATAAAATCAATTTAAATCAAAACAAATCAAACTTATAGAATGAGATTTATTTTGCATTGAATTGAAGATCATACAAGCTGTATAACCTCAAGCAAATCGTGCCAAGCCATAAAATCTCCAATTTTGAAAAGTTTGGAATCAAAACTTCAAGACCATTATTCTTTGGAACCTTGCCAAAAATATTGACCTAATTAGATTTAATACATATACTGAAGTTTGGTGAACCCTAAGGAAGATTTTTTTTATGCGCAGCCTGCCTCCAAAGCAAGAAAGAAAACTCAAATTTTTTGTCAAAAAGTAGAGACCGGATCTTCCTCCATAGGCCAGTACAGAGAATTCTAAGGATCAAACCACATTCCTGGAAACCACCTGAGCTAATAGCATCACTTGCACGCATCAATACCTTCAGAATACTCCATAACAGTATCACGGTTTATCCTCTATTCTTGAATTTGATTTTGGATATTTATGCGTTATAAATGATTTCAAGACATCCATTCATGTTTGTATTGTCATTTAGAAGTTGACTATATAATTAATTATGAGTTTTGATGTTTGTATAGACATATGCCATGGTTAGGGTTTGAGGTCGTATTTAGGGATTTGTGATGCAGGCAAAATTAGAGCAAAAGAAGGACACTATCATACTCGTGAGATCAAAATAAGTTGATCTATATGCTTGTAATGGATTTATCATGCTTGGTATTAGTTTTTGAGATTTACAGGGTTGTAGTTACAGCCATGAAACCGTAGGTAAAGGTTTCTATCTAAAACGACAGTACCAGGGAAGAAGAAGACCGCATGTCAAAGCCTGAGCGAGAAGTTTTAAAATTCGTGCGTTTTCTTAGGCCAAGCGCTATGTTTGTATTATATTTATTTTATTTGATTATGTATATGACTAACAAGTCAGCGCAGATGGCAAGGGATAAAGGCATGTGAGAAGGAGGACTTGGGTTCGATCCCAAGTCCAGGCCTTTTGCATTTTCTGAAATTACAATTCCAGATCCAGTGCATGTCATTTCCTGAGGACCACCACGCACTCTCTGATCTCGTCCTCAGGATTCATCTCTATCACAGATCCAGTGCTCAGCATGTGCAGGTCTACCATGAACCCTTATAAGATGCCCCCAACAGATCAGGCGCCAGATCCTGGGCCACCAGTTTTTGGGCATAACGCAGATTGGGCAACACCCCCCCTGATTTGCTTACAACATTAGGCCCATCTCCTTAATTTTTCTATTATTTTTATTTATTTTTTCTTTTAATTTATTATTTTAATTACTTTCACAATAAAAATCATTTTTTTTAATTAACTCATAAAATCAGAAAACTACAAAAAATATTAGGTTTAGTATTTTTTTTCATAAAATATTTATTTGCATTTAATTAACTAGTTTAATTAGGTTAACTTAAATTTTTTTTTTGTAATTAAAATTTAATAGAAATTTGGTTTAATTTGCAAATTGAAACTATATTTCTCAATAAAAAATGCAAAAACATTTTTAATTAATTAGATTTCTTAGGTTCTAATTTGTTCCAGTTTTAACTTTCGCGTGCGTCTTTACTTTCTTTGTTTTTATTAATTATTGTAACTGTTCCCAAGATGTAATAGTTAATTAGATTTACTATTTCTCATTTATCATTTTCCCCGTTTTTTTATTATGTAATCCTCTCCCCGAAGCCTTGTAATAGCTAGGGTTTTAATTTCTCGCTTTTAATTTCTGCAACTATTAAACTGCTAGATGTATCGACGTTAGGATTGTATGCGAAAGACAAATCAATTTAAAATAGTAGAAAACCCTAATTGTGCAAAGATAATTAACTGGAAAAAAAAACACTTGCACATGTACACTCCTAGGGTTTGCTCCACTTGTTTGCCTCATAAATGATGGTCGTGTCCCTCGAACGTAGAGATACCTTTGCAATGACCCACGATTCAAAATCGTCATAAATATAATAGTCCCTATTTGTCCCTCGAGTTTCTTACGAATTGATCTTATGACGACAGTCCCTTTGAAATGCTAAGGTAACTTTACTTGTTTCCTTTAGAGACCATTTCGTCCCTTCGAACGTCCCTTTAAAAATCCAACGACGGAGCTACCTACTACTTAATAGTAGGATAGACCTGTCTAAAGGAAACGAAAATGAACAAACTTTTTTCGAGTAGGTAGAAATCTTAAGTACTTGCTCAAAATAAAAACTTTTCACACAAACACTTTCAAATACATTTTTCAAAACAACTTCGTCACACTCTTGAGGACCGATACAAGGGTTATCACGAGGTAAAAAAAACTTTTTCAAAGCTAACACACACAAGCAATTTAAAAATGAGCAAGTACCTAAGAGCCCTTGGAAAACCACGGATAGAAATGGTGCTAACACCTTCCCTTTCTATAATCTACCCCCCGTACTCAGAAACATCTCGAAAAATGTTTTTTCTGTTCTTTTTCCTTTCCTTTGTTGGATAAAAGTCGGTGGTGACTCTTGCTTACCGTACATTTGCGAATACAAAATGCAAACCAGTATTAACCATCGGTTCTGCAACCGTATCACAGAACTGGCGACTCTGCTGGGGATATTATAAAAAGTGGGGTTTACCTTAGGATCTAGTTCATTTTTAAATTGCTTTCCTGTTTGCTTTGCTTGCTTTATCTTTAAGGGCTTTTGCTTGGGTATTGTTAAAGATCCTACACCTGGATCTGGGGGCACTTTTTAGGTAAACAACAATAGATCGTGGAGACTGTACGGCATAGACCGATATGGTTTAAGCGATGGTTGTGTTGGTGTGATACTTTGGTTGGTATCGGTATCCTTCGTGTGGAAACGAGGAGAATATGGGGCCGCCGCATGGTGTCGTGAAGCACTAACGAACCTTAGAACCTTAGTCGAACAAACTTGGCCATTAGAAAGTAGTGAGATAGCCGACCTCGGTATAAAGCCGAGGATTGGTTGATACTCGATGCTACACTCATTGAGGTCAGACCTTCGAGATATTTCAGCTGCAAGAAAAGATTGCCTGAGCTGAAACAATGCCCGATAAAGGATGATCAGTGATATTGAGAATCTTTAGAACCCGGTTACTTTTCTAAGACATGTTTGAAACCAACTAAACTTCAAGAGGGTACCTACCTTTAACCTCGTGCAAGCCTTTGAACCTAAGGTCTATTGTGTATTTTGCTTGTGTGTGATTTATTCTGTTTGAACATAACATCATGCATCATAACATAGCATCCATTCTTATTACACTAATCATTTCAAGGACCAAGGGAATTTATCTTTGTTCTATTTTGCAGATCATGGCTTCTGCTCGTAGAAACACTATTCGAATCAGCTTTGTAAGAATACCTCCCTAACTCAAGGAGCTAGTATCAAGGGTTCCTGAAACTTCTGCATTCACTAAGAGACATGGTCGACTTCTCAACCTGGTTACTTCAAGATTTAATGAAAAGATAATGGGTGTACTCTTTCAGTTCTTTGATCCCAAGCACCACTGCTTTACCTTTCCAGACTATTAGTTGGTTCCTAACATGGAAGAGTTCTCTCAGTTATTGAATATACCCATTCTTGAACAGTTGCCTTTCACAGGTTTAGAAGAGGTTCCTAAGCTAGAAGTCATTGCCTCAGCCTTACATATGAAACGGGCCGATGTGGTATCTAATTGGGAAACAAGAAGCGGAGTCAAGGGTTTTCTAGTAAAGTTCTTAATAGATAAAGCCCATCTGTTTTGGGATGATTTGGACTTTCAGGATTTTGAGGAGGTCTTGGCCCTTCTAATCTATGGGTTAGTAATTTTCCCTAACCCAGACTTACTCATAGATGTGAATGCTATCAAGATCTTCCTCTCTCGCAACCCTGTGCCTACGTTGCTCGGAGATATATTGCACGCTCTCCATACGCGTACCATGAAGAGAAGAGGGGTTCTTATGTGTTACATGTCATTGCTGTCGAGGTGGTTTATTTATCACCTCCCTAAGTCCGTACTGAAGAATGAAGAAGGTTTGGGTTGGTCGCAAAGGATAATGTCACTTGCTCACACGAATATTCTCTGGTATTCCCGAGCTACGGAAGATATTCCTATTATTGACCGCTGTGGGGAGTTCCCTAATGTCCCATTACTTGGAATTAGGGGAGGCATAACTTACAATCCTTGTTTGGCTCTGCGACAATTTGGTTACGCTCGAAGGAATAGTCCTCATGAGTTACTTATCTAGGGCATTGTATTTAACTAAGAGGATGATGTTCAAGGGTATCGCCAGAGGTTCATACGAGCTTGGGGCATGGTAAACTGATCTGTCGCCAAGACTTTGGGGCCGAAGAATTCCATTCCTATGGAACCTTTTCTCCAATGGGTACGAGCTCGCGCTCAGAAACTTATGATGTCTTACGTGGCCGTTTTACCAGTGATTGTGGAACCCATTACTGAATGGGGTATTCCTTACACGATTCTCCATCCTGATATGACCACTGATCTTGAAGAACTACAGAGGTCTTGGATTCAGTTGAAGAAAGAGTTAGATACTTATAGGGACCACTTATATGCCCAGGAGAGGAAGGTTTTAGAGTTCACAAAGCAGCTTCATGAGGAAAGAAGACTTAATGTCTATCTCGGCACGAAGAGGAAGCATCCATGGAAAATTTAATTTTTTTTAGTTTTTAGAATTTTAAATTGTAACGCCTAAAAGGAAACTGTACTTTGAATTATACTAATAAAATCTTTGTTTCATTTTGGTTCGAAAATTTAAATTTCCCCAAAGTCCTTGAAATCATTACATATGCATCCCATCCATAAACACTGCATGTACAGGTACCATTATAGGCTTCTCATCCTCTTCGCTGTTAATTTCAGCAGAAATGTCTTCTGAGCAAAGCATCAAAAATCTTCAAGCACAAAATGCCCAATTTCAACAGATGTTCATAACTCTGGAGAAAGGGCAGGAGGATCTGAAGGCCCTCATCCTGAAGGAGAAGAAGAAAAAGAAGAAGGTCTCTGGTATTCAAAATATGGGCAGAAGGTTCAGGGGGCCATTAAAGTAACTAGTCGATCTAACTTCCTCATCCAAGGAAGGGGAGAATCAAGAAAGGGAGACAAGGGAAAAGGACCCCAGTCCTGAAGTCTCTGAAAATGATACAGACTAAAATGACGAGCAGTATCCTCCCACTAAGGATAGATACAAGCAGTTGGAAGATCGTTTGAGTGTTATGGAAGTCCAGAGGATACCTGGGTTGGATTTCGAAGAACTGGGATTGGTTTCGGGAGTGGTCATCCCACAGAAATTTAAGGCTCCAATTTTGCAAAGTATGATGGGTTGTCTTTCCCTAAGCTCCATCTCTGTTCCTATGTAAGGAAGATCCAACCCCACACCGCTGATAGAAACTTGTGGGTTCACTTATTTCAAGATAGTCTGTCAGGGACTCAGCTTGAATGGTTCTACCAATTGGAGAGAACCAATGTCCGAAACTGGGAGGATTTGGCTACTGCTTTTTATAAGCAGTATCAATACAACGCCGACCTTGCCCCCACTCGTACTCAACTCCAGAGTATGTCCATGGGTGCAGGTGAAGGCTTTAAAGACTACGCGCATAAGTGGAGAGACTTGGCTGGAAGAGTCCAACCCCCTTTATCTGACAGGGAGTTGGTTGACATGTTTCTTGGGACTCTGTCTGGTCCCTTCTTTACTCATTTGATTGGTTGCTCATCAACTGGTTTCACTGAGCTGATATTAACAGGAGAAAGGGTAGAAGATGGGATCCGGAGTGGTAAAATACAAAAGAACACCTCTTCGAGTTCGGTAAAGAAGCCCTTCACTGGTAAGAAGGAAGCCAGTGCTATCTATAACCCAAGAGGTTAAAGCAGAGCTGAACACCATCTGACAGTAAGTGCTGTAACGATACCTAGGCCTGCGAATGCTCCACAACACAACAATCAACAAAGGGTAGAAAGACCACAAAGGCAGGTTACTCGGATTAACATGACATTGACAGAGGTTCTACCCCATCTACTAAGATCTAATTTGGTAACCTTGAAAGAGGCTCCCGAGAATCTGAATACCACATCTCCTCGGTACAATCCAAACGCTCTATGTGCCTACCATTCTGAGAGTCCTGGCCATGATACAAATGATTGTTGGGCTCTAAGAAATAAGGTACAAGATATGATTGAAGCCAAAGAGATTGAGTTCGATGCTCCAGAGAAGCCCAATGTCATAACTGCTCCCATGCCTAAGCACAATCGTGGAGTTAATGTTGTTGATATTGATTTGTTCGTGACCTTAGTTGATGAAGTTTCTACTCCTCTTATGACTGTTAAGAAGAATTTGTTGTTGGTCGGTTTATTTCCGGGTTATGGTGAAGGTTGCCACGTGTGTTCATTTCTGCCTTCTGGTTGCCATTTGCTGAAAACAGGTGTCCAACGCCTGATGGACAGCAGAGAAATTTTGTTCGAGAAAAATTTGATTCCAACTCTTCCATGTGAAGATATTGCCATTATAACCATTTCCGCCAATCCTTCCAAGGTCTCCTAGAGAAGACCTGTTAGGATTACATCTGCTCCAAGAGTCGCTCCGTTAATTATCACCTTTCCTGGTCCTGTCCCGTACGCCTCGGACAAAGCTGTCCCTTGGCATTATGGCGCCAATGTTTACTATCATGGCGTTAAACAAGATCTGAGGAATGAAGAAGCTGATCCCGATGTCAGTAACATTGTCGGGAGCAGTAAGATTACCAGAAGTGGAGGGGTCTTCTCTCCCGAGATTTCCCCGAAGACTGTCAACAAGCCTATTGTTATTCCATCTGCTATTCATGCGGTACATCCGTCACTACTCCAGTTCTTACTCCAATTGTCACTCCTGCCGTCGAGTCATCTAGGACCCGAGGCAAAGAAGTTATAGGTGAGCCTGCCCGAACGGAGGCACCTAGAAAAATTGTCGTAGAATCCTCTAAGCAAGAGATATAGGAAATATTAAAAATAAATTAAAAAGAGCGACTACAATGTGGTCGAGCAGCTGGGGAAGACCCCCTCGAAGATATCCATGTTGTCTCTGTTGTTGTGTTATGAGGCCCATGCGAAGGCTTTGATCGCATTCCTCAAGACTGTGCACGTGCCGCAGGAAACCTCAGTTGATCAATTCAAAGATTGTATGGCCAGCCTGACTGTTGACAATGGGTTGGGTTTTTCAGATGCTGACTTGACACTAAAAGAGAGGAATCATAATGATGCTCTTCATGTCTCGATCGAATACAGGGGCACCACTATGGATCATGTGCTGGTAGATACTGGGTCTTCGCTGAATGTCCTGCCGAAGAAGGCTCTCGATCGACTAGATTGTGAGGGCTTGACCTTAAATCCTAGTAACATTGTGGTAATGGCTTTTGACGGGTCAAAGAGAATGGTACATGGGGAGGTGGACATCCCTGTCAAGGTAGGTTCTCAAAACTTTGAGTCCACCTTCTATGTAATGGACATCCGACCGTCATACTCTTGTTTATTGGGTCTTCCTTGGAACCGTGAAGCTGGGGCTGTTACTTCTACACTGCAACGAATGCTGAAGTATCTAGTGAAGGGGAAGATTGTCACTATACGTGGTGAAGAGAAGTATATGGTGAGCCACCTTAACTCCTTCAGGTACGTAGAGATGGACGGGGAATTCATAGAGACTCCTTGCCAAAACTTTGAAGAGGTTCCCCAAATCTTGGCATCGACTGAGACTACTACCGACACCAAACCACCTCCAAAGATGGCTTCTCTCAGAAACGCCAGAGAAGTGGTTGAAGAAGGAGTTCAAAGGGTTGTTCGACACGCTCGAGCTGGAGTACCTCCCCTACACATCAGCAATCGGGGAATTAATGCCATTGAAGACAGTGAGGAAGACTCTGTCATTGACAGCTGGATCTACCCAACTACCAACAGTGGACCGAGTAACTGGACGGCTAGGGATTTTATACCAGTTTCTTTTATTCTGCAGTAATTGTCTTACTTGTTTTCTGAATTTTTAATAAACAATTTAAACTCTACAGCCTTGTGTCTTGCCCAAGGCACATTGGTTTTGTTTGTGAGGGCTATTATGTGTCATTTCATATATCATCAATAAAACATTGGATGTTCCTTGCGTACATATTTTGCGCTCTCTGTATTTCTTTTCTGTTTTCACTTTATCAAAACAGCTATGCTCTTACACACACTCACGTATCATACTGCAGATCCATATCCACTCTGGATCCCATTGATAACAATTCTGCTACTGCCGGTTATGAATTCGAAAATCCGATCAACCAGGCCGAGGACGAAGGTGAGGATGATTGTGAGGTGCCTGGAGAACTTGCTAAACTGTTACAGTAGGAAGAAAGGGCTATACAGCCTCATGAGGAGCCAATTGAGATGATAAACTTGGGCATGGAGGTAGACAGAAAAGAAGTCAAGATCGGCGCAAATATGGAAGCTAAGATCAAACACCGGTTGATACAGATGTTGCTCGACTATGTTGAGATCTTCGCCTGGTCCTATGAAGACACGCCTGGTTTAGATACTGATATTATAGTACATCGTCTTCCGAGCAAGGAAGACTGTCCTCCGGTTAAACAGAAGGTCCTCCATATGCGCCCTGAAATGTCAGAGAAGATCAAGGCAGAGGTCATGAAACAGTTCGACACAGGGTTCTTAGTTGTCACCTCATATCCACAGTGGTTTGTTAATGTTGTTCCGATGCCAAAGAAGGACAGCAAGGTACGGATGTATGTGGACTACAGAGACCAGAACAGAGCGAGCCCCAAGGATGACTTCTCGCTTCCCCACATTGATGTTCTGATTGATAACACCGCTCAATACAAAATCTTCTCCTTCATGGATGGTTTCTCTGGCTATAACTAGATCAAGATGGCTCCTGAAGACATGGAGAAGACAACCTTCATCACACAGTGGGGTACCTTCTGTTACAAGGTGATGCCTTTTGGGTTGAAGAATGCTGGGGCAACTTATCAGTGAGCCATGGTCGCCTTGTTCCACGATATGATTCACCACAAGATAGAGGTTTACGTTGATGACATGATTTCCAGGTCTCAAACCTAGGAAGACCACCTTGATCATCTACAAAAGTTGTTCCACAGTTTGAAGACATACAAGTTGAGGTTGAATCCGAACAAGTTCACCTTAGGGTAAAGGTCTGGTAAGCTTTTGGGTTTCATCGTCAGTGACAAAGGTATTTAGGTAGACCCTGCAAAGATAAAGGCCATACAAGATATGTCGGCTCCCTGCACAGAGAAATAAGTTAGAGGTTTCTTGGGACACTTGAACTATATTTCCAGGTTCATTTCACATTTGACTGCTACTTGTGAGCCTATCTTCAAGCTTCTGAAGAAAGATCAAGTGGTAAAGTGGAATGACAAATACCAGACAGCTTTCAAAAGAATCAAGGAATACCTTTAAGAACCGCCAATTCGGATGCCTCCGGTTGCAGAAAGACCTTTGAAATTGTACTTAACAGTGCTAGACAATTCAATGGGGTGTGTTCTGGGGCAGCATGACGAGTCTGGTCGAAAAGAGCATGCAATATATTACCTTAGCAAAAAGTTTATCGACTGTGAGACACGATACTCACTGCTCTATAAAACTTGTTGCGCTTTGGCATGGGCTGCTCACCAACTAAGACAGTATATGCTGACCCACACCACTTTGCTGATATCTAAGATGGACCCAATCAAGTACATCTTCAAGAAAATCGCTCTCTCTGGAAGAATAGCAAGATGGCAGATGATCTTAAATGAATACGATATAAAATATACAACCTAGAAAGCAATCAAGGGGAGTGTATTGGCTGATAATTTGGCTCATCAGGTCATGGATGACTACCAGTCCATGAATTTTGAGTTCTCGATGAGAACATTATGCTGGTGACTGACTACGAAGAACCTGGACCAGATGAAGGACCCGAGGAGGGATCCCGATGGACTATGGTTTTTGACGGAGCTTCGAACGCACTCGGTAATGGAATTGGTGTAGTAGTCATATCTCCTGAGGGCTGTCATACTCCTTTCACTGGTCGGCTATGTTTCAACTGCACTAACAACATGGCGGAGTATGAAGCCTGCATCATGGGCCTCAAAGCCGCTATTGACTTGAGGATTAAGTTCTTGGAAGTTTTCGGGGATTCAGCCTTGGTGATAAGTCAGATCAAAGGAGAATGGGATACGAAGCATCTGAATCTCATCCCATACAAAGAGCATGTGCTGACACTGCTCCCACACTTTGAGGAGGTAACCTTTGAACATTTCCCACGAGAGGAGAATCAGTTAGCGGATGCGCTAGCTACCATGTCTTCTATGTTCAAAGTTAGGTGGGACAATGAAGCTCCTCGAATCACCATCGAGAGGTTGGATGAACCAGCGCACTATTTTGAAATTGATACTGAAGAGGTGGCAGACAAACCCTGGTTCCATGAAGTAAAAAGGTACCTCGAGACTCAAGAGTAACCCGAAGGTGCATCTGTCAATGATAAGAAGTTTCTGAGAAGGTTCGCTGCGAAATTCTTCCTCAGTAATGGAATCCTCTACAAGCGCAATCTAGACTCTACCTTACCGCGGTGTGTAGACAAGAGCCAAGCAGAGAGGATTATGACAGATCTACATGAAGGTACCTTCGGAACCCATTCAAGTGGACATACCATGGCTAAGAAGATCCTACGGGCAGGATACTACTATTCCACTATGGAAGCAGATTGTTATCAGCATTCCCAAACTTGTCATAAGTGCCAAATCTATGCTGATAAGGTGCATGTGCCTCCGATTCCTTTGAACGTCTTGACAGCTCTGTGGCCCTTTGCAACATGGGGCATTGACATGATTGGAGAAATCAGGCCTACCGCTTCCAATGGACATTGCTTCATCCTGGTGGCCATAGATTACTTCACAAAGTGGTTTGAGGCAACCTCCTTTGCTACTGTTACCAAGAATTTTGTGGCGCGTTTTATCAGGCATAACCTTATCTGTCGGGATGGTGTGCCAGAGAGAATTATTACTGACAATGGTACGAATCTCAACAACACAATGATCACCGAGCTCCGTAAGCAATTTAAGATACATCATTATAACTCTTCTCCTTACCGGCCGAAGATGAATGGCATTGTTGAAGCAGCTAACAAGAACATTAAGAAGATTATACAGAAGATGATAGTGACGTACAAAAAATGGCATGAGATGTTACCATTTTCTCTTGATGGGTACCTTACCTCAGCACGGACATCGACAGGGGCAACACACTACTCTCTGGTATATGGCATGGACGCAGTCCTACCCATCGAGGTCCAGATTCTTTCCTGAAGGATTATGAAAGATGTGGGTTTGGACGAAGACGACTGGATCCAGACCCGACTTGATCAATTGAATTTGATCGACGAGAAGAGACTTACTGCTATCTGTCATGGTCAGACGTATCAAAAGCGAATGATCAAGGCTTTTAACAAGAAAGTCAAACGTCAAGAATATCAAGTCGGGGATCTGGTAGTCAAGCGCATCATATTTCCGCAAGGTGATCCCAGGGGAAAATGGACCCACACATACAAATGGCCATTTATGGTTAAAAACATTTTCTCAGGTGGAGCTATGATTCTAACCACCATGGACGATGACGACCTTCCTCACCCTATCAATGCAGACATAGTGAAAAGATACTACGCCTGATCAAAGATCCGCTAGGTTGACTAGCCTAGGCAAAAATAAGGGCTTCCCGGCGATCCAAATGGGTTCGGGCAAAAATAAGGGATGAAAATAAAAAAATTTATACACCCGGCAAGTCGAAAACCTGAAAAGGCGGCTTGGGCAAGAAAGGGTATCCCAGTGGACTCAAAACCCAAAAGGGCAGTCCAAGCAAAAGTTAGGGATGTAAAGAGTACCACTATGTCCCATTGGATCACCTTATGATCAGACTCCAGTATCAATTGTCAAGCTCGAACGACATCGGTCAATCTAATCAGCTTCAGACAAGCAGCAAAGTGATGAGACGCTCGAAGACATGGGGGCAATAGTAGAGTTGGAACACAATTGGATTGTTGCACATAGCTGTTTTCCTCTCTTTACCCAACATTTTATAGCTTCTATTATTTCAGCGGCATTCTCTTACTAGAGCGTCAACCTCTTTGTACAAAAACAGATATCACTGGCTAACTTCGAAAATCAATACAAATCATTTTTACAAAATCGTGTGTTTTTTCCTTTTTTGTTTTGTTTTGCGAAAACGTCCAATGATTTATTCTTGACATATGAATTTGAATATAATTTTTGCTCATAAACATTTACATAAGAAACGAAAAGACAATTACTCGTAACTTAAGAAACGGGGGCAAAAACAAGAAATGTCAAACCCGACAGTCACTCTATCCAGCAGGTACTGAGGCATAGACAACATTGAAATATGATCATCAGTGCATACGATCTCACTCCCCATAGAGTAAAATAAATCAAGGCATTTGGTATCAGCTTTCCTAAAACAGGAAGTAATCTCCCCAGCCAGGGTCTTTTAAGAAACCTGACAGCTGTACCCCCAACCGAATTTCATAATCGAGAGTGGATCATCATAATTTTTATCTCCCCAAGCAGAGTTTATTTCTCTGAATATAGAAGGTCAATCCCCGACATAGCCTATTACTTCAGCTACGGAAATTCACCTTCCAAAGTATTCCACACAGAGCTACTCTCAAACTGAGTCTCTCCCTGGAGGAATATTCATAAACAACAAAGAGTAAATCTTCAGCACAGTCATTTCCATTCACCGTCCCCAGCGGAAGTAGAAGAACCACAATTCTCTACAACATTCAGGAATGCTATACTCTCCAGCAGCGGTCAGGTAGTTATTTTCCCAGACTCGGACATGTCCCTAATAGCATTTCATGTACATACATCATGACATGCGCAAACACATCATATACAGCATAATCTCATTTATTTCGAGAACATCATCTCACAAGGCATTTCATGCATCACACATATAATTAACCCTGTTATATTTTCAAGAAAGACAATTATCACCAACAATTCAAGTAGTTATACATGTCATATCTACAGAGAGCTAATGGAAAATCAGTTCCCGAAGATCAAACGGGTCAACTAATCTACACAACCAAACGAAGTAACCCTACTATCCAGGTTCCTTCCCATAAGCCCTACTATCCAGGCTTTCATTTCGAAGTAACCATACTATCCAGGTTCCTTCCCATAAGCCCTACTATCCAGGCTTTCATTTCAAAATAACCCTACTATCCAGGTTCCTTCCCATAAGACCTATTATCCAGGCTTTCATTTCGAAGTAACCCTATTATCCAGGTTCCTTCCCATAAGCCCTACTATCCAGGCTTTCATTTCAAAGTAACCCTATGACCCAGGTTCCTTCTCATAGCCCTACTATCCAGGCTTTCATCTCGAAGTAACCCTACGACCTAGGATCCTTCTCATAACCCTACTATCCAGGCTTTCATTTCGAAGTAACCTTATGATCCAGGTTCCTTCTCTTAACCTTACTATCTAGGTTTCTTCTCTCTTATCTCCAGACAACAGTTTACAACACTGTAAGACCTGGACCCGACCAGATATGGTCGATTTCACAATTCCCCAATAAGCCACTGTGCAGCCTGGACCCTGACCTGATATACAATTCACTTCCACCTCCTCAATTAGGAGTTAACTCCCCAGTATAGTAATGGAAAACCGAAGCTCCTATACTCTGTTTTCCAAGGCGTAAATCAACATTCCCCAGCGAAGTCCTCCTCAACGGCAGGTACAGGAATTCTCGCAAAGGAGTCTTTTTTGCAACCGATATCTTTTCTAGATGGAATATTTAAGGTCATCTCCGAATATTCTCTATCGACTTCCAAATGGCATATGTAAGCCCATTCCCAATATCAAAGATCAATGTTACTTCATGCGAGCGCAAATTTCTGGGCACTCTAGAGTTCAATCATCTTCCACCTTAAGATCACGAAAGGCAGACCAGCCAATCTACATCCAAAGGCTTAAGAAAATTGAACAGGGGCAGCTGTTGTATCCCAAAATTTTCCCTCCCATTTTACCCAAAATATATTCATTAAGATACTTAATTTGCTCAAGGATGCCCATAAGTTGACCAGACAAACTCTCTCCTAAAAGCAATGAACCTCCAACTAGGGTTTCCATTTTCATCAATAAAGGTGAACTCCAAAGGTCTCAAATCTTCTCGATGGTCTTAATATGTTCTCAAGATCATCCATGTCACGTTTCATGCCCTGCACAAGAAGTTTGCTCAGTCAACTGCTCAAATGCCTGAAAATCAACTATATTAGGTCAAAAGTCAAATGTGGTCCACATGCAGTCAAACTTCAAGATTTTTGGTCAAAATTAATATTTTTAAGTGATATCCATCATTTGATCAAGGGTTGATCATGATTCCCCAAGGAAGGCTCATAATTCATCAAAACTCAAGAGTTGCTAAATTAGGGTTTCTTAGGAAAAGTCAACCAAACTTTGACCAAGCATACATTTCTCTTACTTTATCAGAAATTTCCCATCCAAGACTCCTTTTGAAGAGAATCCAATTCACTACAACTCATCTTCATCCCTCAAGTTCATGAAATGCACTCATGGAAAGATATGAATTCAGACATTATAGGTCATTCCAAAAAGTCAACAAAAACACCTTTTGGGTCAAAGCTTCTTACATGAACATGGAAGATCCAATTGGGTTGAAACCAAAAGGGTTGTTTAGGGGACATCCTAAGATTTCTAAAAAGTCCATGAACATCCTTTTAGGGTCAAAATTGAGAGAGATATGCATAGTCAAAGTTGTCCATTTTTGGAAATTTTCCCAAAATCAATAATGCTCAAAATTGCATTTTTTTCCACATGGGCCCATCTTTTCAAGATTGAATCTCAATCCTAGCATGGTCCACGACCTATGGGACCCCTCATGCATTATTCACTCATTTATTTGATTTATTTTGATTTTTATTCATTTTAAAATCAAATAAATTCAAATAAAATGAATTTAAATCAAAACAAATCAAACTTGTGGAATGAGATTTATTTTGCATTGAATTGAAGATCATACAAGCTGTATAACCTCAAGAAAATCGTGCCAAGCCATAAAATCTCCAATTTTGGAAAGTTTGGAATCAAAACTTCAAGACCATTATTCTTTGGATCCTTGCCGGAAATATTGACCTAATTGGATTTAATACATCTACTGAAGTTTGGTGAACCCTAAGGAAGAGATTTATTTATGCGTAGCCTGCCTCCAAAGCAAGAAAGAAAACTCAATTTTTTTGTCAAAAAGTAGAGACCGAATCTTCCTCCACAGGACAATACAGAGCATTCTAAGGATCCAACCACATTCTTGGCAACCTCCTAAAGCTAATAGCATCACTTGCACGCATCAATACCTTCAGAACGCTCCATAACGGTATCACGATTTATCCTCCATTCCTGAATTTGATTTTGGATATTTACGCGTTATAAATGATTTCAAGATATCCATTCATGTTTGTATTTTCATTTAGAAGCTATCTGTATAATTAATTATTAGTTTTGATGCTTGTATAGACATATGCCATTGTTAGGGTTTGAGGTCGTATTTAAGGCTTTGTGATGCAGGCAAAATTAGAGCAAAAGAAGGACACTATCATACTCGTGAGATCAAAATAAGTTGATCTATATGCTTGCAATGGATTTATCATGCTTGGTATTAATTTTTGAGATTTACAGGGTTGTAGTTACAACCATGAAACCGTAGGTAAAGGTTTCCGTCTAAAACGACAATACTAGGGAAGAAGAAGACCGCGTGTCAATGCCTGAATGGCCAGTTTGAAAATTCGCACGTTTTCTTAGGCCAAGCACTATGTTTGTATTATATTTATTTTATTTGATTATGTATATGACTAACAAGCCAGGGCAGATGGCAAGGGAAGAAGGCATGTGAGAGGGAGGACCCAGGTTCGATCCCAGGTCCAGGCCTTTTGCATTTTCTGAAATTACAATTCCAGATCCAGTGCACGTCATTTCCTGAGGACCACCACGTGCCCTCTGATCTCGTCCTCAGGATTCATCTCCATTACAGATCCAGTGCTCAGCATGCGCAGGTCTACCATGAACCCTCATAAGATGCCCCCAACAGATCAGGCGCCAGATCCTGGGCCACCAGTTTTTAGGCCTAACGCAGATTGGGCAACACCCCCCCCTGTTTTGCTTACAACATCAGGCCCATCTCCTTAATTTTTCTATTCTTTTATTTATTTTTTTCTTTTAATTTATTATTTTAATTACTTTCACAATAAAAATCATTTTTTAATTAGATCATCAAATCAGAAAACTACAAAAAATATTAGGTTTAGTCTTTTTTTTCATAAAATATTTATTGCATTTAATTAACTAGTTTAATTAGGTTAACTTAAATATCTTTTTTTGTAATTAAAATTTAATAGAAATTAGGTTTAATTTGCAAATTGCAACTATCTTTCTCAATAAAAAATGCAAAAACATTTATAATTAATTTGATTTCTTAGGTTCTAATTTGTTCCCGTTTTAACTTTCGCGCGCGTCTTTACTTTCTTTATTTTTATTAATTATTGTAATTGTTCCCAGTTTGTAATAGTTAAATAGGTTTACTATTTCGCATTTATCATTTTCCCCCGTTTTTTGATTATGTAATCCCCTCCCTGAAGCCTTGTAATATCTAGAGTTTTAATTTCTCGCTTTTAATTTCCGCAACCATTAAACTGCTAGATGTATGGACATTAGGATTATATGCGAAAGACAAATCAATTTAAAAAAGTAGAAAACCCTAATTGTGCAAAGATAATTAACTGAAAAAAACACACTTGCACATGTACACTCTTAGGGTTTGCTCCACTTGGTTGCTTCAGAAATAATGGTCGTGTCCCTCGAACATAGGGATACCTTAGCAATGACCCACGATTCAAAATCGTCATAAAGATCATAGTGCCTATTTTTCCCCCGAGTTGCTTACAAATTGATCTTATGACAACAGTCCCTTCGAAATGCTAAGGTATCTTTACTTGTTGCCTTCAAAGACCATTTCGTCCCTTCGAACGTCCCTTTAAAAATACAACGACAGAGCTACCTACTCCCTAATAGTAGGATAGCCATGTCTAAAGGAAACGAAAACAAACAGACTTTTTCGAGTAGGTAGAAATCTTAAGTACTTGCTCAAAATAAAAACTTTTCATACAAACACTTTCAAAAATAGTTTTCAAAACAACTTCGTCACACTCTTGAGGACCGATACATGGGTTATCACGAGGTAAACAAAACTTTTTCAAAGCAAACACACACAAGAAATTTAAAAATGAGCAAGTACCTAAGAGCCCGTAGAAAATCATGGATAGAAAGGGTGCTAACACCTTCCCTTTCTATAATCTACCCCCCGTACTCAGAAACATCTCGAAAAAGGTTTTTTCTGTTCTTTTTCCTTTTCTTTGTTGGATGAAATAAAAGTCAGTGGCGACTCTTGCTTACTGTACATTTGCGAATACAAAACACAAACCAGTATTAACCGTCGGTTCTACCACCGTATCACACATAGGTACTCACACTTTCAGATCATTAGTTCATTCATAACGTCATCATATTATCACATCAATAACCATCACCAAAACATCACTTAAGTCACAACATCATCAAAGAATTATTTCATCAATAATATGCAATGTCACAAAGAATGTAATGTAACATTATTGATTCATGCATGTGGTACTAAACTTCACTGATGAACATTGGGTCATCGCCCTCCAAAGGTCCCCACCATAAAATCAATTCCCTCTTGGAACCGGAGCACATCATAAAACGCACTCAATCCACACAATAGAATTGAGGCCAACACTGGACAAACATCCTAACATCACAAGACGACCAATGTCCTAACATATGCCATGAATGTATGATGCATAACACCAATAATAATTCGACCACAACTAGTCAATTTCATGATAATTCATGTAATAATCATAATAACATTCTTCACATAACATGTTCTTACATCAAACATGATTAAATGTAAACTTCATGCATCACACCATTATTATCACATAATTATCATCACATAACATGTATACATATAGTTATCATGCACATCATTAAAAATCAAAATCATCATAATCAATTTCACAATAACATCGTTGTTCTCATTACGCTTAGGACATCACAAATTTCTGATTTCACAAAGCCAATGCACACATTTTACAAAACGAATAACTCGACAGTATGAAACAACTGTCCGTGCATTACATAGATGGAATTCTAGTACTAAAAATATTTTCAAGAGGAAGTGTGTTAAACCAACTTTCCAATGATCTGAACCATGTATCAATCGGAAACTCACAGCTCGAGTTATGAATTTCCAAAGTTTAAAAAATAATTATGTCCCAGTCTGCTCTCCCGAGGCTTGCCCAGCGAAGAAGACTAAAAATTGAGGCTCCCCTGGCACTACTTCATTGCGCCGTGCTTGCCCGATGACATTGAGGCACTTCACTTATTTTCCAAGAGCGTGTCATTTTTCAATTCTCACCACCATACTCTTTCCCGATGCTGCTTGAGCAAAGTCACGCCGCCCGATGATGTAAGAGGTTCGCCCGATGGTGGCCTCCTGACAACAACTTCTTGTTGCGATTCCTGCACTAGTCCAATCTTAATTCCATGCAATTTTCATACCATTACAGTCCCAATTTCACCAAAATCATCATATTAACATACCACAACATCAACACATTGTCATATACATTATGATAATCAAATTATAGGAATTACACATCAAGATCATCATATTCATCATATTATCAAATTAATCCAAAAACCCCAAATAATTCTACAAATACGTAAACCCCATATCAATCATAATAATAAGGATCACCCCTTACCTTATATTCTTCTTGAAATTTGATTCAACTCTACGGATGATCTTCTCCCTAGGTTCCTCTCTAAGCCTCTACCTCTTTCACCATTTCACCCAAAACTCGATCGCACCGAATGAATGCACAAAAAACCCAATCTTCCCTTTTGTCACTCTTATCCTTAGGATCCTTAATATGTTATTCCATCCTTGCCCTCACTTGTTCCACATAATATTACCATCTCTCCCTTCTTGTCTTACACTATTATTCTTCTCATTTTACTATAAATAATAATTCTAAATAATATTATTAAATCTAATTAATCCCAACTAATTATTTAAGTTCTAAATAACTATAAACTAATTAAATAATCCTCACATTTCTCTTATTTCAACACTACCCAACAACACTGTATCACCAACACACCACAATGCATCACATAAATAACAATAATTCATATATTCATTAATAATCACTAATATTCACACCAAATTAATTGAATAACTAACTAAATAATTAATCTAGATATTTGGGGTGTTACAACTCTCCCTCACTTAAAGAATTTTCCCCTCGAAAATTACCTGATGGAAATAGAGTCGATTAAAACTCTCTCCTCTAATCCTCGCCCACCCATGTCAAACTTCCACTAGCCGGTCCACCCCATAGTACCTTCCCCAAGGCAACCCTGCAAGTGCTTCACTTCCTTATCATCCATTTGAAGCACATGTGAAGGATCCAAAACATATTTCCTCAACTGAGACACATGAAACACATCATGAAGATTTGCAAGTGAAAACGGTAAAATAATTCTATATGCCACCTCACCTATCCTCTCTGAAATCTGATATGTACCAACAAAACACAGAGTGAGCTTTCGCGACTTCAAAGCTTCACCAACACCTGTTACCATAGTAACCCTAAAAAATATATGATCTTCCACTTGGAATTCAAATGCCTTTATACTCTTATCAGATAACTCTTCATCTTCTCTTGAGGCATATTAATATTTTCAGTTGTTTCTTGCATAATCTCAGGTCTGAGTATTGCACTCTCGCCTGACTCATACCAACACAACAGAGTTCTACAACTCCTGCAATACAATGCTTCATATGATGCCAACCCAATACTATAATGAAAACTATTATTATAGGTAAACTTAATCAATAGAAAGTGGTTGTCCCAAACACCTCCTTGTTCCAACACACAAGCCCTCAACAAGTCTTCTAAAGACTAGATAGTCCTCTCTGTCTGATTGTCTGTCTGCAGATGATAAGCTGGACTCATTATCAACTTAGTACCAAAAGGATCTTGCAACCATTTCCAAAACCTCGATGTAAACCGCATATCCCTATCTGACACAATACTCGAAGGTATACCATGTAACCTCACAATTTCTTTGATATACATCTCAACTATCTTCTGCAGGAATGATTGATCTTCATTGGCAAGAAATGTGTTGATTTAGTCAACCTATCCATTATCACCCCAATTGAGTCATTGCCTTTAGTAGTCTTTGGCAAACCCGACACAAAATCTATAGAGACGCTATCCCATTTCCACTCTGTAATTTTTAGCGGTTGCATCAGACCTGAAGGCTTCTGATGTTCAATATTTGACTTATGACAAGTCAAACAACCATAAACAAACTCAAAAATTTCCTTTTTCATAACCGACCACCAAAATAATTTCTTCAAGTCCCGATAAATTTTAAGAGCACCTGGATGAATACTTAATCCACTTCGATGTCCTTCCTTAAGAATTCTCTTCTTATGTTCCGGCACATCTGGAACACACACTCTATCTCCAAACCTCATTACACCATTTCCACCAATTCAAAAATCACCTTCGTAACCTTGGTTGATTAGTAGAAATCGATCAACCAAGCTCGGGTCATGTTTCTGACCATCTCTGATTTCATCAAGAATACCACTAGTCAGTTTTAACATCCCTAATTTCACACTGTTAGGAGATTCCTCACACACCAAGCTCATATCTTGAAATTATTCAATTAATTAAACTCATGCACCATAAGCATCGACATGTGCGAAGACTTCCTACGCAAAGCCTTGACAACAACATTTTCTTTACTAGGATGGTAACTCAAATCAAAATCATAATACTTCAACAACTCAAGCCACCTTCTTTGCCTCATATTCAGTTCTTTGTGATCAAACAAGTACTTTAAACTCTTATAATCACTTAACACCTCGAATTTGAAACCAAATAGATAATACCTCCAAAGTTTCAACACAAACACCACTGCTGCCAACACTAAGTCATGCGTAGGATAATTCCTTTCATGAACCTTCAGTTGTCTAGATGCATAGAAAATAAATTTCCTGTTCTGCATTAGTACACCACCAAGAACCATCATAGAAACATCACAATACACCATAAAAGATTCACTTGGATTAGGCAAAATCAAAACTGGAGCAGTCGTCAACTTCTTCTTGAGTTCTATAAAACTTTCTTCACACGCAACATCCCACACATATGGTTGACCTTTTTGAGTCAACTAAGTCAAAGGCAATTCCAACATAGAAAAATCTTCAATAATTTACAATAATAACCAGCCAAACCAAGAAAACTCCGTATGTCGGTAGCATACTTTAGAGTCTCCCATTGTAACACATCATCAATTTTAGAAGGATCACAAGTAATTCTATCACTAGAAACTCACATGTCAATGGATCTACAACTTCTTCTCTTTTAACACTTGCAACACGGTTCGTAAATGCCCAGCAAGCTCTTCTAATTTAGAATAGATCAGACAATCAACAATGAAGACTATGACAAACTTATCAAGATATGAATGGAAATTTTGATTCATATACTCCATGAAAACACCTGGTGCATTAGATACACCAAATGACATCACAGTGTACTCATAATGACTATACCTTATTCTGAATGCCATCTTCGAAATATCATTTGGTTTAACATGAATGTGATGATAACCCAACCTCAAATAAATCTTTCTAAAAGCATAATCACCCACCAACTAATCTATCAAATCATCAATCGTTGGAAGTGGATACTTATTCTTGATAGTCACTTTATTCAATTGTTTGTAGTCTACATATAACCTCATACTACCATCTTTCTTCTTAACTAACAACACAAGAGCACACCATGGAGAAACGCTCGGTAGAACAAACTTCTTCTTAAGTAATTCCTCTATGTGTTTCTTCAATTCACCAAACTTTGAAGCTGACATCCTGTAAGGAGCCATCGATATTGGACTTGTACCTGGTATCAATTCCACAACAAACTCTACTTCATGCTCTAGATGCAAATCACTTATATCGTCTGGAAATACATCTTCAAATTCACATACAACAGGTAATTCAATGGTTGCAACTACACGATCAACTTGCAACGATGTAAACATTGAAAACATGAAAGCTTCATCTTCTAAAATTTCTTTCACTTTCTTAACAGACAAAAACATCAACTTTCCACTATCACCAAACTCAGATCCACACTTTGGAGGAAAGTCATAGATATCTTCAGGGAAAAACATCAGGAATTACCCACCCCTGGCCTAACACTAGCCTTCACATTGCTCTCTATTCTTCGAGAAGAAAACATCAACAATAGTTGATCATTCTCCATCAAAGACATTCCAACTTAACCGACAGACAAGAATCACAAATCTGTACTCTCTTCGGTTTCGGGAAATAACATTACCTTAATAACATCTACACTCTTGCATTCAGCGGTACACTCACTACACCAAAACAGCTTTTAGGAAGCACACTTTAGACAACGCTTCTATAACAAAGGGCTGTTATATGCCCCGATAAAATTTTAAATTGAATTATATACATTAGACAACACTTTGGAAAAAAGCACTGTCTAAAGTTAAGAAAAAGTGCTTCCTAAGCCACACTTTAGGCAACGCTTTATGAAAGTGCTTCCTAAGGTCAAATAAAATTGAAATAAATTCTAGAAAGCGCTACCTAAACTCAAAGCGCTGTTATAGGCCCAACAGTAGAAAGCGTTGTCGTAGGCCCAAAGCGCTGCTAAAGGCTTACTTTAGAAAGTGCTGCTATAACTTTAAAAGAAATTTGAGAAAAAGCGCTGCTAAAGGCCTACTTTAGAAAGCGCTTTTAAGAAGCTCTGCTTAAGGCCATACATACCCACAAAGCGCTGAAAAAGGACGTGTTTAGAAAGTGCATCATACAAGCACTATTATAGGGCATACATCTGAAAGCGCTTTTTAATGAGAAAGCGCTGCTAAAGGTAATACATCAGAAATCGCTTTCTATAAACCGCTTCCTAAGGTCACTAATGTCTTATTTCTAAATTAATAAACAAAAACCTTAAAACTCAAAGTTTTTCGTTATTCTCTCAAAACAGATTTCTCTGCAACGCGGGTCTTATTTTGAACCTTCAACGCGATTTCTCTCAAATTTCTCTGCAACCTTCGTTCATTAACCTTCAGACCTTCAATGCAATTTCTCTCAAATTTCTCTTCAACCTTCGTTCATTAACCGTCGAACTTTCAACGCAATTTTTCTGCAACAACGATTCATAACCTTGTAAGTTCCCTTTACTTTTCCTCAAACATATTGTTGTAGTTGTTGATGAAATCATGAAAATCAAAACACATTCGGTATAAGAGTTTGTTGTTATTGTTGCTTGTCATTATTTCTGTGTCAAATCATAACCGCGAGCATGATAGGGGTGAAATTTTGTTGTTAGCCACTGAACCGAGAGAGAAACAAAAGTGATATTTTGTTATTTGTTGTTGTTATCATTGAACTAGAAATATAAGAGAGAATAATTGAGTGAAACAACTGTGTTCAACACTGGCAGTTCAAAAGAGTTGAGGGGTTTTGTTATTAATGTTAGAACAAAGTTTGAATCTACTACCCTAAGTTTAAGTTTTGATGATAACAAAAGGCAAAGATATATTAATTGTATGATTCATGTAAGACACATATGCTATCTAAAAATTACATTCTGTTTTACAGAAACTCTGATGGGTATCAGCAGGAGAACATCCTCATCAGCATCAGAAAATTGGATATCAACATCAGCATCAGAAGATGTTATATCAGATACCAGAATCAGAAGATCAACTTGCGCTTATGCTGAAGCTTGATGAACAGATCTGCGCTTAACACTCTGAACTCTGATAAATACAACAACAGTTCATCAGCACCTAAGCAGCGTCAGAATGAGCCAAAGCCAGAACACGCTTAAGTGGCAACATTACTGTGCATTCAAGACGAGTTATTACCAACGGCATCATTCCAGACAAGATCTGCTTAATAAGGAAAGATTGTTATTGGCATTGAAACAGAATTATTCTCCAACGTACACTATTCCCAATGCTATATAAACAAGTCAATGAAGATTGAATTGGCTAATGCTCTACAACAATTTACACGCCAAAATGCTATTCATCATCTTCCTCACTCTCAGTTTGCTAAAAGCTCCAAAATTCCTTACTTAATTATTTTAGCAATCCAGTTTCCTTAAGCTTAATTTGTGTAGTATCACAGTTGTGATAAACAGTTTTTGTAGAAAACATTCACACACCTAGATTTCAATTCTTTGTAAGAAAGCAATTCCTTGAGAAACCGGTTTGTGGTTTGCATCAAGAAGGCTCTAGCAGTTGCTAAAGCAGATTGTAATATTCAGTTGAATATAGTGGATTAAGACCTCGTTGGAGAGAGGAGAAACCACCTTGACGGGTGGACTGGAGTAGTTTGAGATCAAACGAACCAGGATAATAATACCGTGTTCATTGCAATTGATTTCCAGTTTTTACAATTCAACCCCCCTTCTTGTGTTTTTCACTTCTTCAATTGGTATCAGAGCGCCTGGTTCTGAGCTAAAACACTTAACCGTGTCAGTACAAGATCCAGCGTCAGAAAAACACAATGGCAGGAACTTATCAACACACCAGCAATGACAACAATGAAGACATAGACAAATTCAGCGGCAAACCTCCAGTCTTTAAGGGAGAAAATTTTGATTACTGGAAAGACAGAATTGAAAGCTTCTTTCTGGCACATGATGCTGATCTGTGGGACATGGTGACAGATAGATACACGCACCCTGTGAATGCAAGCGGTCAGAAGATTGATAGGAAAGCAATGTCTAACCAACAAAAGCGTGACTTCAAAAATCACCACAAGGCCAGAACCATCCTTCTCAACGCCATCTCTTACGCTAAATATGAAAAGATCTCTAACAGAGACACAGCAAAGAACATGTTTGACTCACTCAGAATGACGCATGAGGGCAACATTCAGGTCAAAGAAACTAAAGCTCTTGCGCTCATTTAGAAGTATGAGGCATTTAAAATGGAAGAAAGTGAATCCATTGAAACAATGTTCTCAAGATTCCAAATTCTGGTGGCTGGTCTCAAGTTTCTGGACAAAGGATACTCTACTGCTGATCACGTCAAGAAGATCATCAGAAGCTTACCAAAGCAGTGGAGGCCAATGGTTACAGCTCTGAAGCTAGCAAAAGATCTCAACAAAATTTCTCTGGAGGAACTTATCAGCTCCCTCAGAAGTCATGAGATAGAACTAGAAGCTGATGAACCTCAGAAGCAAGGTAAGCCTTTAGCATTAAAATCTAACAAAAAATCTTAATCTAAAGTTTTGCAGGCAGTTGAAGAAACATCTGATGGATCCTCATCAGAAGAAGACGAACTTTCTCTCCTCTCCAGAAGAGTGAACCAACTGTGGAAGCAGAGGCAAAGGAAGTTCAGGAATCCCAGAAGATCTGATCAGAACAAGTCTTCTTCCAGATACAGAAGGACAGATTCTTCCTCTGGATACAGAAGATCTGAAGGCTCCTCAGGAAGCAGAAAGCCAAACACCAAGGACATCATCTGCTATGAGTGAAATGAGCAAGGACACTACAAGAGTGACTGCCCAAAGCTTCAGAGGGAAAAGCCCAAAAAGAAGTTTGGAAGAGAAAAGAAGAAAAGTCTCATGGCTACATGGGATGACTCTGACTCATCTGAAGCTGACTCAGAATCAGATGATGAGAGAGCAAACATAGCTCTCATGGCCAACATTTCAGAAGACAGTGAAGCTTCTGAATCAGACTCAGAATCAGATACTGAAGAGGTATTTCCTGACTTTGCAGTTAATTTTACTAAGGCTGAACTTGCTGAAAGCCTTAACGAAATTCTGGAAAGGTACCAGCAGATTAGAGTTAAATTCAGAAACCTGAAAAGGAATCTTGAATCTGGCTCTGATAAGACTGAGAGTCTTAAATTGGAAAATTCTGAGCTGAGAAATAAAATTTCAAAATTAGAAAATGTTTTACAAAACTCTCAGAAGGAACCAATTTCTGAAACTCCCAGCAGCGCTGATGAGATCATCAAGGAGTATGATCACAGTTTCCAGAAGTTCCTTGCTAAAAGCATAGATAGAAGCAAAATGGCTTCAATGATCTATGGAGTTAGCAGAAACGGCAGGAAGGGAATAGGGTACCAAGGTAAGGTTCCTACACCAAAGAATGCCATGGATTTAACCATTAAACACACTCCTCTGAACTCACATTTTGTGTATGGTCACACACATGATATTAAATACACTAGCAGTAAGTATTCTGTGAAACCAAAATTCAACCAGAGTTTTGGTAAATCTAACAAATTAGGACCCAAGAAAATCTGGGTACCTAAGGATAAAATAATACATATTGCAGATATCTTTAGCAGCAAATCAGAAACACCAGTCATGGTACCTGGACTCTGGCTGCTCGCGACACATGACGGGAAGAAGGCATATGTTCCAAAGCCTGGAACTTAAGCCTGGAGGCCACGTTGGCTTTGGAGGCAATCAGAGGGGAAAGATCATTGGCTCTAGAACTGTAGGTAATGGAAATCTTCCCTCTATAAATAATGTTCTGCTAGTAGATGGATTAATGCATAATCTGTTATCCATAAGTCAATTAAGTGATAATGGTTATGATATAATCTTTAATCAAAAATCATGTAAAGATGTTAGTCAGAAAGATGGGACTATCCTGTTTAATGGAAAGAGGAAAAACAACATCTATAAAATCAAACTTTCTGAACTGAAAAGTCAGAATGTAAAGTGTCTTCTGTCTGTTAACAACGAGCAGTGGATCTGGCACAGAAGATTGGGGCATGTTAGTATGAGAAGAATATCTCAGATTAACAAACTCAATCTGGTCAGAGGACTTCCTAATTTGAAGTTCAATTCAGATGCTCTGTGTGAAGCATGTCAGAAAGGCAAGTTTGCAAAACCTTCTTTCAAATCTAAAAATGTTGTTTCTACCTCTAAGCCATTAGAACTTCTGCACATTGACTTATTTGGACCAGTTAAAACTTCTTCAGTCAGTGGCAAGAAGTATGGGTTAGTAATCGTAGATGACTATAGCAGATGGACATGGGTAAAGTTCTTAAGACACAAGGACGAGTCACACTTTGTGTTTGTTACCTTCTGTAACCAAGTTCAGAATGAAAAGGATCTTAGAATCGTTAAAGTCAGAAGTGATCATGGTGGATAGTTTGAAAACAAAGATTTTGAGTCATTCTTTAATGACAGAGGCATTCTGCATGATTTCTCTTGTCCTAGAACTCCCCAACAAAATGGAGTTGTAGAACGAAAGAATAGAACATTGCAAGAAATGGCCAGAACCATGATCAATGAGACAAACGTTGCTAAGATCTTCTGGGCAGAGGCAATAAACACAGCGTGCTACATTCAGAATAGAATCTCAATAAGACCTATTCTGGAAAAGACTCCATATGAATTGTGGAAGAACAGAAAGCCCAACATTTCATATTTTCATCCATTTGGATGTACTTGTTTTATGTTAAATACAAAAAATTACTTGAACAAGTTTGACTCTAAAGCTCAGAATTGTATTATGTTAGGATAATCTGAACGCTCAAGAGGGTACAGAGTATACAATACAGAAACACAGATTGTGGAAGAATCAATAAGTGTTCGTTTTGATGATAAGCTTGACTCTGAAAAGTCAAAGCAGAATGAAGTTTTTGCAGGTATGGAAATTGAATTTACAGGTTCTGAAGACAAGTCATCAGAAGCTCTCAACACAGACACTCCTTCAACATCTGAAAGGAGCACTGCTAGAAACCCTACAACAGCTGCTGATCAACCTCAGAAGAGACTACCCAGAAGGAGCTTGGATCACCCAGAAGAAACTATCCTAGGAAGAAAGGAAGATCCAATCAGAACAAGAGCAAGCTTCAGAAACTCTGAAGAAACCCTCATGGGACTTGTGTCTCTGATTGAACCTTCTTCTATTGATGAAGCACTTCTGGACAACGACTGGATTCTAGAAATGCAAGAAGAGCTGAATCAATTCACCTGAAATGACGTATGGGATCTTGTTCCCAGACCAAAAGGATTCAACGTCATTGGAACAAGATGGGTGTTCAGAAACAAGCTCAATGAACAAGGTGAAGTCATCAGAAACAAAGCACGACTGGTAGCACAATGTTATAGTCAGCAAGAGGGAATAGACTATACTGAAACCTTTGCTCCAGTCGCCAGGTTAGAATCTATCAGACTTTTAATTTCATTTGCTGTTAACAGAGGCATCACTCTGTATCAGATGGATGTCAAGAGTGCATTCTTAAATGGTTATATAGAAGAAGAGGTTTATGTGCACCAACCCCCTAGTTTTGAAAGTACAAAACTGTTAGAACAAAGTTTGAATCTACTACCCTAAGTTTAAGTTTTGATGATAACAAAAGGCAAAGATATATTAATTGTATGATTCATATAAGACACATATGCTATCTAAAAATTACATTCTGTTTTATAGAAACTCTGATGGGTATCAGCAGGAGAACATCCTCATCAGCATCAGAAAATTGGATATCAACATCAGCATCAGAAGATGCTATATCAGATACCAGAATCAGAAGATCAACTTGCGCTTATGCTGAAGCTTGATGAACAGATATGCGCTCAACACTCTGAACTCTGATAAAGACAACAACAGTTCATCAGCACCTAAGCAGCGTCAGAATGAGCCAAAGCCAGAACACGCTTAAGTGGCAACGTTACTGTACATTCAAGACGAGTTATTACCAACGACATCATTCCAGACAAGATCTGCTTAATAAGGAAAGATTGTTATTGGCATTGAAACAAAATTATTCTCCAACGTACACTATTTCCAATGCTATATAAACAAGTCAATGAAGATTGAATTGGCTAATGCTCTACAACAATCTACACGCCAAAAAGCTATTCATCATCTTCCTCACTCTCAGTTTGCTAAAAGCTCCAAAATTCCTTACTCAATTATTTTAGCAATCTAGTTTCCTTAAGCTTAATTTGTGTAGTATCACAGTTGTGATAAACAGTTTTTGTAGAAAACATTCACACACCTAGATTTCAATTCTTTGTAAGAAAGTAATTCCTTGAGAAACCGGTTTGTGGTTTGCATCAAGAAGGCTCTAGCAGTTGCTAAAGCAGATTGTAATATTCAGTTGAATATAGTGGATTAAGACCTCGTTGGAGAGAGGCGAAATCACCTTGACGGGTGGACTGGAGTAGTTTGAGATCAAACGAACCAGGATAAAAATATCGTGTTCATTGTAATTGATTTCCAGTTTTTACAATTCAACCCCCCTTCTTGTGTTTTTAACTTCTTCAATTGGCATCAGAGCGCCTGGTTCTGAGCTAAAACACTTAATCGTGCCAGTACAAGATCCAGCGTCAGAAAAATACAAATGGCAGGAACTTATCAACACACCAGCAATGACAACAATGAAGACAGAGACAGATTCAGCGGCAAACCTCCAGTCTTTGATGGAGAAAATTTTGATTACTGGAAAGACAAAATTGAAAGCTTCTTTCTGGCACATGATGCTGATCTGTGGGACATGGTGACAGATGGATACACGCACCCTGTGAATGCAAGCGGTCAGAAGATTGATAGGAAAGCAATGTCTGACCAACAAAAGCGTGACTTCAAAAATCACCACAAGGCCAGAACCATCCTTCTCAACGCCATCTCTTATGCTGAATATGAAAAGATCTCTAATAGAGACACGGCAAAGAACATGTTTGACTCACTCAGAATGACGCATGAGGGTAACATTCAGGTCAAAGAAACTAAAGCGCTTGCGCTCATTCAGAAGTATGAGGCATTCAAAATGGAAGAAAGTGAATCCATTGAAACAATGTTCTCAAGATTCCAAATTCTGGTGGCTGGTCTCAAGGTTCTGGACAAAGGATACTCTAAGAATGACTTTGTCTCAGTGGAAGAGGGCAGGTTGGCGCCAGGTAAATAAGGGGCTCAAGAATCCATGTTCCCGCGCCAGCTTCCACTCTAGCTCCCTGCTGATCACGTCAAGAAGATCATCAGAAGCTTACCAAAGCAGTGGAAGCACATGGTTACAGCTCTGAAGCTAGCAAAAGATCTCAACAAAATTTCTCTGGAGGAACTTATCAGCTCCCTCAGAAGTCATGAGATAGAGCTAGAAGCTGATGAACCTCAGAAGCAAGGTAAGCCTTTAGCATTAAAATCTAACAAAAAATATGAGTCTAAAGTTTTGCAGGAAGTTGAAGAAACATCTGATGGATCCTCATCAGAAGAAGACGAACTTTCTCTCCTCTCCAGAAGAGTGAACCAACTGTGGAAGCAGAGGCAAAGGAAGTTCAGGAATCCCAGAAGATCTGATCAGAACGAGTCTTCTTCCAGATACAGAAGGACAGATTCTTCCTCTGGATACAGAAGATCTGAAGGCTCCTCAGGAAGCAGAAAGCCAAACACCAAGGACATCATCTGCTATGAGTGCAATGAGCAAGGACACTACAAGAGTGAATGCCCAAAGCTTCAGAGGGAAAAGCCCAAAAAGAAGTTTGGAAGAGAAAAGAAGAAAAGTCTCATGGCTACATGGGATGACTCTGATTCGTCTGAAGCTGACTCAGAATCAGATGATGAGAGAGCAAACATAGCTCTCATGGCCAACATTTCAGAAGATAGTGAAGCCTGGAACTTAAGCCTGGAGGCCACGTTGGCTTTGGAGGCAATCAGAGGGGAAAGATCATTGGCTCTGGAACTGTAGGTAATGGAAATCTTCCCTCTATAAATAATGTTCTGCTAGTAGATGGATTAATGCATAATCTGTTATCCATAAGTCAATTAAGTGATAACGGTTATGATATAGTCTTTAATCAAAAATCATGTAAAGCTGTTAGTCAGAAATATGGGACTATCCTGTTTAATGGAAAGAGGAAAAACAACATCTATAAAATCAAACTTTCTGAACTGAAAAGTCAGAATGTAAAGTGTCTTCTGTCTGTTAACAACGAGCAGTGGATCTGGCACAGAAGATTGGGGCATGTTAGTATGAGAAGAATATCTCAGATTAACAAACTCAATCTGGTCAGAGGACTACCTAATTTGAAGTTCAATTCAGATGCTCTGTGTGAAGCATGTCAGAAAGGCAAGTTTGCAAAACCTTCTTTCAAATCTAAAAATGTTGTTTCTACCTCTAAGCCATTAGAACTTCTGCACATTGACTTATTTGGACCAGCTAAAATTGCTTCAGTCAGTGGCAAGAAGTATGGGTTAGTAATCATAGATGACTATAGCAGATGGACATGGGTAAAGTTCTTAAGACACAAGGACGAGTCACACTCTGTGTTTGTTACCTTCTGTAACCAAGTTCAGAATGAAAAGGATCTTAGAATCGTTAAAGTCAGAAGTGATCATGGTGGAGAGTTTGAAAACAAAGATTTTGAGTCATTCTTTAATGACAGAGGCATTCTGCATGATTTCTCTTGTCCTAGAACTCCCCAAAAAAATGGAGTTGTAGAACGAAAGAACAGAACATTGCAAGAAATGGCCAGAACCATGATCAATGAGACAAACGTTGATAAGATCTTCTGGGCAGAGGCAATAAACACAGCGTGCTACATTCAGAATAGAATCTCAATAAGACCTATTCTGGAAAAGACTCCATATGAATTGTGGAAGAACAGAAAGCCCAACATTTCATATTTTCATCCATTTGGATGTACTTGTTTTATGTTAAATACAAAAAATTACTTGAACAAGTTTGACTCTAAAGCACAGAAGTGTATTATGTTAGGATACTCTGAACGCTCAAGAGGGTACAGAGTATACAATACAGAAACACAGATTGTGGAAGAATCAATCAGTGTTCGTTTTAATGATAAGCTTGACTCTGAAGACAAGTCATCATGAAGCTCTCAACACAGACACCCCTTCAACATCTGAAAGGAGCACTGCTAGAAATCCTACAACAGTTGTTGATCAACCTCAGAAGAGACTACCCAGAAGTAGCTTGGATCACCCAGAAGAAACTATCTTAGGAAGAAAGGAAGATCCAATCAGAACAAGAGAAAGCTTCAGAAACTCTGAAGAAACCCTCATGGGACTTGTGTCTCTGATTGAACCTTCTTCTATTGATGAAACACTTCTGGACAATGACTGGATTCTAGCAATGCAAGAAGAGCTGAATCAATTCACCAGAAATGACGTATGGGATCTTGTTCCCAGACCAAAAGGATTCAACGTCATTGGAACAAGATGGGTGTTCAGAAACAAGCTTAATGAACAAGGTGAAGTCATCAGAAACAAAGCATGACTGGTAGCACAAGGTTATAGTCAGCAAGAGGGAATAGACTATACTGAAACCTTTGCTCCAGTCGCCAGGTTAGAATCTATCAGACTTTTAATTTCATTTGCTGTTAATAGAGGCATCACTCTGTATCAGATGGATGTCAAGAGTGCATTCTTAAATGGTTATATAGAAGAAGAGGTTTATGTGCACCAACCCCTTGGTTTTGAAAGTACAAAACATCCAGAACATGTTTTCAAACTAAAGAAGTCACTATATGGTCTGAAACAAGCTCCCAGAGCTTGGTATGAAAGACTAAGTAACTTTCTTTTAGAAAATGAATTCACCAGAGGGAAGGTGGACACTACCTTATTCTGTAAATCAGTTAAGAATGACATCTTATTCTGTCAAATTTATGTTGATGATATTTTTTTTTGGATCTACTAATCCTTCTCTTGGAAGAAAATTTGCTAAGTGTATGCAGGCAGAATTTGAGATGAGCCTCATGGGGGAACTGAAATTCTTTCTAGGAATTCAGATCAATCAAACTCCAGAGGGAACTTACATTCATTAGAGCAAATATGTCAGAGATCTTCTGAAGAAATTTGACCTCTCAGAATGTAAGCCATCAAAGATTCCAATGCATCCCACGTGCATTCTGGAAAGAGAAGAGGTAAGCAAAAAGGTAGAACAGAAGGTCTACAGAGGTATGATTGGTTCTCTCCTTTATCTGACAGCTTCAAGGCCTGATATCTTATTCAGCGTATGTATTTGTGCTAGATTCCAATCAGATCCTAGAGAATCTCACTTAACAGCTGTTAAGCGAATTTTCAAGTATCTGAAAGGTACTACTAATCTGGGTTTATTTTATAGAAAATCTAGTGATTACAGCTTAGTAGGCTACTGCGATGCTGACTTTGCTGGAGACAGAGTAGAGCGTAAAAGTATTTCTGGAAGCTGCCAGTTTCTGGGAGAAAATCTGATCTCTTGGTCCAGCAAAAGGCAATCCACAATTGCGCTATCAACAGCAGAAGTTGAGTACATAGCAGTAGCAGGATGTAGCACACAAATGCTCTGGATGAAAAGTCAGCTTGAAGACTTCCAGATTTTTGAGAGTAACATCCCTATACTCTGTGACAATACTTCTGCTATTTGCTTAAGTAAGAAACCCATTTTACATTCTAGAGCTAAGCATATAGAAATAAAACATCACTTCATTAGGGACTATATTCATAAAGGAATTTTGAACTTAAAGTTTATTGATACAGACCATCAATGGGCTGATATCTTCACTAAACCCCTTTCTGAAGATAGGTTCAATTTCATTCTGAAACATCTCAGCATGAAACTATGCCCAGAGTGAAAATGTTTTAAGTTTATATATTAACCTTCAGAATGTATTTGTTTTACTGTGAACTTCTGATCAATCTCTTTTCAGAAAGATAGACATACATATTGTATCAGATGCTATTCTTAAAGATCTAAGCGTTTCAGCTCAAGGATAGACGTGCTGCTCACTAAATCAAACAAGTGTCATCCAATCATCAGCAATTCTCTGAAGCAGAACGCGTGCACGCTTCTGAGAAGGCAAAACGCTGATTGGGTTCATTGAGACACATGTCTGGTAACCGTTTCAAGTATCTTTCTCAAATCCCCCAAAATCAGCAAGCATTCAATGAAAGTAATCATGTTTTAAAACGTAATCATGAATTATTTCTCTTTCTTGAAACCGTTTACACTTTCAAAAATTATTTTGAAATCTATTTAAGCACATTAACATCTCACATTAATCTCTTACCGTTTCTTACAATCTCACAAAATATTTTCTGCATTTTCCTTGTGTGTTCATCTCTCTCAAAAGAAACCCATTTTTCAGTTTTCTCAGAAAAACCCTAAGTGTGAACATGGCAACCTCCAGCAATGTTTCTGCAGGTTCTCAGGAGGAGGCTTCTTCTGAACAATACCAAGTTCCCTTCAGAACACTCCTTACACCAGTGAAGAATTTGGAAGTGATGTCTGAACTAATCGTTGATTTCTCCAGTCTGAAAGAAAATGGATTCGATTTGACAGAAGAAGTTAGGGCACATGGATGGGAGAAATATTTTGATAGGTTGGTTGGACCAACATTCCCAGTCTTGTTCAAGGAGTTCTGGATTCATGCATACTCATCAACACATCAAGTGACCTCCTACATAATGGGAAAGAAGATTGTGATCACTGAGGATCACATTGCAAGATTGATCGGATACAGTGGTGGTGGTATCCGCTGTATCGACATGGCTGAAAGATGCTCTGACGTTGCTGTCATTGCAAGGCAGATTTTCACCCATGGGGTTCCCAGCAGCAAAATCAGAGACTTAAAGGATCAGGACAGAATATGGGCGAAGATTATTCTGGGGTGCTTTAATCACAGGAAGCCAACAAGCTTTCCTGATTATATAAATATAGATCAGTAGTTTCTGATCTATTTTATTAATCAGAAGGTAAAAATCAACTTGGCTCATCTTCTGTTTAATCACCTCAGGACCAGCATCAAGGAGACAAGGGAAGAAGAAAGGACAGAGAGGGATTGGATACCCTTTGGCAGGTTAATATCAGATATTTTGACTGAGAATAGGCTGATAGAACACCTCACAGAAGCTCAGGAATTAAGTTCTATTGAACCTACTGTTGGCAAGCCTTTGAACGCCAAGAATCTGAAGAAAATGAAACTGATAGAGAATATCAGAAAGGAGCCCAGAGTTACTCCTCTTGCTGACATCACCAGCAGAAGAGTCCCACTGAACGACTTTCCACTATTCTCTGAGATTGAATTCAAACCATTTGTGGTTCTCAGATACTTGGACGCTTCCAAGGCTGATGGTACAGATCCCAAACTGAATATCAAAGATCTGCACCAACAACAACCAGAAGTTTCTATGAAGAAGACGAAGAAAAGAAAGGCTACTTCAGAAGGACCATCCCAGCAGACCCCTAAGAAAAGAGGTAATCTATCTGCTGCTTCTGTTTTAAATTCTTCTGCTATTCCAACATCAATCCCAACCCCATCTTCACATGAACTTCAAATCCCCATACCAACTATTGATGAAACCGAACCAGAAGATGACCCTTCTGAGTCACTGACTCTCAGGAGACCCCACACCAAATCCCAAACTCCAAAACCCAAAACATCAACAGCATCAGAACTTGACAAAGTTCTGTTTGAAATTGATGAACGTGTTTCCGCTCACCTCTCAGATAATCCAAACACTCAACCAGAGATTGCTCACTCTCCTCAACCAGAAATTCATCCACCCTCACCTCAACCATCACCTCCACAACCTGAGTTTCATCACTCTGAAACTCCATCACCTGAACCTCATTCTCCTCAATCCTCTGAGCCTCAACCCTTGGCAATTCAGCTGCCATGTGGAACAACTGTTACCATGGCCCAACTGCCATCCTCGCCAGAAACTACCCCTCCAAACACTCCACACAGTCCAATTATTATTTCTGATTCTCCAACTCCATCTCCCAAACAAACTACAGAAGACCACAGCAGGACCTTCATCGATTTAACAATCCTTGACTGTCTTGCTGGTCTCAAACACAAAATAGCCATTCCCAAACCAAAACAGCCAGATGTTGGCTCTGGCATTGTGAATTTTGAAACAGGTTTGCAGCAGTGGATTGCTTCTCTAAAAGCAGGTTTGCCCTAGAATGATTGATCCTGCTGCCTCAGACCAACTCTGGACACGATTCAGAATATGGATACGCGCTGAAGCCCTCAAGTTGCAAGACATCAATTATGAGCAGGCTCAACAGAACTTCAGCAAGCTGCTGGAGGAAGTTGAAAGTCAGCTGCCACAGGACGAAGTGCTCTTTCTGGATAGTGAGCCATGGTCTGAGAAGCGTCCAGCTTCAAAAGTTCAGAAAGCAGAAGATCAGACTATTCAAGCTGAAGAGGTCAGTCAAGCTGAAGATGTTGCAGAATACTCTCAAAAGCTTCCTGCTTCTGATGTTTCTCAAGCTGCCTTGGACAGGAAGACTCTGGAAGAGCTGAAGCTGAATGATATTCGTCTGCAGCAAAGAATGGATGAAAATGATCAGAAGATGAAGGAAAGGATGGATGTGCAAGACAGCAAGATAGATACAGTAGTCAACATGGTGCACAAGCAGAATGAGACTGCTGATCAGATTAAGTCAATGCTGGAGACTCTGTTCACACGCTTTCCACCCCAACCTTAGTTTTTTCATTCATGATATTTTTAATGTTTTCTTTGCATAATCATCTGTACTGTTTTGTCTGGCTCTCAATTTAATATAACAAGTTTTTCTGCTCTGATCGTTTTAGCACATCACTTACACTTTTTGACTGCTGACAAAAAGGGGGAGAACAAGAATGATATTTTTCAATAACGGATTACTGAGACAGAAAGTCTCAAACATTCTAACACTCTGACATACTTGAATGTTTTCTGTTTTTGCATAAGTCTACAGGTACAAGAAGATTAATCACCTCTGATACACTGAAGCTCTGAAGCTCAAATATTCTGATCTGAAGCTCTGATATTCTGATGTTCAAAGAAAGGCAATAAAGATCTGATCTTGAAGAACTCTTGGAATTAAAAAGGGAAGTAATAAATTCAGGGGGAGTATCTCCGATCTAAACTCTGATATCTCTTTATCCCTTATCTTTGATAACTTCCTAGTTAATTCTGATACAACTTATTATTTAGTTATCTCTGAGACTTTTCACGCTAATTTTCAATTAAAAAATATCTAGTTTTTGTCATCATCAAAAAGGGGGAGATTGTTAGAACAAAGTTTGAATCTACTACCCTAAGTTTAAGTTTTGATGATAACAAAAGGCAAAGATATATTAATTGTATGATTCATATAAGACACATATGCTATCTAAAAATTACATTTTGTTTTACAGAAACTCTGATGGGTATCAGCAGGAGAACATCCTCATCAGCATCAGAAAATTGGATATCAACATCAGCATCAGAAGATGCTATATCAGATACCAGAATCAGAAGATCAACTTGCGCTTATGCTGAAGCTTGATGAACAGATCTGCGCTCAACACTCTGAACTCTGATAAAGACAACAACAGTTCATCAGCACCTAAGCAGCGTCAGAACGAGCCAAAGCCAGAACACGCTTAAGTGGCAACATTACTGTGCATTCAAGACGAGTTATTACCAACGACATCATTCCAGACAAGATCTGCTTAATAAGGAAAGATTGTTATTGGCATTGAAACAGAATTATTCTCCAACGTACACTATTTCCAATGCTATATAAACAAGTCAATGAAGATTGAATTGGCTAATGCTCTACAACAATCTACACGCCAAAAAGCTATTCATCATCTTCCTCACTCTCAGTTTGCTAAAAGCTCCAAAATTCCTTACTCAATTATTTTAGCAATCTAGTTTCCTTAAGCTTAATTTGTGTAGTATCACAGTTGTGATAAACAGTTTTTGTAGAAAACATTCACACACCTAGATTTCAATTCTTTGTAAGAAAGTAATTCCTTGAGAAACCGGTTTGTGGTTTGCATCAAGAAGGCTCTAGCAGTTGCTAAAGCAGATTGTAATATTCAGTTGAATATAGTGGATTAAGACCTCGTTAGAGAGAGGCGAAAACACCTTGACGGGTGGACTGGAGTAGTTTGAGATCAAACGAACCAGGATAAAAATATCGTGTTCATTGCAATTGATTTCCAGTTTTTACAATTCAACCCCCCTTCTTGTGTTTTTCACTTCTTCAAAAACATCCAGAACATGTTTTCAAACTAAAGAAGTCACTATATGGTCTGAAATAAGCTCCCAGAGCTTGGTATGAAAGAATAAGTAACTTTCTGTTAGAAAATGAATTCACCAGAGGGAAGGTGGACACTACCTTATAAGAATCCCATTTTACATTCTAGAGCTAAGCATATAGAAATAAAAAATCACTTCATTAGGGACTATATTCAGAAAGGAATTTTGAACTTAAAGTTTATTGATACAGACCATCAATGGGCTGATATCTTCACTAAACCCCTTTCTGAAGATAGGATCAATTTCATTCTGAAACATCTCAGCATAAAACTATGCCCAGAGTGAAAATGTTTTAAGTTTATATATTAACCTTCAGAATGTATTTGTTTTACTGTGAACTTCTGATCAATCTCTTTTCAGAAAGATAGACATGCAGATTGTATCAGATGCTATTCTTAAAGATCTGAGCGTTTCAGCTCAAGGATAGACGTGCTGCTCACTAAATCAAACAAGTGTCATCCAATCATCAGCAATTCTCTGAAGCAGAACGCGTGCACACTTCTGAGAAGACAAAACGCTGATTAGGTGCATTGAGACACATGTCCGGTAACCGTTTCAAGTATCTTTCTTAAATCCCCCAAAATCAGCAAGCATTAAATGCACGTAATCATGTTTTAAAAAGTAATCATGAATTATTTCTCTTTCTTGAAACCGTTTACACTTTCAAAAATTATTTTGAAATCTTTTTAAGCATATTAACATCTCACATTAATCTTTTACCGTTTCTTACAATCATCCAAAGATTTCTCTGCATTTTTTTGTGCAATCATCTTTTTCAAAAGAAACCCATTTTTCAGTTTTCTCAAAGAAAAACCCTAAGTGTGAACATGGCAACCTCCAGCAATGTTTCTGCAGATTCTCAGAAGGAGGCTTCTTCTGAACAATACCAAGTTCCTTTCAGAACACTCCTTACACCAGTGAAGAATCTGGAAGTGCTGTCTGAACTCATCGTTGATTTCTCCAGTCTGAAAGAAAATGGATTTGACTTGATAGAAGAAGTTAGGGCACAGGGATGGGAGAAATATTTTGATAGGTTGGTTGGACCAACGTTCCCAGTCTTGGTCAAGGAGTTCTGGATTCATGCGTACTCATCAACACATCAAGTGACCTCCTACATAATGGGAAAGAAGATTGTGATCACAGAGGATCACATTGCAAGATTGATTGGATACAGTGGTGGTGGCATCCGCTGTATCGACATGGCTGAAAGATGCTCTGACATTGCTGTCATTGCAAGGCAGATTTTCACCCATGGGGTTCCCAGCAGCAAAATCAGAGACTTAAAGGATCAGGACAGAATATGGGCGAAGATCATTCTGGGGTGCTTTAATCACAGGAAGCCAACAAGCTCTCCTGATTATATAAATATAGATCAACAGTTTCTGATCTATTTTATTAATCAGAAGGTAAAGATCAACTTGGCTCATCTTCTGTTTAATCACCTCAGGACCAGCGTCAAGGAGACAAGGGAAGAAGAAAGGACAAAGAGGGATTGGATACCCTTTGGCAGGTTAATATCAGATATTCTGACTGAGAATAGGCTGATAGAACACCTCACAGAAGCTCAGGAATTAAGTTCTATTGAACCTACTGTTGGCAAGCCTCTGAACGCCAAGAATCTGAAGAAAATTCAACTGATAGAGAATATCAGAAAGGAGCCCAGAGTTACTCCTCTTGCTGACATGACCAGCAGAAGAGTTCCACTGAACGACTTTCCACTATTCTCTGAGATTGAATCAAAACCAGTTGTGGTTCTCAGATACTTGGACGCTTGCAAGGCTGATGGTACAGATCCCAAACTGAATATCAAAGATCTGCACCAACAACAACCAGAAGTTTCTATGAAGAAGACGAAGAAAAGAAAGGCCATTTCAGAAGGACCATCCCAGTAGACCCCTAAGAAAAGAGGTAATCTATCTGCTGCTTCTGTTTTAAATTCTTCTGCTATTCCAACATCAATTCCAACCCCAGCTTTACATGAACTTCCAATCCCCATACCAACTATTGATGAAACCGAACCAGAAGATGACCCTTCTGAGTCACTCACTCTCAGGAGACCCCGCACCAAATCCCAAACTCCAAAACCCACAACATCAACAGCATCAGAACTTGACAAAGTTCTGTTTGAAATTGATGAACGTGTTTCCGCTCACCTCTCAGATAATCCAAACACTCAACAAGAGATTGCTCACTCTCCTCAACCAGAACATCCTCTCTCACCCATACCAGAAGAACCACAAATTCCTGAACAACCAGAAATTCCACCTCCTTCTCCACAACCAGCAATTCCTCCTCCCTCTCCTCAACCAGAAATTCATCCACCCTCACCTCAACCATCACCTCCACAACCTGAGTTTCATCACTCTGAAACTCCATCACCTGAACCTCATTCTCCTCAATCCTCTGAGCCTCAACCCTTGGCAATTCAGCTGCCATGTGGAACAACTGTTACCATGGCCCAACTGCCATCCTCGCCAGAAACTACCCCTCTAAACACTCCACACAGTCCAATTATTATTTCTGATTCTCCCACTCCTTCTCCCAAACAAATTACAGAAGACCACAGCAGGACCTTCATCGATTTAACAATCCTTGACTGTCTTGTTGATCTCAAACACAAAATAGCCATTCCCAAACCAAAACAGCCAGATGTTGGCTCTGGCATTGTGAATTTTGAAACAGGTTTGCAGCAATGGATTGCTTCTCTAAAGAAAGTTTGTCCTGGAATGATTGATCCTGCTGCCTCAGACCAACTCTGGACTCGATTCAGAATATGGATACGCGCTGAAGCCCTCAAATTGCAAGACATCAATTATGAGCAGGCACAACAGAACTTCAGCAAGATGCTGAAGGAAGTTGAAAGTCAGCTGCCACTGGACGAAGTTCTCTTTCTGGATAGTAAACCATGGTCTGAGAAGCGTCCAGCTTCAAAAGTTCAGCAAGCAGAAGATCAGACTATTCAAGCTGAAGAGGTCAGTCAAGCTGAAGATGTTGCAGAAAGCTCTCAGAAGCATCCTGCTTCTGATGTTTCTCAAGCTGCCTTGGACAGGCAGACTCTGGAAGAGCTGTAGCTGAATGATATTCGTCTACAGCAAAGAATGGATGAAAATGATCAGAAGATGAAGGAAAGGATGGATGTGCAAGACAGTAAGATAGATACAGTAGTCAGCATGGTGCACAAGCAGAATGAGACTGCTGATCAGATTAAGTCAATGCTGGAGACTCTGTTCACACGCTTTCCACCCCAACCTTAGTTTTTTCATTCATGATATTTTCAATGTTTTCTTTGCATATCATCTGTACTGTTTTGTCTGGCTCTGAATTTAATACAACAAGTTTTTCTGCTCTGATCGTTTTAGCACATCACTTACACTTTTTGATTGGTGATAAAAAGGGGGAGAACAAGAATGATATTTTTCAATAACGGATTACTGAGACAAATAGTATCAAACATTCTAACACTCTGATATACTTGAATGTTTTCTGTTTTTGCATAAGTCTACAGGTACAAGAAGATTAATCACCTCTGATACACTGAAGCTCGAAGCTCTGACATTCTGATCTGAAGCTCTGATACTCTGATGTTCAAAGAAAGGCAATAAAGATCTGATCCTGAAGAACTCTTGGAATTAAAAAGGGAAGTAATAAATTCAGGGGGAGTATCTCCGATCTAAACTCTGATATCTCTTTATCCCTTATCTTTGATAACTTCCTAGCTAATTCTGATACAACTTATTACTTAGTCATCTCTGATACTTTTTCACGCTTATTTTCAATTAAAAAATATCTAGTTTTTGTCATCATCAAAAAGGGGGAGATTGTTAGAACAAAGTTTGAATCTACTACCCTAAGTTTAAGTTTTGATGATAACAAAAGGCAAAGATATATTAATTGTATGATTCATGTAAGACACATATGCTATCTAAAAATTACATTCTGTTTTACAGAAACTCTGATGGGTATCAGCAGGAGAACATCCTCATCAGCATCAGAAAATTGGATATCAACATCAACATCATAAGATATTATATCAGATACGAGAATCAGAAGATTAACTTGCGCTTATGTTGAAGCTTGATGAACATATATGCGCTCAACACTCTGAACTCTGATAAAGACAACAACAGTTCATCAGCACCTAAGCAGCGTCAGAACGAGCCAAAGCCAGAACACACTTAAGTGGCAACGTTACTGTGCATTCAAGACGAGTTATTACCAACGACATCATTCCAGACAAGATCTACTTAATAAGGAAAGATTGTTATTGGCATTGAAACAGAATTATTCTCCAACGTACACTATTTCCAATGCTATATAAACAAGTCAATGAAGATTGAATTGGCTAATTCTCTACAACAATTTACACGCCAAAAAGCTATTCATCATCTTCCTCACTCTCAGTTTGCTAAAAGCTCCAAAATTCCTTACTCAATTATTTTAGCAATCTAGTTTCCTTAAGCTTAATTTGTGTAGTATCACAGTTGTGATAAACAGTTTTTGTAGAAAACATTCACACACCTAGATTTCAATTCTTTGTAAGAAAGCAATTCCTTGAGAAACCGGTTTGTGGTTTGCATTAAGAAGGCTCTAGCAGTTGCTAAAGCAGATTGTAATATTCACTTGAATATCGTGGATTAAGACCTCGTTGGAGAGAGGCGAAATCACCTTGACGGGTGGACTGGAGTAGTTTGAGATCAAACGAACCAGGATAAAAATACCGTGTTCATTGCAATTGATTTCCAGTTTTTACAATTCAACCCCCCTTCTTGTGTTTTTCACTTCTTCAATTAACAACAATATCGGTCGAATTTGGTTCATAGTTAGGGTCGTGTGTTTGTAAGTATAATGTAGTTTATAATAATTGACATGTTTCTTTATAATTTACATTTGTATTTTTAAGGATACAAGTGGTTGGAGCTTATTTTTGTATGAGGAATTTAGCATGTGATGTTGCATTTTCTATTATGTTTATGTAATAGATCACAAACTTATTGTTTGTTTCTTTGTATTGGTTGGCATTTCTTATGTATAAGTTATTTTAACGTATCTATTTTCTTTGGTTGATAAAAAATATCAACTTTTTCATTATGTGAAAGGTTCCTTCGTTTTCTGAATTTGAAAAAAAAAATTCTAAGAAATGATGTTGGTTTTTTTTTCTTTTGTTATTAGGCCAGAGATAAAGTTGTGAGTTATGGTATTCAATATCTTGGCTTTATAAAATATCAACATCTCAGATTAGGAGTTTACAAAGTGAGGTTCATGAATATATTACAAGATACACTCAAAACCCGTTTTGTTTTAAACATGTTTGAAATGGAATTAGTGAACCTAATTGTTTATGTGTAGTTGCTGCCAAGTATCTCTTGTGAAGAGTGAAATTTTAATCGTTCCAAAAATCTTACATTGTGTGGTTCCAGAAGTTACTGACTTCTCTATAGGTAATTAGTTGTTCTTTTGTTATAGCTACAGGATTAATTATAGTGTTTTTATTTAGCTTACTTAGTAGTAAAACCATGGATAAAAAATGGATGTCTTCCAATCGGCTGGACCAAAGATTCTTTTTCTTATCTCCAAACAATATTAACTCATTATTAATCGAACAAAGATTAGATGAAGTCAAAGAGTACTTTGTCCGTACATTTATGACCAACAAAGATACAAAAAAAATTGTTTTTTTCCATTTAATACTGGAAATGGGTAAGATTTTCATTCAAACTTCATCTATTATAATTTTTTGTGTTTTGAAGTTCTGTAGAAAGTTTTCATCTAACCTTTGTTAATCTTATAGTGGAACTGGTTGTTGGTTGCGATTAATCCAATAAGAGAAATTGTATATTATTTGGATTCGTTATAAGGTGATTGGACAAAATACCCAAATATGAAGGAGATAGTTGATACGAAAGTTAGATTGTTCTAAATCTTCGTTTGTATACTTATTTATTTTAATGTGAGATTGTTCTAAATATTCGTTTATATTTTGTTATAGTTATAAAAAAAATTCAATCACAAAGAGATACTCAAGTACCATAGAGTAAAGCAAACAACATTACATGGTCTGGGTACACGTATATTTTCACAATTTTGATTACATTAGTGATGCTACTTGATAAAACAAGTTAAACTATATATATATATATATATATATATATATATATATATATATATATATATATATATATATATATATATATATATATATATATATATATATATATATATATATATATATATATATATATTTTCATATTTTTTCCATGTGTAGTGTCCTCGTCAGCGTAATGGTATAGATTGCGGTTATTTCATGTTGAGGTTTATGAAAGAAATTATTCTTTTGAATCAAATAGAGATTCCAACCATGGTATGAGTTTCTAACTTATGATTTATTTTAATATATTTAACATATTTCAGCTAATTAATTAGTTTTAACTAAATCATATTATGTTATATTATGTAGTATTTTCATGAATACGCGTCTTCTATTTACTTCAAAGATCAATTGTACGAAATTAAGGAGGATTTGTGTCAATACATTATTGAGATGAGAATTTTGTAAGGTATTTTGACACTTTCATTGATGAGAATTTTGAGTATAAATAAGTTTGAGTTTTGATGAGATACTATATCGTCATTAGTATGGTAAATTGTGTTGCAATGTTGTTGTTGTTATGTGAAAGGTTAGTTAGGATGATATTGAATTTAAATTCAAATAAAGTTTTATTTGTATCATGGCATGAATCGGAGAATTTTTAATTGTGGGTTATAACGAATTCTTGATTTGTTTTTGTTACATTGATTTGTGTTAACTTATAATAGTTATAAGATTTAGTGTTATATAGCTTGGTTCTGATATATATATATATCTTTGTTGGTTTTGTTTCAGGTAGGTGCATATGTAGAAGATATGAAGATAACAAATTTATTTAGGATTCTTCATTGTTGTTGTTTGTAGAGAAGATAGTAGAGAAGATATCAGCTCTAGAAGATAGTAATATTGGATTATAAAGCTGTATATATAAATATGTAAATTTATGTATATATAAATTATTGAATTCTTCAAGTTGTACCCCATTTATGTATATATAAATTATTGGATTAAAGTTGTATATATAAATATGTAAATTTGGTGCATTGAAGTTGCAAATTTATGAAATATGATGCAAATTTAAAAGACAACGCTTAAATTTTAAATGATTATTTGTACATAGCGCTTAAAATATAAGCTGAATATATTAAAAAATCCGTGAACATTAGACAACGCTTTAAACAAAAAAGCACTGCCTATATCTGGGAATACAAAGCGCTTTTAAAGGAAGCACTTCCTAAAGGGGTGCATACAAAAGCGTTTGTAACGTACAAAGCCCCGCCTAAAAGGGACTTTAGAAAACGCTTTTAGAGAAAAAGTTGCCTAAAACATAAAAAAAGTGAACAAAAAATATATTACACAACGCTTTTAGAAGCGCTGTCTAAGGTGAGAGCGCTGCTATATGCACACTTTAGAAAGCACTTGTAATGTAAAAAGCGCTGCCTAAAGGGGACTTTAGAAAGAGCTTAATGAATAAAGCATTTTCTAAAGGCTACATTAAGCAGTGCTTTCACACAGACAAAAAACGATGTCTTTACTTACCGTAGAGCAGGAATATGCAGCGCTTTTCAGCGCTGTCTATGGAAAAAATAAGCGTTGTCTATTCCCTTATATGGCATAGTGACTGCACCAACTCTCCACATCTGAAACATCTTAGAGAAGCGAAAGCTTTACCCCCACTTGTTTCAATCCAACTCATGCAATCAAGTGGCTAGAAAAAAAGCAAGTACCGACAATGTTTCACACACATGTCACGTACTTAGGAACCAAAAACATTAGACAACTTGGCCGGACGGACCGACCTGCTCTGATACCACTAATATAAAACACTTTTAAACCCCAAAGAATATTCACGAATAATTTAATAAATAAATTAGCACAAAGCACCAACAAGGGTGTCACATCGTCATATAAAACATCTTAATCAAACATCCTGCTCCGTAACACGGGTTTTCAAAAATTAAAACAATTATGTCTTTAATAACATCAACACACAAATTCAAAACTTTGCATCAGAACCATTATCTCAACATAGTTTCATTATAAACTTTCAAATAATCTTCATCATTCATAGTTTATGACTCAAAACAATTTAGCAATTAAAACAACTCATACATCCTGTCAACAAAAGGAACATAAAGTTTAATTTAAACGTTTACCCAAACCCTGATGTTACATATCAGAGCAAGACCCTCTTTATTCAATTGAAACACACTAAAAACTCCAAATCTATCCTCACGCTTCTACGAGCTGTTCGCGATCACCTGTGCATTACCCACGTGGAGGCAACATTCAAACAAAAAGGGTGAGTAATCACAAATCATTACAAAATATATAAGGAATAGATATAGTAGTCACAGCAAAACTCATCAAGAAATTCATATATCATCATACAACACATAAGTACTCACACTTTCACATCATTAGTTCATTCACAACGTCATCATATCATCACATCACCAACCATCACCAAAACATCACTTAAGTCACAACATCATCAATGCATTATTTCATCAATAATCATGCAATGTCACAAAGAATGTAATGCAATGTCATTGACTCATACATGTGGTACCAAACTTTGATGATGAACACCGGGCCATCTCCCTCCAAATATCCCCACCATATGATCGATTCCCTCTTGGAATCGAAGCACATCATAAAACGCACTTAATCCACACAATGGGATTGAGGCCATCACTGGAAAAATGTCCTAACATCACAAGAGGACCAACGTCTTAACTTATGCTATGAATGTATGATGCACAACACCAATAATAATTCGACCATGGCTAGTCAATTGCATCATAATTTATGTAATCATCATAATAATATTCTTCACATAGCATGTACTCCCATCAAACATGCTTAAATGTCAACTTCATCCATTACACCGTTATTATCACATAATTATCATCATATATCATGTATAAATATAGTTATTGAAACACCCTTCTACCCCAACAGATAAATCCTGAATTATTTAATAAATAATTTAATCTTAAATTACCAACAACGGAGTCACATCTTCATAGAAAACATCATAACAAACATCTAACTCCGTAACACAAGTTTTCAACAATTATAAATCAATTTCCTTTTCAGAATATCAACACATGAAATCATTTATTACGCAACGGAACATTAGTCTCAACATAATTTCATTAAAAGTCCTTTTAAAGTAACATCATCATATTCATCATTCATGAATCATAACTCAAAACAACTTAACAATGTTAAAACAACTTATAGGTCATGTCAACAAGAAGAACATATAGTTCAATTCAAAAGATCCCAATCCCCGATGTTACATATCAGAGAAAGACCCATCTTATTCAATGAAAATAAACAAAGCACTCAGAAGCTATCCTCTAAGATTTTACGAACTACTCCTGATCACCTGCGCATTGCCCACGTGGAGGAAACATTTAAACAAAAAGGGTGAGTAATCACAGGTCATTACAAAAGATATAAGGAATAGATATAGAATTTGCAACAGCATCATCATGAATACATAAATCATCATTAATTCATAAATCATCACCAAAACGTCATTTAATTCGCAACGTCAACACAATTATCCATCAAGTCACAACATTGTCAAAACATCATCTATATCAATAATTATGCATTGTCACATAGAATGAAATGTATCAACATATACTCATGCATGTGGTACCAATTATTTTGATGGGAACTGAGCCATCACCCTCCAAAGATCCCCACCATTGGATCGATTCCCTCTTGGAACCGGAGCACTAACGCACGCAATCCACATAATGAGATTGAGGCCAACACTGGACCAACGTCATAAACAACATGGACGGACCAACGTCCAATATATGCTATGAATGCATGATGCACAAGCAATATACTATTCGCGACCACAGCTAGTTAAGTGCATCATCTTTCATGTAATTATCATACAACAAGTGATTATCTCATACGTCATTATATAACATACTCACACCAATAAACATACCTTATAATCATACACCATATTTTATCAACACATACTCATATATATTCATCATAACATAATCATGGGAAACATATCATATTATTCATTTTATGCTGCACAAAATAACAAAGAAGCCAAATCAGTCAGCCCCCCATCGCCAGAGGCTCGCCCGACGAAGGTGTCTGGTCGCCTGAGGCTCGCCTGTCGACGCTGGCGCGACACGCCTTCCCCCATACATTTTCTAGGAGAACCTTTTTTCCACCCTTTCCTTCTCATATTAACTCTCCCAACGAAGCTCACGTTCGCCACCTCTTTTCCCGATGAAGCTCGTCCTCCCATACATTTTCCAAGAGCACCTTAAATTACATGTTCTTCTCTCCCAAAGCTCGGTCGGTGTTGCTCAGGAAAAATAGCTTCGCGCGGTGCTGCATGTGGCTCACCCGACGCTGCGTGCGAAACATGAATTCTATGTTGCAATTCTGCACCTGTTCAGTCCCAACTTCTCATGTGATTTTATAACAGTAAAGTCCCAAACTCATATAGTTCAACATGTTTTCATCATATAACAACACATCACAATATGCATTACATACATCAAATCATGGTATTATCAACCTCAATCATTCACCAATTTCATCATAGACTCATCATATTATCAATTCATCACCAAAACCCTAACACCCTATATACATCTAAACTCCATATCAATTATAATAACAATGATCACCCTCTTACCTTAGATTTTCCTAGAAAGTGATCTTCCTCTTTGTGCTCTACCTTAAATCCCCTTGTCTCCTCGTAACCTAGCTCTGCTACGTTCTTTTAATTCTTTCACGATAGTCAACAATGAAACATTTTCCCTATTTTCCTTGTTTAAACCTTAGACCCCTAATATGAATTTCTCATCATACCCTCACTTAGCCTTTCACTAATTACAACCTTTCCCCAAATGTTTCTACATCAATATCTTTTTTATTTTATTAATAATAATTCTAATTAATAATTCTAAATATTTATACTAAATTATTAAAATACACAATATTCCCTTAATTCATCCTTACCCCACAACATAACATCACAACACACATCATAATCAATAAAACATTATATATTCACCAATTATTCAGAAATACTCATAATAAATCAATTAAATAAATAATATAATTATTTTGGAGTGTGACAATTATCATGCCTTAAACATCAAAATCATCAAAATGAATTTCATAATAACATCATTGCTAACATTAGGCCTAGGACATCATCAATTACTAATTTCACAAATCCATTGCACACATTTTACAAAATGACATGACTCGACATGACAAAACAATAGTCCATGCATCAAATAGTTTGAATTCGGGTACTAAAAGTATTTTTAAGAGGAAGTACGATAAACCAGTTTTCTAACGATCTGAAAAATTGAGGCTCGCCCGGCGATGCAAAGGTTCGATTGGCACTGCTTCATCGCCTTGGGCGAAGTCAAGATGCTCGGCAACACAAGAGGCTCTACCAGCGGTGGCCTCCTGGAAACAACTTCTTGTTGCGATTCCTGCACCAGTCCAATCCCAATTTCATGCAATTTTCATACTAGTACAGTCCTAATTTCACCAAAAATGGTCATATTAACATACCAAAACATCAACACATTGTCATATACATTATGGTTATCAAATCATCCGAATTACACATCAAGATCATCATATTCATCATATTATCAAATTCATCCAAAACCCCCAAATGATTCTACATATACCTAAACTCCATATCAATCCTAATAATAAGGATCACCCCCTAACCTTAGATTCTTCTTGCAATTTTATTCAACTCTACGGATGATCTTCTCACTGGGTTCTTCTCTAAGCCTCTTCCTCTTTCACTATTTCACCCAAAAATCAATCGCACCGAATGAACGCACAGAAAACCCAAATCTTCCCTTTTGTCACTTTACGCCTAGGACCCTTAATATGTTATTTCATCCTTGCCATCACTTGTTCCATACAACATTACCATTTAACCCTTCTTGTCTTACACTATTATTCTCCTCGTTTTATTATAAATAATAATTCTAAATAATATTATTACATCTAATTAATCCCAACTAATTATTTAAGTTCTAAATAACTATAAACTAATTAAATAATCCTCATACTTCTCTTATTCCAAAACTATCCCACAACACCGTATCACCAGCACACCACAATTCATCACATAACTAACAATAATTCATATATTCACCAATAATAACCAGTATTCAAACCAAATTAATTAAATAACTAATTAAATAATTCATCTAGATTTTTGGGATATTACAGAATACATCTTAAACCTCATCCAATAGAAGATTCAAGTGAAGTGTTGATATGATTGGTGTTGTACCCCAAAATTTGTCCTCTGATTTCTCAAGGCATTTCTAACAAGGATTCTTAAAGTTCAAGCTTGCACAATTACATTTGGATTTTCCAGTACCAACTCTGGACTCTTCGAAGCAAGTTTTGTTTAAAGAACTTTGAGCAAATATCATAGCCTTACCTTATTTGTCAGGCTATGTTGCTTCCAAATCTTTATATGATCAGAGGCTTGTAAAAAGGTTAGAATCTTTGTCTATTGGATAATACTATTTCTGGTTAAAATAGCAAAGGCTACATACCCTTTTTTCATAGAGAGTACTTTTATCATAAAAGAATCTTCCAACCTGATTCATGTCTGAACAAAAAGCAGTGCCAGAAGCACAAGTCCAATCTCCAGCCAGCAGGCCCCCACTTGTACTGAAAACTGGGGATCAACGAAAAGGGACAAGACTTGTTTCACCCTTAACCAAACCATGGTTTGTCATCATACAAACCTGGTTACTTCAAACGTATCCTTTCTTTTCTGTATAAATAGAGAAGCATTTTCAAGCTCAAAGGAGGACTTTTTGGGCTAGAGGTTTGAATCTTCAAAATCATCAAACACCCTCAAACAAACTCAAACACTCCCAAACACTTAAACACATATTCAAACCTAGAATATAGAAGAAACACTACACCTGTTTCCTTGGTCCTTTGAATCTAAAGAAATACAACCCTTGTTTTCTTTTTTCTCTTTCCACCTTTCACATCTCCTGACCTTCGAATCAAGAAGAAAGAACATCACACTTGTTCTCCTCCTTCGAATCCAGCCTTAGGGATGTTACCTTTGTTTCCTCCTTTCGAATCCAGAGGCACTCAAGGTAACCACTTAAAGGCCTAGCACACGTCCCAGCCTCAAGCAAGGTAAGTCATTCTTAACCTTGGATCCTTCGTTTCCAACATAACATGTAAATAAGCTTCCCTCTCGTTTCAAACATGTACATAGCATTTGCTTCCTTTTTGTTTCCACCCTTTTAGTTTGTTCTTCTTGCCTCTCCTTTTGGTTTTTGTTCTTTGGTTTGTTAATAATGCTTTAAGAACTAACCTGGCCCTAAGGTAATGCTAGAATGGTCTTAGGCCATTTTGATATTTAATATCTCAAACGAAAGAAACACGAAACAGGAAGTAGGAAACGAAGCTTCTGGCTTCCACACTAACCACTAGATCAAACGAAAGAGGCATCCAGAAGGCACATCATACTGATTTCCAGGCCCAGACGAGAGGCACTCCCTCACTTGTTTCAACCCCCAACCGAAGCAGGCAGAAAGGTAGATTGCATCTGACACTGATTCCAGGCCCATTCGAAAGGCACAACATACTGACCCCTAGGGCTCATTCGAAAGTCACACCTTCACATATTTCAGACGAAATCGAAGAGAGCCAGAAAGTGCAGAATCGAAGGGTTTTCTACCTAAATCAAAAGACCCTTTTTTCTTCCTTTTATTTTATTTTTTCCTTTATACTTTCATGAAATTCAACATGGTTGTAATAGTGTAGGATTTTATCTTTCTGCATTTTATTACTTTTGTATGATTACTAGTAAAATAGGGTATGTATGGAAAGATAAAAACAACAAGTAGACAACCCCTAATCAAAGACTAAACACATGCAAATCAAACAAGCTATTCACACATGCACCCCTAGGATAATTCCACTTGTTGCCTCGAAACAATAGTCATGTCCCTCGAATATGGGTGTTTTAGCAAAGACCCTCGATAAAAGATAGTAGTCCCTCGATGACCCTCGATGTTGCCTTCGGTAAACGATCTAGTCCCTAAATGACATTTCTAAAACGTCCCATAGGTTTCCTTATATGACTATACAAATGTCCCACGCACATCCCTTCACATCCAACGATGGGGCTTCTTACCAAATCAATGGTAAGATAACAACATCTAAAGGAGGAGGAAAAGAATATTTAAGACCTTTTGAGTAGGTAGGTTGCTCTTAGTTGCTCGCTTGCTCACAACAAAACATTTTATACACCCACACTCTCATTTTGAAACATTTTCAAAAGACAAAACACTTTGTACGCATTCTTATAGAGACGAGAACTATTACAAAGACACTTTTTCAAAATCACTTTCAAAAACACATTCCACAAACACTTATTTGAACTATTTTAAAAACAACACTTTGTACACGTTCTTATAGAAACGAGAGCCATTACAAAGAATATTTTCCAAAATACTTTCAAAGCCCACACCACAAGCACATTTTCAAACAAAAGCAAGTGATCTATCAAGCAACTAAGAGCCCATAGATAACTATGGATGAAAAGGGTGCTAACACCTTCCCATTTCATAATTTATCCCCCGAACTCATGAAAATAATCTCAAAGGTCTTTCCTGTTCTTTTCACCCCTTCCTTTATTGGATAAAAGAAAAGTCGGTGGCGACTCTTATTATTCGCAACAATTGCGATAAAACATAAAACACCCAAGTCAGTTCTTCCACCGTATTACAGAACTGGCGGCTCTACTGGGGATAACTTAAAAGTGGGGTTACTTTAGGGCTATATCACTTGTACTTGCTTTTCATTGTTTAACTTGTTTGCTTTACATTATGGTTCCTTGTTTGGGTTTGTTTTGATCCTCTACCCATATCAGGGGCACCTTTTTAGGTAAGTAGAAATAAGTTGTGGAAACTGTGCGGGGTATACCGACATGGTATAAGCAATAGCTACGTTAGTGTGACACATTTGTTGGTACCGGTAGCCCTTGAGTAGTCAAGGAAAATACAGGGCCTTTGTGTGGTGTCATGAAGCACTAACTGACTTTAGAACCTTTACTTGAATAACTTGGCAATTTGGAACTAGTGAGGTAGCCGACTTTGGTGCAATACGAAGTTGGTTGATACTTTATACTATGCTCATTGAGATCAGACTTTCGATATATTTTAGTCGCTAATAAAGAGGCTTGCACTGAAACAATGCCCGATGAAGAAATATCAGTGATATTGAGATTCCCTAGAACCCGCTTACTTTCTAAGACAGGTTAAACCAACTAAACTTCAAGATGATACTTACCTACAAACTCCATGCAAGTTTAAACATAAGGACTTGTCTGTGTGTATATGATTATTTGTACATAATAACTTGCTTGCTTTGCATACTTGTACATAACATCATGACATCATACCATAGCATTTTCAATAGCCATTTTAAGGATCTCGAGGGCCTTTGATGCAGGGGCACGTTGAACCAGACGTCTATCAAGGGGCAAGAGGATTTATTTTCCTCTAACCAAATGTCGTCAAGACCAAATCACGACAACTTGAGTCAAGGGCTATGGCTCACTTGACATGGTGAGCTTAATTCTCGTGGAAGGACATCTACAGATACGAAGTTCTCCAATCAAAGTTGTAAGTAACTTCTAACATCTTCTTGTGTGTCTACCCCACGAGGTCCTTGAAAACATTGCATCCACATACCATGTATCATATCATAATAGGCTTTTCCACATAGGTCTCTTATCTGCTTACTGTTTATTTTAGTAGAGATGGCTCTGGAACAGACTATCAAGGACATTCAGACTCAAAACGCTCAGCTTCAGGAAATGTTCTTTAACATATCCAAGGGGAATGAAGAGGTGAAGGCACTCCTCACTAGGGGCATGACTATGAAAGATCCTGAGGACAACAAGGATGACCAGTTGGAACGACTACAAACTGAAATGGCAACAATGAAAGTCTAGATGATGGGACAAGTGGTAGGCCAGCTGGCTCTTATCCAAAACTTATCTCAGAGACAAGAGGAGCTAAGGACCCTCTTCAACAAACTTCATCAAGACAGTTGAAACCGTATGAAGAAAATAATCGAGATTGGGGATCAAGTCATTATCCAGCATCCCGTGAGACAAGAAACTGGTTTGAGGGAGAGCAGACCTTTCCAAATTACTTCTACATCATGATACCAACAACAACCTCGACAACAACAACAGGGTAATCAGTGTAAACGGTGTTAGAACAAGATTGGTTATGATCATATCTCAGAGTTTTGATGATAACAATCAATTATATTTTATATATTTGATACTCTGATGAACATATTTAATTGTTTCAGATAATGTTCTGACAGAAGCATTTGACGTGCTAAGCTGAAAATAAATGAAGAAGTTCTTTGATAAGAAATTATTTATTACATCTTCTAACGCTTAGCAAGTTTCTGTGTAAGCTATGTTTCATAAGTTCTTTGAAAGCAAGCGCTGATCAGAAGTACTTAGCAAGCAAGCGTTGATAAGAAGATATGCAAGCATGTTCTAAATCAAGATGTAAATCAAGTTCTGAAAGAATAAAGAAGCTAACAAGTCTTGTCAAGTTTCAGGAAACATGCTCTAACAGAATGTCGTTTGCTCATTTAGTGTAAAGACTGCTACATGCACTCAAGTGTCTACGCTAGTTCATTGGAAAATGGAATACTGCAAGCAAACACACGAGCATTTAATGCTCTCCACTTTTGAAGGCAGCAACGATCATTTTCTTCTTACTATATATAGAAGAACATTTATTGCAATCCAACTACTTAACAAATTCAAAAGAAGCAAGAACTACGTGAAAATATTCTAGGCTCACAAATCATTTTACATACACTTTGTGCAATACTAATCTTAGTGAAAAATCACAGTTGTGATATAGCTTTCTTAGAATCAAATTTTGTTTCACTATCTATAAAGATTTAACTCTTATAATCGTTCCTTGAGAGACCAAGTTTGGTCAGATTTCTCAAGTAGACTAGGACTAGTTTAAGTCTTAGTGGTGTTAGTCACTTGTACGATTAATTGTGCATTGTTAGTCACAACATTTGTTGTGTGATTGTAATCAGTTGATTATAGTGAATTAAGTCCTTGTTGAGAAAGGAGAAATCACCTTGGCGGGTGGACTGGAGTAGTTTGAGTTCAAACGAACCAGGATAAATATAACCTTGTCTTTTCATTATTGTTAAGCCTTTAAGAAAAAGAAAAAGAGAAACTTATTCACCCCCCCCCCCCCCCCTTCTAAGTGTTTTCTTACCCTTCAATTGGTAACAGAGCTTGACTCTGAGTGCAACACTTAACCGCGTCAGGAAAAGATCCAGAAGAAAACAAAAATGACTACTGAACAAAACAACAATAGCTACAACAAACGTCCTGTATTTGATGGAGAAGATTTTGAATATTGGAAAGATAGACTAGAAAGTTTCTTTCTAGGTCATGATAGTGATTTATGGGATATAGTCTTGGATGGTTACACACATCCTACAGACTCGGAGGGAAACAAGATTGATAGAAAAAATATGGATAGACAACAAAAAGCTGATTTCAAAAATCATCATAGAGCTAGAAATATTTTTCTAAATGCTATCTCTAAAATGGAATATGAAAAAATCACAAATAGAGATACATCACATGATATGTTTGAGTCTCTTAAAATGACTCATGAAGGAAACACTAAAGTAATGGAGTCTAAAGCTCTGGCTCTCGTCCAGAAGTATGAAGCCTTCAAAGTAGAAAAAAGTGAATCTATAGAATTTATGTTCTCAAGGTTCCAAACTCTGATCGTTGGTCTGAGAGTTTTGAACAAGGGATACACTAATGCAGACCACGTTAAAAAGATCATCAGAAGCTTACCCAGAAGATGGGAACCTATGGTCACTGCTTTCAAAGTTTCAAAAGATCTGAACAATGTGTCTCTTGAAGAACTCATCAGCGCTCTCAGAAGTCATGAGATAGAACTTGATGAGCACGAGCCTCAGAAGAAAGGTAAGTCTGTTGCCCTTAAATCAATTAAAAAATTTGAAACTAACGCTTTTCAGGCTGAAGAGGAAAACTCTGAAGAATCTGCGTCAGAAGAAGACGAACTATCCTTGCTCTCCAGAAGGATCAATCAGCTGTGGAAGCACAGACAGAAGAAGTTCAGGAACTTCAAGAAGTCAGAAGATAAACTAGAATCTTTTGGATACAAAAATTCAAACAGAAGTGAGATAATCTGTTATGAATGCAAAGAACCTGGACACTACAAGAGTGATTGTCCAAAACTTCAAAGAGAAAAACCAAAGAAAAAGTTTGGTAAAAAGAAAGGGATGATGGAAACCTGGGACGATTCATAATCCTCTTAAGATTAATCTGATTCTGAAGATGAGAACGCCAACCTAGCTCTGATGGCTACCACAACAGATGACTCAGACTGTGATTCAGAACCAAGAGAGGTATTCTCTGAATTTACTAGAGATGAACTTGCTGATAGCTTATCAGAACTTCTGGAAAACTATAGTCAACTCAAAATCAAATACAAGAAACTCAAGAAGAGTCTTGCATCTGATCTTGAGAAACATGAAACAGAAAAATCTGAACTCAAAGAAAATAATTTTAAACTTAGAGAAGAAATTCAAAATGTTCAAAAAATTTCTAGTTCAGATTCTGTGTCAAGTTCAAAAGATATTCTGAAAGAATATGACTAGCTTTCAAACTTTTCTTGCTAAAATTATAGATAGAAGCAAAATGGCTTCAATGATCTATGGAGTTAGTCGGAACAACATAAGAGGAATTGGATATGAACCTCCCAAAGGTAAGGAGACATATATCCCAAGACCTGTTGCTAAGATGACTTTCACTTACAAACCTCTGAACAAACAATTCAAGTTTGGACACACACATGATATTAAATATACATCACATTCTGGAAACTCTTATGCTAACCCAAAGTTCAAACATAACTTGAAATACTCTAACCCAAGAGGACCCAAAAAGATATGGGTACCTAAGGATAAAATAATATTTGTTGCAGATGTCCTTAACAGCTCAATTGAGACACCAGTCATGGTACCTGGACTTTGGATGCTCATGACACATGACGGGAAAAAAGTCTATGTTCCAAAACCTGGAATTTAAAGCTGGAGGAGACGTCAAGTTTGGAGGTAATCAAAAAGGGAAGATTATTAGTTCTGGAACCATTGGAAACGGTAACCTTCCTTCTATCTCTAATGTTTTATTAGTAGAAGGATTAGCGCATAACCTGCTTCCCATAAGTCAATTAAGTGACAACGGTTATGACATTATCTTTAATCAAAATTCATGTAGAGTTGTTAGTCAAAAGGATGGAACAATCCTCTTTTCTGGAAAGAGAAAGAACAACATATACAAAATTGATTTGTCAGATCTTAAATCTTAGAATGTTAAATGCCTTTTGTTTGTTAGCGATGAGCAATGGGTATGGCACAGAAGATTGGGACATGTCAGTATAAGAAAAATATCTCAACTAAATAAATTAAATTTAGTCGAGTACTTCCCAATCTGAAGTACAACTCAGAAGCTCTATGCGAAGCATGTCAAAAAGGAAAATTTTCAAAACCTTCCTTTAAATCCAAAAATGTTGGTTCTTCCTCTAGGCCATTAGAATTACTTCATATTGATCTGTTTGGGCCAGTTAAAACTGCATCCATCAGAGGCAAGAAGTATGGATTGGTCATTGTTGATGACTTCAGCAGATGGACATGGGTTAACTTTTTAAAACACAAGGTGAGTCACATTCTGTGTTCGTTGACTTCTGTAACCAAGTGCAAAACGAAAAAGATTTTAGAATTATAAAAGTCAGAAGTGATCATGGTGGTGAATTTGAAAACCATTATTTTGAAAAATATTTTAAAGAAAATGGTATTGTTCATAATTTCTCTTGTCCTAGAACTCCCCAACAAAATGGAGTTGTAGAACAAAATAATAGAACATTACAATAAATGGCCAGAACCATGATCAACGAAACTAATATGGCAAAGCACTTTTGGGAAGAAGTTGTGAACACAACATGTTATATTCAGAATAGAATCTCTATAAGACCTATTCTTGAAAAGACTCCCTATGAATAGTGGAAAAATAGAAAACCCAACATTTCTTATTTCCATCCTTTTGGATGTACTTGTTTTATTCTGAACACTAAAGAAAATCTGAACAATTTTGATTCTATAGCACAAAAGTGTTTTCTGCTTAGATATTCTGAACGCTCAAAAGGCTATAGAGTATACAACACAAAAACTCTGATTGTTGAAGAATCAATTAAAGTCAGGTTTGATGATAAGCTTGGCCAGCAACAGCCAAAGCAAATTGATATTTCTGTAGGTACAGAAGATCATCCCTCAAACTCTGAAACTTCAAAACCAAAGGAAGACTCAGAAGACCATCCTCTTGACAATGCTCTGGATAATCTCAGAATCTATGAACAACCCTCTCATAAAAGGTTTCCTAGAATCTCTTCAGCTCATAAAGAAGATGTGATTATTGGAAGAAAAGAAGATCCCATCAGAACAAGATCCTCTCTCAGAATCAATGAAGAATCATTGTTTGGATTGGTATCTCTGATTGAGCCAACTTCTATTGATGAAGCTCTGGAAGACAATGATTATATCTTAGTGATGCAAGATGAACTCAATCAATTTTCCAGAAATGATGTATGGGATCTAGTTCCAAGACCCAAAGGATTCAACATTATAGGAACTAAATGGGTTTTCAGAAACAAACTGAACGAGCAAGGAGAGGTGGTCAGAAACAAAGCACGACTGGTTGCACAGGGTTATAGTCAACAAGAAGGAATTGATTATAATGAAACCTTTGCCCTAGTCGCCAGGTTAGAGTCTATTAGATTATTAATTTCTTTTGATGTTCAAAATAACATTTCATTATATCAAATGGATGTTAAAAGTGCATTTTTAAATGGCTATATAGAAGAAGAAGTTTATGTCCATCAACCTCCTGGCTTTAATGACTAAAAACATCCAAAACATTTTTTTAAATTAAAAAAGTATTTGTATGGTTTAAAACAGGCTCCCGGAGCTTGGTATGATCGTCTGAGTAATTTTCTTTTAGAAAAAGATTTTACTAGAGGGAAAGTGGACACAACTCTATTCAGAAAGACATTTAAAAATGATATATTAATTTGTCAAATTTATGTTGATGATATTATTTTTGGAACCTCTAATATCTCCCTTGGAAAAGAATTTGCTGAGACCATGCAGGCAGAATTTGAGATGAGCATGATGGGAGAATTTAAGTTCTTTCTGGGAATTCAAATTAACCAGACTCCAGAAGGTACTTACATACATCAGACGAAGTATGTTAAAGAACTTCTGAAGAAATTTCAGATGTCAGAAAGCAAAGATGCTAAGACTCCAATGCATCCAACATGCATTCTGGGAAAAGATGAGGTAAGTATGAAGGTAGATCAGAAGCTCTACAGAGGTATGATTGGATCCCTTCTCTATCTGACTGCATCTAGACTTGATATATTATTCAGCGTATGTTTATCTTCTAGATTCCAATCAGATCCTAGAGAATCTCACTTAACTGCTGTTAAGATAATTTTTAGGTATCTGAAAGGTACTACTACTCTGGGTCTGTGTTACAGAAGATCAAAATATTTCAGACTAGTAGGTTATTGTGATGCTGACTTTGCTGGAGATAGAATTGAAAGAAAGAGCACCTCTGGAAGCTGCCAATTTTTGGGTGACAATCTTATCTCGTGGTACAGCAAGAAGCAAGCAACAATTGCACTTTCAACAACAGAAGTTGAGTATATATCTGCTGCTGGATGTAGTTCTCATATGATTTGAATGAAAAGTCAGCTAGAAGATTTTAATCTTTATGAAAGTAAGATTCCTATCTTCTGTGACAATACTTCTGCAATTTGTCTTTCTAAAAATCCTATTTTACATTCTAAAGCTAAACACATTGAAATTAAATATCATTTTATAAGGGACTACATTCATAAGGGAATTTTAAATTTAAACTTTGTAAAAACAGACCATCAATGGGCTGATATTTTTACCAAACCCCTTTTAGAAGATATATTTAAATTCATTTTGAAAAATATTTGTATAGAATTATGTCCTGAATAAAAGTGTATTTATATTATGTGTTTGACTTCAGAATGTTCTGAAATGAATGTTCTGATTAACAACTCTTCAGAAGTTAGAAGAGAAGTAACATCAGAAGCTATATGTAAAGTTCTGAAATGTTCTAACATTTCATTTCTAGTATAGTTCAGAAATTCATTAAAAGAAACAATTGTCCCATGCAACCTTCAGGAGATGAACACGTGGTGTGTTTCTGAAAGGTCACGTATGCTAAGCTAATGACTCCGTTCTAGGTAACTGTTATGATTTGCTCAAATCTCACGCTTTCCCCTCAATTTTCAAAATCATTAAATGCTTGTCATGATTAGATTCTTTTTAATTAATTTTTTCAAAAACTCTTTTTACAGTTTTATTTTTTAAAACCTATTTATCAAAAAATTTCATATAAATACCTTTGTAAAAACCCTTTTTCACTTTTTACCTTCTCTTTCAAAAATCCAACCGTCTCTGTGTATTTTTCTATAAAACCCATTTTTCTTCTCTCAACCTAAGTGCTCCAATGGCTTCCTCATCTACTCATTCTGAGAACACCCATTCTGAGCAGTACATCGTTCCTGAGAGAACCACTCTCATTCCACTGGATAGCTTAGAGGTTATAAGTGAATTAATGGTGGATTTTGAGAATCTTAAAACAAATGGTTTTGATCTTCTTCCTACTGTGGAGTTTCAAGATTGGGGAAACTTCTTTGATCGTCTAGTTGGTCCTGTTTTTCCACACCTTGTTAAAGAATTTTGGATACATGTTATTGCTTCTCCAAAAGTCATCCTCTCATTCGTGATGGGTAAGGAAATCTCCATAACAGAAAATCTCATCAGAAAACTACTGGGTTTTGAAGGACATGGAGTGACTGGAATTTCAAGTGGCAGAATGGAAATGTCAAAGGTTTATGCATACATTTTTACAAATGGGAAAGCATCTTCAAAAGTCATAGATTTGAAAAATAAGTACAAGATATGGGCAAGAATCATCCATGGTTGTATTCATCATAGGAAGGAAACTATTTCTCTAGACTATATAAATGTTGACCAGCAATACTTGTTGTTCTTTCTAGGAAAAAATGTTAAGATTGATTTACCCTATCTTTTGTTTGAACATCTCTGGAATCATGTCAAAGAAACTAGGGAAGCGGAAAGAATGAAAAACCCTAAATCCAAAAGGAATTGGATTCCATTGGGTAGATTGATTTCAGACATTTTGACTGAGAATGGTCTGATTGCTCACCTAGATGAAGCTAATCTGCTGGGGGAGTTAGAGCCTACATGTGGAAAGGCTATGACTGGAAAGAATTTAGTAAAGAGAAATATTATTGACAAACTGCTGATAGAACCAACTCCTTATGTTTCAGCAACTGTTAAGAGAAGAAGGATACCAATTGCTGATTTTCCACTGTTCAACTCAGGAGATCACCCTCGCATCATCCTGCATTACATTCAGATTTGCAAAGAAAGTGGGACACCAATTGATCCTGCTTGGCTTCAAGGAAGACATGAAGCTTCTCCAGACGTTGTTCTTCAGCAACCAATGAAGAGGAAAGCAGTTGAAGGACCATCTGCTAGACCTCAGAAGAAGAAGAAGAAACCAGGTACACCTGCTGAAACTATTACTGTTTATGATTCTGTTAATATATCTACATCTGCTGAACCCCAAACCATAGGTGACATAGATGTTGATATAGACCTGACCATACCCTCTGAAACTCTTACTGAAAACCCTCAAAGAGATCAAGTTTTATCAGACTTGAGTGATTTTGACTCTGATGATTTCTCTGAAACCCAAACAGAACCATCCCAAACGAACCATCCCAAACAGAACCATCTCAACCAGAACCATCTCAAATTATTCCTGCTGAAAACCTTTCTAGACCTCCTCCCAGACCTACTAGATGGTATGATGCTGGCTCTTAGAGAATACCAGGAATCAACGTACCTCTGGCCACACAAAAGCCACCATTCACCCTACCTTCTGAAAATATCTTTGCCATGAACAGAACACAACCTCAAAACCCTACCCCCACTGCTGACAACACAATCATAATTTCACCTGACGTCACACCATCCACATCTCCACAACTTCCAACACCTGACTCACCAATGCTTTCACCTCCTCACATTCTAGAACATACCCCCAATCAAACTCATGAACCATCAGAAACACATGAACCCTCTGAAACTCATGCACCTTCTGAACCTCATGATCCATCAGCAACACCTGACCCTTTTGAACAACCTGACCAATCAGCAACACCTGAACAATCAGAAAATCCTGAACCAGCTGACTTTCTGAAAACTGTAGTTGATTATGAATCTCTATAATTTATGAAAAACAAAACCTTCAAAAGGTTGTACCCAAACCTGTTCAGCCAGATGTATGTATATATTTTCATAATTTTTTAACAGAAGTTCAAGCTTGGTTGGACCTGCTGAAGGAAGACCGCACCAGAAGTTTGAACCCAGCAGCAACAGATCTTCTATGGGAAACTTTCATAAGAACCTTAGATGTTGCGTCACTGAAGTTGCAAGACTTATGTAATTCTCAGGTGCTTGAGAACTTCTCCAAACATCTGCATGCCTTCAAGTCAGAAGCTGCTGATATTTGGAACAAGAAGTCTTCTCTGATGATTGCTAATGCTCCAGCTGATCAAATGGACATTTCAGAAGATGAGTCTGAAGATGCCTCTGAAGATTCAAATCCTCTGGAAATTGTTCTGTTTAATCAACCTTCTGCTAAAGCAGCACCTGAACTTCTGCCAACTCTTGTGATGGATCTGGGCACTCTACTTTCAAATTTTGTTCGTTCTGACTCAACGGTTTCTGTTCCAAAGGTTGTGTCTGCTAAAGCTTTTTCATCCTCTGCTCCTACTTCACTTGTAATGGATACTCTGAATGAGCTTAAGAGGGAAAATGAAGCTATTCATGAGCGCTTGGATAAGCAAGATAAGACAAACCAAGAAATCAGAAACTGGATGATGAAACAAGAGGTATCTGCAACTGAGATCAAGAATCTTCTTAAGGCCCTTGTTTCTAAGAAATCTTAGTGTCATTCTGTTTCTTGTTTTTTGTTTGTTATTTTTGTACCTCTGAATCTTTTATTAAAAAACTTTTACGCTCTTCAACTATTTTTATATACTTTTTGATTATGCCAAAAAGGGGGAGAAAATGAGTATTTTGATCTAATCTCTGATTAACAGTTATGGGACTAAGTCTCAAACATTCTAACAAAATACAAGATTTCTTTCTATGTGTAAAAGAATTTTGCAGGTATCACTTAAACTCTGGAAGTTTAATTCAACTGAACATTATCTTCAAAAGACTTGCTGAAGAAATCCTAGAAGAAAATTTCAAAGCTCTGATAAATATTCTCAGGAAGTTTTTCTTATAGAAATATTTATTTCAGGGGGAGATTCTTATCTCTTATTCAATTTTATTTCTTAACCTGAATATTTTTGTCATCATCAAAAAGGGGGAGATTGTTATAACAAGATTGGTTCTGATCATATCTCAGTGTTTTAATGATAACAATAAATTATATTTTATATAATTGATACTCTGATGAACATATTTAATTGTTTCAGATAATGTCCTGACAGAAGCATTTGACGTGCTGAGTTGAAAATAAATGAAGAAGTTCTTTGATGAAAGAACTATTTGTTTTAGCGCAAGTGCTGATGCTGACTCTGATAAGAAATTATTTATTACATCTTCTAACGCTTAGCAAGTTTCTGTGTAAGCTATGTTTCAGAAGTTCTTTGAAAGCAAGCGCTGATCAGAAGTACTTAGCAAGCAAGCATTGATAAGAAGATATGCAAGCATCTTTTGAATCAAGACGTAAAGTGTGACACCCCAAATTTATTCATGTGTTAAATAATTAGGAATTTAATTATTAAATTAATTCAAGGCTTAATTAATAATATTTTGGATTAAATGGATGAATTAATTATGGAATTAAAAAGGAAGACCGGGGGGTGTAAGGTTGAATTGGAGGTGTGTGAAGTAAAAAGCTCTACTAAATAATTACTAATTTATTTCTATTATTTGGAAAATAATAAAAGGAATATAAAAAGAAGAATAAAAAGGAAAAGAAAAAGGAGGTCATTGGGAGAAAGTCATTGTACGTGAAATTGGAGAAGAGAAGAGAAGAGAGGAAAAAGCCAAACGCCGTGAATTCGAAGGATCATCGCGAGGTAAGGGGTGATTTCGATTAATTACTATGCCTTATAGATTTTGAGATCCATAGAATTGATTAAGCATGTTAGGATTCTCGATTTTGGAATTCTAGGTTTGTGGGATTATCCCTAATTGTGTCAGAGAATAGGAATTAGAACCATAAATGTGATGAATAAGTAATAGGAATGATGGAAACTTGATTTATGATGTTGTATTGATGTGTATTGGTTGCATTTTGGTGTTCCAAATGTTATAATTCGTATGGGTATGAATTGGATGGGATTGGAATGAATAATGCTGTCAAAATAGCAGATTTTGACTCTGCAGGTCGTGGGAACCGGTTCCCAGTGGGGAGGAACCGGGTTCCACTGTGTAAACGTACAAAAAGTGGCAAAATTGGTCGCAGGAACCGGTTCCTGTATAGGTAGGAACCGGGTTCCAGTACATTTTCCAGAAACGTAACTTTTTGAAAAATATTAAACTTTGAAAATTCATAACTTTCAAACCGTAAGTCCTATTTGAGTGCCGTTTTCGGCAGTATTTCTTAAATTAAAAATACTATCTTATAAAATAAGAAAAATATTATTTTATGAAAATTATTTTAAAAAGAGACGAATTCCCGATTTTTGTAAACTTTGGTATTTTGAGAATGATGTAGAATTGTTTGTAAATTGTTCTGATTTGGTGAATGAGAAATGATACTTATGTGTTGTGCCTGCTATCCATTATGATTGAGATGTGATCATGTGATATATTGGTTTTGGCATTATTTGGAATTATGTTGTGATCATGTTCCGTTGATTTGATGTTGACTTTCCGATTATGCGGTTTGTTATTATGTGCATATTTGGTGTATATGCAATGGTGTATCCATGATAATTGATTGTATCAGGTCCTTGTGGATGAAGTGCATGTTTATGCTGTTTGATGTGGGTATGATAGATAATGATATCATGTCTCTTTTGGTTTTGGTTCAGTTATGATAAATTGATGTATTTCATAGACGGATTTGATGTTGCATGCTGGTGATGTGCATGCATATGCATTGTTTTGGTGAAGTTAATTCCCATTGTGTGGAATTTGAATTGTATTGCCGTTAACCGATACCCGGGTGATGATGGGTGGTTAGGCTGGATTCGTGTCCGGTGTTTATGGACGAATCAATCGATTACTGTATCCGATTGATGATGGATCAGCTGGATTCGTGTCCGGTGTTATGGACGAATCGATGGTTGCTGTATCTGGTTGATGATGGATCAGTGTTGGGTGACTTGGTCACGTGATTGGTACCACATGCATTGTGTCTGCATTTGTGTTTGCATGGGATTGTAAAATGTTAGGATGTCTTCCAGTGTTAAAATTCTTTGGTTGATTATTGATCGGTGCATAATGACTTGTATGATTGGAACTGTGTGTTGAACCTGAATTTATGCTAAAATGGGTGAAATAATATGCTTGTTGTGATACGGTGGGAGAACTGACTAGGGTTTTGCGTTTGTTTTCGCAAATGTTTCGGTTGAGCAAGAGTCGCCACCGACTTTTTATTTTATCCTAAGGAAAGGTTTAAAAAGCACAGCAAAAACCTTTGAGATATTTTCTTGGGTTCGGGGAGTAGATTATAGAAAGGGAAGGTATTAGCACCCTTTCTATCCATGGTTATCCATGGGCTCTTAGGTACTTGCTTACATCAACTTGCCTTGGTTTTCAATTGTTTGAAATGGTGCTTTGTGTGTGGTTTTGAAAATGATTTGAAAAAGATGCCTTGTCTAGGCTACCCTTGTAACAATTCTTTACTCGAATGTTTTACAAAAGGTGTTTGTCTTTTTGAAAAGATGTTTCAAGGTTTTTTGAAAGTTTGTTTTGAAAGTGTTTGTGAAGTGTGATTTGAAAATAGGCAAGTGTTTTCTTTTGCAAATTGACAAGTACTTAAGAGCTATCTACCCTAAAGTTCTCAAAGATTTTTGTTATGTTTTAACCCTTTTAACAATTTTGTTTCACCATTGCATTTGGTGGACAATCTTGTGTTAGGATGTGAAAGGGACGGGCGCGGGTCATCGTTTAGACCATAATTGCAATGGTGTTAAGTATCTTTGGGAAATTTTTCCTTGAAAGGGACTTGATCATTTTAGGCAACTTCCCGAAGGCGTCATCGAGGGACTATGATCATTTGAATTGTTTGCTTTGTTTTTGCCCAAAGAAACCTAACATGCAATATGGCCCATTTATTGAAGGCAACAAGTGGAATACCCTAGGGGTGCAAGTGTGATATGTGTTGTCCATATTCATGCTTGTTTATCTTGAAATTAGGTCAAACTATTTTTGTTCATTTTATTTGCATACAAACCCTAATTCTAGCATGGTATATTTAGAAAGCGTTAAAGTGCGAAAAGTAAAATCCCTACACTATTACAACACAATATGGGAAGGGGGGTACATATGTTCAAATGGGGGGTATTTAGACAAGGAATTTAAACCTAGCTATTACATCAATTTTGGAATATTTACAAGATAATTAATTGCATAAATTAAATGGAAAATAAAATAAATATGCAAGATGTAAAAAAGGTTTTATATGTATGGAAAAAAGTATTTTTATATGTCAAAATAAACAAAAATAAAAGTATTATTTTTTGGAGTTTTTTATGTTTAGGGCAAAACCCTAATTTCATTAAATAAAATGCATTATTTATTTATTATGTGTAATATTTATTTATTCTATACAAAAATAAAATAAAATGAAGTATATTTGTAAAAAGGCATTTTTATATTTAAACATTAATAAAAATGAAAAGTGTATGTATTTTGCATTTTTAACCCTAAATATATTAATAAATATATATATATATATATATATATATATATATATATGTGTGTTATTTTCTAATATGTATTATATATACAGAAATAATAATATTTAATATTTATAAAAAAAAAGTATTTTTTATACAAAATATTTCCAGAAGATAAAACAAAATAAAAATAAAAATAGAAATGTGTTTGTATATTTTTAGTATTTTTTTAATAAAAGTGTATCTATTTATTTATTTATGTATAAAAACTAACCTAAACGAACAATTACCTAATAAATAGGAAAATAGTGCAAAAATTATTTTTATATTTTTTTATATTATGAGGAAAAATAAACAAGTCAAACCAAAAAAGGAAAAGTCAAAAAATCATTAAAATGAACAAAATGGGCTCAGGGGGTGTAGAAGCAAAATCAGGGTGCAAAAAGAAATGTGAAACAGGCCCAGCCCAGAACCAGATCATCTTCAACCTCAGAACATCTTTTGTTCAAGCAAACACGCGTTTCCTATCTCCCAATTCCTGGACTTTTAAGCAAAACTTTCAACATGAAAAATGTAGAGCACGAGAAGACGAATCCAGGGATATAAAGAACTTGACTTAACTCTCTAAGATGAGGGAGAATTTCTTCTCCCCCAATTCCTGACCTAGTTTTTCATCAATGTTCAGACTCAAAATTCTCTAAGCATACATAATATAAATGAAATCTAATCACATGGGCATGTTCAGGGCTATGATTGTGACATGTTTCCTTCACAAACCTAAAGCTAACAATGCCTATACTGAGAGATAGAACTTCATGAATATACCTGTTCAGTTGGAATCGTGCCTTGCAATGGAGGAGCTTTCAGGGCAAGATGATGATTTGTACAGCTTCCTTGAAGTGTGAGGATGCTATTCCAAGCTTTACTTTGTCTTGAAACCTTTTGAATCGTGTTATAGAACTTCAACTGCAAAACAAGAAAATGAAATGGTGAAGATGCCTGGGAGTGTTACAGGTCGTGACTTAGGTTTTGGTTAGCTTGCATTGATGGTAGGGAAGGTGTTTGAACTGGTTTGGGCAAGAATGTATGAAAGGATTGAGCTAGGGAACTCAATCTGCAGCAAGCCCTGTTTTTGTACAGTTCAAAGGTGATTCTGAGTTTGTGAAGGTATTGAGGATCTTAGGGTCGTGCTTCAGCTTAGGATGAATGTTTGGAATGTGCTTGATAACTTTCTCTAAGCCTTGGTTCATTGATATGAGAGTTTTCCTACAAAATGCTAGGTTTCTTAACACTTAAGCAAGAAAAGGTCAAGTTCAGTTCTAGACAGGTAGAGGCCCCCTAAACATGCTGCAAAACCTTGTCTTGATCATAGTGATTAACTCATAAACTTGTGCCAAAGAGATTTCCTTTGTACCTTCTTGATTTGCTTTGGACATAAAGTGTAACTTTTGCAAAAATGGATATAATGCTTTTTCCAATTTGGGATTAAACCTTTAGGCAATGCTTGAACACATAGAACATGGTCTTGGCACAAAGGATTGGCATTAAATTTATGAGTGTAATTGAGATAAAAGACCTGTAATCAAGTTGTGCAAGCTGAGATTGAAATGCATAGTGTTATGAACATGTAACTTGGCCAATTCAAAAGTGAGTTTTTTCCATATTGCCAAATTCGATTCTCTCTAACCATGAGGTTGTTTGATGAGTTCTTGGACATTTTGGAAAGCTTGGAATGTGTACTACAATCCATATTTGAAGTGAAAATTGAAATTCCAAGTAGAAGTGTATGGAAAATGGTCTTGAAGTTAGGTAAAAAAACTTGCCTAAAATAGGTCAAATTTTCACTAAGTTAAGAATGGTTTGGCACCCTTGTTCCAAAAATTGTAACTTGAGATACATACTTCTTTTGGGAAAACTTTGTGAATAAAAGTTGTAGATTATGCAATAGGCTACAACTTTCATGTTTTGACTTTTGCTTAAATCCAAATGAATCTTGGTGAGAAAGTGGGGCAAAGTTGGGAAAAAATTAGGGTTTTTCATAACTTAGAAAAATTCTAAGTTATGAAAAATTCTTATTTCAAACCCTAATTTGCATTTTTTGATTTCTTGGTGAACAAGTTTCATGATTTGGCATGTTTTGATGGAAAATGAATCTTGACTCTTGATTTTGACCAAAAAGTCAAAGTTTGACTTTTCAGTATACAGTCAAAATTGATCAATTGATTGGGAAATTCAACTGTCAATCTTGTGTACTTGGGATCTTTTGAACTTGTTGAGCATGTCAAGACAATTCCATGGGGTCCTTGAGTCCATATGTGAGTTTTGTTTGCCATTGGCTAGGTCAAACAGTCAAAAATTGCCTTTGTGCAGTCAAAACCCTAAAAATGACCATTTTGCCCTTTTGGTGATCTGATCAAATTTCTTATGGAATTGTGATCCAAACTTGATCAAATGGTCCATGTGAGTTCATGATGTTGATGTGGGTCAATTTTCATGAGGTTTGACTGTCAATTGGCCACAATTGACTTTTTCCCCAATACAGCTGATCTCTAGGTCAACTGTCCAATTGACTGGGCAAAGTTTGGAATCAAGGCTTGAAACTTGATGTGGATAAACTTGGGAGTCCAATATGAAGCATGAAAGTCATCCTAGGCATTTTAGGTCAAAACATCTTTGTGCAAACACAAACCCTAATTTGGGTCAACAGTGCAAGGAGAAGTCTTGAGCAGATGAAACCCTAACTGGCTCTTGATCTCCAAGGGCTTTGTGATGAGAATTTATTGAGAAAATGGGAGGGAAAATTTTGGGGTACAACACTTGTGATATAATGTTGATTGAGAAGCTTATAATGCATGTTAATAATGAGAAATCTCACCCTTACTTTAATGATTTCAGATTAAAGTTAGCAGCTCAGGAGTTAGTGAGGATGGCTCTAGAGCTATGTTACTTTAAGTCCGCGTGTCAGTGTCATGCTCTGATAGGTTGTAACACTGGGGGAACGTTTGAATGATGAGTTTTATTTTATACTCTATTGTTAATTTATGTTGGGAATACTTATGAAGTGAAGTTATTTCGGTTTTGAGACATTTCCGTTGTGTAGAACATGATATTGATTTGAATATTTATCTTAATATTTCCTTCAGTAAAGCATGATAACTGTAGATTTGAGGTTTTTATATTTATCAATGAATTGTGACATCCCTGTTTTCCATGTTACTCTGATTTAATTAATATATTCGCGGGTTATTTAGAAGGGGTGTTACATAAAGCAAGTTCTGAAAGAATAAAGAAGCTAACAAGTCTTGTCAAGTTTCAGGAAACATGCTCTGACAGAATGTCGTTTGCTCATTTAATACAAATACGGCTACATGCACTCAAGTGTCTACGCTAGTTCATTGGAAAATGAAATACTGCAAGCAAACACACAAACATTTAATGCTCTTCACTTTTGAAGGCAGAAACAATCATTTTCTTCTTACTATATATAGAAGAACATTTATTGCAAGCCAACTACTTAACAAATTCAAAAGAAGCAAGAACTACGTAAAAATATTATGGGCTCACAAATTATTTTACATACACTTTATGCAATACTAATCTTAGTGAAAAATCACAGTTGTGATATAGCTTTTTTAGATGCAAAATTTGTTTCACTATCTGTAAAGATTTAACTCTTGTAATTATTCCTTGAGAGACCAAGTTTAGTCAGATTTCTCAAGTAGACTAGGACTAGTTTAAGTCTTACTGGTGTTAGTCACTTGTAAGATTACTTATGCATTGTTAGTCACAACAATTGTTGTGTGATTGTAATCAGTTGATTATAATAAATTAAGTCCTTGTTGAGAAAGGTGAAATCACCTTGGCGGGTGGACTGAAGTAGTTTGAGTTCAAACGAACCAGGATAAAAATAACCTTGTCTTTCCATTATTGTTGAGCCTTTAAGAAAAAGAAAAAGAGAAACTTATTCAACCCTCCCCCCCTCCTTCTAAGTGTTTTCTTACCCTTCAAACGGGTCTCATCCGACAGGCAATTTACCAAACTCGACATGCCGATATCACAAGTCTTGCAACACTTGCTGAAGTTGAATTTGGTCATATTAAGGGATCCTCCTCAGAATCCTAATACTGCCTCTCCTCGTTACAATCATGGAGAAAGGTGTGCATATCACTCTAACAGTCCGGGGCACAATACTGATAATTGTTGGGCGTTGAAAAACAAGATTCAAGACCTGATTGACGAAGGAGTGTTGGAGTTCACACAAGACAATCAACTGGATCCTTTCTATCACCCCTCAAGGGCATCCATATGAAGTGACGATTTGGACGAGGAAATTTTCTGTTTACTCGAATTTTCAGTTGTAATTTTTTTGTTTACTTAAACACTTATCTATATGTCAGACTTTGGTCATTTTCATTAATGCATTAAATATGTTTGTCTTGAATTAATCCATTCATTTTCATTCTATTTAAACTATGCTTTTTACTCCCTTTATGATATTCAACTCTTGTTTTAAAAGTTGCAATCCTTTAGAGGGATGATGACGAAAACAATACCATAATCTCATACAGTATGTTTTTGGACAGACTTTGCTGGCGATGTATAGACATTCTTTCAATTCCTAAACATTAGAGTTATAAGGAAGATAATCCCTAGTCAACCCCTTTGAGCCAAAGAAGTAGGAGTTTCCTTTTTACACAAACTGAAACCTTTAATCAAAACCTGTGGCAAGGTAGTCTCTCAGTTATTTCAAAAGCGCGTTCAGTCGCAAATTGTCATTTCGTATACAACGAAGGACATCAAAAGCATTCCTCTGGAATCAAAATACGGTGATGGTTCCCTTCCAAATAGGCAGTCATTGTCTCTCAAGAGAAAAATCCACTAAGTTCAAACCTACGAAGGAGACTTAAGAAAAACTGGGGCATCCCGCTGACCGTAATCTCAAAAAAACAAGAACAGTCAGGCAAAATCAGGGATAATAAAAAAAAAGCTCACTACAAATTCTCAACAACATGAAAAATGTTGCAGAAATGGCTTCCTTCCGACAAACTTAACTTATCTGAACCATCAACTTAAACGACTGAGTGCAGAATCTTCTAAATGTCTGGTTTACTCTAACACAGTTACAAATTATGTATATAAAAATAAACTAAAGTCTATTGTAAGAATTGCTTTAGATTAATAAAAATTCTTCTTTCTCACTTTGAAGTGATATCATTTTCTCTTTGTCTTCTTTCCCTCTTTGTAGTGATATCATATCATTTATTATGGTAAAGCTTGTGTCTGAAGTGACCATCAAGTTAAGAAACAAAAAAAAAACATCCTACTGACTAATGCTAATACATATTGTACATATATCAAAAAAGGGTAAAAGTTGTAGATTCTAATGCAGAGTAACTCCAGATAGCGAAGAACCAAAGGGTGGGGAGAAGAGTGTGGACCACATTCAAAGAGGAACGTGATTTACAGGGCAGGAATAGCTATTTTTAATTCGACACTTTGTAATACAACTAGACCTTTCAAAACCATTATCTAATCATAGCCTCGCATGATTCTAACCCTAGTAGGCTCCATGCACATATATGCTAATAGTCCTTGTGGTTTATTTATCACATGGTTGGCTGAAAGCAACTTGATCATGTATTATTCACCTTTAATAACCTTCGTCTAATAATTTTTCACAATTACAATTCCATTTATATCCAATACATATCCATTTATTACACATATTACTGACAACAAAATGATGCATGCTTCATGCATGCAGTTGGAGTATATTCTTCCTGCTTATAAAAGAAAATGCCAAAACTAATGCAGCATCATGGTATTTGTATTCTGAACGTAATATCCTCTTTTGTATATCCTTTAACTTACTAATAACTATATAGAGAGAATATACAAGATCAACTTGCAGTTAACTTTTTATAAAAGAGTGATTATATTCCTCGAGTATCAAAAAAGAAAAAGAGTGGTTACATGATGAGGACCAACTAATTTATTTAGCTCTTTTGATTTCCTTTGCTGGATCCGGCTCATCAATTAGGGTTCTTTTATCCTATTAATGATGTTAATAGTTACCTATTAAGCATTGGTTGTGTATTTAAAAAGAAAAAAAAAGCATTCCTATTGTAGTATAAGTGCTAATTTCTTTTTTTTTTATGGCAATATAAGTGCTAATTTCATAAAGTGCAACATGATACTTGTACAATTCTTTTACACCTCTACGACACTTAACTAATCACGTGAAGAAATATGATTTGTTTAGTTGAACAGATGGTTGAGTTAATTTTCATTGTCATTCCAAAAAATGGGTTGATAAGCGTCTTTTAAAAGTTTCAAGTGAAACACAATGCGTTCCCTACACCAATTTGTTGCTCTCTTTAAAGTTTGAAGCATTCCTCAACAAACTTGATAAAGTCCAATTAATTCGTGAACCTTGGTAAAAACAATGATTTGCTAAACGCGTCTATTGAAATCTCTTCATTTTTTTTTTGAAGGTCTACTTGTATCCAATCACTCTTGTTTATTAGATAATTTCGTAAACTCTCAAGTTTAGTTCTTCATTAGTGAATCCATATCATAAGTCACTATATTTAACTATTTTTGTTTTCAACATCTTCTATATGTGAATCTATATTCTTGTAAGTATGGTGTCGGTAACAATCACTATCACAAGTAACATATCTTATCTCGAATGTGAAATAATTTTTACTTTAGTTACATAGACAAGATAACGAAGAGTGATTTGAGAACTTCATTATTTTAGAGGTTATAAAACAAATGGTCATTGGTTCGATCCCTAGAAACATCATATAATTTTTATTTTCAAAATTTGTAATGCGCGCCGTAGCGGTAGAAATGTTGAGACAAAGCCATTAGATTGACTTAACTCGCACTAATCAAAATAAAAATTGCCACCGCGCTTTACTGTTTTCAAAGGAATGGGAAAATAGCGAATAACCCAAACAGAGGGAGAAAGAATCTAGGGAAGGAGGTTGGTTATGCAAAGGGAATGTATTAGCACCCTAAACATCTACGGTACTCCGCAGAAACCTCTTTGAAAATTTGTATATTTTGACTATAAAAATTTTGTATACAAAAATAGATTGTGGAGATGAGAAAAAAAATATTTTTCATAATTTTTGCACCGCCGCGATTGTGAACCTTTAGTGCCTACGTACCACCTTCCGTGCAATAGGGGATAAGGGCACTCGTAATTCACCTTTAAATAATTTTAAAACACAACTGTGTTGATTAATTTTAAGAGACGAGACATCATCATTATTATCCGAGTGGAAAACATACTTACTACCTACAATCATGAGAAAGGAGAATTTGCGTCATCTCAAAGTGGAGGATATGGCTTGGATTTTAAAATCAACAAAAGCCTCACTCAACACCCAAGTGGAAAACATCTCACTTCACTACATATCATAGAAGTATAGTTGTTTGCATAATTACAAAGATTGACAAGAGTCTAATCCTTTGAGAATTTTTTTTAAAGATAAAGAGGCAAAATGGAAAAATAGTTTGAATGAGGTTAATTGACTTTTAGTCTTCTCACAAAAATGTCCAAGTATTATTAAATTGATTACAGTTTGATTAAGAAAAGATTTTTGAAAATGCATGGACCTAAGTCCAAGTTTATTATGAAAGTGGTTCAAGTTTTAAAACAATAAGAATTTTCAAAATGAGGGAGAAGATTTTGAAATTAAAGAAGATGGGAGGAGATGAAGGGACTATTCTAAAGCACAAGGTAAAAGTTAGGGAAAAGAACCGTCTAACCAACATGAAGCCAACACTTGACACAATGAGTCAATATAGAATTCTCATCCTTTGGATTTGAAGCCAAATAAACAACTACAAAAAAGACCTCTTAAGAAAACCAAACTCCATTTGTATTAAGTCTTCACAAAAATTGGGCAAAGTAATAACTGTATACAGATGAATTCCAGATCAGAGACAAAGCATGTAATTACAATAACCTGCACACAAAACAAACAAACAATCCAATATCTTGGGATAAACCCACAAGAATTCCAGACGAAATAGCAGTTGAGGTCACAAGGTCTCCAAGATATGTTAAGGCCCCTAATCCTAAGTCCAAGAAGTCCATATCTCTAAAATGCAAAGGATAGTAACCAAGTAGTCCAATTAACATTAAAGTTTTTTTTATTGTTCAAGTTGATTATTAAGTATCTTCAAAAAAAAAATGAAATGAAAATCTCAAATGAGCAAAATAAAAATGACATTAAAGTAAATGCTCATGTGGGCAAAGATGAAAATAACATGAAATATAAATGTTAAAATAAATGTGCTTAAAGTAAAGACATAAAGTAAAAGATCATTTCTCGAATCGGGACAAAATTTAGCACTATATTAAACAATCGTAAGTGGACTTATATATAAGTCACACCTATTTTGAGGCCGGTCAATAGTAATCTATGTACCATATATTTTGAGACATGATACGAAAATCATGCTCCAATAACATTTAGTACAATTGAGAAAGAGATGAGATGAAGAAGAAATAGGGTAAAAAGTAAATCACATTTGAACCAAATATTTAATCAAACTATTATTAAAATCATTCATCCATTTTTATGGAGTTAGACTCAACACCATGGATCCAATGATATTAATAAAATTCATGATCAAAATTTCATAGTCCAAGATCAGCCAGAATATGTACAAAAAATAAAATAATATTTAAAATTAAAGAAAAAAGTTTTAAATATTTTTTTAAAATTTGGAAATAAGGGAAAATAACAATTATATTTAAAGCACTTAAGAAAAATTAAGTGAGACCATAGAAAAATCAGAAATGAACTCAAATATTTTTATGAAAATTTTGATAACTTTTTAAAGTCAGGAACTGTTTTTAAACTAATTTAAATTGCTCAAATAAAGTAAAAAAGATCTAAAATAGTAAAAAATAAGATAAAATTCCACAAAAAAATCAAAAGGTCATAAATGATGAAAAAGATTTTTATAAAAAATTTCAGAATTTAAAAATGTCAGAAAATATTTTCAAAACAATTAAAATAAAGCAAACAAAGCAAAAATTATGAAAAATACCAAACATCAAAATAAAAATATGAAAAAATATTCACAAAGTTACAAATAATTCAAGGTATTTTTGTATTTTTTAAAATAATTTTTGGATAAAAAATAAAAGAGTTATGAATTTTTGAAATTTAAAACAATTAAAATATAAAATCAGAAAATAAAAATAAAACTAAAAAGATGTGGACCATCATATCATAGTCAAAACACGCCAGTAAGCTGATCAAGTGGACCAGACGCGTTGTGCTTGATATGAACCTTTTTTAAAAACACACTAGATTAAAAAAGACCAACCAATAAAAATAAAACAATTGGCGTGTTATCATTGGTTGAGGCGAGACATGTCATCGTCTTCAACCTCCAGACACCTTGCAAATAGGGAAAATCTCAAGTCATTGAATTTGTAAATTTAGACACTCATAGTGGTACCAATAGACGCGTCTCTTCAAGACGATCACAACCATATCCTCGCGCCAAATTTATATAAAACACAACGTAGTCTATTTGGAAAAAACCAGGAATATTTAAAAATGTAAAAATCGAAAATTAGAAGTATCAAATGCATTGTTTCTCCAAAATTGAGTTAATAGCAAAAATCAGTGAACATCATAGACCATTCTAGTAATTTGAGTTAGAATATTTGGTGCCTTTAACTACCTGAACGAAGTCAGACTAAGTTGCTCTACAAATAGACTTGGCTAGTACGATTCTGGGCACCTTAAGGCTTGATTCTTCTTCTGTTAGCTTCAGGGAAGTTCAAGGATGAATGATTAAGGAAGAAATTAAATTGAAAAGTGGTAGAAATAAGAATTCGAAATCTCAGAAAAGGGTGTTATGGAGAGAGTTTGACAGAGTGATTTTGGCTTTCAAGCTTGAGAAAATGAACGAGGGATGATCCTCTATTTATAGCGAAGTGAATGGAATGTTCAAGCGTGCGAAATGATGAAGTTTGGAAGGAGTTCGTGTGAATCTGCATCATGGGAAAAGTGTGACTCATTTTTTTAAATCAAAACTCATCCAATCCTTGCGTTTTATGATGCTAAATTCTTTTTTAAAGTTTCTAAACATGATTCTAGAGGAAATATGGAACATATATCTCATAGTATAGTATCCACAAGAATAGATGTCAGGTTGTTTTTGCGACTACAAATAACTTTTATATATTTATATCACTATTACACACAAATAAAATAATTTCAAAAATCACAAGTAATATATTTACTTTTGGATAATAAAATCTTGGCTTATTACCAAGTACATTACATTTGATTGCATTGTATTCCTCCGTTGCTCTACACATGTCGGTTAAAATTAACCATGAGTAAAAATTATTCAAATCTAAAGGTAAAATTTGATTATTAAAAATTATACAACTTATCAACTCAAAGCGATAATCATAACTTCATTAAGTTCGTGATGCAACAAACAAAACCTAACTATAGTATTTTGCTTGAGACATATAATAATTATTTGCCAATAATTAATGCATAAATATTCATAATAATCAATAATATGTATAAAATTTATTTATAAATGAAAGCACAAATTAATATATACTTACGAGTGGTAAAACAGTGTCAAATAATATTCTTTGTTCTCTTTCAACTTGTCTTGTATGTAAATCGTGTTATTGTTTGATACTGTACCACCATGGAGACTAGTGTGCATTGGATTTAAGAAACAATAATTTCTTAAATTGGTTTTAACACACATCTCATGCAAGAACCCTCAAGATTCAAATCTTTATCTTAAAATTTATACTCACAAACACCACAATTGTAATATGGTATTGTCAAGCAACTCACCCCCCTTCAAAATTTCCATAATAGAAGTCATAAGAAGTACGTAAAATTGATCTGGATCATGACTTAATTTAATATTTTGACTGATGTCTAGAATATTATTTAATATCATTGATAGTCTATTAGTTTTATCTAGTTATGCTAGTGTGGATTCAATACCTCCCTAGTTGGTATAACAACTTTCTTTCGTGCTTGTACCATCCATAACTTTCTCAAGTATATTCTCATGAATTTCCAACTAATTTGAACTTGTGTGATTGAATAGACCCAATGAATTCAATTCCTCCATCATAAATATAACAAAAATACAATACAAAAATTGAAATACACAAATAATAATAACAACAACATACAACAAATTTTTAACTTATGCTTATACCTTAAGCACATCGTGGATACACTTCTTGGACATCTTCTCAAGCACTTCCCAATTCGACTTATTTTGCTCCTTCTCAACCAACCTCTCTCTCTCCTCTTTCTCCTTCTAGAAACTCTCTTGCACCTTTTGCAATAAGCTCTCACTCTCCTTCTCCAACATCCTCTCCCGCTCCTCCATTTGTATCCTCTGACGTTTCTCCTGAATCCAGTTCTTCCTTTCCTCCACCAACTTAACAACAACTATCTCTTCAATCTCTCACTTACAATTTACTTCTCCGGATGATTGAGATGGTCCAAAATATTACTTTAAGCCAACGCCTCTTCAAAGATCAGGACACACCCAAGATGCTCCTCGGTTTCAATCGTTTCTACCAAGATGTCATGAAGATCTTGTGAAACGAAGAGACAAACTTTGGATTGTTCAACCAATATATCCTACAACACATATAAAATTTTATCTTACCAAATTAATTTAATTAAAATAAATATTGTTGAAAAAAGTATCTACTTACAATCATTTGATCCACTTCGTGTGTAAAATCTGATGTGAACTCTTCGTATTTTCTTTGATGTGCCCCCTTCCATTTCTCATGGCGTGATGGTGGAGATGGAGTGTAGTCAAGGCTTATAGAATCTCCCAACTCTAGTTTCCTTTCTTTTCTTTTTTCTTCAATCATCTTCGTTTCAAGTTTTTCATATCCTCCATGAGAAAATCTACGTGGATAGATGTTTCTAGATCTATTATCCTTTCCTTTTTTGCTCTTAGCCAAGAAGCCAAAAGTGGTGCGAGACTCTACAAATTTCTCCCAAACAACCTGATTAAAATATAGATACATTATGTATAGAGGCTTACCTTTATCAATTGAATAATGAATATAATCATGAGTGAGTTATGTCTTAAAGCCCCTCCAACGCTCACCAGCATATGTAAGCAATTTATTTTTCATGATATTATCCTCTAGACTAACAATAAACACGTCTTATATTTACACAATAGAGTTGTTATTAGTATTAAACAAAAAAATAAATGATCATATACTTATAAATCAAATGATATAATTCAAAATAAATATTGTAACATCATCACACATGTCGTCTTTCAAATCATCATCAATGTCGTGCCAATTATATATCAAAATACTCACATTACTTCTGCCTTGTAACACAATATAACCCATAAAATCCTCAACATATAAGCCTTGCTGGATCTTATATCAATTATAATCAGGTAACGAACACCACCTTCATGGGCTATTTTTACTTTAGTATACATCGTGGCACCTCTAGTTTTTCTTTTACGTTTCATATTAGCAGAGTTTGTATCAAATGTTGTATGGGAGGTGCTTGTTGTAACACCCCAAATCTAGAATTATGATGCTTATATGTTTATTTATGAATATTTGTGATTTATTGTGTTTATTCATAAATATTGTGTGATTTATGATGTTGTATTTGTTGAATTATTGGTGGGAATATAAGTTCTTAAGTTAGAATCATTTAGAATAATTAAATAATAGTTTATGTAGTTCATTAATAAAATAATATGGAAAACAAAATAATTAAAAGTGTAGAGATTTAAGGGTCAATGAGGTAATTGCAAGAGAGTAAGTAAGGGCATACGAGGGAAATCATATAAAGGATCTAGTGTTACCAGATAAAAAGAAAAAGTAGATGGAAGTGAGGCCATCCAGCATTATACGTGAAATTTAGAAGAAAATAGACTAGGGCAAGGAGAAGACAAGAGAGCATCCATACATAGAGTGTTGGAAAGCATTTCTAGAGAAATTCTAAGGTAAGGGTGCATAATGGTTCTCAATTATGAATGATATATTGGAATGGTAGATGTAGGGTTTTAGTTCTGTTGATTGATTATTGATTTGTGATGAACATTGATGAATATAATAAAATCCTCGATCTTGATTATTGTTGATTATATTATGATGAGAAATCTTTGATGATATACTACTGGAAATTGAGGTGTTAATTTAGGTGCTTCATGAACCATGATTATATTTGATATGAATGGGTGAATTGATGATTAAAGATGATGAAATTGATGTTGTAGTTATGATATATTGTTAGTTTATGATCCCATAACATGATATATGAATTTAGGATGTTAGAACCGTAGAAAATTGATTTGTTATGATATGAATTTGTGGGAAAAGTTGTTGGTGTGTAAATTGGTGTTTAAATGATTAAAAATTGAGTTTTCATGGTAAAACAACAGTATGTGTCGACCTAAACGAGCTATGTATCGACACGTAGACTTTAGAAAATTGATTTTTTGGAAAATTTTATTGCATATTCCGACACATGAGGTTGTATGAGTCAACGCATAGAAATAGACACTACAGGCTTTAAAATGAGAGTACATGTGCCGACGCATGAGGATGTATGAGCCAACACATGCACCAAGAATTTTCCCAAAAACGCTATTTTTCCAGCGTGGTTTCGATCAAAACCTTTGACTTGTATATCCAAATAACAAATTGTTTTAAGCGTTAGGAATAAATAGAGCTATAATATGGTATAGATAGGTGAATTGTTTGAGTATTATTTTCATGCCTAATATGTTCGAGAAGTTAATTATTTATACTCTAGTTAATGAGTTATTGTACTGTTGTGATAATGTTGTGCCATGATGACTTTTTATTGATGAAGCTTAATGTTGTTGTTATAAATTTGATGTTGATTATGTTGCTGCTACATGTTGTGAGTCATGCATTCATGTGGTTGGAACTTTAGTTCAAAATATGTTATGGTCTCGTTTCTTATGGTGATGATTCGAGTACAATTGTTTATGTTGAGGGGCTTATGTTGATGATGTTGTTGTTGCATGTTGAGAGTTCATGCATCCATGATGTCGAAACTTTAGTTCTATTTAGATGTGTCCTCGTTTCCTATGGTGATGGTCCGAGTGCAAGTAGTTAATTCCTTTGTCCAGAGAATTAGTGAAGTGTTACCTATGGTAATGATAGAGATTTGTTGTGCTCCGATTCAAGAGGAACCAAGAGCCTATGGTGGGGATCCTAAACCTATGATGGGGTTCAGCGAGGTAAATGAACCTGTGTATTCATGACTTAGTACCATATACATTGAGTCAATTATGTTGCATTTTCATTCTATGTGGCATTGCATAAATGCGTTGGTGCTACATGACATTGTGATATTTGTGAGTGCTTATGTGAATAAGTATGAACCTTGTGATGATATGTTGTATAGGGAGTGTTTATGATGTTTTGGTGTGAGTTAAGAATTGTTGAAGTTATGGATTTATTTCTAAATAATTGATGTCATCTATCTTTTCTTATGTTGTTTACAATTGATTATGCTTTTTCACCCCTTCTGTTTGAATGTTGCCTCTACGTGGATAATGCGCAGATACTCAGTAGTAGATTTCACGGAAATAAGTGGAATCTAGCTATTCAAGACTTTTTTTAGTTTATTTTTTCATGTAGTGGATTTCTGCTTTAATTGATGTGACATTGGGTCGGGGATTACGTTCGATTTATGGACTATTATGTTGTCTATTTTAGGATTAATTTCCAATTATAATGTTGAAAGGTTTATGTGATGTTTTGAGTTAAGTGTCGATAAAATTTCGTTATTATTATTAAAGTTGTTGTTTAATACATACCACTAAGTGTTATGGTATCTACTATGATTACTTGATGATGATTTTGATGCAAATATTTTCATATAAGTTTTGATGTCATGTAAATATCATAATTGTGCATGTGTGAAAAGTCAAATACTTTATTTTAACCCGTGTTACAGAGTAGAAAATTTGTGTTTTTATGAAGTGTGACACCCTTGGGTTGTTGTTTTAATTAATTTATTCGTAAATTATATGTGGGGTTTAGAAGGGTGTTACATTAGTGGTATCAGATCAGGTCAGTTCGTCCGGCCAGGTTGTCTAATGTTGTTTGTTCCTTAGTACGCGACATGTGTGTGAAACACTGTTGGTGCTTCCTTGTTTTTATAACCACTTGTATGCAGAAGTGGGATTGAAACAAGTGGGGGAGAAACTTTTTCTTCTCTGATATGTTTCAATTGTGAAGTGTTGGTGCACAATACGGCTGATTACAAGAGTGCATATGTTGCTGAGGTGGTGTTGTTTCCCAAACAGGAAGAGAGTACGGATTTGCTATTCTTGTCTTCCGGTCCAGTTGGGATGTCTTTGAGGAGAATTATAGGGTATTCTTGATGTTAGTTTCTCGGAGAATATATAGAGCAATGAGACGTCTAGTGATATGCCAGTGGTGTGTAATTCTTGATGTTTTTCCTGAATATATATGTGAACTGCCTCTAGAATATGGATCTGAGTTTGGTAACAATGGGGAACTGAGGTTTTATCTGCTAAGCAAGTAGAATAACTCTTAGAACATGAAGCTCATATGTTTGTAATGTTTGCATCTTTGTACGTCGATAGCGGAGCTGCAAATGTCGATTTACCTGTTGTGTGTGATTTCCAAGATGTATTTTCAGATGGTATTAGTTACTTACCTCCAGAGAGAGAGTTTGAGTTTTCTGTAGACTTGCTTCCCGATGCTACTCTAGTGTCTATGCCTCCTTATAGGATGTCAGAGTCAGAATTGGTTGAGTTAAAGAAGCAGCTAGAAGAATTGTTTGAGAAGAAGTTTCACTAATTCGAAAAAGGTCTTTAACAATGGTTGGAAATGATATATAATCACGCAGGTTCAGGCATTTTTATGTAGCATGTGGTTATATATGTGTTACTTTCAATCACGGTCTAGTGACCGTAGTAGTAAACTATAAAGCATGTGTCCCACAACAACGATTATGAGAAAGAACCGTTGTGATATTGCTTATGAATAAATCTCATTCATATCATAACAGAATCAATAATACACCATTTATAAATTGATATCAAAACTTGTATTACATTAAATTATACTTAAGTAGGAATATCAAAGAAGGGAAAAAGATATATGAAAAGACAAGTAGATATAATCATTCATTCAAAAGCTCGAGGAATAATGAGAAAACTTGACATGCGTGAAATATTTTGGCTTTTAGACTTTCAAGGATCAGGGAAGAGGAAGAATCAGAAGAAAACATATAAAATCAGAATTACTCTTTGAACCAAAACACAAAAGAACTTTATCTAAAGAAATCGGAGAAGAAGAAGAACCAAAATGAGTACTTCTGCTAAATCTTCCAACTATGTTGAGAGAGCTTCCAACAATGCTGAAGATGTTCAGCCTCCTCCGAATCAAGAACGGTTGAGACCTAGGAGAGCTCTCAGGAAGAGGAGAGCAAGAAGAATAAGTAGTGTGATAAGACATATAATTTTTTTTATTCTGATGATGATGATGAATCAAATTATACTTGGTCAAACTTTCTCTGGGCTAGAGTATTTAGATATGATTGTTAAGGTATTTTATAATGAAACTTTATATAATGAAATTTTAATATTTCTTCTTAACTTTAGGGCTTTCTCACTTTCTTAAGGTTATCAACTTAAACTATCAACTTAAACTATCAGCTTAAACTATCAACTATAAAATACATCAACTAATATACACACATATTTGAAAATCTGATATAACAAACAGATAACTATAATTGAAAATTTAACAGTTTGCAATAAACTTACTCGTAAGAAATCGTCTGATAGTTGCATTCCTGTCAAGATCACCGCATCTGCAGTTTCAACATCAACAATGCAATTCAAATATTACATTTCATAAAAAAGTAAACATTAAACGTAAATGAGATAAAAAAACATAACATCTTCAAATTTCCAGAAAACCTCTCTGATTTCATTTTGTTCTTCAAATTATTGTTCTTATTTTTTGAATCTTCATACATAACCTTCAAATAACCCATAGCTTCCACAACTTCCAACTCTGACTTCATAACTCTGACTTCATTTCCAACTTTTTCTCTCTTGTCTTAATCCTATATGAACAAATTACATGTCTCATCACTCCTCCATAATGGACATCTCCAAAAAAGACTTCATTTATTTGTCCCTTCTTGCATTGGTATGAAACCATACGACCATCACAACCACATAAATTTGCATATTGAGATTTTACAGAAGAACAAGACATAAAAACACCTTTGGATGAGTTTATCTTCAAATGCAACATTCAAATGAAACTAAAAAACAAAAATTTCAAAAATATTTTACGTACCTTAAAGGAGAATACTGTGTCAATGTTGTTGTCTTCCTTCCCGGTGACGACGACGATGTTGGTGTTTGGTTTGTTTCATCTTATTTCTTTTTTCAGTGGAAAATGGATACTGAGAGTTTAATATATATACGTTTATCATCACGGTAATTACAGTGAACCGTAATGATATATTTTTTGCACAATTGAAATTTCATAAAGAAGCGCCAATGTGTAACAACAGTTTTACAAAACAGCCTTAGTGATATCCCTATAATTTTTAATTTAAATATAAATAAAAATGAAAAGGTGCACATTAACATAAAAGGAATACACTATTTGAGGGCGGTGAGGTTGGAACACATGAAACCTTCACGTTATCACCACGGTGTTCTCATCAACCGCTATTATACCCATTAAATTTATAATAAAAAAAATGTTAGCACATGAGTTTAGAAGTGGCACCACGGTGTTTGGAAGAACCACGGTGACTTTGGCGATGTTGTATGTGCGCTTTGTAGTTGTGTTGTTCAACCAAGTATTTCTCCGCAGGGTGCACGTGTATTATTTGTTAAGAAGAAGGATGGAAATATGAGGTTGTGTATGGACTCCAAGAAATTGAATAATGTGACTATCAAGAATAATTACCCACTTCTGAGGATTGATGATCCGATGGATCAGTTAGTAGGTGCTTGTGTGTTTAGCAAGAATAACTTGAGGTCTACTTACCATCGTATTTGTGTTAAACCATATGATATTCCTAAGACGGAATTCAGGATGAGATATGGTCATTATGAGTACACTGTGATGTCGTTTGGCGTATCTGATACACCAAGCGTGTTCATGGAACATATGAACCGGGTTTTCCATGTGCATCTGGATAAGTTTGTGGTGGTATTCATTGATGATATTTTGATTATTCTAATACTAATGAAGAGCATTCAGAACATCTCCAAATTATGTTGCAGATGTTGAGGGAGAAGAAACTTTATTCCAAGTTGTCAAAGGTTGAAGGAAGTGAGTTTCCTTGGCCATGTGATTTCGAGTGGTGGAATTTCTATAGATCCTTCCAAGGTTGATGTTGTGTTGCAATGGGAGACTCTGAAGTCCGCTAATGAGATATGAGGTTTCTTGGTTTAGAAGGTTATTATCGCAGGTTTATTGGAGGCTTCTCGAAGTTGGCATTACCTTTGACTCAATTGACTCCAATGGTCCAAGCTTATGTGTGAGATGTTGCGTGTGAAGAGAATTTTAGTGAACTCAAGAATAAATTGATGATTGTTCCCGTATTGATTTTTCCGAATCCGAGTGAATCTTTTGTGGTATATTGTGATGTGTCAAAGATGGATCTTAGTGGTGTGCTAATGCAGAACTGTCAGTTTGTTGCATATGCTTCTAGGAAACAGAAAGTCCATGAAAGGAATTATCTACACATGACTTAGAGTTAGCAGTTGTGGTTTTTGTTTTGAATATTTGGAGGCATTCTCTTTTTGGCTCCAATTTTGAAGTGTTTAGTGATCACAAGAGCTTAAAGTATTTGTTTAACCAGAAGGAGTTGAATATGAGGCAGAGGAGATGGCTCGAACTTCTAAAGGATTATGATTTTGATTTGAGTTACCTTCCGGGTAAAGCTAATGTGGTGGATGATCAGTTAAGTAGGAAGTCCTTACACGTGTCAATGCTTATGGTTCGAGAGCTAGAATTGATTGAACAATTCAGATACATGAGTTTAGCGTGTAAAGTTACTCCTAACAGTGTGATATTTTGGATTTTGAGGTCAACCAATAATATTCTTGTGGAGATCAAAGAAGGTCAGAAATCTGATTTGGGTTTGGTTGACCGATTGTTGATAGTTAACCAAGGTAATGGGGGTGATTTCTGAGTTTATGAGAATGGTGTGATGAGCTTCATAGATAGAGTGTATATTCCATATATGCCAGGACTTAAGAAGATTATTCTTAAGGAAGGACATCGAAGTGGTATAAGTATTCATCCTGGTGCGACAAAAAATGTATCAGGATTTAAAGAAATTATTTTGGTGGTCCGGTATGAAGAAGAAAATTATTGAGTTTGTTTATGCTTGTTTGACTTCTCATAAGTCAAAGATTAAACAACCATAAGCCTTTGGGTCTAATGCAACCATTAAATATTCCATAGTGGAAATAGAACAACATTTCTATGGATTTTGTGTCAGGTTTGACGAGAACTCCTAAGGGCAATGATTAGATTTGGGTGATAGTAGATAAATTGACAAAATCAGCTCATTTCTTACTAATGAGGATCAATCATTCCTTGCATAGGTTAGCTGAGATGTATATCAAAGAGATTGTGAGACTACATGGAATACCATCGAGTATTATATCAGATAGAGATCTGAGGTTTATGTCAAGGTTCTGGGAAAGTTTGCACAAGGCTTTTGGTATTAAGTTGAGGTTATGTTATGCTTATCATCTACAGATGGACATTATGATAGAGAGAACTATCTAGTCTTTGAAAGATTTGTTGACTTGTGTGTTTGAACAAGGAGGTGCTTGGGATAGCCACTTTCCATTGATTGGGTTTACCTACAATAACAATTTTCATGCTAGTATTGGAATGGCACCATGCGAGGCATTGTATGGTAGGAGGTGTAGCACTCTGTTGTGTTGGTATGATTCAGGCGGGAGTGTTGTACTTGGACTTAAGATTGTTCAGGAGACAACAAAAAATATCAAGATGATTCAAGAGAGGGTGAAAGCTCTGCAGAGTCGTCAGAAAATCTATCATGATAAGAGGAGAAAAGTTCTTGAGTTACAAGAGGGAGATCATGTGTTCCTGAGAGTTTCTCTGGTAACTGATGTTGGTAGAGCTCTAAAGTCGCGTAACCTCACACCATATTTTAGGTGTCCATACCAGATTATGCAGAGGATAAGTGAGGTGACCTATCTGATTGTTTTACCTCCATTTCTTACTAATATTCATGATGTGTTTCATGTGTCTTAGTTGAGGAGATACGTTACAAATCCTTCTCATGTGATCCAAGTGAATGATGTACATGTGAGACATAACCTGACAATTGAAGCATCACCCATAAATATAGATGGTAGGGAAGTGAAGTAGTTGCAGAGTAAAGAGATTGCCTTGGTATAGGTAGTGTGGGGAGAACCAGCTGGTGGTAGAATGACTTGGGAGCCCAAATATTAGATGAGAGAGTCGTGCCCGACTCTGTTTTCCTCAGGTAATTTTCGCGGACAAAAATTCTCTAAGTGGGGGAGAGTTGTAACACCTCAAATCTAGGATTATGATGCTTATGTGTTTATTAAGGAATATTAGTAATTTATTGTGTTTATTCATGAAATATTGTGTGATTTGTGATGTTGCATTTGTTGGATTATTAGTGGGAATAGAAGTTCTTAAGTTAGAATTATTTTGAATACTTAAATAATAGTTTATGTGGTTTATTAATAAAATAATAAGGATAATAAAATGATTAGAAGTGTAGAGATTTAAGGGGAAATGAGGTAATTGCATGAGAATAAGTGACGACATATGAGGGAATGCATAGAAAGTGTCTAGTGTTACTAGATAAAAAGGGAAAATAGAGATATGTGAGGTCATTTTGCACTATACGTGAAATTTGAAAGAAAAAAGGCTAGGGCAAGGAGAAGGCAAGAGAGCATCCATCCATAGAGTGTGAGAAGGAATTCCTAGAGAAATTATAAGGTAAGGGTGGATAATGATTCTTAATTATGAATGATATGAGGGAAGGGTAGATGTAGGGTTTTTGTTCTTTTGATTGATTATTGATTTGTGATAAACATTGATAAATGTTGTGAAATCCTCGATCTTGATTGTTGTATATATGATTATATTCTGATGTGAAATCTTTAATGATGTACTGCTTGAAATTGAGTTGTTAATTTAGGCATTTCCTGAACCATGATTAGATTTGACATGAATGGATGAATTGGTGATTAAAGATGATGAAATTGATGTTGTAGTTATGATATATTGTTAGACTATGATCCCATGGCAAGATAGATGGGTTTAGGATGTTAGAACAATAGAAAATTGATTTAATGTGATATGAATTTGTGGGATAAGTTGTTGGTGTGTAAATTGGTGTTTAAATGACTAGAAATTGAGTTTTCATGCTAAAATAAAAGTATGTGTCGACCTGAACGAGCTATGTGTCGACACATAGCCTTTAGAAAAGTGATTATTGGAAAATTTTAATGCATGTGCTGGCACATGAGATTGTATCAGCCGACACATAAAAACAAACACTACAGACTTTAAAATGAGAGTACATGTGACGACACATGAAGCTGTATGAGCCGACACATGCATCCAAAATTTTCCCATAAATGCTATTTTTTCAGTGTGGTTTCATTCATAACTTTTTAACAGTATATCCAAATGACGAACCATTTGAAGCATTAGGAAGATGATAAATAGATATATAACATGGTATAAATAGGTGAATTGTTTGAGTATTATTTCCATGCCTAGAATGTTCGAGAATTCAATTGTTTATATGTCTGGTTAATGAGTTATTGTACTGTTATGATAATGTTGTGCCGTGAAGCTTAATGTTGCTATTATGAAGTTGATGTTGATTATGTTGTTGTTGAATGTTGTGAGTCATGCATTCATGTGGTTGGAATTTTAGTTCTAAATATGTTGTGGCCTCGTTTTCTATGGTGATGGTTCGAGTGTGATTGTTTATGTTGAGGTGCTTATGTTAATGATGTTGATGTTTCATGATTGAGATTTCATGCATTCATGATGTCGGAACTTTGGTTCTATTTATGATGTGGCCTCGTTTCATATGGTGATGGTTCGAGTCCGAGTAGCTAATTCCTTTGTCTGGGGAATTAGTGAAGCGTTACCTATGATCATGGTAGCGATTTGTTGCGCTCCGGTTCAAGAGGTATGATTCGGTTAACAACACTTCCCAGTTTCTCTCTTTACCCACTCATTTATAAACAACAATAACCAAATCCAAAGTTAAGTGCTACGATAAAGCAACAAATAAAGAACGAAGAAACATAGAAAAAAACACTTACCGACCAAAAGGATAAGTTCTCCCGAATATTCAGGTATAACATTCAAAGCTTATTTCTCTCCTTCTTCTTCTTCAAATTTTGGTTCGAATTTTTGTTTGGTAATGTGTTTCCGGCATTGTGAGTTGGTGGTTAGGGATTTTCAGTTTTGAGTTGTTGAGGATAATTGTAGATAAGTTATGTTGTATGAATAAGGTGAGTTCTGAGGAATGGGTTTGTTAAGGGTTTGGGAACGATGGTGATGGGTTGTAGATTTGAGTGAAAAAAAGGTGATGAAGGTTTTGGTGAAAGGTTATAAAATTGAGTTGCGTAAACAGTAGTTAGGTTGTAAGTTACAGGGTGTGAGATTGTGCAAGGTTGAGTGTTACATGGTTAGGTTGGTCAGGTTGAATATGGATTGTAGAGGTCTGATTTCGTTGTTGAGAGTTTTGAAGAGAGTATACTTGAGCAAGGTTTAGTTGAACAAAGTGGGGGGTTGGAGGATAGTATGGTGTGAATATGATGATTAAGAGGTGACAGTAGTATCGAGAGGTTGATGAGTTTCTCTACAAATATCACATATGGTAGTGACGTGAATCCTTGGCGAGTTAAAGGTATAATTCGGTTCAGTGATATTAAGGTTGTATGAAGGTCGATGTTTTGAAGTGGTGATAGGGCTATATTGTAGATTGTTGCTGAAGAATCGTTTCGGAGCAGAGTGAAGGTTTTTTAGTGTAGTCAAGGTGTTTGCGGTAGGTGTATTAGATATGGTATGGAGTAATGGTAAAATGATGAAGAAGGTTGTAGTTAGTGAAGGAAGCAGGTTGAAGAAGGTTACGGTCTGAAGGTTGAAGGGTTATGGAGATATGCGGATTGGTGATTCTTTAGTGTCTTTCTGTTTGTGTTTCTTGCTTCCTCCTCCGTGTATTAAACAAATTTTGCTTTACTGTTTTATTTTTCTCCCCCCTTTTTCTTATGCCAAACCCTCTAATTTATAGTGGAATTGATGGTATTTTAGGGGGGGGGGAGGTGAGATTTGAACATATGTGATATGCTGTTTTTTGACTTTTTGGATGTAGCCCCTATTTTGCTAATTTGGTGCAACGTTTGGCTTGGTATGATGCAGGTTTTTAGTTGTTTTGTTTTGGCATCTTGCAGCAGGCATTGGAGCAACAACAATAGGTTTTTTTTTGTATGCATGTAGACTGGTATAACAGGCTGGTTTTGGAAAGTTTGTTTGGCATTATTATGCAGTCTTATATTGACATTTTGTTGCAATCTTTGGATGTTTATGACAGGTTTTGGAGAAGCTACACAAGGGATGGTTTTACAGGTTATTTAGGTATATCATGAGCAAGGTTTTGGTATTTTTTGGAGTGTGGCAAAGGTTGTATGAAGGCAATGACATGGCTTCCCAACTTGGTATGAAGAAAGAGTTTCTTGGAGATTGAAGCAAGACTTGAAATACTTAGCATTAGGTCTTTGTATAATTTTTGTAAATGTTTTAAGGAAGTAAAGTTATCCTCTTTTGTAACTTGTACTTTTGAAATTATGAGTGAAAAAATGTGTCCTAGTCACTTGAGTCAAACTTTAGATCATCTTGTATGATATTTGTATTCTTTGTATAGAATTTGTTCTTGTAAAATTTGAAAAGAACTTGAAAGAATTGAGTCTTGTGATGAACACAACTATATGTGTTGTTTAGAACCATGATGAATGCCTTAAGTGGCATGAACTTTACATACTTGAATTAATTCTTGAGATCAAGATGTACACTTTGACTTTGATGCTTGAATTCAAGATAATCCACATGAATGGACTTGAATAAGTTTTGCATTTTGAATGAGTTTGAATTAAATTTGAATGTCTTGTCACTTAAATCTCAAGAAATCGAGGTGTCTTTTTATTTCCAGCCTTGCAAGCTTGATGAACAACCAAATGTCTTAAAAGTTTTGATCAAAATTCCAATTCGATCAAATAATCACTAACGTTCAAATGCAAGCGATTTGAATTACGAATAACAACCAATCCATGAACCTTCAAACTCAAACTCTTGTTTCATGAATTATCTCAACATATTTGAAGAAATGATTATGGCGTGATTTGAAATTAAAAGTTAAGAACATTCTTAAGTCATGAAATGACCTATAAGGGTTCAATAATTTACATGATCTCTTATGGACAATTAAATCTCGATCCTTGAAGATAAATTGTAGATGACATCACTCATGACAATGTGCAAAAAGAATCGCCTCAAAATGTTGAGAATCAAAGAAGTTATGATCCTTGGAAGTTGGACACAACTATTTTGAGATTAGGTCAAATTCCACAGAATGACCTCTAAAGTATTCGGACTTTGATGATCCTCCGCACATAATCAGATCATGAATGGTAAAGAGGAGTTGGAGATGATATCAAAGAGAGTTATACGCCAAAGGAACCATTCAAAAATATTTAATAATAAGGAATTTATGATCGTTTGAACTTGATCTTGCAAAAGTTGACTTTTGGCCGACGTGCTTTGAATCGACTTGCAAACTTAATCTTTCCTCGCATTCCCAAACATATTGATGCACATGTGAATCAGTTATGATGGAATTTTGACCATGCTTTTGAGATTATAGGTCAAACTTTGATGAAGTAGTCTTTAATAATTGGTGATTCACCATAATTGAACACTTAAGGGATCAAAAACTCTAACTGAGGCATAATGCCCGATGCTTTTGACTCATACTTGTCCCTGCACATGAAAACAAAGAAACAAAACATACGCATTTGTATTTGATTAGATGTTAGTGATGCATAAGATAAGATGTTTTCAATACTTGATAATCTTTGCATAAACAATGCTCGAAGGTGAGAGGGTTAAAAACCAACTGTATCTCTTGAACTTGATGATATATGAAAATGAAATGAAGGTGGGATCTTAGGTTAAAAATTGGGGTATGAAAGCTGCCCCTATTTAAGTTTCTTCTATTCGGAGATATGAAGATTGAAATCTTAGTTTCGACGAGATTGAAGATACTTAAATATGGAATACACAAATTTGGTCCTAAGACACCACAATGATGTTTATGATATGATATGAATGCAATGCTTTGAAGTTTATGGGGAATGACACCACATGAGATAAACTACTGCTGGAGAAACCAAGCACATGATAAAGTAATCCCATAGGGGAAGAGATTATAAATCCACTGGGGAACAAAGCCAAAAACTTAGAATGAGATACTCTTATTGGGGAACAACTTCGAGAGAAGAAATATTATTTGACTATATTTGGGAAGACGCCTCGCATAGGATGTGAAAAGATAAATGGCTACTGACTCAAGATGATGGTAAATTTCCAACTCAATGTCAAAGGTAGAAAATCGAAAAGATACCGACTCACAGATGACGATAAACTACCAACTCAATAATTGAAGTTAGAAGATCAATAAGATACTGACTCACAGATGAAGGTAAAATACCAACTCAATGGTTGAAGGTAGAAGATGAATAAGATACCGACTCACAAATGACGATAAACTACCAACTTGATAGTTGAAGGTAGAAGATCAATAAGGTACCGACTTACATATGAAGGTAAAATACCAACTCAATAGATGAAGATAGAAAAGTAAGAGATACTGACTCACAGATGAGGGTAAACTACCAACTCAATAGATGGAGGTAGAAGATAAATAAGATACCGACTCATAGATTGGAGATAAACTACCAACTCAATAGTTGAAGGTAGAAGATCAATAAGATACTGACTCAAAGATGACGGTAAACTACCAACTCACTAGATGAAGGTAGAAAAGTAAGAGATATCGACTCATAGATGACGGTAAACTACCAACTCAATAGATGAAGGTATAAAAAACATAGAATAATACCAAATTTTATTGATGGTAAAGAAACAGAAGACACACTGATGTTTACTAAAGGTGAAACTACCAACTTCTACTGAAGGTAGAGAAAAAAGATGCACCGACTCTTACTGAAGGTGAGCTACTGACTTTTTCTAGAAAAACAATAAACCTTTCCATGATGAACGGGTTCCAATTTCTTCTTTATCAAGTCTTCCACTTGAAAAGGACAATATACAAACTTCCCCATGAGACTTTTCCAAAGAGATGCCATTTGCTGTTGATGAGCAAACTTTTCAAAAGAGATTCCATTTGCCGAATAAACCTCCCCACAAACTTGGTCACAAGCCACAATTTGGTTTCAGTTTCTTCTTAATCAAGTCTTCCACCTGATAAGAATAATATATAAACTTCCCCACGAGACTTTTCCGAAGAGATGCTGTTTGCTGAGTAAACCTCCCCAAGAACCTGGTCATAAGCGACAAACTAGTCTCAGTTTCTTCTTAATCAAGTCTTCCACCTGATAAGGATAATATACAAACTTCCCCAGAGAATTTTCTGAAGAGATGTCGTTTTCTAAGTAAACCTCCCCAAGAACCTAGTCATAAGCCACGAACTGGTCTCAATTTCTTCTTAATCAAGCCTTCCACTTGAAAAGGATAAAATATAAAATTCCCCACGGGACTTTTCCGAAGAGATGTTGTTTGCTGAGTAAACCTCACCAAGAACATGGTCATAAGCCACGAACTGGTCTCAGTTTTATTCTTAATCAAGTCTTCCACCTGTTAAGGATAATATACAAACTTCCCCAAGGGACTTTTCCTAATAGATGTCGTTTGCTGAGTAAACCTCCCAAAGAACCTGGTCATAAGCCACAAACTGGTCTCAATTTTCTTCTTAATCAATTCTTCTACCTGATAAGGATAATATACAAACTTCCCCACGACACTTTTCCGAAGAGATGTCGTTCGGTGAGTAAACCTCCCTAAGAACCTGGTCACACGCCACGAACTGGTCTCAGTTTCTTCTTAATCAAGTCTTCCACCTGATAAGGATAATATACAAACTTCCCCATGGGAATTTTACAAAGAGATGTTGCTTACTGAGTAAACCTCCCCAAGAACTTGGTCACACGCCACGAACTGGTCTCAGTTTCTTCTTAATCAAGTCTTCCACCTGATAAGGATAATATAAAAACTTACCCATGGTGCTTTTCTGAAGAGATGCCATTTGCTGAGTAAACCTCCCCAAGAACCTGGTCCTAAGCCACAAACTGGTCTCAGTTTCTTCTTAATCAAGTCTTCTACCTGATAAGGATAATATACAAACTTCCCCATGGGACTTTTCTGAAGAGATGTCGTTTGCTGAGTAAACCTCCCCAAAAACCTGTTCATAAGCCACGAACTGGTCTCAGTTTTTTCTTAATCAATTCTTCCACCTGATAAGGATAATATACAAACTTCCCCATGTGACCTTTCCGAGGAGATACCGTTTGCTTAGTAAACATCCCCAAGAACCTGGTCATAAGCCATGAACTGGTTTTAGTTTCTTCTAAATCAAGTCTCCCACCTGATAAGGATAATATAAAAACTTCCCCATGGGACTTTTCCGAAGAGATGTCATTTGATGAAAATCAGAGTTGATATGTTAGAGATATACAAACTGCTCATGAAGAGACCACCATTTTCCATAAATTAAAAGTATGCTGGATATATACAAGCTGCTCAAATAAATAAGATAGTAACGTAACAATACACAATTGTTGAATCAGACATGATTATCTAAATAAATAAAAATAGCAGAGACAGTAACGTAAATCAAACAACACATAGAAACATACTAACTAACATTTCAGTGGAAAAAATGGAAAAAAATGATCAAGAGAAACTATGGTACATTTCGATGATATAAACCATTTTTGTGATATAAATATCAAACATGATAAAGAAGAACAAATGCACCTCAAACAAGTTTTTGTTAGAATAGAGATTATTTTCGAGTTTTGATGAACATCTGTTGTCAGCGTTTTGATGAGAGTGATGATGAAAATCGCCTAGGGGTTTTGTGAAGAGAATGACGAGATGAAGTTAGAGTGTTGATATGTAAATAAAAAGTTATAGTCTAGTTCTCTAAAGTATTTCATGCAAAAGATGAATCATGTCGGTTTTACATAAACACTGATATGCATGTATTAATTTAAAAAAATAAAAAATATAAAAAGACCATAGCACCATATTCTGGAAATTCATTTAAAAGATCTATCACGCCAGATTTTGATAAAATCTGAGGGATTTGAATATATAAAATTAAAAATTAAAAAGGGTTTATGAAAATAGTAATTTGAAAATATTGATGCAAAATATATTACTTCTCAGTTGGACCATCCAACCGAGGTAAATACTAATAAAAAATGAAAATAAAAAAAGTTAACAATGAAAAAAAGGAAGCTGAAAAGATGCCAAGTGAGAAATACTATTTAAATCATTGAAAAGATAACATAAAATTCAATAATAGGGATTCAAAGCGAGCTCCCTTATAGTTATATTCTTGAGTGAGTGGGTTATATATTTTTTTAAAATAAAAAATAAAACATGGCGCGCCTAGGATCTATACCCTCAGTTTTTTTATTATTTGAGGTGAAAGTTTCATCATAAAATATGTTATTTGTAGTAGTGAATATGTTTGATTATAATGATGACAACACTCTAAAGTGAAGTCTTCATCAGACATGCTGGTCAAGTCCATCAGGTGTTTATGAAAACAATATAAGGTGAAGTCGTCATTTGATATGGTGATTAAGTTATGGTGTTTGAAGTTGAAGATATCTAATTCTATCTTTGGAGGATTTAACACCCTAACCCCAATAACATAATTTATCATATAATTTAATTAAATAAGATGCAAAATATTTAGGGTATCACTCACAATCAAACATATCTTGCTATGTAACACGTGTTACAACAAAACATTTATAACATGTCATCGCATGCTCATCTCCACTTAGGGTATCATCGTAGCGGAAATTATTTTTAAAACATATAAACACAATATTTCAACTCATGAAATTTAATATCATACTTCAATTTCATAACATACGCAAAAGGAGTTGTATAATTCAACTCTCAACAATTCTCCAACGATTCAACCGATCCATTATTAACTTCCAAAAACACAGAAATCAACTTAAAATAAATCCAAACATAACGAAACAAGTGAAAAAAAACATTCTCAGCCTGATGTTACATGATCAGAGAAAGACCATACTAATAAAACGATAAACTAACAGAAGTCGCTCAAAGAGATATCTTCCACTTACTTCCTCAATACTACTCATGAGTATCTGCAAATTGCTCATGGTGGACATTATTAAATCAAATGGGGTGAGAATATACTTTAATAATTAATGGGGAAAACAAGCACAAGTAGATTATCACCTAACAACATCATACACATTACTCAACCAATACTAACATGTTAATTATTCTCATCCAAACAACACACTAACAATAATCAACACAAATGCAACACTTATGCAATATACTCAACACTGACTCGACTTGCATGTGGTACCAAATATGAAAACTCAGGGTGCATTTGATTTGCAAAAGGGTAAATACTAGATAGAACAATACAATACAGACTTTTAAAGTACTGGACAATTTTTTGTAATGTATGATGTTTGATTGACAATGAACATGCAAATAAAATAAAGTAACATTTACTACAATGTCCTTTAATATATATATATATATATATATATATATATATATATATATATATATATATATATATATATATATATATATATATATATATATATATATATATATATATATATATATAGAGAGAGAGAGAGAGAGAGAGAGAGAGAGAGAGAGAGAGAGAATAAAAGGATACTTTTCTCTTTTAATAACTTGTATTAGGGACAAAAGAGTATTTTCACATTGTAAATTTTAAAAGAGCAAAATGAGAGAGAATATATATTTTTAGTAGAAATAAAGTGTATTTCTGTATTTTAAATAATTTGTGTCAGTAGAAAAAAAGAGAGGGTATTTCCGTCTATTAAATAACTTGTACTAGGGACAAAAGAGTATTTTCACAATATAAATATTAATAGAGGGGAATGGGAGAGAGAATATATATTTTTAGTGGAAAAATTAATATTTCTGTATTTTAAATAATTGGTACCAGTAGAAAATAAAAGAGTATTTTTGTTTTTAAAATAAATTATACTAGGGGATTTAAGAGTATTTTTATTTTGTAAATATTACTATAGGAGAGAGAGAGAGAGAGAGAGAGAGAGAGAGAGAGAGAGAGAGAGAGAGAGAGAGAGAGAGAGAGAGAGAGAGAGAGAATATGTTTTTAGTAGAAAATAAAAGGGTATTTATATATTTTAAATAACTTGTACCAAGGACAAAAAGTTGTCCCATGGTTTAATGAGGAACAAAAAATTGTGCTTTTGTCCAGTTCTTAATCCTGATTTTTGTCCTGTCCCATAAACAAATTTTAAATCAAACGTAGGACAACTTGAGTTGTGTTGTCCAATCCCTTATTTTTTAGCAAGTCAAACGCACCCTTGGGTTCATCTTGTTTCCTGATCCCCACCATAATATCATATTCCCTGTTGGAACTGGAGCACACTAGAATCGCTATCATCACCATAGATAACGCTTCACTGACTCCCAGTAGAAGCAACCACTTACACACAATCCACAATATAGAATTGAGGCTCACTAAAAATAACCAACGTTTAGACAACATGATGCATGATCAACAATAACTTATGCAACAAAACACATGCACATTGACCCCTCTTCTGAACGTGCATGCCACCACTAACATAACCATCATCAATATAACATATGTATAATTAAATATGTAACATATTTAACAATCACCACAATTATTCATACTCAAAAATTCATTATCGACACATATAAGAATCTTTAACACAACATTATTATAAACACACCATTATAACAACATCATCAATATTAAACATTTACATTGTTAACCAATTAAATTAACAATCTCAACATCATCACAAGATAACATCAACAAATACACACAATTCTCATTAATTATTTATGTTATCACAACACATTCATGCCCTAAAAGTAATCCCATTTTATAATAAATTGTGTTAGCTTTCTAACGCTTAAAACGACAACTCATTTGGACTTACGAATCAAATGGCTAAAATCGTTGAAAAGTGTAACAAAAGACAAAACAAACATTCTATAAGTTTGAGGTCGACTCCCAGCCTCTACGGGTCGACTCCCAGCACGTATGGGTCGACTCCTACTATGCATTTTTTAAAATTTTCTTTTATGTTGGTTTGGGGTCGACTCTAGGCACGTATGGGTTGACTCCAACTGTTGTTTTTGCCTAAAAACCAATTTTTAGCTCACACGAAAAGCCTTTTATTGATAAAAAACCATCGAAACCCTCATTTACACAAAAATAACTTATTTCAAACATATTTTTTCTTAGGATCAAACTCAATTCTTATTAAGCTCTAATTTTATTAATCAACACACTAATTGAGCCCAATTCACCAAATACTCATATCTCAAAGATGTTATACATTCAACAATGGTGGAAACACATATATACATTATACATAATTTTCAGATATCAATTCACACTAATTTTATATCAATAAAACCAGGAGGATATAAGTCCTCAACAACAACCACAAAATTCATCAAAATCAACGTACAACAATAATCATGGCATCAAATTCAGAATTTAGGAATAAAACACCTAATCCTAAGGAGGTTAAGGGTCCCTCTAACCATAACAAATTTCATCTTCAAGTCTTCCTCATAAGAAGTTGTATTCATTTTAGTAAACCTTTGACATTCAAATTAGTTCGGCTCCAACCATTGAAATACCTAAAATTGCAAATTAGTCCATTTTTTTAGGAACCTCAATAGGCTAGAAGATAAAAAAATTTCTCCTTCCCTAAACTAACAAGTTTATTAAGAAAAATGAGATTAAACTCTTCTAAGTCAGGGAGTTTTGGAGGGGGGAGGTAAAGGATGAGGTTGATTACTTAAAATAGATTCAAGTATACCAATGGAATTTAGATGATAGATTTGTTGTTTATAGGTCTTTGGTAGATTAGCAGTGGTTGATTTGTGTTTAGATTAAGAGATAAGTTTATGTATTTGAAGAAAACCTCAAACCAAGTGTCTAATTCTTCAATTGAGATAGTGCTTGAGGAAACTATTGAGGTAATTGTGATTATTTTAAGGGGGAGAATGTTCACTTTTAAGTGGTACTAAATCATTAGTGTGTGACAATTGTGCTTGGAGGGAGAAGGAGGTGGATTTTGGCTGTATAAATCATTTAGGTATGATGGTATAAATATTGGCAGGTTGGATTTCATTGTTGGTATAAAGTAATTGAGTAGAACAATGGTCTAATGAGGGTTCCTTTGGAATGTCTATTTCCATGGGAGTGTTTTTACTAGAAATAATTGGTGGTGCATGATTGGCGGATTTGCTCAACAGTATAAGTATATATATATATATATATATATATATATATATATATATATATATATATATATATATATATATATATATATATATATATATATATATATATATATATATATATATATATATATATATATATATATATATATATATATATATAAGTGTTTCTAGAAGTTGTGTGTCTCTGGTACACTAAATTATATGGTTTTACTGCTTGTCCTTTAATCTTTGTTTGGTTTTACTTTATATCATTGAGTTTCCTCTTCAATTGCATATTTCTGGATCAAGTTTTAGATCCATATATTTTAGCATGCATATTCAAATTATTTTTTAGTATGAACAATATACTTTAAGTCACTTAGTTGAATTTTCGGATCAAGAACCAAATTTTAGATTGGTTCAAGTCATAACATTAGTGGAATCTCAAAACAACTTTAAATTTTAAAAAACTAAGATTTTAGGAATGCGATTCGAATCGCACACCTTGTGAGTAGAATAAGAAGGAACATAGGGAAATCAGGCACTCTATAAGTCAAATAACATGTTTTACATGACTCAAGTCATGGAACCCTATGAATAAAATCACAAGTTGTTCATGATTCAAATCATGAAATAATGATTTTCCCCATACTTGCTTGAGCCAAATCACAAGTTGTTCTTGACATGAGTTGATCTTGTCGGTAGATCAGAAACTGGAAGAGGGCTCAGTTGATGACGTCTGTTTGGATGGAAATTTATGGAGAGGAGGGGGGTGTACCTGCAAGGTACTCTGACGATCTAGTAAGAAAGAGTGCAAAGAGATACAAGAAAGAGACTAGGGTTTTATCAGTGAATATTGGATACCTGACCCTCACAAGTGTGGGGGTCTATATAATACCCCCAGCGCGTAGTCATAGGTCCTTATCTTTAGGCCTATATATGCAGATTCACAAATATAGATAACTATTAGGACTTGGTCAAAACGGACAGTCGTGTTTGTAAATAGTCGTTGCGTCAAGCAAGGATGAGATGACGGGCATAAGCGTTTATGAGCATTTCCTGGGTGTCTTCTATTCATGTTTCGAACAGACTCAAAGGTAGCTACCAACACGAATAGGTATGCGTTTCGGGAATTGCTGGTCGTGCCGTTCGAGGGTGTGGTCGACCAGGGATGTTGGGGAAGCGTTATTGAGCCGTGCCAAAGGTGGAATAAGATTGGTCCAATTATAGTCGTTGTCCCAGTCCAATCAGGATCCCCCAAGTTGTTGCTTCTGGTCAGAGGAGTAATGAATTAAGGCATGCCCGAAAGAAAGGGACGTTTTATGGGTAGCTGCGCTTGGATTTCGAGCATGCTTGGCGTGCCTATCTTACAAGGAGGAGAACGGATTATTGTATCTAGAGAAGATAGCATGTTACGCTTGCATCGAGCTACTTGTTGTCAAAAAGGTGTAATGATGGCGAGCATATGGACTAGGGCAATATGATGATGACCCTTAGGTTCCCCTAGGCGCGTGCTCGTTCCCGAGGTAGCATATTCTGTCTATAAAAGGGAGAGAAGTAGCTTTGTTTGTATTTTTTTATTTCTCATCTTCTTCTCGTTGTTGTTTAGTTCTACTCGACATTATTTCTCTCTGAATCTCTCGCTTGTTCCATCATTCTCCGTCGATAATCATCAATAATCTTGTAAGCCTCTCGATTTTTCCTTGTTTTAATGGATTTTCTCTCCGTTCTAGGGTAGATTCTATGCTTCTTTTCCTAGAAATGCATGTGGTTGGGGTTTAGAGTTTAAGATCAAGAATTGTTTCTACATCTGGCCTTGATATTTTGATGATAACTTTACATGTTATCTTAGAGAGCAATTGTATACACTAATGGTTTTCGTCTAGTGTGTAGCTACTGCTATAATGTTTTGACTCTGGTACAAGGCATGTGACATCATCAGGTTCTGAACATACACTAGTGAAAGAAAACATGTGGTTACATGTTACAGTTAAGGTCAAGGTTCTGAATCTATCTTCTGCAATGTGTCTCAGGAACGTTAGTACAAGAGGTTCTGATCGTGACTTTGTGCTTAAGATTTGGAGGCCTTATAAAGATTTACTTATGTGTTACAAGTTATGAAGATTATAAATATGAGGTTCTGTTGAACAAGTTCTGATGATCTGAAGAAAAGCAAGTTCTTATAACCAAGTGCGCTAAAGACTCTAAAGACAAGGTTTTGTGTGACATGTTGTGAAGACTCCAACACTTAGGTTCTAAGACTTAAGAAAAATTCTTCTACAACAACTTCAACGTTCAACATTCAAATATATGAAGCATCTGAAGATAAGGATAAAGTTCAAATGGTTAACATGTGATGTTGTGCAAAAGGTATATAAAGTGTCTTTGACTTCTACCCTCTAGGGTGGCATAAGGACAAACCTTTATATTGTATTGTCAACCACTCTCATTGTGACTGTTGGGAACAAACAGCTGGATTTACATCTATCTTTCTTTACTTAACGGATCTCTGTATACAAGCTTAATAGAAAAATATTATTCATAGAAAAGGTGGAAAGTTATCATTAAACAGTGACAGGATACAAAAATATTATTTTATATTGTCTAAAATATTAATCCTTATTATATCAGTTGGAAACTAGCCGTTGGTGCAAGAAAAGTCCTTTTTATCCTCACAACGTCTCTATTTGTTAAAGGCTATAAATGAAGATTGAAGGTTCAAATAAAAGTTGTCATTGTCTTATGCCATTAGCCTTCAAGCTTCATCCTGCAAAAGGAAAGCAGTGGATGATAAAGATGTTAAAGCTGCAATGCTACATATCCTAAAGACCCCCAAAGAAGATAGAAAATAATGAAAGAAGATTTCAATAAAATGTCATTCAACCATCATCATATGCATCTTGGATGAATCAGAAGAAGCAAGGAGTTGTTGCTCGTAGCTTGCTAAAAAAAGAAAAAGACTACAAGATGTTATTCAACATTCAATCACATACATCTTGGTAGATCTAAGAATAAGCAAGGAGTTGTTGCCCGTAGCTAGCTCAATAAGAAGATGAAGAACAACACTATAAGATGCTACTCAACTTCTAATCATATACATATTTGTAGAACATTGTAATGAACACTAGAGTTGTTGCTCTATAGTGTTTATGTTCGTATCTCTTCATGTAAATTGTTTTAACACTTGAGTTGTTTCTCGGAAAGGGGCTAAACAATATGTGCTTAAAACACTTGTGTAATCTGCTTAGAAGAAGAATTCATGTAAACACAAGATCACCAACAACTATTGTTGATTAATTCCTTGGGAGACTTGGTGAAAGTCAGATCTCAAGAAGATAATGGTTGCGGTCATTATGGGAAATCCTGATAGGAGATCTTGTGGGATCAGATTCTGTTGGCTCAATGTTGTCATGTCTCAAAGGGTATCGAGTGAAGGTCAGACAATTGTGAGATCACTGATGGATATCATTGAAAGGAAATCCTTGTAAGATATCTTAACGGATCAGATTCTATTGGGTTAATGAATGTTATATCTAGTTGGATCACTAAATGTGTCATTGTGTGTTAGTCATCGACGGTTGCACGTGCAAGTGTAATCAGTATGGTTATAGTGGATTAAGTCCTTGGATAAGACGAAATCATCCTTGCAGGGATGAAATCATGTCCTTTTCTCTTCATTTTCCTTATAGCTATTATCATTTGAGTGCTTAGATTTTCTAAAGGAAATGCTTTCTATGAACACAATTCAAACCCACTTTCTTGTATTTTCTCTACCTTCAATTCGTATGAGAGACTGGCTCTGTTATTGATTTAAGATCAAACACTTAACCGTGTAGAGAGATCCAGTTAGAGAAAATTATATAGTTGTCTGCTATTCACTAATTGAAAGCTTTTCTGATTCAAAACTCGTTCTGTAGAGGATTCAAAACTTTGGGCAAGAATCATAAATATGAAGACGGAATCCCTAAAACAAATTCTCAGGATTCTGAAGGCTCAAGTACCTGGTTAAAAGGAAATTCATCTTCTCATTCAATAGAAGTTTTCCATCAGAAGCAAAGGTCTACATTCAACACTTCAACTCAACTGAAGTCATCTTTAAAACAACCGCTGCAAGATGAAATGGATCCAGTCAATGTCATATCTGGAAGATCCATCGAGAACTCTAAGAAGACCATAACTTCTCAAAGATATGTTCTTAAGAAATCAGATGGAGGATTCTCCTGAAAGCTTTAAAGAAGTGTTGCACAGAAGAATTGGAAGTCAAGAAGATGAAATGCCATCCACCAAGTAGAAGATCATAACATCTCTAAAGTATATGGAAACTACTATCATAATTTCAAGAAAGTAAAGCAGCTATTGAAGAACAAGAAGTGAATAAATCAGAAAATGATCATCCAGAAGTTTCCTCTTTTCAAGCTCTGAAGAAGGCATAGCTACTTAAGAATATCTACTCAAAGGAAGTCAGCAAGACAAGAAGATTCAAGGCAGTTTTTATAAGGAATTCCTAGAAGTTCGCAAGCCAGACAAGAAGACAACAACTGTAAGGAACTATCTGAATATAGTGAGTTTTCTGCTGAAAGCTCAAGCAATAAGATCATAATAAGCATCTTAGGTAAAAGAGATGAACTTCAAGAAGCGTTCAACAGATTGGCAAGTCAGAATCAAGCTCAAATAAAAGTAAACTCGTCACAAGAAAACCCTAGGTTAGTATCTACATGCTTTCTAACAAAGTACTGATATATACTTTTACTAGTTAGAAGCTACCCAATCCAGGAAAGGTCACTTGTTTTTAAGTTATCATTTTTTGTTGCAACTAAGTAATATTCTTTTTAGTTGTAAAAATACTCTTAGCTAGCATATTCTTACCTAGTATAAAGTAATCATAATCTAGAATAATAATAAATTTAAAATTCCCAAATAAGTTCTCTTACGATAACCATAATTATCTTTTCTTAGCTTATCCCTAGCTCTAATAGCCATTCAGTTCCTCTCCTTAAGAGTTTATTTTTTAGATAACTAGTTAAGTAAACTAGCATTGTCATATTATAAGTGGTCAAATAAGAAACTATTATAGCTTTAAGATCTAGAATAACCCTTAAATTGAAAAGATAATTCCATTAAATGGGATGTCTTTCAAATCACATTTAATGATTGATGTGATCTATTGGAAAAGTAGTATAACCCTAAGAGTAGGAAAAAAATGCTTTCTCCTTACCCTCTGTCATATGTTCACACTTCTCGAAGGACTAATAATCTTTCTCTCTCATTTTTCCTCTCACTCCAATTTCACTTCACCTGCGAAATACTTCACTAGCGTTTTAGCCCCAATCTCTCAAAAACCCTAAAATCCTCTTCGACTGTGTTCCAAATCCATAATCTTCAATGGCCTCTCAACAATCAACTCTCCCCGAGGAAAACCAAAATCTCCCACTTCACTCTCGACCACTTTCCATTCTTGATGCCCTAGGAACTTCCTCTGTAATGAAAATAGAATAGATGAAAGTTATTGCATAACTAATAGTGGATTTTGAAAACCTAGCAGATAATGGATTCGACCTATCAAGTGATGTTAAAAGCCAAGGCTGGGAAAACTATTTTTATCTTCTCAGAGGACCAACTTATCTTTAGTTAGTCAAAGAATTTTGGAATAACGCATTCGCTCTTTATATGATAACCATTTACTCAAATGTAAAAGTTTATGACATTATCATTAAGGAAAATGATATTGAAAACTCATTCTTCATGATAGATCCAGTACTAGATGCAAAACCCTATGGCATATATCTTGTGCTCTTCAAAGCAAGTATTGTCTTAAACCTGTCTCATAGTTGATCGAATCCTCTTAGAGAATGGCAAGAACTCTCGTAATACAGATGATCTATATGATGATATTAAGATATGGTCCAAAATTCTCTCTGAATGTATTCTTCATAAACTGTCGACCAACAAAAATTCATATTTAGATATCGACTTTAAATACATGTTATACTACTTGGTCAAGAGAGAAAAAGTTAACATGCTCGCAAGCATTCTCTTCAACCTTCTCTACTCAATTCGACTTTCAAATAGAGTATCCATAAATCAAAGGAAATGGATTCCGTACGGAAGATTGATCTCTGAATCTTAGTTGAAGACAAACCTTTAAACTCTCCTTTAACTCAACCGGGATTTAAAGTGGTGATTGGAAAACCATTCAATGGAAAATATCTAATAGAAATGAAAATTCTTTCTAACCTAACCAAGAAACCTCATACTTCTGAAGTTCTCCATAGAAAGACATCTACTTCCTCTCTCAGTTCTTTGGATAAGAACATAGAAGAAGACAAGTCACTATCTCTCAATAAGCCTCAAAATCCATATCCTTTGCCTCAAACACATGATCCTTTACCTATCTATAGATCCCTTATCAACCTCTATCATAACCTATCCCACTCATTCGCTCCTTTTGATACTAAATCAAAACTTAGACAAATAGCTTTTCCATCCATCACATTCTACAACTTGCCTCTAACACCCTTTCATTCTGCCTTTTATCGAATCTCAGTCGGGCCACTAACCTCATATGAAATCTTCCAAAAGTTTAAACAACTTTCTTTAATCTCTCTTGAAAATATCTTTAGAATCTCTTCCTCCAGTATGCATCCCTTCAAAACTGAAGCCGCATGGATTAACTTCAGATATGTAATGGATCTCAACTCTAACATCATGAAATTTGTCTACTGTCAAGAGCCTAAAAGTAAATATGAAGACCTGCTTGAAACCTTATCCTCTCCTCACTTGTGTATACCTGTTATAATACCCCAAATTTGTCCTACCCTTTCACTTTTATCTGGCTTATGCATTTCACACTTCTCATTTCAACTGCATACCTTCCATTAGGTCATTTTATACGTCATGCATCATTGACCAATAATTGGGCATGGGATTTAGGAGATTGAGGAATTAGGGTTTATTTGTGCTTTTAGGCTCTTATATTCATTAAAAATTGAATAAACTGGTTTGTTTAACAATTAGAGTTTCAAGCTAGAGTTTTATGTTCATGGTTATTGTGGATTTCTTTCATCAAGCTACAATATTATCTTTCTCAAGTTTCATCAGGGTCAAGTGCGTAAGGATTATTACTTGTATGTGCTTAGGGTTTCATCAATGCTTTGATTCGGGGTTTTGATTCAGTGATATATCATTGTGCCATGCAAAGAGGTCATCTTCTAAGATCTTATTCATCACAAGTTAGGATTTTCAATTAAAATTCCTTTATCAAAGTAGGTTCAATTGTTAATTGGACTTCAAGGCACTTAGTTATGGTTATCATGCAAGAAGAGATTCAATTGAACTGTATCCATCAATTAGGGTGTGTGGAGATCTGGAAGCATGATAATTCATCTGGTTATTTGGCCTTCTTGAGAATCAAAGAAGTGATCAAGACATACATTGAGATATTATTGAATGGTGCAAAGCAATAGAGAGGATGTGTATTCATTTGGTCAAGCAAAGATTTATATGATTCAAAGGTGTTTCTTCAATGGTTCATGGCTTATGATGTAAGGCATTGATAACAAGGAGATCAATCGTCGAAGTAAGGCTTTGTAAAGGTAAAACATGGCACGGAAGTTTATTTTTCAATAGAATTCAAGTTCTTAAAATTGAAGAGAAAGAATGCTTTGAACACTTGAGGATTTGTTATTGGAATTAAAAGTTTCTAAGGCTACATATCCATTCAAATTTCCATTAATTCTCATGCCATGAACAAGTTATATTGATCCAAATACTTCTTCAATCAAGTTAAACAAATTACAACATTATTTTGGAAATATGAAGGATACTGCATTTGATATCCAAATTTCATTACAATAGTCACATTCATCATATTACAAATCCATACACATATCAAGCAAATTACAAATTATTTTGATCCTAGTCCTAAACATTGACTCCATACTTATTTCTTTTCAAATCACCAAATCTTCATTCCCCTTTGTATTGCACTATGGGCTTCATCACATCATGCTTTAAGCTCCATATTCAACCATCACAGTAGGCTACCATTCCATAAACCAAACACCATCTTGTCTGAACCACACCTACAACATACAATAAATTCATCAAATAAAAACAAAAACAAGTTAATCGGAACACAAAATAGTTCAACTTAATGGTCCATAACACATCAAGTTACTTCATTTAAATTTCCATGTACAGTCTGTTGTACCCCTATTTTTGCCCCTAAGATCCCTTCATCATACCATGTTGATTCATTCACAACAAGATCACACTAGGATTCTTGGTTCCCCTCCCCATATTTAGCTTTTCCCTTTTGAGGAATCACCAAGAACCTTGAATTATATTCTTTTTTGATCATGAATATAATAAAATGCAATGTTAGTTTGTCTTGCTTGTTATCCATGTAGGTAAAGGCAATGGGATTTAACAAGGTACCCCATGGGTTCATGAGTTTATTTCTCTGCCCTAGTCAATAAAGCTTGAGAAGTTCAAACCTCACCATTGGATTGGTTTTGGAAGAATTGGCACAGCAAGGTTGTTTTGGTTCATCACATTTCAAGGTTATCAAATTTGGTTGAAAAACACAAGGGATTGATTGGAGAAGTTGTCATGGTTGGACAAGATTTTATTCCATTTGGTCACAAACGCATATTTCTCTCAATGTTCAAGATATGGAAGTGGTTTTGGTGGCTATGAGTTCTCATTATCATCCTCAACAACTTCTACTTACAAATCATGTGTGTTGGTACAAGAAGTTTGTTTAAAATTGTCAAAGTTCCTCAAAGCATTCTCTTGATCTAAGGAGCTAGGGTTTTGAACTTCAAAGTAATATATCTTGCTCATCTCTTTGTATTTTTGAGTGATTCAAAAGACATCTTTCTCTTAAAAGGGTTATCAACAAATCACTTCAAAAGTTTCAAGTAGTTTTCATGAGGAAGAGACTTAATTAGGAAGAAAGATTACAAGTCCTCTAGATGAATCCCCAATTTTCCATGTGTGACTTCAAATGATCATAACTTGGTCAATTTTTATCACCTTGATCCCATTATTTATCCATAATGATCTTGAATGTGTTAACTTTATGCCTTCTTTTATGTGCAAAGTGAGAAAATGGATGGAAGTTGCCTTAAGGATGCAAAAGATTATAGGTCATTTCATGATTTTTTGCCAAATTCAACAATTCATAACTCTCGAAATTTTTGGAGATTTTGAATGGTTCAAGCTTCAAAATTTCATTCAAGATATCTACTTCATGCCATCTTTTTTAGTCAAGAGCAAATTCCAAGTGGAAGGCCATGTTTGGGTGCAAGACATTATAGGTCGTTTTTGAAGAAGAACTTGAAATATTTCTAAGTATGGAAAGTCAACTCTTTTTCTCCCACTTTGACTCAACACAACTTTCAGCTCAAGCATCCACTTGATTCCATTCTTTTTCCATTGCAAAGCTTGTAACCTCGTCTTTCTAAAGTATCAAGAATCATGCCCTAAGACCCCTTGAGCTGAGAATGCCATGATTTTGAAATTGGTAACTTGGAACTGAAGTTTCCTCACAAGTCAGATTTTGAAATCTTTGTTTTGGCTTCTAATCACAAGTTTTCCACGTGTTTTTGCCTCTAAACATGTTTAGTGAACTTCCAGAATGGATTAGCACTACAAAATGCGCATTTTGGATGAGTTTTGACCAAGTTTGAAGTCACACTTTTCTTGTTTGTAACTTCACACGATTTATCTCCAAACTTCATCATTTCACACGCTTGAACATTCCATTTGATTCCCTATAAATAGAGAGTCATTCCCCATTCATTTTATCAAGCTTGGATAGCCAGAATCACTTAGCCAAACTTGCTCTAAAACTCAGAATTCAGTAACTTCAAAATCCATTCTCAAGCCTTTTGCAATCCAATTTTTCCATCAATTCACCTTCCTTGATCTTCCCTGAAGCTAACCACATAATTACATTCAAGAAACGTGCCCTATACTGCTCCATAGAAGTCCAGTTTCAGAGCTCAACAACTCAACTTCAATAGGTAGATTCCTTCATCAATTCTTCAAAACTCTGATATCATTGTGTTGCTCTCATTACCCTGGTTCTAGTCGCAACACTTACCTTTTACTGGAAACACGTTTTGACCATGAAATTTTAAATCCCTTTTCAAAACTTTCCTTCCAAATTGGTTAAGCTACAGTTTATATAAATTTGGCGCGAGGGTGTGGTTGTCTTCGTCTTGAAGAGACGAAGCGAACGGAATAGGTCTGAGCTTCTAATTTTACAGTTTGAGAGACCTACAAATCACGTTGGCTGGAGGTTGAAGATGACGTATGTGTCATCTTCCAACCAATGAAGACACGCCACTTGTTATTTTTGAAAATCTGATTTATATTTGATTCTGTACTTTATTCACTAATGACCATGATATGCAAAGCGCGCCAGATCCCTTGGATTTAATTACTAACGCATTTTGTCTCTCATCCAATGGTCTAGATTACGATGATATGAAAAAATATTTTGATTATTCTCTTTCTGATTTTTATTTTTTCACAATTTAATTTTGTGTTTTGGTATTTTTTATAAATTTATACTTTATTTGAATTGTTTTAAATGTTTAAAAATACTTTTATACATTTTTAAATTCTGAAAAAATTATGGAGTGATCCAATGATATTGTGATAAATATTGGTGACCTTATTTCATTTTTATTTCTGACTTTACTATTTTTTATCATTTTTGGTTTATTTTACCCATTTCTTTTAATTTTAAAAATAGTTTCTGACTTTAAAAAATTACCAAAAAATTTGTAAAATTGTTTGAGCCTTTTTTTGATTTTTTTATGGTCTTACTTTTTATTTCTTGATTAATTTGAACATAGTTGATATTTTTCTCTTTATTTTCTATTTTTAAACATTATTTTTTAACCCTTTTGTATATATTAAAATGTAATATTATTTTGTGACTATTTTCTGGCTGATCTTGGGTTAAATTTTGGATCATGAACTTTGTTAACATCATTGGATCCATGGTGTTGAGTTTAACTCCACAAAAATGGATGAATGATTTTAATAATAGTTTGATTAAATTAAATTCAAAAGTGGTTTGTATATTCTCTCCCATCCCTCTTCATCTCATCCCCTTCTTATTGCACTAAATGTTGTTGGAGCATGATCTCTATATCATGTCTCAGAATAAATGGTGCATAGATTGCTATTTATCGGCCTTAAAATAGGTGCGACTTCTATATAAGTCCACTTACGATTGCTTAACATAGCGTAAAATTTTGTCCCGATTCGAATAAATGATCATTCGTGGCCCAAACTTATGTTTGCAAGCCCAAGTATGTTAATTTGATCTCTTTGATCCAATAACCTTGAGATTCATTGTGTGAAGGCTTTGGTTCTACCAATCCTCTAATGGATCTATAACACCTTTGGTCAATGCGGATCACTTAAACACCATTGATCATTAAATGGCACTTGTGAGAATTCCAAATGGATGATATACTTGACAAAAAGCAAATGAAACTTGTTGTGTGGAGGCCTTGGTTCTACCAATACTCTAATGAGTTCCAAATGCAAGCTTCAAGATGGTCATCCAACTAACCACTAATTATTTACTTGTTTTACTTTATGCTTTTATTTTTTTATGCTTTATGTACCATTTACTTTTAACATTTATATTTCATGCCATTTTCATCTTTTCTCATTTGAGCATTTACTTTCTTTTCATTTTTACTTTGCTCGCTTGAGCTTTTCTTTTCTTTTTTTTAAGATAATTAATAATCAACATAAACCATAAAAATCTTTAATGGTATTTGGACTATTTGGTTACTCTCCTTGGCATTATGGAGCATGGGACTTTTTTCTTGGACTTAGGATTAGAAACCTTGGCCTATCTTGGAGACCTTGTGATCTTATCTGATTATTTTGTCTGGAGTTCTTGAGGTTTACCTCAAGACACTGGGTTGCTTGTTTGTTTTTGTGTGCAGGTTTTTTGTGATTACACCCTTGTTTGTAATCTGGAATTCACCAGTACACAACCGTTACTCTACCGAATTTTTGTGAAGATTTAATACACTTGAAGTTTGGTTCTCTCAAGAGGTCTAGTATTTTTTTTCTTGATTGGTTTCAATCCAAGGAATGGGAATTTTATCTTGGCTCATAATGTCAAGTGTTGGATTCCTATTAGTTAGATGGTTCTTATCCCTAGATTTTACCTTATGCTTTAGGATAGTCCCTTCTTCTCCTCCCATCTTCTTTAATTTCAAAAATCTTCTTCCTCCTTTTGAAAACTCTTCTTGTTTTTAAACTTGAACCACTTTCATAATAAACTTGGACTTATGTCCATGCATTTTCAAAACATTTTCATAAATAAACTCCAATTAACTTAATAATACCTTGACATTTTTTATGAGAAGACTAAAAGTCAATCAATCTCATTTAAAACCATTTTGCCACTTTGTCTTTTATCTTTAAACTTTTCTCAAAAGATTGAAATCTTGTCAATCCTTGTAGTGATGCAAACAACTATACTTCTACAATATATAGTGAAGAGAGATATTTTCCACTTGGGTGTTTAGTGAGGCATTATTGATTTTAAAATCCAAGCCATATCCTCCACTTTGAGATGATGCAAATTCTCCTTTCTCATAATTGTGGGTAGTAGGTATGTTTTCCACACAGATAATGATGATGATGTTTTACCTCATAAAATTAACCAACACATTTGTGTTTTAAATTTTTAAAAGAGGAACTACGTGTACCCTGATCCCCTATTGCACAAAAAAAGGTGGTACGTAGGCACAAAAGGTTTGCAACCGCAGCAGCTGAAAAAATTATAAAATAAATATATTTCTTTTCTCACCTCCACCATCTATTTTTATACAGCATTTTTTATAGCCAAAATATACAGATTTTACAAAGAGGCTCCTGCGGAGTACTGTATATGTTTAAGGTGCTAATACCTTTCCTTTGCATAACCAACCCCCTTACCTTGAATCTTTCCCCCTCTTTTTGGGTTATTCGCTTTTTTCCCATTCATTTAGAAACAATAAAGCGCAGTGGCGATTTTTATTTTGATTTGTATAAACTCTAGTCAATCCAATGGCTTAGTCTTAAACATTTCTATGGCTACAGAAAAATGGCGACTTCACTGGGGACAAATTGACCTCTTACTGGTCCATCCCTAAGTGGGTTAAGCCTATCTTTGTTTATATTTGTATATGTCTTATTACTGTTTTTTGTGTTATATGTTGTATATATGTTTGTCTGAATTTTCCTGGTTTTCAGGGTGCTTGGTGATTATTCATAAGTCCTATACCCGGACTTGGGTAAACTTTAAGATATGAGGGGTGGTATAGTCATGTTAACTTTGAGGGAGTAATCCCAAAAAAGGAGGCATGAGATCCCCCACTCACTGGAGGCCCCTTTGAATGTAGTGTCGTTCACCGAGTAATCGGGAAGACGTACTGCTTTTAACCTGGGAGCCTGCTGAAACTGAGGACCGTAGAATACCAAACCCATCTTAGACTTTTAGGCGTAGTGCGGAAGCTATGACGGAGTAATTTGGAAATAGTTGTCACGCGATACTACGCCCGGACGAGTCTTTCTTGAGAATATTACTAATTACCGAGTTAATCTGGAAGTTGGTAATATCCGAAGGAAGGATGTAGACTCTGGAAACCTCTAGAACCTTATTCGGCAGGTGATAACTTTTAGACCGACACCTTATGCGTAGTACCTTCGACCTCATGCTCGTGAAGTTGAACCTATGAACCCTATATGTGTGATTTTGTGTGTGATTGTTGCATCATGCATCCATGCACTCATAAGCATCTTTTGAAAAAACCATATTTCAAGGGATTTAAAGGTTGACCATTTGTAAATGTCTCAGATACTTTCTAACCATGGATTCTGGAAAGAGAAAGACCAGGAAATACAGTTTCAAGGATCCCAAGATAGATGAGTTGATCAGTCTAATTCTCGAGATCGAGTGTTCATCAAACTTTCGGAAGAAGTATGGATCCATTATTCCTCTCATGAAGCTGAAGATGAAGGAGGGTATTCTCTCGACCTTGGTCCAGTTCTATGATATGATGTATCATTGCTTTACTTTTCCCGACTATCAGTTGATGCCCACACTGGAGGAGTATTCTTATTTGTTGGATTTACCTGCTACCGATCGTGTTCCTTTTACTGGTTTGGAGGGTGAGCCAAAACCATATGAGATTACTGCTTTGATTAATCTGGTGAAATCTGAGGAGGAAGCCCATATGACTACTAAAGGAGGAATTAGAGGATTACCAGCTCAGTTCTTATTGGAGAAAGCTCGTTACTTTGCCAGGATGAAGAGTACAGTCTCTTTTGAGGCCATCTTTCTCTACTTGCTTACGGGTTGTTCTTATTTCCTAATGTGGACAAGTTTGTTGACATTAATGCTATCAGGATCTTCATGATTGGAAACCCAGTTCCTACATTGTTGGGTGATGCTTATTACTCTATTCATCTTTGGAATTCTTATCATGGGGGGATGATTATCTATTGCACGCCTCTGTTGTACCGGTGTTTTATCTCTCATATGCCTCAGTTTGATGCTTTTTGGGATGTCAAGAAGGAACCCCGTTGGGCTCCTAAGATCATGGCACTTACTCACTCTGATATTGATAGGTATCATCGAGCTTGCCAAGATATAGAGATTATTGACAGTTGTGGTAGTTTCCCCATTGTACCTCTTCTTGGTACAAAGGGAGGAATTAACTATAACCCTGTTCTTGCACGGCGATAACTTGGTTATCCGATGAGGGGTAAACCGAATAGTATTCATTTGAGTAGTTTCTTTATGAAGGAAGAAGAAGACCATAGGGAAGCTAGGGAGCAGATTGTGAGGGCCTGGCGTCACATTCATAAGAAGAGTATGAAGGATTTGGGACCTAGGGGTGCTGTTTCTTTGCAGCCATATCTTCAGTGGGTCCGATCGAGAGCTATTCAGTTAAAGATGTCGTATACACGGGAGACACCCATTCCTGATCTATTTATGAAGACCACTCCTCCCTTATTAGATGATCTAGAAGAGCTGTAACTTGCTTTGGTTAGGATGCAACAGGAGAAGGATGCTTGGAAGAACAAGTTCCAAACTTTAGAGAGCTCCTATAGAGCAGACTTGAAGGAGAAAGACGAATTGATTGAGATCCTTGAGAGTCGAGTGGTAGAGTATATGGAGAGGCAAGGGGATTTATTTTCTCCCAAGCCTCAATCAAGTGCTGATTACTCACTTCCTGATTCAGATGATTGGATGGAGGGTGCCATCAGACATGCGGAAGAAAACCACAGGTTGAAGGCTCAGATTTCCAGGATCACGGGGAAGCGCCAATGTATAGAGTGATCTCTATCAGTTCTATTTCTCAGTGTTTCAGATTTTATTTTCATCTTGTATTTGGGATCATTGAAACTTTTAATCCATTTTGAAGATATTATAATAAAATTTTCAGTATTTCAAACATGTTATTACTTTGACATTTGCAATATGTCCATAAACTTTAAATCCCTTGAAATATTAAATAGTAAAAATAATCATGTGCATTACATATCATGCATCATATTGAATATTTTTCTTGCATTTGTTATGCATATCTAGGTGTCTTACCAAGCTTCTTTACTTTGTTCAGCAAGCTGACTCATTACTACAACACTCGGGCTAATTTCAGAAAGAAGATGGACAACTTAGAATAAGAGAATCGCGAGCTGCACGAGGAAGTTTCTGCTTTGAAGGCCGGCATGGCCAATCTGACTACTCTGATGGAAGCTATGGTGGCTTCTCAGAATCAAGCACTGAGTGTTCAACCTTAACCAACAAGGGCAACTACGGAAGCTACGACTGTTCCTATATCTGCTACTCCAGGTGTTGTTCAGAATTGCATGCCTCAAGGTTATCCATGGGGAATGCCAGAGAATTTTACACCTTAAGGTTTCAATCTTGGTCCTCAAGAGACTCCAGTTGTTCAGACTATTGTTACTCCTGCACCTCCTGTGGTGCATGTTCCTGCTCCACCTCCTTCGGTGAATATGGTTTCATTTGTTAATGATGATGTGTGTCATCCTTTCCCTCCACCGAGTGAAGACTTGGGTCTTTATGACAGAATGGATGATTTTCAAGAGCAGTTTGACAAAATGCAAAGAGAGATGAAGGCCCTCAGGGGAAAAGAGCTATTTGGGCAAAATGTGAATGAGTTATGCTTGGTCCCGAATGTTAAGATACCTGCTAAGTTTAAAGTCCCGGAGTTTGAGAAGTATAAGGGTAACACTTGCCCTCGTGCTCATCTGGTGATGTACGTAAGGAGAATGTCTACCCATACTGATGATCAACGTCTGCTGATTCACTTTTTTCATACTTTTAATTTGACTGGTGTTGCGGTGAAGTGGTATATGAGTTTGGACAGCGCCAGTATCCATACTTTTAATGATCTGGGAGAAGCATTCATCAAACAATACAAGTACAACATGGACATGGCGCCTGACCGTGATCAACTCAGGGCCATGGTTCAGAAAGACAGACAATCATTCAAAGAATATGCGCAGAGATGGCGTGAGGTAGCCGCCCAGGTGATTCCTCCCATGGAAGAGAAGGAGATGACTAAGATTTTCTTGAAGACGCTGGGTGCTTTCTACTACGAGAGGATGATAGAAACTTGGCCAAGTGACTTTACTGAAATGGTAGAAATGGGTATCCTCTTAGAAGAGGTTGTAAGAGAAGGTCGTTTGACGAAGAATGAAGGATCTGGAGGTGCGAAGAAGCCATCTTATGGGTTTATAAAGAAGAAGAAAGGGGATGCAAATGTTGTTATACAAGAGAGGAGGGTAAACACTCCTAGAAGGAATTATCAGTGTAATCATCAAGTCACCTCAGTTACTCCCTTTATGAATGTCGCTCCAACTACCGTTGCTTATCAGAGACCTTCCCAGCAGCGGAATCGAGGGTATAATCAAAGAAGGGAGAGTTATGAACCTATTCCCATGAGCTATATAGAGTTACTACCGGCATTGATTCAGAAGAAGTTAGTTCAGACCTGACCACCTCCCGCCGTACCATCACCATTTCCTTGGTATTACAACGCATACCAAACATGTGCTTTTCATCAAGGAGCACCAGGGAATAATGTTGAGAATTGTTATCCTTTGAAGACTGAGGTACAGAAATTGGTGAAGTCTGGTGTTCTATCTTTCAAGGACATGGGACCTAATATGAAAGATAATCCTCTACCCAAGCATGGGGGAGTAAATACTGTGAATATGGTAGCTGGTTGTCCAGGCGAATTCCAGATTTTTTATATTAATCTGGTTAGAGGAGATTTGGTGAAAATGCATGCAGACCTCTGTGAATTTAGCTACTATATGCATGACCATGCCGGCTGTGCTATTTGCAGTACATACATATAGGGTTGCGATAAGATAAAGGCTGATTTATAGGAGATGATGGATGTGGGCCTAATCCATATAATCAGGCCTAAGGTAGAGTATGAATAGGAAATGAATATGGTTTCTGGATGTCCTGTAGAATTCAGAATTTTTGATGTAGAGTATATGAATGAGGACCTCGTATAGTACGACTGGTTAGGTGGAACACCAATATGGATCTTGCCGATTTTGCTGTCGAGACCCCCGAGGATGTTCAATCGTGAATAAGGATGTTAAGTTGTTGTTAGACAATGGAACTATCAAGGTCACAAGTCAGAGGGATGATTACCATGAAGTTGATATGGTTGAGGTTTGTTTGACTGAAGAAGAGTCAGATGAAGAGTATGCCTCTGTAGATGAGTATTTCTCTTCAGACGAAGATTTGTTTTCCAGAAATGACTTATTAATGACTGATTGTGTTGAGGAAGGGGTAAACGTCATTGTGCCTTATTTTGGTGCACCCGCCCATTTTGAAGTTGAGTATCATAGCAAGCCAACAGTTACCCCATTGGTGATTAGTTTTCTAGGTCTTATCCCCTACAAGTCAGATAAGGTTGTGCCTTACAAATACAACGCTACAATCTTAGAGGATGGAGTGGAAATTCCCATCCAGCCAATGCCTGATGTTGGAAATATAGCTGAAAATAGCAGGGTGACCCACAGCGGTCGTGTGTTTGCACCAGTTGTTCAAAGAGATGTTGGTGCTGGAAAGAAAATTGCTGAGAATGATGAACCTAAGAAGGCTACGGGTGAGATTAGTGGAGCTACGTTAGAGAAAGAAGTTGGTGATATTTTGAAGATAATTAAGATGAGAAACTACATAATTGTAGATCAGCTACTGCACACTCCTTCAAAAATATCTATCTTAGCTTTATTGATGAACTCCTCTGCTCACAGAGAATCCTTGATGAGGGTACTGGACCAAGATTTTGTGGAGAGTGATATGCCAATAGACCAATTCAATAGCGTAATAGGAAACATTACTTCATGTAATAACTTGAGTTTCTGCGATGATGAATTAACAGATGAAGGAAGGAATCACAACTTGGCCCTCCATATCTCTACAAACTGCAAGAATGATTCACTATCCAATGTGTTGATTGATAATGGATCCGCGTTGAATGTTATACCGAGGCATACGCTTATGAAGTTAAAATATCAAGGAACGCCTATGCGCCCGAGTGGCATCATTGTGAAAGCGTTTGATGGGTCAAGGAAATCTGTTATTGGTGAAGTGGACTTGCCTATTCATATAGGACCACATTTGTTTCAGATAACTTTCCAGGTCATGGACATTGTTCCCGCTTATAACTATTTGCTAGGATGGCCATGGATACACGAGGCAGGGGCTGTCACTTCAACTTTACACCAGAAGTTGAAGTTTGCACGTGAAGGGAAAGTAGTGATCATAAATGGGGAGTAGGCATTATTGATATCTCATTTTTCCTCTTTCAGCATTGTAGAGGCGGATGAAGCTTCTATTGGAACCCAGTTCCAAGCATTATCCATTGACAACATAAGAGGAAATAAGAATTCCATGGTTTCGCTGAAGGACGCGCATCAGTTTGTGCGTAATGTTCATAATGAAGTTTGGGGACGAATCGTGGATCCACTTGTGAACAAGAACAGAACTGGCTTGGGGTTCTCTTTGAAAAATGACAAAGGTAAGGGCATGAATCCGAAGTCTGCTGCAGGAAGGTATCAAGACATTTTCCGTAGCGGGGGTTATCTTCATCCGGCTATTTCCAGGATTAACGCCATTGTGGAAGATGAAGCAGAGCAGGAAATGACGAATTATGTGACACACGGAGTTAGGGTTCAAAACTAGATCACCATTGTGTTCCCTCTTGCATACATGTTTCAAAGTAATTTGATTTGTTAATATTTTTGAAAAAGCTTTCACTCTTCCCAAGGTGGAAGTATTAATGTTGTATGGCTTATCTGTTTGCTGTGGCTTTTAAAATCAATAATAAAAGTTATCTTTGTTTCCCAAATTATGTCTTTATTTTCTGGTTTTTCTTGGAAAATGGTAATCAGAAAAAACCTTTCAAAATAAATAATAACTGAAATTCAATCTGCATGATCACTTGTTATATGTGTCAGTTTCTAAATGCAATCACAAATCATATGTGCAGATTAATTAAAAAAACCCGTTGAATACAATTACCCCGCATTCTCTCCCAACTTTGAATGCCTTGTGTATGGGGATGAAGAATAAAATTATGATGAGATTCCAAAAGAGGTCTCACGGTTGCTTGAGCACGAGGAAAATACCATTCAGCCATATAAAGAGCCATTGGAAGTGATCAATTTGGGTTCAGAAGAAGATCTAAAGGAAGTCAAGATTTAAGCATTGTTGCATCCTGATGTGAAGAGCAGGTTAATTGAGTTGTTGAAAGAGTATGTGGATGTTTTTTCTTGGTCTAATCAAGATATGCCTGGTCTAGATACAAATATTGTAGAGCACCGTTTGTCGTTGAAGCCAGAGTGTCCTCTAATTAAACAAAATTTGAGAAGAACTAACCCAGGAATGGTAGTAAAAATCAAAGAGGAGGTTCTAAAGCAGATTAATGCTGGTTTTCTTGTGACGTTAGTGTATCCTCAATGGATTTCCAATATTGTCCCAGTACCGAAAAAAGACGAAAAGGTCCGCATGTACGTAGATTACAGAGATCTAAATAAAGTTAGTCCAAAAGATGATTTCCCATTGCCACACATTGATATGTTAGTGGATATCATGGAAAAATTTAAGGTATTCTCGTTCATGGACGGATTTTACGGGTATATTCAAATAAGAATGGCTCTAGAGTACATGGAAAAAAATGTTTATCACACCCTGGGAAATATTCTGTTACAGAGTGATGCCCTTCGGGTTGAAGAACGCTGATGCAACGTACCAGAGGGCTATGACAACCCTATTCCATGATCAGATGCACAAGGAAATTGAAGTATACATTGATGATATGATTTCCAAATCCCAGACTGAAGAAGGGCATGTAGAAGATTTGTTGAAGTTCTTTCAGTGTTTGAGGAAGTATCATCTCCACTTGAATCTAAATAAAGCACCTTCGGTGTCCGATCATGGAAATTGTTGGGCTTCATTGTTAGCCAGAAATAAATTGAAGTTGACCCTGATAAAGTAAAGGAGATTCAAGAGATGCCAGCACCAAGAACTGAAAAGCAAAGCAGAGGTTTCCTCGGGCGTTTTAATTATATTTCCATATTCATTTCCCACATGACTACAACATGTGAACCGATCTTTAAGTTGTTAAAGAAAGATCAAGGTTGTGTGTGGACGGGTGATTGCCAAAGGGAATTTGAATGTATTAAAGAATATCTGCTTGAACCTCCTTTCTTGCTCCCTCCTATAGAAGGAAGACCGTTTATTATGTATCTAACAATGTTAGATAAATCCATGGGATGTATCCTGGGACAACAGGCTGAAATAGGGTAGAAGGAGTTCGCCATTTATTATCTCAGTAAAAAATTCACTGATTGTGAGTCGTGGTATTCCATGCTGGAAAAAACATGTTGTGCTTTGGCCTAGGCTGCAAAGCGTTTGCGGCAGTATATGTTGAATCACACTACTTGGTTGATCTCTAAAATGGATCCAATCAAGTACATTTTTGAAAAGCCTGCTCTTATTGGGAGAATTGCCTGCTGGTAGATGTTATTATCTGAATATGATATCGAATACCGCACTCAAAAGCTCTTAAAAGCAGTGTGTTGGCAGATTATCTTGCTCACCAACCAGTGGAGGATCACCAGTCTGTAGAATATGAATTCCCCGATGAGGATTTGATGTTCCTGAAAGTGAAAGATTGTGATGAACCATTGCCTGAGGAAGGTCCTGACCCTGAATCACATTGGAGTATGATATTTGATGGAGCTGTGAATGCTTATGGTAAAGGAATTGGTGTTATGATTGTCACTCCTCATGGATCGCACATTCCTTTTACTACAAGGTTAACATTTGACTGTACAAATAATATGGCCGAATACGAGGCTTGCATCATGGGTCTTGAAGAATCTATTGATCTCAGAATTAAAATTCTAGATGTGTATGATGATTCAGCTTTGGTAATAAATCATATTAAAGGAGAATGGGATACTCGTCACCCCGGCTTGATCCCTTACAAAGATTATGCTAGAAGATTATTACCCTTCTTCAATAAAGTTGAATTCCATCACATTCCTAGAGATGAAAATAAAATGGCGCATGCTCTGGCAACTCTGGCTTCTATGTACCAAGTGAATACTTGGAATGATATACCCTGAATTACGGTTCAGCGAATATATAGGCTTGCTTATGTGTTTACGACAAAGGAGGTAGCATATGAAAAACCTTGGTATGATGATATCAAGCATTTTCTTCAGACTGAGGAATACTCGATTGGTGCGTCGAAGAAAGATAGAAAGACATTGAGAAGATTGGCAGGCAGTTTCTTCCTCAGTGAAAATGTGTTATACAATAGAAATTATGACATGGTTTTGCTCAGATGCGTGGATAGACACGAAGCAGACATGTTGATGCATGAGATTCATGAAGGTTCATTTGCCGCTCATGCCAATGGACATTCGATGGCTAAAAAGATGCTAAGGGCAGGTTACTATTGGCTGACAATGGAGTCCGACTGTTATAAATTTGCAAAGAAGTGCCATAAATTCCAGATTTATGCAGACAAGGTCCATGTGCCTCCGACACTTCTCAATTTGATTTCCTCCCCGTGGCCTTTCTCCATGTGGGGTATTGACATGATTGGGATGATAGAACCCAAAGCTTCGAACGAACACCATTTTATCTTGGTAGCAATTGATTACTTCACCAAGTGGGTGGAGGCTGCTTCATACACCAATGTTACTAAGCAGGTGGTTGTGCGCTTCATTACGAATAACCTTATATGTCGGTATGGTGTGCCGAGCAGAATCATCACTGATAATGGCTCGAATTTTAACAATAAAATGATGACAGAACTGTGCAAAGAATTCAAGATTGTCCATCACAATTCATCTCCATACAAGCCAAAGATGAATGGGGCTGTCGAAGCTGCTAATAAGAATATCAAGAGAATTATCCAGAAAATGGTTGTTACTTATAAGGATTGGCATGAAATGCTCCCTTTTGCTCTACATGGATATCAAACATCTGTCTGCACTTCAACAGGAGCAACCCCGTTCTCCATGGTGTATGGAATGAAAACTGTACTCCCTGTCGAAGTTGAGATTCCCTCTTTGCGTGTGATAATGGAAACCAAATTGACAGAGGCTGAATGGGTCTAGAACAAGTTTGACCAATTGAATTTGATTGAGGAGAAGAGGTTGATAACTTTATGTCATGGTCAGTTATACCAGAAAAGAATGAAGAAAGCTTTTGATAAAAGGTCAAACCTCGTGAATTCAGAGAAAACGACCTCGTACTCAGGAAGATCGTGTCTTTCAACGCTGATTCTAGGGGCAAGTGGACTCCCAATTTTGAAGGCTCATATGTTGTGAAGAAAGCCTTCTCTGGCGGTGCATTAATTCTTGCAACTATGGATAGCGAGGAGTTCCCACGTCCCATGAATGCTGACGCAGTCAAGAAATACTTCGCATAAAGAAATAAAAGAATGGCTCGCTAAGTTGAAAACCCGAAAGGGAGGCTTATGCAAAAAAGGAGCGTCTCGGTAGGCCGAAAACCCGAAAGGGCGGTCTAGGAAAAAATTAGAGATCTAAACAGAATAAATTTCCCGCTAAGTTGAAAACCCGCAAGGGCAACTTAGGCAAACGTTAGGGACTTTCTTGGAAAGTAACTACGTCAGTCAAGACTTGATCATTGAAGCAACAATCTTCTCGGATCCTCACTATACTTCAACAGAAGCTGCTGCTCAGGATTTCAAAAGTTGTTAGAGGGGACAATGGTCATTGTATCTCAATGTATATTTTCCATTATATATTACCGTTTTTCAAACTTTGTAATCATCTATGGAGTCTCGCCATTCGCAGACTACCATTCTATTAATGAAATTTGAGTATTTATCCAATTGATTGTATTTCTTATTCTATTTAGCTTGCAAAGACTCCATTTATTATTGATAATAACTTTAAAAGCAAAAAATATTAAATAACAAAATTGATTTTTCAAAAAAAGATTTTACAATATGCTTTTACTTTGAGATTTGCGATGAAACAATGACAACAAAAATGGTGATCCCAGGAATGGACAAACTCCAGCTGTTTTGAGAAGTTTTTGTTCCCCTCGGGATGTTTTCGCCATGTTGGGTTTATGATTCCGGTATCCTCGGTCAAGTTTGGATTCATTTCTCCTCTTTTCTGAGTTTTCATAATGTGAAGTTTCAATATGCATTTTCTCCACTAAAGTTTTCGTTTGGCCTAATAGAAGTTCTTTTTCCAGAGAAGTTTGTATCATAACCACTCTTGAAAAATGCAAGTCCCTGGTTTCTTTAAGTGAAGGACATATTGTGGTTTTCCCTTTGTGGATGTGGTGTTAACCTCCCCAATGAAGTAGGCCTCAATTCCCCAGTGAATATTTTAATGTTTTGGTGTCAGTCTTCTTTACTTGAGATTGGTTTTGCAATCTCCCGTAGGAATGTTACTTTTAAAAACATTTGTTTCCCCGGTGAAGCCTGAAGAAGGATGTTCTATCTTTGTATCTGTACTATTCTGTCACTACGTTTTGCTTACTCCCGGATTATGTCGCTCCCCAGTAAAGCTAAAGCAACCAGTAGGTTTTGTTTCCTCGGTTGGCATTTACTTTTTCTTGGAATGATCATCTTGGATGAATTTTAGCCGAGTGTTGTTAGTGCCCGAGGTGGTTTTTCCTGGTTATTCCCAATGATTGTATATCTGTTTTGTCAGCATACGCACGATAATACTCATACATTCATACATACATCATGCATAACTAAAATTGGAAAATCATTGTTCATTGACATTTGTTAATATTTTTGTTGATATATCATCCTGCTTTGCAGAGTTACATTGACCTCTCTTTAATAGAGTGTTGGCCTTAAGCAGAAAGCGTATATTCTTTCAATTTCCCCACTGAGTTGTCCCTAGTGGAAGATTTTTCCTTTAGCCTTCCTGTACAACTCCTGGTTTGGATGGATTTGGTTTTCCCTCTTGAGTTTATTTCTCAAAGGATGTATTCTGGTTGACCGTTTCGTTCCAGTTTATTTCTGGTTTGAATCTGTGGTTCCACAACAATATTATTTACTTTGGATTTCTGAAAACTTCAAGTTTTGGTTGGTGCATTTATTTTGCACGAGAGGACTTTATCTCCTCAGCAGGAATATCATGGCATCTCTCATGGAAGTCATATTTCTTCCCCCAGGAAGTCATATTTCTTTCTCCAGGAAGTCATATTTCTTTCTCCAGGAAGTTATATTTCTTTCTCCAGGAAGTCATATTTCTCTCCCCAGAAAGTAATTTCTTTTTACAATCCTCCATGACAACAAGTAGCCGATCTCTTTATTTGAGTAACTTGTGCTTCCCTGTAAAAGTCGACGTAAAATTTTTTTGCTATCTCCTCTATGAGTGAATAGTTCGCAGTTTATAGTCAGATTACGCGAATGGATGGCAAGACTTTCAATATCACAGAAATAGCTCGTTGTTAAATCTTTTCAAGTGGAAGTCTCTTTATTTGATATGGCTTATATATTACCCTTTCCAAGCAGAATTCCTTGGTTAAAGAAGAAGTTGAGACCTGTTCTAGGTGAAATGCCAGAATTTTGGGAAAAACTTGTTATCTTTTTGCTACCCTCAGTGAATGTTGGTAGTTCATCATCAGTGAACGGCAGTGCTATGATATATTTTCTCTTTCTACCTTCAGTGAAAGTTGGTAGGACATCGGTAGTGAACGTCGATGTTTGTTATCTTTTTGCTACCCTCAGTGAACATTGGTAGTTCATCATCAGTGAATGGCGATGCTATGATATATTCTCTTTCTACCTTTAGTGAAAGTTTGTAGGACATCGGTAGTGAGCATCGATGTTTGTTATATTTTTGCTACCCTTAGTGAATGTTAGTAGTTCATCGTCAGTGAACGGCGGTGCTATGATATATTCTCTTTCTACCTTCAGTGAAAGTTGGTAGGACATCCACAGTGAACGTAGATGTTTGTTATCTTTTTGCTACCTTCAGGTAACGTTGGTAGTTCATCGTTAGTGAACGGCGATGCAATGATGTATATTCTCTTTCTACCTTCATTGAACGTGGGTAGGACATCGGCAGTGAATGTCGATGTTTGTTATCTTTTTTCTACCCTCAGTGAACGTTGGTAGTTCATCGTCAGTGAACGGCGGTGCTATGCTATATTCTCTTTCTACCTTCAGTGAAAGTTGGTAGGACATCAGTAGTGAAAGTCGATGTTTGTTATCTTTTTTCTACCCTTAGTGAACGTTGGTAGTTCATCGTTAGTGAACGGCGATACAATGATATATATTCTCTTTCTACCTTCAGTGAAAGTTGGTAGGACATCATCAATGAACATCGATGTTTGTTATCTTTTTGCTACCCTCAGTGAATGTTGGTAGTTCATCATCAGTGAACGGCGGTGCTATGATATATTTTCTCTTTCTACCCTCAGTGAAAGTTGGTAGGACATCGGCAGTGAACGTCGATGTTTGTTATCTTTTTGCTACCCTCAGTGAACATTGGTAGTTCATCATCAGTGAACGGCGGTGCTGTGATATATTCTCTTTCTACCTTTAGTGAAAGTTTGTAGGACATCGATAGTGAGCGTCGATGTTTGTTATATTTTTGCTACCCTCAGTGAATGTTGGTAGTTCATCGTCTGTGAACGGCGGTGCTATGATATATTCTCTTTCTACCTTCAACGAAAGTTGGTAGGACATCGACAGTGAACGTAGATGTTTGTTATCTTTTTGCTACCTTCATTGAATGTTGGTAGTTCATCGTTAGTGAACAGCGATACAATGATGTATATTCTCTTTCTACCTTCAGTGAACATTGGTAGGACATCGACAATGAATGTCAATGTTTGTTATCTTCTTTCTACCCTGAGTGAATGTTGGTAGTTCATCGTCAGTGAACGGCGGTGCTATGCTATATTCTCTTTCTACCTTCAGTGAAAGTTGGTAGGACATCGGTAGTGAACGTCGATGTTTGTTATCTTTTTTCTACCCTCAGTGAACGTTGGTAGTTCATCGATAGTGAACGGCGATACAATGATATATATTCTCTTTCTACCTTAGTGAAAGTTGGTAGGACATCGACAGTGAACGTCGATGTTTGTTATCTTTTTGCTACCCTCAGTGAATGTTGGTAGTTCATCGTCAGTGAATAGCGGTGCTATGATATATTCTCTTTCTACCTTTAGTGAATGTTTGTAGGACATCGGCAGTGAACGTCAATGTTTGTTATCTTTTTGCTACCCTCAGTGAATGTTGGTAGTTCATCGTCAGTGAACGACGGTGCTATGATTTTTCTTTTCTCTCTACCTTCAGTGAAAGTCAGTAGGACATCGGCAGTGAACATTTATGTTTGTTATCTTTCTCTCTGCCTTCAGTAAATGTCGGTAGCTTCGCCTTCGGTAGAAGTTGGTGTGTCCTTTGACCATTCTACCATCCTCTTTGATTCAGGTCTTTTGATCCACCAATGATTCATTTTCCTGGTGGGGTTGCTCCCTTGTTTCTTTATTTTGTTACATCCCCAGTGGTGATTTGCGTCCCTTTGGAATTGTCCATGTGCATTCATAATCATAAACATTTGCATGGCATCTTAGGGCGAAAAATAGGGTTTGTTTTATATTTAAGTATCTTCGATCGCTTCGACACGAAGATTTTTAACCTTCATATCTTCGGATAGAAGAAACTTAAATAAGGGCAGCTGTTGTACCCCAATTTTTTCCCCTAAGATCCCTTCATTATGGCATGTTGATTCATTCACAACAAGATCACACTAGGATTCTTTGTTCCCCTCCCTATATTTAGATTTTCCCTTTTGAGGAATCACCAAGAACCTTGACTTATGTTCTTTTGTGATCATGAATATTATTTTTGTCTTGATTTCTTCTTCTATCTAAATAAAATGCAATGTTGGTTTGTCTTGCTTGTTATCCGTAGGTAAAGGCAATGGGATTTAACAAGTTACCCCATGGGTTCATGAGTTTATTTCCATCCCCTAGTCAATAAAGCTTGAGAAGTTCAAACGTCACCATTGGATTGGTTTTGGAAGAATTTGTATGGCAAGGTTGTTTTGGTTTATCACATTTCAAGGTTATCAAATTTAGTTGAAAAGCACAAGGGATTGATTGGAGAAGTTGTCATGGTTGGATAAGATTTTATTCCATTTGGTCACAAGTGCATATTTCTCTAAATGTTAAAGATATGGAAGTGGTTTTGGTGGCTATGAGTTCTAATTATCATCATTAACAACTTCTATTTACAAATCATGTGTGTTGGTACAAGAAGTTTGTTCAAAATTGTCAAAGTCCCTCAAAGCATTCTCTTGATCTAAGGAGCTAGGGTTTTTAACTTCAAAGGAATATATCTTGCTCATCTCTTGTTATTTTGAGTTATTCCAAAGACATCTTTCTCTTTAAAGGGTTATCAATAAATCACTTCAAAAGTTTCAAGGAGTTTTCATGAGGAATAGACTTAATGAGGAAGAAAGATTACAAGTCCTCCAGATGAATCCCCAATTTTCCATGTGTGACTTCAAATGATCATAACTTGGTAAATTTTTATCACCTTGAGCCCATTATTTTTCCATAATGATCTTGATTGTGTGAACTTTATGCATTCTTTTATGTGCAAAGTGAGAAAATTGATGGAAGTTTCCTTAAGGATGCAAAAGATTATAGGTCATTTCATGATTTTTTGCCAACTTCAACAATTCATAACTCTCTCAATTTTTGGAGATTTTGAATGGTTCAAGTTTCAAAATGTCATTAAAGAGATCTACTTCATGCCATCTTTTTCGTCAAGAGAAAATTCCAAGTGGAAGGCCATGTTTGGATACAAGACATTATAGGTCATTTTTGAAGAAGAACTTGAAATATTTCTAAGTATGGAAAGTCAACTATTTTTCTCCAACTTTGACTCAACACAACTTTCAGCTCAAGCATCCACTTGATTCCATTCTCTTTCTATTGCAAAGCTTGGAACCTCATCTTTCTAAAGCATCAAGAATCATTCCCTAAGACCCCTTAAGCTGAGAATGCCATGATTTTGAAATTGGTAACATGGAACTGAAGTTTCCTCACAAGTCAGATTTTGAAATCTTTGTTTTGGCTTCTAATCACAAGTTTTCCACGCGTTTTTGCCTCTAAACATGTTTAGTGAACTTCCATAATGGATTAGCACAACAAAACGCGCATTTTGGATGAGTTTTAATCAAGTTTGAAGTCACACTTTTCTTGTTTGCAACTTCACACGATTTCCCTCCAAACTTCATCACTTCACACGCTTGAACATTCCATTTGATTCCCTATAAATAGAGGGTCATTCCCCATTCATTTTCTCAAGCTTGGATAGCCAGAATCACCCTGCCAAACTTGTTCCACAACCCATAATTCAGTAACTTCAAAATCCATTCTCAAGCCTTTTCCAATCCAATTTTTCCATCAATTCACCTTCCTTGATCTTCCCTGAAGCTAACAACATAATTACATTCAAGAATCATGCCCTATACTGCTCCATAGAAGTCCAGTTTTAGAGCTCTGCAACACAACTTCAATAGGTAGATTCCTTCATCAATTCTTTAAAACTATGATATCATTGTGTTGCTCTCATTGCCCTGGTTCTAGTCGCAACACTTACCTTTTACTGGAAACACGTTTTGACCATGAAATTCAAATCCCTTTTGAAAACATTCCTTCCAAATTGCTTGAGCTATAGTTTATATAAATTTGGCGCGAGGGTGTGGTTGTCTTCGTCTTGAAGAGACAAAGCGAACGACATAGGTCTGAGCTTTTGATTTTACAGTTTGAAAGACCTGCAAATCACGTTGACTCGAGGTTGAATATGACCTACGTGTCATCTTCCAACCAATGATGGCACGCCACTTGTTATTTTTGAAAATTTGATTTATATTTGATTCTGTAATTTATTCACTAATGACCATGATATGCACAACGCGCCAGATCCCTTGGATTTGATTACTAACGCGTTTTGACTCTCATCCAATGGTCCACATATTTTTACTTTTATTTTCTTTTCTGATTTTTATATTTTAATTGTTTTAAATTTCAAAAAAATCATAGAAAATTCATTTTAAGTCCAAAAAATCTGATAAAATTATGAAAAAATATTTTGATTATTCTCTTCATGATTTTTATTTTTTCATAATTTAATTTTGTTTTTTGGTATTTTTTTATAAATTTACACTTTATTTGAATTGTTTTAAATGTTTAAAAAAACTTTTATACATTTTTAAATTCTGAAAAAGTTATGGAGTGATCCAATGATATTGTGACAAATATTGGTGACTTTATTTTATTTTTGTTTCCGACTTTACTATTGTTTATCATTTTTTGTTTATTTTACCCATTTCTTTTAATTTTAAAAATAGTTTCTGACTTTAAAAAATTACCAAAAAATTTGTAAAATTGTTTGAGCCATTTTTTGATTTTTTTATGGTCTTACTTTTTATTTTTTGATTAATTTGAACATAGTCGATATTTTTCTCTTTGTTTTCTATTTTTAAAGATTATTTTTTAACCCTTTTGTATATATTAAAATGTAATATTATTTTGTTACTATTTTCTGGCTGATCTTGAGTTAAATTTTGGATCATGAACTTTGTTAACATCATTGGATCCATGGTGTTGAGTTTAGTTCCATAAAAATGGATGAATGATTTTAATAATAGTTTGATTAAATTTAATTCAAAAGTGGTTTGTATATTCTCTCTCATCCCTTTTCATCCCATCCCCTTCTTATTGCACTAAATGTTGTTGGAGCATGATCTCTATATCATGTCTCGGAATAAATGGTGCATAGATTGCTATTGACCGACCTCAAAATAGGTGCGACTTCTATATAAGTACACTTACGATTGCTTAACATAGCGTTAACTTTTGTCTTGATTCGAATAAATGATCATTCGTGGCCCAAACTTATGTTTGCAAGCTCAAGTATGTTAATTTGATCTCTTTGATCCAATAACCTTGAGATTCATTGTGTTGAGGCTTTGGTTCTACCAATCTTCTAATGGATCTACAACACCTTTGGTCAACGCGGATCACTTAAACATCGTTGATCATTAAATGACACTTGTGAGAATTCCAAATGGATGATATACTTGACAAAAAGCAAATGCAACTTGTTGTGTGGAGGCTTTGGTTCTACCAATCCTCTAATGAGTTCCAAATGCAAGCTTCAAGATGGTCATCCAACTAACCACTAATTATTTACTTGTTTTACTTTATGCTTTTATTTTTTTTATGCTTTGTGTACCATTTACTTTTAGCATTTATATTTCATGCCATTTTCATCTTTGCTCATTTTAGCATTTACTTTCTTGTCATTTTTACTTTGCTCACTTGAGCTTTTCTTTTCTTTTTTTTAAGATACTTAATAATCAACATAAACCATAAAAAAATTTAATGGTATTTGGACTATTTGGTTACTATCCTTGGCATTATGGCGCATGGGACTTTTTTCTTGGACTTAGGATTAGAAACCTTGGCCTATCTTAGAGACCTTGTGATCTTATCTGATTATTTTGTCTGGAGTTCTTGAGGTTTACCTCAAGACATTGAGATACTTGTTTGTTTTTGTGTGCAGTTTTTTTGTGATTACACCCTTGTTTGTAATCTGGACTTCACCCGTATACAGCCGTTACTCTGCCCAATTTTTGTGAAGACTTAATACACTTGAATTTGGTTCTCTTGTTTGTAATTGGTTTCAATCCAAGGAATGGGAATTCTATCTTGGCTCATAATGTCAAGTGTTGACTTCTTGTTGGTTAGATGGTTCTTATCGCTAGCTTTTACCTTATGCTTTAGGATAGTCCCTTCTTCTCCTCTCATCTTCTTTAATTTCAAAAATCTTCTTCCTCCTTTTGAAAGCTATTATTGTTTTTAAACTTGAACCACTTTCATAATAAACTTGGACTTATATCCATGAATTTTCAAAACATTTTCATAAATAAACTCCAACCAACTTAATAATACCTTGACATTTTTTGTGAGAAGACCAAAAGTCAATCAATCTCATTTCAAACCATTTTGCCACTTTGGCTTTTATCTTTAAACTTTTCTCAAAAGATTGAACTTTTGTCAATCCTTGTAGTAATGCAAACAACTATACTTCTACAATATGTAGTGAGGAGAGATATTTTCCACTTGGGTGTTGAGTGAGGCATGGTTGATTTTAAAATACAAGCCATATCCTCCTCTTTGAGATGATGCAAATTGTCCTTTCTCATGATTGTGGGTAGTAAGTATGTTTTCCACACGGACAATGACGATGATGTTTTACCTCATAAAATTAACTAACACATTTGTGTTTTAAATTTTTAAAAGAGGAACTACGTGTACCCTGATCCCCTATTGCATGAAAAGGTGGTACGTAGGCATAAAAGGTTCGCAACCGCGGCGGGTGCAAAAATTATAAAATAAATATATTTATTTTCTCACCTCCACCATCCATTTTTATACAATATTTTTTATAGCCAAAATATACAGATTTTACAAAGAGGCTCCTGCAGTGTACCATAGATGTTTAGGGTGCTAATACCTTCCCTTTGCATAACCAACCCCCTTATCTTTAATCTTTCCCCCTCTTGTTGGGTTATTCGCTCTTTTCCCAATCCTTTGGAAACAACAAAGCGCGGTGGCGATTTTGATTTTGATTTGTATAAAGTCTAGTCAATCCAATGGCTTAGTCTTAAACATTTCTACCGCTACACAGTCCATACATAAGCAAGCTAAATCAAAAAAATCAAAAATAGATAAGGTGCTAATCCAGTGCCTGCTCATTAATCTGATTTCCAAACCCAATCTAAACCCCATTCAAGCCTGAACCTAAGGACTTGTATGTGTGCTTGTATATGATTATTTGTACATAACATCATGCCATGGCATTTTCACTCACCATTTCAAGGACCTAGATATTTATATTTGTTTTGTTTTGTAGGACATGGCTTCCATTTGCAGGAATAAGATCCAAGTCAACCTCGTAAGAGTGACTCCTCAACTCAAAGAGTTAGCGTCAAGGGTTCCTGAGAATTCCCCATTCACCAAGAGACATGATCGCCTTCTCAATCTTGTTACTTCAAGCCTTAATGAAGAGATGATGAAAGTGCTCTTTCAGTTATTTGACCCTTTATACCATTGCTTTACATTTCCTGATTACCAATTAGTGCCCACCATGGAGGAGTTTTCTCAACTCTTAGGAGTTCCTATTCTTGATTAATTACCCTTCACCGGTATTGAGAAAGACCCAAGACCTGAGGATATTTCTCTAGCTTTATATTTGTAACGGTCCGACATTGTGACAAATTGGGAAACAAGAAGTGGTGTTAAGGGTTTTCTAGCCAATGCTCTGGATTTGCAAGCTTTTGAAGAGATTTTGGCTCTTCTAATCTATGGGATGATACTATTTCTTAACCCGGACCAACTCATAGATGTGAATATGGTTAAAGTTTTTCTATCTCATAACCCGGTGCCTACCTTACTTGGAGACATTTTGCACTCTCTTCATACTCGTACCATGAAGAGAAGGGGTACCCTTATGTGTTGTACTCCTCTGTTAGCTAGGTGGTTTATTTCTCCCCTTCCTCAATCTGTTTTGAAGAATGACCAAGGCATGAAATAGTCTAATAGGTTGATGTCACTCTCACATTCGGATATTCATTGGCGTTCTCGATCTTTGAAGGATGTTATCATTATTGATCGTTGTGGGGAATTCCCTAATGTCCCTCTCCTTGGAATTAGGGGAGGTATCCCTTATAATCCATGTCTGGCTCTATGACAGTTTGGGTATGCTCGGAGGGATGGCCCTCATGACGGGCTTGTCCAAGGAATTGTATTTGACTATGAGAACGATTACATTGCACTAAAGAGGATGCGCTCATGGGAAGCTTGAGTCCTTTTTGTTTTAGGAGTTTATTTTGTATTATTTGTGTATCTTCCATTGTAAGCCCAAAAGGAATTTTTTGTAAACCCTTTGAACTTATTAATACAATTAATGATTGTTCCTTCTTTTTTTAAACAATTTAAAATCTTAAAGGTCCTTGAAAACAATTGCATTCACATTACGTGCATCATAACATAAGAAGGTTTTATGACACATGTTTCCTCATCTTTCTACTGTTTATTTCAGTAAGATGGATCTCGAGAAGACTATGAAGGACTTACAGACACAAAATTCTCAATTTCAAGAAACCTTGCTCAACTTGGCCAAAAGGCAGCAAGAGCTGATGTCACTTCTGGTTGCAAAAAAGAAGACGAAGAAGAAAGCTTTGATCAACATGGGGAAGAGGTTCAAGGTCCCCGTTCGACAAGTTCAAAAGGTATAACACTCCTCCGAGGAGGATGAGAATCAGGATGAAGATGCAAGGAGCACTCGTGCAGGGGGTGGTAACAATCTAGTCTCTGAGGATGAGGACTTTTTTGACGAACAATATCCACCGGCTGAAGACAAGTATAAGCAACTGGAGGACAAATTGAAGGCTATGGAAGTTCATGTTGTTTCTGGCCTAGATTTTGATGATTTGGATTTGGTTCTTGGGGTGGCAATCCCCCACAAATTCAAGATTCCAGTTTTCGCCAAGTATGATGGCGTTTCGTGCCTGAAGCTTCACTTGAAATCTTACGTCCGTGAAATTCAACCGCATACCACTAATAAGAAGTTATGGGTGCACTTTTTTCAAGAGAGCCTGCCTGGGACTCAATTTGAGTGGTTTTACCAGTTAGAGGGTTCCAACATCCATACCTGGGAAGACTTGGCCACCGCCTTCTACCGTCAATATCAGTACAATGCCAATCTGGTGCCAACTAGAGTATAATTACAAGGAATGACCATGGGTTTCAATGAAGGCTTCAAAGAGTAGACGCAAAAATGGAGAGACCTAGCTGGAAGGGTGTAGCAACCATTGACTGATAGGGAATTGGTAGATATGTTCATGGGAACATTTAATAGGCCATTTTTCAACTTACTAATTGGGAGCTCATCATCTGGGTTCACTGAGTTACTCTTGACTGGTGAAAGGGTCGAGAGAAGTATTAAAAGTGGAAAGATTCCCATGACCTCTACCTCTACATCAAATACTGTGAAGAAACCTTTTATCAGTAAAAAAGAAACTAATGTCGTGTATGGGTCAAGGAGACATATCCAGAAGGACCATCTTCAATCTATAAATGCGGTTCTAATCTCAAATCCAACCTCTACTCAAAGACCACAACAACAACAAGTTGGCTACCAAAGACCCGATATTCCAAGAAGACAATTTACAAGGATAAACATGTTACTATCTCAAGCCCTACAACACTTGTTGAAGGCTAATTTAGTAACATTTCATGATCCCCCTTCAAATCCCAATGTTTCCTCTCCAAAGTATAACCCAAACTCCAAATGTGTTTACCACTCTAATAGTCCCAGACATGACACTGATCATTGTTGGGCATTAAAATGCAAGATCCAAGATCTCTTTGACAATAAGACCATTGAATTTGATCCTCCTCCAACTCCAAATGTAATCACCGCACCTATGCCAAACCATGGAAAAGGTGTCAACACTATCGAAGATACTACTTTTGATTCTTATGTTAATGACTTAACCACTCCATTGAAGTTTGTCAATAACAATTTGTTGAAAGCTGGGGTTATCCCTAGTTTCCTTGAAGATTGTTGTTACTGTGTTGTGCAAATCAATGGTTGTGAATGGCTGAAAAGGGATGTCCAACACCTAATGGACATCCATGAGATCCTATTTGAAAGAATTCCATCATCATTGACCAAGAAGTTGAAGAGATATCCATCATCACTATGTCTAACAAACCTATTAGGATCACTTTAAAAGGTCCTATTAGGATTTCCAGTGAACCGAAGATAGCTCAGTTAATAATTACCACACCAAGGCTAGTCCCTTATTCTTCCGATAAGGCGGTACATTGGAATTATTGCGCTGAAGTATACTACCATGGTATTAGACAAGACTTGTGGATTGATGAAGACAAGATTGCTTATATTACCAACATTGCTGGGTCTAGAAAGGTAACTAGAACGGAGAGAATTTTCTCTCCTGATATTTCACCTCCAACCACCACAACCACACCTGTTCGCATTCCTATTGATAAACCTAGTACTGCTGCTAGGGGGAAAATGATAGATGATTGAGCCTACCAGGATGGAGGCACCTGCCAAAGACATTATTATTGAGGAACCCTCTACCCAAGAGATGTAGGAGATTTTGAAGATTATAAGGAAAAGTGAATATAAGATAGTAGACCAGTTGGGGAAAACCCCTCTAATATTTCTATGCTATCTTTATTACTTTTCTTTAATGTGCATAAAAATTTCTAAAGAAAGCTCGTTTTCTTCAAGAGACTACAGTCGATCAGTTTGAAAATTATGTAGCGAATTTGAATGTCGATAATGGATTGGGATTCTCGGATGTTGATTTAACTCCCACTGGAAGAAATCATAACAAAGCCTTGCATGTCTCCATTGAATGCCAAGGAACCACTCTAGCCCATGTATTGGTGGATATTGGTTTCTCTCTGAATGTCCTGCCCAAAGGTGCCCTAGATCGGTTGGATTGTGAAGTTTTGGTGTTGAAGCCAAGTGACATTATAGTAAGGGCTTTCGAAGGATAAAAAAGGATGGTCCATGGGGAAGTTGATCTCCCCATCAAAGTTGGGTCTCAAATTTTCTATTCAACTTTCTATGTCATGGATATCCGTCCTGCCTACTCTTGCCTACTTGGACGCCCTTGGATACATGAGGCAGGAGCTGTGACTTCCACTCTTCATCAAAAGTTGAAATATCCAGTCAAAGGAAAGATTGTTACTGTCTATGGTGAAGAAGAGTTTATGGTTAGCCATCTAAATTCGTTTATGTATATTGAGATGGATTGAGAGTTCATAGAAACTCCCTGCCAAGCCTTCCAAGTGGTCTCGCCCATGGTTTCTGCTACCAAGTCTACTCTTGATGTTCCAAAAGCTGTTAAAGATGGGCCTAGGATGGTTTCCTCAAAGATGCTCGCGCTGTGATTGAAAACGGATGTTATACCATTTGGGGGCAACTCCTTGACATCCTGTTCAAATCAGACAAATATGGTTTGGGCTTCACTGCCAAATCTCAAAAGGAGGTCAGGAGTGCTCGCATAGGAAAACAACCTCTTCCCATCAGTAATCGTGAAGTGAATGCCCTTGAAGACTCTGAAGACAACTGTGACTATGAAGACTGGATCTACAAGACTGTCGAGGAAGGACTCAACAATTGGCATGCTAAGGACTTCATTCCCATCTCCTTCAACAAGGAGTAATTACCATTTACTTTTTTATCAATTTAAGAACTTTGTCTATAATTTCATTGAAACAATGACTTTAAGCCATGTGCCATTCCCGGGGCACCATGGTCTATTTGTTAAGGGTGTGTTCATTTTCATATTCCATATGATCATTTAATGAAAAACATCTAACTCTTTTGCATTCAAATTTTGCATGCATTATCTTTTTTCACTTTATTTCATTTTCAGAAAAGCCATGTGACCTTACATGCGCACACACATATTTGTAGATCAACATCCACTCTGGATCTCATTGACAACAACTTTGTTATTACCATCTATGACTTTGAACATCCAATCTACCTATCCAAAGACGAAGGCGAAGAAGATTATGAAATACCTGGGGAACTTGCCAGACTTCTAATGCAAGAAGAAAAAGCCATTCAACCGCATGAGGAGCCAGTTGAAGTGATTAACTTAGGTACTGAGGCAGACAAGAGGGAAGTCAAGATTGGCGCCAACTTGGAAGACATTGTCAAAAGCAGATTGGTCTAGATGTTGCACAACTATGTTGAGGTGTTTGCTTGGTCATATGAATATATGTCGGGACTCGATACTTACATTGTGGTTCATCATCTACCAACAAAGGAAGATTGTCCTCCAGTCAGCAAAAAGTTCATCGTATGTGGCCAGACATGTCTGAAAAGATAAAAGCTGAGGTAATGAAGCAATTCAATGCAGGTTTTTTGGCAGTGACATCATATCCCCAATGGGTGGAAAATGTGGTCCCAATGCCGAAGAAAGATGGGAAAGTCTGTATGTGTGTGTACTATATAGATTTGAATAGGGCAAGCCCAAAAGACGATTTCCAACTACCGCATATTGACGTCTTGGTCGAAAACACTACTCAACATAAAGTCTTTTCCTTCATGGGTGGCTTCTCTGGCTATAATCAAATCAGAATGGCTCCTGAGGACATGGAGAAGACCAATTTTGTTACACAGTGGGGCACTTTTTGTTACAAGGTTATGCCATTCGGTTTGAAGAATGCAGGGGAAACCTATCAACGAGCTATGGTAGTCCTATTTCATGACATGATCCCTCATGATATAGAAGTCTATGTAGATGAAATGATTTCAAGGTCACAGACTGAGGAAGAACACCTTGATCACTAACACAAGTTGTTTGAAAGATTAAAGAAGTATAAGCTAAGACTAAACCCCAACAAGTGCACCTTCGGGGTGAGGTATGGAAAACTCGTGGGTTTTGTCGTCAGTGGCAAAGGTATTGAGGTCGACCCTGAAAAAGTCAAAGCCATACAAGAAATGTCAGCTCCCTGTACTGAGAAAGAGGTCAGTGGTTTCTTAGGTTGAATTAACTACATTGCTCGATTCATATCTCACTTGACTGCTACTTGTGAGCCAATCTTCAAACTCTTAAAGAAAGATCAAGTAGTTAGATGGAAAGACGACTATTAAGCAGCCTTTGATAAGATCAAGTAATATTTTCAAGAACCTCCCATCCTGATGCCTCCAGTTGAAGGAAGACCTCTGATTATGTATTTGACTGTATTAGAGAATTCAATGGGTTATGTGTTCTGGACGAAAAGAGCATGCAATATACTACCTGAGCAAAAAGTTTACCGACTATGAAACAAGATATTCACTGCTCGAGAAAACTTTTCGCGATTTGGCATGGGCTTCTCGTCGACTAAGACAGTATATGTTGACTCACACCACTTTGTTGATTTCTAAGATGGACAGCAGAATCGTGATGTGATTATTTCTCCTGAAGGCTGTCATACACCTTTCACCGCTAGGCTTTGCTTTTATTGTAAAAACAACATGGATGAGTATGAAGCATACATCTTGGGTCTAAAAGCTGCTATCGACCTAAGAATCAAGTTTTTAGACGTACACTGGGACTCAGCTCTAGTAATCAGACAAGTTAAAGGCGAATGGGATACCAAACATCCAAATATGATTCCTTACAAAGAGCTTGTGCTGGCTTTGATCCCATACTTTGAGGAGGTTATCTTTGAACACTTCCTAAGAGAATAAATTAGTTGGTGGATGCTTTAGCAATAATGTCGTCAATGTTCAAGGTCAATTGGGATAACGAGGCTCCTATAATTACAATTGAAAGATTTGGCGAACCTGCACACTGTTGTGAGATCGACACTGACAAGGAGAAACCATGGTACCATGAAGTGAGGAGATATCTGGAAGCATAAGAGTATCCTAAAGGAGATTCCATCAATGATAAGAAATTCCTGTGAAGGTTTTCAGCCAAATTCTTCCTAAGCAATGGAAACTTGTACAAGCGCAACCATGATTCAACTCTACTCCAGTGTGTGGACAAGAAGGAGGCAGAGAAGATCATGGAGGACATGCATGATGGCTTCTTTAGAACTCAATCTAGTGGGCACACTATGACCTATAAGATTTTGAGTGATGGTTATTATTGGTCAACAATGGAAAATGAATGTCACCATCACTCAAGGACTTGCCATAAGTGTCAGATCTATGCTGATATGGTTCATGTGCCTCTGGTACCATTAAACGTCATGACTGCTCCCTGGCTGTTCACAATGTGGGGCATCGACATGATTGGAGAGATCAAGCCCACTGCCTCCAATGGACATTACTTCATCCTTGTTGCCTTCAACTACTTCATAAAATGGGTTGAAGTTGCTTCATTTGCCTCAGTCACTAAGAACGTTGTAGCCCGACTTATCAAACATAACCTCATCTGTCGATATGGTATCCCTGGAAGGATCATCATTGACAACGAAACTAATCTCAATAATGTTATGATTACGGAACTCTGTACACAGCTCAAGATCAAGCATCATAATTCTTCTCCATACATACCTAAGATGAATAGCGCACTGGAAGCTGCCAATAAAAACATAAAGAAGATTGTGCAAAAATGGTGGTGACCTATAAAAACTAGAATGAGATGCTACTGTTTGATCTCCTTAGCTACCGTACTTCGGCTCGAACCTAAACTGGGGTGTTGTAACCCAAAATTTTCCCTCTCACTTCTCAAGATATTTCCTACAAAGATCTTTAATGACTCAAGCTTGCGCAAGCATTGACTAGGTCAAACAATCTCCTTAACATTGATGCCTCAAATTGGGGTTTAAGTTTGTACAAAGGAAGTCGAATTTATAACGTTTCAAATGACTTTCATGGATCATTATGGACCCTCAGGATTACTTCTGTCAAGTTTTAAGTCTTGGATCCCAATTTTCCAAGAAAGTCATTCAAATTATCAAAAGGGCAAAATGGGAAAAATTAGGGTTTTGACTGAAATGACCGAACTTTGATTTTTGACCTAATACCTAACTTATTGGTCGGAAGCATAATCTCAAGGATTTGAGCGCGTCATTTTGACATAATCATATATTTCAATTCATCTCCTGAGATCAGTGGATTGATTGACAAAATTCGGACAATTGGTGGAAAAATTCAATTGTACACTAAAAATTTAAACTTTGACTTTCTGACCAAAATTGAGTCCCAAAAATCTCATTTCATCAACACATCCAAAATATAAAATTTGATCATCAAAAATCAAGAGAGTAAAAAATCCAACTTTGCAAGACTTGGAAATTTTTCTAAGTATTTTCTATACTTGTTAATTTCATTACTTCATGACATCTTTTCACTACAATTCAAAATAATTCAAGATGTTACAATTAATTCAAGTTATTACAAAGTGGAATTTTTGCAAGATTACAAATCCTAAGTTTGGTCTTGTTTGAACTCTTTCCCTTTTACTCAAACCTTGCCACTATGCTGACCATAAACATGCATTTCCTTTGTTACAATATGCATGAATTGGTCCACAAACCAGATTTTGTATCATGCTACAAACAATGTTGTCCAAGCCTGTTGTATTGCCCATATAACAACTCAAAATCATGTTTAGAAGACAGTCTGCTGTCCTGAGTAAAAACAGTCCTTCTATGCTATCTCTCAACACTGTCACAACACTCCAAAACTGCTACAAAATAGCCTTGCTTTGCTGCTCCAATCCTAGTCCAAGCCTACATTATCTCAACCCCATACTTGCACCAAATTAGCACATAAGAGCTGCACCAAAAAAGCTATGAAGACAACATACCCAAGCAGTTGAAATTGTTATTTGCTTCCCTCCCAAAATCCCAGCAAAACTCATCTATAAATAGATTGTTTTCACAACACACAAGGGGTTAACTTTTAGAGAGAGAATCGAGAGTTTGGAGCAGAAAAACAGTATTCTTTGTAATTTTTTCATTCAAAAAAACAACTCTACTTTCATTCAAAACAGAAACCCTCAATCCACCATTCCATCTTACAAACTCTCCCATAAACCAAACACCTTATCATATAGAGGTTGTTCAAACACAAGAACAGTTTCTGTAGTTCCATTATCTTCACCCTCCAAACACAAAAACAATATTGTACAACTTGATTGAGTTAATGTGATTCAACAGTTTGGGACAGCTTCCTGGAGATTCATTGGAGCCATCACAACAGCTGGAAAAGTATTCATACTTAAAACACCAAGTGCAGTCCCAAGGTAAGTCTTCTTAACTTTGAGCTTTTCATTTTTCATACATGATTTATTTTTGAAGATAAAGTGTTGTTTATCAATTACATACTGTAAACTGACCCAAACGACAATAAAACAATGTTTAAGGCAAAAAAACTACAGCATGAGTCGACACATACCCACTTGGGTCGACTCATTTTAGTGAAAAAACAGGGTATGAGTCGACACATAGCCTTATGCATCGACTCATACTGTTATCCAGGCCCCAAAACAAAAATGTGAAAGGTGCATGAGTCGACACAAAACGCGTATGTGTCGCTACAAATAGGTGCATGAGTTGACACATCCCTTTATGCATCGACTCATACTGAGTTGGTTTGTTTTGGCAGGAGCAAGGAAAGCTATGTATCGACACATAGCAGTTCAAAATGCATTTTTTCTTTTATTTTACACTATTTTTACATTATCTTCATTATTATTCGATATGGTTGTAATACTTAAGTTTCTACTTCATCCCCATTTGTAAGTTGTACCCCCACTCCCCTAATGATGTAATAACTTAGGATTTTAATTTCCGCAATTTACCACTTTAATATAAATTGTTAGTAATTAGGGTGTGTATAGCAAGATAAAATCAACCATTAGAGAACCCTAATTTCAAAGACCAAATTGCATGTAATCAAACACACTATTCACACGTGCACCTATAGGGTAACCTCACTTTGATGCCTCAGAAAATAGTCATATCCCTGGAATATAGGCGTTTTAGCAAAGACCCTTGATAAAAAAAGATCGTAGTCCCTCGATGTCTCTCGATGTTGCCTTCGGTAAACGATCCAGTCCCTTGTGAAAATTGCTAAAATGTCTCATAAGTTGCCTTCTATGACTATATGATTGACCCACACCCGTCCCTTCACATCCAATGATAGGGCTTCTTACCAATCAATGGTAAGATAGAAACATCTAAAGAAGGGGGGAAAGAACAAAGACCTTTTGAGTAAGTAGGACACTCATAGTTGCTTGCTCACAAACTAAAACTATTTCCGTACTCACACTTTCAAAACACCTTCAAAAACAAACATCTCTTTGAACTATTTTTAAAACCAACACTTTGTATACATTCTTATAGAGACAAGAGTCATTACAAAGTTTTCCGAACAAAGGAATTTTCAAAATACTTTCAGAAACCCACAATAAATACATTTCAAATGAAGCATTTTTCAAAGTGATCTAGCAAGCAACTAAGAGCCCGTAGATAACCACAGATGAAAAGGGTTTTAACACCTTCCCTTTTCATAACCTACCCCCCAAACTCAAGAGAAATATCTCGAAAGGTCTTTCATGTTCTTTTCACCCTTTCCTTTATTGGATAAAATAAAATTCGGTGGCAACTCTTTCTATCCGCAAAATTTGCGATAAAAACACAAAAACATCTGACTCAGTTCTCCCACGTATGACATGGGGAAACCCCATTCTCCTTAGTTTATGGCATGGAAGCTGTTTTTCTTGTAGAAGTTCAGATTCCTTCCTTAAGGATTATGAAAGAAGCAGATTTAGGTGAAGATGAATGGATTCAAACTAGATTGGATCAGTTGAACTTGATTGATAAGAAGAGACTGGCTGCTGTTTGTCATGGTCAAATGTATCAAAAGCGTATGATCAAGGCTTTCAACAAAAAGATCAAACCTCAAGTGTATCAGACTGGAGACTTGGTAATAAAGCGCATCATTCTTACTCAAGGTGATCCTATGGGTAAATGGACTCCCACTTACGAAGGGTCGTTCACTGTTAAGAAATTATTCTCTGGCGGCACCATGGTGCTAATTACTATGGACGACGAAGATTTCTCGCATCCTGTGAACGCGGACATAGTAAAAAATACTATGCATAAAAATGACCCACTAGGTTAACACACCTAGGAAAAAACAAGGGCATCCCGGCGAATCAAAGAGGTTCGGGAAAAAATTAGGGATATATACAAAAGATTGTACACCCGACAAGTCGAAAACCCAAAGGGCGGCTTGGGCAAAAAAGGGTATCCTGGTGGGCTGAAAACCAGAAAGGGCGGTCCAGGAAAAAGGTAAGGATTAAAGCGTATAACTATGTACCGTGAAATCACTACAACCATTTTTATTACCAACGTCCAAGTTCTTGGGTGTAAGATCAATTCAATCAACTTCTTTCAACGACAAGGGATGATGTTCTAAGACACAGGGGAAATATCAGAGTTGGAACATAATGAGATCACTTCCACATGGCTATTATTTTTGTTTTCACTTTGTATTCTTTCTAATATTTCCTCTTACTAGGATCTCTGTCTCGTTGTACAAAAACGCCTATTTATAGTAAAAACATCAATACAAATATACTTTGAAGTGAAAACCTTTTGTTTTTCTATTTGAGTGCAAAAACATCCAATGACTAAAATTGAATGAACATACACATATAAACATGATTAAATGTTAACAAATGTATGTTTTAAAAACAATAATAAACATTTTTTTAAAGATTCGGGATATCCCCACAGAGTTACTTCAACAAAATTATCCCCACAGATTTGAATCCATACAATATCCATCCGGAGTTCCAATCTCCTGACAATCATTTCCCCAGCTGAGTTGGTCCTAAACTACTAGAGAAACCTTACGGAGTTCGTCTCTAAAAGAATTCATCTCTCCAATAAGGTATCCAAAATATTCCTCTTGACAGGGTTTATTTCCCCAACAGACTATAAATTCCGCAACTCGAGTTCTTTTCTCAGACCATTATAAATCAACAGACAAAACCCCTTGTCCCCAACGGAGTCGACAATATCCCCAACAAGTTACTGCAAAGCCTAGAATTCGACCAGATACCAGTTAACTTTCCTTCTCCCCAGTCAAGTTATAATTCCCCAGTAGAGTAATGGACAACCAAGGTTCTTGAACTCTATCCCTCAAGCATAAATCGACATTCCTCGCAGAATTTCCTCAAAACAATGAGACATGAATTCCCAGCGGAACACTCTATATAAAGTTGAAGATACACACGCTCTTCATCTCCAGCGGTAGTCTTGGATTTTACTTCCCAACACTCTCCAGCATTTGTCAAGGATTTATTTTCCTAGACAAAGATACATTTCAGTAACATTCGTACATCATAGCACATACATGACAAATGCATACAACATAACCTCATTTATTTTGAGAACATCATTACGCCATGTATACATCTGCATGCAACTAACCCTCTTCCTTGCTGGAAAAAATCAATCAACAAGACAAAATACCTCTTCTGGTTGAATTTACTTCTTCCAGTTAAAAACAGGTAATCAATAGACCTCTTCTAGTTGAATTTACTTCTTCAAGTTAAAAACAAGCAATCAATAGACCTCTTCTGGTTAGATTTACTTCTTCCAGATTAAAGATAGGCAGACGAAGACCTCTTCTGGTTAGATTTATTTCTTCCAGATTAAAGACAGGCAGACGAAGACCTCTTCTGGAAATCAACAGACCTCTTCTGATTTGATTTACTTCTTCCAGTTAAAGACAGGCGAACAAAGACCTCTTCTGGGTTAGATTTACTTCTTCTAGTTGAAAACAGGCAAAAGACATATGTTGTTTCAGTATAAATCGACCAAAGATTTATTCTGATGCTTCCTCCAAATTCTATCAACAGTCATTCTGGATGGCATCTGTAAGCCCATCTCCGACAAACTCTTCATCACTTATTCGAATGGAATCTTTAATCCCATTCCCGACACAATAAACTAACACATAGTCGAGTGCAAATTTCTAGGCACTTTGGTGTTCAATCATCTTCCACCTTCAAGTCGCGAACGACAGACTCGACAATCTAACTCTTCAGGATTAACAAGATTGAACAGGGGCAAATGTTGTACACTAAAATTTTCCCTCTCTTTTCTCAAGACATTTCTCACAAAGATCTTCAAAAGCTCAAGCTTACACAAGGGTTTTCCAGGTCAAGCCATCTCCTCATCACTGATACCTCAAATTAGGGTTTTAGTTTGCACAAGGAAAATTGGACTTCTAATACTTCAAATGACTTTCATGGATCATTAAGGACCCTCAAGATTGTTCATGTCAATTTTCAAGTCTTGGATCACAAAATTGCTCAGTCAATTGATCAGATGACCTAAAATCAGCTGTATTAGGTAAAAAGTCAACTACAGTCAACCTATAGTCAAACTTCAAGATTTTGTACCAATATCAAAATTTGGAGGTCATATGTATCAATTGATCAAAATTGGATCACAATTCCCCAAGAAAATTGTTCAAATTCCCAAAAGGGCAAAATGGTCAAAATTAGGGTTTCGACTAAGAATGGTTAATCTTTGACTTTTGACCTAATACATGACTTATTGGTTTGAAACATGACCACAAGGATTCAAATGCATCATTTTGACCTAATTGCATATCTCAATTCATTTCTCAAGATCAATTGATTGATAATTGAAATTCAGTCAACTGATGAAAAGTCAACTAATACACAAAAAGTCAAACTTTGATTTTTTGATCAAAATTGAGTTTCAAAGATCAAATTTCATCAAAACATACAAAAATTCAAAACTTGATCATCAAGAAATAAATAAAGTCAAAATTCATCTTAAAAAGTCAAACTTTTCCAGACTTAGAATTTTTCTGTGTTTTTAAGTCTTATTTTTTCATTACTTCATGCCAACTTTTCAACAAGACGCAAGATGATTCAAAGTTAATTTTCAACATGAATATTTTAGATCTTGATGAGATATACCACTTTGCTTTACTGATAAAATTCTAGAAATGCTTGGATCTTGAGTTATAAATTCACAAAGTCATGCACTTTTTATAAAAACACTTAGTGAAAATGTGACCTAATTTAGGCAGATTTTTATACCTAACTTCATGGAAATTTTTCACATAGTTCCAAATTGATTCTTCAAAAATGAAAAACATGAAGGTTGTATAGGATGTTCCAATCTTTTCAAAATTTCAGATAACTCATTAAGTTCATTCTTGATCTAGGAGAATCGAAGAGATAAAGTTAGGGTTTCAAACTTTAATTACAAGTCAATTTTGTGATGAACACTTGACCAAATCCATAGCCATGCTGCATAATTTTTGCTTTGCAGGCCTCAAACTTATGTTTCACTCCATAATTAATGGTTTACACAACTAATTGAGCCATTATCCAATTAATTCAAGCATTATCCAAACTAAATTTCCATTTTGGGAAGAAAGTAACCATTCCATTCTTGTAAAGATCACTTTAATTACAAAGTCAATTTCATGAGCCTCTAACCTATTTCTTGTGCATACTCTTAACCTACTAGGCCAGAAGAAACATGTTTAAAGTGTTCAACCACTCTAGAGGGCCTGGTACAAGCATTGGAACCATGTTCATCAATGTTGCTTCAAAAACAAGGCAAATCCATAAACATGTGATTCTTGATTTCTGACTTATACAAGCATGAAAACTTCTTAATTATAAATAGAGACACTATTTGTGAGCTAAAACACGAGTTCACAGGCCCTCGAGCATCCCAAAACTCCCTGAAACTCAAAACTACACACAAACTTCTGTTGTTGTCATTTCTGGCGAAGAAACTTAAAACACAAAATATACTCGTGTGTTTTTAGTTTTAATAAATCACAAAGCTTCTAATACACATATAGAAGTTGTCCTAATACCTGAAATATAACTGTAACACCATCTTCCTCATCTCCCATAACCAAAAACAGAGGTCTGCAACTTGACTTCTCCAGATCATTTCAGCCACTCTCCATTCAAGCTAAGCATTGCATTAGCTTCCTAGGGACTCAAGGATGCTAACCTGATCATTGCAGCACCTTAAAACAAGCTCAAACTCAAAACACAAATTCCATTTTCACGGTATGTTTTCTGACTTTTGAAATCTTCACAGAGGCATCATTAACTTTCCATTTTCAAAGATAAAATGTAGATATCATATCCCTGAAATTAACCATGTCCTTAGAATTATTTTATGTTGCTTGAGTAGTGAGAATTTTGAACCAGAATTTTCCGGAAAAATTAGGTTAGAATTGGTACTAGTTAAAATTCATGCTCATCTTTGAGTCATTGTTTAAGTTATTTACATTGTTGGAATCATGATGAAATTTCTAATAAGTTTGATGTTCATACTTTTGAGAATGGTTGAGAAATGAATGAGTTGCAGAAGCTCTGGCTGGCGCGAGGAAGAAGATGAAGTTTGTCACTAGAACTGGTTTTGTAATATATATTTATGGTTTTGTTTATAACACCGAATGTATAGCCACCCTAGTGGTAGAGAGCACCCGCGTAAGGAATTACCCTATAAGGTCCTGGGTTCGAACCCCAGGGACCTTTTATTTTATTTCTTAACATTTTTTGCTTCATTTTTGTCCAACAGGTAGCGCGTATGGGCCCTAGTTCTTTGGGCCTTGTCATTTTATTTTTCCCTCACCCCCTACATTGCTAACACCACGCAGCCTAACTCTTTTATTTTTTGTTTTTGTTTTTCTGATTACAAAACAAAACACTTTGGGCTTAAAGTCAAACAAAAACAGTTTTTACACACTTACACTGCAAATCATTTACACACCTTCCTGACTTTTTATATTTTTTATTTCATTTTATTTTCTTTTATGTTTTTCTTTTTCATTATTATTTTTATTATTATTATTATTACTATTATTATTATTTTTATTAATCAAAAGTAATATAAGAGAATATTTTATATTTATCATTTGTATATTTAGTGTATTTTTTATCTTATTTCTTCTAAAAACCAAAAGATCCAAAAATATTTTCCTTAATAAATTCCTTTTATTTTAATTAATAGAGACTTAGTTTTTATTTTAATTTTCTTTTTATTAACTTAGGTTTTGCTTTCATTAAATCAAATTAAATTAACTTAGTTTCAATTAACTATTTTCTTTTTAATTTGATTAAGATAAACCCTTTTATACAAAGAATCCAAACAAAAACAATTCTCTTTTCCATATATATTATCTCAAATTCTTGTATATTATCTCACATTATTGTATATTATTTATTCAAGTTCAATATGGTTGTAATAGTAAATTAGATTTTTTTTTACTTGCTCCTCCATTTGTAAATTTGTACCCCCATCCCTAAGTGATGTAATAGCGTAGAACTTTACATTTCCGCAATTTATCGCTTTCAATATAAATTCTAGTAATTAGGGTTTGTATGGAAAGACATAAAATCAACAAGTAGAATACCCTAATCCAAAAACAAAAATGCATGAAATCAAAACCCTTGCACACTTGCACCTCTACGGCTAACCTCACTTGTTGCCTAAGATAAAAATAGTCATGCCCCTCGAACATGTGATACTTTAGCAATGACCCTTGAATACAAGATCATAGTCCCTCTATGACCCTTTGTTTTTCCTTCGATAAACGATCTTAGACCCTTACGACAAATTGCAAAGGTATCGTACAATGTTTCCTTCTATGACTGTACGACGACTCACGCTTGTCCCTTCACATCCAATGATAAGGCTTCTTACCAATCAATGGTAAGATAGAAATATCTAAAGGAGGAGGAAATGAACAAAGACTTTTTGAGTAGGTAGAACGCTCGTAGTTTCTTGCTCACAACCATTTTCAAAACATCTTTCAAAACACACCAACACTTTCAAATGAAATATTTTCAAAAGTCAACACTTTGTATACATTTTCGTCGAAACGAAAATCATTACAAAGTTTGCCTAAACAAAGACACTTTTCAAAAATACTTTCAAACAAATCACAAACACATTTCAAAAAAACATTCCAAAGTGAGCTAGCAACTAAGAGCCCGTAGATAACTATAGATGAAAAGGGTGCTAACACCTACCCTTTGCATAACCTACCCCCCGAACTCAAGAAAAATTCTCAAAAGGCATTTCATGTTCTTTTCACCCTTTCCTTATTAGATAAAAGAAAAGTCTGTGGTGACTCTTGCTATTCGCAACAATTGCGATAAAACGCAATACACCCAAGTCAGTTCTCCCACCGTATTACACTTAGCTAACATTGTTTGGTTGGGCTATGCTTAGTCGTGTCCTCTCCTTTGGGTAGGTTCTTCTTAATTGGTTCCTTATCTTTGGTTTATCTGCTTATTCGAGTTCTCCTTATGTTAGCTTAGCTAACATCCTTGGTTGGGCAAGTGTGTCTTTCCTTATTTGGATTCACTTCGATTGTCGTTCCTTGAGAGAGTCCTCCTTGGGTTTTGGTCTCTCTTATTCTGGTTTCCTTTGTTTGGGTTCACTTTGATTGGTGTTCCTTGTGAGATTCCTCCTCGGGTTTTGGTCTCTCTTATTCCAATTTTATTTGTTTGGGTTTGCTTTGATTGGCCTTCCTTGTGAGAGTCCTCCTTGGGTTTTGGTCTCTCTTATTCTGGTTTCCTTGTTTGGGTTCATTTAGATTGGTGTTCCTTATGAGAGTCTTCATCGAGTTTTGGTCTCTTTTATTCAGGTTTTCTTTGTTTGGGTTCACTTTGATTGGCGTTCCTTGTGAGAGTCCTCCTCGAGTTTTAGTCTCTCTTATTCTTGTTTTCCTTATTTGGGTTCGCTTTGTTTGGAGTTCTTTGTGATATTTCTCCTTAGGTTTTGGTCTCTCTTAATGTGTGTCCAATATTCTTGTGAAGTTGCATGGTGATTAATTGGATTTATTTATTTTATTAAGTGGAGAAATAATATTAGAAGTATAATATCATTTGATGTGAGCTTGTTTTAAAGGAATAGAAGTAATAACGGGGTGTATTAGTTTTGAGCCCAATAAGGAGTAAAGAGAATAATAGGTTATTTTATTGTTGCTAGAAAGAATAAAAAAAAGAGGCAGTAGAAGAATAAGGATTGAGAAGAAGAACGTAAAGCTACTGGAAAAAGAGGAAAAACGACAGAATAATGATTCAACCGGAGATTATAGAGCGACCTTCAATCCAAGGTAAGGGTGGGGTTCTGACTCTATAATTGGGTTCACGATAATTGGTATATGGGGTTAGATGTGAAAGTTTTTCTTTATTCATGAATTGAATGTATATGTTATTGTACAATGTGAATTGATGAATTATAGATGAATGATGACGTTTTGATGTTGTGTCATTGACGTAGAATTATAGGATAACTGTAAGTGATGATTATCCATGATTAGATTAAGTTTTTAGGGCTTAAAGTATGGAACCCGTAGTGAAAACCCAGAGAAAATCGCAGAAATTATGTAGGATAGAACAAGATGTGTCGACCCCAAACGCTATGTGTCGATACAAGAAGGTTTTGAGACTCAGTATGAGTCGACACGAAGAGGTCTTGCATCGATACATGAGGACCTTTAGACACGGGATGAGTCGATACATAGGTGCATGTGTCGATACATGCTGTGTGTTAGACTCGGGATGAGTCGATACATGAGAGAATGTGTTGACTCATGTTGCGAGTTCAATGCAGTACGCGTCGATCCAAGGAGATATGTGTTGACCCATGTTGTCTGGTTTTTGGTAGAATGAGTTTGAGAAGGCTGTAACTTGAGTTTTCAGACTCTGTTTGAGATTCCGTTCGAAGCGTTGAATAGCTAACATGATGAGCTTTAATTCTTGAGGATTAAAATGAAGAGTAGGAAGGATAACCCTAGTAATCCCAATAAGGACTAGAGTTAATTCCCGCGTTAATCGTTATGTTGGTTTTTATGCAGAATGATGAGGATGAAATGTTTATAGGCTATTGTTTGATTCGTAATAGTAGGAGTAATGATAGTAATGATGAAAGATTACATAATAGAAGTATGAATTACTGTCGTATTAATGTACAACTGAGTTGTTGATGAGATGTTATTAATGATGTTGTGTTGATAATTTATGATGAATGAATGATGTTTGATGAATTATTATGATGATATTAGATGTTGATTAAGAGATGTTGAGATGCTTTAAGATGTAGGCCTTTGGCCAATGATGATGTTGTATTGAGATGTTGTTAATTAAGGTGTTGTCATTACATTCACGATCGTGGCGCATACATTGCACTTTGAGATGGATCTTATGCTCGTTGAGATGACCTGCACTGGCGAATATAGAGATGAAGGCTTATGCCTTGTTGATGCCTCTATTAATTGGCAAAATTTTGAGATGGGAGTTCTGCTCCAATGGTACCACATGCATTTGCATAGTATTGAGTCGCATTATATGATTGCATAAAGAAGTGTGTATTGATGTGGTGAATGTGTATTATTGTTGTGATTATTGTTGATTATGAGATGAGAAGTGGTGATGTTATGTGATCTAATTTAATATATTAATTATCACGCGCTTTATTATATTGTTAGATATCTCATCCCTTCTGTTTGAATGTTTCCCTTATGTTGGTAACATGAAGGTAATCGAGAGTGAAGGTTGTATACCTTCGGTAGTTCGAGTCAGTGTCATTGCTCTAATATGTAACACTCGGGGGAATGAACGCTTGTTTCTTTTTATTTTTTATTTTTTAGCTGTTGAACTTTAAGTTGATTATTATTAAGTATTTGTTAGTTTGAAGTTGTTGTAATGATGACAAGGATGTTATTAAGAATTATGTTGCGTAGATGTTGAATTATTGAATTAAAGATGTTATGATGGTGGTTCATCCTATGTTTTAAAAGTTTTATATATCCACGATGAATGCAATGAATTTTGATAGAAGAATTTTGTGGCATCCCGATTCGTTTGCATGAATGATTTATATAACTCTGATTTATTTATATAATTTCCGGGGTAGAATTGGGGTGTTACAATGGACATGAGGGGTTCTAATACCTTCCCCTTGCATAATTGACTCCCTTACCCGATTTGTCGGTCGCAAGACCTTGATTTCTCCCTTCTCCGATTTTTCTTTAATGATTTCCTTTCCCTTCTCAACGATTATTCCATGGTTATTTCACCTTCAGCAGTTGTCTTTGAGGTTTAAGAAGTCGCGTACTGAGGGTACCGTCGATTTGACAGGTGAACAGGATAAGGGGAAGTTTGAGTTACCTCCTTGTTTTCATGATAAGTCTTTCTTCAAAGGTTTTTCCTTGCAACTTCATCCGGATGAGTCCCTTATGCTCGAAGAGACGGATCGTCCGAGCAAGAGGGAGGTGTTGGTTGGGGATGCCAGCACTGTTATGAGTGTGTTGCACCCAAAAATTTTCTCTCTTAATTATAACCCTAAGTGGCTCACACGCTTCATTATAATTCATACATGTATGACATTGTTTATTATGCTATGGAATCAAGTTCATCATGGAATTACAGTTTTCTCCTATCAAGAAGGACACACAATGATTAATTGATACAAGTTTGAAATGTCAGTCATCAAGATCCTTCTCATCAAGACACAGGGTCTTCTTTATATTCAAATTGTTAAAAGAACATAAGGAGATCATAAGTTTCATTACCTAAATAGGGATCACATGTGTCTATCTAATTGGTTCCCCGAGTTAGGGTTTTGTGTTTATGATCATTATGGACTTCTTCCATCAAGCTATAAGGTCCTACCATCATTAAGGGCATATTCACCCTCTCGCGCTTGCAATTACCAGATGGAGTAGGTTTTGTGCAAATATGCTTGTCAAATGAATGGAGTTTTGGTTTACTTTCATCACTTATTCAAGGGTAACGTCTTAACCAAAGTCCATATTATGTTATGTTGGACTTTCACCTTATTTCATGATCCATTCATAATCAGCAAAGTAAAGAAAAGTTTGAAAACTTAGAGGAGGAAGATGTTTTGAAGGATGCTTCACTTAAATTCGACCAAAGGCCTCAGAGTCATGATGATGAATTCAAAAGTTAAGGAGAGACATTGGTGATTTCTTTCAAAGAAAGACATGACATTGGAAATTCATAAAGACATGTTTCATTAACAAGATCAAAGTATCGAGGCAATGGTTCCATGGTCAAAACGGTATTTATGAATTTTATTCAAAATTAATTACAAGGTCACTAAACATGTGATTCGAGTAATTATCCATGGTAAAGATTCAACTTATACTTTCAACCATACAAAAATCCACATTATCATTAGAAAGCCAATTTGGAATATGTTTGCTAAGTTCAATTTACAAGGACTCATTCAAGTTAAAATATTCAAGACAAAAATTCTTTATTCAACTTTAATGAAACATATATTCACCATCCAAGTTTACGAGTAAACAAATTGACAAAAGTTCATTTGAAATTTAAATCACTTTCACATTATTTCGTATGTTACTTAGAATCGTCATTCATTACAAAGTTACACAAAATATACAATAAATTCTATTCCGATCTCCAAGCATATTTAAACTCATGATCACACTCCATATGCCTTCGCATCTTCTCCATATCTCTATCCAAAGTGAACCGTGTTCGACCATGTCCAAACAAGTCCATAATGCTGCCTTGCACAACAAATAAACCACAATCTGGTTCATGAAACAAAAGGCAGAATTTCATAAACCATGTTCTAAGCCTAATACTAATGTTATTTAGAATCAAGATTTAATCTCCTTGACTTCAAATACCAGTTCAGAACTTGCATTGACCAGTGAACCGAGTTAACAAGCCAAATTACCCAACTCACTTTAATAAGCCATGCCATGCATATGGAAGGAGAAAACATAGAATAAAAATTCGGGAAAATTATATAAGAAAGGGAGAAAGTGAACCGAAAGATAAGACTTCGAAATTCAAAAATTGTAAGCTCATAACAGAATCCCAAAACTAACAGCCCTAGTGCTTACCTGGCCATAACTATAATAGTTTTTATCCACTAACCAATTCTCTAACCGTAAATAAGAAGAACCAACCATCTAACAAACTTTTCCAGATATAACATACTTTTTCACAGTCCAGGGGGGATACAATTATTATTCATTATCAGAGAAACTCACCAGAAAAAAGCTCAGATCTTCTCTCCACCAAATTCTCCAAAACTTTATCTTTCTCTGCAAATTCCACAAACCTTCATCATTCTTTATTCTCCTGAGAAGAATCATACAAAAACCTCACAAAAATTCTCTCATTCATCTCTCTGCATAGCTTTGCTTCATCTTCATAACCTTCATTCTTTAATCTTCACCTTTCTCAAAACCTTTGATCCCCAATATTCATCAATCATCAGAGCATCAATCCTTCTCCGCAACATAAGTTGAAGATGCATCTTCATTAACTTTGTGAATGGCATTATCACCATCATGATTCTCTATATCATCGGCAAATTGCACACTCTTCTTCTCAACATTACAACTAATTTGCGCTTCTGTGTATCAATCTGCTACACATCTTCATCCTTGAGAATTTCTCAACCACAACAACAACATTATCGCACACCTTCATCATCGTTACTACATCTTCTTCACGCAGCAAGAACAATTCGATATTTCACTATGTAATACGGTGGGAGAACTGACTTTTGGTTTTGTGTTTTATCGCAGATGTTGCGGATAACAAGAGTCACCACCAACTTTTATTTTATCCAATAAAGGAAAGGTAGAAAATAACAATAAAGGCCTTTTGATAATTTCCTGAGTAAGGGGGGTAGGTTATGAAAAGGGAAGGTATTAGCACCCTTTTCATCCGTAGTCATCTACAGGCTCTTAATTGCTTGATCACTTTTTGAAATGCTTTGTTTTCGTGTATATTTGAAAATATTTTGAAAATGCCGAAGTGCAACAATTTTGTAATGATTCTCGTATCATTGAGAATGTATACAAAATGTTTGTTTTGAAAATATTTATGAAATGAAGTGTTGTTTTGTGAAAAGTGTTTTGAAGATGCCAATGTAAGGAAATTTTCTTTATAATAACCCTTGTATCAGTCCTCAAGAGTATTTATAAAGTGTTTTTTTAGAGTAGTTATTTTGAAAGTGTGAAGTGTAAAGATTGTTTTAGTTTGTGAGTAAGCGATTACGAGTGATCTAACTACTCAAAAAATCTTTGTTGTTTTCCTCCTCCTTTAGATAGTGTTAACTACCATTAGTTAGTAGAGAGCCTTATCATTGGATGTGAGGGATAGGCGAGGGTCATCGTACATTCATTGAAGGCAACTTGTAAGACACTTTAGCAATTGTTATAAGGGACTAAGATTGTTTACCGAAGGCAACATCGAAGGATCATCGAGGGACTATTATTTTTTTAACTGAGGTTCTTTGCTAAAGCATCTTACGTTCGAGGGACATGACTGCTTTTATCCGAGCCAACAAGTGAGGTTATCCTAGAGGTGTGCGTGTGCGAAGTGTTTTGATTTCAAGTATTTTTGTATTGAGATTAGGTTTTCTAATGTTTGCTTTTAGTCTTGCCATACAAACCCTAATTACTAACAGTAATAAGGAAAGCAGTAAATTGCAGAAGTTAAATGTCTTATGCTATTACAATGCTTCGGGGATGGAGGTACAAGTTTATGAATGGGGGAGGAAAGCAATAAACCCTAATTATATATTACGAGCCTTTGACAGTTACATAATTGTATTAATGCGGAAAAAAGTGCGTGAAGGTGGTGAAAAGGGGAAAGATGTTTTAAGAAATCCTAAAAATATTTTTAAGTGTTAAGAAACTAATTTATTGTTTTTGTTTAAAATATATTTGAAATGTGAAATAAAAAGTTAGACTTAATTCTAATTTATTTTACTATTTAATAAAAATAAGTGTGATTAAATTAATTTATCAAAAATTAATTAATTCAAAAATCTAAAGAATTCTAGGTATTTAGAAAATATTTCTGGAGTTTTATTTTGTTTAGAAAAATAATTGAAGTATAAAAACCTAGTCTTAATAAAATAAAATCAAGGTGAATAAAATAATTTTTATTTGTAAAAAATTAAAATAGTTAATTAAAAACCTAAATCTAATTTTTTATCATTTTTTATGATTTTTTCTAATTAAAATAAAAAACATATTTTAGAAAAGAAAGTTAATTAAAAATAAAAAAAGGAAATAAAATGGGTCTGCAGTAACAAGTAATAAAGTGGGTGAGAAAATAGCAAAAAATGAAAAACCCAAACAGAGGAGCCCAGTGCTTGTTTGTGATCCAATGGGGATGGTTCTTTGAGGGTGCATCGTGGGAGTAGATTTCTGAAGCGTGGGATCTGGTTACATGATGATCTGATGGTGCTGGTGTGAGGATGTACCACGCGCGCTATTGCGTTGCTTGCAACTGATCAACAAAGAGAATGTTAAAAAATAAAATGCCAGAGGCATGGATCGAACCCCTTCACTGGCACACTAACGCCCTACACACACACAAGCTTGCCACTAGGGTGGCTGTTTCATCCAGTTATGAAACAACCAGCAATAAATATATTATAAACTCGTTTTAGAAATTCAAATTTGTGGACTTCTTCTTCTTCCTCACGCCAGAAAAACAACTTCCATTCTTTGATTTTGTAAAACTTTCATTTCTCAACCATTTTGAAAAATGTAAACATCAAAGTTGTTCCAAATTTCACCACGAATTCAACCATGCCCTTAACTTAAGCTAAAACTCAAAGATTAAAGTGAATTTCTATTGGTACCAAACTAAAACCTAATTTTTTTCAGAAACTTCAATTCCAAAATTCACATTACACAACCAATATAAATGAAAACTAAGGACATGGTTAGCTTCATAGACATGATATCTACATTTTATCTTTAGAAAATAAATGCAAATGATGCTTGTATTGAGATTTCAAAGTTTGGAAAACTTACCACTTGAAGTAAAAACTCAGAGCACGTATGGTTGCTTCTAGGTGAAATGTGATGATTGATTAAGCTTCCTTGGACCTCCCTGAAGTTATTCCAATCCGTAGTTTAAGCTGAAGGTGTATGAATCACTCCAACCAAGTCAAGTTGCAAAGCTCTGTTTTTTGAGTTTAGAAGAGGATGAAGGTGGTGTTACAGTGATGAAACTTATCTTTGGATGAGTTCTATATGAGTTATAGAAACTTTGCAAATGATTTAGAGTGAAAACACATGAGTGGATTGAGTGTTTGGTGTTCAAGGTTAGAAGTTGCAACAAATGGAGTTTTATATGTAGCTTTTGATTTTGAGAGGTTTTTTTGAGGTTGTGAATTCGTGTCTTAGAATGTAAATGAGTCTCTTATTTATAGGGAAACTTCAAAGATCAAGAGTTGTCTCCAATTTCAACTTGTGGAGTTATGGTTTGGTTGAGATAGAAGTAGCAAGTTTCATGAAAATGGTGGTTCCAATGCATAGTATTATGGCTTCTAAATTGGTTGAACACTTTAAACATGTTTCTTCTGATTTGTTAGGTTAAGTGTGATCAGAAGAAACAAGTGAGGAGCTCAATGCATTGACTTTTGCAAAAAGCTTTCTTTATGTAAATAGCAATGGTGCCTTTGTACCATTAATGGAAAATTGTCTTGGACAAAGCTTGAATCAAGTGGATAATGGCCCAAAAGTTTGTGTAATCTTCTTATTAATGATAGATATGGAGATTTAAGGCCTGAAAAGTAGGATTATGTAGCACGACTTGAAGATTTTGTCTTATGGTTATCATAGAAATGACCTATAATTCAAGTATGGATGCCTAACTTCATCTCTTCGAATCTCCTATCTCATTCATGATAAAATTATGTTCTTGGACATTTTGGAAAGCTTGACCCATTGTCTACAACTCTCATGTTATGATTTTTGGCTAAATCAATTGGGATTTTGGTGAAAATGGCCATGGAGGTGGGAGAAAAAACTGATCAAAACTTGTAAAAAAATTTCTAAGTGTTGGATAAAAAACAACATAACTTCATGAGCTTATATCTCTTAATCCAAGAACTATTTAAGGATCATCACACATTAACAAAGTTTTAGAATTCATCAATCCTTACAACTTTCATTTTGAAAGTTTTCCTTGAATCAGCTTGCATCTTGAGGAAACTTGCTTGTGAATTTAGGGTTTTTGTTAAGAACAAAAACACTTAGAATTTTTCTAAGTGTTAGAAAATTTTCCAAATTTGACTTTTGTTGACTTTTTGATTTCTTGATGATCAAGTTTGATAGTTTTAAATATCTTAATGATTCTTGACTTTTGAATTCCAATGTTGACCAAAAAGTCAAAGTTTGACTTTTGAGTGACTGTTTACTTTTCATCAGTTGATTCAATTTTTAAAATATCAATCACTTGCATCTTTGGAAATGTTTTGAGCCATGTAATTAGGTAAAGATGTTGTATTTGAGTCCTTAAGATCATTCTTAAAGCTATTAGGTCATGCACTAGGTCAACAATCAATGATCAGTCACCTTCAATCAAAACCCTAATTTTTGGCAATTTTTGTCCTTTGATGGTTTGAGGGATTTTCTTGAGGAATCATGGTCAAACCTTGATAAAATAATGAATATTAACTCAAAATATTGATGTTGACAAAAAAATCTTGAAGTTTGACTATATGTTTGACCATAATTGACTTTTTACCCAATATAACAGATTTCCAGTCATTTGAGCAATTGACTAGGAAAATTTGTGATGCAAGGCTTGAAACATGACATGAGCATTGTTGGGGACCTATGATGAACCACGAAAGTAATTTGAGGAATTAGAAGTCCAATTTCCCTTGAGAAAATTAAAACCCTAGTTATAGGCCAATGCTTAGGAGGTGAGTTTGTCTGATCAAATCTTGAGAATCCTTGAGTATTTAGAAGAATGTGTTGAAGAAAATGGAAGGGAAAATTTTGGGGTACAATAGCTTCCCCTGTTCAATATTCTTAAACCTGAAGAGTTAGATTGGCATGTCCACCATTCGTGACTTGAAGGTCGAAGATGATTGAACACTTAAGTGCCCAGAAATTTGCACTCGCATGTGCCCGAAGTAATGTTGTTGGTTGATGTAATACTGAGAATGGGCTTAAAGATTCCATTTGGATAGGTGACGGAGAATTTTCGGATATGGGATTATAGACGCCATCCAAAGTAATTATTGATAGAAATTAGGCTACGTCTACACTTGACTTCGACTGGAAGAAGTATCAGAATAAATCTACGCTTGATTTAATTTGAGCCAGAGGATGTCTATGTTTGTCTTTAACTGGAAGAAATATCAGAATAAATCTATGGTTGATTTAATTTGAGACAAAAAAGGTCTACTGGAAGAAGTATCAGAATAAATATACGGTTGATTTAATCTGAGCCAGAAGATATCTATGATTGTCCTTAATTGGAAGAAGTATTAAATTAATCTATGGCTAATTTAATATGAGCCAGAAAAGGTCTACCCAAAGAAGTATCAGAATAAATCTATGCTTGATTTAATATGAGCCAGAAGAGGTCTCTAAAGGAAGTTTCGTCATGTAGATAGTCGCCCCGTCCTGTTTCGGGAATTGATCTACAATCCATTTTTGTTGGTAAACTCGTCCTGTTTCGGGAGTTCATACCACTTAGTGATAAAGATAGTCTCCCCATCCTGTTTCGGGAAATGATCTTCATCTGACCATAAAGAAATAAAGATATTTTCTCCGTCCTGTTTCTGGAGTTAATCTTTTCTCGGTTGTATAGATAGTTTCCACGTCTTGTTTCGTGAATTAATCTTTGATCTGGTCACGTAGATAGTTGTCCCGTTTTTTCCCGATAATTAATCTTGGACCTATTGGATATTTGTTGATGATGTTCATCTGTTGATTGATCTTTCCTGAAAAAGTAAAGAGTTAGTTGTGTGTAGTGTCATTATGTATGAAATTCATTGCTTAATGATGTTCTCAAAATAAATGAGACTGTGCTATATGTGTTTCGTATACATATGCTATGATATTGGTAATGATGTAAAAATGTTTGTTTGAAGTGTATCAACTGTTCTGTATGACATCTTTCTAGGGAAAATGAATTCCTGACAAGTGTTGGGGATGAAGAACATATGTAATCTTCAATTTTGTTTAGAATACTTCCGATGGGGACTCCTACTTGCTGTTTAAGGAAACTCCATTGGGGAATGTTGACTTCTGTTTGGGGAGAAGAGTTTAGGAACATTAGTCATTCAATGCTCTATCGGAGATTTTAATTATTATATACCCTGAGTGGAGATAAAAGAGATGGATAACCTTCCGACTCGTCCGGGGAGTTTAATTCTTATATACCCTAACTGGGGATAAAAGAGATGGATAAACTTCTGACTCGTCTAGGGATTTTAATTCTTATATACCCTGACCTGGGATGAAAGAGATGGATAAACTCCTGACTCGTCCGGGGAGGATAAAGTTGACTGATATCTGTTCCGGTTCCAGGTTTCATAGAAACTCTCTGGGGATAGTGGTGACTTCACTGGGGAGAGGAATTTTGCCAATGATTCGTAGCCATCTAAGGAATAGATTTAAGCTGGGAGACTTTAATCTATTGGGGAAATAAACCCTTGTTGATGGAGAAGTACTTTGCAGAGGAAATAAGCTTTACTGGAGAGAAGAAATTTGCAGGAGGCCTTATAATTTTGGAGGAATAACCTCAACTGGGGGAATAGAACTTCCATGAACTGTATTGATCGAAACTCCGTAGGTTGGTGATATTGCCAAGAAAAAATCTACCGAGGAAATTGTTGGGAATGTATCTTCATTGAAGGTGAATTTTGCGAAGATTACTCTGTGGGGATAATCTCAAGGAAGTGGATTTATGGGGATTTATGGACAACTTGAATATAATCCAACCTTCTAGAGTCTTGAATAAATTCTTATTCTTATTCTTATGCATATATTTGTTAACAGTTAATCATGTTCATATGCATATGTTCATTCAATTTTAGTCAATGGACGTTTTTGCAAACAAAGCGGAAAAATTAAAACACAAAAAGTTTGAAATTTAGGGTGTACTTGTATTGATAGTTTTCCTATAAACAAGCGATTTTGGTATAAAGAGACATAAATCCTAGTAAGAGGAAATTGTAGTGAAATGAAAAGAGTACAAAGTGAAAACAAAACATATAGCTATGCGGAAATGATCTCTTTGGGTTCCAACTCTGCTATTGCCCTTATATCTTTGAACATCTCATTCATTGTTGTCGGAAGAAGTTGATCAAACTGTACCATTCGAACTTTTGACTTTGGTAATAAAGCTTGTAGTAAGTGATCCAATGGGACATAGTCATACGCTTTTAATCCCTAACGTTTTCCTGGACCGCCCTTTCGGGTTTTCAGTCCACCAGGATACCCTTTTTTGCCTAAACTTCCTTTTCAAGTTTTCGATTTTCCGGGTGTACAATCTTTTATATATATCCCTATTTTTGCCCGAACCCCATTTGGTTCGCAGGGATGCCCTTATTTTTGCCTAGGCTATTCAACCTAAAGGGTCGTTTTCATGCGTAGTATCTTTTGACTATGTCCACGTTCATAGGGTGTGGGAAATCTTCACCGTCCATGGTAGTTAGAGTAAGTGTTTGTTGGCAGCAATTTTGGTAAAACACTGACTTGACAATGTTGTGCTAAATGTAATGACATTTGAAGCAAACTGGTTTTGAATGATGTCAAAGAATATTTCTTGATATCTTCCTCCTGATCTGAAGGTGACTTCATATTTGTCTCATGTTTTTATGCACGCCATTATTCAGGATTTGTGACTCATAGTTTGCAAAAAATATGGAGGAATATTTTTCTATTTGCATTAGCCTTATGGATTATATCTTGGCCTGTTTTCATGGAAATATTCAAGGGATTGGAATATTTGTTTTTCATCCCAAGCCTACTGTTGTGCCTTTATAAGGACTTGCATCCTTATTCATCAAGCTGCAACTTTTAAAAAGAAGAACATATTCTTTATGTTTTTAGAAGCCTGAGTCTTTTTAATTGTAATACACTCTACATATTGGATTAATACTTGAGTTGTAATTTGAGTTTTTAATCGTGGATCATTCACAAGCTTTTAAGTATTGAATAATTGAAGTCCTTAAAACTTAATATTTATGTTGTTCTTCACTATTAGTGATTGAATGGATTTGAGGAGGGCCTCATATCTAGGCGTGTCTTAGGTAGAAGTATAGCACGGGTAGTGGTTAAGTGATTAGATCATAAACTGGTTTTTTACTGAGGGTCTATGAATTTTGATACTATTTAGTGGACATGTCCCTGGCTTGGTAGCCCCAAAATAAGTGTTGTTGTACACCAAACTAGGTTAACAATCCCTTGTGTTTTTACTGCTTTTAATATTGTTGCATTTTATATTGTCCTCATATATTTGTGTCGTGACATCTCCTTTGACATCTCATATCTGATACCAGAATTTCAATTGGTATCAGAGCAGGCATATTGCTCTATATTTGGGTGAGATCTAGGTAAGATACTTTCTGGTACTATGGACAAGGAAGGAGTATTTGTAAGCAGACCACCCATTCTGGATGGAAGCAATTATGACTATTGGAAACCACGTATGGTGGCCTTTCTAAAGTCTCTGGACAGCAGGGCTTGGAAAGCTGTCTTAAAAGGATGGAAACACCTTGTCAAATTGGGAGAAAATGGAGAATCTACTTCTGAGTTAAAGCTAGAAGAAGATTGGTCTAAAGAAGAGGATGCAATTTCTCTTGGAAATTCTAAATCCTTGAATGTTATATTCAATGGAACTGACAAGAACTTTTTTAGATTAGTAAACATACGTGAAATAGCTATGGATGCCTGGGGGATTCTTCAATCTACCCATGAAGGCACACCCGAAGTGAAGATGTCAAGACTTCCGTTGCTCACCACTAGATTTGAAAATATGAGAATGAATGATGATGAAAGTATTAATGACTTCCATATGAACATTCTTGAGATTGCTAATGTTTCCAGTGCTTTAGGAGAAAAAATTCCAAAAGACAAATTGGTGAGAAAGATGCTTAGGTCTCTTCCCACCAGATTTGATATGAAAGTGACTTCCATAGAAGAAGCACAAGACATTGACAAGATGAAAGTGGATAAACTTGTTGGATTACTTCAAACATTTGAATTAAGCATCAATGAAAGATATGAAAAGAAGAACAAAATCATATCTTTTATTACCAATATTGAAGATGAAGAGGAGGAGTGTGATCCAGATACAGATGAAGGAATATCAAATGCCTTAGTTATGCTTGGAAGACAGTTTAACAAAATGATAAAAAGGAAGGATAGGAACCCAAGATCAAATGTCAATAACATCTCATCTGAGATCCTTAAGTCAAATGAGTTTTGAATAAAAAAGGATGAAGAAAAATCCACTTAAGGGAAAGGAATACAATGTCATGGATGTGAAGCTTCTGGTCACATTAGAGCTAAATATCCTACATATCTTAAAAAACTGAAGAAGAATCTATCTGTTACTTTGTCTGAAGAGGATTCTGAGAGTGATCTTGAAGAGGAATCTACAAAGTAAGTTAAAGCATTGACGGGAAAATATGTGTGTGATAAGGATTTTAGTGATGGAGAACTAACCTTTGATGAGCTAGTTTCCTCGTACAAAGAATTGTGTCTCAGAAGTGCAGAAGTTTGCCTAGAAGGGGAGAAACATAAAGCACTCATAACTCAGCTGAAGGCAGAAAGGAAAAAACATCTGAAAACTATTTCCTATCTGGAAAGAGAAGTGACTTCTCTGAATTCAAATATTGATAGAATGGTCAAATCTCTTATGATTCTGAATAATGGGTCTGGCACATTAGATGAAATTTTTCAAGTGGGAAGAGTGACAGGAGACAAGAGTGGTCTAGGGTTTAATGAAAAAAGGAACCTGTTCAGAAGAACCTTCATTAAATTCCACTCATGCCAAGTCTAAACCAAAGATGTCAAATCAAATGTCTGAACATCATGGCAAGAAAAGAAATCATGGCAAACATCAGGGTAAGAAAAAATTACTCACATCAGATAGAAATCCCAGTCCTAGAGGTGTCATCACTGTGGAAGGTTTGGTCACATAAGACCTTTCTGTTTCAAGTTGTATTTGTATCCTAAAACTACTCCTCTTCTCAAGACTATTCAGATCTCTCAAAATAGCAAAAAGAAGAAACAGTGGGTTTCCAAGTCTAATGTTGCTAGTTTCATAGCTCATACCTCTCTTAGAGTATCAACCAAAGATGACTGGTACTTTGAAATTGGTTGTTCTAGACACATGACAGGTGTCAAGAATCTATTGGTAGATATCAAATCTCATTCTACCAGTTATGTGACTTTTGCTGATAGAGCCAAAGGTGATATCAAAGGAGTTGGAAAGCTAGAATGTTCAGGAGTCCCAAAACTTGACAATGTGTTACTTGTTAAAGGGTTAACAACTAACCTAATAAGTATAATTCAACTATATGATCAAGTATTCAAAGTTAACTTCACCAAGGCTGAATGTCTCGTTTGCAGTAAGAACAATGAAGTTATTATGAAAGGAATCAGATCTAAAGACAACTGTTATTTATGGGTTCCCCAAGAGTTAAGCCTCTCCTCAACATGTGCTTTAGCCAAAGAAAATGAAGTTAAATTGCGGCATCAAAAAATGGGACATTTGCATCTGAAAGGAATGAAAAGAATCATATATATTGAAGCCGTGAGAGGGATTCCTAAGCTCAAAATAGAAGAAGGGAAAGTTTATGGTGACTTCCAGATTGGAAAGAAAACTAAGATGTCACATCAGAAGATCCAACATCTTACTACATCAAAATTTTTGGAACTTCTTCACATGGACATGATGGGACCTATGCAGGTTGAAAGTCTTGGTGGAAAGAAGTATGCCTATATTGTTTTAGATGAATTCTCTAGGTACACATGGATATGTTTTATCAGAGAAAAATCATAAACTTTTGAAGTGTTTAAAGATCTTTGTCAAAAACTTCAAAGGGAAAAAGATAGTCATGTCATCAGAATCAGAAGTGATCATGGAAAGGAATTTGAGAACAATAAATTTGCTGATTTTTTCTCTTCTGAAGGAATCATTCGTGAATTTTCCTCTCCTATTACTCCTCAGCAAAATAGGACTGTGGAACGAAAAACAGAACCCTTCAAGAATCTTCCAGAGCTATGATTCATGCTAAGAAGTTACCCTACCACTTTTGGGCTAAAGCTATGAATACTGCGTGTTATTTCCATAACAGAGTCACTCTAAGGAAAGACACCTCAGCCACATTGTATGAAATATGGAAGGGAAGAAAACCTGTTGTCAAATACTTTCATGTTTTTGGAAGTAAATGGTACATCTTAGCTGATCGTGAACAAAGGAGGAAGATGGATCCCAAGAGTGATGAAGTAATTTTCCTAGGTTACTCTACAAATAGCAGAGCTTACAGAGTCTTTAACTCCAGAACCAAGGTTATGATGGAATCCATAAATGTTATTATTGATGATAGAGGATGGAATGATGAAGAAGATGTCTTAGAAGATGTTGGAATATCTTTGTCTGATACTCCAATAGAATCAAATGATAGAAGTATTGATTATAATCCACCTCAAGAAGTGCCTGAGCCTAGTCATCTCAATAAAGGGCCTTCAATTAGAACTCATAGAGATCATCCTAAGGAGCTTATCATAGGAGATCTAAATAAATAATTTACTACTAGATCAAGAGAAGGGATATCAAACTCTTGTTTTGTTTCAAAAATTGAGCCTAAGAATGTCAAAGAGGCTTTAAATGATAAGTTCTGGATTAATGCTATGGAAGAAGAGCTAGAACAATTTATTAGAAATAAAGTTTGGGATCTAGTTCCAAGGCCTGAAGGGACAAATGTGATTGGCATTAAATGGGTGTACAAGAATAAATATGATCAAAAAGGGATTGTCGCTAGAAATAAGGAAAGATTAGTTGCACAAGGATACACTCAAATTGAAGGAGTTGACTTTGATGAAACCTTTGCCCCTGTGGCCAGACTTAAATCAATCAGACTACTCTTGGGAGTTACATACATTCTGAAATTTAAATTTTTTCAAATGGATGTAAAGAGTGCCTTCTTAAATGGCTATCTGAATGAGGAAGTTTATGTGGAACAACCTAAGGTATTTGTTGATCCAATTTTCCTAAACATGATTACAAACTGAAGAAAGCTCTGTATGGATTAAAGCAGGCTCCAAGAGCTTGGTATGAGAGATTGACAGAATTTCTTGGTAAGAATGGATATAGGAAAGGTGGCATAGGAAAAAACTCTTTTTATCAAGGAAGAAGAAGGGATGATCATGATTGCAGAGATTTATGTTGATGATATTGTGTTTGTTGGAATGTAAAATGAGATGGTTCAACATTTTGTCAAGCAAATGCAGTCATAATTTGAGATGAGCCTTGTTGGTGAGTTAACCTACTTTATTGGTCTCCAAGTTAAACAAATGGAAGATTCCATATTTTTATCTCAGAGCAAGTATGCTAAGAATATAGTAAAAAAAATTTGGATGGAAAATTCCAATCACAAAAGAACTCATGCTCCCACACATCTGAAAATGTCTAAAGATGAAAAAGGAGTAAGTGTGGATCAAAGTCTTTACAAAAGTATGATAAGAAGTCTTCTATACCTCATAGCTAGCAGACCTCGCATTACCTTGGATGTAGGGGTATGTGCTAGATATCAAGATGATCCTAAAGTTAGCCATGCCAACCATGTGAAGAGAATTCTTAAATATGTGAATGGGACAAGTGACTATGGTATACTATATTCTCATGGATCTAGTTCTGCTTTAACTGGTTATTGTGATGCTGATTGGGTAGAAAGTGTTGATGATAGAAAAAGTACACCAGGAGGATATTTATTTCTGGGAAATAATCTCATATATTGGTTCAGTAAGAAAGAAAATTGTGTGTCTCTGTTCACTGTTGAGGCTGAGTATATTGCTGCAAGAAGCAGTTGTTCTCAGTTGGTTTGGATGAAACAAATGTTAACAGAATATAATGTCAAAAAAGATGTCATGACATTATTCTATGACAATCTAAGTACCATAAATATATCAAAAAATCCTATTCAACACAGTAGGACCAAACACATTGATATCTGTCATCACTTTATAAGAGAGCTTGTTGAAGAAAAGATTGTTGCCTTAGAACTTGTAGCTACTGAACTACAACTGGATGACATTTTCACTAAGGCTTTGGATGCAAACCAGTTTGAGAACTTAAGAGAAAAACTAGGGAACTGCATATATGAGGGTTTGTAGCAATTAAGTGCATTTGGGACTATCATTAAAGTGATATTATATTATTTATGTTTCCAAGAAATCAAATTTAGAAAGCAATTATTTCAAGATTGTCTCAAAGTTTTTCCCACACGCTGCAAAATCACTTCCTTCTATTTTCACAAACTCTTCATTTTCCTTTACATAAAAATAACCCTTGTCATTATTCATCTCTTTGCTCAAAAATATTCAAAGATATCTCAACATCATGCATCGTCTCCCTCAAAATCTATCAACCATCATGAGGAGCTCTCCCTTGACAGAGTACTTGACATTACTCCTCTAACAAAAATTCCACCTCTTGAGAAGAAGGTCAAGAAACTCAGATCGTCACCTGCAACGAAATCAAAAGACAAGTTTGATACTTCTAAAGGTAATGCTTCTACTGCTACTGATGATACGACAGAAGAAGACATTGTTAATTTTGATAGAAGTATTAGAAGGCTGGTAGATAGGGTATTAAATGAAGTTTTGTTGTGCCTGGAATTCCAACTCCTCTTGCTCGAATGCCTGTTGTGGCTGACAAGTAAATGATCCTAAAAATGCTGCTGAATCATCCACCTTCAAGAAAGATGTTGCTGAAAGAAAACTTGGCAAGCTTTCTACTTCTGCTCTAGAAGAAGTGGAAGCTGATGTTGATCAAGATGTTGAGAAGGACTCTCCTGCTAAGGAAGATGTTGCTGGCTTCAAAGCTGCAGAGAATCAAAATAATGAGAATGTGGTTAATGTTGATGAGCTGTCTGACAATGAGCTCATTGCTAATGTGGTGCCTGGAATTGCTAAAAGGATCAAGACTAAAAAAATAAAAAATGTGGATGTAACACCCCCTCCCAAGAGCATCAAGAAGAAGACTATGTATGGTCCCCCAAAGCACTTGAGTAAAGTGGTTCCTCCCTCAGACAAAATAAAAGCTAGACGTGATAGCTCCACAGATGATGATAATGATGTTATCCAGAACATCTCACCTGTGAAGAGATCCAGAAGTAAGAAGAAACGTGCATTAGTAGAATAAGTTGACTCTGATTATGATGTCGAGGAAAATGTCCAAGACATCTTTCCTATGAAGAAATCTACAAGCAAGAAGTTCTTTGTTAGGGTGCCCGATGCTCATCTTTACAACATTTCCTTCCATTCTATTGGAAATGTTGAAAAGTAGAAATATGTATTTCAAAAAAGAATTGCCCTTGAAAGAGAATTGGGAGATAGTGCACTGGAGTGCAAAGAGATTATGGAGCTGATTTCTTCTGCTGGATTGATGAAGATTGTCACCAGGTTTGCAAATTTTTTTGAGACTCTTGTTAAGGAATTTATTTTTAATATTCCTATTGACTGTGTTGATCATAAAAGTAAGGAGTATAGGAAGGTGTTTGTTAGAGGTAGGTGCGTAGAATTTTCCCCTGATGTCATCAATAGATTTCTGGATTGGTCTGAAGATGATTATTGTGAGCTGAAAGTAACTGATATTCAAGTGTGCAAAGCCATCACTACAAACCAAGTGAGTGAGTGGCCCATGAAGAATAAGCTTCCTGTTAGCAAGCTAAGTGTGAAATATGCTATCTTGCATAGAATTGGAGCTGATAACTGGGTTCCTACCAATCATGCCTCAACCATTACATTTGGCTTAGGAAAGTTTATCTATGTTGTTGGAAATAAGAAAATGTTTGATTATGGTGCTTACAGTTTTTATTAGACTATTAAGCATGCAGGAACATGTGCTATCAAAATGCCTATTTCCTTTCCATCTCTTATTTATGGAATTATTCTTAATCAACATCCTGGAATTATGAGTCGTAATGATGTAGTTTGCAAGAGGGAGTCAGCTCTGACCCTTCACTTCAAGTTGTTTTCAGGAAAACATGTCCCAGACGTTGTTTTGACATCTGCATCTTCTGAAAACAAGACCTCAACCAAGGAAGACATGATTACTGAATTAAGGGAAGCATGCAAAGAACTTGATGATGTGATCAGAGTTAGCTCAGCAAGAAAGCTAATTTTTGAAAAGATGATCAAGGAGCTGCAGAAGAACAACAATTTTGATGATAGAGTGAGCACTGAAGGAGGATATTCTGATGATGAAGGAATTTCTAACTCTGCCAAGTCTACTGGTCCTGAAGAATGTTAGACCATTTTCTATTTAGTTGTTTTGACCCCTTTGTTCTTTTTGGCACTTGTATGTGCTTGACTGTTGGATTCTATGGTTTGTACTTATTTGACTTATTCTACTACTGCTATTCTCTTGAATACATGTTTTATTTGGCATATTATGTCTAAAAAGAGGGAGAGAAAGTGATTGACCTTTGACCAACTGAGGGGGAGCTTAATGTTTGAGGGGGAGCCTCATGTCTCTAAAGATGTTCTGACATCTTCCTTTGCTAATAGCTAACTTAGTTACTTTTGCTAACTGCTAACTCAGATTTGTTTATGCTTGTGTTGCTGCTCTGATAATGTGCTCAAATAATGTTTTAGCCAAAATTTTCCAAAGGGGGATATTGTAAGTGTTTATTGGCAGCAATTTTGGTAAAACACTGACTTGATAATGTTTTTCTAAATGTTTTGACATTTGAATCAAACTAGTTTTGAATGATGTCAAAGCAGATGTCTTGACATCTGCTTCCTGATCTGAACGTGACTTCATATTTGTTTCCTGTTTTTATGCGTGCCATTATTCAGGATTTGTGACTCATAGTTTGCGAAAAACATGGAGGAATATTGTTCTATTTGCATTATCCTAATGGATTATATCTTGGCCTGTTTTCATGGAAATATTCAAGGGATTGAAATATTTGTTTTTCAGCCCAAGCCCAATGTTGCGCCTTTATAAGAACTTGCATCCTTATTCATCAAGCTGCAACTTTTAAAAAGAAGAACATATTCTTTCTGTTTTTAGAAGTCTAAGTATTTTTAATTGTAATACACTCTAAGTATTGGCTTAATACTTGAGTTGTAACTTGAGTTGTTAATTATGGATCATTCATAAGCTTTTAAGTATTGAATGATTAAAGTCCTTAAAACTCAATATTTATGTTGTTCTTCACTGTTAGTGATTGAAGGGATTTGAGGAGGGCCTTATACCTAGGTGTGTCTTAGGTAGAAGTATAACACAGGTAGTGATTAAGTAATTAGATCATAAACTGGTTATTTACCGAGGGTCTATGAATTGATACTATTTAGTGAACTTGTCCATGGCTTGGTAGCCCCCAGAGTAGGTGTTGTTGTACACCAAACTGGGTTAACAATCCCTTGTGTTTTTACTGCTTTTAATATTGTTTAATTTTATATTGTCCTCATATATTTGTGTCCTGACATCTCCTTCGACATCTCATGTCTGATATCAGAATTTCAGTTAGTATCATAGCACTGTCCAAAAATACTTTCTTGACAATAAATGGTCTTTAGTAGGTGGGAGTCCATTAACCCCTGGGATCACCTTGCGGTAGAATGATGCGCTTAATTACCAAGTCACCAGCCTGATATACTCGATGCTTGATTTTTTTTGAATGCCTTGATCATAGGTTTCTGATAGATCTGACCATGATGTAGCGGTAGAAATGTTTAAGACTAAGTTATTGGATGGACTAAACTTATACAGATCAAAATAGAAATCACCATCGCGCTTTATTATTTCCAAAGGAATGGGAAAAGAGAGAGTAACCCAAAAAAGAGGGAGAAAGATTCAAGGTAAGGGGGTTGGTTATGCAAAGGGAAAGTATTAGCACCCTAAACATCTACGGTACTCCACATGAACCTCTTTGTAAAATCTGTATATTTTGGCTATAAAATGTTGTATAAAAATAGATGGTGGAGGTGAGAAAAGAAATATATTTTTTATGATTTTTGCACCCGCCGCGGTTGCGAACCTTTAGTGCCTACGTACCACCTTCCGTGCAATAGGGGATCAGGGTACACATAGTTCCTCTTTAAAAATTTTAAAACACAAGTGTGTTAGTTAATTTTATGAGATAAGACATCATCGTCATTGTCCGTGTGGAAAACATACTTATTACCCACAATTATGAGAAAGGAGAATTTGCATCATCTCAAAGTGGAGCATACGGCTTGGATTTTTTTTAAAAATCAACAATGCATCACTCAACACCCAAGTGGAAAATATCCCTCTTTACTACATATTGTAGAAGTATAGTTATTTGCATCACTAGAAGGATTGATAAGAGCCTATTCTTTTGAGAAAAGTTTGGGATGAAAGCCAAGATGGCAAAATGGTTTGAATGAGATTGGTAGATTTTTTGAATCTTCTCACAAATTTTTTTTAAGGTATTACTATTGTTGATTGAAGTTTATTCATGAAAATGTTTGAAAATGCATGGACCTAAGTCCAAGTTTATTATGAAAGTGGTTCAAGTTTAAAAACAAGAAGAGTTTTCAAAAGGAGGGAGAATATTTTTGAAATTAAAGAAGATGGGAGGAGGAGAAGAGACTATCCTAAAGAATAAGGTAAAAGCTAGGGATAGGAACCATCTAACCAACAAGAAGCCAATACTCGACATTATGAGCCAAGATAGAATTCCAGTTCTTTGGATTGAAACCAAGTAAACAAAGATACTAGACCTCTTGAGGGAACCAAACTCCAAGTGCATTAAGTCTTCACAAAAATTGGGCAGAGTAACAGCTGTATACAGGTGAATTCTATATTACAAACAAAGCATGTAATCACAATAACCTGGACACAAAACAAACAAACAACCCAATTTCTTAAAGTAAATCTCAAGAACTCTAGACAAAATATCAATTAAGGTCACAAGGTCTCCAACATAGGCCAAGGTTTCTAACCCTAAGTCCAAGAAGTACAATGCTCCATAATGCCAAGGATAGTAACCAAATAGTCCAAGTAACATTAAAGATTTTTATGCTTCATGTTGATTATTAGGTTTTTTAAAGAAAGGAAAGAAAATCTCAAGTGAGAAAAATAAAAATGACAAGAAAGTAAATGCTCAAGTGAGCAAAATAAAAATGACATGAAATGTAATGATTAAAATAAATGGTACACAAAGCATAAAAAATAAAGGGCATAAAGTAAAAACAAAAGGTAAAAATCAATTATTAGTGATTAGTGGTTAGTTGGATGATCATCTTTAAACTTGCATTTGGAACTCATTAGAGGATTGGTAGAACCAAAGCCTCCACACAACAAGTTGCATTTGCTTTTTGTCAAGTATATCATCCATTTGGAATCCTTAAAAATACCATTTAATGATCAAAAATGTTTAAGTGATTCGCGTTGACCAAAAGTGTTGTAGATCCATTAGAGGATTGGTAGAACCAAAGCCTCCACATAATGAATATCAAGGTTATTGGATCAAAGGGATCAAATTAACATACTTGGGCTTGCAAACATAAGTTTGGGCCATGAATGATCATTTATTAGAATCGGGACAAAATTTAGCGCTATGTTAAGAAATCGTAAGTGTACTTATATAGAAGTCGCACCTATTTTGAGGCCAGTCAATAGCAATCTATGCACCACTTGTTTTGAGACATGATATAGAGATCATGCTCTAATAACACTTAGTGCAATAAGAAAGGGATGAGATGGAGATGGGTGGGGGAGAATATACAAACAATATTTGAATTAAACTTTAATCAAACTATTATTAAAATCATTCATCCATTTTTGTGGAGTTAGACTCAACACCATGGATCCAATGATGTTAATAAAGTTCAATGATCAAAATTCAACCCAAGTTCAGCCACAAAATTATCACAAAGTAATATTACATTTAATATATACATTTAAAAGGTTTTTTAAAAAGGTTTTAAAATTGAAATAAGAAATAAAAATATCAACTATATTCAAAATAATCGTGAAAAATCAAGTAAGGCCATAGAAAAATCAGAAAAGGACTCTAATATTTTTATGAAATTTTTGGAAATTTTTAAAAGTCAGAAACTATTTTAAAACTAATTAAAAATGTTCAAAACAAAAATAAAATAGGTCAAAAATAGTAAACATTAATATAAAATTCCATAAAATTTTCAAAAAGTCAGAAGTGTGCAAAATGATATTTAGGAAATTTTTCAGAATTAAAAAAAATGTCAGATAGTATTTTTAATGTAATTAAAAGAAAGAAAATAATGCAAAAAATATAAAAAATATAAAATTTCAAAATAAAAATATGAAAAAGTATTCATGAGATCAAAAATAATTCAAAGTATTTTTGTGAATTTTTTCATAATTTTTGGATAAAAAATAAAAGAGTTATGAATTTTTGAAAATTAAATCAATTAAAATATAAAATCAGAAAATAAAATAAAACCAAAATGATATGGGCCATCATATCATAGTCAAAACGTGTTAGTAAGCTAATCCAACGGACCAGATGCGCTGTGCTTAATATGGACCTTTGTGGGATGCGCATGGAATCAGGAAAAAGGCAACCAATGAAATTAAAACGCTTGGAACACTATCATTGGCTGAGACGAGACATGTCATTGTCTTCAACCTCCATCCACCCTACAATGGAGATTTTGTGAGATCCTTCAAACAGTAAAATTAGGATCCCAGGCCCGTATCATTGGATTCGTCTCTTCAAGACGATCCTAACACCACCACGCGACAAATTTATATAAAGTATACAAAGAGATATGAATCAAAAACCCAGAAAATAACGAGCACCTTCAATTTGAGATTTCTCTCTCAATTCTCAATGGATTTAAAAATTGTAAGAAGCACTAGAATCAGGAGAAGAAGTAGATCATGTTAGTGCTTTATTTGGATCAAAATGATGGAGAATTCTACCTTTATGAAGTTCAAGAAAGAAGCTCTGAAACCGGACTTCTGTAGTTTGGGTTATGGCTTGTTTTGCTTGGTTTAAGTGCTGGAGAGTCTGTATGATGCTTGAGGAAGATGGATGTGCAAAGAATTTTGGAGGAAAAGGCTGGAATCTCATAAACTGATTTCAAAAATTTCAAACTCGTGTGAGGTTTTAACAGAGTGTTTTTGGCTCTCAAAGCTTCTGGAAATGAATGGGGGATGGCCCTCTATTTAAAGAAAATCAAATGGAATGTTCAAGCGTGTGAAATGATGAAGTTTGGAGGGAAATTGTGTGAACCTGATACACGAGCAAAGTGTGATTTGATTTCCATTAAAACTCATCCATTCCTTGCGTTTTAATGCTCTAGTCCACTTTGTTAGCTTGGTTAAACATTTTTAGATCACAAACGCGTGCTAATTTGATGTTTAGAGGCTAAAACATGAATTTCAAATTCTGAATTATGAAGAAACTTCAGTTCCAAGTTACCAAGTTCAATCCAATGGCATTCTCAGCTCAAGGGGTCTTAAGGCATGATTCTTGATGCTTTAGAAAGATGAGGTTACAAGATTTTCAATGGAAAAAGAATGGAATCAAATGGATGATTGAGCTGAAAGTTGTACTCAGTCAAAGTTGGGGAAAAAAGGTTGACTTTCCATACTTAGAAATATTTCAAGTTTTTCTTCAAAAGTGACCTATAATGTTTTGCATCTAAACATGGCCTTCCAATTGGAATTTGCTCTTGGCCAAAAAGATGGTATGAAAATGACCTCTTAAATGACACTCTGAAACTTGAACCATTCAAAATCTCCAAAAATTGAGAGAGTTATGAATTGTTGAAGTTGGCAAAAAAATCATGAAATGACCTATAATATTTTGTATCCTTAGGGCATCTTCCATCCATTTTATCACTTTGCACATAAAATAAGGAATAAAGTTCACATCTTCAAGATCATTATGGAAAAACAGTGGGCTCAAGGTGATAAAAATGTACCAAGTTATGATCATTTGAAGTCACACATAAGAAATTGGGGGTTTATCTGGAGGACTTGTACTCTTTCTTCATCATCAAGCTTCTTCCACATGAAAACTCCTTGGAAATTTTGAAGATATTTGTTGATAACAATTTGAAGAGAAGGTTGTCTTTGGAATCACTCAAAAATACCAAAAGATGAGCAAGATATGTTTCTTTGAAGTTCAAAACCCCAACTCCTAGATCAAGAGAAATGCCTTGAGGAACTTTGGCAATTTTGAACAAACTTCTTGTATCAACATAAATGTTTTATAAATAGAAGTTGTTGAGGATAAAAATGAGAACTCATAGTCACCAAAACCACTTCCATATCTTGAAAATTTAGATAAATATGCATTTGTGACCAATGGGAACAAACCTTGTCCAAGCATGACAACTTCTCCAATCAATCCCTTGTACTTTTGAACCAAATTTGTTAATCTTGAAATCAGGTGAACTAAAATAACCTTGTCATGCCATTTATTCCAAAACAACTTCAATGATGAGGTTTGAACTTCTTAACCTTTATTGACTAGGGCATGAAAATAAATTCATGAACCCATGGAGCAACTTGCTAAGCCTCATTGTCTTAACTACATTAGTAATAAGCAAGACAAACCAACATTGCATTTTATTAACTAAAAGGAAAAATCAAGAAAAAACGTTCATGATTACAAAAGAAAACAAGTCAAGGTGCTTGGTGATTCCTCAAAGAGAAAAGCTAAAGATAGGGAGAGAAAACCAAAATCCCTAATGTGATCTTGTTGTGATTGAATAAATATGGTATGATGAAGGGATCTTAGGGGGGAAAATTGGGGTACAACAGCTGCCCTTACTTAAGTTTCTTCTATCCGAAGATACGAAGGTTAGAAATCTTCGTGTCGACGTGATCGAAGATACTTAAATATAAAACAAACCCTATTTTTGGCCCTAAGATTACATGCAATGCTTATGAGCATGAATGCATATGAACAAGATCAAAGAAACACAAAACACCGTTGGGGATGTAACAAAGGAAATAAAGAAACAAAAGAGAAACCCGACAAGGAAAATAAATCACTGGTAGATCAAAAGTCCTCACTTAGAGGATGGTAAGAAGTCAAAGGATGTACCAACTTCTACTGAAGGCGAAACTACCAACGTTCACTGAGGATAGAAAAAAAAAGATAATAATCAACAACTTTCACTGAAGGTGACCTACCAACTTTCACTGAAGGTAGAGAGAGAATATATCATAGCATCGCCGTTCACTGACGATGAAATACCAACATTCACTGAAGGTAGCAAAAAGATAACAATCACGAACTTTCACTGAAGGTGACCTACCAACTATCACTGAAGGTAGAGAGAGAATATATCATAGCATCACCGTTCACTGATAAGGAACTACCAACGTTCACTGAAGGTAGCAAAAAGATAACAACCACTAACTTTCACTGAAGGTAGAGAGAGAATATATCATAGCATCGTCGTTCAACGTTCACTGAAGGTAGCAAAAAGATAACAACCACCAACTTTCACTATAGGTGACCTACCAACTTTCACTGAAGGCAGAGAGAGAATATATCATAGCATCTCCATTCATTGAAGATAAACTACCAACGTTCACTGAAGGTAGCAAAAAGATAACAATCACCAACTTTCACTGAAGGTGACCTACCAACTTTCAATGAAGGTAGAAAGAGAACATATTATAACATCGCCGTTCACTGACGATGAAATACCAACGTTCACTGAAGGTAGCAAAAGGATAATAATCACCAACTTTCACTGAAGGTGACTGTGATACGGTGGGAGAACTGACTTGAGGTTTTGCGTTTTCGTCACAAATGTCGCAGTTAGTAAGAGTCGCCACCGACTTTTATTTTATCCAAAAGGAAAGGTAAAAAACCACAAGAAAGACCTTTGAGATGTTTTCTTGAGTTCGGGGGGTGGATTATGAAAAGGGAAGGTGCTAGCACCCTTTTCATCCATGGTTTTCCATGGGCTCTTAGTTACTTGTTTAGATCACTTGCTTTGCTTTTGAAATTGTTTGAAATGGTGCTTTGTGTAGTTTTGAAAGTATTTTGAAAAGAGGCCATCGTTTAGGAAATCTTTGTAATGATTCTCGTTCTTAAGAATTCTACCTACTCAAAATTCTTAGGAAATCATTGATCAAGTAACTAGAAGCATTCTACCTACTCAAAAGTCTTTCTTGTGCATTTTTATTCCTTTGACATTGTTGATTTACCATTGATTTGGTAAACAACCCTATCTTTTGATGTTAAACGGGACGGGCGTGGGTCATCGTATGACCGTGATAGAAATGGTGCCAAGTATCTTAGCAAGTTTAAGGGACCAAGATCATTTTGTTTTATGCAACCTTTTGATAGCGTCATCGAGGGACTATGATCTTATTTGTTTGTTTTGTTTTTCTTTGCCAAGATACTTTGCATGCATACCATGGCCATTTTTGTTTAGGCAACCAAGTGGGTGAAACCCTAAGGGTGCTTGTGTGCAATGTGTGTCATTTTACATGTATTTGATTGTCTAGTATTAAAAACCAATAAACATAAAAATATGAGAAAATAAATAAAAATAAAAAAAATAAGCAAAGAGGGTGTGGATAGTGGATCATGGGGTGTGGAAAGTCAAAACAGCAAGCCCAAGCGCGCCAAGGCCCAAGACAGGTCGTCCCGGTCCGCCAGCTCCCTCATGCGCGTGTTTTTGCTTCAAACCTGTATCTTGCTATTCTTTGCACAAAAACAAAAACTTGCAACATAAAACATGTAGCATTTTTTATCACGATTCCAATGATATAAGATTTGTAAACTAACTCTAAAAGATCAGGGAGAATTTCAGTGGCCCTAATTCCTGACCTAATTTTTTCATGAACTTCAAGCTTCAAATTCTCATGGCACAATTAATATAAATGACAAATATGCTTATGTACAGGTTCACCAAGTTAAGGACTACATTTTTGCTTCACAAATCGTGGCTTGAGGATGCCTAAATAGAGAGATAAAGTTTTGAAAAATACCTCCTTCAGCTGGATTTGGATATGGAAATGTGGGGACTTTGAGTGAGGCCTGAGGATCGTGTGAGCTTCCTTGAAGTTCCCTCAAGTTATTCCAATGCTTAGCTGGCATTGTGGATGGCTGAAACTTCCTGTAGAAGTCAAGCTGCAACCTTCCAAAGTGAAAAGGGTGATGTCTGAAACAGGGCTCACATTTGCAGGATGAATGCTTGGATAGTTTGTATATGATGTGGATGAAGTGTTTCAAAGGTTAAAAGGAAAAACGCATGAGCGAAAATGAAGTTGGCAAGAGTTTTGCAGAAACTGCTATGTCTTGGAAGAAAAATGTGTTTTTTGTGTTTGGGAGAATTTCAGATCATAAGCATTCGTGTTCTAGCTTGATATAAGTTTGTCAATATGTATAGAGTGATACAAAGTCCACTCTCTAGCAGTTGTACAAGTTTTGATCCCTTTTGCCACTTTTCTTGCATTTGAAGAAAGTTGAAGTGACTTAAGCCAAAATGCTTGTACTGCTTGCTTGCTAGCTGAAGAGAGTTGGAACAAGTTGCTTGATATCTGTGCAAAATGCTTGCATAAAAGGAACAAGTCCAAGGCTCAAGGCTGATAAAGTTTGCAAAAGCTTGCTTTATGAAAATGGCAATGTGCCCTTTATGCCATTTATGGATTTATTCTTTGTACAATGCTTCAAAAGCCAAAACAAAGCCATTATCCACTGAGTTAACATTTAATTATGGAGTGTATAAGGGTTTTAGGACCTGTAATGAAAGGTACAAGGATGCTTGATCAGATTTGCAACTTGGTGCATTGTGAAAATGGCTTGAACAAAAGTGACAAAATGCCATTTTCTCTTCTTTGATTCTCCCTAACCGCAAAGGATCTTGGAGATTTCTTTGTCATTTTGAAAATCTTGCAACATGCTCTACAATCCATCTTTGAAATTCATTTTGAGATACCTCTTGGAACTAGGTGAAAAATGTCCATGAAGTTGGGTCAAAAACCTGCCTAAATTAGGGCAAATTTTCACTAAGTCTTTTACTTCATGGACCCCTATTCATAAATTTATAACTTGAGATCCAAGCATCTTTTGGGAAAACTTTGTGAATCAAAGTTGTATATTTCACGGAGTACTAAAACTTTCATGTTGGAAGTTTCCCTTGAATCCAAATGCATCATGGTGAAAGAGTGGTGAAAAGTTAGGAAAAATAAGATATTTTCCATACTTAGAAAAATTCTAAGTTATGAAAAATTTTCAAATTAAAACCCTAATTTGCAATTTTAGGTTTATTGGTCAACAAGTTTCACATTTTGACATATCTTGATGAATTATGACCCTTGGCACTTGATTTTGACCAAAAAGTCAAAGTTTGACTTTTCAGTGCACAGTTGACTTTTGATTAGTTGACTGCAAAATTCATCTGTCATTCCTATGTACTTGAGATATTTTGAACCATGTGATTAGGTCAAGATGATTCCATTGAGCCCTTGAAATCATTCTTGAACCCAATTGGTCATTGGCTAGGTTAAAAATCATAAATTGCCCTTTCTCAGTCAAAACCCTAATTTTGACCATTTTGTCCTTTTGATGATTTGATCAAATTTCTTGAGGAATTGTGATCCAAACTTGATCAAATAGTTCATATGAGTCTAAAATGATGTTGTGGATCAAAAATTATGAAGTTTGACTGTAAATTGGCCATGGTTTACTTTTCCCCAATACAGCTGATTTTTAGGTCAATTGTCCAATTGACTGGTCAAAAATGTGATCCAAGGCTTGAAACTTAACATGAGCAATCTTAGGGGTCCAAGATGGTGTATGAAAGTTACATGAAGCATTTATGGTCCAAATATCCTTGTGCAAACTAAAATCCTAATTTCAGGTTATCAGTGCAAGGTGATGTCTTGAGCTGAGCAAACCTTAATCCTGTCTTGAGTCCAAGAAGTCTTGTGAGGAAAATATTGATAAATGAGAGGGCAAATTTTGGGGTACAACAGCTGCCCCTGTTCAATCTTCTTGAACCTGAAGAGTTAGATTGGCGAGTTTTTCCATTCGTGACTCGAAGGTAAAAGATGATTGGACACTAGAGTGCCCATAAATTTGCACTCGACAAAATGTAGTTGAGGGAATGGGCTTAAAGATGCCATTTGGAGAGGTGATAGAATCTTGTTGGAGATGGGCTTAAAGATGCCATCCAAGAATGTTTGCTGAATTGTAAGTTGTAACTCAAAAGAATGAGTATCAGAATGGTGTCCGTGTCTGGAACGTATCTGAGCTGTATCTTGAACTGAATCTGAATGAGTAATAGAATGGCTTCCGTGTTTGGAGCATATCTAAATTGTATCTGAATAGTTGAATACTGAATAAGGGCCAGAATGGCATCCGTTTCTGGAGCGTATCTAAGTTGGGGAAAATCAGAATAAGTGACAGAATGGCAACCGTGTCTGCAGCGTATCTGGACTGTATCTTGAATTGAGGAATCTGAATAAGTATCAGGATGGCATCCATATCTGGAGCATATCTGAACTTGAAAACTGAATGAGTAAATAAATGACTTCTGTGTCTGGGGTGTATCTGTATTGTATCCGAAGGTTTAATCTGAATGAGAAATATAATGGCTTCCGTGTCTGGAGCGTATCTAATTTGTACCTGATTGTATACTGTTAATGGTAGCTTGTTAATCTTATCCTGAAAAGGGTAAAATGTTAGCTGAAACACAAAGTTATGTTGCATGAAATGTATGACGCAATAAATGTTCTTTATCAATGTTTATGATATATGGATGTAATGTATGTGCATGTAAGTTGATTTGTTGTATTGTTGAGGAAAATAAATCCTTGACAACTGGGGATAATAAAACCCTTGACTGCTGCCGGGGAAAATATATCCTTGACTGCTGAGGATAAGAAATCCTGGGCGACTGTTGGGGATTAAAATCCTTGACAACTTCTGTGGGGATATAAGGATCCTTCATGTCTTGAAGTTGGAGTATTGACAAAAATTCTATTGTGAGAGTAATGCCAAACTGCTTGAGAAATTTGCTTGGGAAGTCCAGAGAACTTTGATGACTTCTACTGGGGGTTACACAATGGGAATCCTTATTCTTCTGGGGAATAAGGAAAGCTCTGATGACTTCTGCGGGGAGTTAAGAATGATAATCTTCATTCTGTCAGGGAGTAATGAAAAACTTGGCGACTTCACTCGGGAATTAAGAATGAGAATCTTCATTCTGTTGTAAAATAAAAACTCTGCGGGGAAGAAGGCTTACTGCTGGGGAGTAAATTCAGGAGTTTTCAGTCGTTTGTCACTCTACTGGGGAATTATCCTAGGTTGGAGAGAGACAAAGGTTAACTGTTATCCGGTTGATTTCCAGGCTTCAAGATAACTTGCTGGGGAAACTGGATTGACTGAAAGGTTTCCGCTGGCGATTGATAGTTAGAAACTTTGGCTCCGCTGGGGATTGGGAGTTTGAAGTTTTAACTCTGATAGGGATTAAGGGTTTGAAATTTTAGCTCCGCTGGGGATCTAGATGATGTACTGTAGGGATTGCTCATGGAATATCCCAAAGACGTTTTCCTATCCTTTCATCCTGTCAGTAATTATTCTTTTCCAATTTGTTTATTTGTAAACAGTAATTATGTTCAAATGCATATGTTCATCAATGAATCATTGGACGTTTTTGCAAATAAAAACACAAGTGTAAAAGAAAAGGCAAATAGTTTTCTGTGCTCTGAAAGAGATATCTTTGTATTTACTTTGAATAAGTATTTGTGTACAAAGGAGACAGACATCCTAGTAAGAGGATGGTGTGAGAAAAATTTATACAAAGATGGCTATGTGTTAAAAAATCCCATGGGGTTCCCATTCTGCTATAGCCTTCGTATCTCCGAATGTATTATCCATTTGCTGCTTCATTCGAAGATGATTGGATTGATCAGAAGCTCAGGGTTTGTCAGTGAAGAGATTGTCCTTAAAGTGATTCGACGAGACATAGTCATACGCTTTAATTCCCTAACTTTTTCTTGGACCGCCCTTTCGGGTTTTCAGTCCACCGGGAAACCCCTTTTTACCCAAGTCGCCCTTTCGGGTTTTCAACTTGCCGGGTGTACAAATTTTTTTGTTTTATCCCTAATTTTTGCCTGAACCGCCCTTTTGGGTTTTCGATTCACCGGGATGCCCTTGTTTTGTCTATGTGTGTCAACCTAGCGGGTCATTTATGCGTAGTATCATTTGATTATGTCTGCGTTTGCAGGGTGCGACATGTCATCGCCATCCATGGTGGTTAAGATCATTGCCCCACCAGAAAAGATGTTCTTGATTACAAATGGTCCTTCATAAGTAGGAGTCCATTTGCCCCTGGGATCACTTTGTGGCAAGATGATGCGCTTGATTACAAGGTCTCCAACTTGATATGCCTGGCGTCTGACTTTCTTGTTGAAAGCCTTAATCATCCTTTTTTGGTATGTCTGACCATGGCAAATAGCAGTAAGTCTCTTTTCGTCAATTAAGTTCAATTGATCAAGCCGGGTCTGAATCCAATCGTCTTCACTCAAACCAGCATCCTTCATGATTCTCAAGGAGGGAATCTGAACCTCGTTAGGTAAAACAGCTTCCATTCCATATACCAAGGAATAGGGTGTTTCCCCAGTTGATGAGTGTGCCGTGGTACGATACCCGTGGAGAGAAAACAGTAACATCTCATGCCAGTCCTTGTAGGTGTCTGTCATCTTTTGTACGATCTTTTTGATATTTTTGTTCGTAGCTTCAACAACACCGTTCACCTTTGTCCGATAGGGAGATGAATTGTGATGTTGAATCTTGAACTCCTCGCACAAGGTGGTGATCATAGTATTGTTAAGGTTTGTACCGTTGTTAGTGATGATTATTTATGGGATACCGTACCGGCAAATAAGGTTCTTCTTGATGAAGCGGGCAACAACATTCTTAGTAACGGATGCGAAGGAAGCTGCTTCGACCCACTTGGTGAAATAATCAACGGCCACCAGAATGAAACGATGTCCATTGGATGCTGTAGGCTTGATCTCCCCAATCTTGTCGATTCCCCACATAGCGAAGGTCCAAGGAGCTGTTAAGACATTTAGAGGAACTGGAGGCACGTGTACCTTGTCTGCATAGATGTGACATTTATGGCATGTTCGGGAGTGTTGATAGCAGTCAGCTTCCATGATAGTGTGAGTGTCGAAGGTACCTTCATGCAATTCAGCCATGATCTTTTCAGCTTCAGCTTTGTCCACACAACGGAGTAGAATAGAATCATGATTGCGCTTGTACATGATGCCATTGCTTAGGAAGAACTTAGCTGGGAATCTCCTTAAGAACTTTTTGTCATTGACTGAAGCTCCTTTTGGATATTCTTGAGCCTCGAGATACCTTTTGACTTCTTGAAACCACGGCTGGTCCACTACTTCTTTGGTGTTAATATCGTGACAATGTGCCGGTTCATCCATTCATTCAATGGTAATTTGGGGAGCCTCATTATCCCAGTTAAGTTTAAACATGGATGACATTGTAGCTAGAGCATCTGCTAGCTGATCTTCTTCTCGCGGGAAGTGCTCCCAGGTAATCTGCTCCAAATGTGGTAATAATGTCAAGACATGTTCCTTGTAAGGGATGAGGTTTTGATGCTTAGTGTCCCACTCTCCTTTGATCTGACTGATGACCAAAGCTGAGTCCCCAAACACAATCAAAGATTTGATTCCCAAGTCTATGGCAGCCTTGAGTCCAAAGATGCATGCTTCATACTCTTCCATGTTGTTCGTACAATTGAAGCAAAGTCTGGCGGTGAAAGGAGTATGGAAACCTTCTGGGGATATGAGTATCGCGCTGATACCGTTGCCAAGTGCATTGGATGCCCCATAAAAGTACAGGGTCCATCGGGATCCTTGTTCAGGTCCGTCATATGGTTTGATATCTTCAACGTTGTCCAATGTCATGATGTCTTCGTCAGGGAAGTCGAACTTCATGGATTAGTAATCTTCTACAGCTTGATGAGCCAGATTATCGGCTAGCACACTCCCCTTTATAGCTTTTTGGGTCGTGTACTGTATATCGTATTCCGTTAGGATCATCTGCCATCTATCTATTCTTCCCGATAGAGCAGGCTTCTTAAAGATGTACTTGATCAGATCTATCTTAGATATCAGCAAAGTGGTATGAGTCAACATATACTGCCTTAGCCGGCGAGCAGCCCATACCAAAGCGCAACAAGTTTTCTCGAGCAGTGAATATCTTGTTTCACAGTCGGTAAACTTTTTGCTAAGGTAATAAATGGCATTCTCTTTTCGGCCAGACTCGTCATGCTACCCCAGTACGCACCCCATTGAATTATTTAGGACGGTCAGATACATGATTAGCAGTCTCCCCTCAACGGGTGGCATCAAGATAGGAGGTTCTAACAAATACTCCTTGATTTTATCGAAAGTAATCTGACAGTCATCATTCCATCGAACTACCTGATCTTTCTTCAACAACTTGAAGATTGGTTCACGAGTAGATGTTAGGTGAGAAATGAACCTAGCAATGTAGTTTAGGAATCCCAAGAAACCTCTGACCTCCTTCTCAGTGCGAGGAGAAGGAATTTCTTGTATAGCTTTGACTTTGGCAGGATCAACCTTGATTCCTTTGTTGCTGACAATAAAACCCAAGAGTTTACCGGACCAGACTCCAAATGTGCACTTGTTTGGGTTAAGTCTTAGTTTGTACTCCTTTAACCTGACAAACAGCTTTTGCAAGTGATCAAGGTGTTCTTCTTCAGTTTGTGATCGGGCTATCATGTCATCCACGTAGACCTCTATCTCATGATGTATCATGTCATGAAACAAAGCTACCATGGCGCGTTGATAGGTTGCCCCGACATTCTTCAGTCCGAATGGCATCACTTTGTAGCAGAACGTACCCCACTGTGTGACAAATGTAGTTTTCTCCATGTCCTCAGTTGCCATTTTGATCTGGTTATAGCCTGAGAATCCGTCCATGAGAGAAAATACTTTGTGTTGAGCTGTGTTGTCAACCAGGATGTCGATGTGCGGAAGTGGAAAATCATCTTTAGGGTTGGCCCTGTTTAAATCTCTATAATCCACACACATTCTCACTTTTCCGTCCTTCTTAGGCACGGGAACAATGTTAGCAACCCATTGTGGATAGGAAGTAATAGCCAGAAATCCAGCATTGAAATGCTTCATAACTTCTGCTTTGATCTTCTCTGACATGTCAGGTCTCATGCGGCATACTTTTTGTTTCACTGGTGGACAATCTTCTCTTGTGGGTAGACGGTGTACCACAATGTCTGTATCAAGTCCCGGCATGTCTTCGTATGACCAGGCAAATATCTCAACATAATCATGCAATAGCTGAATTAGGCGCTCCTTGACACTCGGCTCTAGATTGGCACCCACTTTGATTTCTTTTCTATCTTCCTCAGTACCCAAGTTGATTGTATCCAACTGCTCCTCATGAGGCTGAAATGCTCTTTCCTCTTGCTGTAGTAATCTGGCCAATTCCCCTGGCACCTCACAATCTTCCTCACCTTCGTATTCGGCTTGGTAGATCAGATCTTCAGAGTCACTGAAGGCTATAGCAGTATCGTTACCCATGGGATCCAGAATTGAAGGGTACCTGCATTTATGAGCATGGGTGTGTGTAAGGGATAACCATCTTAAAACAACAAAATGTAAAAGAAAGTCAATGAGCATAAAAGGTTTAAATATGAAAAGTGTCCATGATTCATTAAATGACATATGAAAATGAAATAAGAACCCTTACAAATGGACCATTGTGCCTCGGGTAAGACACAAGGTTGAAAAAGTACGAACTGTTTGTGAATTATTACACATCCAACAGAAATGGAAAAGATAAATTACTGCGGTATGAAAGTAATCAGAACAAAGTCTTTTGCTTCCCAGTTACACAGTCCTCCGCCAACAGTAGGAAAAATCCAGTCTTCCAAGCTTCCCTCTTCTTCACTGTCCTCTAGTGCATTAACCCCTTGGTGGCTAATCTTCACAGGTGGCCCTCCGGCACGGGAGTGACGCACAGCCTTCTGAGCAGTCGAAGTAAACCCCAAGCCGAATTTGTCTGATTTGAAAGGAAAGTTTGGAAGCTTCCCCCAGATGGTGGATCCTCCTTCTTCCACCACTGCCCTTGCATCCTTTAGATAAGACATTCGAGGTGGAGGTCTGGTGATTATAGGAGTTGAGGATACCGCTTTGGTTGCCACTATTTCTTCAGAGACTTCTTCAAAATGTTAGAAAGGGGTCTCTATGAACTCGCCATCTAACTCCACATAACGAAAGGAATTCAGATGACTAATCATATATTCCTCTTCCCATGGACAATTATGATTTTCCCCTGGACGGGGTACTTCAGCATCTGGTGCAAGGTGGAGGTGACAGCTCCAGCATTGTGGATCCAGGGGCGTCCCAACAGACATGAATAAGAAGGACGGATGTCCATCACATAGAATGTTGAATTGAACGTCTGCGTACCCACTTTGATCGGGATGTCCACCTCCCCATGGACCATCCTTTTAGAGCCGTCAAATGCTCTCACAATGATGTTTCTAGGTTTTAAAGTCAACCCCTCACAATCTAGTCTATCCAGGGCTTTCTTTGGCAAGACATTTAAAGATGACCCAATATCAACCAAAACATGAGCTAGGGTTGTTCCTCTGCACTCCACCAAGACATGCAGTGCGTCGTTTTGTTTTCTCCCTTTGGAGGTCAAGTCAGCATCGGAGAAACACAGGCCATTGTCAACTGTCATACTGGCCACACAATCTTGGAATTGATCTGCAGACGTCTCTTGCGGCACATGGGTCGTCTTTAGAAATTTGACCAAAGCTTTAGCATGCGCCTCAGAGCACAGCAGCAAGGCTAACATAGAGATTTTGGAGGGGGTCTGCCCCAATTGTTCTACCATATCATAATCATTTTTCTTAATAATCCTCAGGATTTCTTCCATCTCCTTCTTGGACGTTTCAGGAATAACTAGTGACTGAGCCTTCGACAGGACAGGCTCCTCTTGAACATTATTTCCTTTATTCTCAGCAGTGGAAACAGGGATGGGAATTGTATTATCATTGTTGGTTGGTACACTTGCAGGTACAATAACGAGTACAAATGTAATCTTCGGAGCGGCTACGAGTCCAAAGACTGCTGTTGGAGGAGCAATCTCTGGAGAAAAGATTCTTCCACTACGAGTAACCTGGCTTATTCCGGCAATGTTACTGATGTCGGAATTATCCTCTTCGGAGCTCTCGTCTTCGGTAGTCTGTTCAATCTGTTTGACACCATGGTAGTAGATTTCTCCACCATAGTTCCATGGTACCATTTTATCGGATTTGTATGGGGCAGACCCGGGCATTGTTATCTTCAACGGAGTAGTCACTGGAGCAAATGTAATCCTAAAAGGGTTTTTAGGAACCCTGGAAGGATTGGCGTATATGGTTATTATTGAAACTTCTGGAACTGGAATGGGTGAAATGGGAGCTTTCTCAAACAAAATTTCCTTGTTATCAATCAATTGTTGGATTCTTTTCTTCAACAGAGGATAGTCAAAAGATGAGGACAGACAAACATGGCAATCTTTGTCACAACCTGGGAAGACGCCAGCTTTTAACTAATTCAACTTGATGGTTAGGAGAGGAGTTAACAATTCATCCACCGTAGAAACAAACAGATCTTCCTCCACAGCATTGGCATTATGTCCATGCCTATGCATTAGAGCGGAGATAACATTTAGTTTTTCAGGAGCTTCAAATTCAACTTCCTTTGCGTCGATCAGATCTTGAATCTTATTCTTCAGAGCCCAACAGTTGTTGGTGTCGTGCCCTGGACTTTCAGAATGGTAAGTGCACCTTGCATTCAGATGGTAGTGTGGAGATGCAGTATTGGGATTTTTAGGGGCCTCTTTTAGCATGGCCAAATTCAACTTCAAGAGATGTGGTAGGACTTGAGATGGAGTCATGTTTATCTTGGTGAATTGCCTTACAGGCCTTTCCACACTTTGCTGATTATTTCTCGACTGATCATTTCTCGGCTGGTTATTTCTTGGCTGGTCTGATGTAGACTTTTGAATCATAACGACCCCCACTATTGGTCGTCGTTCGGTTCTTCCCTGATTTCTCTATGCATAGAAAGCATACACTTTCTTCTTTCCCGTGAAGGGCTTTTTTACAGCAGCAGAGGTAGATGCGTCCTTCTGAATTTTCCCGCTTCTAATACCGGCTTCCACCCTCTCGCCAGTCAAGATCAATTTTGTAAACCCTGCAGAGGAGCTTCCAATAAGATGATTAAAGAAAGGACCTGATAGGGTTCCAATGAACATGTCCACTAACTCTCTTTCAGATAAAGGTGGTTTCACCATTCCGGCTAAATCCCTCCACTTCTGGGCGTAGTCTTTGAAGCCCTCATTAGTAGCCATAGCCATACTCTGTAGCTGAGTACGGGTCGGTGCCAAGTCGGTGTTGTATTGATACTGTTTATAGAAGGCTGCCGCCAAGTCTTCCCAATTATGCACATCAGACCTCTCTAACTGGGAGAACCAATCAAGCTGCGTTCCTGATAAACTATCCTGGAAAAAGTGGACCCACAAATCTTTGTCAGCAGAATATGGTTGAATTTTCCTGACATAAGATCGTAAGTGCATCTTGGGATAAGACACCTCATCATACTTAGCAAACAATGGCACTTTAAACTTAGGAGGGATTACAATTCCATATACCATCCCGAACTCCTCAAAATCCAGCCCCGGTACTCTATGTACTTCCATAGCAGCTAGACGTTCTTCCAAGTTTTTGTATTTGTCATCGGCCGGAGGGTATTGTTGTTCGGATTAATCCTCTTCTTCCTCTTCTTCTGCTTCAGAATCAGATGGAACTGCCGTTCCATTTCCCTTTCCTTCCCCCTCTTCAGATGTTGATGGGAATTCCAAGGTCCGTCTGGCTTGTCCTTCAAACCTTCTTCCCATGATAACCACACCGGATCGCTTCTTCTTCTTTTTCTCTTTTTATTTCTCTAGCAGAGTCTTGAGTTCCTCCTGCCCCTTGGCCAAGGCCAGAAGTAACTGTTGAAATTGTGAATTCTGAGCTTGTAAGTCTTTGACCGTTTGTTCAATATCCATCTTGCTGAAATAAACAACAGAGAGATGAGGAAACTTGGTGTGAAGACCTGTTTATACATATGATAAATGATATGTATTCATGTAATGCTTTCAAGGATTCAAAAATTCAAATTTGTTTCAAACAAAAAAGAAACACACGTCATATTAATAAGATAGAATTGTTAGTACATCAATGCCCCTTGGCAAAATAATACAAAATTCTAAGGTAAAAAGACGTTGTGCATCCTCTTTGGTGCAATGTAGGTGTTGAGAGTCTACTCTTCATGAAGTAGACGAGTAAGTTCCAAAACCTTCTTCTTGCTTGCGTAGAATTGGGCTTCGAAAGTGTTGCACTCTCCCTTGAGTTGTATCCAACTCCTTTGTAAGTCTTCGAGTGATGTTGGCATGTCAGGATGTAGGATGGTGTATGGAACCTCTCCTTCCTTAACAGGCTCTATAATCACTGGGAGAATGGAGGGGTAAGGCATCATAAGACTTTGGGCGCGGGTTCGTACCCACTTGAGGTAAGGCTCAAGAGGGATGGAATTCTTGTGTCCCAAGGTCCTACTATCTCCCTTGTTAGGCATCCTCCAAGCTCAGATGGACCTTTGTCGGAGTCCTAAATTATCGTTATCGAAGTCGAAAACCAAGCCTTGAATCAGCATATCATGTGGGCCATCCCATCGGGCATAACCAAATTGTCTCAGAGCCAAGCAGGGGTTATAGGTGATGCCTCCCCTAATGCCAAGTAGAGGGACATTAGGGAATTCCCCATAATGGTCAATGATGATAACATTCTCTTTGGATCTAGAACAACAATGAATATCTGATTGTCTAAGGGTAATCAATCATTGTGACCACCTCAGACCTTGCTCATTCTTCAAGACTGATTGTGGAAGATGATAAATAAACCATATTTCCAGGAGAGGAGTGTAACATATAATAACACCTCTCTTCCTCATTGTACGAGTGTGAAAGAGTGTAAGATATCTCCAAGCAATGTAGGCACCGGGTTGCGAGCCATGAAGATTTTGACAGCACTCACATCTATGAGTTGGTCAGGGTTAGGGAACAAGACCATCCCATAGATGAGAATAGCTACAATCTCCTCAAAAGCTTGTAAGTCCAAGGAATTCCAGCAGCTTTGGGCCTTCTCAAACAAGAACTTTGCCAAGAAGCCTTTGACACCCCTTCTAGTTTCCCAATGGGTTGTGACATCAGATGAGTGCAAGTGCAGGGCTTGAGCAATCTCTTCTGGCTTTGGATCTCTTTCCGTACCGTTGAAGGGTAGTTCATTGAGAATAAGAATCCTCAAGAGTTGAGAAAATTCCTCCAAAGTAGGCACAAGCTGGAAGTCAGGAAATGTGAAGTAGTGATGCAAAGGGTCAAAGAACTGGAAAAGAACTTTCATCATGTCTTCCTCTATGTTGGAAGTGTTTAAGTTGAGAAGACGACCATGCCTCTCAGTGAATGGAGAATTCTCAAGAATCCTTGAAGCTATCTCCATGAGTTGTGGAGGAATTCTTACAAGGTTGACTTGGATAGTTTTCCTGCGAAGTGAATCCATAACCTACAAAACAGGAACAAAGATGAATCTCCAAAATCCTTAAAATGGTTAGTGGATGCATATGATTCTCATGATGTCCATGATGTTATGCACAAGTATATATGTACAAAAAATCACACAAGTTCCTAGTTTAGGCTTTCATGGGGTTTCATAGGTAAGTACCCTCTTAAAGATGCCATCCAAGAATGTTTGCTGAATTGTAAGTTGTAACTCAAAAGAATAAGTATCAGAATGGTGTCCGTGTCTGGAACGTATCTGAGCTGTATCTTGAACTGAATCTGAATGAGTAATAGAATGGCTTCCGTGTCTGGAGCATATCTAAATTGTATCTGAATAGTTGAATTCTGAATAAGGGCCAGAATGGCATCCGTTTCTGGAGCGTATCTAAGTTGGGGAAAATCAGAATAAGTGACAGAATGGCAACCGTGTCTGGAGCGTATCTGGACTCTATCTTGAATTGAGGAATCTGAATAAGTATCAGGATGGCATCCATATCTGGAGCATATCTGAACTTGAAAACTGAATGAGTAACAAAATGACTTCTGTGTCTGGGGTGTATCTGTATTGTATCCGAAGGTTTAATCTGAATGAGAAATATAATGACTTCCGTGTCTGGAGCGTATCTAATTTGTACCTGATTGTATACTGTTAATGGTAGCTTGTTAATCTTATCCTGAAAAGGGTAAAATGTTAGCTGAAACACAAAGTTATGTTGCATGAAATGTATGACGCAATAAATGTTCTTTATCAATGTTTATGATATATGGATGTAATGTATGTGCATGTAAGTTGATTTGTTGTATTGCTGAGGAAAATAAATCCTTGACAACTGGGGATAATAAAACCCTTGACTGCTGCCGGGGAAAATATATCCTTGACTGCTGAGGATAAGAAATCCTGGGCGACTGTTGGGGATTAAAATCCTTGACAACTTCTGTGGGGATATAAGGATCCTTCATGTCTTGAAGTTGGAGTATTGACAAAAATTCTATTGTGAGAGTAATGCCAAACTGCTTGAGAAATTTGCTTGGGAAGTCCAGAGAACTTTGATGACTTCTACTGGGGGTTACACAATGGGAATCCTTATTCTTCTGGGGAATAAGGAAAGCTCTGATGACTTCTGCGGGGAGTTAAGAATGATAATCTTCATTCTGTCGGGGAGTAATGAAAAACTTGGCGACTTCACTCGGGAATTAAGAATGAGAATCTTCATTCTGTTGTAATATCAAAACTCTGCGGGGAAGAAGGCTTACTGCTGGGGAGTAAATTCAGGAGTTTTCAGTCGTTTGTCACTCTACTGGGGAATTATCCTAGGTTGGAGAGAGACAAAGGTTAACTGTTATTCGGTTGATTTCCAGGCTTCAAGATAACTTGCTGGGGAAACTGGATTGACTGAAAGGTTTCCGCTGGGGATTGATAGTTAGAAACTTTGGCTCCGCTGGGGATTGGGAGTTTGAAGTTTTAACTCTGATAGGGATTAAGGGTTTGAAATTTTAGCTCCGCTGGGGATCTAGATGATGTACTGTAGGGATTGCTCATGGAATATCCCAAAGACGTTTTCCTATCCTTTCATCCTGTCAGTAATTATTCTTTTCCAATTTGTTTATTTGTAAACAGTAATTATGTTCAAATGCATATGTTCATCAATGAATCATTGGACATTTTTGCAAATAAAAACACAAGTGTAAAAGAAAAGGCAAATAGTTTTCTGTGCTCTGAAAGAGATATCTTTGTATTTACTTTGAATAAGTATTTGTGTACAAAGGAGACAGACATCCTAGTAAGAGGATGGTGTGAGAAAAATTTATACAAAGATGGCTATGTGTTAAAAAATCCCATGGGGTTCCCATTCTGCTATAGCCTTCGTATCTCCGAATGTATTATCCATTTGCTGCTTCATTCGAAGATGATTGGATTGATCAGAAGCTCAGGGTTTGTCAGTGAAGAGATTGTCCTTAAAGTGATTCGACGAGACATAGTCATACGCTTTAATTCCCTAACTTTTTCCTGGACCGCCCTTTCGGGTTTTCAGTCCACCGGGAAACCCCTTTTTACCCAAGTCGCCCTTTCGGGTTTTCAACTTGCCGGGTGTACAAATTTTTTTGTTTTATCCCTAATTTTTTCCTGAACCGCCCTTTTGGGTTTTCGATTCACCGGGATGCCCTTGTTTTGCCTATGTGTGTCAACCTAGCGGGTCATTTATGCGTAGTATCATTTGATTATGTCTGCGTTTGCAGGGTGCGACATGTCATCGCCATCCATGGTGGTTAAGATCATTGCCCCACCAGAAAAGATGTTCTTGATTACAAATGGTCCTTCATAAGTAGGAGTCCATTTGCCCCTGGGATCACTTTGTGGCAAGATGATGCGCTTGATTACAAGGTCTCCAACTTGATATGCCTGGCGTCTGACTTTCTTGTTGAAAGCCTTAATCATCCTTTTTTGGTATGTCTGACCATGGCAAATAGCAGTAAGTCTCTTTTCGTCAATTAAGTTCAATTGATCAAGCCGGGTCTGACTCCAATCGTCTTCACTCAAACCAGCATCCTTCATGATTCTCAAGGAGGGAATCTGAACCTCGATAGGTAAAACAGCTTCCATTCCATATACCAAGGAATAGGGTGTTGCCCCAGTTGATGTGTGTGCCGTGGTACGATACCCGTGGAGAGAAAACAGTAACATCTCATGCCAATCCTTGTAGGTGTCTGTCATCTTTTGTACGATCTTTTTGATATTTTTGTTCGTAGCTTCAACAACACCGTTCACCTTTGTCCGATAGGGAGATGAATTGTGATGTTGAATCTTGAACTCCTCGCACAAGGTGGTGATCATAGTATTGTTAAGGTTTGTACCGTTGTTAGTGATGATTATTTATGGGATACCGTACCGGCAAATAAGGTTCTTCTTGATGAAGCGGGCAACAACATTCTTAGTAACGGATGCGAAGGAAGCTGCTTCGACCCACTTGGTGAAATAATCAACGGCCACCAGAATGAAACGATGTCCATTGGATGTTGTAGGCTTGATCTCCCCAATCTTGTCGATTCCCCATATAGCGAAGGTCCAAGGAGCTGTTAAGACATTTAGAGGAACTGGAGGCACGTGTACCTTGTCTGCATAGATATGACATTTATGGCATGTTCGGGAGTGTTGATAGCAGTCAGCTTCCATGATAGTGTGAGTGCCGAAGGTACCTTCATGCAATTCAGCCATGATCTTTTCAGCTTCAGCTTTGTCCACACAACGGAGCAGAATAGAATCATGATTGCGCTTGTACATGATGCCATTGCTTAGGAAGAACTTAGCTGAGAATCTCCTTAAGAACTTTTTGTCATTGACTGAAGCTCCTTTTGGATATTCTTGAGCCTCGAGATACCTTTTGACTTCTTGAAACCACGGCTGGTCCACTACTTCTTTGGTGTTAATCTCGTGACAATGTGTCGGTTCATCCATTCGTTCAATGGTAATTTGGGGAGCCTCATTATCCCAGTTAAGTTTAAATATGGATGACATTGTAGCTAGAGCATCTGCTAGCTGATCTTCTTCTCGCGGGAAGTGCTCCCAGGTAATCTGCTCTAAATGTGGTAATAATGTCAAGACATGTTCCTTGTAAGGGATGAGGTTTTGATGCTTAGTGTCCCACTCTCCTTTGATCTGACTGATGACCAAAGCTGAGTCCCCAAACACAATCAAAGATTTGATTCCCAAGTCTATGGCAGCCTTGAGTCCAAAGATGCATGCTTCATACTCTTCCATGTTGTTCGTACAGTTGAAGCAAAGTCTGGCGGTGAAAGGAGTATGGAAACCTTCTGGGGATATGAGTACCGCGCTGATACCGTTGCCAAGTGCATTGGATGCCCCATAAAAGTACAGGGTCCATCGGGATCCTTGTTCAGGTCCGTCATATGGTTTGATATCTTCAACGTTGTCCAATGTCATGATGTCTTCATCAGGGAAGTCGAACTTCATGGATTGGTAATCTTCTACAGCTTGATGAGCCAGATGATCGGCTAGCACACTCCCCTTTATAGCTTTTTGGGTCGTGTACTGTATATCGTATTCCGTTAGGATCATCTGCCATCTATCTATTCTTCCCGATAGAGCAGGCTTCTTAAAGATGTACTTGATCAGATCTATCTTAGATATCAGCAAAGTGGTATGAGTCAACATATACTGCCTTAGCCGGCGAGCAGCCCATACCAAAGCGCAACAAGTTTTCTCGAGCAGTGAATATCTTGTTTCACAGTCGGTAAACTTTTTGCTAAGGTAATAAATGGCATTCTCTTTTCGGCCAGACTCGTCATGCTACCCCAGTACGCACCCCATTGAATTCTTTAGGACGGTCAGATACATGATTAGCAGTCTTCCCTCAACGGGTGGCATCAAGATAGGAGGTTCTAACAAATACTCCTTGATTTTATCGAAAGTAATCTGACAGTCATCATTCCATCGAACTACCTGATCTTTCTTCAACAACTTGAAGATTGGTTCACGAGTAGATGTTAGGTGAGAAATGAACCTAGCAATGTAGTTTAGGAATCCCAAGAAACCTCTGACCTCCTTCTCAGTGCGAGGAGAAGGAATTTCTTGTATAGCTTTGACTTTGGCAGGATCAACCTTGATTCCTTTGTTGCTGACAATAAAACCCAAGAGTTTACCGGACCAGACTCCAAATGTGCACTTGTTTGGGTTAAGTCTTAGTTTGTACTCCTTTAACCTGACAAACAGCTTTTGCAAGTGATCAAGGTGTTCTTCTTCAGTTTGTGATCGGGCTATCATGTCATCCACGTAGACCTCTATCTCATGATGTATCATGTCATGAAACAAAGCTACCATGGCGCGTTGATAGGTTGCCCCGACATTCTTCAGTCCGAATGGCATCACTTTGTAGCAGAACGTACCCCACTGTGTGACAAATGTAGTTTTCTCCATGTCCTCAGTTGCCATTTTGATCTGGTTATAGCCTGAGAATCCGTCCATGAGAGAAAATACTTTGTGTTGAGCTGTGTTGTCAACCAGGATGTCGATGTGCGGAAGTGGAAAATCATCTTTAGGGTTGGCCCTGTTTAAATCTCTATAATCCACACACATTCTCACTTTTCCGTCCTTCTTAGGCACGAGAACAATGTTAGCAACCCATTGTGGATAGGAAGTAATAGCCAGAAATCCAGCATTGAAATGCTTCATAACTTCTGCTTTGATCTTCTCTGACATGTCAGGTCTCATGCGGCATACTTTTTGTTTCACTGGTGGACAATCTTCTCTTGTGGGTATACGGTGTACCATAATGTCTGTATCAAGTACCGACATGTCTTTGTATGACCAGGCAAATATCTCAACATAATCATGCAATAGCTGAATTAGGCGCTCCTTGACACTCGGCTCTAGATTGGCACCCACTTTGATTTATTTTCTATCTTCCTCAGTACCCAAGTTGATTGTATCCAACTGCTCCTCATGAGGCTGAAATGCTCTTTCCTCTTGCTGTAGTAATCTGGCCAATTCCCCTGGCACCTCACAATCTTCCTCACCTTCGTATTCGGCTTGGTAGATCAGATCTTCAGAGTCACTGAAGGCTATAGCAGTATCGTTACCCATGGGATCCAGAATGGAAGGGTACCTGCATTTATGAGCATGGGTGTGTGTAAGGGATAACCATCTTAAAACAACAAAATGTAAAAGAAAGTCAATGAGCATAAAAGGTTTAAATATGAAAAGTGTCCATGATTCATTAAATGACATATGAAAATGAAATAAGAACCCTTACAAATGGACCGTTGTGCCTCGGGTAAGACACAAGGTTGAAAAAGTACGAACTGTTTGTGAATTATTACACATCCAACAGAAATGGAAAAGATAAATTACTGCGGTATGAAAGTAATCAGAACAAAGTCTTTTGCTTCCCAGTTACACAGTCCTCCGCCAACAGTAGGAAAAATCCAGTCTTCCAAGCTCCCCTCTTCTTCACTGTCCTCTAGTGCATTAACCCCTTGGTGGCTAATCTTCACAGGTGGCCCTCCGGCACGGGAGTGACGCACAGCCTTCTGAGCAGTCGAAGTAAACCCCAAGCCGGATTTGTCTGATTTGAAAGGAAAGTTTGGAAGCTTCCCCCAGATGGTGGATCTGCCTTCTTCCACCACTGCCCTTGCATCCTTCAGATAAGACATTCGAGGTGGAGGTCTTGTGATTATAGGAGTTAAGGATACCGCTTTGGTTGCCACTATTTCTTCAGAGACTTCTTCAAAATGTTAGAAAGGGGTCTCTATGAACTCGCCATCTAACTCCACATAACGAAAGGAATTCAGATGACTAATCATATATTCCTCTTCCCATGGACAATTATGATTTTCCCCTGGACGGGGTACTTCAGCATCTGGTGCAAGGTGGAGGTGACATCTCCAGCATTGTGGATCCAGGGGCGTCCCAACAGACATGAATAAGAAGGACGGATGTCCATCACATAGAATGTTGAATTGAACGTCTGCGTACCCACTTTGATCGGGATGTCCACCTCCCCATGGACCATCCTTTTAGAGCCGTCAAATGCTCTCACAATGATGTTTCTAGGTTTTAAAGTCAACCCCTCACAATCTAGTCTATCCAGGGCTTTCTTTGGCAAGACATTTAAAGATGACCCAATATCAACCAAAACATGAGCTAGGGTTGTTCCTCTGCACTCCACCGAGACATGCAGTGCGTCGTTTTGTTTTCTCCCTTTGGAGGTCAAGTCAGCATCGGAGAAACACAGGCCATTGTCAACTGTCATACTGGCCACACACTCTTGGAATTGATCCGCAGACGTCTCTTGCGACACATGGGTCGTCTTTAGAAATTTGACCAAAGCTTTAGCATGCGCCTCAGAGCACAGCAGCAAGGCTAACATAGAGATTTTGGAGGGGGTCTGCCCCAATTGTTCTACCATATCATAATCACTTTTCTTAATAATCCTCAGGATTTCTTCCATCTCCTTCTTGGACGTTTCAGGAACAACTAGTGACTGAGCCTTCGACAGGACAGACTCCTCTTGAACATTCTTTCCTTTATTCTCAGCAGCGGAAACAGGGATGGGAATTGTATTATCATTGTTGGTTGGTACACTTGCAGGTACAATCACGGGTACAAATGTAATCTTCGGAGCGGCTACGAGTCCAAAGACTGTTGTTGGAGGAGCAATCTCTGGAGAAAAGATTCTTCCACTACGAGTAACCTGGCTTGTTCCGGCAATGTTACTGATGTCGGAATTATCCTCTTCGGAGCTCTCGTCTTCGGTAGTCTGTTCAATCTGTTTGACACCATGGTAGTAGATTTCTCCACCATAGTTCCATGGTACCATTTTATCGGATTTGTATGGGGCAGACCCGGGCATTGTTATCTTCAACGGAGTAGTCACTGGAGCAGATGTAATCCTAACAGGTTTTTTAGGAACCCTGGAAGGATTGGCGTATATGGTTATTATTGAAACTTCTGGAACTGGAATGGGTGAAATGGGAGCTTTCTCAAACAAAATTTCCTTGTTATCAATCAACTGTTGGATTCTTTTCTTCAACAGAGGATAGTCAAAAGATGAGGACAGACACATATGGCAATCTTTGTCACAACCTGGGAAGACGCCAACTTTTAACTAATTCAACTTGATGGTTAGGAGTGGAGTTAACAATTCATCCACCGTAGAAACAAATAGATCTTCCTCCACAGCATTGGCATTATGTCCATGCCTATGCATTAGAGCGGAGATAACTTTTAGTTTTTCAGGAGCTTCAAATTCAACTTCCTTTGCGTCGATCAGATCTTGAATCTTATTCTTCAGAGCCCAACAATTGTTGGTGTCGTGCCCTGGACTTTCAGAATGGTAAGCGCACCTTGCATTCAGATGGTAGTGTGGAGATGCAGTATTGGGATTTTTAGGGGCCTCTTTTAGCATGGCCAAATTCAACTTCAAGAGATGTGGTAGGACTTGAGCTGGAGTCATGTTTATCTTGGTGAATTGCCTTACAGGCCTTTCCACCCTTTGCTGATTATTTCTCGACTGATCATTTCTCGGCTGGTTATTTCTTGGCTGGTCTGATGTAGACTTTTGAATCATAACGACCCCCACTGTTGGTCATCGTTCGGTTCTTCCCTGATTTCTCTGTGCATAGAAAGCATACACTTTCTTCTTTCCCGTGAAGGGCTTTTTTACAGCAGCAGAGGTAGATGCGTCCTTCTGAATTTTCTCGCTTCTAATACCGGCTTCCACCCTCTCGCCAGTCAAGATCAATTTTGTAAACCCTGGAGAGGAGCTTCCAATAAGATGATTAAAGAAAGGACCTGATAGGGTTCCCATGAACATGTCCACTAACTCTCTTTCAGATAAAGGTGGTTGCACCATTCCGGCTAAATCCCTCCACTTCTGGCCGTAGTCTTTGAAGCCCTCATTAGTAGCCATAGCCATACTCTGTAGCTGAGTACGGGTCGGTGCCAAGTCGGCGTTGTATTGATACTGTTTATAGAAGGCTGCCGCCAAGTCTTCCCAATTATGCACATCATACCTCTCTAACTGGTAGAACCAATCAAGCTGCGTTCCTGATAAACTATCTTGGAAAAAGTGGACCCACAAATCTTTGTCAGCAGAATATGGTTGAATTTTCCTGACATAAGATCGTAAGTGCATCTTGGGATAAGACACCTCATCATACTTAGCAAACAATGGCACTTTAAACTTAGGAGGGATTACAATTCCAGATACCAGCCCGAACTCCTCAAAATCCAGCCCCGGTACTCTCTGTACTTCCATAGGAGCTAGACGTTCTTCCAACTTTTTGTATTTGTCATCAGCCGGAGGGTATTGTTGTTCGGATTAATCCTCTTCTTCCTCTTCTTCTGCTTCAGAATCAGATGGAACTGCCGTTCCATTTCCCTTTCCTTCCCCCTCTTCAGATGTTGATGGGAATTCCAAGGTCCGTCTGGCTTGTCCTTCAAACCTTCTTCCCATGATAACCACACCAGCTCGCTTCTTCTTCTTTTTCTCTTTTTATTTATCTAGCAGAGTCTTGAGTTCCTCCTGCCCCTTGGCCAAGGCCAGAAGTAACTGTTGAAATTGTGAATTCTGAGCTTGTAAGTCTTTGACCGTTTGTTCAATATCCATCTTGCTGAAATAAACAACAGAGAGATGAGGAAACTTGGTGTGAAGACCTGTTTATACATATGATGAATGATATGTATTCATGTAATGCTTTCAAGGATTCAAAAATTCAAATTTGTTTCAAACAAAAAAGAAACACACGTCATATTAATAAGATAGAATTGTTAGTACATCAATGCCCCTTGGCAAAATAATACAAAATTCTAAGGTAAAAAGACGTTGCGCATCCTCTTTGGTGCAATGTAGGTGTTGAGAGTCTACTCTTCATGAAGTAGACGAGTAAGTTCCAAAACCTTCTTCTTGCTTGCGTAGAATTGGGCTTCGAAAGTGTTGCACTCTCCCTTGAGTTGTATCCAACTCCTTTGTAAGTCTTCCAGTGATGTTGGCATGTCAGGATGTAGGATGGTGTATGGAACCTCTCCTTCCTTAACAGGCTCTATAATCACTGGGAGAATGGAGGGGTAAGGCATCATAAGACTTTGGGCGCGGGTTCGTACCCACTTGAGGTAAGGCTCAAGAGGGATGGAATTCTTGTGTCCCAAGGTCCTACTATCTACCTTGTTAGGCATCCTCCAAGCTCAGATGGACCTTTTTCGGAGTCCTAAATTATCGTTATCGAAGTCGAAAACCAAGCCTTGAATCAACATATCATGTGGGCCATCCCATCGGGCATAACCAAATTGTCTCAGAGCCAAGCATGGGTTGTAGGTGATGCCTCCCCTAATGCCAAGTAGAGGGACATTAGGGAATTCCCCATAATGGTCAATGATGATAACATTCTCTTTGGATCTAGAACAACAATGAATATCTGAATGTCTAAGGGTCATTAATCATTGTGACCACCTCAGACCTTGCTCATTCTTCAAGACTGATTGTGGAAGATGATAAATAAACCATATTTCCAGGAGAGGAGTGTAACATATAATAACACCTCTCTTCCTCATTGTACGAGTGTGAAAGAGTGTAAGATATCTCCAAGCAATGTAGGCACCGGGTTGCGAGCCATGAAGATTTTGACAGCACTCACATCTATGAGTTGGTCAGGGTTAGGGAACAAGACCATCCCATAGATGAGAATAGCTACAATCTCCTCAAAAGCTTGTAAGTCCAAGGAATTCCAGCAACTTTGGGCCTTCTCAAACAAGAACTTTGCCAAGAAGCCTTTAACACCACTTCTAGTTTCCCAATGGGTTGTGACATCAGATGAGTGCAAGTGCAGGGCTTGAGCAATCTCTTCTGGCTTTGGATCTCTTTCTGTACCGTTGAAGGGTAGTTCATTGAGAATATGAATCCTCAAGAGTTGAGAAAATTCCTCCAAAGTAGGCACAAGCTGGTAGTCAGGAAATGTGAAGTAGTGATGCAAAGGGTCAAAGAACTGGAAAAGAACTTTCATCATGTCTTCCTCTATGTTGGAAGTGACTAAGTTGAGAAGACGACCATGCCTCTCAGTGAATGGAGAATTCTCAAGAATCCTTGAAGCTAGCTCCTTGAGTTGTGGAGGAATTCTTACAAGGTTGACTTGGATAGTTTTCATGCGAAGTGAATCCATAACCTACAAAACAGGAACAAAGATGAATCTCCAAAATCCTTAAAATGGTTAGTGGATGCATATGATGCTCATGATGTCCATGATGTTATGCACAAGTATATATGTACAAAAAATCACACAAGTTCCTAGTTTAGGCTTGCATGGGGTTTCATAGGTAAGTACCCTCTTGAAGTTTAGTTGGCTCAACATGTCCTAGAAATAGTAACCGGGTTCTAAGGAGCTCAATATCACTGGATTGTTTCCTTGTTCATTGTTTCAATTCATCCTCTTTACTGGCGACCGAAATATTCCAAGGAACCAACCCTCAATGAGTGTAATATCCAGTATCTACCAACTTCGGACTGCACCAAAGCCGGTCATCTCACTACATCCTAAAAGGCCAAGTTGGTCAAGTAAAGGTTCTAGAAGTTCGTTAGTGTTTCATGACATCACTCAGCGGCCCCGTATTCTCTTTGATTTACTCAAAGGCTACCGGTACCCACAAATATGTCACACTAACATAGCTATTGCTTAGACCGTGTCGATATACCCCGCACAGTTTCCACAATGTATTGCTATTTACCTATAAATGTTTCCAAAATCCGGGTAGAGGATTCAAACCCGAACAATAGAACCAAAGTGTAAAGCAAACAAGGCAAACAAATGTAAGCAAATAAAGGTGATCTAAACCCTAAGGTAACCCCACTTTTATAATCTCCCCCGGTATAGTCTCTAGTTCTGTGATACAGTGGGAGAACTGACTTGAGGTTTTGCGTTTCCGTCGCAAATGTCGCGGTTAGCAAGAGTCGCCACCGACTTTTATTTTATCCAAAAGGAAAGGTAAAAAAGCACAGGAAAGACCTTTGAGATATTTTCTTGAGTTCGAGGGGTAGATTATGAAAAGGGAAGGTGCTAGCACCCTTTTCATCCATGGTTTTCCATGGGCTTTTAGTTACTTGTTTAGATCACTTGCTTTGCTTTTGAAATTGTTTGAAATGGTGCTTTGTGTAGTTTTGAAAGTATTTTGAAAAGAGGCCATCGTTTAGGCAATCTTTGTAATGATTCTCGTTCGTAAGAATGTATACTAAGATGTTTGTCTTTTGAAAAATGTTTCAATGTTTTGAAAGTTGTTTTGAAATGTGTGTGTTTTTGAAAATAGCAAGGATTGTTTTGAAGTTGATCAAGTAACTAGAAGCATTCTACCTACTCAAAAGTCTTTCTTGTGCATTTTTATTCCTTTGACATTGTTGATTTACCATTGATTTGGTAAACAACCCTATCTTTGGATGTTAAACGGGACGGACGTGGGTCATTGTATGACCATGATAGCAATGTTGGCAAGTATCTTAGAAAGTTTAAGGGACCAAGATCATTTTTGTTTTAGGCAACCTTTTGATAGCGTCATCGAGGGACTATGATCTTATTTGTTTGTTTTGTTTTGCTTTGCCAAGATACTTTGCATGCATACCATGGCCATTTTTGTTTAGGCAACCAAGTGGGTGAAACCCTAAGGGTGCTTGTGTGAAATGTGTGTCATTTTACATGCATTTGATTGTCTTGTATTAGGTCATTCTATTTGTTTGATTTTGGTCTTATCATGCAAAACCCTAATTTACTACACATGGTATAAATGCGATAAATTGCGTAAAGTAAACTAAACTATTACAACAATTATTATGGGAGGGTGATACAAGTTTTTGAATGGGGATATTTGCACAAAATAAAACCCTAAAATACTATTACAACACAATTGAATTAAGTGCAAAAATAAATAAATAAACAAGTATTTAAATATGCAATAAAATGTATTTATGCAAAAATGTTTTGTATTTATTTTATATGAGAAAAATAAATTATTTGAGCCCTAAAAAAGAGAAAAAAATATTAGTATTGTTTTTGAAAGGGGAAACCCTAATTCTTGATTAAAATAAAAATATGTTCTATATTTATATTTTGTCTATTTTTTGTACAAGTAAATAATATATAATATTATATGGCAATATTTAAAAATAAAAATATGTATGAAAATAATTATTTTATGTGTGAAATAATAAAATAAAATAAAATGTATAGTATTTATTTATTATTTATAAGTTTTATTTAAGAAAATAAAGTATAATTTATTCTAGTAAACTATTATTTTATGCAAGAAAAATAAAATATAAAATAAAATAAAATGCAAAAATAAAGAAAATATTTTTCATGATTTTTGTGATTTTTTAATGTTCAGAAAAAATTATTAAAAACCAATAAACATAAAAATATGAGAAAATATATAAAAATAAACAAAATAAGCAAAGGGGGTGTGGATAGTGGATCAGGGGGTGTGGAACGTCAAAACAGCAAGCCCAAGCGCGCCAAGGCCCAAGACAGGGCGTCCCTGTCCTCCAACTCCCTCTTGCACGCGTTTTTGCTTCAAACCTGTATCTTGCTATTCTTTGCACAAAAACAAAAACTTGAAACATAAAACATGTAGTATTTTTTATCACTATTCCAATGATATAAGATTTGTAAACTAACTCTAAAAGATCAGGGAGAATTTCAGTGGCCCTAATTCCTGGCCTATTTTTTTCATGAACTTCAAGCTTCAAATTCTCATGGCACAGTTAATATAAATGACAGATATGCATATGTACAGCTTCACCAAGTTAAGGACTACATTTTTGCTTCACAAATCGTGGCTTGAGGATGCCTAAATAGAGAGATAAAGTTTTGAAAAATACCTCCTTCAGCTGGATTTGGATATGGCAATGTGGGGACTTTGAGTGAGGCCTGAGGATCATGTGAGCTTCCTTGAAGTTCCCTCAAGCTACTGCAATGCTTAGTTGGCCTTGTGGATGGCTGAAACTCCCTGTAGAAGTCAAGCTGCAACCTTCCAAAGTGAAAATGGTGATGTCTGAAATAGGGCTCACAGTTGCAGGATGAATGCTTGGATAGTTTGGATATGATGTGGATGAAGTGTTTCAAAGGTTAAAAGGTAAAACGCACGAGCCAAAATGAAGTTGGCAAGAGTTTTGCAGAAACTGCTATGTCTTGGCAGAAAAATGTTTTTTTTGTGTTTGGGAGAGTTTCAGATCATAAGCATTCATGTTCTAGCTTGAGATAAGTTTATCAATATGTATAGAGTGATACAAGGCCACTCTCTAGCAGTTGTACAAGTTCTGATCCCTTTTGCCACTTTTCTTGTATTTGAAGAAAGTTGAAGTGACTTAAGCCAAAATGTTTGTACTGCTTGCTAGCTTCAAAGAGTTAGTACAAGTTGCTTGATATCTGTGGAAAATGCTTGCACAAAAGGAACAAGTCCAAGGCTCAAGGATGATAAAGTTTGCAAATGCTTGCTTTATGAAAATGGCAATGTGCCATTTATGCCATTTATGGATTTATACTTTGTACATTTCTTTAAAAGCCAAAACAAAGCCATTATCCACTGAGTTAGCATTTAATTATGGAGTGTAGAAGGGGTTTAGGACCGGTAATGCAAGGTACAAGCATGCTTGATCAAATTTGCAACTTGGTGCATTGTGAAAATGGCTTGAACAAAAGTGACAAAATGCCATTTTCTCTTCTTCGATTCTCCCTAACCACAAATGATCTTGGAGAGTTCTTGGAGATTTTGGAAAGCTTGCAACATACTCTACAATCCATATTTGAAATGAATTTTGAGACACCTCTTGGAACTAGGTGAAAAATGTCCATGAAGTTGGGTCAAAAACCTACCTAAATTAGGGCAAATTTTCACTAAGTCTTTTAGTTCATGGACCCCTATTCATAAATTTATAACTTGAGATACAAGAATATTTTGGGAAAACTTTGTGAATCAAAGTTGTAGATTTCATGGAGGACTATTACTTTCATGTTGGAAGTTTCCCTTGAATCCAATTGCATCATGGTGAAAAAGTGGTGAAAAGTTAGGAAAAAATAAGAAATTTTCCATACTTAGAAAAATTCTAAGTTATGAAAAATTTTCAAATTAAAACCCTAATTTGCAATTTTAGGTTTCTTGGTCAACAAGTTTCACATTTTGACATATCTTGATGAAATATGACCCTTGGCACTTGATTTTGACTAAAAAGTCAAAGTTTGACTTTTCAGTGCAGAATTGACTTTTGATCAGTTGACTGCAAAATTCATTTGTCAATCCTATGTACTTGAGATATTTTGAACCATATGATTCGGTCAAGATGATAACATTGAGTCCTTGAAATCATGCTTGAACCCAATTAGTCATTGGCTAGGTTAAAAATCAGATATTGCCCTTTCTCAGTCAAAACCCTAATTTTGACACTTTTGTCCTTTTGACGATTTGATCAAATTTCTTGAGGAGTTGTGATCCAAACTTGATCAAATAGTTAATATGAGTCTAAAATGTTGTTGTGGATCAAAAATTATGAAGTTTGACTGTAAATTGGCCATGGTTTACTTTTTCCCTAATATAGCTGATTTTTAGGTCAACTGTCCAATTGACTTGTCAAAAATGTGATCCAAGGCTTGAAACTTAACTTGAGCAATATTAGGGGTCCAAGATGGTGTATGAAAGTCACATGAAGAATTGATTGTCCAAAGATCCTTGTGGAAACTCAAACTCTAATTTCAGGTTATCAGTGCAAGGTGATGTCTTAAGCTGAGCAAACCCTAATCCTGTCTTGAGTCCAAGAAGTCTTATGAGGAAAATCTTGATAAATGAGAGGGAAAATTTTGGGGTACAACAGTGACCTACCAACTTTCACTGAAGGTAGAAAGAGAATATGTCATAGAATCGCCGTTCACTAACGAGGAACTACCAACGTTCACTGAAGGTAGCAAAAAGATAACAATCACCAACTTTCACTGAAGGTGACCTACCAACTTTCACCGAAGGTAGAGAGAGAATATATCATAGCATCGCAATTCACTGACGATGAACTACCAACGTTCACTAAAGGTAGCAAAAAGATGACAAGTTTTTCCCCAAAATCCTGGCATTTCACCTAGAACGGGTCTCAACTTCTTCTTTAAACAAGGCATTCTGCCTGGAAAGGGTAATATATAAGCTGTCTCAAATAAACAGACCACCAATTGTAAATACTTCACAATGAATTGTCTCTGCGATATCGAAAGATTTCCCATCCACTGGAGTAATTTTGGGAACAAACTGTAAATTATCCGCTCAAAGGGAAGATAAAAGAAAAAGGTAATGCCGACCTTTACAGGGAATTATAGGTTACTCAAATAAAGAGACCTGCTACTTGCTGTTTATGGAGGATTGTAAAAAATGACTTTCTGGGGAATGAAATATGACTTCCTGGGGAAAGAAATATGACTTCCTGGGGAGAGAAATATGACTTCCTAGGGAGATGCCAATATATTTCTGCTGAGGAGATAAAGTCTTCTCGTGCAAAATAAATGCACATTCTCAAACCAAGGCTCGAAGTCTATAGATATCATAAGTAATAAAGTTGTTGAGGATCAAATATTTGAACCATAAATAAACTGGAATGGGACCATCGTCTAAAATACGTCCTTTGAGAAATAAACTCAAGAGGGAAACCCAAATCATCCATACAAAGAGTTGTACAAGAAGGTTGAAGTAAAAATCTTCCCCGATGGATAAATCAGTGGGGAAATTGAAAGAATATACACTTTCTTCTTAAGGCCAACACTCTATTGGAGAGAGGTCAACAAAACATCTGCAAAACAGGGTAATATGTCAAAAAAATATTAATGCATGCGAATGAGCAATGATTTGCTATATTCAACTATGTGTGATGTATGTATGAATGTATGAGTGTTATCATGTATATGCTGGAAAAAAAGACATATAACACCGGGAGTAAACAGGCAAAACCAACTTGGGAAAAACCAACATTCGGCCAAATTACACTCAAGATGATCAATCTAAGAAAAAGTAAGTGCCAACTGAGGAAACAAAACCTACTGCCTGGTTTAATTTTCCTGGGGAACGTAATCTTGAAGCAACCAAATCCAAGTGACAAAAAAATAGTACAGATTCAGGGATATAACATCCTTCTCTCGGCTTCACCAGGGAAATGCACTCAGACTTCAACAGAGAAACAAATTTTTTCAAAAGTAACACTTCTATTGGGGATTTGAAAAAATAAATTTCAAGTAGGGCCGAAGGACATCAAATCACCAAAACCTTCACTGGGGAATTAGTGCCGACTTCATTGGGGAGTTTAACACCACATTCACAAAGGGAGAAAAACAATTAATATACATTCTTCACCAGGGAAAACAGAGGCATGTGTTCTTCAAGAGTGATTATTGTACCAACTTCTCCGGGAAGAAAGAACCTCTATTAAATAAACAGAATCTTCACTGGAGAAATCTTGGATTGAACCTTCATATCATGCAAACTCAGAAAAGAGGAGAAATGAACCAAAACTTGACCGGGGATACCTGCGTTGTAAACCATATACGACGAAACATCTTGAGCACCTTCTTAGGGAAGAAACTGGAGTTCGTCCATTCCTGGGATCACCACTTTTATTATTTCTCTTGCGTCACAAAATTTAAAGTAAAAAAAAAATTGTAAATTCTTTTTGAAAATCAATTTTGTTATTCAATCTTTTTTTTTCTTTGAAAGTTATTATCAATAATAAATGGGGTCTTTGCAAGCTAAATAAAAATAAGAAATGCAAAGAATTGGGTAAAAGCTCAATTTTCATTAATAGAATGGTAGTCTGCGTAAGGCGAGACTCCATGGATAATTACAATGATTGGAAAATGGTAATATATAATGGAAAAGATACATTGAGATACAATGACCACTATCCCCTCTAAAAACTTTTGAAATCCTGAGCAATAACTTCTGTCGAAGTATGATGAGGATCGGAGAAGATTGTTGCTCTAATGATCAAGTCTTGTCTGATGTAGTTACTTGCCAAGAAAGTCCCTAACTTTTGCCTAAGCTGCCCTTGCGGGTTTTCATATTAGCAGGAAATTTATTCTGTTTATGTCTCTAATCTTTTCCTAGACCTCCCTTTCGGGTTTTCGGCCTACCGAGATGCTCTTTTTTGCCTAATCCGCCATTTCAGGTTTTCAACTTAGCGAGCTGTTCTTTTATTTCTTTAGGAGAAGTATTTCTTGACTGCATCAGCATTCATGGGATGCGGGAACTCCTCTCCATCCATAGTTTCAAGAATTAATGCACCGCCAGAGAAGGATTTCTTGACAACATATGGGCCTTCAAAATTGGGAGTCCACTTGCCCATAGAATCAGTGTTAAAAGACATGATCTTCCTGAGCACGAGGTCGCCTTCTCTGAATTCACGAGGTTTGACCTTTTTATCAAAATCTTTCTTCATTATCTTTAGTTATAATTGTCCATGACACAAAGTTATCATTCTCTTCTCTTCAATCAAATTCAATTGGTCAAACCGGTTCTGGATCCATTCAACCTCTGTCAACTTGGTTTCCATTATCACACGCAAAGAGGGAATCTCAACCTCGACTGGGAGTATAGCTTCCATTCCATACACAAGGGAGAACGGGGTTGCTCCTGTTGAAGTGCGGACTAATGTTTGATATCCATGCAAAGCGAAAGGGAGCATTTCATGCCAATCCTTATAAGTAACAAACATTTTCAGGATAATCTTCTTGATATTCTTATTAACAGCTTCAATAGCCCATTCATCTTCGGCCTGTACAAAGATGAATTGTGATGGACAATCTTGAATTCCTCACAAATTTATGTTATCATCTTGTTATTCAGATTCGAGCCATTGTCAGTGATAATTCTGCTTGGCATACCATACCGACATATGAGATAATGCTTAATGAAGCGCACAACTACCTACTTAGTAACATTAGCATATGAAGCAGCCTCCACCCACTTAGTGAAGTAATCAATTGCTACCAAGATAAAATGGTGTCTGTGATACGGTGGGAGAACTGACTTGAAGGATTCGCGTTTGATCGCAAATGTGGCGGTTAGCAAGAGTCGCCACCGACTTTTCTTTTATCCAAAAGGAAAGGTGAAAAATCACAGGAAAGACCTTTGAGATTATTTCTTGAGTTCAGGGGGTAGATTATGAAAAGGGAAGGTATTAGCACCCTTTTCATCCATGGTTTTCCATGGGCTCTTAGTTACTTGCTAGATCACTTGCTTTTTGTTTGAAATGGTGCTTTGTGTGGTTTTTGAAAGTATTTTGTAAAGAGGCCATCTTTTAGGAAATCTTTGTTATGATTCTCGTTCGTAAGAATGTGTACAAAAATGTTTGATCTTTTGAAAATGTTTTCAAGTTTGTAAGAGGTTTTGAAAGTGTAGGTGTTTGTTTTGAAAATAACAAGGAGTTTTGTTTTGAAATTGAGAAAGTAATTAGGAGCATTCTACCAACTCAAAAGTCTTTCATGTTCGTTTTCCTTTTCCTTTGACATTGTTATCTTACCATTGATTTGGTAAGTAACCCTATCTTTGGATGTAAACAGGACGGACATGGGTCATCGTATAGCCATGATTAGCAATGTTGCAAGGTATCTTAACATTCTATTTTAGGGACTAAGATCATTTGAAAGGAAACTTAGATAGCGTCATCGAGTAACTATGATCTTATATTTTGCTTATTTTTGCTAAGATACCTCACATGCGTAATATGGCCATTTTGTAAAGGCAACCAAGTGGATTTACCCTAGGGGGTGCTTATGTGCAAGTGTATTTTTTTCATGCTTGATTTTGTCTTTGATTAGAGTTTTTCTAAGTATTGGTTTTAGTCTTTCCATACAAACCCTAATTACTAGCAATTGTATATAAAGCGATAAATTGAGGAATTTAAAATTACTACGCTATTACAATACTTATGGGAGGGGTGTACAAAGTATAAATGGGGATTGCAAGAAAATATACCTAATTAATCTATTACAACCTTATTGAATTGATATAAATGTACAAGAAATTAAATGAATATAATGTACAAAATAATTAAATATACAAGAATGTAAATGTGAAGAAAATAGATATTTTTGTTTGGGTTTCATGAGAAAAGGGGTTTTGATTTTAACCTAATTAACTAGAAGAATATAATTAATTAAAAGTAAAACCTAAATTTACTAGGAAAAGATTCTAAATAAAACCCTAAATCTATTAATTTATTAAAAAGAAATTAAGTTTAAGAAAAGTATTTTTGGTATTTTTGTCTTGAAAATAAGTTATAGTATTATAAAATATTTTTGGCCTTTTTTGTATTAAAATAATATATTTTAATTGGTGTAAAAGAAAATAACTAAAACCTATTTTTAATTAAATTTACAAAGATAATTAGTAAAATAATTAAAGTATTGATTTAATAAAATAATTTTTGTGAGAAAAAATAAATAAACTATGTCAAAATATAAACCTACTATTTTTATGTTTTTTATGATTTTTTTAGTATTAGAAAAATAATTAAGAAAATAAAGAAATGAAAATAAGAAAAAACAAAAATAAAATGGGCCAGGGGTGATGATAGCCTACAAGGGGGTTAGAGGTAAGAAAAAAACAAAAGGCCCAAAAGAGGAGGCCCAACGCTTGTCCAAAAAGTCAGAATAGGAAAAAAATATGAAAAAAATCAAAAGGGTACCACTGGGGCTCGAACCCAGGTCCCTTTGGTTACATGCGCGCACTTCTACCACTGGGGTGGCTATACATCCGTTTATATAATAAAAACAATAAATATATATGACAAACATGTTCCTAAGGCCAACTTCATCTTCAACCTCACGCCCAACCAGAAGCTCTGTATCTCATTCAAATCTCAACAAAAATGAAAACTATAAACATGAAACTTGTAGCAAATTTCTTCACGATTTCAGAAATGCAAAGAAAAATAATTATAGCTCAAAGATAAACATGAATTTTAATGACACTATTCTGAACCCTAAAAATCTCAGAAACTTCAATCTTAAAATTCTCTAAGCTCAAGAAAAATTAATGGAAACTATGAACATGGTTAGCTTTAGGGCAATGATATCTACATGTTTTACCCACAAATAAATCAATGATGATGCATGTATGAAAAGTTCCAAAGTTATAAAAGTTACCTTGCAAGAGGGTATCGGGTTTGGAGTTTGAGAAGCTTTCAGTGAGTTCCAATGATTGGGTTAGCTTCCTCAAGTTCCCAGGAAGCTAATGGGATGCTTAGCTTGAGCTGAAAGTACCTGAGGAGTTCTGGAGAAGTCCAAGTGAAAAGCTTTGTTTTTGAAAATGGAGGATGGTGTTAATGGTGTTACAGTTCTGTAACAGGGTGTGAGATGAGTTCTAAATTATGTTTAGAAATTTTAGGAACGAAAAGGCTTGAAAATGCACGAGGGAGATGTGAGTTTCAAACTTTTGGTCAGGTTGGGTAACAATGGAGGTTTGTGAAACAATTCTGAGCTCTTGGGGTTTTTTAGGGGTCAAGCATGTGTGTTTTTGTGGAAAATGGTTTTTGTATGTATAAGCAAAAGGTCTTGAGTGGCTTTGCAAGTCAAAAGTACAAGTTACAAGCTATTTGTTATGTTACTTGACTTTCAAGAAAAGTGGGAAACCAAGTTTCAATGTGAAGTACAAGCATGGGTTGGGTGATTGTAAGTGTCTAAACCATTTATCTTGTGTTATGAGACATGTATGATCAGAAGAGGACAAATGCAAGGCTCAAGAACAAGTTTTGTACAAAAAGTCACTCTATCAAAATGGCAATGTGCACTTTCTTCCCAAAATGGATATAAAGCATGGCCTTGCATTGAATGCTTGAAATGAGACCTCTAACAGTTGTGAAAGAAATTAATTATGGAGTGCCTAACAAGATTGAGGCCTTCAAAGTATAGGTTATGTAGCAAAACTTTGAATTTAAATTTTGATCATCACAAAATGCCTTGTAATTCAAGTGATAAAACCCTAACTTCATCTCTTCGATTCTCCCTACTCAAAAATTATTTCAAGGAGTTCTTAGACATTTTGGAAAGCTTTCAATGTGCCATACAACCCATATTTGAATTACTTTTGAATATTCACCTTGGAACTATATGAAAAAATTCCATGAAGTTGGGTCAAAATCCTGACCAAATTAGGGCAAAAATTTCAGTAAGTGTTTTGTTTTTTGACCATGTATTCTTAAAATTATAACTTGAGATCCAAGAACTTTTGGAAGGAGTTGTGTAAAGAAAATTTGTGTATTTCATGGAGATCTACAACTTTCATGTTGGAAGTTTCTCTTGAATCATCATGCATCATGGTGAAAATTTTGCTCAAAGTTGTGAAAAAATAAGAAATTTCCAACACTTAAAAAACTTTCTAAGTTTAGAAATTTTCACTTTTCAAATTGAAATTTTGAATTTTGGATTTCTTGATGAATAAGTTTCATATTTTTACATGTTTTGATGAATTGTGATATTTGGCATTTGAATTTGACCAAAAGTCAAAGTTTGACTTTTCAGTATACAGTTGAGTTTTGATCAGTTGACTGAGAAATTCATCTGTCAATTCATTGGACTTGTAATGTTTTGAGCCATGTCATTAGGTAAAAATGATTCAATTGTACTCTTGAGATCATGCCTTAAACCAAATGATCATTTTCTAGGTCAAAAATCAGAAATTTCCCTTTCCTAGTTAAAACCCTAATTTTGACCATTTTTCCCTTTTGAAGATTTGATCAAATTTCTTGAGGAATTGTGGTACAAACTTGATCAAATGATACATATGAGTTTAAAATGTTGACGTGGATAAAAAATTATGAATTTTGACTGTAAATTGGCCATAGTTGACTTTTTCCCTAATACAGTTGATTTTTAGGTCAACTGCTCAATTGATTGAGCAAAAGTGTGATCCAAGGCTTGAAACTTGACATGAGTGATCTTGGGGGTCCATAATGATCCATTAAGGTCATATGGGGAATTAAAATTTCAAATATCCTTGTGCAATCTCAAACCCTAATTTTGGTCATCAATGCTAAATGGGGTATCTTGAGCTGATCAACCCTAGTACATTCTTGAGTCAAAGGAGATCTTGTGAGCAAATTCTTGATATGTGAGACGGGAAATTTTGGGGTACAACAGCTGCCCCTGTTTAATTTTCTTAAACCTGAAGAGTTAGATTGACGAGTTTTGCCATTCGTGACTCGAAGGTGGAAGATGATTGGACACTAGAGTGCCCAAAAATTTGCACTCGGTGATGTGATGGTCGATGGTAGGGGAAATGGGCTTAAATATTCCATTTGGAGAGATGATGGAAAGTTGTTGGAGATGGGCTTGTAGATGCCATCCACAAATGATTGTTGAACCGTATCTGTAAGCTGAAATCGAATGAGTATCAGAATGGCGTCTGTGTCTGGAGCGTATCTAAATTGTATCTGAGAAGCTGAATCTGAATGAGTATCAGAATGGCATCCATGTCTAGAGCATATATGAACTGTATCTGGGAAGCTGAACCTGAATGAGTATCAAAATGGCATCCGTGTCTGGAGCGTATCTGAACTGTATCTGAGAACCTGAATCTGAATGAGTATCAAAATGGCATCCATGTTTGGAGCGTATATGAACTGTATCTGAGAAGCCGAATCTGAATGAGTATCAGAATGACATCCGTGTCTGGAGCGTATCTGAATTGTATCAAAAGTTGAATCTGAAGAACCCATGCTATATTACTTCAGTTGGTCGTGTAGATAATTGTCCTGTCTTGTCTTAGGTATCAATCTTTGACCTTTGTAATTTGTTGATGATAGCCATTGATTAATCTTATCCTGAAAAGGGTAAAACATTAGTTGAATGCAATGTCATGATGTATGAAATGCATGGTACAATGAGATTGTGATATATGCATTCGTGTTATCAATGTTTATGATATATGGATGCGATGTATGCATATGTGAGCTAATCTGCTGCACTGTTGTTGGCTTGGGGAAAATAAATCCCTGACTACTACTGAGGATATAGAGTGTAAGTCTTCATGTTGCAAAGTTGAATTGTTTATGAATTTCCTTTTAGAGAAATAAACTCTTTTGTAAGGGAAATGATGTGTGCTGCTTGTAAAATTCTGTTGGGGAATCCTGGTAATTTGGACGACTTCTACTAGGGATTGATAACTGGAAGCCTTGTTCCGCTGGGGATTAACCTGCACACTACGGGGAATCTTTATGGAAACAGCCTAGAGACTTCCTTATTTCTTAAAGCCATCGGCGATTGTATTTCTATTTTGTTCATTTGTAAATGGTAATTACGTTTAAATGCATATGTTCAAAAATAAATCATTGGACGTTTTTGTAAACAAAACACAAGAGTAAAGAAAAAATAGATAGTTTTTCCCTTTCAAAGAGATATCTTTGTATTGACTTTGAGTAAGTATTTTTTGTACAATGAGACAAACATTCTAGTAAGAGAAAACCGTCGTAAAAAATGAAAATTTTGATACAAAGAAAAGATAGCTATATGCAATAATCCCATGGGGTTCCCATTCTGCTATAGCCTTCATGTCTCTGAGTATCTTGTCTATTTGTTGCCTTGTCCGAAGTTGATTGAATTGATCAGAACCGTCGAGTTTGCAGGTTATCCGTAAGGTAATTCAACGGGACATAGTCATACGCTTTAATTCCCTAACTTTTGCCTGGACCTCCCTTTCGGGTTTTATGTCCTCCGGGATACCCTTTTTTGCCCAAGCTGCCCTTTTGGGTTTTCAGTTTGCCGGGTGTACTGATTTTTTTGTTTTATCCCTAATTTTTTTCTAAACCTTTTTGGTTCGCCGGGATGCCCTTGTTTTTCCTAGGTGTGTCAACCTAGCGGGTCTCTTATGCGTAGTATCTTTTGACTATGTCTGCATTCACAGGGTGCGGCAGGTCGTCACATCCAATGGTGGTTAAGATCATTGCTCCACCAGAGAATATGCTTATGGTCAAAAATGGTCCTTCGTATGTAGGAGTCCATTTTCCCCTAGGATCATCTTGCGGCAGTATGATGCGCTTGATCACCAAATCCCCGACTTAATACACTTGGCGTCTGGCTTTTTTGTTGAAAGCCTTGATCATCCATTTTTTATACATTTGACCATGACAAATATCAGTAAGCCTTTTCTCATCAATCAAGTTTAGTTGATCAAGACGAGTTTGGATCCAATCTTCTTCATTCATCCCTGCATCCTTCATGATTCTCAGAGAGGGGATCTGAACCTCAATAGGCAAGACAACTTCCATGCCATATACCAAAGAGTAGGGTGTTTCCCCAGTTGATGTGCGTGTTGTGGTACGATACGCGTGGAGAGCGAATGGTAACATCTTATGCCAGTCTTTATATGTGACTGTCATTTTCTGTATGATCTTTTTGATATTCTTTTTTGCGACTTCGACAGTACCGTTCATCTTCGGCCGGAAAGGGGAAGCATTGTGATGCTAGATCTTGAATTGTTCGCACAGGGCGGTGATCATAGTGTTGTTGAGATTCATACCATTGTCTGTGATGATCCTTTTCGGGATACCATATTGACAGATGAGATTCTGTTTAATGAAACGGGCTACAACATTCTTGGTCACGAAAGCGAAAGAGGCTACCTCAACCCACTTTGTAAAATAGTCAATGGCCACTAAGATGAAGCGATGTCCTTTGGAGGCTGTTGGTTTGATTTCCCCAATCATATTGATCCCCCACATAGCAAAGGGATAAGGAGCCTTCAAGACATTCAGAGGAACCGGAGGTACGTGCACCTTGTCAGCATAAATCTGACACTTGAGGCAGGTTCGAGAGTGTTGATAGCAATCTGCTTCCATGGTAGACCAGTAATAGCCTTCCTGTAGGATCTTCTTTGCCATCGTATGCCCACTGGAACGGGTGCCAAAAGTACCCTCATGTAGATCAGCCATGATCTTTTCTGCTTAAACCTTGTCTACACACCGAAGTAACACAGAGTCATGGTTGCGTTTGTAGAGAATGCCATTACTAAGGAAGAATTTAGCATAGAATCTCCCTAAGAACTTCTTATCATTGACTGAAGCTCCCTCCGGATATTCTTGAGCCTCTAGATACCTCTCGACTTCGTGAAACCAAGGCTGGTCCACTACTTTTTTAGTAATAATCTTGTGACAGTGAGCTGGTTCGTCCATTCGTTCAATGGTGATTTGGGGAGCCTCGTTATCCCAATTAAGTTTAAACATGGATGACATTGTGGCTAGTGCGTCTGCTAGCTGATATTCTTCTCGCGGGAAATGCTCGAAGGTAATCTTCTCAAAATGTGTGATCAATGTCAACACATGTGAAGATGTGAAAAACACAAGAAGGGGGGCTGAATTGTTACAACTTAAATCAAAAGATTAAACAACACAATATTTTTATCCTGGTTCGTTTGATCTCAAACTACTCCAGTCCACCCGTCAAGGTGATTTTGCCTCTCTTCAACGAGGTCTTAATCCACTATATTTAAAGGATTACACAGCCACTTTAACAACTGTTAAAGCCTTCTTGAGTATAACCACAAAACACTTTATCTCAAGGAAATCTCTTACAAAGAATTGGATAATAATGTGTTTAATGTTTTCTAATAAAACAGTATACCACAACTGTGATAATACACAAATTTAAGCTTAGAATGAAACTGGATTGCTAATGCGTTAGAGTAAGCTTGGTGTTGAAGACTTGGCAAATTATGAGTGCGTGCGTATTATATGCATAGTCTTTTTCTCACACAGACTTGTTTATATAGCCAAGGCAAAGATACATTGTTGTCCATAAAGCACTTTCAATGATAATAACGCTCTTTCCTTTTTGAGAAGATCTTGTCTTGAATAAAGCTGTTGGTAATTAATTCTGTCTTGAATGCATAGTAACGCTTCAGAGTCTTCTGCTTTAACCTTATGCTGACGCTTCTAAGTGCTGATGACTTGGTAAAGATCTTTGATCAGAGTCAGAGTGTTTTATGCGCAGATTTTGGTCATCAGGCTTCAGCGTATGATCTGGTAGCTTCGGCGTGTAGCATATGTTGTTGATCTTCTGATGCTGACGTATTACTTATCTTCTGATGCTTCTGATGCTGATTCCATCAGAACTTCTGTAAATACAAAACATAATTTTAAGTAGCATATTTGTTCTATATATATATATCTTTTGAATTTATTTATTCTTGTATTTTGTTATCATCAAAACTCTAATTAAGGGTTGTAGAATCAAACTATGTTCTAACAATCTCCCCCTTTTTGATGATGACAAAAACCAAATTTTTTCAATTAAAAATAAAGAATAAAAGGTATCAGAGCTAAGAGGAGAAAACTCCCCCTGAGTTGATTACTTCCCTTTAATTCCATGAGTCTTTGAGCATCAGAGCTTTACTGTACTTTACTGTATCTTTCGTCAGAATTTTGTACTTGTTCAAGCTTTTCAGAAGAGAAAAAAAATTTAAATGATAAGAATGTTTGAGACTTATGTCTCAGTAATCCGTTATTGAAAAAATATCATTCTTTCTCCCCCTTTTTGTCAGTTGTCAAAAAGCACAAATAATCAGAGTCAAAATGCATTTATATTCAAAAAAGAAGCAATGATAAGTTCAGAATAGCAGTAATGTACGAATATTACAAACAAACATGTTATAAAAACAGGGAAATTCTAAGAGGGAGGAGGAAGACGTGTGAACAGAGCTTCCAACATGCTCTTGATATGGGTGTTTGTTTCCTGTTGCTGGGTTAACATGCTTGCTATTGCATCAATTTTGTTGTCCTGCTTATCCATTCTCTCCTGCATCAGCGTATCAGATCTTTTCAAGTCTTCTAGAGTCTTCCTGTCAAGGGAGGAAGCTTGAGGATCTTCATAAACAAGATCCTTCTCAGAGCTTTCTGCAAGATCTTCTTCTTGACCCAGTGCTTCAGCAGGAACCATCTGCTCTTGAGTATCAGATTGAACTTTGGATGCTAGACGATGTTCAGACCAGGGAGCAATGTCCAGAGGGAGAACTTCCTCTTTAAGCAGCTTGCTCAGAACTGGACCTTCAATTTCCTTCAGCAGATTGCTGAAGTTCTGTTGAGCTTGTCCGTAGCTCTGTTCTTGCAGCTTAAAAGTTTCATAGCATACCCATCTTCTGAACTTTGTCCAAAGGTAGTCTGATGCAGTAGGATCCACCAGCTCAAGACTAGCTTGTTTCAGAGAAGTGATCCACTTCTGTACTTCTGTTTCAAAGTTCAATATACTGGTACCAACATCTGGATGTTTTGGTTTTGGGATAGCAATTTTGTGGTTGATGGCAGCAAGACGTTCAAAAATTGTTAAGTCAATGACAATCTTGATGTTGTCTTCTGGATTGTCTTTTGGTGAGGGAGTGGGAGAGTCAGGAATTATGATTGGACTTGATAGGGAATTTTGTGGAGTTAATTCTGGTGAAGAGGGAAGTTTGGGAAAATTCACAATGGTGCCAAAGGGCAAATGAATGGCCAGAGGTTCTGTGATTCCAGGAATAGGAATGGTATCAGAATCAACAGTTTGGTTCTGGTTCTGGTTCTGGTTCTGAAGGTTGAGTCTCAGAAGTTTGAACTTCTGGTTGAAATGGTTCAGGTTGTGGAGAAGGTGGATTAATTTCTGGTTGAGGAGATGAAGGTAATGGTATTTCTGGTTCTGGAGAGAGGGAAATTTCTGGTTGTGGTGAGATGGGAATTTCTGGTTGTGGTTTTGTGGTTGTTTCAGGATTTGGATTTTCTAGAATGGGAGCAGAAGTGTGTTGGTCTATATCAGAAAGAACTTTTGCAAGTTCTTGTTGGGTTTCATCAGTGTTTGGATTTTGAGCTTGGGAGCAAGATCTTCTAAGAGTTAATGATTCAGAGGGGTCAAAGTCAAGGTCAAAATCATCAAAAGTTTGTGGTGTTGGGTTTTCAGATTGAGTGAGAATAAGTATAGATGTTGATACAGCAGTTGAATCTAAAATAGTTACAGAAGAAAGATTACCTCTCTTTTTAGGAGTCTACTGGGAGGATCCTTCTGCTACTGCTTTCCTTTTCTTGGTTTTCTTTAGCACAACTTCTGGAGCCTTCTACTGCAGATCTTGAATATTCAGATTTGGTGTTGTACCATCAGCCTTGCAAGCATCCAAATATCTTAGTATTATGTCTGGTTTTGAATCAATCTCTGAGAAAAGAGGGAAGTTTTCCAGAGGGACTCTTCTGCTGGAGATTGTTGTAAAAGGAGTGACGCTGGGTTCCTTGTTAATGTTCTCAATCAACTTCATCTTCTTCAGATTCTTTGCATTCAGCTGTTTGCCAATAGTAGCTTCCAAAGAGCTGATTTCTTGAGCCTCTGTCAGATGATCAATCAGCTTATTCTCTGTTAGAATATCTGATATCATTCTTCCTAAGGGTATCCAATCCATTTTTATACGTTCCTCTTCTCTTGTTTCCTTAACACTGGTATTCAGATGGTTAAACAGAAGCTGAGCCAGATTCACCTTGATCTTCTGAGAGATGAAATAGATTAGAAACTGCTAATCAATATTAATGTAATCAGGAGAGCTGGTAGGCTTCCTGTGGTTTATGCACCCCAGAATGATCTTGGCCCAAATTCTGTATTGGTCTTTTAATTCCCTTATCTTGCTGGAGGGAAGCCTCAGAGTGAAGATTTCCCTTGCAATTAGGGTAGCATCAGCGCACCTTTATGCCATGTCAATGCAACGAACACCACCACCACTGTAGCCTATCAGACGTGCAATGAGGTCCTCGGTAATAACAATCTTCTTCCCCATAATGTATGAAGTAACTTGATGGTTAGAAGATGAAGCGTGAATCCAAAATTCCTTTACCAGAATAGGGAATGTTGGACCCACCAGACGTTCAAAATACTTTTCCCAGCCTTGAGCCTTAACCTCTTTAGAGAGATCAAACCCATTCTCTTGAAGGCTGTTGAAATCCACGATTAATTCTGACAGAACCTCTAGATTTTTGACTGGTGTGAGAAGCGTTCTGTAGGGTTCTTCGTATTGTTCAAATGAAACTATTTTCTGGGAACTTGAAGTAGGAATGCTGGAAGAAGCCATGTTCACACGAAGATATTGAAGAAATTGAAAGGGTTTTGAGAAAGTATGAAAACTGAAATCAGTAAGTTTGAGAGAAAATGAAAGTGAAGGTAAAAGAGTGTAAATGGTGTGAAGTGTGTTTAAATAGATTTCTAAACAATTTTGAAAACATAAACGGTAAGAGAGAGAAATTAATAATGATTATTAGCATTTAATGATAGCTAATTTTAGGGGATTCAGAAAGATATTTGGAACGGTTACCCATGACATGTGTCTCAATGCATCCAATCAGCTCTTTTGCCTTTTCAGAAACGTGAACGCGTGTTCAGCCTCAGAAAATAGCTAATGACTGGATGACACTTATTTTCTTGAGTGAACAACACATTTCTGTCCTTGAAATGAAGCGCTCAGATCTTCATGGATAGATTCTGATACAATCTGCACTTCTAAAGTTCTGAAGAAGGATTGATCAGTAGTTCACAGAGAATTAAACAAAGTTCTGAAGGTTAATATATGGAATCAAAACAATTTTATTCTGGGCAGAGCTTCATGCTGAGATGTTTCAGAATGAAGTTGAACCTATCTTCAGAAAGAGGTTTTGTAAAAATATCAGCCCATTGATGGTCTGTGTTAATAAATTTTAAATTTAAAATCCCTTTCTGAATATAGTCCCTAATAAAATGATGTTTTATTTCTATATGCTTAGCCCTAGAATGCAAAATAGGATTTTTGCTAAGACAAATAGCAGAAGTATTGTCACAGAGGATGGGAATGTTACTCTCAAATATCTGAAAGTCCTCAAGTTGACTTTTCATCCAGAGCATTTGTGTGCTGCATCCAGCTGCTGCTATGTATTCAGCTTCTGCTGTTGATAGAGCAATTGTGGATTGTCTTTTGCTGGACCATGATATCATATTTTCTCCCAGAAACTGGCAGCTTCCAGAAGTGCTTTTACGTTCTACTCTGTCTCCAGCAAAATCAGCATCACAGTATCCTACTAAGCTGTAATCACTTGATTTTCTATAAAACAAACCCATATTAGTAGTACCTTTCAGATACTTGAAAATTCGCTTAACTGTTGTTAAGTGAGATTCTCTAGGATCTGATTGGAATCTAGCACAAATGCAAACACTGAATAAAATAGCAGGCCTTGAAGCCGTCAGATAGAGAAGAAAACCAATCATACCTCTGTAGACCTTTTGTTCTACCTTTTTACTTACCTCTTCTGTTTCTAGAATGCACGTGGGATGCATTGGAATCCTTGATGGCTTACATTCTGAGAGATCAAATTTCTTCAGAAGTTCTCTGACATATTTGCTCTGACGAATGTAAGTTCCTTCTGGGGTTTGATTAATCTGAATGCCCAGAAAGAATTTTAGTTCCCCCATTAGGCTCATCTCAAATTCTTCCTGCATACATTTAGCAAACTTTCTTCCCATAGAAGGTTTAGTAGATCCAAATATCATGTCATCAACATAAATCTGATATACTAAAATGTCATTCTTAACTGTCTTACAGAATAAGGTTGTGTCCACTTTCCCTCTGGTGAATTCCTTTTCTAACAGGAAGTTACTTAGTCTTTCATACCAAGCTCTGGGAGCTTGTTTCAGACCATAGAGTGACTTCTTTAGTTTGAAAACATATTCTGGATTTTTGGAACTTTCAAAACCATGGGGTTGGTGCACATATACCTCTTCTTCTATATTTCCATTTAAGAATGCACTCTTAACATCCATCTGATACAGAGTGATGCCTTTATTAACAGTAAATGAAATTAAGAGTCTGATAGATTCTAACCTGGCAACTGGAGCAAAGGTTTCTGTATAGTCTATCCCCTCTTGCTGACTATAACCTTGTGTTACCAGTCGTGCTTTGTTTCTGATGACTTCACCTTATTCATTCAGTTTGTTTCTGAACACCCATTTTGTTCCAATGACGTTGAATCCTTTTGGTTTGGGAACTAGATCCCATACGTCATTTCTTGTGAATTGATTTAGCTCCTCTTGCATTGCTAGAATCCAGTCATTGTCCAGAAGTGCTTCATCAATTGTTGTTGGTTCAATTAGAGAAACCAGTCCCATGAGGGATTCTTCAGAGTTTCTGAAGCTAGATCTTGTTCTGATTGGATCTTCCTTTCTTCCTAAGATTGTTTCTTCTGGGTGATCCATGCTGCTTCTGGATAGTCTTTTCTGAAGTTAATCAACAGAAGGTGCTGGATTGCTTGCAGTTCCTCTTTCTGATGTTGAGGGAGTGTCTCTGTTGAGGGCTTCTGATGACTTGTCTTTAGTACCTGTGAGTTCAACTTCCATACCTGCAAGGAATTCATTCTGCTTTGACTTTTGAGAGTCAAGCTTATCATCAAAACGAACACTGATTGATTCTTCCACAATCTGTGTTTCTGTATTGTATACTCTGTAACCTCTTGAGCATTCAGAGTATCCTAACATAATACACTTTTGTGATTTAGAGTCAAACTTGTTCAAATAATTTTTTGTATTCAGAATAAAACATGTACATCCAAATGGGTGAAAATAGGAAATGTTGGGCTTTCTGTTCTTCCACAATTCATATGGAGTCTTTTCCAGAATAGGTCTTATGGAGATTCTATTCTGAATGTAACACGCTGTGTTTATTGCCTCTGCCCAGAAGATCTTAGAAACGTTAGTCTCGTTGATCATGGCTCTGGCCATTTCTTGCAATGTTCTGTTCTTTCATTCTACAACTCCATTTTGTTGGGGAGTTCTAGGACAAGAGAAATCATGCAGAATTCCTTTGTCATTTAAGAATAACTCAAAATCTTTGTTTTCAAATTCGCCACCATGATCACTTCTGACTTTGACGATTCTAAGATCCTTTTCATTCTGAACTTGGTTGCAGAAGGTGACAAACACAAAGTGTGACTCGTCCTTGTGCCTTAAGAACTTTACCCATGTCCATCTGCTATAGTCATCTACGATTACTAACCCATACTTCTTGCCACTGACTAAAGCAGTTTTAACTGGTCCAAATAAGTCAATGTGCAGAAGTTCTAATGGCTTGGAGGTGGAAACAACATTTTTGGATTTTAAAGTTGGTTTTGCAAACTTGCCTTCTAACATGCTTCACACAGAGCATCTGAATTGAACTTCAGGTTAGGAAGTCCTCTGACCAAATTGAGTCTGTTAATCTGAGATATTCTTCTCATACTGACATGTCCCAATCTTCTGTGCCAGATCCATTGCTCGTTGTTAACAGACAGAAGACACTTTACATTCTGACTTTTTAGTTCTGAAAGTTTTATTTTATAAATGTTGTTTCTCCTCTTTCCATTAAATAGGATAGTCCCATCTTTCTGACTAACATCTTTGCATGAATTTTGATTGAATATTATATCATAACCGTTATCACTTAATTGACTTATGGATAACAGGTTATGAATTAATCCATCTACTAATAAAACATTACTTATAGAGGGAAGATTTCCATTACCTACTGTTCCAGAGCCAATGATCTTTCCTCTCTGATTGCCTCTAAAACCTACGTGGCCTCCAGGCTTAAGTTCCAGGCTTTGGAACATATGCCTTCTTCCCGTCATGTGTCGTGAGCAGCCAGAGTCCAGGTACCATGATTGGTGTTTTTGCTTTGCTGCTAAAGATATCTGCCACATGTATTATTTTATCCTTAGGTACCCATATTTTCTTGGGTCCTGATTTGTTAGTTTTACCAAAACTCTGGTTGAATTTTGGTTTGACAGAGTAATCACTACTAGTATATTTTATGTCATGTGTGTACCCATATATAAAGTGTGAATCAAGTGGAGTACGTTTTATAACTAAATCCATGGCATTTTTTGGTGTAGGTATCTTACCTTGATATCCTATCCCTTTTCTGCCATTTCTGCTAACTCCATAGATCATTAAAGCCATTTTGCTTTTGTCTATGTTTTTAGCTTGAAACTTCTGAAAGCTGTGATCATACTCCTTGATGATCTCATCAGCATTGCTGGAAGTTTCAGGGATTGTTTCCTTCTGAGAGTTTTGCAATTGGTTTTCTAATTTTGAAATTTTATCTTTTAACTCAGAATTCTCCAATTTGAGACTCTCAGTCTTATCAGAGTCAGAAGCAAGATTCCTTTTCAGGTTTCTGAATTTGACTCTGATTTGCTGATATCTTTCCAGAATTTCATTAAGGCTTTCAGCTAGTTCAGCCTTAGTAAAGTTTATAGTAAAGTCAGGGAATACCTCTTCTGTATCTGATTCAGATTCTGACTCAGAAGCTTCACTGTCTTCTGTTACGTTTGCCATGAGAGATATGTTTGCTCTTTCATCATCTGATTCTGAGTCAGCTTCAAATGTGTCAGAATCATCCCATGTAGCCATGAGACTTTTCTTCTTTTCCTTGCCAAACTTCTTTTTGGGCTTTTCCTTCTGAAGCTTTGGGCAATCACTTTTGTAGTGCCCTTGCTCGTTACATTCATATCAGATCATGTCTTTGTTGTTTGGCTTTCTATTTCCTGAAGAACCTTCAGATCTTCTGTGTCCAAAGGAGGATTCTGACCTTCTGTATTTGGAGAAAGATTCATTCTGATTTTCTGATCTTCTGGGATTCCTGAACTTTCTTTGCTTTTGCTTCCATAGTTTTTTTACCCTTCTGGATAGGAGAGATAGTTCATCTTCTTCTGATGAGGATCCATCAGAGGTTTCTTCAACAGCCTACAAAACTTTGGAGTCAGATTTTCTGTTAGATTTTAAAGCTAATGGCTCACCTTGCTTTTGAGGTTCATCTGCTTCTAGCTCTATCTCGTGACTTCTGAGGGAGCTGACAAGTTCCTCCAAAGATATTTTGTTGAGATCCTTTGCTAGCTTAAGCGCTGTGACCATTGGCCTCCATTGTTTTGGCAAGCTTCTGGTGATCTTCTTAACGTGATCAGCAGTAGAATACCCTTTGTCAAGAACTTTTAGACCAGCAACAAGAATTTGAAATCTTGAAAACATAGTTTCTATTGATTCACTCTCTTCCATCTTGAATGCCTCATACTTCTGAATGAGTGCAAGGGATTTAGTTTCTTTGACTTGAATGTTGCCTTCATGCGTCATTCTCAGAGAGTCAAACATATTCTTTGCAGTGTCTCTGTTTGATATCTTCTCATATTCTGAATAATTCTTCTTAACATGGTTGTCTTCGTCTTAAAGAGACGAAGCGAATGGCATAGGTCTCGTGCTCTAATTTTACATATTGAGCAACCTGGATTTGGGACTGGTTGGAGGTTGAAGATGACCAACGTGTCATCTTCCAACCAATGAAGGCGTGCCATCTGTGTTTTTCAAAAATCTGATTTAATTAATGATCATATGCATTATTCAATAAAGTCCATAACATGCACAACGCGCCAGGTCCACTTGATCTGTTTACTAACGCGTTTTGACATTGATTAGATGACCCATATTTTTTTGGTTTTTTTTTTCTTTTATGATTTTTATATTTAATTGTTTCAAACTTCAAAAAATCATAGAAAATTCATTTTTAGTCCAAAAAATCTGAAAAAATTATGAAAAATATTTTTGATTATTCTCTTTTTGATTTTTTTCCCAATTTTATTTTGTGTTTTGGTATTTTTTATAAATTTTCACTTTAATTGATTTGTTTTAAATGTATAAAAATACTTTTATGCATTTTTAAATTCTCAAAAAATTATGGAATGATCCAATGATATTATGAAAAAATATTAGTGACCTCACTTATTTTTTATTTCTGATTTTGGTATTTTTTATCATTTTTAGTTTATCTTACTCATTTCTTTTAATTTTAAAAAATAGTTTCTGACTTTAAAAAATTACCAAAAAATTTGAACATAGTTGATATTTTTCTCATTTATTTCTATTTTAAAACATTTTTTAAAACCTTTTTTGTATATATTAAATGTAATATTATTTTGTCACTATTTTGGCTGATCTTGGGTTAAATTTTTGATCATGAAATTTATTAACATCATTGGATCCATGGTGTTGAGTCTAACTCCACAAAAATGGATGAATGATTTTAATAATAGTTTGATTAAATTTAATTCAAAAGTGGTTTGTATATTCTCTCTCACCCCTCTTCATCTCTTCCATTTCTTATTGCACTAAGTGTTATTGGAGCATGATCTCTATATCATGTCTCAAAATAAATGGTGCATAGATTTCTATTGACCAGCCTCAAAATAGGTGCGACTTCTATGTAAGTCCACTTACGATTGCTTAACATAGCGCTAAAATTTGTCCCGATTCGAATAAATGATCATTCGTGGCCCAAACTTATGTTTGCAAGCCCAAGTATGTTAATTTGATCTCTTTGATCCAATAACCTTGAGATTCATTGTGTGAAGGCTTTGGTTCTACCAATCCTCTAATGGATCTACAACACCTTTGGTCAATGCGGATCACTTAAACACCGTTGATCATTAAATGGTACTCATGATGATTCCAAATGGATGATATACTTGACAAAAAAGAAAATGCAACTTGTTGTGTGGAGGCTTTGGTTATACCAATCATCTAATGAGTTCCAAATGTAAGTTTCAAGATGATCATCCAACTAACCACTAATCACTAATAATTGACTTTATCCTTTATTTTTATTATATGCCCCCATTTTATTTTTATGGACTATTTACTTTTAGCATTTACATTTCATGCAATTTTCATCTTTGCTCATTTAAGTATTTACTATCTTGTCATTTTTATTTTTGCTCGCTTGATCTTTACTTTTCTTTTTCAAAACACCTAATAATCAACATAAACCCTAAAAATCTTTAATGATACTTGGACTATTTGGTTACTATCCTTGGCATTATGGAGCATTGGACTTTTTAGACGTAGGATTAGAAACCTTGGCCTAAGATTTGGAGACCTTGTGACCTTATCTGATTATTTTGTCTGGAGCTCTTCAGGTTTACCTCAAGGCATTGGGTTGTTTTTTTGTTTTGTGTGCAGGTTATTGTGATTACACTATTTGTTTGTAATCTGGAATTCACCTGTATACAATCGTTACTCTGCCCAATTTTTGTGAAGACTTAATACACTTGAAGTTTGGTTCTTTCAAGAGGTCTGGTATCATTGCTTGTTTGGTTTCAATCCAAAGAATGGGGATTCTATCTTGACTCATATTGTCAAGTATTGGATTCTTGTTGGTTAGATGGTTCTTATCCCTAGATTTTACCTTATGCTTTTGGATAGTCCTTTCTTCTCCTCCAATCTTCTTTAATTTCGAAAATCTTCTCTCTCCTTTTGAAAAACTCTTCTTGTTTTTTTTAACTTGAACCCCTTTCATAATAAACTTGGACTTAGGTCCATGCATTTTCAAAACATTTTCATAAATAAACTTCAATAAACTTGATAATACTTTGACATTTTCTTGAGAAGACTAAAAGTCAATCAATCTCATTCCAAACCATTTTTCCACTTTGACTTTTATCTTTAAACTTTTCTAAAAAAAGATTGGACTCTTGTCAATCCTTGTAGTGATGCAAACAACTATACTTTTACAATATGTAGTGAAGAGACATATTTTCCACATGGATGTTGAGTGAGGTATTGTTGATTTTAAAATCCAAGCCATATCCTCCACTTTGAGATGATACAAATTCTCCTTTCTCATCATTGTGGGTAGTAGGTATGTTTTCCACACGGACAATGACGATGATGTTTTATCTCATAAAAATTAAACCAACACACTTACATTTGAAAATTTTTAAAAGAGGAACTACGTGTGCCCTGATCCCCTATTGCACGGAAGGTGGTACGTAGGCACTAAAGGTTCGCAATCGCGGCGGGTGCAAAAACCATAAAAATATATTTCTTTTCTCACCTCCACCATCCATTTTTTTATATACAACATTTTTATAGCCAAAATATACAAATTTTACAAAGAGGTTCCTGCAGAGTACCATAGATGTTTAGGGTGCTAATACCTTCCTTTGCATAACCAACCCCCTTACCTTGAATCTTTCCCCCCTTTTTTGGGTTATTCGCTATTTTCCCATTCCTTTGGAAACAATAAAGTTTGGTGGTGATTTTATTTTGGTTTGTACAAGTCTAGTCAATCCCATGGCTTAGTCTTAAACATTTCTACCGCTATAGAAAAATGGCGACTTCACTGGGGAAAGATTGACCTCTTGTTGGTCCATCCCTAAGTGGGTTGAGCCTATCCTTGTTTATACTTGTGTATGTGCTATTGTTGTTTATGTGTTATATGTTGTATATATGTTTGTCTGGATTTTCCTGGTTTTCAGGATGCTTGGTGATTACTTATAAGTCTTATACCTGGACTTGGGCAAACTTTAAGATAGAACGGAAGGTATAGTCATGTTAACTTTGAGGGAGTAATCCCAAAAAATGAGGCATGAGATCCCCCACTCAGTGGAGGCCCCTTTGACTGTAGTGTCATTTACCGAGTAATCGGGAAGACGTACTGCTTTCGACCTGGGAGCCTGCTGAAGCTGAGGTCCGTAGAATACCAAACCCAGCTTGACATTTTAGGTGTAGTGCGGATGCTATGACGGGGTAATCCAAAAATAGTTGTCACGCGATACTATGCTCGAAAGAGTTTTTATTGAGAATATTACTAATTACTGAGTTAATCGGGAAGTTGGTAATATATGAAGGAAGGATGTAGACTCTAGGAAACTTTAGAACCTTGTTCAGCATGTGATAACTTTAGACCAATACCTTATGGGTAGTACCTTCGACCTCATGCTCGTGACGTTGAACATATGAACCCTATATATGTGATCTTATGTGTGATTGATGCATCATGCATCCATGCATCCATAAGCATCTTTTGAAGAGATCTTATTTCAAGGGATTAAAAATTTGACCATTTGTGAATATCTCAGGTACTTTTTAACCATGGATTCTGGAAAGAGAAAGATCGGGAAGTACAGTTTCAAGGATACCAAGATAAATGAGTTGATTAGTCTAATCCCCGAGATGGAGTGTTCTGAAGACTTTCGGAAGAAGTATGGATCCATCATTCTTCTCATGAAGCTGAGGATGAAGGAGGGTTTTCTCTCGACCTTGGTCCAGTTCTATGATCCGATGTATCATTGTTTTACTTTTCCCGACTATCAGTTGATGCCTATGCTGGAGGAGTATTCTTATCTGTTGGATTTACCTGTTACCGATCGTGTTCCTTTTACTGGTTTGGAGGGTGAGCCAAAACCACATGAGATTGCTGTTTTGATTCATCTGGGGAAGTCTGAGGTGGAAGCCAATATGACTACCAAAGGAGGTATTAGAGGATTACCATCTTAGATCTTATTGGATAAAGCTTTCTACTTTGCTAGGATGAAGAGTACAATCGCTTTTGAGGCCATGTTTGCTATACTTGCTTACGGGTTGTTCTTATTTCCAAATGTGGGCAGGTTTGTTGACATTAATGCTATCAGGATCTTCATGATCGGAAACCTAGTTCCTACCTTGTTGGGTGATGCTTATTACTCTACTCATCTTTGGAATTCTTATCACGAGGGGATGATTATCTGTTGCACGCCCCTGTTGTACCGATGGTTTATCTCTCATATGCCTCAGGCTGATGCTTTTTGGGATGTCAAGAAGAAACCCTGTTGGGCTCCTAAGATCATGGAACTTACTCACTTAGATATTGATTGGTATCATCGAGCTTACCAAGATATAGAGATTATTAACAGTTGTGGTAGTTTCCCCAATGTACATCTTCTTGGTACAAAGGGAAGAATTAACTATAACCTTGTTCTTGCACGACGACAGCTCGGTTATATGATGAGGGATAAGCCAAATAGTATTCATTTGAGTAGTTTCTTTCTGAAGAAGGGATAAGACCATAAGGAAGCTAGGGAGTAGATTGCGAAGGCCTGGCATCACATTCATAATAAGAGTAGGAAGGATTTGGGACCTACGGGTGTTGTTTCTTTGGATCCATATCTTCAGTGGGTCCACATGAGAGCTATTCAGTTGAAGATGTCGTACTCCCGGGAAACACTTATGCCTGACTTGTTTGTGAAGACCACTCCTCCCTTATTAGATGATCTAGAAGAGTTGTAGCTTGCTTTTGTCAGGATGCAATAGGAAAAGGACGCTAGGAAGAATTAGTGCCAAACTTTAGAGATTTCCTATAGAGCAGACTTGAAGGAGAAAGATGACTTGATTGAGATCCTCGAGAGTCGAGCGGTAGAGACTATGGAGAGGTAAGGGGATTTATTTTCTCCTAAGCCTCAATCAGATGCTGATTACTCACTTCTTAATTCAGGTGATTGGAAGGAGGTTGCCACCAGGTATGCGGAAGAAAATCAGAGGTTGAAGGCTCAGATTACCAGGCTCGTGGGGAAGCGCCCGTGTATAGAGTTATCTGCATCAGCTTTACTTCTCAGGGTTTTATATTTTATTTTCATCTTGTACTTGGGATCATTGAAACTTGTAATCCATTTTGGAGTTGTTATAATGAAATTTTTCAGTATTTCAAATGCGTTATTACTTTGATATTTGCAATATGTCCATAAATTTTAAATCTCTTGAAATATTAAATAATAAAATAAAATCATGTGCATTGCATATCATGCATCATATTGCACATATTTCTTGCATTTGTTATGCATATCCAGGTGTCTTACCAAGCTTCTTTACTTTGTTCAGCAAGCTGACTCACCACTACAACACTCGGGCTAATTTCAGAAATAAGATGGGCAACTTAGAACAAGAGAATTGCAAGCTGTGCAAGGAGGTTTCTGCTTTGAAGGCCAGCATGGCCAATCTTACTTCTCTAATGGAATCTCTGGTGGCTGCTCAAAATCAGCCACCGAGTGTTCAACATCAACCAACAAGGGTTACTATTGAAGCTCTGACTGTTCCCGTATCTGATAATCTAGATGTTGTTCAGAATCGCATGCCTCAAGGTTATCCATGGGGAATGCCAGAGAACTGTGTGCCTGAAGGTTTCAATCTTGGTCCTCAAGATACTCCAATTATTCAGACTATTGTTACTCCTGCACCTCTTGTGGTGCATACTGCTCCTGCTGCACCTCCTTCAGTGAATATGGTTTCGTTTGTTAACGATGATGTGTGTCGTCCTTTCCCTCCACCGAGTGAAAACTTGGGTCTTTATGATAGAATGAATGATATTCAAGAGAAGTTTGACAAGATGCAAAGAGAGATGAAGGCCCTCAGGGGAAAAGAGCTATTCAGGAAGAATGTGAATGAGTTATGCTTGGTCCCGAATGTTAAGATACCTGCTAAGTTTAAGGTCCCAGAGTTTGAGAAGTACAAGGGACACACTTGCCCTCGTGCTCATTTGGTGATGTATGTAAGGAGAATGTCTACCCATACTAATGATCAACGTCTTCTGATTCACTTTTTTCAAGATAGTTTGATCGGTGTTGTGCTGAAGTGGTATATGAGTTTGGACAGTGTTAACATCCATACTTTCAATGACATGGGAGAAGCATTCATCAAACAATATAAGTACAACGTGGACATGGCGCCTGACCATGATCAACTCAGGGCCATGGTTCAGAAAGACAGGGAATCATTCAAAGAATATGCACGGAGATGGCGTGAGGTAGCCGCCTAAGTGATTCCTCCCATGGAAGAGAAGGAGATGACTAAGATTTTCTTGAAAACTCTGGGTGCTTTCTACTACGAGAGGATGGTAGCAAGTGCGCCAAGTGACTTTACTGAAATGGTAGGAATGGGTATCCGCTTAGAAGAGACTGTAAGAGAGGGTCGTTTAATGAGAAGTGAAAGCTCTGGAGGTGTGGAGAAGCCATCTTATGGGTTTACCAAGAAGAAGGAAGGGGATGCAAATGCTTTCATGCAAGAGAGGAGGGTTAACACTCCTAGAAGAAATTCTCAACTTCATCAACAAGTCGCCTCAATTACTCCAGTTGTGGGTGTAGCTCCAACCACTGTTTCTTATCAGATACCATCCCAGCAGGGGAATCAAGGGTATAATTAGAGAAGGGAAAGTTATGACCCTATTACTATGAGCTATACGGAATTACTACCGACATTGATTCAGAAGAAGTTGGTTCAGACCCGACCACCTCCCGTTGTACCATCACCATTACCTTGGTATTACAAGGTAGACCAAACATGTGCTTTTCATCAGGGAGAACCAGGGCATAATGTTGATAATTGTTATCCTTTAAAGGCCGAGGTGTAGAAATTGGTGAAGTATGGTATTCTTTCTTTCAAGGATATGGGACCTAATGTGAAAGTTAATCCTCTACCCAAGCATGAAGGAGTAAATGATGTGAATATGGTGGCTGGTTGTCCAGGCGACTTCCAGATTATTGATATTAATCTGGTTAGAGGAGATTTGGTTAAAATGGATGCAGACCTCTGCAAATTTAGCTACTACACGCATGACCATTCAGGTTGTGCTATTTGCAGTACAGACATACAAGGATGCGATAAGATAAAGGATGATTTACAAGAGATGATGGATGAGGGCCTCATTCACATAATCAGGCCTAGGGCAGAGTATGAAGAGGAGGTGAATATGGTTTCTGGATGTCCTGGAGAATTCATAATTTTTGATGTAGAGTATATGAATGAGGACCTTGTGTAATTGCATGCTACTTTCTGCCATATGGCTGGTCAGGTAGAACACCAGTATGGATCTTGCCAAATTTGCTGTTGGGACTCCTGAGGATGTTCAATCGTGAAAAAGGGTATTTAGTCGTTGTTAGATAATGGAGTTATCAAGGTTACAGGTCAAAGGGATGATTACCATGAAGTTGATTTGATTGAGGTTTGCTTGACTGAAGAAGAGTCGGATGAAGAGTATGCCTCTGTAGATGAGTATTTCCCCTCAGATGAGGATTTGTATTCCAGAAATGACTCAATAATGACTGATTGTGTTAAAGAAGAGGTAAACGTCATTGTACCTTGTTTTGGGGCACCCTCCCATCTTGAAGTTGAATATTATATCAAGCCAGCTATTTCCCCATTGGTTATTAGTTTGCCGGATCCTATCCCCTACAAGTCAGATAAGGTTGTGCCCTACAAATACAACGCTACAATCTTAGAGTATGGAGTGGAAGTTCCCATCTAGCCAATGCCTGATGTTGGGAATATTGCTGAAAATAGCAGGGTGACTCGCAGCGATCGTGTGTTTGCACTAGTTGTTCGAGGAGATGTTAGTGCTGGAAAGAAAATTGCTGAGAATGTTGAACCCAAAAAGGCTACAGGTGAGACTAGTGGGGCTACGTTAGAGAAAGAAGTGGATGATATTTTGAAGTTAAACAAAATGAGAGTCTACGGAATTGTAGATCAGCTACTATAGACTCCTTCAAAAATATTTATCTTGGATTTATTGATTAACTCACCTGCTCACAGAGAATCCTTGATGAGGGTATTGGACCAAGCTTTTGTGGAGAGTGATATGCCAATATACCAATTCAGCAGCGTAATAGGGAACATTACGTCATGTAATAATTTGAGTTTCTGCAATGATGAATTACCAGATGAAGGAAGGAATCACAACCAGGCCCTCCACATCTCTATGAATTACAAGAATGATTCACTATCCAATGTGCTGATTGATAATGGATCCGCTTTGAATGTTATACCGTGGAGCACTCTTATGAAGTTGAAATATCAAGGAACACCTATGCGCCCGAGCGATATCACTGTGAAAGCGTTTGATGGATCAAGGAAATCTGTTATTGGTGAAGTGGACTTGCCTATTCATATAGGACCACATTTGTTTCAGATGACTTTCCAGGTCATGGATATTGTACCCGCTTATAGTTGTTTGCTAGGAAGGTCGTGCATACATGAGGCAGGGGTTGTCACTTCAACTTTACACCAAGGACTTAAAAATGTACGTGAAGGGAAAGTGGTAATCATAAATAGGGAACAAGCATTATTGATGTCTCATTTGTCCTCATTTAGCATTGTGGAGGCGGATGAAGCTGCTGTTGGAACCCATTTCCAAGCCTTATCCATTGAAAACATAAGAGGAAATGAGAACTCCATGGTTTCACTTAAGGATGCGTAGCAAGTTGTGCGAAAGGGTCATAGCAAGATATGGGGACAGATTATGGATCCACCTGTGAACAAGAACAGAGCCGACTTGGGGTTCTCTTTGAAGAATGACAAAGGTAAGAGCATGAAGGCGAAGTCTGCTACGAGCAAGTATCAAGACATCTTCCATAGCGGGGGTTATCTTCATCCAACTGTTTCCAGGATTAATGCCATTGTGGAAGATGAAGCAGAGCGAGAAATACCAAATTACGTGACGCACGAAGTTAGGGTTCAGAACTTCATCACCATTGATGTTCCCTCTTGCATACATGTTTCAAAGTAATTTGTTTTGTTAATCTTTTTGAAAAGCTTTCACTCTGCCCAAGGTGGAAGTATTAATGTTGTTGGGCTTATCTGTTTGTTGTGACTTTTAAAATCAATAATAAAAGTTGTCTTTGTTTCCCAAATTGTGTCTTTATTTTCTGCTTTTTTTCTTGGAAAATGGTAATCAGAAAAAACCCTTCAAAATAAATAATAACTGAAATTCAATCTGCATGATCACTTGTTATACGTGTCAGTTTCTAAAAGAAATCGTAAATCATATGTTCAGATTAATTAAAAACCCGTTGAATACAATGACCCTTCACCCTCTCCCAACTTTGAATGTCCTATGTATGGGGCGGAAAAAAGAAGACTATGATGACATTCCAAAATAGGTCTCACGGTTTCTTGAGCACGAGGAAAATACCATTCAGCCATATAAAGAGCCATTGGAAGTGATCAATTTGGGTTCAGAAGAAGATTCGAAAGAAGTCAAGATTGGAGCATCGCTGCATCCTGATGTGAAGAGAAGGTTGATTGAGCTCTTGAAAGAGTATGTGGATATTTTTGCTTGGTATTACCAATATATGCCTTGTCTAGATACAAATATTGTAGAGCACCGTTTTCCGTTAAAGCCGGAGTGTCCGCCAATCAAATAGAAGTTGAGAAGAACTTACCCAGATATGGTAATGAAGATCAAAGAGGAGGTTCTAAAGAAGATTAATGTTGGTTTTCTTTTGACGTTAGTGTATTCTCCATGGATTGCCAATATTGTCCCAGTACCAAAAAAGACAGAAATGTTTGCATGTGCGTAGATTACAGAGATCAAAATAAAGCTAGTCCAAATGATGATTTTCCATTACCACACATTGATATGTTAATGGATAGCACAACAAAATTCAAAGTTTTCTCGTTCATGGAAGAATTTTCCATTATAATCAAATAAGAATGTCTCCAGAGGACATGGAAAAAACAACATTTTTCACACCCTAGGGAACATTTTGTTACAGAGTGATGCCCTTCGGGTTGAAGAACGATGGTGCAACGTACCAGAGGGATATGACAACCCTATTCCATGATCTAATGCACAAGGAAATCTAAGTATATGTTGATGATATGATTGCTAAATCCAAGACTGGAGAATGGCATGTAGAAGATTTGGTGAAGTTGTTTCAGCGTTTGAGGAAGTATCGTCTCTGTTTGAATCCAAATAAATGTAACTTCGATGTTCGATCAGGGAAATTGTTGGGTTTCATTGTTAGCCAGAAAGGAATTAAAGTTAACCCTGATAAAGTCAAAGCAATTCAAGAGATGCCAGCGCCAAGAACTGAAAAACAAGTCAGAGGGTTCCTCGGGCGTTTGAATTATATTTCCAAATTCATTTCCCACATGACTGCAACATGTGAACCGATCTTTAAGTTGTTAAAGAAACATCAAGGTTGTGTGTGGACGGATGACTGCCAAAGGGCATTTGAAAGTATTAAAGAATATTTCCTTAAACCTCCTATATTTCTCCCTCCTGTCGAAGGAAGACCGTTGATTATGTATCTGACAGTGTTAGATAAATCCATGGGTTGTATTCTGGGACAACAGGATAAAACAGGGAAGAAAGAGTTCTCCATTTATTATCTCAGTAAAAAGTTCACTGATTATGAGTCGCGGTATTCCATGCTGGAAAATACATGTTGTGTTTTGGCCTGGGAGGCAAAGCGTTTGCGACAGTATATGTTGAGTCACACTACTTGGTTGATCTCCAAAATGGATCCAATCAAGTGCATTTTTGAAAATCATGCTCTTACTGGGAGAATTGCTCGCTGGAAGATGTTGCTATCTGAATATGATATCAAATACCGCACTCAAAAAGCTATTAAAAGGAGTGTGTTGGTAGATTATCTTGCTCACCAACCAGTGGAGGATTATCAGTTTGTAGAGTATGAATTCCATGATGAGTATGTAATTTTCCTAAAAGTGAAAGATTGTGATGAACCATTGCCTGAGGAAAGACCTGACCCTGAATCTCGTTGGAGTATGATATATGATGGAGTTGTGAATGCTTATGGTAAAGGAATTGGTGTTGTGATTGTCACTCCACATGGATCGCACATTCCTTTTAGTGCAAGGTTGACATTTGATTGTACTAATAATATGGCAGAATATGAGGCTTGCATCATGGGTCTCGAAGAAGTTATTGATCTCAGAATTAAAATTCAAGATGTGTATGGTGATTCAGCTTTGGTAATAAACCAGATTAAAGGAGAATGGGATACTCGTCACCCCGGATTGATCCCTTACAAATATTATGTTAGAAGGTTATTACCTTTCTTTAATAAAGTTGAATTCCATCATATTCCAAGAGATGAAAATCAAATGGCGGACGCTCTGGCAACTCTAGCTTCTATGTATCAGGTGAATACTTGGAATGATATACTTCAAATTATGGTTCGGCGACTGGATAGACCCACTCATGTGTTTACAACAAAGGAGGTAGCAGATGAGAAGCCTTGGTATTATGATATCAAGCATTTTCTCCAGACTCGGGAATATCTGATTGGTGCATCGAATATAGAAAGACATTGAGAAGATTGGCAGACAGTTTCTTCCTCGGTGAATATGTGTTGTATAAAAGAAATTATGACATGGTCTTGCTCAGATGCATGGATGGACACGAAGCAGGCATGTTAACGCATGAGGTTCATGAAGGTTCATTTGGCACTCATGCCAATGGACATTCTATGGCTAAAAGGATGCTAAGGGCAGGTTACTATTGGCTGACAATGGAATCTGATTGTTATAAATTTGCAAAGACGTGTCATAAATGCCAGATTTATGCGGACAAGGTTCATGTTCCTCCGACACTTATCAATGTGATATCTTCCCCATTTCCTTTCTATATGTGGGGTATTGACATGATCGGGATTATAGAACCCAAAGCTTCGAATGGACACCATTTTTTCTTGGTAGCAATTGATTACCTCACCAAGTGGGTGGAGGATACTTCATATGCCAATGTTACTAAGCAGGTGGTTGTGCGCTTCATAAAGAATAACCTTATATGTCGGTATGGTGTGTGTTGTACCCTAAAATTTTCCCTCTCATTTTATCAAGAGTTTTCTTCACAAGACTCTTTGAACTCAAGACCAAGCTAGGGTTTGCTCTACTCAAAATATCTCCTTGCACTGATGACCTGAAATTAGGGTTTGCATTTGCACAGGTATTTTTGGACTCCAAATGCTCAAAGTGACTTTCATACATCATGTTGTACTTATAAGATTGCCCATACCAAGTTTCAAGCTTTGAATCAAATTTTTGCCTAGTCAATTGGACAATTGACCTAAAAATCAGTTATATTGGGGAAAAAGTCAACTGTGACCAATTTACAGTCAAAACTCATAATTTTTTATCCACATCAAAATTATAGACTCATATGGACCATTTGATCAAGTTTGGACCACAACTCCTCAAGAAATTTGATCAGATCATCAAAAGGGCAAAATGGTCATTTTTAGGGTTTTGACTGCAGAAGGGCAATTTCTGATTTTTCACCTAGCCAATGGCAAATTTGGTTCAAGCATGGATTCAAAGACTCAATGGCATAATATTGACCTAATCACAAGGTTCAAAAGATCTCAAAAGCATTAGATTGACAAATGAATTTTCCAGTCAACTAATCAAAAAACAATTGTACACTAAAAAGTCAAACTTTGACTTTTTGGTCAAAATCAAGTTCCAAGGGTCATTTTCCATCAAGATGTGTCAAAATATTAAACTTGTTCATCAAGAAACTTAATTTTGCAAATTAGGGTTTAAGATTGAAAAATTTCATAACTTAGAATATTTCTAAGTTATGAAATCTTCTTATTTTTTCCCAACTTTGCCCAATATTTTCACCATGATGCAATTGGATTCAAACAAAACTTCCAACATGAAAGTTGTAGTCCTCCCCAAAATCTAAAACTTTTATTAACAAAGTTTTCCAAAAAGATTCTTGTATCTCAAGTTATGATTTTTGGAATAAGGGTCCATGAAACTTTTAACATAGTGAAATTTTGCCCTAGTTTAGGCAGGATTTTGACCTATCTTCATGGAAATATTTCACCTAGTTCCAATTGGAATCTCAAAATGCATTTCAAATATGGATTTTAGAGCATGTTACAAGCTTTCCAAAATGTCAAATAACTCTCCAAAAACATTTGTGGTTAGGGAGAATCGAAGGTTTGAATTTGGAAAATTATCACTTTGATCCATGGCATTTTCATGTTGACACAAGTTGCAAAATCTGTACAATTTTGCTTGTACTTGAATATAGGTCTTTAAACCCTTCCATAATCAAAAATTGAATGCAAACTCAATGGATTAATGCATTGTTCTGATCAATGGAAGATTATACAAAGGATTGATCCAAAAATGGCAAAAAGTTAACAGTGCCATTTTGATAAAGTTCACTTTATGCATATTTGTTTCTCTTGAGCATTGCACCCTTTCTTTTGCAGCAAACAAAGTCCATAAACTAAGGCAAAGGTACAACAACTTTGTGCATGCTTGAATCTAGCCTGTACAGGCCTGTCCTTGGTCACTTCACACTTTTCTTAAAAAACAAGTCAACTTGCCAAAATCACATAACTCTTGTATCTGATAAAACCAAGTGTTGTAACCATTCCAAACAGGTTTTGCATATCACATTGAGCTAGAAACACGAGCTATCCAGTCCTCAAACAACCTTGAACATCAAAACACCAAAAACTTGCAAAACAGGGCAGTCCCTGCAGTTTCACCTCCATCTCACAAACCACTCGTGCGTTTTGCCCCAAACCTCTTCCAACACACTCCATATAACCCACCTAAACTCTCCCAACCATTGGCCAGTGACTGTAAATCCATTTACACCCTTCACAATTTCTGAATTTTGTTTGTGTAGGTTGACTTCTACAAGCTTATTCAAGCAAGTACAAAGCCAACTAAGCATTGGGGAAGGTCAGATGAAGTTCAGACAAGCTCACAAGCATCTCAGGCCTCACTGAAAATCCCTACATTGCCATACTCGTGTTCAACTGAAGCAGGTATTTTCCAAATTTCTATCCCTCTATTTAGGAATCATTAAGCTTAGGTTTGTGAATAAAAAATGTAGTACTCATTGCCCTTAAGTTGTACATATGCATAGATTTTATTTAAGTTAACTGAGTTGGGAGAATTTGATTGATGAACTTTCTGAAAAAGTTAGGTTAGAAATTAGGGCCAGATAAATTCTCTCTGGTCTTTGAGATTTAGATTAAGTTCTTTAAATGGTTAGAATCGTGTTGGAAAATGCTATAACTTTTGTGTTGTGAGTTTTTGCTTTAGAGCATGTATGCAGGATTTCCCAGTTTGAACATACAGGCGCGCGTTTTTGTCACAAGGTTGAAGACGAAGCTGGACTTGGGCTGGGCCTGGCTATTTCTCACTATTTGGACCCTCCTTTGTGCTTTTTGCAACCCCCTTGGGCCATTTTCATTATTTTTTATATTTTTGAATTTCATATTTAGTTTCTGACTTTTTTTTATTTTTCTTAAACATTAAAAATACCAAAAATATTTTCATAAATTTTCATATTTTATTTGATTATTTTTATTATTTTTATTTTTATATATACTTTCTTAAAACAAATTAGGGTTTCCACCCTTAATAGAAATAATATTTTTTTCTTATTTTTGATACATTAAATATTTTATTTTTACATACATAAAAATAATACAAAAAAACATTTTTTGCATATTTATAATATATTGCATATTTATTTGTCCATTTAAATATTTGCTTATTTATTATTTGAACAAAGAATTCAATTTGGTTGTAATAATCTTAGGGTTTTAATTTCTTGCAAATAATCCCCTATTCAAAATTGTATCCCCCTCCCCATATCAATGTTGTAATAGCTTAGATTACTTTTACGCATTTATTGCTTTCAAATATGCCATGATAGAGATTAGGGTTTGTATGCAATATCCAAAATCAAAACAAATAGCTAGACCTAATACAAGACATAAAAGCATGTAAATTGACAACACAATGCACACATGCACCCCTAGGGTTTCATCCACTTGTTGCCTTTAAAGTGGCCATGGTATGCATGTTTAGTATCTTAGCAAAACAAAAACAAAACAAAAGATCATAGTCCCTCGATGACGCTATCATGGTTGCCTATACAAAATGATCTAGTCCCTCAAACAAAAAACTTGCTAAGGTATTTAGCATTATTTCTATCATGGTCAATACGATGACCCGCGCCTGTCCCGTTTAACATCCAAATACAAGGTTGTTTACCAAATGCAATGGTGAAAAAACACTGTCAAAAGGGTTAAAAATGTGTAGGAAAGATCTTTGAGTAGATAGGGTAGATGCTCTTAGTTACTTGAACAAAACTTGCAAACATCCTTGCTATTTTCAAAAACATATCACAACACAATTTCAAAACATTTCCCAAAACAAACTTTCAAACATTGAAACATTTTTCAAAAGACAAACACCTTTGTATACATTCAAACAAGAATCACTACAAAGGTTGCCACAACAAAGGCCTCTTTTGAAAACATTTTCAAAACCACACATAAAGCACCATTTCAAACAGTTGAAAAGCAAAAGCAAGTGATCTAAACAAGTAACTAAGAGCCCATGGATAACCATGGATGAAAAGGGTGCTAGCACCTTCCCTTTTCGTAATCTACCCCATGAACCCAAGAAAACATCTCAAAGGTCTTTCCTGTGCTTTTTGACCTTTCCTTTGGATAAAATAAAAAGTCGGTGGTGACTCTTGCTAAACCGAAACATTTGCGAACACAAACGTAAAACCTCAAGTCAGTTCTCCCACCATATCATAGAACTGGCGACTCTGCTGGGGAGAATATAAAAAGTGGTGTTACCTTAGGGTTTAGATCACCTTTACATGCTTACCTTGTTTGCTTTGATTGCTTTACATTTGGTTCTATTATTTGGGTTTGAAATCCTCTACCCGGATTTGGGAAACATTCATAGGTAAATAGCAATACGTTGTGGAAACTGTGCGGGGTATACCGACATGGTTGAAGCAATAGCTATATTAGTGCGACATATTTGTGGGTACCGGTAGCCTTTGAGTCAATCAAAGAGAATACGGGGCCGCTGAGTGATGTCATGAAGCACTAATGGACTTTTAGAACCTTTACTTGACCATCTTGACCTTTTTAGGGGTAGTGAGATGACCGGCTTTGGTGCAATGCGAAGTTGGTAGATACTCGATACTACACTCATTGAGGGTTGTTTTCTTAGAATATTCTGGTCGCCAGTAAAGTGGCTAAACTGAAACAATGAACACAGAAAATAATCCGGTGATATTGAGCTCCTTAGAACCCGGTTACTATTTATAGGACAGGTTGAGCCAACTAACTTCAAGAGGGTACTTACCTATGAAACCCCATGCAAGCCTGAAACAAGGAACTTGTGTGATTTGCTTGTACATATACTTGTGCATAAATCATGAACATCATAAAGCATCATATGCATCCACTAACCATTTCAAGGGTTTGAATCTTCATCTTTGTTCCTATTTTGTAGGTTATGGAATCACTTCGCAGGAAAACAATTCAAGTCAACCTTGTGAGAATTCCTCCTCTACTCAAGGAGCTTGCTTCCAAGATTCCAGAGAATTCTCCCTTCATTGAAAGACATGGTAGACTTCTCAACTTGGTCAACTCTAACATAGAAGAAGACATTGTGAAAGTTCTCTTCCAGTTCATTGACCCCCTACACCACTGCTTCACATTTCCTGATTACCAACTAGTGCCTACTTTGGAGGAATTTTCTCAACTCCTGAGGATTCCTATTCTCCATCAACTACCCTACAACGGTACGGAAAGAGAACCAAAGCCTGAAGATGTTGCTCGAGCCTTACACTTGCAATCATCTGATATCATAGGTCATTGGGAAACCAGAAGTGGTGTCAAGGGTTTCTTGGCAAAGTTTCTGTTTGAGAAGGCACAAGACTGCTGGAATTCTCTAGATCTGCAAGCTTTTGAGGAGATCGTGGCTCTTCTCATCTATGGGTTGGTCTTGTTCCCAAACCCTGATCAGTTTATAGATGTGAATGCTGTCAAGATTTTCATATCTCGGATTCCTGTTCCTACATTGCTTGGGGACATCCTACACTCATTTCACATACGAACAATGAGGAAAAGAGGTGTTCTCATGTGCTGTACTCCTCTTCTAGCAAGGTGGTTTATTTCTCACCTTCCCCAGTCAGTCTTGAAGAATGAGCAAGGCTTGAGGTGGTCACAACGGTTGATGACTCTTACACATTCTGATGTTCATTGGTGTTCTCGGTCCAGAGAAAATGTCATCATCATTGAGCGTTTTAGGGAATTCCCTAATGTCCCATTACTTGGCATTAGGGGAGGCATTACCTACAACCCCTGCTTGGCTCTGAGATAATTTGGGTATTCCCGAAGGGATGGCCCTCATGACATGCTGATTCTAGACTTGGTTTTTGACTTCAACAATGACACTCAAGGACTTCGACAAAGGTTTATCCGAGCTTGGAGGATGCCCAACAAGGTAGATAGTAAGACACTGGGACACAAGAACTCCATCCCCCTTGAGCCTTACCTCAAGTGGGTACGAATCCGCGCCCAGAGTCATATGATGCCTTACCCCTACATTCTCCCTGTGATCAAAGAGCCTGTTATGGAAGGAGAGGTTCCATACACCCTCCTACATCCTAACATGCCGACATCATTGGAAGATTTTCAAAGGAGTTGTATACAGCTTAAGGGAGAACGCAATACTTTTGAATCCCAATTCTACGCTAGTGAGAAGAAGGTTTTAGAACTTACTCGTCGACTCCATGAAGAGCATACTCTCAACACCTACATAGCGCCAAAGAGGATGCGCAACATCTTTTTACCTTAAAATTTTGTATTATTTTGCCTATGGGGCATTTATGTACTAACAATTCTATCTTATTAATATGACGTGCGTTCTTTTTTGTTTACAAAGAATGTGAATTTTTGAATCCTTGAATGCATTAGCAGTTCTTCACACCAGGTTTCCTTATCTCTCTGTTGTTTATTTCAGCAAGATGGATATAGAGCAGACGGTCAAAGACTTACAAGCACTGAATTCACAGTTCCAACAGCTACTCATGACCTTGACAAAGGGTCAGGAGGAGCTCAAAGGTCTACTGGAAAAAAGAAAAGGAAAAGGAGAAAAAGAAAAAGAAAAGAGTAAGTGTGGCTACCATGGGAAGAAGATTTGAGAACCAAGCTAGAAGGGTCCTGGATTTCACCTTAACATCTGATGAAGGGGTAGGAAAAGGAAAGGGAGTTGTAGTGCCCTCCGAGTCTGAGGAAGAAGAAGAAGAAGAAGAGGATGAAGACTACTCTGAGCAGCAGTACCCTCCTGCAGACGACAAATACAAGAATCTGGAAGAACGTCTGGAAGCCATGGAGGTGCAAAGAGTGCCTGGGCTGGATTACGAGGAGCCAGGGTTGGTTGCTGGGATTGTGAATCCCCTTAAATTCAAGGTGCCTACATTTTCTAAATACGATGGTTTGTCTTGTCCAAAGATGCATATGCGGTCTTACGTCAGAAAGATCCAACCTCATTCTTCTGATAAGGATATGTGGGTCCACTTTTTTCAAGATAGTTTGTCGGGTATGCAATTAGATTGGTTCTACCAGCTAGAGAGATCTGATGTGCATAATTGGGAGGATTTGGCGGCTTTCTTCTACAGACAATATCAATATAATACGGACTTAGCCCATACTCGTACTCAATTACAGAGTATGGGTATGGTCTCTAATGAAGGCTTTAAAGAGTATGCCCAGAAATGGAGGGACTTGGCTGGAAGGGTGCAGCCACCATTGTCTGAGAGAGAGCTTGTGGATATGTTTTTGGAGACCCTGTCGGGTCCATTCTTTAATCACTTGATTGGGAGTTCGTCTGCAGAGTTCACCGAGTTAATTCTGACTGGTGAATGAGTTGAAGCCGGAATCAAGAGCGGGAAAATTCAAAAGGATACATCTGCTTCCACTGCCATCAAGAAGACCTTCCCGGTAAAGAAAGAGGTATCAGCTGTCTACTCTCAAAGAGGTCGAGGAAGAGTTGAGCGTCGGCCAGCGGTGGGGGCTGTAATGATTCATAAGACTGCAGCTGATCAACCTAGAAGCAATCAACTCAGAACCAACCAACAAAGAGCGGAAAGGCCTGCTACGTAGTTCACCAAAATAAACATGACGCCTTCTCAGGTTCTCCCCCATCTCTTGAAGTTAAACCTTACAACCTTGAGAGAGGCACCGCAAAATCCGAATACAACTTCTCTTTTTTACCATGCCAACGCCAAGTGTACCTATCATTCAGATAGCGTGGGGCACGACACCAACAATTGTTGGGCCCTCAAAAATAAGATCCAGGACTTGATAGATGCCAAGGAAGTGGAGTTTAACGCCCCTGAAAAACCTAATGTGATCTCTGCCCCAATTCCAAAACATTGTCATAATGTCCATGTTGTTGAAGAGAATCTTTATGTTTCTACTATTGATGACTTAATGACTCCATTACCAATAATCAAGATGAATCTGTTGAAAGTCGGGATTTTCCCGGACTGTGAAAAATATTGCTACCTTTGTTCGTCCTTACAATAAGATTGTCTGTTGTTGAAGTTAGGCATCCAACGCCTAATGGATAATAAAGAAATCCTCTTTGAGAAAACTCTTGTTACTCCAACTCCTATCAATGATGTTGCTATAATTACCATTTCCACCAATCTTTCCAAGGTCTCCAAAATACCTGTTAAGATTACATCCGATCCAAAGATTGTACCTCTGAAGATAACTATGGCGGGGCCTATCCCATACAAGTCCAACAAAACAATACCGTGGAATTATGGAGGAGAGATCTTCTACCACGGTGTTAAGCAGATTGAATCAGTTGAAGAAAGTTCCGATGAAGAGACTCCTGACATAGGAAATATTGCTAGGACGAGGAAAATCACCCGCAGCGGAAGAATTTTCTCTCCGGAGATTGCTCCTCCAAGGGCAATCTTCGGACCCTCAAATGCTCCTAAGGTTACTCCTGTGCCGTTCAACATATATGTGCGAACTCCAGTTATTGAAGAAATTATTACTCCTGTAGTTGTACCCTCTGTTGTTGCTGCTGATAAAGGTAAGGGGATCCAAGAAGCGCCCGTCAGGACGAGGGCTCAACCTTTGGTCATCCCCGAGACCACTCAAAAGGAAATGGAGGAGATTTTAAAGATAATTAAGAAAAGCGACTATGATGTCGTAGAACAACTGGGGAAAACCCCTTAAAAAATCTCTATGCTGGCTCTGTTTCTCTGTTTCGAAGCTCATGCCAAAGCTTTGATCAAATTCTTGAAGACGACCCATGTTCCTCAAGAAACCTCCGCAGACCAGTTTCAGGAGTGTGTAGCTAGCCTAACAGCAGACAATGGTCTTGGCTTCTCCGATGCCGATTTAACATCTAAGGGGAGAAAGCATAAGGACGCGCTACATGTCTCGGTGGAATGCAGAGGGACTACTCTTGCACATGTTCTGGTGGACACAGGTTCATCACTGAATGTCTTACCAAAGAAGGCATTGGATAGACTACATTGTGAAGGTCTAATTTTGAAGCCTAGCAACATCATTGTCAGAGCCTTTGATGGTTCTAAGAGGATGGTCCACGGGGAGGTGGACATCCCGATTAAAGTGGGAACGGAAACTTTCAACTCCATATTTTATGTCATGGACATCCGTCCCTCCTACTCTTGCTTGTTGGGAAGGCCCTGGATTCATCATGCTGGAGCCGTTACATCTACTCCACGTCAGAAGCTTAAGTACCCTGTCCAGGGGAAAATTGTGATAGTTCAAGGTGAAGAGGAATACATGATAAGCCATCTTAATTCTTTCCGCTATGTGGAATTGGATGGTGAATTCATCGAAACCCCCTTTCAGCATTTTGAGGAGGTAACTCAGGAAATTGCAGCAGTGCCTTTTGTACCCGTCATTACCAAACCTGTGTCCCGGATGTCATCCCTTAAAGATGCGAAGGCTGTGATTGAGGAAGGAGGAAGCACAGTATGGGGTCAGATGCCATATTTTCCTTACAAGATAGATAAATTTGGCTTGGGTTTCATTGCTTCTGCTCAAAAGGTTGTGCACCGCTCCCGGGCTGGAGGGACACCATTGAAGATCACCCATCATGGAGTTCATGCTTTGGAGGATGATGAAGATGAGAGCAACTTTGAAGATTGGATTTTCCCGACCGTTGAAGGAGGACTATGCAACTGGGAGGCAAAGGATTTTGTTCCCATTACTTTCATCAATCAGTAATTTATCTTTCGAATATTTCTATTGGTTTGTAATAATTCCTAAACAATTCATACACTTTTTGCCTTATGCCTTACCCGAGGCATATAGGTCCATTTATAAGGGCTCGATTTTTCATCTTCATATGCCATTTTTAATGAATCATGGACGTTTTCACATATAAACTTTTTTGTTCATTTTCTTTCTTTTTACATTTTATTTGTTTAAAGGTGGTTATCCCTTACACACACCCACACTCACCAATGCAGGTACCCATCCATTCCGGATTCCATGGGTAACAATTCTGCTATGGCCTTCAGTGACTCTGAAGATCTAGTCAATCATGCCGAATACGAAGGTGATGAAGACTGTGAAGTGCCTTGAGAGTTGGCTAGACTGCTGCAACTGGAGGAAAAGGCTATGCTACCTCACGAGGAGTTGTTAGAGACTATCAACTTGGGAACAGAGGAAGACAGAAAAGAAGTTAGAGTGGGTGCCAACCTAGAGCCAAGAGTCAAAGAGAGCTTAGTTCAGTTGTTGAATGAATATGTTGAGATCTTCGCCTGGTCCTATGAAGACATGCCGGGACTGGATACAGATATTGTGGTTCACCGTCTCCCTACAAGAGAAGACTACCCACCAATTAAATAGAAAGTTCGTCGCATGAGGCCCGATATGTCTGAAAAGATCAAATTTGAAGTGATGAAGTAGTTCAATGCTGGCTTCCTTGCTGTTACTTCCTATCCACAATGGGTTGCTAACATTGTGCTCGTACCTAAAAGGGACAGAAAAGTCAGAATGTGCGTGGATTACAGAGATTTAAACAGGGCTAGCCCTAAAGATGACTTTCCACTACCGCACATTGACATCTTGGTTGACAATACAGCTCGGCATAAGGTATTTTCTTTCATGGACGGATTTTCAGGGTACAACCAGATCAAAATGGCCCCTGAAGACATGGAGAAAACTACTTTTGTTACATAGTGGGGTACGTTCTGTTATAAAGTGATGCCATTCGGACTAAAGAATGTCGGGGCAACCTATCAACGCGCCATGGTGGCTTTGTTTCATGATATGATACATCATGAGATAGAATTCTACGTAGACGACATGATAGCCCATTCACAAACTGAAGAAGAACACCTCGACCATCTGCAAAAGCTGTTTGTCAGATTGAAAGAGTACAAGCTCAGACTAAACCCTAACAAGTGCACTTTCAGAGTCAGGTCCGGTAAACTTTTGGGATTCATTGTCAGTAACAAAGGCATCGAGGTTGATCCTGCCAAAGTCAAAGCTATACAAGAAATGCATGCCCCTTGCACTGAGAAAGAGGTCAGAGGTTTCTTGGGACACCTAAACTACATTGTAAGGTTCATTTCTCACCTAACATCTACCTGTGAACCAATCTTCAAGTTGTTGAAGAAAGATCAGGTGGTTAAATGGAATGATGACTATCAAGTTGCTTTCGATAAGATCATGGAATATCTGCTAGAACCTCCTATCTTGATGCCTCTCGTCGAAGGAAGACCGTTAATCATGTATCTGACCGTCCTAGAGAATTCAATGGGGTGCGTACTGGGCCAACATGACGAGTATGGCCGAAAAGAGCACGCCATTTATTACCATAGCAAAAAGTTTACTGACTGTGAGACTCGCTAATCACTGCTCGAGAGAACTTGCTACGCTTTGGTATGGGCTTCTCATCGGCTAAGGCAGTATATGTTGACATATACCACTTTGTTGATCTCTAAGATGGATCCGATCAAGTACATCTTCAAGAAGCCTGCTCTATCCGGAAGAATCTCTAGATGACAGATGATCCTCACCGAATATGATATACAGTATACGACCCAAAAATCTATAAAGGGGAGTGTGCTAGCCGATCATCTGGCCCATCAAGCTGTCGAAGATTACCAATCCATGAGGTTCGACTTCCCCGATGAGGATATCATGACTTTGAGAAACATTGAAGAAAACAAACCGTATGACGGACCTGAACAAGGATCCCGATGGAGTGTGTACTTTGATGGTTCCTCCAATGCACTTGGAAGCGGTATTGGTGTTGTGATCATCTCTCCACAAGGTTGCCATACACCTTTCACCACAAGACTCTGCTTCGGCTGCACCAACAACATGGTCGAGTATGAAGCTTGTATCTTTGGTCTAAAGGCTGCTATTGACTTGGGAATCAAATCTTTGATTGTATTTGGGGACTCAGCTTTAGTTATCAGTCAAATCAAAGGAGAGTGGGATACTAAACATCCTAATCTCATCCCTTACAAAGAACATGTCTTGACATTGTTACCACATTTTGAACAGATTACCTTCGAACATTTTTCGCGAGAAGAGAATCAACTAGCAGATGCGCTAGCTACCATGTCTTCCATGTTTAAACTTAACTGGGATAATGAGGCTCCTCAAATCACCATTGAACGGATGGACGAACCTGCACATCGTCACGAGATTAATACCGAAGAAGTAGTGGACCGACCTTGGTTTCATGACGTCAAAAGGTATCTCGAAGCACAAGAATACCCTGAAGGAGCTTCAGTCAATGACAAAAAGTTCTTAAGAAGGTTCGCAGCTAAGTTCTTCCTAAGCAGTGGTATCCTATACAAGTGCAATCATGATTGCATCCTGCTCCATTTTATGGACAAGGTTGAAGCTGAGCAGATCATGGCTGAACTACATAATGGTACATTCGGCACCCACTCGAGCGGTCATACGATGGCCAAAAAGATTCTAAGGGCAGGCTACTACTGGTCTACCATGGAAGCTGATTGTCATTAACATTCCCGTACTTGTCACAAATGCCAAATCTATGCTGACAAGGTACACATACCTCCAATTCCTCTCAATGTTCTAACAGCTCCTTGGCCATTCGCAATGTGGGGAATCAACATGATTGGAGAGATCAAGCCTACAACGTCCAATGGACACTGTTTCATCCTGGTAGCCATTGATTACTTTACCAAGTGGGTTGAAGCAGCTTCCTTCGCCTCCGTTACAAAGAATGTGGTTGCCCGCTTCATCAAGCAGAACCTCATTTGCCGGTACGGTATCCTCGACAGGATTATCATTGACAACGGTACAAATTTGAACAATACCATGATTACCGCCTTGTGCGAGCAGTTCCAGATTCAACATCATGATTCATCTCCCTATCAGCCTAAGATGAACGGTGTTGTCGAAGTTGCGAAGAAAAATATTAAGAAGATCATTCAAAAGATGACAATCACCTACAAAGACTGGCATGAGATGTTACCGTTTGCTCTGCACGGGTACCGTACCATGGCGCGAACATCAACTGGGGCAACACCCTATTCTTTGGTATACAGCATGGAAGTTGTCTTACCTATCGAGGTTCAGATTCCCTCCTTGAGAATCATTAAAGATGCTGGTTTGAGTGAAGACGATTGGATTCAGACCCGGCTTGATCAACTTAACTTTATTGACGAAAAGCGACTTACTTCTATTTGCCATGGTCAGGCGTATCAGAAATGTATGATCAAGGCCTTCAGCAATAAAGTTAGGCGCCAGGTATATCAAGTCGGGGACCTTATAATCAAGAAGATCATCTTGCTGCAAAGTGATCCCAGGGGAAAATGGACTTCTACTTACGAAGGACCATTTGTGATCAAAAACATCTTTTCTGGTGGGGCAATGATCCTGACCACCATGGACGGTGATGACCTGCTGCACCCTGCGAACGCAGACATAGTCAAAAGATACTACGCATAAACGACCCGACAAGTTGAAAACCTGAAAGGGAGACTTGGGCAAAAATGGGCATCCCGGTGAATCGAAAACCCGAAAGAGAGATCAGGCAAAAATTAGGGATAAACAAAAAATCTGTACACCCGGCAAGTTGAAAACCCGAAAGGGCGACTTGGGCAAAAAAGGGTTTCCCGGTGGATTGAAAACCCGAAAGGGCGGTCCAGGAAAAAGTTAGGGAATTAAAGCGTATGACTATGTCTCATCGGATCACTTTAAGGATAATCTCTTCACAGACAAACTCCGGACTTCTGATCAATCTAATCATCGTCGGACGAAACAACGAATGGACAAGATGTTCAGAGTTACGAAGGCTATAGCAGGATGGGAACCCCATGGAATTTTTACACATAGCAACCTTTCTTTGTATAAATTTTTCTCATTTTTATGACAACGTTCTCTTACTAGGATGTCTGTCTCCTTTGTACAAAATACTTACACAAAGTTAATACAAAGATACTTCAAAGTGCAGAAAATTATTTTCCTTTTCTCTCTTATTTTACACTTGTGTTTTATTTGAAAACGTCCAATGATTTATTAAATGAGCATATGCATTTGAATATAATCATTGTTTACAAATGAACGAAATGTGGAATAATGATTACTGATAGGTCGAAAGTATAGGAAAACGTCTTTAGGCTATTCCAAGTGAAATCCTCTGCAGTACATCATTGAGGTCCCTAGTGGAGCCAAAACCTTGAAATACATGTTCCCCGCAGAGTTAATTTCAAAATCCCCACCAGAACTAATTTTCCAAACTCCCAATCCCCAACGGAGCCAAAAACTTTGAACTGCAGACCCTCAGCAAAAGATGGAAATTTCTTCCCCAACGAAGTCCAAAACTTCAACCCTTAAACCCCGGTGGAAGACCATCCAGTTTCCTCCAATTCACCAGAAAGTTGTCTTAAAACCAGAAAATTCCCCTGCAAGTTATCTTAGAACCTGACAGCTAACCAGACAACAACTTCAAATAATTCCTCAATAAATTGGCATAAACCCAAGCTCTTGAAAACTCTCCAACAGAATAAACTTTCTCCCCACAGAGTTATTTCCCAACAGATTGAAGATTCTCAATCCCCAACCACAGTCATCAAGTTTCTCGGGACTCCCCAAGCAGGTTTCTCAAGCAGCACTCGGCATTATTCTTACCACAGAATGTCTATCATGTTCCAACTTCAAAGGACTTGAAGGATCCCTATATCCCAAGGAAAGTCGTGAAGGATTCTCATCTTCCCCAGCAACAGTCAAAGATTTTATTATCTCCAGTTATCAAGGATTTATTTTCCTCAGTAAGACAGCTAATCAGCTTACATGCACATACATTACATTCATAAATCATGAACATTGATAAAACACATATATATTGCATCATACATTTCATGCAACATAACTTTGTGTTTCAGCTAACATTTTACCCTTTTTAGGATGAGATTAGCAGCTATCTTTAACAAATATTCAAAGCTCAAATACAGCTTAGAGATGCTCCAGATGAGGATGCTATTCTATTGCTTATTCAAATCAATGCTCAGATTCCTGTTCCAGTTCAAAATTATGAAGCCCGAATTCAACCGGATAATATCTTGAATATACTGAAGCCCGAAGATCGACCAGAAAATAGTTGAATCCCCAACGAGTTTTTGTGAAGCCTGGATTTTGACCAGATAGCAATACAAGACTGTGAAGCCTGGATTTTGACCAGATAACAGTAAGGTACATTGTGAAGCTTGAATTTTGACCAAATAACAGTTTACTCGACCAATTGCTTTGAAGCCCGGATTCAACTGGATATTAGTAGGCCCCAAAATCAAAGGGAAGCCCGGAGGCGACCAGATAACCATTTGATTTCCTTCTGAGCCCTGGATGTTGACCAGATAGGAAGTAAGGTATCGTGAAGCCTAGATTTTGACCAGATAGCAATACAAGACTGTGAAGCCTGGATTTTGACCAGATAACAGTAAGGTACACTGTGAAGCTTGGATTTTGTCCAAATAACAGTTTACTCGACCAATTATTTTGAAGCCCGGATTGAACCGGATATTAGTAGGCCCCAAAATCAAAGGGAAGCCCGGAGGCGACCAGATAACCATTTGATTTCCTTCTGAACCCTAGATGTTGACCAGATAGGAAGTAAGGTATCATGAAGCCTGGATTTTGACCAGATAGCAATATAAAACTATGAAGCCTGGATTTTGACCAGATAACAGTGAGGTGCACTATGAAGCTTGGATTTTGACCAAATAGCAGTTCACTTGGCTAATTACTAAGGAGTTTGGAGTCTACCAGATATTAGTATGCCTTAAATTCAATTTGGAGCCCGGAGGCGACCGGATAACAGCTTAATTCCTTCTAAAGCCTGGAGCACGACCAGATAAGAATTGAGAAATTGCGAAGCCTAGAGAATGACCAGATAGCAAGTCTAATCTCATCCCCGCAGTAAGTCACTGAAGAGCCTGGAGCACGACCAGATGGAAGTGCATTTTCACCTCTTCAAACCAAGAGATGATTCCCCAGTAGAATAAAGGACGACTGAAGCTCCTAAAATTCTATTTCTACCACGACAGAGACCAGCATTCCCCGATATGATCCTCATCAACAACAGGTATACGAGTTCTCGCAAAGGAATCTCTTATGCGATTGACACTTCTTGGATGGCATCTTTAAGCCCATCTCCAGCAAGATTCTATCATCACCAAATGGAATCTTTAAGCCCATTCCTTCAACCACGTTTTGACGAGTGCAAATTTACGGGCACTCTAGTGTCCAATCCTCTTTTACCTTCGAGTCACGAAAGGAAAACTCGCCAATCTAACTTTTCAGGTTCAAGAAGATTGAACAGGGGAAGCTGTTGTACCCCAAAATTTGCCCTCTCATTTTATCAAGATTTTTCTTCACAAGACTCTTTAAACTTAAGACCAAGCTAGGGTTTGCTCTGCTCAAGATATCTCCTTGCACTGATGACCTGAAATTAGGGTTTGAGTTTGCATAGGGATTTTTGACTCCCAAAGCTCAAAGTGACATCCATACCTCATGTTGGACTTATAAGATTGCCCATACCAAGTTTCAAGCTTTGAATCAAATTTTTGCCCAGTCAATTGGACAGTTGACCTAGAAATCAGTTGTATTGGGGAAAAAGTCAATTATGACCAATTTATAGTCAAAACTCATAAGTTTTTATCCACATCAATATTATAGACTCATATGGACAATTTGATCAATTTTGGACCACAACTCCTCAAGAAATTTGATCAGATCATCAAAAGGGCAAAATGGTCATTTTTAGGGTTTTGACTGCAGAAGGGAAATTTTTGATTTTTCACCTAGCCAATGGAAAATTGGGTTCAAGCATGGATTAAAAGACTCAATGGAATCATCTTGACCTAATCACAAGGTTCAAAAGATCTCAAAAGCATTGGATTGACAGATCAATTTTCCAGTCAACTGATCAAAAATCAACTGTACACTTAAAAGTCAAACTTTGACTTTTTGGTCAAAATCAAGTTCCAAGGGTCATTTTTCATCAAGATGTGTCAAAACATGAAACTTGTTCATCAAGAAACTTAATTTTGCAAATTAGGGTTTAAGATTGAAAAATTTCATAACTTAGAATTTTTCTAAGTTATGAAATTTTCTTATTTTTTCCTAACTTTGCCCAACATTTTCACCATGATGCAACTGTATTCAAACAAAACTTCCAACATGAAAGATGTAGTCCTCCAAAAATCTAAAACTTTTATTCACAAAGTTTTCCAAAAATATTCTTGTATCTCAAGTTATTATTTTTGGAATAAGGGTCCATGAAACTTTTAACTTAGTGAAATTTTGCCCTAGTTTAGGCAGGATTTTGACCTATCTTCATGGCAATTTTTCACCTAGTTCCAATTGGAATCTAAAAATGCATTTCAAAGATGGATTTTAGAGAATGTTACAAGATTTCCAAAATGTCAAAGAACTCCCCAAAATCGTTTGTGGTTATGGAGAATTGAAGGTTTGAATTTGGGAAATTATCACTTTGATCCATGGCATTTTCATGTTGACACAAGTTGCAAAATCTGTCCAATTTTGCTTGTACTTGAATACAGGTCTTTAAACCTTTCCACACTCAAAAATTGAATTCAAACTAAATGGATTAATGCATTGTTCTGATCAATGGAAGATTATACAAAGGATTGATCCAAAAATGGCAAAAAGTTAACAATGCCTTTTTGATAAAGTTCACTTTATGCATATTTGTTTCTCTTGAGCATTGCACCCTTTCTTTTGCAGCAAAAAAAGTCCATAAACTAAGGCAAAGGTACAACAACTTTGTGCATGCTTGAAGGTAGCCTGTACAGGCCTTTCCTTGGTCACTTTACACTTTTCTTAAAAAACAAGTCAACTTGCCAAAATCACATAACTCTTGTATCTGATAAAACCAAGTGTTGTAACCATTCCAAACAGGTTTTGCATATCACATTGAGCCAGAAACACGAGCTATCCAGTCCTCAAACACCCTTGAACATCAAAACACCAAAAACTTGCAAAACAGGGTAGTCCCTGCAGTTTCACCTCCATCTCACAAACCACTCGTGCGTTTTTCCCCAAACCTCTTCCAACACACTCCATATAACCCACCTAAACTCTCCCAACCATTGGCCAGTGACTGTAACTCCATTTACACCCTTCACCATTTCTGAATTCTGTTTGTGCAGGTTGACTTCTACAAGCTTATTCAAGCAAGTACAAAGCCAACTAAGCATTGGGGAAGGTCAGAGGAAGTTCAGACAAGCTCACAAGCATCTCAGGCCTCACTGAAAATCCCTACATTGCCATACTCGTGTTCAACTGAAGCAGGTATTTTCCAACTTTCTATCTCTCTATTTAGGAATCATTAAGCTTAGTTTTGTGATTAAAAAATGTAGTACTCATTGCCCTTAAGCTGTACATATGCATAGATTTTATTTAAGTTAAGTGAGTTGGGAGAATTTGATTGATGAACTTTCTGAAAAAGATAGGTTAGAAATTAGGGCCGGATAAATTCTCTCTGGTCTTTGAGATTTAGATTAAGTTCTTTACATGGTTGGAATCGTGTTGGAAAATGTTATAACTTTTGTGTTGTGAGTTTTTGCTCTAGAGCACGTATGTAGGATTTCCCAGTTTGAACATACAGGCACGCGTTTTTGTCACAAGGTTGAAGACGAAGCTGGACTTGGGCTGGACTTGGGCTGGACCTGGCTATTTCTCACTATTTTCACCCTCCTTTGTGCTCTTTGCACCCCCTGGCCCATTTTCATTATTTTTTATATTTTTGAATTTCATTTTTATTTTCTGACTTTATTTTATTTTTCTTAAACATTAAAAATACCAAAAATGTTTTCATAAATTTTCATATTTTATTTTATCATTTTTATTATTTTTTTGGACATAGAAATAATTATTAAATAATATATACATTTATTTTCTTAATAAATAAAAACTTGTAAATACTACAATATATATATATATATATATATATATATATATATATATATATATATATATATATATATATATATATATATATATATATATATATATATATATATATATATATATATATATATATATATATATATATATATATATATATTAATATATATATATATATATATATATGTATATATATTAATATATATATATATACTTTCTTAAAACAAATTAGGGTTTCCACCCTTAATAGAAATAATATTTTTTCTTATTTTTGATACATTAAATATATTATTTTTACATACATAAAAATAATACAAAAAAACATTTTTTGCATATTTATGATATATTGCATATTTATTTGTCCATTTAAATATTTGCTTATTTATTATTTGAACAAAGAATTCAATTTGGTTGTAATAATCTTAGGATTTTAATTTCTTGCAAATAATCCCCTATTCAAAATTGTATCCCCCTCCCCATATCAATGTTGTAATAGCTTAGATTACTTTTACGCATTTATTGCTTTCAAATATGCCATGATAGAGATTAGGTTTTGTATGCAATATCCAAAATCAAAACAAATAGCTAGACCTAATACAAGACATAAAAGCATATAAATTGACAACACAATGCACACATGCACCCCTAGGGTTTCATCCACTTGTTGCCTTTAAAATGGCCATGGTATGCATGTTGAGTATCTTGGCAAAACAAAAACAAAACAAAAGATCATAGTCCTTCGATGACGCTATCTTGGTTGCCTAAACAAAATGATCTAGTCCCTCAAACAAAAAACTTGCTAAGATATTTATCATTATTGCTATCATGGTCAATACGATGACCCGCGCCTATTCAGTTTAACATCCAAATACAAGGTTGTTTACCAAATGCAATGGTAAAACAACACTGTCAAAATGGTTAAAAATGTGTAGGAAAGATCTTTGAGTAGATAGGGTAAATCCTCTTAGTTACATGAACAAAACTTGCAAACATCCTTACTATTTTCAAAAACACATCACAACACAATTTCAAAACATTTCCCAAAACAAACTTTCAAATATTGAAACATTTTTCAAAAGACAAATACCTTTGTATACATTCAAACAAGAATCATTACAAAGGTTGCCACAACAAAGGCCTCTTTTCAACACATTTTCAAAACCACACACAAAGTACCATTTCAAACAATTGAAAAGCAAAAGCAAGTGATCTAAACAAGTAACTAAGAGCCCATGGATAACCATGGATGAAAAGGGTACTAGCACCTTCCCTTTTCATAATCTACCCCCCGAACCCAAGAAAACATCTCAAAGGTCTTTCCTATGCTTTTTGACCTTTCCTTTGGATAAAATAAAAAGTCGGTGGCGAATCTTGCTAAACCGAAACATTTGCGAATACAAACGCAAAACCTCAAGTCAGTTCTCCCACCATATCACAATGTGCCAAGCAGAATTATCACCGGCAATGGCTCGAATTTTAATAATAAAATGATGACAAAACTATGTGAAGAATTCAAGATTGTCCATCACAATTCATCTTCGTACAGGCCAAAGATGAATGGGGCTGTTGAAATTGCTAATAAGAATATCAAGAAGATTATCCAGAAAATGGTCACTACTTATAAAGATTGGCATGAAATGCTCCCTTTTGCTTTGCATGGATATCAAACATCTGTCCGCACTTCAACAGGAGAAACCCCGTTCTCCCTGGTGTATGGAATGGAAGTGGTACTCCTAATCAAGGTTGAGATTCCCTCTTTGCGTGTGATAATGGAAACCAAGTTAACTGAGGTTGAATGGGTCCAAAACCAGTTTGACCAATTGAATTTGATCGAGGAGAAGAGAATGAAAACTTTGTGTCATGGCCAGTTATATCAGAAAAGAATGAAGAAAGCATTCGATAAAAAGGTCAAACCTCGTGAATTCAGAGAATGTGACCTCGTGCTCAGGAAGATCATGTCTTTCAACACTGATTCTAGGGGAAAGTGGACTCCCAATTTTAAAGGCCCATATGTTGTCAAGAAAGCCTCCTCTGGAGGTTCCTTAATTCTTGAAAATATGGATGGAGAGGAGTTCCCACGTCCCATGAATGCTAATGCAGACAAGAAATACTTCGTCTAAAGAAGTAAAAGAACAGCTCGCTAAGTTGAAAACCCGAAAGGGCGGCTTAGGAAAAAAAGAGAGTCTCGGTAGGCCGAAAACCCGAAAGGGCGGTCTAGGCAAAAGTTAGAGACATAAACAGAATAATTTCCCGCTAAGTTGAAAACCCGCAAGGGCAATGTGATACGGTGGGAGAAATGACTTGGTGTTTTGCGTTTTATCGCAAATGTTGCGGATAGCAAGAGTCGCCACCAACTTTTCTTTTATCCAAAAGGAAAGGCTAAAAAGAACAGGAAAGACCTTTGAGATTATTTCTTGAGTTCGGGGGGTAGATTATTAAAAGGGAAGGTATTAGCACCCTTTTCATCCATGGTTTTCCATGGGCTCTTAGTTACTTGCTAGATCACTTGCTTTTGTTTGAAAATGTGCTTTGTGTGGTTTTTTGAAAGTATTTTGAAAAAGCGTCATCGTTTAGGCAAACTTTGTAATGATTCTCATTTGTAAGAATGTATACAAAGTGTTGATCTTTTGCAAATGTTTTCAAGTTTGAAAGATGTTTTTAAAAGTGTTGGTGTTTGTTTTGAAAATAACAAGGATGTTTTTGTTTTGAAATTGAGCAAGTAACTAGGAACATTTTAACTACTCAAAAGTCTTTCATATTCATTTCCTCTTTCCTTTGACATTCTTATCTTACCATTGATTTGGTAAGTAACCCTATCTTTGGATGTAAACGGGACGGGCGTGGGTCATCATATAACCATGATTAGCAATGTTGCAAGGTATCTTAGCATTTTTCTTTAGTGACTAAGTTCACTTTGAAAGGCAACTTTTGATAGCATCATCGAGGGACTATGATCTTGTATTTTGTTTGTTTTTGCTAAGATACCTCATATGCATAATATGGCCATTTTCATAAGGCAACCAAGTGGATTTTACCCTAGGGGTGCTAGCGTACAAGTGTATTGATTTTCATGCTTTGTTTAGTCTTTGATTAGGGTTTGCTAATTGTTGATTTTATCTTCCCATACAAACCCTAATTAATAGCATTTATATAAAGCAATAAAAAATCAATTTGGGCTTTTTATGATTTATGAAAATAATAATGATAATAATAATAATATTAATAATAATAATAATAATAATAATAAAGAAAAATAAAATAAAAATAAAAAAAGTAAAGAAAAGTCAGGGGGTGGATCAGTAACACAACGAGTATTATGAGAAAAAATGATTAGGCCCATATGAAAGCCCAAACGCTGCCAAAAAACACAAAAAAGTCAGAAAATAGTTAAAAAATAGCAAAAGGTCAAGCTTGGGCTTGAACCCATGACCTAAGGGTGACAGGCGCGCACTTTAACCACTGGGGTGATGATACATCCGTTAACTTGTGTGAAAGGATAAATACATAACCCAAAACATGCTCTGATTACACTTCATCTTCAACCTCCAGCCAAAGTACTGTAACTTGCTCATTTCTCAACCATTTGCAAAAATGTAAACATGAAAATTGCTCCATTTTGTCACACGAATCCAACCATATAAATATCATAAACTATAAATCAAAGATGAATGAGAATTTCTAAAAGTACCAAATTCTTACCTAAATATTTCAGAAAGTTCAAACTCAAAATTCTCCTAGCTGAGTCAAAATAAATGAAATCTATGGACATGTATAGTTTCAGGGCATTGATGTCTAAATTTTATCTTCACAAATGTAAGCCTAACAATGCCTAAATATGAAGATAGAAGTCCAAGAAAAATACCTAAAAACTGGAAATCATGAAATGGATTTGAGCTTGTTTCAGGCAGTGGTGATGATCAGGTTAGCTTCCTTGGACCTCTAGGAAGCTAATGAAATGCTTAGCTTGAGTTGAGAGTGGCCGAAATGGCCTGGAGAAGTCCAACTGCAATGCTTTGTTTTTGGCTATGGGAGTTGATGAATATGATGTTACAGTCTGCAAACAGGGACAAGGATGGTTTGTATTTGATATGAGGAAGCTTTTGAAACTAAAAGGTCAGGAAATGCACAAGTGATTTTAAAGATTGAAGTTCAAAGTCAGAAATGACACAAAAATGGAGGTTTTGTGAAATCTGTATTTTTAGGGAGTTTAAGAGTGTTTTCAATCATGTGTTATGTTGCAATATGCTTGTGCATAAGTAAGGAAAAGATTAGAGTACTTGAGGAGGTCTGAAGCACAAGATGTAGAGTTATGGCTATGTTACTTGATTTTGAAGAAAAGTGAAAACATGGTTTCAAGGTATAGTACAAGCATGACCTGAGTTTATGGGAGGCTCTAGACATGTTTCTTTTGCCTTTGACATTGCTTGTGATCAGAAGGAACAAGTGCAAAGCTCTATGCATTGACTTTGTGATTAAAGCTTCTTTACAAGAATGGAATGGTTACTTTCTTCCCAAAATGGAAATGCAACTTGGATAATGATTCAAATGCTTGGGCAATGACTCCATATGTTGTGTAAACATTTAATTATGGATTGAAAAACAAGTTTAAGGCCTGTAAAGTGAAGATTATGCAGGATAGGCTTGGATTTGAATTCTTGTTCATCATGAAATGGCTTGTAATTTAAGTTTGAAAACCCTAACTTCATCTCTTCGATTCTCCTTTCTCACAAATGATCTCAAACAGTTTTTGGACATTTTGGAAAGCTTGTAATGTGCTCTATAACCCCCTCTTTGAATCACTTTTGAAAATTCCCCTTGGAACTATATGAAAAAGTGTCATGAAGTTAGGTCAAAATCCTGACCAAAACTAGGGCAAAATTTCACTAAGTGTTCAATTTCAAGACCATGACTTCATGAATTAATAACTTGAGATCCAAGAATTTTTAGAAAACATTGTGTAAAACAATTTTGTAGGTATCATGGAGCTCTATAACTTTCATGTTGAAAGTTTCTTCTGAATCATCTTGCATCATGGTGAAAAATTGGCTCAAATTTATGAAAAAACATGAAGTTTTAAACACTTAGAAAAATTTCTAAGTTAGAAAACTTTGACTTTTCAAAATGAAATCTTGACTTTTTGATTTCTTGATGAATAATTTACATATTTTGACATGTTTTGATGAATTGTGATCTTTGACATTGGATTTTGACCAAAAGCCAAAGTTTGACTTTTCAGTGTACAGTTGACTTTTGATCAGTTGACTGAAAATTCATTATCAATCCAATTAATCTTGAGCAATGTTTTAGGTCATGACATTAGGTCAAAAATATGCAATTGAACTCTTGAAACCATGATTCAAACCAATTGACCATTTGCTAGGTCAGAAATCATAAATTACCCTTTCTTAGTCAAAACCCTAATTTTGACCATTTTGCCCTTTTGATAATTTGATCAAATTTCTTGAGGAATTATGGTCCAAAATTGATCAAATGATACATATGAGTTTATAATATTGATGTGGATAAAAAATTATGAGGTTTGACTGTAAATTGGCCATAGTTGACTTTTCCTCCAATACAGTTGACTTTTAGGTCAACTGCTCAATTGACTGAGCAAAAGTGTGATCCAAGGCTTGAAACTTGACATGAGTAATATTAGGGGTCCATAATGATCCATGAAAGCCATATGAAGCATTGAAAGTTCAATTATCCTTGTGTGATCTCAAACCCTAATTTTGGTCATCAGTGCTTAAGGAGGTGTCTTGAGCTGATCAATCCTAGTGCAGTCTTGAACCAAGAGAGATCTTTGTGAGAAAATATTTGATAAATGAGAGGGAAAATTTTGGGGTACAACAGCTGCCCCTGTTCAATCTTCTTAAACCTGAAGAGTTATATTGGCGGATCCGCCATTCGTGACTTGATGGTGAAAGAAGATTGAACACTAGAGTGCCCAGAAATTTGCACTCGAAGATGGATGTTGAATGGGCTTATAGATGCCATTTGGAGGAATGTTGGTAAACACTGGAAGAAGTATCAACACAAATCTCTTGTTGATTTATACTAACACTTGATGTTTTACCTCTGAGAAAAAGAGTTAGTAAAATGTAGATGCCTGCATGATGTTCACCAGATGTGGTATTATGTTAAATGCATATGGTATGTACATGCTATGATGTATGAATGTGAGATGTATATTTTGTCCGGGAAAATAAATCCTTGACTGCTGCTGGGGAAATTCTGGGGTGTTGAATCCCTGATTGTCGTTGGGGATGAAGAATATGCATATCTTCAGGCTTTGTAGAAAGGATGCTTTCATTGGAGAATATCTCTTGAATATTAGTTGTTATCTGGTCGGATCCAGGCTTCACAATTTGCTGAGGATGAAGTAGTTAACTTCTATCTGGTCGGATCCAGGCTTCACAGTAACTTACTCGAGGAAGAGACGAATTAACTGTTATCTGGTCGGATTCTAGGCTTTGTAGAAAATTTTCTTGAAATTGAATAGTGATCTGGTCGGATCCAGGCTTCACAACAACTTGTTGGGGATACAAAAGTTAACTATTATCTGGTTGGATCCAGGCTTTGCAATAACGAGAAGTGGTAACTACTATCTGGTCGGGTCCATAATTCATGGTTTTTAGAAAGTTGTACTATTATCTGGTCGAGTCCAGGCTTCATAGTGTCTCTCTGGGAATCATAGTTAGTTGTTATCTGGTCGAGCTCCAGGTTTCATAATAAACTGTTTGAAAAACTGTTATCTGGTCGGGTCTAGGCTTTGCAGATTTCTGAGGTTGATAAAATCAATTGCTATCTGGTCGGGTCCAGGTTTCACAATAAACTATTTGGGGATTTAGTTGTTATCTGGCCGGTTTCCAGGTTTCACAATGAATATCTGAGGATGATTGATATCTGGTCGGATCCAGACTTCACAACAACTTGTTGGGGTAGAGGCAAACTCTACTGGAGAGAAGAAGTTAAACCTTGGTCCGGTTGAGTCCAGGTTCTTCTATATTTTTAAGAGTTTAACTATTATTTGGTCGGGTCCAGGCTTTTAGTAACTTGAAAATGAGATCAACAGTTATCCAGTCGGGTCCAAGTTTTCAGATACTCAAATTGTTATCTGGTCGGGTCCTGGTTTCAGTAATTCACTAGGGATAGTGGCAAACTCTATTGGAGAAGAGGAGTTTTGCTAATGATTTTGTAGGGATTAAACTGCTATCTGGTCGGGCCCAGGCTTCGGAAATTGAAGAAGTCAAACTATTATCTGGTCGGGTCCAGGCTTCAGTAATAACTTGAAAATTATGCTAATATCTGGTCGGGTCTAGGCTTCATAGTATTTTTTTGAAATAGTAAAGGCTTTATCGACGGCTTTATTGGGGATCAGGGGTTGTGGCCCTATGATTTGAAATTATCTGAAAGGAAAATTTAAACTGGAGAGTGTAGACTCAGTCGGGTAGGACAGACTCATCTTGGGGAGGATACACTCAACTGGAGAGGATATTCACAGTTGGGGACTAACGGTCTCAACTGGGGAAGATGGACTATGCTGGGGGAATACAAACTCGGTTGGGGAGGATGTACTTGGCTGGGGAATTTTGTGTTTCCTCGATTGTTGTTGGGGAAATAAAACTTGTTGGGGAAATGAGTTTCTTTTAGGAAGAGATCCACGAGGCTTCAACTTGTAAAAATTGACTTAGCTGGAGAGAGAGATGCCATGAGATTGAGACTCTGGTCGAGGATTATCCTATGAAAAGAGACTTTATAGGAAACTCCGCTGGGGAAAGTTTTATTGTAGTCGACCTTGTGGGATAATGCTAATGAGATAACTCTGTGGGGATATTCCATATTCATTAAAGAGGTGCCTGTTACTGCTTAGGTCATATGTGCCAAACAATTTTAATTATGTTCATATGCATATGTTCATTCAATTTTAGTCATTGGACAAATTTGCATTCAAAACAAAGACAAACATTTTGCACTTCAAAACATATCTGTATTGATATTTTGCCCATGAATAGGCATTTTTGTACAGAGAGACGGAGATCCTAGTAAGAGGAAATCGTCGAAAGGAAAACAAAATTGAGAATGAAAAGAAATAGCCATGTGAAATTATCTCATTTCCTTCCAACTCTATTATTGCCCCAACGTCTTTGAATGTCCCTTGCCGTTGATAGAAGTTGATTGGATTGATCTTGGATCGTATGAACTTGGACCTTGGTGATAAAATTGATTGTGTTGATTCCACAGTACAAAGTATACGCTTTTAATCCTTAACTTTTGCCTGGACCACCCTTTCTGGTTTTCAGGCCACCAGGATACCCCTTTTTTCCCAAGTCACCCTTTGGGTTTTCAACTTGCCGGGTGTATAATCTTTTGAATATATCGCTAATTTTTGCCCAAACCTTTTGGTTTGCCGGGATGCCCTTATTTTTCCTAGGTGTGTCGACCTAGAGGGTCTCTTATGCGTAGTATTTTTTAACTATGTTCGCGTTTATAGGATGTGGGAAATCTTCACCATCCATGGTAGTCAGCATCATGGCACCGCCAGAGAAAACTCTCTTGACAATAAATGCCCCTTCATAGGTGGGAGTCCATTTGCCTCTGGGGTTGCCTTGTGGTCGAATGATGTGTTTTATCACCAAGTCACCAACTTGATATACTCGGGGCTTGATCTTTTTGTTGAAAGCCTTTATCATCCATTTTTGGTACATTTGACCATGGCAAACAGCATCTAACAGTTTTTTGTCAATCAAGTTCAGCTGATCCAATCTCATTTGAATCCACTCGTTTTCGCCTAAGCCTGCCTCATTCATAATTCTCAATGAGGGAATTTGAACTTCCATTGGCAAAACAGCTTCCATGCCATAGATTAGGGAAAAGGGATTTGCCCCAGTTGATGTTGTAGCTGAAGTACAGTAGACATGTAGAGAAAACGACAACATCTCATGAAAATCCTTATTGGTTACTACAATTTTCTGCATAACCTTCTTGATATTTTTGTTGGCTGCTTTGACTGCACCATTCATTTTTGGTCTATACGGAGAAGAATTATGATGCTTGATCTTAAACTGAGTGCAAAGCTCAGTGATCATAACATTGTTAAGGTTAGTCCCATTGTCGGTGATGATCCTTTCGGGGATACCATAATGGAAGATGAGGTTGTGTCTGATGAATCTTGCTACCATATTCTTGGTGACTGAGGAAAATAAGGAGACTTCGACCCATTTGGTAAAATAGTCGATAGCAACAAGAATGAAGCGATGTCCGTTGGAAGCGGTGGGCTTGATATCTCCAATCATGTCAATGCCCTACATTGCAAATGGCCACGGAGCGATCATGACATTCAGAGGGATATGAGGCACATGGATGTTGTCAGCGTAGATTTGGAATTTGTGACAAGTTCTTGAATGTTGATGGCAATCAGTCTCCATCGTCGACCAATAGTAACCGACTCTTAAGATTTTCTTAGCCATCGTATGTCTACTTGAGTGAGTACCAAAGAGACCATCGTGCATGTCTTCCATGATCTCCTCCGCCTCCTTCTTATCCACACATCGGAGTAGAGTTGAATCATGGTTGCACTTGTACAAAATCCCGTTACTTAGGAAGAATTTGGCTGCAAATCTTCGCAAGAACTTTCTGTCATTGATAGATGCCCCCTATGGATACTCTTGTGCTTCAAGGTATCTCATCTCCTCATGGTACCATGGCTTTTCCGCATCAGTGCCGAGCTCATAGCAATGTGCAGGTTCATTGAATCTTTCAATCATTATCATAGGGGATTCGTTGTCCCATCTTTCCTTTAACATTGAAGACATGGTTGCCAAAGCGTCAGCCAATTGGTTTTCTTCCCTAGGGAAGTGCTCAAAAGTGATCTCTTCGAAGTAAGGAATTAGGGATAGCATAAATTCCTTGTAAGGGATAAGATTAGGGTTTTTAGTGTCCCAGTCTCCTTTTACTTGGCTGATCACTAGGGCGGAATCCCCGAACACATCCAAATGCTTAATCCTCAAGTCAATAGCAGCTTTCAGACCTAAGATGCATGCTTCATACTCGACCATATTGTTCGTTCAATCTAAGCATAGTCTGGAAGTGAAAGGAGTTTGGCAACCTTCAGGAGAGATGATCACAACACCAATTCCATTACCTAAGGAGTTGGAAGCCCCATCAAATACCATAGTCCATCGGGATCCTTGTTCAGGTCCGTCATATGGTCCAGGTTTTGCACAGTCGGTTACCAGCATGATGTTCTCATCAGGGAAGTCGAAGTTCATTGACTGATAATCATCCACAGCTTGATGGGCCAAATGATCTGCTAGTACACTTCATTTAATGGCCCTTTGGGTCGTGTATTGTATGTCGTACTCCGTCAAGATCATTTTTCATCTGGCTATCCATCCGGAAAGGGTAGGTTTCTCGAAGATGTACTTGATTGGGTCCATCTTAGAAATCAAAAGAGTTGTATGAGAACATATACTATCTTAGCCGGCGAGAAGCCCATGCCAGAGCGCAACAAGTTTTCTCGAGCAGTGAATATTTGGTTTCATAGTCGGTAGACTTTTTGCTCATGTAATAAATAGCATGCTCTTTTCGGCCAGACTCGTCATATTGGACCAAAAAACACCCCATATAGTTGTCTAGTATTGTCAAGTACATGATCAAGGGTCTTCCTTCAACTGGAGGCATGAGAATAGGAGGTTCTTGTAGGTATTCTTTGATTTTGTCGAAGGCAGCTTGGCACTCATTATTCCATCTGACTACCTGATCTTTCTTCAAGAGTTTGAAGATTGGCTCACAAGTAGCAGTCAAGTGAGATATGAAACGGGCAATGTAATTGAGACGAACCAAGAGTCCTCTAACTTCCTTTTCATAATGTGGTACCGGTATTTCTTGGATGGCCTTTACCTTGGCAGGATCAACTTCAATGCCTTTATTGCTGACAACAAAACCTAGAAGCTTTCTGAACGGCATGACCTTGTAGCAGAAGGTGTCCCATTGCGTAACGAAAGTATTCTTCTCCATGTCTTCAGGAGCCATCCTTATTTGATTATAGCCCGAGAAGCCATCCATGAATGAGAAGACTTTATATTGAGCAGTGTTATCAACCAAAACGTCAATGTGTGGTAGAAGGAAGTCATCCTTGGGACTTGCCCTATTCAGATCGCTATAGTCTACGCACATGAGAACCTTTCTATCTTTCTTCAGCACTGGCACCACATTAGCAACCCATTGGGGATAGGATGTCACAGCTAGGAACCCTGCATCAAAATGTTTCATCACTTCAGCTTTGATCTTTTCAGACATATCAGGCCTCATGCGATGAACCTTTTGTTTGACAGGCGGACAGTCTTCTTTTGTTGGCAGATGATGAACTATGATGTCGGTATCCAACCCAGGAATATCTTCATAAGACCATGCAAATACTTCCACATAATCATGCAACATATGAACCAACCTGTTCTTGACACTGCTTTCCAAATTAGCACCAATCTTGATTTCCTTCTTATCTGACTCGGTACCAAGGTTTATAACTTCAACTGACTCTTCATGCGGTTGAATAGCTTTTTCCTCTTGTAATAGAAGTCTGGCTGGTTCTCCCGGTATGTCACAATCTTCCTCACCTTCGTCTTTGGCTTGGTTGATAGAACATTCAAAGTCATAGTCGACAATAGTAGAGTCATTGGCAATAGGTTCCAAAGTGGATGTGGACCTGCAAGAGTGTGTGTGTATGTAAGATACATGTATATTTTTTTTAAAATTTATCTGCAAGAAAAAAAGACAATGAACACAAATATTTGAATGCAAAATAGTCCAATGTAGTGAATGATCATATGATTAGATGAACATAAATAAAACCCTTGACAAATGGACCAAAGTGCCCCGGCCAGGAAAATGGCTGAAAAGTCATTGTTAAAATATTACAGACAACATGTTCTTGAATTGAAAGAAAAGAAATAACAAGTAGATTACTCCTCAATGAAGGAGATGGGAACAAAGTCCTTTGTATGCTAATTCTCCAGCTCTGTTGTAGTTGGATACACCCACTCTTCAAATGTAGCTCCTTCTTCAGAATCACCCACGGTGTTGACTTCATGGCTTCCAATGTGGAGAGGTGGCTCTCCAGAACGAGCACGCCTCACTTCCTTCTGAGATTTGATGGTGAAGCCCAAACCAAACTTGTCCGCTTTAAAAAGGATATCGAGGAGTTTCCCCCAAGTATCGCAATTTACTTCTTCAATTGTTGCACGAGCGTCTTGGACTGAAACCATCTTTGACGTGGCCTTAACAGCTTTAGACTCATCAGAAGAATATTTGGTAGCATCAATCATTGGTGGTACAACCTCAAAGTCTTGACACGGGGTCTCAATGAATTCTCCATCCATCTCTACGTACTTGAAAGAGTTAAGGTGGCTCACCATAAACTCTTCTTCTCCACAGATGGTGACTATTTTGCCCTTGACTGGATATTTGAGTTTCTGGTGGAGGGTTGAGGTTACTGCCCCAGATTTATGGATCCACGAGCGACCTAATAGACAAGAATAGGCAGGACGAATATCCATAATATAGAATGTGGAGTTGAAGATTTGGGAGCCCACTTTGATTGGAAGATCTACTTCCATATGAACAGTTCTCTTCGATCCATCAAACGCCCTTACAATGATATCACTTGGCTTCAAGACTAATTCTTCACAGTCAAGACGTTCTAACGCACCCTTGGGTAATACATTCAGAGAAGAAATGGTGTCGACTAGAACATGTGCTAAGGTAGTCCCTTTGCACTCGATAAAAACATGTAAAGCTTTATTATGATTCTTCCCGAGAGGTGTTAAGTCTGCATCTGAAAATCCCAAGCCATTATCAGTTGTTAGGCTAGCCAGTCAATTCTCAAATTGGTCTGTTGTTGTCTCATGGGGGACATGAGGCTTTTTCAGGAACTTGATTATGTTCGAGCATGGGCATCGGAGCAAAGAAGCAATGACAACATTGAAATCTTAGAAGGGGTTTGCCTCAACTGCTCTACAATCTTGAAGTCGCTTCTTTTTATGATCTTCAAAATCTCGTTCATCTCACGAGCGAAGGGTTCTTCATCAGCTACGTCCTTGGGGGGTACTTCAATCACATCAGGCCCAACAACCTTCTCCTTCCATCTTGTATCGGTACTTGGCTTGGTAGCAGTAATGCGGATGGGCGTCTTTGTAATAACTGGTGGTGAGATATTGGGTGAAAATATTCTCCCAGTTCTAGTTACTTTTCTTGAGCCAGCTATGTTGCCAACATTGTCATCTTTTTCTTCTTCGATCCATGCATCTTGTTTAATCCCATGATAGAACACCTCAACACTGTAATTCCGTGGTACCTCTTTGTTTGAAGAGTAGGGAATCGGTCAAGGATTGGTAATTATTAAGGGAGCAACAGTGGGTTCATTTGAAATCCTAACAGGACCTTTGGAGGTGATCCTAAGAGGCTTGTTTGAGATGGTAATAATGGAGAGGTCTACACATTCGTGGTTATCCATTAGGCGTTGTATGCCTTTCTTCAGCCCTTCACATCCATTGAGTTGTCTTGTACAACACACACAGTCTTTTACACAGCCAGGGAAAATCCCAACTTTCAATAAATTATTCTTGATTACATTCAACGGAGTAGTCAATTCTTCAACAGAGGCGACAAAAATTGCATCTTCGATAGGATTAACACCTTTGTCATGCTTCGACATTGGAGCAGTGATTACATTCGGTGTTGGAGGAGGATCAAATTCAATAGTTTTGTTATCAATCAAATCCTGGATTTTATTCTTCAAGTACCAACACTGGTCAGTCTCGTGCCCGGGGCTGCTTGAATGGTAAGCACACTTAGCGTTCGGATTATACTTTGGTGACGAGGTGTCGGGGTTGGCGGGAGGATCGTGCATTGTCACTAAACTATCCTTGAGAAAATGTTGAAGGGCTTGAGATAGTGGCATTCCTAACCTCGTAAATTGTCTTCTTGGAGTTTCAAAATGTTGATGATTTGCAGATGGTCTTGGAGTAGGAGTTGGATTGGAGATTCGGACAGATTTGACAGACGGATGATCGTTCTTCTTGGTATGGGCCCTTGCGCTGTACACAACATTGACTTCCTTCTTTGCAGCAAAAGGTTTCTTGATAGGATTGGGAGTGGAGGTAGATGCCACAGAGATCTTCCCACTTTTGATGCCACTTTCAACTCTTTCGTCGGTTAAGATCAATTCGGTGAAACCAGAAGAAGAGCAGCCAACCAACAGATTAAAGAAAGGACCAGATAAAGTTCCCATGAACATGTCAATGTGCTCCCTATCAGTCAAGGGAGGTTGGAACCTACTAGCAAGGTCTCTCCACTTTTGCGCATTTTCCTTAAATCCTTCATTCTTCCCCATGGTCATATCTTGCAACTGAACCCTCGTTGGCGCTAAGTCGGTGTTGTACTGATACTGATGGTAGAAGGCAATAGCTAAATCCTCCCATGTATTGATACGAGAACCATCTAACTGATAAAACCATTCAAGTTATGTTCCAGCCAAGCTCTCTTGGAAAAAGTGAACCCAGAGTTTCTTATCAGCAGCGTGCGGCTGTATCTTGCGCACATAAGATTTCAAATGGAGTTTTGGACAAGAAACCCATCGTACTTTGAAAAGATTGGTATTTTGAATTTTTGGGGGATGACTACCCCATAGATCAAACCCAAATCACCAAAATCTAAATCAGGGACGGCTTGGATTTCAACAACTTTCAATTTGTCTTCTAACTGCTTGTATTTGATATCAGCGGGTGGATACTGCTCGTTGAAATAATCATCATTGGATACTTGATTGTTGATACAGTCAGCCTGAGTACTCTTGACCTCACCAATCTGGCTCTCGTCATCTTCAAATGAATCTTCTCCTACTGGGATTTGACGGATTGTCTCCTTGAACCTTCTACCCATGTTGAGTAGAGCTTTCTTCTTTGGCTTCTTCTTAATGGCCAGCAAAGCCATCATATCTTGCTGCCCCGTGGCTAGGGCTAGTAGAGTCTCCTGAAACTGAGAATTTTGGGTTTGGAGATCCTTCACAGTTTTTTCTAGATCCATCTTGCTAAAATAAATAGCAGAAAGATAAGGAAACATGTTATGCGAAAACCTGTCATGTTATGATGCATGGAATATGTACATGCAAATGATTTCAAGGATTAAAGAAATTTAAATTTGTATAGGAAAAAGAATGAACAAACGTTAATTTTCATTAGACAAAACAAGAAAGATTACATCATGCCTCTTGGGCTTACAAAATAACTTTCTAAGATAAAAAGACCGAACGCATCCTCTTCGATGCGAGATAGGCGTTCACACTATGCTCTTCTTGTAGCTGCTTCATAAGCTCCAAGACCCTCTTTTCATTAGCATAGAACTGAGCCTCGGAAATATCTCATTCTTCCTTCAGCTGGATCCAACCCTTTTGTAAGTCTTCGAGAGAGGTAGGCATGTTGGGATGGAGGATAGCGTAAGGAACATCTCCTTCAACTATGGGCTCCATGATGACTGGTAAGATGGAAGGATAAGGCATCACAAGTTTCTGAGCACGAGCTCGCACCCATTTAAGGTAAGGCTCAAGGGGAATGGAGTTCTTGTGTCCTAACGTCTTGCTATCCACCTTGTTCAACATCTTCCAAGCTCGGATAAAACCTCTGGCGGTAACCTTGATCGTCATTCTCGTAGTCGAATACCAATCCTTGGATAAGCATCTCATGGGGACCATCCCTCCGGGTGTAACCAAACTATCGTAGGGCTAAATAGGGTTTATAAGTGATACCTCCTCTAATGCCAACCAAAGGTACATTAGGGAACTCTCCACAACGGTCGATGATAGTAACATTCTCCAAAGAGCGGGAACACCAATGAATATCTGAATGTCTGAGTGTCATGAACCTATGTGACCACCTTTAACCTTGCTCGTTCTTCAATACTGATTGGGGAAGATGTGAAATAAACCATCTTGCTAAGAGAGGAGTACATAACATAAGGATACCTCTTTTCCTCATAGTGCGAGTGTGAAAGGAATGTAGGATGTCCCCTAGCAGAGTAGGCACCGGGTTATGAGACATGAAGATTTTGACGGCCTTCACATCTATGAGGTGGTCAGGATTTGGAAACAAAACCATCCCATAGATGAGGAGAGCCACAATTTCCTCAAAGGCTTGTAAATCCAAAGAGTTCCAACAATTTTGGGCTTTCTCAAACAAGAATTTTGCTAGGAAACCTTTGACACCACTCCTTGTTTCCCAATTAGTTGTGATATCAGATGGTTGCAAGAGTAGAGCTTGAGAAACCTCTTATGGCTTTGGATCTCTTTCCATACCATTGAAAGGTAGTTGATTGAGAATGGGAATCCTCATGTGTTGGGATAATTCTTCCAAAGTTGGCACAAGTTGATAATCAGGAAATGTGAAGCAATGGCGTAAGGGATCAAAGAACTGAAAGAGCACCTTCATCATGTCTTCATCAGTGTTGAAGGTGACCAAGTTTAGTAGGCGACCATGTCTTTCGGTAAATGGATAATTCTCAGGAACTCTTGAAGCTAACTCTTTAAGTTGAGGAGGGATCCTTACAAGATTGACTTGAATGGTTTTCCCGCGAATAGAATCCATGTCCTACAAAACAGAACAAAGATAATTCTAAAAAATCCTTGAAATGGTTAGTGAGTATGAGTATGATATTATGATGTTTATGATGTTATCATGTTTATGATGTTATGTATAAACAAAGAAAACAATTCCTTAGGTTTAGGCTTGCATGGAGTCTCATAGGTAAGTACCGTCTTGAAGTTTAGTTGGCTCAAACTTGTCCTAGTAATAGTAACCGGGTTCTAAGGAGCTCAATATCACTGGTTTGTTTTCTCGGGCATTGTTTCAGCGCAAGCCTCTTTAATGGCGACCAAAATATCCCAAAAAACCAAACCTCAATGAGTGTAGTATCGAGTATCTACCAAATTTGGACTTCACCAAAGCCAGACATCTCACTACGTCCTAAAGGCCAAGTTGGTCAAGTAAAGGTTCTAAAAGTTCATTAGTGCTTCATAACATCACTCAGTGGCCCCGTATTCTCCTTGACTACTCAAGGGCTACCGGTACCCACAAATATTCCACACTAAAGTAGCTATTGCTTAGACCGTGTCGATATATCCCGCACAGTTTCCACAATGTATTGCTACTTACCTATAAGGTATTCCAAATCTGGGTAGAGGATTCAAACCCAAACAAAGAACCATAATGTAAAGCACACAAGTCAGAAAAGAAAGCAAGTAAAGGTGATCTAGCCCTAATGTAACCCCACTTTTAAGTATTCCCCAACAGAGTCGCCAGTTCTGTGATACAGTGGGAGAACTTACTTGGTGTTTTGTGTTTTATCGCAAATTTTGTGGATAGCAAGAGTTACCACTGACTTTTCTTTTATCTAAAAGGAAAGGCTGAAAAGAACAGGAAAGACCTTTGAGATTATTTCTTGAGTTCAGGGGGGTATATTATGAAAAGGGAAGGTATTAGCACCCTTTTCGTCCATGGTTTTCCATGGGCTCTTAGTTACTTGCTAGATCACTTGCTTTTGTTTGAAAATATGCTTTGTGTGGTTTTTTGAAAGTATTTTGAAAAGGCGCCGTCATTTAGGAAAACTTTGTAATGATTCTCATTTGTAAGAATGTATACAAAGTGTTGACCTTTTGCAAATGTTTTCAAGTTTGAAAGATGTTTTTGAAAGTGTTGGTGTTTGTTTTGAAAATAGCAAGGACGTTTTTGTTTTGAAATTGAGCAAGTAACCAGGAACATTTAACCTACTCAAAAGTCTTTCATATTCATTTCCTCTTTCGTTCTATATTGTTATCTTACCATTGATTTGGTAAGTAACCCTATCTTTGGATGTAAACGGGATGGGCGTGGGTCATCGTATAACCTTGATTAGCAATGTTTCAAGGTATCTTAGCATTTTTCTTTAGGGACTAAGATCGTTTTGAAAGGCAACTTTTGATTGCGTCATCGGGGACTATGATCTTGTATTTTATTTGTTTTTGCTAAGATACCTCACATGCATAATATGGCCATTTTCTTAAGGCAACCAAGTGGATTTTACCCTAGGGGTGCTAGTGTGCAAGTGTATTGATTTTCATGCTTTGTTTAGTCTTTGATTAGGGTTTGCTACTTGTTGATTTTATCTTCCCATACAAACCCTAATTAAAGCATTTATATAAATCGATAAATTGCGAAAAGTAAAATTACTATGCTATTACATCATTAGGGGAGAGGGTGTACAAATTTATAAATGGGGATTGCACGAAAATTAAACCTAATTATATTTTACAACCATATTGAATATTGTACAAAATTGAAAATAAAATACAAGAATATAAATGGAAAAGGAAATGATTTTTGTTGTTTTTATGAAAGGGTTTTGTATTGACCTAAATAAATAAAATTATTAATTAAAATTAAATAAAATTAACTTCAACCAATTAAGAAAAGAAATTAATTTGAAAAGGATTTTTAGGGTTTTTTATGAAAAGGTTTTAAATTAATGAAAATGAAATGAAGATTAACTAATTAAAATAAACCTGAGTTCTAAATTAATTTTAACTAAGAAAATAAAATAATATACTAATTTACCCTAAGTCTAAAATAAATTATTTAATAATAAATAAATTAATTTGTTTTAAGAAAATATTTTTTAGTCTTTTGTTTTATGGAGAAAGTAAAATATATAAGTACAAATAATAAATAAAAAGTAAATCTGGACTTTTCATGATTTATGAAAATAATAATGATAATAATAATAATATTAATAATAATAATAATAATAAAGAAAAATAAAATAAAAATAAAAAAAGAGTAAAGAAAAGTCAGGGGGGGGTGGATCAGTAACACAAGGAGTATTATGAGAAAAAAATTATTAGGCCCATATGAAAGCCCAAACGCTGCCAAAAAATACAATAAAAAAGTCAGAAAATAGTGAAAAAATAGCAAAAGGTCACGTTGGGGCTTGATCCCAGGACCTAAGGGTGACAGGCGTGCACTTTAACCACTGGGATGGTGATACATCCGTTAACTTGTGTGAAAGGATAAATGCATAACACAAAACGCGCCCTGATTACACTTTATCTTCAACCTCCAGCCAAAGGATCTGTAACTTGCTCATTTCTCAACCATTTGCAAAAATGTAAACATGAAGATTGCTCCATTTTGTCACACGAATCCAACCATATAAATATCATAAGCTATAAATCAAAGATGAATGAGAATTTCTAAAAGTACCAAATTCTGACCTAAATATTTCAGAAAGTTCAAACTCAAAATTCTCCTAGCTTAATCAAAATAAATGAAATCTATGGACATGTATAGTTTCAGGGCAATGATGTCTACATTTTATCTTCACAAATGCAAGCCTAACAATGCCTAAATATGAAGATAGAAGTTCAAGAAAAATACCTCAAAACTAGAAATCATGAAATGGATTTGAGCTTGTTTCAGGCAGTGGTGATGATCAGGTTAGCTTCCTTGGACCTCTAGGAAGCTAATGCAATGCTAAGCTTGAGTTTAGAGTGGCTGAAATGGCCTGGAGAAATCCAATTGCAATGCTCTGTTTTTGGCTATTGAAGTTGATGAAGATGATGTTACAATTAGCAAACAGGGACAAGGATGGTTTGTATTTGATATGAGGAAGCTTTTGAAACTAAAATTCCAAGAAATGCACGAGTGGTTTTGAAGATTGAAGTTCAAAGTCAGAAATGACACAAAAATAGAGGTTTTGTGCAATCTGAGTTTTCAGGGAGTTTGGGAGTGTTTTCAATCATGTGTTATGTTGCAATATGCCTGTGCATAAGTAAGGAAAAGATTAGAGTACTTAAGAAGGTCAGAAGCACAAGATGTAGAGTTATGGCTATGTTACTTGATTTTTAAGAAAAGTGAAAACATGGTTTCAAGGCATAGTACAAGCATGACCTGAGTTTATGGGAGGCTCTAGAAATATTGCTTTTGCCTTTGACATTGCTTGTGATTAGAAGGAACAAGTGCAAAGCTCTATGCATTGACTTTGTGATTAAAGCTTCTTTACAAGAATGGAATGGATACTTTCTTCCCAAAATGGAAATGCAACTTGGATAATGATTCAAATGCTTGAACAATGGCTCCATATGTTGTATACACATTTAATTATGGAGTGAAAAACAAGTTTTAGGCCTGCAAAGTGAAGATTATGCAGCATAGGCTTGGATTTGAATTCTTGTTAATCATGAAATGGCTTGTAATTTAAGTTTGAAAACCCTAACTTCATCTCTTCGATTATCCTTGCTCACAAATGATCTCAAAGAGTACTTGGACATTTTGGAAAGCTTGTAATGTGCTTTAGAAAATGTTGTGTAAAACAATGTTGTAGATATCATGGAGATCTATAACTTTCATGTTGAAAGTTTCTTCTGAATCATCTTGCATCATGGTGAAAAATTGGCTCAAATTTATGAAAAAACATGAAGTTTTAAACACTTAGAAAAATTTCTAAGTTAGAAAACTTTGACTTTTCAAAATGAAATCTTGACTTTTTGATTTCTTGATGAATAATTTTCATATTTTGACATGTTTTGATGAATTGTGATCTTTGACATTGGATTTTGACCAAAAGTCAAAGTTTGACTTTTCAGTGTATAGTTGATTTTTGATCAGTTGACTTAAAATTCACTATCAATCCAATTGATCTTGAGCAATGTTTTAGGTCATTCTATTAGGTAAAAAAGATGCAATTGAACTCTTGAAACCATGCTTCAAACCAATTGACCATTTTCTAGGTCAGAAATCAGAAATTGCCCTTTCTCAATCAAAACCCTAATTTTGACCATTTTGCCCTTTTGATGATTTGATCAAATTTCTTGAGGAATTATGGTCCAAACTTGATCAAATGATACATATGAGTTTATAATATTGATGTGGATCAAAAATTATGAGGTTTGACTGTAAATTGGCCAGAGTTGACTTTTTCCCCAATACAGTTGACTTTTAGGTCAATTGCTCAATTGACTGAGCAAAAGTGTGATGCAAGGCTTGAAACTTGACATGAGTAATATTGGGGGTCCATAATGATACATGAAATCCATATGAAGCATTGAAAGTTAAATTATCCTTGTGTAATGTCAAACCCTAATTTTGGTCATCAGTGCTTAAGGAGGTGTCTTGAGCTGATCAATCCTAGTGCAGTCTTGAACCAAGAGAGATCTTTGTGAGAAAATATTTGTTAAATGAGAGGGAAAATTTTGGGGTACAACAGGAAGCTTAGGAAAAAGTTACGGACTTTCTTGGCAAGTAACTGCATCATGCAAGATTTGATCATTGAAGCAACAATCTTCTCGAATCCTCATCATACTTCAACGGAAGCTGCTGCTCAGGATTTCAAAATTTGTTATAGGGGATAGTGGTCATTGTATCTCAATGTATCTTTTCCATTATATATTACCATTTTCCAAACTTTGTAATCATCTATGGAGTCTCGCTGTTCGCAAACTACCATTCTATTAATAAAGTTTGAGCTGTTACCCAATTCTTTGTGTTTCTTATTTTATTTATCTTGCAAAGACTCCATTTATTATTGATAATAACTTTAAAAGCAAAAAGATTAAATAACAAAATCGATTTTTCAAAAAGAATTTACAATTTGCTTTTACTTTAGAATTTGTGATGCGAAAAAAAAACAACAACAAAAATGGTGATCCCGGGAATGGATAAACTCCAGTTGTACATTCCCGGGATGATTCGTCATATTGGGTTCGAGACTCCGGTATCCTCGATCAAGTTTGGATTTATTTCTCCTCCTTGTCTGAGTTTTCATGATGTAAAGTTTTAATCCATGATTTCTCTAGTGAAGTTTTCATTCGGTCTAATGGAAGTTCTTTTTCTATAGAAGTTGGTACCATAATCACTCTCGAAGAACGCAGGTCCTCGGTTTCTCTAGCAAAGAACGTATTGTGGTTTTCCCTTTAAGGATGTGGTGATTAACCTCCCCAATAAAGTGGATCTGAATTCCCAGTGAATGTTTTGATGATTTGGTGTCCATCTACTTTACTTGAGATTGGTTTTGCAATCCCAAATAGAAGTGTTACTTTTGAAAACATTTGTTTCCCCGATGAAGCCTTGAGAAGGATGTTCTATCCCTGTTGTAGCGGTAGAAATGTGCAAGACTAAGCCATTGGATTGACTAGACTTTATACAAATCAAAATAAAAATCGCCACCGCGCTTTATTGTTTCCAAAGGAATGGGAAAAGAGAGAATAACCCAAAAAGAGGGGGAAAGATTCAAGGTAAGGGGGTTGGTTATGCAAAGGGAAGGTATTAGCACCCTAAACATCTACGGTACTCCACAGGAACCTCTTTGAAAAATCTGTATATTTTGGCTATAAAAATGTTTTGTATATAAAATGGATGGTGGAGGTGAGAAAAGAAATATTTTTATGATTTTTGCACCCGCCGCGGTTGCGAACCTCTAGTGCCTACATACCACCTTTCGTGCAATAGGGGGTCAGGGTACACGTAGTTCCTCTTTTAAAAATTTGAAACACAAGAGTGTTGGTTGATTTTATGAGATAAGACATCATCGCAATCGTCCGTGTGAAAAAACATACTTTCTACCTACAATCATGAGAAAGGAGAATTTGCATCATCTCAAAGTGGAGGATATGGCTTGGATTTTAAAATCAACAATGTCTCACTCAACACCCAAGTGGAAAATATCACACTTCACTATATATTGTAGAAGTATAGTTGTTTGCATCACTACAAGGATTGACAAGAGTCTAATCTTTTTGAGAAAAGTTTAAAGATAAAAGCCAAAGTGGCAAAATGGTTTGAAATGAGATTGATTGACTTTTAGTCTTCTCACAAAAAAAAGGTCAAGGTATTATTAAATTGATTGAAATTTATTTATGAAAATGTTTCGAAGATGCATGGACCTAAGTCCAAGTTTATTATGAAAATGTTTCAAGTTTCAAAACAAGAAGAGTTTTTATTTTTTTAAAGGAGGGAGAAGATTTTTGAAATTAAATAAGATGGGAGGAGAAGAAGAGGCTATTCTAAAGCATAAGGTAAAAGCTAGGGATAAGAACCATCTAACCAACAAGAAGCCAATACTTGACATTATGAGTCAATATAGAATTCCCATTCTTCGGATTTAAACCAAGCAAGAAAAGATACTAGACTTCTTGAGAGAATCAAACTTCAAGTGTTTTAAGTCTTCGCAAAAATTGGGCAGAGTAACGACTGTATACGGGTGAATTCCAGATTACAAACAAAGACCGTAATCTCAATAACCTGCACAGAAAACAAACAAACAACCCAATGTCTTGAGGTAAACCTCAAGAACTACAAACAAAATATCAAATAAAGTCACAAAGTCTCCAAGATAGGCCAAAGTCTCTAATCCTAAGTCCAAGAAGTCCATCACTCCATAATGCAAAGGATAGTAACCATGTAGTCCAAGTATCATTAATGATTTTTATGGTTCATGTTGATTATTAGGTGTCTTTAAAAAGAAATAAAAGCTCAAGTGAGCAAAATAAAAATGACATAAAAGCAAATGCTCAAGTGAGCAAAGATGAAAATAGCATGAAATGTAAAATGCTAAAAGTAAATGGTACATAAAGCATGAAAATAAAAGCGTAAAGTAAAGTTAATTTGTTAGTAATTAGTGGTTAGTTGGATGACCATCTTAAAACTTGCATTTGGAACTCATTAGAGGATTGGTAGAACCAAAGCCTCCACACAACAAGTTGCATTTGCTTTTTGTCAAGTATATCATCCATTTTGGAATTCTAACAAGGCAACATGTAATGATCAACGATGTTTAAGTCATCCGCGTTGACCAAAGGTGTTATAGATCCATTAGAGGATTTGTAGAACCAAAGCCTCCACACAATGAATCTCAAGGTTATTGGATCAAAGAGATCAAATTAACATACTTGGTCTTGCAATCATAAGTTTGGGCCACGAATGATCATTTATTCAAATCGGGACAAAATTTAGCGCTTTGTTAAGCAATCGTAAGTGGACTTATGTAGAAGTCACACCTATTTTGAGGCCGGTCAATAGCAATCTATGTACTTCATGTTTGGATAAATGATATATAGATCACTATACCTTAACATGTAGCACAATTAAAAAAAATAAAGGGATAGGATGAAGAGGGAGGGAAATGATAAGCTAATTTGGATCACCATTTCAAAATTCTTTCATCTTTAAATTCAACCACTCCTCTAGATGGATTAAAGCACTAAACATATCACTAATCCAAAGCACCAAAAATGAATTAAATAATTCACTCTTAGGTAGATTTAAATTGATGAACATTTATCCAACTTCTTCTACATCACAAAGTCCATTGAGTTTAAAGACAAATTGGACATTTAAAATTGCAATCCAAACCAACAATCAAAAGGAGTGAGTAGAAAAAGCATTTTGGATCAAAGCTGCCCCAAAACAAGGGAAAAAGTGCATTTTGTCCCTGTGTAAATCGATTGCACTATTGTGTAAATCGATTTACACAGTACAGTTTTCTAAAAATTATGCAAAATTGCTTCTGTGAAATCGATTGCACTACAGTGCAAATCGATTGCACACAGTTTCAGTAGCAAAAACAGCATTTTAAAAGGCCAATTTCTTGTTCAAACTTTCCATCAAACACCTTATGATCATGGATCCACTTGAGCACGAAAATTCCATCAAATTATGAGAAAATAACACCATTGAAATAACAAAATAATGCTCAAAGAATCAATCCCAAAGATCACCAAGAGATCACATTATGAAAGATGAATTATCCAACTTACCAAAGGTAGATTTAAAGAATTATCAAAACAACTTCAAGAATTTGCTTCAATTCAACCACAAGAATAAATTGACCAAGCTTGGATGTAGAGAATTGATGGAGAAAAAGTGTTTGGATGAAGGTTTAGCTTAAAGATTAGTAAGCTTCAATGCAAAGCTTACTAACTTTTTGAAAATGGAGCTTTGAGTGAATTTGGTAGATGGAGAGAATTGAGAGATTTTTTAGCAAGGTGGATTTGGCTATCAAAAGCTTGAAATTTGAATGAAATGAGAGCTCTATTTATAGAGTTTTAGGATTGGGATTAGTGGTAATTTGGTAATTGATTCTTGGAGCCAAAATTTGAATTAATGATAACTCTTTCAAAAATTAGAGCCAAAATTTGAATTAATGATAATTCTTTCAAATATTAGAGCCAAAATTTGACAAGTTTAAAATGCTGATTTTTTTTTTAATTTTCACGCTGTGCAATCGATTGCACTTCAGTGCAAATCGATTGCACAGTGTATTTTTTTCAAAAATGGCGCAAAATACACTATGTGCAATCGATTGCACTTTAAGAGCAATTGATTGCATCAGTGAATAAAAATGAAAATTTTTAATTCTTTTTCTTTGCAAATTAGAGATTTTAGGAAAATAATACCAGAAATCCTTATTTGTCAGATGCTTCGACTTGGTACCTACAAAACAAAAATATACAAAAACAAAGACAAATATTTTTTTGTATTTTGATTAGAAGTTAGTCAACAACACATATACAAAATACACAACCAAGGTGCTTGGAGATTCCTCAAGAGCAAACTTAAAGATAGGAAAAAAGAGGAAGAACCAACCCTAATGTGATCTTGTTATGATCGAGTTGATATGATATGATAGAGGAATCTTAGGGGCAAAAATTGGGGTACAACAGCTGCCCTTATTTAAGTGTCTTCTATCCGGAGATACGAAGGTTACAAATCTTCGTGTCGACGCGATTGAAGATACTTAAATATAAAACCAGCCCTATTTTTGTCTCTAAGATGCCATGCAATGCTTATGATTATATATGCATATGAACAGAACAAAAGAGACGCAAAGTAACATTGGGGATGCCACAAAAATGAAGAAACAAAGGAGCAACCCCACCAGGAAAATAAATCACTGGTGGACCAAAAGAATAGAACCAGAGAGGAGGATAACAAGCATCTACGTTCACTGCCGATGTCTACCAATGTTCACTGAAGGTAGAGAGAAGAAGATATACCGACTCACAGATGACGGTAAACTACCAACTCAATAGTTGAAGGTAGAAGATAAAATATATCATGCCATCGTCGTTCACTGACGAGGAACTATCACCGTTCACTGATGATAGCAAAAAGATAAGAAACACCGATGTTTACTACCGATGCACTACCAACGTTCACGGAAGGTAGATTTTGGAAATATCATACCATCGCCGTTCACTGACGAGGAACCACCACCGTTCACTGATGATAGCAAAAAGATAAGAAACACCGACGTTCACTGCCGATGCACTATCAACGTTCACTGAAGGTAGATTTTGAAAATATCATACCATCGTCGTTGCCTGACGAGGAACCACCACCGTTCACTGATGATAGCAAAAAAATAAGATACACCGACGTTCACTGCCGATGCACTACCGACGTTCACTGAAGGTAGATTTTGAAAATATCATACCATCGTCGTTCACTGACGAGGAACCACCACCGTTCACTGATGATAGCAAAAAGATAAGAAACACCGACGTTCACTGCCGATGCACTACCAACGTTCACTGACGGTAGATTTTGAAAATATCATACCATCGCTGTTCACTGACGAGGAACCACCACCATTCACTGATGATAGCAAAAAGATAAGAAACACCGACGTTCACTTCCGATGCACTACCGACGTTCACTGAAGGTAGATTTTGAAAATATCATACCATCGCTGTTCACTGACGAGGAACCACCACCGTTCACTGATGATAGAAAAAAGATAAGAAACACCGACGTTCACTGCCGATGCACTACCAACATTCACTGAAGGTAGATTTTTAAAATATCATACCATCTCCGTTCACTGACGAGGAACCACCACCGTTCACTGATGATAGCAAAAAGATAAGAAACACCAACGTTCACTGCCGATGCACTACCAACGTTCACTGAAGGTAGATTTTGAAAATATCATACCATCGCCGTTCACTAACGAGGAACCACCACCGTTCACTGATGATAGCAAAAAGATAAGAAACACCGACGTTCACTGCCGATGCACTACCAACATTCACTGAAGGTAGATTTTGAAAATATCATACCATCGCCGTTCACTGACGAGGAACTACCACCGTTCACTGATGATAGCAAAAAGATAAGAAACACCGACGTTCACTGCCGATGCACTACCAACATTCACTGAAGGTAGATTTTGAAAATATCATACCATCGTCGTTCACTAACGAGGAACCACCATCATTCACTGATGATAGCAAAAAGATAAGAAACACCGACGTTCACTGCCGATGCACTACCAACGTTCACTGAAGGTAGATTTTGAAAATATCATACCATCGCCGTTCACTGATGAGGAACCACCACCGTTCACTGATGATAGCAAAAAGATAAGAAACACCAACGTTCACTGCTGATGCACTACCAACGTTCATTGAAGGTAGACTTTGAAAATATCATATGTTCCCCAAACTTCTGGTGTTTCACCTAGAACGGGTCTCAACTTCTTCCTTAACCAAGGAATTCCACCTGGAAAGGGTAATATGTAAGCTGTCTCAAATAAAGAGACTTCCACTTGCAAAGATTTCACAACGAGAAATTTCTGTGAATTTGAAAGTCTTGCCATCCACTGGCGTAAACTGACGACAGACTGCAAGCTAACCACTCATAGAGGCAATAGCAAAAAAAGTTACGTCGACTTGTACAGGGAAGCACGAGTTGCTCAAACAAAGATACCTATTGCTTGTTATCATGGAGGATTGCAAAAAGAAACGACTTTCTGGGGATAGAAATATGGCTTCCCGGGGAAAGAGATATGACTTCCTGGGGATAGAAATATGGCTTCCCGGGGAAATGAGATATGACTTCCTGGGGAAATGAGATATGACTTCCTGGGGAAATGAGATATGACTTCCTGGGGAAATGAGATATGACTTCCTGGGGAAATGAGATATAACTTCCTGGGAAAATGCCACATTATTCCTGCTGAAGAGATAAAGTCTTCTCGTGAAAAATAAATGCACAAATCAAAGCTCAAAGTCCTCAGAAATCCAGAGTAAATAATATTGTCATGCAACAACAAATCCAATTAGAAACAAACTGGAGCAAGACGGCCAAAGAAGATACATCATTTGAGAAATAAACTCAAGAGGGAAAACCAAATCCAACTAAGCAAGGAGCGCTGCAGGATGGTTTGAACACAATGTCAATAAAAAATGATTTGTAACAATGCATGATGCATGTATGAATGTATGAGTGATATCGTGCATATGCTGGTAAAAGGATACATAATCGAACAAAACTGCCTCAGGTACTAACAACATTGGTCTAAACTTCAACCAGAAAGATCAATCCAAGAAAGGTAAAAGCAACTGCGGAAACCAAACCTATTGTCTGTCCTAACTTCACTGAGGAGAAACATAATCTGGATGTAGCTAAATCAAACAGATACCGGTATATAACATCTTTCTTCCGTTTTCATCGGAGAAACCAGTTTTCCAAAAACAACGTGCCTACTAAAGATTGCAAAACTAGTCTCAAATAAAGCATAATGACGTCGAGACAACCAAAACTCACTGAGGAATTCAAACCCACTTCCCTGGAGAGAAAAAAAACTGAGGATTGAAAAATTTTCATCATGAATACTCATTCTAACAAGAGATGCCCTGGGATAACCTTCCTAGGGAATAACACACAGACTTCCATGGGGAAAACAAATGTTTCACAGTCCGTACTCCTACTGGGGATTTCGATACTGATTGTGAATAAGGCAAATGGAAACCAAATTGTCAAAACATTCACTGGGGAAATCATGCCCACTTTGAAGGAAGAAAAACATACGGACTTCACTAAGGGAGACATTAGTTCATCATCGAGACCTCTACCAGGGACTTCATGCTGACTTCATTGGGGAGGTCGACACCACATCATCGAGGGGAAACCAAGATACGTTCTTCACTGGGGGAAAAGGACTTCTATCAAATAAACAAGGCCTTCATTGGAAAATACTGGATTGAGTCTTCATATCAACCAAACCTATTCCAACAAAAGATGCCCTGGTGTAGTCTTCCTGGGAAATCAAGAAGTCAACACTAATGTCAATACTGCAAAAATAGTGATATCTTAGCACACCAAGGGAATAAAACCTTTCATCATATGAGGGAAAACTTCGCTGGGGAACCTGGGACAGAGGCTTCTGACCATGAAAACCCAAAATCAAAAGCCAACCAAGACTTGGCCAGAGATCATGGGATCACAAACCTAATACTGTACCTTACGCCAACTGGTATCGTGTTTAATTATCTGAGAAAAACACAAAGATTGTGAATATAACAACAAGATGACCTGAGAAAAACCTTCAAGAAGGAAGTAAATATTCTTAAAACAACCGGAGTTTGTTCATTCCAGGGATCGCCATTTTTGTTGTCATTGTTTCATCACAAATCCCAAAGTAAATTGAATTGTAAAGATGTCTTTCTTTTTGAAAAGTCAATTTTGTTTTTTTTTAATCTTTTTGCTTTTAAAGTTATTATCAGTAATAAATGAAGTCTTTGCAAGCTAAATGAAAATAAGAACACAAAGAATTGGGAAAAAGCTCGAATTTTATTAATAGAATGGTAGTCTGCGAATGGCGAGACTCCATGGATGATTACAAAGTTTGGGAAATGGTAATATATAATAGAAAAGATACATTGAGATACAATAACCACCATTCCCCTAACAACTTTTGAAGTCCTAAGAACCGGCTTTTGTTGAAGTATGGTGAGGATCCGAGAAGATTGTTGCTTCAACGATCAAGTCTTGTCTGACGTAGTTACTTGCCAAGAAAAATCCCTAACTTTTGCCTAAGTTGCCCTTGTGGGTTTTCAACTTAGCGGGAAATTTATTCTGTTTATGTCTCTAATTTTTGCCTAGACCGCACTTTCGGGTTTTCAGCCTACCGAGACGCTCCTTTTTGCCTAAGCCGCCCTTTCGAGTTTTCGACTTAGCGACTTGTTCTTTTATTTCTTTAGGAAAAGTATTTCTTGACTGCGTCAGCATTCATGGGACGTGGGAACTCCTCGCCATCCATAGTTTCAAGAATTAATGCACCACCAGAGAAGGCTTTCTTGACAACATACGGGCCTTCAAAATTGGGAGTCCACTTGCCCCTAGAATCAGTGTTAAAAGACATGATCTTCCTGAGCACGAGGTCGCCTTCTCTGAATTCACGAGGTTTGACCTTTTTATCAAATGCTTTCTTCATTCTTTTATGATATAATTGCCCATGACACAAAGCTGTTATTCTCTTCTCTTCAATCAAATTCAATTGGTCAAACCTGTTCTGGACCCATTCAGCCTCTGTCAACTTGGCTTCCATTATCACACGCGAGGGAATCTCTACCTCAACAGGGAGTACAACTTCCATTCCATATACCAGGGAGAACGGGGTTGCTCCTGTTGAAGTGCGAATAGATGTTCGATATCCATGCAGAGCAAAAGGGAGCATTTCATGCCAATCCTTATAAGTAATAACCATTTTCTGGATAATTCTCTTGATATTCTTATTAGCAGCCTCAACAGTCCCATTCATCTTTGGCCTGTATGGAGACGAATTGTGATGGACAATCTTGAATTCTTCACACTGTTCTGTCATCATTTTGTTGTTCAAATTTGAGCCATTGTCAGTGATGATTCTACTCGGCACACCATACCGGCATATCAGATTGCTTTTGATGAAACGCACAACCACCTGTTTGGTAACATTGGCATAAGAAGTAGCCTCTACCCATTTGGTAAAGTAGTCAATCGCTACCAAAATGAAACGGTGTCCATTCTAAGCTTTTGGTTCTATCATCCCGATCATGTCAATACCCCACATAGAGAAAGGCCATGGGGAGGAAATTACATTGAGAAGTGTCAGAGGCACATGGATCTTATCTGCATAAATCTGGCATTTATGGGACTTCTTTGCAAATTTGCAACAATCAGATTCCATTGTCAACTAATAGTAACCTTCCCTTAGCATCTTTTTAGCCATCGAATGTCCATTAGTATGAATGCCAAATGAACCTTCATGAATCTCATGCATCAACATGTCTGCTTCGTGTCTATCCACGCATCTGAGCAAGACCATGTCATAATTTCTCTTGTATAGCACATTTTCACTGAGGAAGAAACTGCCTGCCAATCTTCTCAATGTCTTTCTATCTTTCCTCGATGCACCAATCGAGTATTCATGAGTCTGAAGAAAATGCTTGATATCATAATACCAAGGTTTTTCATCTGCTACCTCCTCTGTCGCAAACACATGAGCGGGCCTATCCAGCCGTCGAACTATAATACGGGGTATATCATTCCAAGAATTCACTTGATACATGAAAGCCAGAGTTTCCAGAGCATCCGCCATTTGATTTTCATCTCTAGGGATGTGATGGAATTTTACTTTATTGAAGAAGGGTAGCAATCTTCTAACATAATCTTTGTAAGGGATCAAGCTAGGGTGACGAGTATCCCATTCTCCTTTAATCTGATTTATTACCAAAGCTGAATCACCATACACATCTAGAATTTTGATTCTAAGATCAATAGCTTCCTCAAGACCCATGATGCAAGCCTCATATTCCGCCATATTATTAGTGCAATCAAATGTTAGCCTCGCAGTAAAAGGAATGTGCGATCCATGAGGAATGACAATCACAACACCAATTCCTTTACCATAAGCATTCACCGCTCCATCAAAAATCATACTCCAATGAGATTCAGGGTCAGGGCCTTCCTCAGGAAATGGTTCATCACAATCTTTCACTTTCAAGAACATCACATCCTCATCAGGGAATTTAAATTCTGCAGACTGATGATCTTCCACCGGTTGGTGAGCAAGGTAATCTGCCAACACACTACTTTTAATAGCTTTTTGAGTGAGGTACTCAATATCATATTCAGACAACAACATCTTCCAGCGGGAAATTCTCCCTGTAAGAGCAGGCTTCTCAAAAATATACTTGATTGGATCCATTTTGGAGATCAACCAAGTGGTATGATTCAACATATACTGCCGCAAACGCTTTGCCGCCCAGGCCAAAGCACAACATGTCTTTTCTAGCGTGGAATACGGCAACTCACAATCAGTGAACTTTTTGCTGAGATAATAAATGGAGAACTCTTTCTTTCCCGTTTCATCCTGTTGTCCCAGAATACAACCCATGGATTTATCTAACACCGTTAGATACATAATCAGCGGTGTTCCTTCTACGGGAGGGAGCAAGATATGAGGTTCACGCAGATACTCTTTAATACTCTTAAATGCCCTTTGGCAGTCATCCGTCCATACACAACCTTGATCTTTCTTTAACAACTTAAAGATCGGTTCACACTTTGCAGTCATGTGGGAAATGAATATGGAAATATAATCAAACGCCCGAGGAAACCCCTGACTTGCTTTTCAGTTCTTGGTGCCGGCATTTCTTGAATTGCTATTACTTTATCAGGATCAACTTCAATTCCTTTCTGGCTAACAATAAAACCCAACAATTTCCCCGATCTAACTCTGAAGGTGCATTTATTTGGATTCAAGCGGAGACGAAACTTCCTCAAACGCTGAAACAACTTCAACAAATCTTTTATATGACCTTCTTCAGTTTGGGATTTGGCAATCATATCATCAACATATACTTCAATTTCCTTGTGCATCAGATCTTGGAATAGGGTTGTCATAGCCCTCTGGTACGTTGCACCAGCGTTCTTCAACCCGAAGGGCATCACTCTGTAACATAATATTCCCCAGGGTGTGATAAACGTTGTTTTTTCCATGTCCTCTGGAGCCATTCTTATTTGATTATACTCGGAAAATCCGTCCATGAACGAGAATACTTTGAATTTTGTTGTGCTATCCACTAACATATCAATGTAAGGCAGTGGAAAATCATCTTTTGGACTAGCTTTATTTAGATCTCTGTAATCTACGCACATGCGGACTTTTCCGTCTTTTTTCGGTACTGGGACAATATTGGAAATCCATTGAGGATACACTGACGTCACAAGAAAACCAACATTAATCTGCTTTAGGACCTCCTCTTTGATCTTTACTGCCATATCTGGGTGGGTTCTTCTAAACTTTTGTTTAACTGGCGGACACTCTGGCTTCAATGGAAAATGATGCTCAACAATGTTTGTATCTAGACCAGGCATGTCTTGATAAGACCAAGCAAAAATATCCACATACTCTTTCAACAGCTCAATCAACCCGCTCTTCACATCAAGATGCAACTATGCTCCAATCTTAATCTCTTTCGGATCTTCTTCTGAACCCAAATTAATCACTTCCAAAGACTCCTTATATGGCTGAATGGTATTATCCTCATGCTCAAGCAACCGTGAGACCTCTTCTAGAATCTCATCATAATCTTCTTCTTCAGCCCCAAACACAGGACATTCAAAGTTGGGAGAGGGTGCAAGGTCATTGTATTCAACGGGTTTTTTAATTAATCTGCACATATGATTTATGATTGCTTTTAGAAACTGACACATATAACAAGTGATCATGCAGATTAATTTTCAGTTATCATTTATTTTGAAAAGGGTTTTTTATTTGATTACCATTTCCCAAGAAAAAGCAGAAAATAAAGACAAATTTTTGGAAGCAAAGACAACTTTTATTAATGATCTTAAAAAATCAAAGCAAACGGATAAGCCCATGCAATACTTTCACCTTGGGCAGAGTGAAAGCTTTTCAAAGAAAGAAACAGATTAACAAAACAAATTACTTTGAAATATGTATGCAAGAAGGAACATCAATGGTGACCCAGTTCTGAACTCGGACTCCATGCGTCACAAAATTCGGTACTTCCTGCCCTGCTTCATCTTCTTCAACAGCATTGATTCCAGAACCAATTGGATGGAGGTAGCCTCCGTTGCGGAAAAAATCATGATAACTGTTCACAGGAGACTTTGACTTCAAACTTTCGCCTTTTCCATTCTTCGAAGAAAAACCCAAACCAGTTATGTTCTTGTTCACGGGTGGATCCACCAGTCGTCCCCAAACTGCATTATGACCATTGCGCACAACCTGCTGCGCGTCCTTCAGGGAAACTACAGAATTCTCATTCCTCCTTATGTTGTCAATGGATAGGGCTTGGAACTGGGTTCCAATAGCAGCCTCATCCGCTTCTACAATACTGAAAGAGGATAGATGGGATATCAACAACGCCTGCTCCCCATTTATGATCACTACCTTCCCTTCACGCACAAATTTTAGCTTCTGATGCAGAGTTGAAGTGACAACCCCTGCTTCGTGTATCCATGGTCGTCCAAGCAAACAACTATATGCGGGAATAATATCCATAACCTGGAAGGTTATCAAGAACAAATGTGGTCCTATATGGATGGGCAGGTCCACTTCACCGATGACAGATTTCCTCGACCCATCAAAAGCCTTCATAATGATGCCACTCGGGCGCATAGATGTTCCTTGATACTTTAACTTCAAGAGGGTACTTCTCGGTATGACATTCAGCGCATATCCGTTATCAATTAGCACATTGGACAGCGAATCATTCTTACAGTTCATGGATATGTGGAGGGACAGGTTGTGATTCCTCCCTTCATCTGGTAACTCATCATCACAGAAGCTCAAATTGTTACATGACATAATGTTTCCAATTACGCTGCTGAATTGATCTAATGGCATGTCATTCTCTACAAAAGCTTGGTCTAGTACTCTCATCATCGATTCTCTATGAGCAGAGGAATTCATCAATAAAGCTAGAATAGATATCTTTGAAGGAGTCTGCAATAGCTGATCTACAATTCTGTAATCGCTCATCTTAATTATCTTCAAGATATCATCCACTTCTTTCTCTAATGTAGCTCCACTAGTCCTTCCTGCAGACTTCTTAGGCTCATTATTCTCAGCAATCTTCTTTCCAGCAACAACATCTCTTCGAATGACCGGCGCAAATACACGACCACTACGGGTCACTCTGCTATTATCAGCTATATTTCCAACATCTGGCATCGGCTGGATGGGAATCTCCACCCCATCTTCTAAGATCGTAGCGTTTTATTTGTAACGCACAGCCTTATCTGATTCATAGGGAACAAGACCTGGAAGACTAATTACCAATAGGGAAATAACTGGTTTTCTATGGTACTCCACCTCAAGATGAGTAGGTGCACCAAAACAAGGTACAATGACATTCACCCCTTCCTCAACACAATCAGCCATAAAAAATTCATTTCCGACAAACAAATCTTCGTCTGAAGAGAAATACTCATCTGCAGAGGCATACTCTTCCTCTGACTCTTCCATCAAACAGACTTCAACCATATCAATCTCATGATAATCATCTCTCTGACTTGTGATCTTGATGGTTCCATTGTCTAACAGAAGCTGAACACCTTCCCTCACAACAGAACATCCTCAGGGATTTCGACAACAAATTATGAAAGATCCATATTGGTGTTCCACCTGACCAGCAGTATGGCAGAAGGTAGCATGTAAATGCACTAGATCCTCATTCAAATGATCCACATCAAAAATTCTGAATTCACCCGGACATCCAGAAACCATATTCAGTTCCTCTTCATATTCTTCCTTAGGCCTGATTATATGGATTAAACCTTCATCCATTATCTCCTGTAAATCAGCCTTTATCTTCTCGCAACCCTGTATATCTGTATTGCAAACAACACAACTGGTATGGTCATGCGTATAATAACTGAATTTACAGAGATCTGCGTGCATCTTCACCAAATCCCCTCTAACCAGATTAATGTCAAAAATTCGAAAGTCGCCTGGACAACCGGCCACCATATTCACAGCATTCACTCCCCCGTGCTTGGATAGAGGATTGTCTTTCACATTAGGTCCCACGTCTTTGAAAGATAAAATTCCAGACTTCACCAACCTTTGCACTTCAGTCCTCAAAGGATAATAATTCTCAACACTATGCCCTGGTGCTCCCTGATGAAAGGCACACGTCTGGTCTGCTTTGTAATACCACGACAATGGTGATGGTACAGTGGGAGGTGGTCGTGTCTGGACCAACTTCTTCTGAACCAATGCTGGTAATAGCTCTGCATAGCTCATGGGAATAGGATCATAGTTCTCCCTTCTCTGATTATACCCTTGATTCCCCTGCTGGGATGGTCTTTGATAAGCAACGATAGTTGGAGCGGCATTCATAACAGAAGTAACTGAGGCGACTTGCTGATGACGCTGATAATTCCTTCTAGGAGCGTTTACCTTTCTCTCTTGCATAACAGCATTTGTATCCCCCTCTTTCTTCTTTGTAAACCCGTAAGATGGCTTCTTCACACCTCCAGATCCTTCACCCTTTGTCAAACGGCCTTCTCTTACTGCCTATTCTAGGCGGACACCCATTCCAACCATCTTTGTAAAATCACTTGGGGCACTTGCTACCATTCTTTCGTAGTAGAAAGCTCCTAGCGTCTTTAGAAAAATCTTGGTCATTTCTTTCTCTTCCATGGGCGGAATCACTTGTGCAGCCACTTTGCGCCATCTCTATGCATACTCTTTGAATGATTCTCTGTCTTTCTGAACCATGGCCCTAAGATGGTCACGGTCAGGCGCCATGTACACATTGTACTTGTATTGTTTAATGAATGCTTCTCCCAAATCATTAAAAGTATGGATGTTGACATTGTCTAAACTCATGTACCATTTCAACGCAGCACCAGTCAGACTATCCTGGAAAAAATGAATCAGCAGACGCTGATTATCAGTATGGGTAGACATCCTTCTCACATACATCACCAAATGAGCACGAGGGCAAGTGTTGCTCTTGTACTTCTCAAATTCCGGGACCTTGAACTTAGCAGGCACTTTAACATTCGGGACCAAACACAACTCATTCACATTCTGCCCGAACAACTGTTTTCCCCTTAGAGCCTTCATCTCTCTTTGCATTCTGTCAAACTGCTCTTGGAAATCATGCATTCTGTCATAAAGACCCAAGTCTTCACTCGGCGGAGGGAAAGGACGAAACACATCTTCATTAACAAACGGAACCAAATTCACCGAAGGAGGTGCAGCAGGAACAGTCTGAACCACAGGAGGTGCAGGAGTAACAAGATTTGGAACCACTGGAGCATCTTGAGGACCCAGATTGAAACCTTCAGGTGCAAAATTCTCTGGCCTTCCCCACGGATAACCCTGAGGCATACGGTTTTGAGCAACAACTGGAGTAGCGGATACAGGAACAGTCAGAACTTCAGTACTTGCCATTGTTGGTTGAGGTTGAACACTCGGTGGCTGATTCAGAGCAACCACCAGAGCTTCCATCAGAGTGGTCAAGTTGGCCAAGCCAGCCTTCAAAGCATAAACTTCTTCGCACAGCTCGCGATTCTCCTTTTCTAAGTTGTCCATCTTCTTTTTGAAATTAGCCCGAGTGTTGTAGTAATAAGTCAGCTTGCTTAATGAAGTAAAGAAGCTGGGTAAGGCACCTGGATATGCATAACAAATGCAAAAACATGTGCAATATGAAGCATGATATGCAATGTATATGATTATTTTTGCTTTATCATTTAATATTTCAAGGGATTTATAGTTTATAGACACATTGCAAACATCAAAGTAATAAAGCTTTTATTTCTCTTTCCAGATTCCATGGTTTAAAAGCACCTGAGATATTCACAAATAGTCAACCTTTAAATCCCTTGAAATATGGTTTTCTTCAAAAGATGCTTATGAGTGCATGGATGCATGATGCAACAATCACACACAAGATCACACATATAGGGTTCATAGGTTCAACGTCACGAGCATGAGGTCGAAGGTACTACCCATAAGGTATTGGTCTAAAAAGTTATCACCTGCCGAACAAGGTTCTAGAGGTTCTCAGAGTCTACATCCTTCCTTCGGATATTACCAACTTCCCGATTAACTCGGTAATTAGTAATATTCTCAAGAAAGACACGTCTGAGCGTAGTATCGCGTGACAACTACTTCCGGATTACTCCGTTATAGCTTCCGCACTACACCTAAAAGGCCAAGAGGGATTAGGTAATCTATGGTCCTCAGCTTCAGCAGGCTCCCAGGTCGAAATCAGTACGTCTTCCCGATTACTCGGTAAACGACACTACAGTCAAAGGGGCCTCCACTAAGTGGGGGATCTCATGCCTTCTTTTTTGGGATTACTCCCTCAAAGTTAACATGACTATACCGCCCGTCCTATCTTAATGTTGTCCCAAGTCCGGATATAGGACTTATGAGTAATCACCAAGCACCCTGTAAACCAGGAAAATCCAGACAAACATATATACAAAATATAACACATAAACAACAATAGTACATATACAGATATAAACAAAGATAGGTTTAACCCACTTAGGGATGGACCAGTAAGAGGTCAATCTTTCCCCAGTGAAGTCGCCATTTTTTCTGTAGCGGTAGAAATGTGCAAGACTAAGCCATTGGATTGACTAGAATTTATATAAATCAAAATCAAAATCGCCACAGCGCTTTATTGTTTCCAAAGGAATGGGAAAAGAGCGAATAACCCAAAAAGAGGGGGAAAGATTCAAGGTAAGGGGGTTGGTTATGCAAAGGGAAGGTATTAGCACCCTAAACATCCACGGTACTCCGCAGGAACCTTTTTGAAAAATCTATATATTTTGGCTATAAAAATGTGTTGTATATAAAATGGATGGTGGAGGTGAGAAAAGAAATATTTTTATGATTTTTGCACCCGTTGCAGTTGCGAACCTTTAGTGCCTACGTACCACCTTTCGTGCAATAGGGGATCAGGGTACACGTAGTTCCTCTTTTAAAAATTTGAAACAGAAGTGTGTTGGTTGATTTTATGAGATAAGACATCATCGCAATTGTCCGTGTGAAAAAACATACTTACTACCCACAATCATGAGAAAGGAGAATTTGCATCATCTCAAAGTGGAGGATATGGCTTGGATTTTAAAATCAACAATGCCTCACTCAACACCCAAGTGGAAAATATCTCACTTCACTACATATTGTAGAAGTATATCTGTTTGCATCACTACAAGGATTGACAAGAGTCTAATCTTTTTGAGAAAAGTTTAAAGATAAAAGCCAAAGTGGCAAAATGGTTTGAAATGAGATTGATTGACTTTTAGTCTTATCACAAAAAAAAGGTCAAGGTATTATTAAATTGATTGAAATTTATTTATGAAAATGTTTCGAAGATGCATGGACCTAAGTCCAAGTTTATTATGAAAATGTTTCAAGTTTCAAAACAAGAAGAATTTTTTTTTTAAAGGAGGGAGAAGATTTTTGAAATTAAAGAAGATGGGAGGAGAAGAAGAGGATATCCTAAAGCATAAGGTAAAAGATAGGGATAAGAACCATCTAACCAACAAGAAGCTAATACTTAACATTATGAGTCAATATAGAATTCCCATTCTTCGGATTGAAACCAAGCAAGCAAAGATACTAGACCTCTTGAGAGAACCAAACTTCAAGTGTTTTAAGTCTTCGCAAAAATTGGGCAGAGTAACGGCTGTATACAGGTGAATTCCAGATTACAAACAATGATCGTAATCTCAATAACCTGCACACAAAACAAATAAACAACCCAATGTCTTGAGGTAAACCTCAGGAACTCCAGACAAAATATCAAATAAAGTCACAAAGTCTCCAAGATAGGCCAAAGTCTCTAATCCTAAGTCCAAGAAGTCCATCACTCCATAATACAAAGGATAATAACCATATAGTCCAAGTATCATTAATGATTTTTATGGTTCATGTTGATTATTAGGTGTCTTTAAAAATAAAGAAAAGCTCAAGTGAGAAAAATAAAAATGACATAAAAGTAAATGCTCAAGTGAGCAAAGATGAAAATAGCATGAAATGTAAAATGCTAAAAGTAAATGGTACATAAAGCATGAAAATAAAAGCGTAAAGTAAAGTTAATTTGTTAGTAATTAGTGGTTAGTTGGATGACCATATTGAAACTTGCATTTGGAACTCATTAGAGGATTGGTAGAACCAAAGCCTCCACACAACAAGTTGCATTTTCTTTTTGTCAAGTATATCATCCATTTTGGAATTCTCACAAGGCAACATGTAATGATCAACAATGTTTAAGTGATCCACGTTGACCAAAGGTGTTGTAGATCCATTAGAGGATTGGTAGAACCAAAGCCTCCACACAATGAATCTCAAGGTTATTGGATCAAAGAGATCAAATTAACATACTTGGGCTTGCAATCATAAGTTTGGGTCACGAATGATCATTTATTCTAATCGGGACAAAATTTAGCCCTATGTTAAGCAATTGTAAGTGGACTTATGTAGAAGTCACACCTATTTTGAGGCCGGTCAATAGAAATCTATGTACTTCATGTTTGGATAAATGATATATAGATCACCATCCCTTAACATGTAGCACAATTAAAAAAAAGAAAGGGATAAGATGAAGAGGGAGGGAAATGATAAGCTAATTTGGATCACCATTTCAAAATTCTTTCATCTTTAAATTCAACCACTCCTCTAGATGGATTAAAGCACTAAACATATCATTAATCCAAAGCACCAAAAATGAATTAAATAATTCACTCTTAGGTAGATTTGAATTGATGAACATTTATCCAACTTCATCTACATCACAAAGTCCATTGAGTTTAAAGACAAATTAGACATTTAAAATTGCAATCCAAACCAACAATCAAAAGGAGTGAGTAGAAAAAGCATTTTGGATCAAAGCTGCCCCAAAACAAGGCAAAAAAGTGAATTATGTCCCTGTGTAAATCGATTGCACTATTGTGTAAATCGATTTACACAGTATAGTTTTCTAAAAATTATGCAAAATTGCTTCTGTCCAATCGATTGCACTACAGTGCAAATCGATTGCACACAGTTTCAGTAGCAAAAACAGTATTTTAAAAGGCCAATTTCTTGTTCAAACTTTCCATCAAACACCTTATGATCATGGATCCACTTGAGCACGAAAATTCCATCAAATTATGAGAAAATAACACCATTGAAATCACAAAATAATGCTCAAAGAATCAATCCCAAAGATCACCAAGAGATCACATTGTGAAAGATGAATTATCCAACTTACCAAAGGTAGATCTAGAGAATTATCAAAACAACTTCAAGAATTTACTTCAATTCAACCACAAGAATCAATTGACCAAGCTTTGATGTAGAGAATTGATGGAGAAAAAGTGTTTGGATGAAGGTTTAGCTCAAAGATTAGTAAGCTTCAATGCAAAGCTTACTAACTTTTTGAAAATGGAGCTTTGAGTGAATTTGGTAGATGGAGAGAATTGAGAGATTTTTTAGCAAGGTGGATTTTGCTATAAAAAGCTTGAAATTTGAATGAAATGAGAGCTCTATTTATAGAGTTTTAGGATTGGGATTAGTGGTAATTTGGTAATTGATTCTTGGAGCCAAAATTTGAATTAATGATAACTCTTTCAAAAATTAGAGCCAAAATTTGAATTAATGATAATTCTTTCAAATATTAGAGCCAAAATTTGAATTAATGATAATTATTTTTAAAAATGAAAGATTTGCACTAAAATTTGAATTAATGATACATATTTCAAAAGTGAAGGAAAATTGTAGCCAAAATTTGACAAGTTTAAAATGCTGAATTTTTTTTTTAATTTTCACGCTGTGCAATCGATTGCACTACAGTGCAAATCGATTGCACAGTGTATTTTTTTCAAAAATGGCGCAAAATACACTATGTGCAATCGATTGCACTTTAAGAGCAATCAATTGCATTAGTGAAAAAAATGAAAAATTTTAATTCTTTTTCTTTGCAAATTAGAGATTTTAGGAAAATAATACCAGAAATCCTTATTTGTCAGATGCTTCGACTTGGTATCTACAAAACAAAAATATACAAAGACAAAGACAAATATTTTTTTGTATTTTGATTAGAAGTTAGTCAACAACACATATACAAAATACACAACCAAGGTGCTTGGAGATTCCTCAAGAGCAAACTTAAAGATAGGAAAAAAGAGGAAGAACCAACCCTAATATGATCTTGTTATGATCGAGTTGATATGATATGATAGAGGAATCTTAGGGGCAAAAATTGGGGTACAACACCTGTATATGTACTATTATGTCGCTTTGTTTTGTGTACTTCTGGATTATGTTTCTCCTCAGTAAAACTAAAGCAAGCAGTAGGTTATGTTTCCTCAACTGACATTTACCTTTTTTTTGGAATGATCATCTTGGATTTGATTTAGCCCATTGTTGTTTGTGCCCGAGTTGGTTTTGCCTGGTTACTCCCAGTGTTGTATATCTGTTTTGTCAGCATATGCACGATAACACTCATACATTCATACATACATCATGCATAGCTAAAATTGGCAAATCATTATTCATTAACATTTGTTAATATTTTGTGGACATATCACCCTGTTTTGTAGAGTTACGTTGTCCTCTCTTCAATAGAGTGTTTGCCTTAAGTAGAAAGCGTATATTCTTTCAATTTCCCCACTGAGTTATCCCTCATGGAAGATTTTTTCTTTAGCCTTCCTGTACAGCTCCTTGTTTCGATTGATTTGGTTTTCCATCTTGAGTTTATTTCTCGAAGGATGTATTTTAGTTGATTGTTTCATTCCAGTTTATTTCTGATTTGAATCTTTGGTTTCCCAGCAATATTATTTACTTTGGATTTCGGAAAGCTTCGAGTTTTGTTTTGTGCATTTATTTTTCACGAGAAGACTTTATCTCCACAACAGTAATATCGTTGCATTTCCCCCAGGAAGTCATATTTCATTCCCCAGGAAGCCATATTGTTCTCCCGAGAAAGTCATATATTTTTACTATCCTCCATGACAACAAGTGACAGGTCTCTTTATTTGAGCAACTTGTGCTTCCCTGTAAAAGATGACATGACTTTTTTTCTATCTCCTATATGAGTGGATAGTTTGCAGTCCGTCACCGGTTTACGCCAGCGGATGGCAAGACTTTCAAATTCACAGAGACAGTTCATTGTGAAATCTTGGCAGGTTGAAGTCTCTTTATTTGAGACAGTTTGCCATTTCCAGGCAATGTGCCTCGGTTAAAGAAGAAGTTAAGAACCGTTCTAGGCGAAATGCCAGAATTTTGGGGAAACTTGTTATCTTTTGACTACCTTCAGTAAACATTGGTAGTTCATCGTCAGTGAACGGCGATGCTATGATATATTCTCTTTCTACCTTCAATTAAAGTTGGTAGATCACCATCAGTGAAAGTTAGTGATTGTTATCTTTTTGCTACCCTTAGTGAATTTTGGTAGTTCATCATTAATGAATGGCGATGCTATGATATATTCTCTCTCTACCTTCAGTAAAAGTTGGTAGATCGCCATCAGTGAAAGTTAGTGATTGTTATCTTTTTGCTACCTTCAGTGAACGTTGGTAGTTCATCATCAGTGAATGGCGATGCTATGATATATTCTCTCTCTACCTTCAGTAAAAGTTGGTGATTGTTATCTTTTTGCTACCTTCAGTGAATGTTGGTAGTTCATCGTCAGTGAATGGTGATGCTATGATATATTCTCTTTCTACCTTTAGTGAAAGTTGGTAGATTACCATTAGTGAAAGTTGGTGATTGTTATCTTTTTGCTACACTCAATGAACGTTGGTAGTTCATGGTTAGTGAATGGCGGTGCTATGATATATTCTCTTCCTGCCTTCAGTGAAAGTTGGTAGGTCATCCGCAGTGAACGTTGATGGTTATTATATTTTTGCTACCCTCAGTGAACGTTGGTAGTTCATCGTCAGTGAACGGTGATGCTATCACATTTCTTTTCCTTCTACCTTCAGTGAATGTTGGTAGCTCACTGTCATTGAACGTCGGTGTTGTTATTTATTTTCTCTCTACCTTCAGTAAACGTTGGTAGCCTTACCTCCAGTAAGAGTTGGTGTATTCTTTGACCATTTTACCATCCTCTCTGATTCAGTTCTTTTCGATCCACCAGTGATTTATTTTCCTGGTTGGGTTACTCTCTTGTTTCTTTATTTTTTGTTACATCCCCAGTGGTGTTTTCAGTCCCTTTGGAGTTGTCCATGTCCACTCATATTCATAAGCATTGCATGGCATCCAAGGGCCAAAAATAGGGTTTGTTTTATATTTAAGTATCTTCGATCGCGTCGACACAAAGATTTTTAACCTTTGTATCTCCGGATAGAAGAAACTTAAATAAGGGCAGCTGTTGTACCCCAATTTTAACCCCTAAGATCCCTTCATCATACCATGTTGATTCATTCACAATAAGATCACATTAGGATTCTTGGTTCCCCTCCTTATACTTAGCTTTTCTCTTTGAGGAATCACCAAGCACCTTGACTTGTGTTATTTTGTGATCATGAATATTTTTGTCTTAATTTCTCCTCTTAATTAATAAAATTCAATGTTGGTTTGTCTTGCTTGGTACTAATATAGGTAAAGGCAATGAGATTTAGCAAGTTTCTCCATGGGTTCATGAGTTTATTTCCATGCCCTAGTCAATAAAGCTTGAGAAGTTCAAGCCTCACCATTGGATTTGTTTTGGAAGAAATGGCATGGCAAGGTTATTTTGGTTCACCACATTTCAAGGTTATCAAATTTGATTCAAAAGTACAAGGGGTTGATTGGAGAAGTTGTCATGCTTGGACAAGGCTTTGTTCCCATTGGTCACAAATGCATATTTTTCTCAATTATCAAGATATAAAAGTGGTTTTGGTGGCTATGAGTTCTCATTATCATCCTCAACAACTTCTATTTACAAAGCAATTTTGTTGGTACAAGAAGTTTGTTCAAAATTGTCAAGGTTCCTCAAGGCATTTTTCTTGATCTAGGAGCTAGGGTTTTAAACTTCAAAGAAGTATATCTTGCTCATCTTTTGGTATCTTTGAGTTATTCCAAAGACATCCTTCTCTTCAAAGGGTTATCAACAAATCACTTCAAAATTTCCAAGGAGTTTTCATGTGGAAGAAACTTGATGAAGAGGAAAGATTACAAGTCCTCCACATGAATCCCCAATTTTCCATGTGTGACTTCAAATGATCATAACTTGGTCAATTGTTATCACCTTGATCCCATTATTTTTCCACAATGATCTTGAGGATGTGAACTTTATGCCTTATTTTATGTGCAAAGTGAGAAAATGAATGGAAGTTGCCTTAAGGATACAAAACATTATAGGTCATTTCATGGTTTTTTGCCAAATTCAATAATTCATAACTCTCCCAATTTTTGGATATTTTGAATGGTTCAAGTCCCAAAATGTCATTCAAGAGGTCTATTTCATGCCATATGTTTTGGTCAAGAGCAAATTCCAAGAGGAAGGCCATGTTTGGATGCAAAACATTATAGGTCACGTTTGAAGAAAAATCTGAAATATTTCTAAGTATGGAAAGTCAACCCTTTTTCTCCAACTTTGACTCAATACAACTTTCAGCTCAAACATCCATTTGATCACATTCTTTTTCCATTGCAAAGCTTGTAACCTCATCTTTCTAAATCATCAAGAATCATGCCATAAGACCCCTTGAGTTGAGAATTCCATGATTTTGAAGTTGGTAACTTGGAACTAAAGTTTCATCTCAAGTCAAAATTTGAAATCTTTGTTTTGGCTTCTAATCACAAGTTTTCCACGCGTTTTTGCCTCTAAACATGTTTAAGGAATTTCCAGAATTGATTAGCACAACAAAACGCGTGTTTTGAATGAGTTTTGATCAATTTAGAAGTCACACTTTTGTTGTTTGCAACTTCACACGATTTCCCTCCAAACTTCATCATTTCACACGCTTGGACATTCCATTTGATTCCCTATAAATAGAGGGTCATCCCTCATTCATTTCCTCAAGCACTGATAGCCAGAATCACCCTTCCAAACTTGTTCCATAACTCAAAATTCAGCAACTTCGAAATCCATTCTCAAGCCTTTTTCAATCCAATTTTTCCATCAATTTACCTTCCTTGATCTTCCCTGAAGATAACCATATAATTACATTCAAGAATCGTGCCCTATATTGCTCCATAAAACTCTAGTTTCAGAGCTCTGCAACTCAACTTCAATAGGTAGATTCCTTCATCAATTCTTCAAAACTTTGATATCATTGTGATGCTCTCATTGCCCGTGTTCTAGTCGCAACACTTGTTTTTTTACTAGAAACACATTTTGACGATGAAATTTCAAACCCCTTTTCAAAACTTTCCTTCCAAATTGCTTGAGCTACAATTTATATAAATTTGTCGCGAATGTGTGGTTGTCTTCGTCTTGAAGAGACGAAGCAAATGGCATAGGTCTCGTGCTCTAATTTTACAGATTGAGCAACCTGATTTTGGGACAGGCTGGAGGTTGAAGATGACCAACATGTCATCCTCCAACCAATGAAGGCGCGCCATCTGTGTTTTTCAAAAATCTGATTTAATTAATGATCCTATGCATTATTCACTAAAGTCCATAACATGCACAGCGCGCCAGGTCCACTTGATCTGTTTACTAACGCGTTTTGACATTGATCAGATGGCCCATATTTTTTTGGTTTTATTTTCTTTTCCGATTTTTATATTTAATTGTTTTAAACTTCAAAAAATCATAGAAAATTGATTTTTAGTCCAAAAAATATGAAATAATTATGAAAAATATTTTTGATTATTCTCTTTCTAATTTTTTTCCCAATTTTATTTTGTGTTTTGGTATTTTTTATAAATTTTCACTTTATTTGATTTGTTTTAAATGATTAAAAATACTTTTATGCATTTTTAAATTCTGAAAAAATTATGGAATGATCCAATGATATTATGAAAAATATTGGTGAGCTCACTTAATTTTTATTTATGAATTTGGTATTTTTTTTATCATTTTTTGTTTATTTTACTCATTTCTTTTAATTTTAAAAAATAGTTTCTGACTTTTAAAATTACCAAAAAAATTTATAAAATCATTTGAGTCCTTTTCTGATTTTTCTATGGACTTACTTTTTATTTCTTGATCAATTTGAACATAGTTGATATTTTTCTCATTTATTTCTATTTTAAAACATTTTTTTAAAACCTTTTTTGTATATATTAAATGTAATATTATTTTGTGACTATTTTCTGGCTGATGTTGGGTTAAATTTTTTATCATGAACTTTATTACCATCATTGGATCCATGGTGTTGAGTCTAACTCCACAAAAATGGATGAATGATTTTAATAATAGTTGTATTAAATTTAATTCAAAAGTGGTTTGTATATTCTTTCTCACCCCTCTTCATCTCATCCATTTCTTATTGCACTAAGTGTTATTGGAGCATGATCTCTATATCATGTCTTAAAACATATGGTGCATAGATTATTATTGACCGGTCTCAAAATAGGTGCGACTTCTATATAAGTCCACTTACGATTGCTTAATATAGCGCTAAATTTTGTCCCGCTTTGATTAAATGATCATTCGTGGCCCAAACTTATGTTTTCAAGCCCAAGTATGTTAATTTGATCTCTTTGATCCAATAACCTTGAGATTCATTGTGTGGAGGCTTTGGTTCTACCAATCCTCTAATGGATCTATAACACCTTTGGTCAACGCATATAACTTAAACATCGTTGATCATTAAATGGTACTCATGAGGATTCCAAATGGATGATATACTTGACAAAAAAGCAAATGCAACTTGTTGTGTGGAGGTTTGGTTCTACCAATACTCTAATGAGTTCTAAATGCAAGTTTCAAGATGATCATCCAACTAACCACAAATCACTAATAATTGACTTTATCCTTTATTTTTATTATATGCCCCTTTTATTTTTATGCACTATTTACTTTTAGCATTTACATTTCATGCCATTTTCATCTTTGCTCATTTGAGTATTTACTTTCTTGTCATTTTTATTTTTGCTCACTTGAGCTTTACTTTTCTTTTTCAAAACACCTAATAATCAACATAAACCCTAAAAATATTTAATGATACTTGGACTATTTGGTTAATATCCTTGGCATTATGGAGCATTGGACTTTTTGGACTTAGGATTAGAAACCTTGGCCTAATATTGGAGAACTTGTGACCTTATCTGATTATTTTGTCTGGAGCTCTTGAGGTTTACCTCAAGGAATTGGGTTGTTTGTTTGTTTTGTGTGCAGGTTATTGTGATTACACTCTTTGTTTGTAATCTGGAATTCACCCGTATACAGCCGTTACTCTGCCCAATTTTTGAGACGACTTAATACACTTGAAGTTTGGTTCTCTCAAGAGGTCTGGTATCATTGCTTGTTTGGTTTCAATCTAAAGAATGGGAATTCTATCTTGACTCATAGTGTCAAGTATTGGCTTATTGTTGGTTAGATGGTTCTTATCCCTAGCTTTTACCTTATGCTTTAGGGTAGTCCCTTCTTCTCCTCCCATCTTCTTTAATTTCGAAAATATTCTCCCTCCTTTTGAAAAACTATTCTTGTTTTTTTTTAACTTGAACCCCTTTCATAATAAACTTGCACTTAGGTCCATGCATTTTCAAAACATTTTCATAAATAAACTTCAATAAACTTAATAATACTTTGACATTTTTTTGAGAAGACTAAAAGTCAATCAATCTCATTCCAAACCATTTTGCCACTTTGGCTTTTATCTTTAAACTTTTCTCAAAAAAGATTGGACTCTTGTCAATCCTTGTAGTGTAGCAAACAACTATACTTCTACAATATATAGTGAAGAGAGATATTTTCCACTTGGATGTTGAGTGAGGCATTGTTGATTTTAAAATCCAAGCCATATCGTCCACTTTGAGATGATGCAAATTCTCCTTTCTCATAATTGTGGGTAGTAGGTATGTTTTCCACACGGACAATGACGATGATGTTTTATCTCATAAAAATTAAACCAACACACTTACATTTGAAAATTTTTAAAAGAGGAACTACGTGTACCCTGATCCCCTATTGCACGGAAGGTGGTACGTAGGCACTAAAGGTTCACAACTGCGGAGGGTGCAAAAACCATAAAAATATATTTCTTTTCTCACCTCCACCATCCATTTTTTTATATACAACATTTTTATAGCCAAAATATACAGATTTTAAAAGAGGTTCCTGCTGAGTACCGTAGATGTTTAGGGTGCTAATACCTTCCCCTTGCATAACCAACCCCCTTACTTTGAATCTTTCCCCCCTTTTTTGGGTTATTCACTCTTTTCCCATTCCTTTGGAAATCATAAAGTGAGGTGGCGATTTTATTTTGATTTGTACAAGTCTAGTCAATCCCATGGCTTAGTCTTAAACATTTCTACCGCTACAACAACCATCTTTTGCACAATCTTCTTTATGTTCTTGTTGGCAGCTTCCAATGCACCATTCATCTTTGGTCGATACGGAAAAGAGTTGTAGTTTTTGATCATGAATTACATGCAAAGTTGAGTGATCATATTGTTGTTGAGGTTGGTACCATTGTCCATAATGATTCTCTCGGGGATACTGTTGTAGCCCAAAATTTGCCCTCTCATGTTTTTCCAAGATTTTCTCTTGCATAGGTGGTTACAAACATTTTCCTAAAGAAAAGGAAACATTTTGAGTGATAATTAAGTACCCTTCGATTGGCATCTACAAATTGCCATTCGATTAGCATTTGCAAAAGGTATTTCGATTGGCATAGGGCCTTTCGATGGGCATCTCAAACAAGGCAGCTTCGACTGACATCTTAAATAAGGTTGTCTTTCGTTAAGGCGTACAAAGTGCCCTTCTATTAACATCTACAAAATGTCTTTCGATTGGCGTAAGGCCTTTCAATGGGCATCTCAAACAAAGAAGCTTCGGCAGACATCTTTAATAAGGTTGTCTTTCGTTAGGGCGTACAAAGTGCCTTTCGACAGGCATGCTAACTAAATGATGTTTCGATGGAATATAAATAGGATGACATTCTGATTATCCAAGTTAGAGAAAATGAGATCTAAAAGAGCAAGAACAAAGAGGTTTCCAGAAGCTCTGACCATTCAAATTTATGTAGATTGGAGAGGATAACTCTGAGCATTTTGATTTCCTGCAGACCATGGTTTAAATGAAGAAACTCTAATGCTGAGAATATGAGCAATTCAAATCAGGATTTAGAGCCATCGAAGAGAGAAAAACAACACTCCGACCAGTCAATAAGATAATGCTTCAATTGGTCCAGTTCAAAGCCATCAAAGAGAGAAAAGCTTGAGATTCAATCAAAGGAGCCATGATAATGAAGTTGGTGCAATTCGAATTAGAGTCCAGATTTCAAAGGAAACAATGTTCTGATGAGGAAAGCTCTGAATAAATTCGAATTGAAGCTTAAAGTCTTTGAAGAGAACAAATTCGAAGGGAAATGGATTTGTAGGGGCATGTCAGCTTTCGATTTCCATCATATTGGAGGCCCAAACAACTCATAACAGGCTGGCGGTAACGCGTGAAAATAAGATTGGCATGAGATTGGATCAAATATGGAAAGTTTTAGGCAAGATTGAGATCATATCTTTTCATCATAATGTACAAAGATAGGAACCACATTTTGTTTACCTAATATGGCCCTCATATATATACAACAAAGTCAGAAGAGAAAAGGAGGTGCAACTGTATCATACCCAACCTCTCAAAGTTGTCAAAAATTCTCAAAAACATTCAAAAACCCTAGAAGCTTCAAACCATATTCTCCAGCCGTGTTTAAGTAATTTCAATCCGAGCATCAATCTCCTGAGGTTTCCAGGGGTTGATATCATCCCTTGTTCACCATAAATCAGCGCCAGAACCCCCTCTTGAAGAAGCTCCGGTTGGGTAAGTGTGTAAGTTGTGATATCTAGATTTCATGATGATTTCAATTGTTGTAAGCATGCTAACATAGTTCATACACATCATTGCAAATGTTCTAACATTCTATAGGGAATATTTGGTACAGAAACAACCTTGTGCCATTCTTAGGGCACAAAGCTTTGAAAGCTTCCTATCTCATGATACAAACCTTTTCAAGACAAACTAGCCATTCCACCAGATTCATAAGGGCCTAATTAGTCCAGTAGGATTGTTTTGATGTTTGTTTGCATCAAATTTCGCAGGTTTGAATTTTGTCCAACTAGAGATGCTGATCGGAGCCACCTCCTAGGGTGGTTTGACTGGTCGGGGACTTTGCGTGGCATATTAGGATTCTGTGATTGGTTCGTTCAAATATCAAGGGCCCACTTAGCATGCGTGTCTTGCATAGTCAGTATCAGGCCTGGATTTGTGTTATGTATTTATTGATGCGTTTATGCTACCGGATGTATGGCCGTCCCAATTGTTGAGACAACGCGGTTAAGGCTTTGTGTATGTGCAAGGGCAGGGGTTCGATCCCTGCCTCTTGCATATTATTTTTCTGAATATTTCTTGCAGATACTGTGATTTGGGTTCTAGCGCGTCCAACATGCATCTCAAGATTTCATCCATGAGATCTCATCAGATCCAGATCTAGGAGCCCATGGTGAACCCCTTAGGAGCAGGCAACATTGGATCTCACTCAAGATCTTGGGCTTATGTGATCTGGGCCTAGCACCTTTTCAACTCACACCCCCCAAACTACTTCACAACCACAGGCCCATTGCTTTCCTTTTTTTAATTTCATTATCTTAGTTTTGTTTTAATTATTTTATCTTTTTATATTCACCTTTTTTTGTTGTTTTCATAAAATCACAAAAAATAGACTTAGGGTTTATTCTAATTAATTGAATTTTTGTTAATTAATTTAATTATTTTAATTATTTCCTTAATTAAAATCAATTAGAATTAGGTTTAATCACTTCTAATCTTTTTCTCAATAAAAAATACAAAAATATTTTTTTAAATCAATTAGATTTTTAGGTTTTTTAACTTATTCCCATTTTAATCTCTGCGCGCTTATTATTTTCTGTTTTATTATTTTGTTCAATTTATTGTAACTGACAATGGTTTGTAATAGTATAACTTAGGGTTTATTTACTGCTTTTAATTTCCACATTCCCAAGTTTTGGTTATGTATCCCCTTCCCGAGGCCTTGTAATAGCTAAGTTTAATTTTTGTCTTTTAAATTCTCGCACTATTATTAACTGTTTAGATTAATAGGATTGCATGAAAAAGACTGAAATTAAAACGATTAGATAACCCTAAATGCACAAGATAAATGAATTAAACCAATACACTTGCACATGCTCACCCCTATGGTATTTCCCACTTCGGTTGCCTTCAAAAATGGTCACAATTCTCGAAACGTGAGAATTTTTAGTGACTGTCCTTGAGTTCAAGAGATCACAAGTCCCTCGATGACCCTTTCGACTATTGCCTCGGTTAAAAAAAGTGATCTTAGAACTTTAGGACAATTACTAAGAGTTCTTGCTCAGTTGCCTTAGTGACCATAAACGTCCCTTCAATAGTCCCTCAACATCCAACGATAGGGCTACCTACTAACTAATAGTAGGATAGCACTATCTAAAGGAAAGGAGGAAAAGAACAACCTTTTTTCGAGTAGGTAGATAGTTGTTAAGTACTTGCTCAAAATAATCTTTTTCACACTACACTTTCAAAACCTTTTCAAAAATGCTTTATCAACACTCTTGAGGACTGATACAAGAGTTATCACAAAGCGAATCGCCGCACTAAGGAATTTTCAAAACAATTTTCAAAACACACAAACACGAAAGTAGTTTTAAAAATGAGCAAGTACCTAAGAGCCCGTGGAAAACCACGGATGGAAAGGGTGCTAACACCTTCACTTTCCATAATCTACCCCCCTTACTCAGAAAATCTCGAAAAAAGGTATTTTTCTGTTCTTTTCACCCTTTCCTTTATTGGATAAAAGAAAAGTCGATGGAGACTCTTGCTTACCGTGACATTTGCGAATACAAAACGCAAACTAGTATTAACAGTCGGTTCTGCCACGGTATCACAAAACTGGCGACTTTGCTGGGGATCAAGATAAAAGTGGGGTTTACCTTAGGGTCTAGTTCATTTTAAAAATTACTTTCTTTGTTTGCTTTGATTACTTTAATTTTAAGGGTTTTGTTTGGGTTATTATAGATCCTACACTTGGATCTGGGGACACCTTTTAGGTGAGTAGCAATAGATCGTGGAAACTGTGCAGGGTATACCGACACGCTTGAAGCGATAGCTACGTTGATGTGACAGCTTGGTGGGTACCGGTAGCCCTTGAGTTAATCAAGGAGAATATGGGGCCACTGCGTGGTGTTATGAAACATCAACAGGCCTTAGAACCTTTAATTAAACAAATTGGCTATTAGGACGTAGTGAGATAGCCGTCTTTGGTGTATCCCCAAATTCGGTTGATACTCGATACTACACTCATTGAGATTCGATTCCTGAGTTTTGTTTGGTGGCAAGTCAGTTTTCTATCGGAATGAAACTTGTGGGAAAGATCGGTGATATTGAGATCCCTTAGAACCCAGTTACTATTTATAGGACATGTTGAACCAATCAAACTTCAAGAGGGTATTACCTACAAACCCCATGCAAGCCTAAACTTAAGGCTGCTTGTGTGATTTGTTTGCTTTCAACTTGAGCTACTTACAGGGTTTTTATCTAACAACATGATATCCTTGAAGGGTTTGTTTATAGTCATTATCAGATTACACTTTTTCTTAACTCATAGCATACATATCATAACATCATGCCACAACATTTCCTTAACCATTTCAAGGATCTCCAGGGTTTCTGATGCAGGTTATGATAAATCAAACGTTTAGAAAGGGGCAAGGGGATTTATTTTCCTCTAGCCAATGCCGTCAAAAGATCAAAACTCAACAACTTGAGTCAGGGGCTATGACCCAATTGATATGGAGAGCTTGAATCTCATAGAAGGACACTCAACGATACGAAGTTCTTCACTCAAAGTTGCAAATTTCAACTTCTGACATTTTCTTCTTTACCCTGCGAGATCCTTGAAAACATTGCATGCATGCCATTTCATAACAGGTCTTCCAGTACAGTTTTCTCATCTTTTCTCTATTTATTTCAGAAAAAGAAATGGCCCTTGAACAAACAGTAAAAGACCTTCAGGCTCAAAATGCTCAGTTCCAACAAATGTTCATGGGTTTGGCCCAGGGGCTGGAAGAACAGAAAGCTCTCATCATCAAAGAGAAGAAGAAGAAGGCAAAGAAACTGGTTGGCATCTTTAATATGGGAAGGAGAATCAGAGGACCGGTTCAACGAGCTCTAGATCTCACAACTTCATCAAACGAGGGGGATAATCATGAAGAAGATGACAACCCGGGGACTGATGAAGACGAAGATGATTATTCTGAGGAGCAATATCCTCTTGCTGATGATAAATACAAACACCTGGAGGATCGTCTCAATGTTATGGAGATTCAGCATATACTTAGCTTGGACTTTGAAGAATTAGGGTTGGTTTCTGGTGTGATTATTCCACCAAAATTCAAGGTCCCCACGTTCTCTAAGTATGACAGTGTCTCCTACCCTAAGTTCCACTTAAGGTCCTATGTCAGGAAGATCCAGCCTCACACTGTGGACTGGAAGTTATGGGTCCATTTCTTCCAAGAAATTTTAGCTGGAACTCAACTGGATTGCTTCTATCAGCTAGAAAGAATAGACATTCATACCTGGGAAGACTTGGTTGCTGCTTTCTACAAGCAGTACCAATATAATGCTAAACTCGCTATAACTCGTACACAACTTCAAAGCATGTCTATGGGTTCTAGCGAAGGCTTCAAAGAATATGCCCAGAAATTGAGGGATCTAGCCGGCAGGGTACAACCTCCTCTGAATGATCGAGAAATGGTAGATATGTTCATGTGCACTCTGACAGGCCCGTTCTTTAATCTGTTGATTGAGAGTTCCTCATATGGGTTCACAGAGATGGTTTTGACTGGAGAAAAGATAGAAAGTGGTATCAAGAGTGGAAAGATCCCGATATATACATCTTCTAATGCTGAGAAGAAGCCATTTGCTGGTAAGAGGGAAGCCAATGTTGTGTATGGCCAGATGGGTCGTAATAAGGCAGACGACCACAACCAATCTGTGGGGGCAATATTGGTCTCTAATCCTACGCTTATGTAACGACACCAACAGGGGAACCAACATAAAGAGGTCATGCCTAAGAGATCATTCACTAGAATCAACATCTCACTAGCTCAAGTGTTACAACACGTGTTGAAAGCATGATTGATTACGTTAAAGGCCCATCTACGAAACCCCAATACTTCTTCTCCTAGTTACCACACTGACGAAAGGTGTGCATACCATTCTAACAGTCCTGGACATGATACAAATGGCTGCTAGGCTCTGAAGAACAAAATTCATGATATGATTGATGCCAAAGAGATTGAATTCAACCCTCCAGAGACTCACAAAGTGATCACTTCTCCTAGGCCAAATCATTGAGAACGTCCAATTCACTTTTTATTTTTCATTTGTAATTTAATTTGTTGTTCAAAAAATTACTGTCATGCCGAACATTGGTTTTCCCATTAATGCATCACATATGTTTATCTTGAATGATTTCATTGTCATTTTATTTAAATTGTTTTCTTGCTTCCTTTATGTGATATTCGACTCTCGATTAAAAAGCTATAAGCCTTTAGAGGAAGGATGACGAAAACGATACCACAATCTCACAAAGTGTGCTTTTGAACAGACCTTGTTGACGATGTACAAGCGTTGTTTCAAATCCCAAATAATGGAGTTATAACAAAGATAATCCCTAGTCAACCCCTTTGAGCCTAAAAAGTAAGATTTTTTATTTTCACACAAATTAAAACCCTTAATCATAACTAGGACAAGGTAGTTTGTCAGCCAATTCAGACGCACATTCATCCGCAATCTTCCGCTTCGTACCCAATGAATGGCATCGAAGACGTCCTTCCAAATCAAAATACGGTGATAGGTTCCGCGTAGTCATCAAAATAGGAAGTCATTATCTCTCAAAACAAAAGCTCATTAAGTCAAAACCTGCAAAGGAGACTTAAGAAAAACTGGGGCATCTGGGGGACTGTAATAAAAAAAATAGTTCAAGCAAAAGACAAGGGATAACAAAATAAAAAAATAAAGATGTCCTATAAATCCTCAATAAAAAGGTCACCAAAATGAATTCCTTCTCAAACAAACATTCAAATTATGAACCATCACCAGAACATCGGGGCCAAAATTCCAAAACTCAACTGGGATTTGAAATTCATAATTAACTGAGCATAGGACTGAAGAACATCACGAAGAACAGGTGGGTAGAAATAAAATTTGAGCCTTTATCCTTTGTTTCTTAAACCATGAACCAGGCCACGCTACAACCCTTAAAAGTCCTAACTGAAGAATAGGTTAGTTCGGAAGCATACTATTACAAAAGGTATCCTGACTTCTGTAAAGTTTGTTATAAATCATGAGTTAATATCACCCTCTTTCAAAATTTGTTTTACTGAAAAAAATGAATTTTAAAAAACTTCAAGACAAGCATAAACTTTGCATTATTTGAATATCACTGTTTGCATATAGTTATCTGTTCGACAACAGAGAAATTCACATGACGAATATCTAGTGAACAAAAACTTTCTCAATGAAAAGGTTCAACTCAAGTGGAAAAACACTTCCAACCAAGAGGCACGGCATGATCATTGTCCATCATCTGGGGAAGTCAAGTCAAGATTCAAGGAATCTCTCAAAAATTACAAATAGCCAGGGAAGATCTCCATTTGAATCACTTGGGGCATTAGACATGAATTCCAGCAAAGAATCATATACAATCAAGCAAAATCAATCCAGAAATAGTTCAGGTACGATCTAGAGACGGATATCATCCTGGTACTTACTCCAGATTATCCTCTAGAAATAGTTCAGGTACGATCCAGATACGGATGCTATCCTAATACTTATTCCAGAATTCTCTTCTAGAAACAGTTCAGGTACGATCTAGAGACGGATGCTATCCTAATACTTATTCCAGACTTCCCTTCTAAAAACAGTTCAGGTACGATCCAAAGATAGATTCTATCCTGATACTTATTCCAAACTTCTCTTCTAGAAACAATTTAGGTACGATCCTGAGACAGATGCTATCCCGATACTTATTCCATACTTCTCTTCTAGAAACAGTTCAGGTACGATCTAGAGATGGATGCTATCCTGATACTTATTCTAGACTTCTCTTCTAGAAACAGTTCAGGTACGATCCAAAGGCGGATGTTATCCTGATACTTATTCCATACTTCTCTTCTAGATATAGTTCAGATACGATCCAGAGACGGATGTCATTCTGACACTCATTCAACACATGTTTCAAGTACAGTTCAGATAGGGTCCAGAGACGGATGTCATTCTGACACTCATTCAACACATGTTTCAAGTACATTTCAGATATGATCCAGAGACGGATGTCATTCTGACACTCACTCAACACATGTTTCAAGTACAGTTCAGATACGATCCAGAGACGAATGTCTTTCTGACACTCACTTAACACATGTTTCAAGTACAATTCAGATATGATCCAGAGACGGATGTCATTCTGACACTCATTCAACACATGTTTCAAGTACAGTTCAGATATGATCCAGAGATGGATGTCATTTTGACACTCATTCAACACATGTTTCAAGTACTGTTCAGATACGATCCAAAGACAGATATCATTCTGACGCTCATTCAACACATGTTTCAAGTACAATTCAGATACGATCCAGAGACGGATGCAATTCTGACACTTAGTTCAACACATAGATTCATCCATAAAATCTCTACAGGTACTTTCTCCAGCAGGTACAGGAGCAGAAACGCACTGATGCGAATTCACCGCCTCATCCTCAACATACGTCCAGATGATGTCTACATCCCTACAGAGTGAAAAATAACCAAAGTTTTGACCTCTTCTTCCCCAAGCAGGAACTACCTCCTCCAACAAAGTTCCCCCAGAGAGTTGAAACCCATGTTCCCCAACTAATTTTTTATAATCTCGAACAGTTTATAAAGCCTTATCCCCGATAGAGTTTATTTCTCTAGCTGTGGAAGTTTATCCCCCAACAAGGTTTATTTCTCTACATTGGTAAAATCTTCCAACAGAGCATCTTTTTCCCCAGAGTCATTCTCAAACGAAAAGAGGAAATCCACAGTAAATCATCTCCATTCATCATCCCCAGTGGAAATGAAAGAATCACTTTCCTTATCTACCAAAAAGTAGTCTAGGATTCAACTTCCCAGTACTCTCCAGTAGCATTCAGGGATTTATTTTCCCAGACTAGGAAATATCGCAACAGCATTCCATATTCATACATCATGGCATGCGTATACGTATTGCATATAGCATAATCTCATTTATTTTGAGAACATCATTACACAATGCATTTCATACATCATGACATTGCATACGACTAACTCTTTACCTTTTCATGAAAGATCAAATCAATAAACATCACAAAATACTTATATGACCTGACAGTCTTCTCAAAGGCTACGTCTGAAGAAGGGATATCTCAGCATTTTCCTCAGAAAGATCATTCTTAAAAGACCTCTACTGGTTCAGTTTAAATCGACCAATGATTTACTCTGATTCTTTTCTGGTAGAGACCTCCGTTGTTTTAGTTTAAATCGATGAATGTTAGTCTGACTGCTGAAGTCTGCTAATTTGATTGTTAAGAAGAATCTCTTGCGAGCCAGTTTATTACTGGGTTGTGATGAAGGTTGCCACATGTGTATGTCTCTACCCAATGGTTGCTTGTTGTTAAATATAGATGTTCAGCGCCTAATGAACAACGAGGAAATTTGGTTTGAGAAGATTCCTTCTACAAAAAGTTTGTGCAAAGATGTGTCAATTATTACCATTTCTGACAATCCTCCCAGGGTCTCCTCTAAAATAACTATCAGGATTACATCCACTCCTAAGGTTTCTCCTTTAATTATCACTTTTCCCGAGCTGATACCATATTACTTCGATAAGGCTATTCCTTGGAACTATGGAGCTGACGTCTACTACCACGACGTCAAGAAAGACCTATTGGCTATCAAAGATAAAGTTCTTTAAGATACTGATCCTAACATCAACAACATTATTGGGACCATTAAAATCACCAGAAGCGGAAGGATATTCTCTCCTGAGATCTCTCCGAGGACTATTGCCACTCCTTTGGTCATTCCTGCTAGTGTTCCTATTGGTACTCTTGTCACTACTCCTACTGTCACTCTGTTGTTATTCATGCTACTGAGTCAGCTGAGACTTGGGGAAAAGAAGTACTGGTTGAGCCTTCCCGGAAGGATGCACATGAAGAAACCATTCCTGAAGCCTCTAAAAAATAAATGGATGAGATACTGAAAATCATACAGAAAAGTGACTACAATGTTGTGGAACAATTGGGGCAATCCCCTTCAAAAATTTCAATGTTGGCCTTACTGTTATGCTCTGAAGCCCATTCTAAGGCTTTGGTGAAGTTCCTGAAGACTGCTCATGTGCCGCAAGAGACTTCTGCAGACCAATTCGAGAACTGTGTTGTTAGTCTGACTCCTGACAACGTCCAAAGGAAGAAAACATAATAACGCCATGCATGTCTCTATTGAATGTAGGGGCACTACCCTAGCTCATTTCCTAGTTGATACAGGTTTGTTGCTGAATTTTCTACCCAAGGGTGCTCTAGACAGATTGGACTGTGTAGGACTGACTCTGAAGCCCAGTAATATTGTGGTAAGAGCTTTTGATGGTTCCAAGAGAACGGTACACGGGGAGGTGGACATTCCTATTAAAGTAGATTCCCAAACTTTTGGCTCCACTTTCCATGTGATGGAAATCCTCCCGTCTTACTCTTGTTTGCTGGGACGCCCTTGGATTCATGGAGCTGGCGATGTCACTTCCACCTTGCATAAGATGTTAAAGTATTCGGTCAATGGAAAGATTGGTACAGTCCATGGAGAAGAAGAGTATATGGTGAGCCATCTGAACTCTTTCTGATATGTCGAGATGGACGGCGAGTTCGTCGAGACCCCCTGCCAGAATTTTGAAGAGGTTCCTCAGAAAATTGTTGTTACCAAAGTTGTTACCGCTATTCCAAAGATTACAAGACCTCCACTGAAGATGGCTTCTCTAAAAGATGATAGGGCTGTAATCGAAGAGGGTGGGTGCATTATATGGTGCCAACTACCTAACATCCCCTATAAGTCTGACAAATTTGGTTTGGGTTTCACTTCAGGAGCTCAAAAAGCCGTTTGTCGTGCTCGCGCAGGAGGGCCACCATTATGCATCAGCAACCATGGAGTCAATGCAGTAGAAGACACTAATAGTGATTGTAACCTGGACAATTGGATCTTCCCTACTACCAATGGTGGACTCAACAATTGGACGGCTAAAGACTTTATTCCCATTACTTTCATCCAGGAGTAATTGTCTTTTTTTTTTATGTGTAATATTTTGAACAATTTGAACTCTAAAGCCTTGTGTCTTACCCGAGGCACAATGGTTTATTTGTGAGGGTTATCATTTCACTTTTATATGTCATAAATAGATCATTGGACGTTTTGCATACAAATTTTGTGCTCTTTGTCTTTCTTTTCAGCTTTTACTTTATTAAAATAGTTATGCTCTCTTACACACACCCACATATCAAACTGTAGATCCTTATCCACTCTGGATCTCACTGATAACAGTTCTGCTATTTCCAGTTATGACTTTGAAAATTCGATCTACCAAGTTGAGGATGAAGTGATGAAGATTGTGAAGTACCAGGAGAACTTGCTAGACTATTACAACATGAGGAAAGAGCAATACAGCCTCATGAAGAGCCAGTCGAGATGGTAAACTTGGGTACTGAAGAGGATAAAAATGAAGTCAAGATAAGTGCCAACTTGAAGCATAATGTTAAGAGAGGTTAATCCATATGTTACATGATTACATTAAGATCTTTGCCTGGTCATACAAAGACATGTCAGGGCTGGACACTGATATTGTGGTTCATCGTCTACTAATGAAATAAGACTGTCCTCCAGTGAAGTAAAAGGTTCGTCGTATGCGTCCCATGATGTTACAAAAGATCAAGGCTGAAGTTATGAAACAGTTTAACACCGGATTCTTAGTTGTTACTTCTTATCCACAATGGGTAGCAAACAAGGTATTGGTACCTAAAAAGGACGGCAAGGTGCGTATGTGTGTGGATTACAGAGATTTGAATATGGTGAGCCCCAAGGATGACTTTCCGCTTCCCCATATTGATGTTCTGGTTGACAACACTGCACAACATAAGATATTATCCTTCATGGACGGTTTCTCCGGGTATAATCAGATTAAAATGGCACCTGAAGATATGGAGAAAACAACTTTTGTCACGTAGTGTGGCACCTTCTGCTACAAAGTTATGCCATTTAGGTTGAATAACGTTGGGGCAACCTATCAGCGTGTTATGGAAGCCTTGTTTCACGATATCATCCATCACGAGATAGAGGTATACATCGACGATATGATAGCCAGGTCTCAGACTGAAGAAGAGCATTTGGATCACTTGCAGAAACTATTCGAAAGACTGAGGAAGTACAAGTTAAGACTGAATCCGAGCAAGTGCACCTTTGGAGTAAGATCTAGTGAGATCCTAGGTTTCATTGTCAGTGGTAAAGGTATCAAAGTAGATCCTACGAAGGTTAAAGCCATTCAAGAAATGCCACCCCCCGACGCACCAAAAAGGAGGTTAGGGGATTCTTGGGACGTCTAAACTACATTTCCAGATTCATTTCCCAACTAACCGCTACTTGTGAGCCAATCTTCAAGTTACAAAGAAAGATCAAGTAGTGAAGTGGAATGACGACTGCCAGACTGCCTTAGACAGAATCAAGGAATATATCCAATAACCTCCCATTTTGATGCTGCCTGTTGAGGGAAGACCTTTGATCATATACTTAATAATATTAGAAAATTCAATAGGGTGTGTGTTGGGGCAACATGACGAGTCTGGCCAAAAAGAGTATGCAATATACTACCGGAGCAAAAAGTTTACCGACTATGAATCTAGATATTTGCTGCTCGAGAAAACTTGTTGCACTCTGGCATGGGCTACTCGCCGTCTAAGACAGTATATGTTGACTCACACCACTTTATTGATTTCTAAGATGGACCCTATCTAGTACGTCTTCGAGAAGCCCGCTCTCTCTAGAAGAATAGCAAGATGGCAAATGGTCCTGACCGAATATGGAATTCAATACACTACCCAAAAAGAAATAAAAGTAAGTGTATTATCTGATCATTTGGCTCATCAGGTTGTGGATGACTATCAATCTATGAATTTCGACTTCCTGGATGAGAATATCATGTTAGCGACTGATTGTGCAAAACCTGGACCGTATGGCAGACCTGAACAAGGATCCCAATGGACTATGGTTTTTGATGGAGCTTCCAACGCTCTTGGAAATGGAATTGATGATGTGATAATATCTTTCGAAGGCTGGCATACTCCTTTCACTGCCAGGCTATGTTTCAACTGTACCAACAATATGGTTGAATATGAAGCATGCATTATGGGTCTCAAAGCTGCTATCAACTTGAGAATCAAATTCTTGAGTGTATTTGGATACTCATCCCTGGTAATAAGTCAAATCAGAGGAGAATGGGACATGAAGCATCCTAATCTCATTCCTTACCGAGAGCATTTGTTGCCACTGATTCCACACTTTGAAGAAATTAACTTTGAGCATTTTTCACGAGAAGAAAATCAATTAGCGGACACACTAGCTACTATGTCATCCATGTTAAAAGTCCAATGGGATAATGAAGCTCCTCAGATCACTGTTATGAGGCTGATACTGAAGAAGTAGTGGACAAACCATGGTTCCACGAAGTGAAAAGATACCTCGAAGCCCAAGAGTATCATGAGGGAGCTTCCGTTAATGATAAGAAGTTCCTAAGAAGGTTCTCTTCCAAGTTTTTCCTCAGTAACGGAATCCTCTAAAAGTGCAACCACGATTCTACTTTGCTTCGGTGTGTATACAAGAGTGAAGCAGAGAAGATTATGGCAGATATGCACGAAGGTACCTTTGGCACCCATTCTAGTGGGCACACAATGGCTAAGAAGATTTTGAGGGTAGGGTACTACTAGTCCACTACGGAAGCAGACTGTTAACAGCATTCCCGAACTTGTCACAAGTTCCAGATCTATGTTGATAAGGTACATGTTCCTCTGGTTCCCTTGTACGTCTTGACTGCTCCCTGGCCTTTCTCAATATGGGGCATTGATATGATCGAAGAGATTAGACCTATCGCTTCTAATGGGCACCGCTTCATCCTGGTTTCCATTGATTATTTCACAAAGTGGGTTGAGGCAACTTCATTTGCTTCTGTTACCAAGAACGACGTGGCCCGGTTCATTAGACACAACCTTATATGTCATTTTGGTATTACAGAAAGAATCAACACAGGTAATGGTACTGTGATACGGTGGGAAGAACTGACTGTTTTTTGGAATGCTGGTTTGCATTTTGCGTTTGTTTTCGCAAAATGTCGCGGTAAGTAATAGTCGCCACCGACTTTTATTTTATCCAACAAGGAAAGGAAAAAAGTACAGAAAAACTCCTTTTTCTAGATATTTCTCGGGTTCGGGGGGTAGATTATAGAAAGGGAAGGTGTTAGCACCCTTTCTATCTGTGGTTATCCACGGGCTCTTAGATACTTGCTCATATTGTTTTCAAAATATTGCTTTCTTTGTGCTTGTGGTTTTGAAAAAGTTTTTTGTTTGAAAACTTCGATTTAACTCTTGTTTCTGTCCTCAAGAGTGTAATGAAGTGTTTTGAAAAACTTTGTTTGAAAAAAGTGTAAGTGTGAAAGAGGTTTTTTGTTTTGAAAGAGAAAGTATCTAAGAGCTATCTACCTACTCGAAAAAGTAATTTTTCTAGGCTAATGTCCTTTAGACAATGCTATCCCACTATTAGTGAGTAGGTAGCACCGTCGTTGGAGTTTGAGGGTCAATTAGAATTAGGGACTTACGGTCACCAAAGCAATGTTAGGACGCCTTAGCGGTAACCCTAATGTCTTAGATTATTTGTTTGAGGCAACAATATACGAGGCAACCATTTTGAGGCGACTATGATCTTTAGACAAGAGGATGACCTCTAAAGTGACCTTTACTCAATGACCGCGTACGAAGGCAACCAAGTGAGGTGTACCCTAAGAGTGCGCATGTGCGAGTGTGTCGTTTTCAGTTAATTTTATCTTTGTACATGTTAATGGTGATCTAAGTTGATTTTAGGTTAAAACATTCAGTCTTGTCATGCATCCTTATTATCAAACATCTAATAGTTATAAGTTGCGGAAAATAAATTGTGGAATTTAAATTACAAGGCGTCGAGTATATACATCGCCAAAGACAAACCCTTTAAAAATAAATAAAGAGATAAAAAATAAATAAAAGTCCTATTAAGCTATTACAATCCGGGAGCAAGTACAATATATGATAAAAGGAAATAAATCGCGTGCGGGAAATTAAATCGAGTGCGAGTTTAGGGTTTTGACCCTTTGTTAAAGAAAATATTTTTTTTGTTGTTTTTTGAATTAAGAAAGAAAATTAACAAAGTTAATTACTAAATTAATAATTTAATTAATTAATAAAAAAAAGGTTATTTTTGGATTTTTGTTAATTTTAGAAAGAAATAAAAAAAATTAATTGAATTGGTAAAACCTAATTAAGTCTAACTTAATTTTAATTATTTACAAAAATATATTAAAGTTATTCTAATTAAACCTAAGTTAATTTAATTAGTATTTATTAAAAAAAAATAAAGTTAAAAGTTTGATTTGATAAAGAAAATATTGTGATTTTGTTTTATAAAAAGAAAAGAAATTTTGAATTGGCTAGTAAATAAGCAAATAATATAATAATTAATAAAAATAAAATAAATGAAATAGAAAGAGAGAAAGGGGGTATGGGCCTGTATTGGGTGGTTTGAGAAGAAATCTGAGGCCCAATAACACGCTGGCCTTGTTGACCTTCCTGGATTTGGTGTGTGTGCATTGACTGAATCTATGATGGACCCTCACTCATGGATCACCAGATTTTGCCTTGGGCCATCTGGCACTTTGATATGTGAAGGTATATGGTGAGCTGCACGCTTGGACTATGCATGTGATTACCTGAAGAAAAAATATATTGAGAAATTTGGAGGACCTGGGATTCGAACCCAGGTCCTGATGGTATTTGGAGTGCTTTCTTCGCCACTAGGCCACTTGGTCTTATTTGTTAATATATTACAAAATAATAATAATAAAAGAAAACGGATTATATGCCAGAAAAAACAAAACAATGCGCACGCGATTTGGACGGACGAATCACGCCTCTCCACGCATCATCTTCAACCCTCGTCCGTAGCTAAAAACCTGTAAAACTTATAGCTACGGACACAAGTCGTCGCTACAAGTCGTGCCTCCTCCAAAATCTGCTGTAGGCCAAAAAAATGAATTCTAAGGGCATGGTTGTGCTCGTCTCATCATCCTGGTCACAACCATACCCTTCTTGATAGCCAATTTTTCCTGAAAGAGAAACACCCAAAAAAAACCACGAAACCCTAGCTATGGCATCTCACAGTATAGGTCACATAAACAAAATTGGATAATGCAGAAAGCTCAGAAACATTGTGAGGATTACGAATATGCAAGTAATTTGTACAAAAGATGCAAGAATAATGATTTACAAATTCAAATACAGAGCTAGGTAACGTGATGTTTACAACGTGTTTGGGCATGTATGGAAGCCTGCTTTGGATTGGTTTCTCCTCAGTGGACGTCCAGAAATCGATTGGGATGCTTCTTGGCTTCTGAGATTGCCTCTAAGTATGAATTCGAATTCATGTTTTTTTACCACTTTTTCATGTTTTGTTCTCTCTCTATGCTTGCAGCCTCCAACCCCTATTTTCGTGTGCCTCTCTTGCTTATGTATTGTGGAATGTGATAGGGTAACAAATATGGCTTGAATCTTCCACATCAATGCATTGCATATTTGATTTGATTCACCATTACCAACTTGCCAAAATTTCCAATTTTTCAATCTTTTTGCACATGGTATGGTGAGATACGAATTTGATGCTCTTAATGGTGATGATCCAATCCTGAAATAGCCAAAAGATATCATGTAATCAAAGCTTTGGATTTTATTTGATTTAATTTGATTAAAAATGAATAAATTCAAATAAAAATCAAATTAAATAATAAAATTGATAAATGGACACATGGCTGAAGTTGAGGCACGTGGACTATGATGCAAGTTCAAATCAAGTGGAAAAGAATGGGCCCATTTGAAAAAATTTGATGTTTTGGGGATAGTTGACTTTTGGCAATTTTGCAAAAATGCCCAACTTCAACAATGCATAACTTCTTAAATTTTGAACTTTTGGAAGTGTTATTTGACTTTTTAGAAAGCTTGAGATGTCCTCTAACCAACCCTTTTAGTCTCATCTCATTTTTATATTCTATGCTCAAGTTATAAGCTTTGGCAAAAAAGGTATTTTTGTTGACTTTCAAAAATGACCTATAATGTCCAAATTTATAACATCTTGTGAGTGCATTTTCTGATCTTGGGGTATGAAGATGGATTGTAGGAAATTGCATCCTCTTCAAAATGAGCTTTGGATGGGTCATTCATCATAAATCATGAGAAAGTTATGCTTGGTCAAAGTTGAGTTGACTTTTCCTGCAAAACCCTAATTTAGCAACTTCTGAGTCTTGATGAATTTTCAGCAATCCTTGATGAATCATGATCAACCCTTGATCAAATGATGAAATATCATTAAAAATGAGAATTTTGACAAAAAAAATCTTGAAGTTTGACTGTATTTGGGTCACAGTTGACTTTTGCCTTAACATAGTCGATTTTTGGATCTTTTGAGCATTTGACTGAGCAAACTTCCTCTGCAAGGCTTGAAACTTGACATGGATGACCTTGAGAACATATTAGGACACTGGGGAGAACTTGAGGTCATTTGGATTCAAGGATCTTTATGCAACACAAAACCCTAATTTGAGGTTGACTGCCTTAGGAGATGACTTGACTGTCCAACTCTTGAGCAATTTTGAGCCACTTGGAGATTTTTCTTGCAATGTTTTGAGAAATATGAGAGGGCAAATTTTGGGGTACAACAACTTCCCCTGTTCAATCTTCTTAAACCTGAGGATGTAGATTGGCTTTCGTGCCTTTCGTGATCCAAAGGTGAAATATGATTGAACACTAGAGTGCCTAGAAATTTGCACTCGTATGAAGTGGTATCAACCTTCTGATGTCGGGAATGGGATTACAAATGACATTTGGAGATTGCTGGCGGGAGGATGGGCTTAAATATGCCATCTGTAGGAGTGTCGGTCGCATAAGAGATTCCTTAGCGAGAACTTGCATATCTATTGTTGTGGAGGATTCCGCTGGGGGAAGTCTGATCTTTGTTGAGATTTAGGAACTTGCCTGTACTTAACGTGAGAGAAAATCTCTGCTGAGTTTTAAGAACTTGTCCATAATTCAACTGGGGGGGAACATCTTCCTCAAGATCTAGGACTGTCTGGTCTTCAACGGAGGATAATTCTGTTGAGATTTTAGAACTCGTCCACACTTCGACAGAGGAAAATTGTCGAGATTGAGAACCTTATCTGTAATTCAACCGAGGATAATTCAGCTGAGATCAAGAACCGGTCATGTCTTTGACTGAGGGAAACATCTTCATCAAGATCTAGGACTGCCTGGTCTTCAACAGAGTATAATTCTGTTGAGATTGTAGAACTCGTCCACACTTCGACGGAGGAAATTGTCGAGATTGAGAACCTTATCTATAATTCAACCGAGGATAATTCAGTTGAGATTTAAGAATCGGTCAGGTCTTCGATTGAGGGAAACCTCTTCATCAAGATCTAGGATTGTCTGGTCTTCAACGGAGTATAATTATGTTGAGATTGTAGAACTCGTCCACACTTCGAAGGAGGAGAATTGTCGAGATTGAGAACCTTATCTGAAATTCAACCGAGGATAATTCAGTTGAGATTTGAGAACCGGTTAGGTCTTCGAATAAGGGAAACATCTTCATCAAGATCTAGGACTGTCTGGTCTTCAATGGAGTATAATTCTTTTGAGATTTTAGAACTCGTCCACACTTCGACGGAGGAAATTGTCGAGATTGAGAACCTTATCTGAAATTCAACCGAGGATAATTCAGTTGAGATTTGAGAACCGGTCAAGTCTTCGACTGAGGGAAACATCTTCATCAAGATCTAGGACTGTCTGGTCTTCAACGGAGTATAATTCTGTTAAGATTTTAGAACTCGTCCACACTTCGACGGAGGAAATTGTCGAGATTGAGAACCTTATATGTAATTCAATCGAGGATAATTCAGTTGAGATTTAAGAACCGGTCAGGTCTTCGACTGAGGGAAACATCTTCATCAAGATCTAGGATTGTATGGTCTTCAACGTAGTATAATTCTGTTGAGATTTTAGAACTTGTCCACACTACGACGGAGGAAATTGTCGAGATTGAGAACCTTATATGTAATTCAACCGAGGATAATTCAGTTGACATTTAAGAACCGTTCGGGTCTTCGACTGAGGGATACATCTTCATCAATATTTAGGATTGTCTAGTCTTCCACGGAGTATAATTCTGTTGAGATTGTATAACTCGTCCCCACTTCGATGGAGGGAAATTGTCGAGATTGAGAACCTTATCTGAAATTCAACCGAGGATAATTCAGTTGAGATTTGAGAACCGGTCATGTCTTCGACTGAGGGAAACATCTTCATCAAGATCTAGGACTGTCTGGTCTTCAACGGAGTATAATTCTGTTGAGATTTTAGAACTCGTCCACACTTCCACGGAGGAAATTGTTGAGATTGAGAACCTTATCGGTAATTCAATCGAGGATAATTCAGTTGAGATTTAAGAACCGGTAAGGTCTTCGATTGAGGGAAACATCTTTATCAAGTTCTAGGATTGTCTGGTCTTCAATGGAGTATAATTCTGTTGAGATTTTAGAACTCGTCCATACTTCGACGGAGGAAAATTGTCGAGATTGAGAACCTTATCTGAAATTCAATCGAGGATAATTCAGTTGAGATTTGAGAACCGGTCAGGTCTTCGACTGAGGGAAACATCTTCATCAAGATCTAGGACTGTCTGGTCTTCAACAGAGTATAATTCTGTTGAGATTTTAGAACTCGTCCACACTTCGACGGAGGAAATTGTCGAGATTGAGAACCTTATCTGTAATTCAATCGAGGATAATTCAGTTGAGATTTAAGAACCGGTCAGGTCTTCGACTGAGGGAAACATCTTCATCAAGATTTAGGACTGTCTGGTCTTCAACAGAGTATAATTCTGTTGAGATTTTAGAACTTGTCCACACTACGACGGAGGAAATTGTCGAGATTGAGAACCTTATTTGTAATTCAACCGAGGATAATTCAGTTGAGATTTGAGAACCGGTCGTGTCTTCGAATGAGGGAAACATCTTCATCAAGATCTAGGACTGCCTGGTCTTCCACGAATTATAATTCTGTTGAGATTTTAGAACTTGTCCACACTACGACGGAGGAAATTTTCGAGATTGAGAACCTTATCTGTAATTCAACCGAGGATAATTCAGTTGAGATTAAGAAACGGTGAGTTCTTCGACATGGCTGAGAACTTTAACTGTATCTTTCCTGAAAGGTAAAGGTCAGTCGTATGCAATGCATGACATATATCAAACAATGATGTTCTCAAAATAAATGAGATTGTATGACGCGTACATGCATGTATCATGATGTATGGAAATGCAATGTTTTTAGCTGGGGAAAATAAATCCTGGATAGCTGCTGGAGAAAATAGTTGAATTCTTCATTTCTACTGGAGATAACAGACGATGATGGTTGCGAGAATAAACCTGCGGGAGAGGATAACTCCGTTGGGGAATAAACTGATGAGGAGATTACTCTATGGGGAAGAGATGCTCTGCTGAGGATTCCACTGATAAATTCCGCTGCGGAGGAATTATCGTTGCTGGTGATACTGAATCCTGTTGGGGATTGAATTCCTGGTTGTGAAAGGAAAGAACTCCACTGGGGATGATCTTTCAGTTGCGACTTCACTGGGGATAACCTTTTAGGCTCTAATGGGGATAATCCTTTGAGCTTTTCTAGGGACAATCTTCCTTTGAACTCGGCTGGGATATTTATTTTTATACTCCGCCGGGGATGAACTTCCAGAGTCTACTGGGGATGATTCTTCAATTCCATTGGGGAAGCTTTTTCAGACTGTGCTGGGAAAATTTTAACTCCACTGGGGATATCTTGCATTCTGCCTGGGAATATTCTTATACTCCGTTGGGGAATATTAAGACTGTCGGGGATATTAAGCCTTTTCAGTGTTGATGGTAGATAAACTCTGCTTGGGGGAGAATATTACTGATTCATTCATTCACAGTTGCAAGTCTCAGCTGGGGAGAGTTATCATTATTGTCTTACTCTACGGGGAGTGAATGCATCTCAACCATATTCTTCAGCTGAATTTACCTTCGTACCTGGTGGATAAAGCATATGTACAGTTTGGACAATTCCTATTTGCCCTTGTTTCTGATATTACCAGTAATCGTCTTTTGTTTCGTAAGTAAATATTCATGAGAAGCAATTAATGTCAAATGCATATATCAAAAATGAACATTGGACGTTCTTTGCAAAACAAAACAGAAAAAGGAAAAACAATTTGAAATTTGTCTGAAAATGAATTTGTATTGATTTGAAGTTTGGCCTGTAAAATAGGGGTTTTTTGTTTAAGAGGCTGACGTCCTAGTATAAGAACACCGCCGAATAATAGCGTTTACACAATTTGTGGAAAACTAAACAAAACAGCTATGTGAAAACCCCCACTGGGTTCCAACTCTGCTACTGCCTTTATGTCCTTGAGCATCTCATCATTTTGCTGCTTGATTGAAGGTAGATCAGATTGATTAGTGTCGTCTGAGCTTGATAGTCGATACCGAAGTCTAGATGCAAGGTGATCTAATGAGACATAGTGTTACGCTTTGATCCCTAATTTTTGCCTGGACCGCCCTTTCAGGTTTTCAGTCCACCGGGAAACCCTTTTTTTCCCAAGCCGCCTTTTCAGGTTTTCGACTTGCTGGGTGTACAGTTTTTTCCTTTTCATCCCTTATTTTTGCCTGAACCCTTTTGGTTCGCCTGGAAGCCCTTATTTTTGCCTAGGCCAGTCGACCTAGAGGGTCATTAATTATGCGTAGTATCTTTTCACTATGTCTGCATTGACGGGGTGAGGAAGGTCGTCACCATCCATGGTAGTTAGAATCATAGCTCCTCCTGAGAAAATGTTCTTAACCACAAATGGCCCTTCGTAGGTAGGGGTCCATTTGCCCCTGGGATCACCTTGAGGTAGAATGATTCGCTTGATCACCAGATCCCCAACTTGATACTCTTGTCATCTAACTTTATTGTTAAATACCTTGATCATCCGTTTTTGATATGTCTGACCATGACAAATAGCAGTAAGTCTCTTTTCGTCAATTAAGTTCAGCTGATCAAGCCGGGTCTGAATCCAGTCATCTTCGCTCAAACCTGCATCCTTCATGATCCGAAGAGAGGGTATCTAAACTTCAATGGGCAAGATTGCCTCCATACCATATACCAAGGAATAGGGTGTTGCCCCTGTTGACGTCCGTGTTGAGGTACGGTACCCATGGAGAGCAAATGGTAACATCTCGTGCCAGTCTTTGTACGTCACCATCATCTTCTGCACAATCTTCTTAATGTTCTTATTCGCCGCTTCAACATCCCCATTCATCTTCGGTCGGTAGGGAGAAGAGTTGTGATGTTGTATCTTGAACTTCTTGCAGAGCTCAGTGATCACCTTATTGTTGAGATTTGTACCTTTGTCCGTAATGATCCTCTCTGGTAAACCATATCGACAGATCAGATTGTGCCGAATGAACCGTTCCACGATGTTCTTGGTTACTATAGCAAAGTAAGCTGCTTTAACCCACTTCGTAAAGTAATCAATTGCTACCAGGATGAAACGATGCCCGTTAGATGCCGTAGGTCTGATCTCGCCGATCATATCAATGCCCCACATTGCAAAAGGCCAAGGTTCCGTCAAGACATTCAGAGGTACTGGAGGTATGTGCACCTTATCAGCATAGACTTGGCACTTATGACATGTCCGAGAATGCTGATAACAATCGGCTTCCATTGTGGACCAATAATATCATGCCCGTAGAATTTTCTTTGCCATGGTATGTCCACTAGAATGAGTTCCGAAAGTACCTTCATGTAACTCTGCCATAATCCTTTCTGCTTCGTTCTTATCCACACAACGCAGTAAGGTCGAATCATGGTTACGCTTGTAAAGAATATCATTGCTGATGAAGAACTTTGCCGCGAACCTCCTCAGAAGCTTCTTGTCATTAAAAGATGCACCGTCGGGGTATTCCTGAGCCTCAAGGTACCTCTTCACCTCATGAAACCAGGGTTTATCTGCTATCTCTTCAGTCTCAATGTCACATCAATGTGCAGGTTCGTCCAATCTTTCAATGATAATCCGGGGAGCTTCGTTGCCCCAATTGACTTTGAACATAGAAGACATTGTAGCCAGCGTGTCCGCCAACTGATTCTCCTCTCTAGGGAAGTGTTCAAAGGTTATCTCCTCGAAGTGTAGAAGCAAGGTCAACACATACTCCTTGTAAGGAATAAGATTTGGGTGTTTCGTATCCCACTCGCCTTTGATCTGACTGATCACGAGAGCGGAATCTCCGAAAACACTTAAGAACTTAATCCTTACGTTAATAGCTGCTCGAAGACCCATAATGCACGCTTCATACTCTGCCATGTTGTTGGTGCAGTTGAAACATAGTCGGGTGGTAAACGGAGTATGAGAGACTTTAAGAGATATGATCACGGCGCCAATTCCATTGCCCAAAGCGTTCGAAGCTCCATCAAAGTACATAGACCATCGAGATACTTCCTCAGGTCCTTCATCCGGTCCAGGTGTCTCACAGTCAGTCACTATCATGATATTCTCGTCCAGGAATTCAAAGTTCATAGACTGGTAATCATCCACTGCCTGATGTGCCAAATGGTTTGTCAACACACTTCCCTTAATTGCCTTTTGGGTCGTATATTGGATGTCATACTCAGTCAAGTTCATCTGCCATCTCGCTATTCTTCCGGACAAGACAGGCTTTTCGAAGATATACCTTATTGGATCCATTTTTGATATCAATAGAATAGTGTGAGTCAGCATATACTGTCTCAGCGGAAAGTAGCCCATGCCAAAGCGCAGCAAGTTTTCTCGAGCAACGAGTATCGGGTCTCGCAGTCGGTAAACTATTTGCTAAGGTAATAAATAGCATGCTCTTTTTGGCCAGACTCGTCATGTTGACCCAGCACACACCCCATTGAGTTGTCGAGTACTGTCAAGTATAGGATCAAAGGTCTCCCTTCAACTGGAGGCATCAGAATGGGAGGCTCTTGGAGATACTCTTTAATCCTTTCGAAAGCGGCCTGGCATTCATTATTCCATCTTACGACTTGATCTTTCTTCAGTAACTTGAAGATTGGCTCACAAGTAGAAGTCAAGTGTGAGATGAATCGGGCAATATAGTTCAATCGTCCCAGAAATCCTCTGACTTCTTTCTCTGTTCGGGGAGCTAGAATCTCCTGTATGTCCTTCACCTTTGCAGGATCCACTTGAATACCTTTATCGCTTACGACGAAACCCAGCAGCTTACCGGACCTCACCCGGAAGGTGCACTTGTTCGGGTTTAACCTCAGCTTGTACAACTTCAACCTGTCAAATAACTTCTGAAGGTGGTCAAGATGCTCTTCCTCCGTCTGGGATCTTGCAATCATGTCGTCGACGTATACCTCAATCTCGTGATGGATCATGTCATGAAACAAAGCAACCATGGCACGCTGATACGTTGCCCCAGCATTCTTCAATCCAAAAGGAATGACCTTGTAACAAAAGTACCCCATTGAGTAACAAAGGTTGTCTTCTCCATGTCTTCAGGATCCATTTTAATCTGATTATAACCGGAGAAACCATCCATAAAGGAGAAGACCTTATGTTGAGCGGTGTTTTCAACCACAACATCGATATGAGGTAGAGGGAAGTCATCCTTGGGACTCGCCTTGTTCAGATCCCTGTAGTCAACATACAGTCGAACCTTACCATCCTTCTTCGGCACTGGAACCACGTTGGCCACCCACTGTGGGTAAGAAGTAACTGCTAGAAAACCGGCGTCAAATTGTTTCATAACCTCAGCCTTGATTTTCTCATACATCTCTGGGCGCATTCGGCGGACCTTCTGTTTTACTGGAGGACAGTCTTCCTTGGTAGGCAGGCGGTGAACCACAATATCGATATCCAACCCAGGAATATCTTCATAAGACCAGGAAAAGATCTCAACGTAGTCACGCAGCATCTAAATCAATCGTTGCTTGACACTAGGTTCCAGATTTGAACCGATCTTGATCTCTTTCTTGTCCTCTTCTGTACTCAGATTTATTGTTTCCACAGGCTCTTCATGCGGCTGTATGGCCCTCTCTTCCTGAACTAACAGTCCTTCAATTCACCCAGCACTTCACAATCATCTTCACCTTCGCCGTCGGCTAAGTTGATCGGACTTTCGAAGTCATAACCGGCAGTAACAGAGTCGTTATCAGTGGGATCCAGAGTAGATGTGGACCTGTATATGTGAGTGTGTGTAAAATAGCTGTTTTGCAATATATAAAAGAAAAACAAGGAGCACAAGATTTGAAATTCAAGAAACGTCCAATGCTTTTATTAATGATATATGTAGATGACACACATAAAGCCCTCACAAATTAAACCACGGTGCCCCGGGTAAGACACCAGGCCGTAAAGTTTAAAGCATTGTTTGTTACAAAACAAAAGTCTTATAATTGGGTAACAAAAGAAATTTGGATGAAGTCATTTGCTGTCCAGTTTCTTAGTCCACCGTCGGTCGTTGGGTAGATCCAACTGTCAAACTCAGACTCTTCAACATCGTCTTCAATGGCATTCACTCCCGAATTGCCGATGAACAGGGGAGGTCTTCCGATCCGTGCATTTCGAACAACCCTTTGAGCTTCTGCAGTGAAACTCAAACCAAACTTGTTAGTCTTATGTGCAAAATAAGGGAGTTGGCCCCAATTTGCACATCCAACTTTCTCGACAACAGCCCGGACATCCTTGAAGGAAGCTATCTTGATGGGAGGTTCTTCAACAACAGTCTCAGTTGATGCTAGTGTCTGGGGAACCTCTTCAAAATGCTGAAATGGGGTCTCAATGAACTCCCCCATCCATTTCTACATACCGGAAAGAGTTGAGGTGGCTCACCATATACTCCTCTTCTCCTTGCACTGTCACAATCTTTCCCTTCACCGGGTACTTTAGCTTCTGGTGGAGCATAGACGTCACTGCCCCAGCTTTGTGGATCCATGGACGACCCAGCAAACAAGAATAAGATGGCCGAATGTCCATCTCATAGAATGTAGATGCAAAAACTTGAGAACCAACCTTGATCGGAATATACACTTCACTGTGTACCATTCTTTTGGACCCATCAAAGGCCCTGACTACAATGTTACTAGGCTTCAGCTCCAACCCTTCACAGTCTAACCGGTCTAGTGCCTTTTTGGGTAAAACATTTAACGAAGATCCAGTATCCACCAATACGTGAGCAAGAGTAGTGCCCCTACATTCAATGGAGACATGCAGGGCTTCATTGTGATTCTTCCCCTTAACAGTCAAGTTAGTGTCAGAGAAACCTAACCCATTATCAGTAGTCATACTAGCCACACAATCTTTAAACTGATCAGTTGATGTTTCTTGCGGTATGTGTGCAGTCTTCAGGAAAGCAATCAGAGCCTTGGCATGGGCTTCTGAGCATATCAACAGTGACAATATAGAGATTTTGGACGAGGTTTGCCCCTGTTGCTCGACTACATTGTAGTCGCTCTTTTTGATGATCTTCAAAATTTCCTCCATCTCTTGTCTAGAGGCTTCAACAGTAATTTTCTTTGGTGCCTCCGTCTGGGTAGGCTCATCAGTGGTCCCTTTGCCCCGAGTGTCAGATGTCTCAGCAGCAGGTGTAAGAATTGGAACTTAAACAGGGATAGCAGTAGGTACACTGGCCGGTGTGATAACAACAGGTTTCCGAACAGTTGGTGGAGATATATCAGGGGAGAAAAGTCTTCCGCTGCACAACACATCAGGGTTCCTCGCTTCCGAGCAGTACGGGCATAAAGTTGATGAAGAATGTCACCCAAGAGAGTGGGTACAGGGTTACCGGAGATGAAGATCTTCACCGCATTCACGTCAACGAGGAATCTGAGTTAGGAAACAGCACCAAACCATATATGAGAAGAGACAGAATATCTTCAAATGCCTGGAAGTCTAGACTGTCCCAGAACTGATTAGCTTTACCAACCAAGAATTTAGTCAAGAAACCCTTTGCTTCACTTATAGTCTCCCAATTAGACATCACTTCAGCCTTTGTCAGATGGAGGGCTGAAGCAATCTCTTCTGGCCTAAGGATCTTCTCCCATCCTGTAAACGGGGTTTGCTCCAGAATAGAGACACCAAGCAGATCAGAGAACTCTTCCAAGGTAGGGACCAGCTGGTAGTCCGGAAAAGTAAAGCAATGGTACAGAGGATCAAAGAACTGGACTAAGACACTCATCATCTGCTCGTCTAATTTGGAAGTGACCAAAACCAAGAGGTGACCATGTCTTATGATAAAGGAAGTAGTAATCTGACATTTTTGCAACCAATTCTTTAAGCATAGTGGGAACCTAGACAAAGTTGATCCGGATGGTGTTTCTACGCATGGGTGCCATGACCTACAAAACAGAACAAAGATGAATCCCTCCTGTCTTTGAAATAGGTTAGTCCAATGCAAGTTGTATGCAATGTCATGATGTCATGATGTCATGATAGAAAGCACACCACAAGTATCCACAAATAGAAAACATGGTAAGGGCACACAAGTCACACAAAGAGCCCTTAGATTTCAGGCTGGCAAGGATTTTAGGTATTACCCTCTTTCAGTTTAGTTGGTTCAAACATGTCCTAGAAATAGTAACCGGATTCTAGAGGATCTCAATATCATTGACTACCCTCAATCGGTCATAATTCCAGTTTAGCAACCTTTTCTTGCAGCCGGAATCATCGCGAGAGATTAGTCTCAATGAGTGTAGCATACTGCTACTGTTCTATGGCCAAGTTGGTCAATTTAAAGGTTCTAAGGTCAGTTGGTGCTTAATGACCTCTTAGAAGACCCATATTCTCCTCGTTACGCCACAAGGGATATCGGTACATACTAAAGTGCCACACCAACGTAGTTACTGCTTCAACCGTATCGGTCTATGCCATACAGTTCCCTCACAGTTTATTGCTACTTACATAAAGGGTATCCCCCAGATCCGGGTTAGGATCTATAGTAACTCCGATTCAAGCCCACAAAGATAAAGCATACAAGTCAAACAATTGAAAACAATATGAACTATTCCTAAGGTACACCCCACTTATATTATCCCCAGCAGAGTCGCCAGTTCTGGTGATACGGTGGGAATAACTGACTGTTTTTTGGAATGCTGGTTTGTGTTTTGCGTTTGTTTTTGCAAAATGTCGCGGTAAGTAATAGTCGCCACCGACTTTTATTTTATCCAACAAGGAAAGGAAAAAAGCACAGAAAAATTCCTTTTCCTAGATATTTCTCGGGTTCGAGGGGTAGATTATAGAAAGGGAAGGTGTTAGCACCCTTTCTATCTGTGGTTATCCACGGGCTCTTAGATACTTGCTCATATTGTTTTCAAAATATTGCTTTCTTTGTTCTTGTGGTTTTGAAAAAGTTTTTTGTTTGAAAACTTCGATTTAACTCTTGCTTCTGTCCTCAAGAGTGTAATGAAGTGTTTTGAAAAACTTTTTTTGAAAAAAGTGTAAGTGTGAAAGAGGTTTTTTGTTTTGAAAGAGAAAGTATCTAAGAGCTATCTACCTACTCGAAAAAGGAATCGTTCTAGGCTAGTGTCCTTTAGACAATGCTATCCCACTATTAGTGAGTAGGTAGCACCATCGTTGGAGTTTGAGGGTCAATTCGAATTAGGGACTTACGGTCACCAAAGCAATCTTAGGATGCCTTAGCGGTAACCCTAATGTCATTAGATCATTTGTTTGAGGCAACAATATCTGAGGCAACCATTTTGAGGCGACTATGATCTTTAGACAAGAGGACGACCTCTAAAGTGACCTATACTCAATGACCGCGTACGAAGGCAACCAAGTGAGGTGTACCCTAAGAGTGCGCATGTGCGAGTGTGTCGTTTTCAGTTAATTTTATCTGTGTACATGTTAATGGTGATCTAAGTTGATTTTAGGTTAAAACATTCAGTCTTGTCATGCATCCTTATTATCAAACATCTAACAGTTATAAGTTGCGGAAAATAAATTGCGGAATTTAAATTACAAGGCGTCGGGTATTTACATCGCCAAAGACAAACCCTTTAAAAATAAATAAAGCGATTAAAAATAAATAAAAGTCCTATTAAGCTATTACAATCTGGGAGCAAGTACAATATATGTTAAAAGGAAATAAATCGCGTGCAGGAAATTAAATCGAGTGCTAGTTTAGGGTTTTGACCCTTTGTTAAAGAAAATATTTTTTTTGTTATTTTTTGAATTAAGAAAGAAAATTAACTAAGTTAATTACTAAATTAATAAATTAATTAATTAATAAGAAAAGGTTATTTTTGGATTTTTGTTGATTTTAGAAAGAAATAAAAAAAATTAATTGAATTGGTAAAACCTAATTAAGTCTAACTTAATTTTAATTATTTACAAAAATATATTAAAGTTATTATAATTAAACCTAAGTTAATATAATTAGTATTTATTAAAAAAAATAAAATAAAGTTAAAAGTTTGATTTGATAAAGAAAATATTTTGTGATTTTATTTTATAAAAAGAAAAGAATTTTTCAATTGGTTAGTAAATAAGCAAATAATATAATAATTAATAAAAATAAAATAAATGAAATAGAAAGAGAGAAAGGGGGTATGGGCCTGTATTAGGTGGTTTGAGAAGCAATCTGAGGCCCAATAACACGCTGGCCTTGTTGACCTTCCTGGATTTGGTGTGTGCGCATTGACTGAATCTATGATGGACCCTCACTCCTGGATCACCAGATTTTGCCTTGGGCCATCTGGCACTTTGATATGTGAAGGTATTGTGAGCTGTACGCTTGGACTATGCATGTGATTACCTGAAGAAAAAACATATTGAGAAATTTGGAGGACCTGGGATTCGAACCCAGGTCTTGATGGTATTTGGATTGCTTGCTTCGCCACTAGGCCACTTGGTCTTATTTGTTAATATATTACACAATAATAATAATAATAATAATAATAATTAAAGAAAACGGATTATATGCTAGAAAAAACAAAACAATGCGCGCGCGATTTGAACGGACGAATCACGCCTCGCCATGCATCATCTTCAACCCTCGTCCGTAGGTAAAAACCTGTAAAACTTATAGCTACGGACACAAGTTGTCGCTACAAGTCGTGCCTCCTCCAAAATCTGTTGTAGGCCATAAAAATGAATTTTAAGGGCATGGTTGTGCTTGTCTCATCATCCTGGTCAAAACCATGCCTTTCTTGATATCCAATTTTTCCTGAAAGAGAAACACCCAAAAAAAAAACCATGAAACCCTAGCTATGGCATCTCACAGTATAGGTCACATAAACAAAATTGGATAATGCAGAAAGCTCAGAAACATTGTGAGGATTACGAATATGCAAGTAATTTGTACAAAAGATGCAAGAATAATGATTTACGAATTCAAATACAGAGCTAGGTAACGTGATGCTTACAGCGTGTTTGGGCGTGTATGGAAGCCTGCTTTGGATTGGTTTCGCCTCAGTGGACGTCCAGGAATCGATTGGGATGCTTCTTGGCTTCTGAGATTGCCTCTAAGTATGAATTTGAATTCAAGTTTTTTTTACCACTTTTTCAAGTTTTGTTCTCTCTATGCTTGCAGCCTCCAACCCCTATTTTTCGTGTGCCTCTCTTGCTTTTGTATTGTGGAATGTGCTAGGGTAACAAATATGGCTTGAATCTTCCACATCAATGCATTGCATATTTGATTTTATTCACCATTACCAACTTGCCAAATTTGCCAATTTTTCAATATTTTTGCACATGGTATGGTGAGATACGAATTTGATGCTCTTAATGGTGATGATCCAATCCTGAAATAGCCAAAAGATATCATGTAATCAAAGCTTTGGATTTTATTTGATTTAATTTAAATAAAAATGAATAAATTCAAATAAAAATCAAAATTAAATAATAAAATTGATAAATGGACACATGGCTGAAGCTGAGGCACGTGGACTATGATACCAGTTCAAATCAAGTGGAAAAGAATGGGCCCATTTGACAAAATTTGAAGTTTTTGGGATAGTTGACTTTTGGCAATTTTGTAAAAATGCCCAACTTCAACAATGCATAACTTCTTCAATTTTGAACTTTTGGAAGCGTTCTAGGACTTTTTAGAAAGCTTGAGATGTCATGTAACCAACCCATTTGGTCTCGTCGCATTTTGATGTTCTATTCTCAAGTTATAAGCTTTGGCAAAAAAGGTATTTTTGTTGACTTTCAAAAATGACCTATAATGTCCAAATTTATAACTTCTTGTGAGTACATTTTATGATCTTGGGGTATGAAGTTGGATTGTATTAAATTGCATCCTCTTCTAAATGAGCTTTGGATGGGTCATTTCTCATAAAGTATGAGAAAGTTATGCTTGGTCAAAGTTGAGTTGACTTTTCCTACAAAACCCTAATTTAGCAACTTTTGAGTCTTGATGAATTTTGAGCAATCCTTGATGAATCATGATCAACCCTTGATCAAATGATAAAATATCCTTCAAAATGAGAATGTTGACAAAAAATCTTGAAGTTTGACTGTATTTGGGTCATAGTTGACTTTTGCCCTAGCACAGTCAATTTTTGGACCTTTTGAGCATTTGACTGAGCAAACTTCCTCTGCAAGGCTTGAAACTTGACATGGATGACCTTGAGAACATATTAGGACATTGGGGAGCACTTGAGGTCATTTGGATTCAAGGATCTTGATGCAACACAAAACCCTAATTTGAGGTTGATTGCCTTAGGAGATGACTTGACTGTCCAACTCTTGAGCAATGTTTTGAGAAATATGAGAGGGAATATTTTGGGGTACAACAGGTACCAATCTCAATAATACTATGATCACCAAGATCTATGCACAATTGAGGATTCAGCATCATAACTCTTCTCCTTATCGGCCAAAGATGAATGGCATTGTAGAGGCCGCCAATAAAAATATCAAGAAGATCATACAAAAGATGACGGTGACATACAAAGACTGGCACAAGATGTTACCATTCACTCTTCATGGTTACCGTACCTCAGTACGCACGTCAACAGGGGCAACTCCTTACTCTCTGGTATACGGTATGGAAGTTGTCCTACCCATCGAAGTCCAGATCCCTTCCTTGAGAATCATGAAGGATGCGGGTTTGAATGAAGACGAACGAGTTCAGACTCGACTTGACCTATTGAACCTGATTGACGAGAAAAGGCTAGCGGTTATTTGTCATGGTCATATATACCATAAATGTATGATCAAAGCTTTTAACAAGAAGGTCAGACGTCAGGAATAACAAGTTGGCGACCTAGTAATCAAGCGCATTATCCTCCCACAAGGTGATCCCAGGGGAAAATGGACTCCCACATACGAAGGACCATTTGTGATCAAGAACACATTTTCTGGTGGAGCCATGATATTAACCACTATGGATGGTGACGACATTCCGCATCCTATAAATGCGGATATAGTTAAAAGATACTACGCATAAACAGAGACCCTCTAGGTTGACTAGCCTAGGCAAAAATAAGGGCATCCCGGCAAACCAAAAGGGTTGGAGAAAAAGTTAAGGACATATATATATATATATATATATATATATATATATATATATATATATATATATATATATATATATATATATATATATATATATATATATATATATATATATATGTGTGTGTGTGTGTGTGTGTGTGTGTGTGTGTGTGTGTGTGTGAAAAAATCTATACACCCGACAAGTCGAAAACCTGAAAAGGCGGCTTGGGAAAAAAAGGGTATCTCGGTGGACAGAAAACCCGAAAGGGCGGTCTAGGAAAAAGTTAAGGATTAAAGGCGTACAACTATGTCCCGTTGGATCACCTTCTAGACAGACTTCAGTATCAAGTGTCAAATTCAAATGGTATTAATCAATCCAGTCAGCTTCGGTCAAGCAACAAAGTGATAAGACGCTCAAAGATATAAAGGCAATAGAAGAATGGGAATCCAATGGGATCATTTTCACATAGCTATTTTTCTTTATATACTATGTTGTATAGTTTTTATTCTTACGATGACATTCTCTTATTAGGATGTCTGTCTCCTTGTACAAAAATGCATGTTATAGGCAGACTTCTTCAAATTAATACAAAAGCTATCTCTTTGAAAGTGCATAAACTATTTGTTTTTATTTTTCTATTTTGTCTTACAAAAACATCCCGTTGTTATTTTTAACGTATGCATTTGAATATTATCACCGTTTACAAGTACACGCATAAAAAACAGAAAGACAGATATGAATGGCTTTAAGAAACTAGACAATGTCTAAAAGCCATCTGCAAATCCCCGCAGATACATCTCACAATAGATACAAAGACAGAGACATCCTCCCGCAAAGTCACTTCCATATCTTTAGCATACAACCTATTGATGAATGAGATTTTGATATCCCCTACAGAGCTAGAGTCTCCAATCATCTCCCTGACATCTTGAATAATTCTACAACATGGTGCATAAACTTATTAGGTTCCCCAACAGGGCTTCATAAAATTCCTCAAGCAGTTTAAGGAGTTTTCTTTCCCCAGTAGAGTTTATTTCTCTAACCACGGAAATCCATTTCCTAACAATTCAACTTCAACAAATAATGAAGAATCACATCCCCAGCAGCAGTTAGGGATTTATTTTCCCTCAATTCAACGACACTACAAAGAACGACTGATCAGTTCATATATTGCATTCATACATCATTTTACAAACATCATAGCATATGCATAACAAATATATACAACACAATCTAACTTATTTTGAGAACATCATTACACAATGTGTGCCATGCATCATGACATTGCATACGACTAATTATTTACCTTTTCAGGAAAGTTTGCAAACAGGAAATTGTCATAATCATAAACTTTCAACAAGTTCCAGATTAATTCATGAAACAAGACAGGATAACTATCTGAAGTAACAGCTCATCAGTTACTGTGAAACCTGGAGTCTGACTAGATAGCAGTTAACATCAAATACAATTTATAACACTCTGAATCCTGGATCCGACCAAATAGCAGTTTACGACACTATGAAGCCTGGACCCGACCAGATAGCAGTTAACATCATTGCTGAAGCCCGGAATCCAACCGGATAACAGTCAATCTATAATTCAAGACACTATAAAGCCTAGAATCCGACCAGATAACAACATAAATTACTACGAAGCCTTGGCCCGACCAGATAGCAGTTAACATCATTGCCGAATCCCGAAATCCAACCGGATAACAGTCAATCTACAATTTAAGACACTTTGAAGCCTGGAATCTGACCAGATAGCAGTATAAGTTTTCCCGAAGTCTGGAATCCAACCAGTTAGTAGTTTACATTGTCAAATCACTTTGAAACCTGAAGTCTAACCAAATAGCAGTTAACATCAAATACAATTTACTATGAAGCCTGGAATCCGACAAGATAGCAGTTTACAACACTGTGAAGCATGGAACCGACCAGATAACAGTTAACATCATTGCTGAAGCCCAGAATCTGACCGGATAACAGTCAATCTACAATTCAAGACACTATGAAGCCTAGAATCCGACCAGATAACAGTATATTGTTGTGAAGTCTGGAATCCGACTAGTTAGTAGTTTACGTTGTCAAATCACTGTGAAACCTAGAGTCCGACCAGATAGTACTTGATATCAAATACAATTTACTGTGAAGCCTGGAATCTGAACAGATAGAAGTTTATAACATGTGAAGCCTAGACCCGACCAGATAGCAGTTAACATCATTGCTGAAGCCCGGAATCCAACTGGATAACAGTCAATCTACAATTCAAGACACTGTGAAGCCTGGAATCCGACCAGATAACAGTTAATCTCAAATTCAAGTTGAAGCCTGGACTCGACCAGATAACAACTTAATTTATTCAAATCACTGAAGCCTGGACCTGACCAGATAACAGTTCAAGTCACTGAAGCCTGGACCCGACCAGATAACAGTTAATCTCAAATTCAAGTTGAAGCCTGGACCCGACTAGATAACAGCTTAATTTCTTCAAATCACTGAAGCCTGGACCCGACTAGATAACAGTTCAAGTCACTAAAGCTTGGACCCGACCAAATAACAGTTAATATCAAATTCAAGTTGAAGCCTGGACCCAACCAGATAACAACTTAATTTCTTCAAATCACTGAAGCCTGGACCCGACCAGATAATAGTTCAAGTCACTGAAGCCTGGACTCGACCAGATAATAGTATACCTCAAATTCAAGTTGAAGCCTGGATCCAACCAGATAACAGCTTAATATCTTCAAACCACTGAAGTCTGGACACGACCAGATAACAGTTCAAGTCACTGAAGCCTGGATACCGACCAGATAATAGTTTGAGTTTTTGTGAATCCTAGAATACGACCAGATAATAGTTCAATTTCATTTTTACTGCGAAGCCTGGAAACCGAATAGATAACAGTTTAATTTCATATTCCCTAGTAGATCGCTGTGAAGCCTGGAATACGACCAAATAACAGTCAACTTTTGTTATCCTCCGCAAGTTACTGTGAAGCCTGGGTTTCGACCAAATAACGGCTAAATTTTATCTCTCCAGTCAAGAGATAACTTCCCGAGTAGAGTAATGGACAACTAAAGCTCCTAGACTTTATTCCCCCAAACAGAAACCATCATTCCCCAGTGGAGTCTTCCTCAAACAACAGGAACAGGAATCCCCAAAAGAGACCTCTTATAAAGTCAGCATCTATTTTGGATGGCATCTATAAGCCGATATACGACGACTCTCCATAACCTCTCCAAATGGCATCTATAAGCCCATTCCTGACATAATCAACAACCATATCATCGAGTGCGAATTTCTGGGCACTCTAGTGTCCAATCATCTTCCACCTTTAAGTCATAAATGGCAGACTCGCCAATCTAACTCCTCAGGTTTAAGAAGATTGAACAAGGGCAGTTGTTGTACCCCAAAATTTTCCCTCTCATTTCCCAAGGCATTTCCTACAAAGATCTTCAATGACTCAAGTTTGTGCGAGTATCGACTAGGTCAAACAATCTCCTCAACATTGATGCCTCAAATTAGGGTTTGAGTTTGTATAAAGGCAGTTGCATTTCTAATGTTTCAAATGACTTTCATGGATCATTATGGACCCTCAGGATTACTTCTGTCAAGTTTCAAGTCTTAGATCACAATTTTCCAAGAATGTCATTTAAATTATCAAAAGGGCAAAATAGGCAAAATTAGGGTTTTGACTGGAAATGACTGAACTTTGATTTTTGACCTAATACCTGACTTATTGGTTGAAAGCATGATCTCAAGGATCCAAGCGCATCATTTTGACCTAATCGCATATTTCAATTCATCTCCTGAGATCAGTGGATTGATAGACGAAATTCGGTCAACTGGTGAAAAAAAGTCAAATGTACACTAAAAAGTCAAACTTTGACTTTTTGACCAAGATTGAGTCCCAAAAATCACATTTCATCAAGACATCCAAAATATGAAATTCGATCATCAAAAATCAAGAGAGTCAAAAATTCAACTTTGCAAGACTTGAAATACTTTCTAAGTATTTTTCTATACTTGTTAATTTTATTGCTTCATGACATCTCTTCACTACAATTCAAAATAATTCAAGATGTTACAAATAGTTCAAAATGTTAAAAATAATTCAAGATGTCACAAATAATTCAAGATGTTACAAATAATTCAAGTTATTAAAAAATGGAATTTTTTGCAAAAGTACAAATCCTAGGTTTGGTCGTGTTTGAACTCTTCCCCTTTGACTCAAACCTTGCCACTATGCTACCCACAAGCCTGCTTTGGTTTTGTTACAATCTGCATAATTTGTCCACAAACCAGATTTTGTATCATGCTACAAACAATGTTGTCCAAGCCAGTTGTATTTCCCATATAACAGCCCAAAACCATGTCAAAAAACCAGCTCTGCTATCCTATCTCTAAACACTGCCACAACACTCTAAAACTGCTACAAAACATCCTTGTTATGCCGCTCCTAAACCAGTCCAAGCCTGCATTATCTCAACCCATTTTTGCACCAAATTAGCACATAAGAGCTGCATTAAAAAGGTTATGAAGACAACATACCCAAATAGTTTAAATTGTTATTTGTTTCCCTCCCAAAATCCCAACAAAACTTCCTCTATAAATAGATTATTTTCACAAAAAACAAGGGGTTGGCTTTTAGAGAGAGAATAGAGAGTTTTGAGCAGAAAAATAGTATTCTTTGTAATCTTTGCTCATTCATAAAAAATAGCTCTACTTTCATCCAAAACAGAAACCCTCAGTCCATTATTCCATCTTACAAACTCTCCCATAAACCAAACACCTTATCACAAAGAGGTTGTTCAAACACAAGAATCGTTTTTGTAGTGCCATTATCTTCATCCTCCAAACACAAAAACAATATTGTACAACTTGACCAAGTTAGTGTGATTCAATAGTTTAGGACAGCTTCCTGGAGATTCGTTGGAGCCATCACAGCAGCTGGAAAAGTATTCAGACTTAAAACACCAAGTGCAGTCCCAAGGTAAGTCTTCTTAACTTTGAGCTTTTCATATTTCATACATAATTTATTTTTTAAGATAAAATGTAGTAATCATTACCCCGTTTGAGCTAACCATTTGCTTGTTGTTTATGTTTATCAATTACGTATTGTAAGCTGACCCAAACAGACAATAAAACAATATTTAAGGCAAAAAAAACTGCTGCATGAGTCGACACATACCCACTTGGGTCGACTCATTCTAGTGAAAAAACAGGGTATGAGTCGACACATAGCTTTATACATCGACTCATACTGTTATCCAGGCCCCAAAACAGAAAGGTGAAAGGTGCATGAGTCAATACAAAACATGTATGTGTCGACACAAAGAGGTGCATGAGTCGACATATCCCTTTATGCATCGACTCATACTGAGTTGGTTTGGTTTGGCAGGAGCAAGGAAAGCTATGTGTCGATGCATAGCAGCATGTGTTGACACATAGCAGTTTAAAATGAATTTTTTTCCTTTATTTTACAACGTTTTTACATTGTCTTCATTATTATTCGATATGGTTGTAATACTTAAGTTTCTACTTCATCCCCATTTGTAAACTGTACCCCCATTCCCCTAATGATGTAATAGCTTAGGATTTTAATTTCCGTAATTTACCGCTTTAATAAAAACTTTTAGTAATTAGGGTGTGTATGGCAAGATAAAATCAACCATTAGAGAACCCTAATTTCAACGACAAAAATACATGAAATCAAACACACTATTCACATGTGCACCTCTAGGGTAACCTTGTTTTATTTCCTCAGAAAATAATCATGTCCCTCGAATATGGGTGTTTTAGCAAAGACCCTCTACAAAAAAGATCGTAGTCCCTCGATGTCTCTCGATGCTACCTTCGGTAAACGATCTAGTCCCTTACGAAAATTGCTAAAACGTCTCATAAGTTGCCTTCTATGACTATACATTTGACCCACGCCCGTCCCTTCACATCCAATGATGAGGCTTCTTACCAATCAATGGTAAGATAGCAACGTCTAAAGGAGAAGGAAAAGAACAAAGACCTTTTGAGAGGTAGATCGCTCGTAGTTGCTTGCTCACAAATCAAAACCATTTTCACACTTACACTTTAAAAACACCTTCAAAAACAAATATCTCTTTGAACTATTTTCAAAACCAACACTTTGTATACATTCTTATAGAGATGAGAATCATTACAAAGTTTGCCGAAACAAAGGCGTTTTTAAAATACTTTAAAAAAAACCCAACACAAACACATTTCAAATAAAGCATTTTTCAAAGTGATCTAGCAGGCAACTAAGAGCCCATAGATAATACAGATGAAAAGGGTGCTAACACCTTCCCTTTTCATAACCTACCCCCCTAACTCAAGAAAATATCTCGAAAGTTCTTTCCTGTTCTTTTCACCCATTCCTTTATTAGATAAAAGAAAAGTCGGTGGCGACTCTTGCTATCCGCAACATTTTGCGATCAAACGCAAAAACATCCTGAGTCAGTCCTCCCTCAGTACGACAACTGGTAAGATAGAGGGATATGGCATCATAAGGCTTTGAGCACGAGATCGTACCCATTTGAGGTAGGGCTCAAAAGGGATAGAATTATTTTGTCCTAAAGTTCTGCTATCAACCTTCTTTACCATGCCTCAAGCACGTATAAACCTTTGATGATAACTTTGAAAATCGTTCTCGTAGTCGAACACGATACCCTGGATAAGTATGTCATGAGGACCATCTCTTCGAGCATAACCAAATTGGCGCAAAGCTAGAGAAGGGTTGTAGGTAATACCTCCCCTAATTCCAAGGAGTGGAACATTAGGGAATTCCCTACAACAGTCAATGATAGTAACGTCTTCCAGAGATCGGGAACACCAATAGATATCTGAATAAGAAAGCGACATCATCCTTTGTGACCAACTTAAACCTTGTTCATTCTTAAATAATGATTGGGGAAGGTTAAAATAAACCACCTGGATAACAAAGGTATACAACACATAAGAGTACCTCACTTCCTCGTAGTACGAGTGTGAAGAGAATGTGAAATGTCTCTGAGCAAGGTAGGCACGGGATTACAAGAAATAAATTTTTTGATGGTGTTCACATCTATGATTTGGTCTGGATTAGGGAATAGCATCAAACCATAGATCAACAAAACCAATATTTCTAAAATCTTGAAAACTCATAGCGTCCAAAACCATCTGAGCCTTCTCTAACAAAAATTTAGCTTGAAAACCCATGACTTCACTCCTTGTTTCCCAATTTGATATAATGTCAGACCGTTCAGGTGTAAGGCTGCTACACTTTCTTCAGGTTATGGATCATTCTCTAAACCGGTAAAAGGTATTTGATTAAGAACAGGCACTCCCAATGATTGAGAAAACTCCTCCATTGTGGGTACCAACTGATCATCGGGAAAGGTAAAGCAGTGGTGTACAGGGTCAAAGAACTGGAATAGAACACTCATCATATCTTCTTCAAAATCCGAGGTAACCAAACTGAGTAGTCGACCATGCCTTTTAATGAATGGAGAGCTTTCAGGAACTTTTGAGACTAGCTCCTTAAGTTGAGAATGTATCTTAATAATACTGATTCAGATAGTGTTTCTGCAAGCAGAAGCCATAACCTATAAAACAGGACAAAGATAAGTCCTTAGGTCCTTGAAATGGTTAGTTAAAATGATATGGTATGATGTCATGATGTTATGATGTCATGTTCGAACAATTAATTAAACACAAACAAATCACACAAGGCCTTAGGTTTAAACTTGCATGGAGTTTATAGGTAAGTACTCTCTTGAAGTTTTAGTTGGCTCAACATGTCCTAAAAGAAGTAACCGGGTTTTAGGAGCCTCAATATCACTGATCTTTCTCTCAGGCATTGTTTCAGCACAAGCATCTAATTGCGACTGAAATATCCCAAAATTCCAATCTCAATGAGTGTAGCATCGAGTATCAACCAACTTTATTCTGCACCAAAGCCAGCCATCTCACTACTTTCTAATGGCTAAGTTGTGTCAACTATGGTTCTACGGTCAGTTAGTACTTATGACACCACGTGGCAGCCTGGCATTCTTCTTGACTTACTCAAGGGACACCAGCACAAACTAATGTGTCGCACTAACGTATCCAATGTTTCAACCATATCGGTCTATGTAGAACAGTTTCCCCGATCTATTTCTACTTACCTAAAAATGCCCCCAGATCTGGGTATAGGATCTATACAAGAAATAAACCCAAGCATGTCCCGAAGTATAAAGCATACAAAGCAAGCAAGTAAAACAATAAAGGTGATCTAGCTCTTAAGGTAACCCCACTTTTAGTTTTATTTTCCCCAGTAGAGTCGCCATTTCTGTAAAACGGTGGGAGAATTGACTTTTCGTTTTGCATTTTATCGCAAATATTACGGATAGCAAGAGTCGCCACCGACTTTTCTTTTATGCAATAAAGGAAAGGGAAAAAAGAACAGGAAAGACCTTTTGAGAATTTTCGGAGTAAGGGGGTAGGTTATGAAAAGGGAAGGTATTAGCACCCTTTTCATTGGTAGTTATCTACGAGCTCTTAATCACTTGATCACTTTTTGAAATTATTTATGTTCGTGTATATTTGAAAATATTTTAAAAATGCCGAAGTGCGGCAATTTTGTAATGATTCTCGTATCATTGAGAATGTATACAAAATATTTGTTTTGAAATTATTTATGAAAGGAAGTGTTGTTTTATGAAAAGTTTTTCGAAGATGTTAATGTAAAGAGGTTTTCTTTATAATAACCCTTGTATCAGTCCTCAAGAGTGTTTATAAAGTGTTTTTTGAGAGTAGTTGTTTTGAAAGTGTAAAGTGTAAAGATTGTTTTAGTTTGTAGCTAGCGATTACGAGCGATCTACGTACTCAAAAAGTATATTTTTCTTTTCCTCCTCCTTTAGATAATACTAACCTACCATTAGTTAGTAGAGAGCCTTATCATTGGATGTGAGAGACAAGTGTAACGCTCGTAATTTAATTAATTATTTAATTAAATTATTTTTGGAATATTTATGAAGTTCTGTTATGATGATAGTTAATGTGTTGTGGTTATTGGATTTAATTATTCTATTAAGTTGTGGAATAACATTAGAATAATAATATATTTGATGTGGGCTTAGTTTAAGGAATAGAAGCAGTAAAAAGAGGGGTGTAGGAGTTTTAAGCCCATTAAGACATAATGAGAATTATAGGGTTATTATATTAGTTTTTATAAATAATAAGGAAAAGAAGAAGCAGTAAGAAGAGAAAGAAATAAGGGTTGGAAGAGAACGTGAAAGTTGCATAAAAGAAGGAAAAGAGGCAGAACAGGAATTCAACCGGAAAAGTTATAAAGCAACCTTCAATCCAAGGTAAGGGTGGGGTTATGACTCTATAATAGGGTTTATGATGAGTAGTATGTGGGATTAGATGTGAAAAGTTGTTTTGTTTATGATCGAAATGTATATATTGTTGTTTGATAAAGATCAATGATTTAGAGATGAGTAATGATGCCCTAATGATGTATAATTGATGTAGAAACATATAATTGTTATAATTGGTGATTACCTATGATTAGAGGATGTTTCTAGGGCCTAAGGAAGGGAAATAGAAGTGAAAACACAGTGAAATTGCAGAAAATATTCATGACAGAATAGTATGAGTCGACCTCAAAGGCCATGCGTCGACATAAGCAGGCTTTTGGACTCAGGATGAGTCGATACATGGGACTATGCATCGATACATCCAGTGTTGCAGACTCGGTATGAGTCGATACAAGAGGATTGCGCATCGACTTATGCGGGAATTTTAACCCAGTATGCGTCGACTCCAAACATTATGCGTCGACTCATGTAGTCTGATATTTTTGGCAGATTCGTTCCAAAGGCTGTAACTTGAGTTTCCGGACTCCGTTTGAGGTGTTGTATGAAGCGTTGGATAGCTAACACGATGAATTTCATTATTAAGGATTAAAATTAAGGATAAGAAGAATAATCCTAGTACCCAAATTAGGATTAGAGTTAACTTCACACGTTAATCATTGTGATGATTTTGTGAAGTATGATGAGGATAAGATGATTATAGATTATTGGTTGGCTCATAACGGTAAGATTAATGATGATAATGATGTAGTATTACAGAATAATATTATGTAGAGGTTTGGTAATTAGAGATAATCCTTAGATGATTAATTAATTATAGGCATTATCATGTTGTAGGCCTATGGCCAACGTTGAAGGATTGTCAATCTGTCGTTGTATTGTTGTTATGGGTGAGTTGCTGTGAATGATGTTGATGAATTATGTTTATAAATTATATTGATGAATTATGTTGATGAATTATGTTGATAAATTATGCTGATGAATTATGTTGATAAATGACGTTGATGAATGATGTTGATGAATGATGTTGAGATGCCTCTAATAATTGGCAGCTATTAATATGTAGGCTTCTGGCCAACGATGATGTAGTGTTGAGATGTTGTTAATTGTGGTTATTGTTACTACATTCATAATTGCATCGCATACATTTAATATCAAGATGGAGTTGATGCTCGTTAAGATGGCATGTATTGGCGAATATTAAGATGAAGGCTTATGCCTTGTTAATGCCTCTATGTATTGGTAATTATTTAAGATGGGAGTTCTACTCCAATGGTACCACATGCATTTGCATAGTATTGAGTCGCATGGTAGGATCCGAGTGCTTATACTGGCGAACAAAAGCTTCACTAAGCTCGTTGAAATTACGGATCCGAGTGCTGTCCAAACCCATATACCACTTCAGAGCGGCACCAGTCAAACTGTCTTGAAAGTAGTGAATTAACAAGTTATGATCATCAGAATATGTAGACATATTTCTCACATACATAGTCAAATGACTCCACGGACACGAATCACCTTTATACCTTTCAAAGTCCGGCACTATGAATTTGGCTGGAATCTTTACATTTGGAACTAAACACAGGTCATGAGCATTCTTTCCAAACAAATATTTCCCATTTAACGCTCTGATCTCCCTCTGCATCTCTTGAAACTGGTCTTGAAATTCTTCCATCCTATCGAAAAGACCCAGACTTTCAGCAGGCTCGGCATGATAAGCAGGTTCATTCATGTATGGCATAGAATGAACCACAGGAGGGAAAGTTGTCATCACTGGTTGAGGGAAAGGTGCCACAGACGGGATTACAGGCGGCATAGTAGTTGTCTCCGGTTGAGGAAAAGACACAGTAGGTTGAACCAAAGGCTGTACGACAGGCTGATACCCTTCCGGCACAAAGTTATAAGGCATTCCCCACGGAAAACCTTTTGGCATCTGATGTTGAAGTGGAGAGTTGATTTGAGTCACAGATGTTGGAACGGTGACAACCTCATAAACCATAATAGTTAAAGTCTGAATCTCAGCAGCTGCGGTCGATGGCTGATTCTGAGCAGCCATCAAACTTTCCACCAGCGCAGTTAGTTTCTCCATACCGATACGAAGGGTAGCGACCTCCTCACGAAGCTCGTGGTTTTCCTGTTCTAGATCTTCCATCTTCCTCTGACGGTTGGCTCGGGAATCGTACCGATGAGACAGCTTGACAATCTACCGGAGTGGAAAAAGAAACAAGGATAAGACTCTAGAAAACATGTGAAGTGGAATGTTGGATGATGCATGATATGCGATGCAAATGATTGTTCATTTTGATAGTTTTTTCAAGGAACTTCGATAATTTTGCACACATCAATGGTAAAGGAATTTGGAACAACAAAAACTCATTTCATTAATCAAAAGAGGTAAATTACAACTTACGACTTTGGAAAAACAAAATAATAAATTACAACCTTGGGACGATAACCCAATAATAAAAGCAGTAAATTACAACTTTGGAACATGAAGCCCTTTTACAGAGTTTTACAAAATGACAACAGTAATAAAAACTATAAACTAAAGGTCACTCAGAGTCAACTTCGAGTGTTTCTCCTTCCAAACTCCATAATAATAGTACCTGAGATGTCTGCAAAAATCATTCTTAAGTTCCTTGAAAAACTATTTTTATTTTTTTACAAAAAATGTTGATGGATGCATGGATGAATGATAATGCAACAATTACACACAAGTTCACAAACATGTGGTTCAAAGGTTCAACGTTTCGTGCATGGAGTCAAAGGTAAAGCCCACCCCAAGGTATGTACTAACGGTTTAATTGCACCTGCAAGACAAGGTTCTAAGAGTTCCCAGAGTCTACATTCCTCCTTCGGATATTACCAACGTCTTGATTACTCAATAATTAGCAATATTCTCAAGAGAATCTCGTCCAAGCGTAGCATCGCATAACAACTACTTTCGGATTACTCTGTTATAATCTCCGCGCTACACCTAAAAGGCCAAGATGGGTTAGGGTTCTACGATTCTCAACTTCTCTGGCTCCCAGGTCGAAAATAATAATGTCTTCCCGATTACTCGGTAAACAAATATTACGTTCAAAAGGGCCTTCCACTGAGTGGGGGATCTCATGCCTCCTTCTTCGGGATTACTCCCTCAAAGTTAACATGACTATATCGCCCGTCCTATTCTTAAGTGTAACTTAATCCGGGAATAGGATTCGTCCTTTGCAAAAAAACCAAACAACCCCAATATAAACACATAATCAAACAAATCAAATAATAATAAAACATATAAAACAAACTAGGCTTAACCCACTTAGGGATGGACCAGCAAGAGGTCAATCTTTCCCCAGCAGAGTCGCCATTTCTGTAGCGATAAAAAATGTAGCAGGGTAAATCGGAGATCTAACTATTAATTAATTCGTCTCACAAAAGCAAGAGTCGCCACCGCGCTTTATTATTTCCAAGGTAAAAGGGAAAAGAGCGAAATAAAACCCTAAAATATGCAATGTAAAATAATACTTCAAAAGTAATGAAAATACAAGGCGTTTTTGAAAAGAGATCTAGAGTTCGGGGGTTGGTTATACAATGGGAAGGTATTAGAAGCCAATGTATCTATAGTATTCTATAGGAACCTTTTGAAATATCTGTTTATTAAAAATGTTTGTTTGATAAAAAAATAAATTGTTTTGGCCGAAAATGGGTATGGACTAGTTTTTGAAGATACGACGACCTAATGTCGAAGTTTTGACTTAAAAGGTGTGAGTTTTGAAAAATTGAATATTTGGGAAATTTATCTTAAGTTTTTAACGAAATAATAAACGGAGGATGAATGAGGGTATTCGCACGATGTTTTTTTTATAACATGAAGTCGACAAAAATTAAACAATTCCCTTGGATTTTGCAAGCAACATGAAGATTAAAACTAAAAGTATAAACACTCCAAGATTTTAAAAGAAAACCAAGAGAGAAGCCATGGAATTAAATCGAAATTATCACAAACTCAACCAACATGTATCATGGGAGGAACATCATAAGGGGCAATAAATTCAAAGAGATAACTTACAAACTTATCAATAAAAGACTAGTTAAAAAAAACTAACAAAATTAACTAAAATGCTGACCAAACTAAAAATGAAATATCAAGATTTAATTAAATTATAAAACTAAACTAATTAATTAGGTTATAAACTGAAAACGAAATAAAGGTCCAGCATGGGATTGAAATCGAAATCGAACAGCGCTTCTTTCGAACTCTCTTTTTTCTCTCTCTTTCGAACTCTCTTTTTTTCTCTCTTTCAAACTCTCTTTCGAACTCTTTTTTCTCTCTTCGATCTCTCTTTCAAACTCTCTCTTTCGAACTCTTTTTTTCTCTCTTTCGAACTCTCTTTCAAACTCTCTCTTTCGAACTCTTTTTTTCTCTCTTTCGAACTCTCTCTTCGAACTCTCTCTCTTCAATCTCTCTTTTCTAAATAGAAATCGAACACCCTGCTCCCTCTTTCGAACTTTTTCTCCCACTAAATTGAAATCAAACGCTCTGTTCACTCTTTCTAACTCTTACTCTTCTAAATCAAAATCGAACACCCTGCTCCCTCTTTCAAACTCTTTCTCCCTCTAAATCGAAATCGAACACTCTGCTCCCTCTTTCAAACTCTCTCTCTAAATCAAAATCGAACACTCTGCTCCCTCTTTTGAACTCTTTCTCCCTCTAAATCGAAATCGAACAACAACACTGCTTCTGGTTTTTTTTCATGCAGTTAAACATCAAATCACAAGGCGACAAATATTCATGGTAAGAGAAACAACAATAACAATCTCAGGGGTTCTGGTTTATTGAAACATCAACAACAAAAAATGCAGCAACGACAACTAGTTCACAGCATACATCATTATAACAAGCATATCAACAGATTTTAAGAAAAAATGTAGGGAAACTTACGAGATCAGAGCAAGTCTGATGGTTTCAATTTTTGACGATGAAATAATAAAGAAATCCAGAGATGAGGTAATATACTCTTTTAATTCCTTCTGCTTCCAGAAAATGACTCGAAAATGTTGGTGTTGTTGAGGCGATGAGTTCTTGCGGATGGTTGTGCTTGGTTCAAAATGGTGCAGGTTAGAAGGTTTGCTTCTGAGGTAGTGAATGAAGTTGGAGGTTGCATGGAATGAAGGTTTAAGCTTGTGGTGTGAAGGCTATTTATGTTGTATGGTTATATAAAAGGTTGAATAAGGAAGGTTGAAGCCATGATTAAAAGAGGTTAACGGTTATTAGTGTAAATCGCATAGGTGGCAGGCCATAGATCTTGTGAGTGTTTTATGATGGTGGAATGAGGAAGAGATGTTACAGTTTGGGGTTTTTTCGAAAGTGGCTTGCTGTTTGTACATGCTTTGGTGGTTTTTGATGCAGGTTTGTGCTTCTGCCAGTTTTGTGTTTTTGTTTCTCTTTGTGACCTATCTCTTTTTTGTTTTGCTCACCCCCTTCTTCGATTGTATCTGCCTGTTTTATAGTGAATAAGGATGAGGTTTTTGGAGGGAAAATTTGGTGAGTTTGAACATATGGAATACCCTGTTTTCGACACTTTTTGATGTAGTTTATTGCCCTCCTATTTTGGTATAATGTTTGTCTTGACATAGGGCAGATTTTGGACTGGTGTTCACAGGTTTTTGGACTGGTGATCACAGGTTTTTGGACTGGAAATTGGGCAGTAGTAACACAGCAGAATTTGGACTGATTTGCAGCATATGGACAGATTTTGCAGCATAAGGACAAACTTATAATTTTTGAGTTTTTTTTCAAATAAAGTGATGCAAAAATATAAATTATATGTAACTAAGATTTTTTTGATAATTTTAAATTAACATAAAGAACTTGCAAAATAAAATAAAAGAATGTGAAATTACTATTTTTTTGAGATTTTTACTAAATTAAATCTAAAAGACTATAATTTTAACTTAAATGATACAAGAACAAAAAAAAAACTAAATGAAACTTAAGGAAACTAATTTTTTTTATATTTTGAATAAAGACGTAAATAAAATGAAGATAGCATGAACTAAATATTTTTTAGGATTTTCTTTTTTTATGAAAATAAGAATAAAATAAAGATGATAAAAAATAAAAAATAAAAAATAAAAAAAAGCATGATTTAACAAAGTCAGGCAAAACCATTTAAATTTCACCAAATTCACAACAATTTCTAACGTTTCTATTTTTTGGTGGATTTTCAAAGCATAATCATCTCTTGACTTGTAAAGAAAAGTTGTAGTTGTTGCAGAGGAGAATCATATGTAAAAGAACCACTAAAAAATTGTCAAAATTTGAAGAAGTTATGAATTTTTTGAAATCTGACTCGAGAATTGGCAAAAATAGGTCAAATCGCTTGTGAACGCTTGCTATGTAATAATGCAGATGGGAGGTGGTATCTTAGGTCAAAATTTGGGGTATGACATTATTATATTGTTAGATATCTCACCCCTTATGTTTGAATGTTACCCTTATGTTGGTAATGTGCAGGTAATCCAGAGTGAAGGCAGTATACCTTCGGTAGTTCGAGTCGGTGTCATTGCTCTGATACGTAACACTTGGGGGGATGAACGTTTGTTGCTTTTAACTGTTGATTATTTCATTTGTTGAACTTTAATTTGATTGTTGCTAAGTATGTGTTATTTTGAAGTTGATGTAACGATGGACAAAGATGTTATTATGATTCTGCTGCATAGATGTTCAATGTTGTTGAATTGAGAGATTAAACTATTTTGCTGATGGTTCATCTGAAGTTTTAACGTGTTATGTATCCACGTTGAATGCAATGTGTTTTTAAGTTGAATTTGTGGCATCCTGATTTAGTTGTATGAATTTTATAACTCTTATTTATATTTATAATTGTCGGGTAGAATTGGGGTGTTACAAAGTTGGTATCAGAGCAAAGGTTGGTCCGTCTGACCAAGTTGTCGAGTCGTAGTTGTCTAAGAATCGAGTATTGTTAATTTGAGTTCTAACCATTGTTTTTGTTGAAGTGTTAAGTTGAGATGGATGGAAGGAATGATGATGCACTTGTTGCTTCTCTAGAAGCAATGGCTCATGCGATGTAGAATCAGCCGAATGTTGACAGGAATGCTGGATCTCGTAGTTTGGCGACTTTCCAGAGAGAGAATCTGCCTACCTTCAAGGGTAAGTATGATCCTGACGGAGCATTGGATTGGTTGAAAGAGATTGAGAGAATCTTCCATGTGATGGACTGTACTCTAGCGCAGAAGGTTCGATATGGTACTCATATGCTAGCAGTCGAGGCTGATGACTGGTGGATAAAAAAGTGACAGAGGTTGGAAGCTGCAGGTAAAATGTCACTTGGGTTGTGTTCCATAGGGAATTTCTGAGGAATTATTTTCCTGAAGACGTCTGTGGTAAGAAGGAGATTGAGTTCCTTGAGATTAAGCAAGGGAATATGTCGATTTTGGAGTATGCTGCAAAGTTTGCTGAGTTGGCTATGTTTTATCCGCACTATGGTGAGGCAGATGCTGAGTTTTCGAAATACATCAAGTTTGAGAACGGGTTGCACCCGAAGATCAAGAAGGCAGTTGGATACCAGAAGATCCGTGTCTTTGCTGATTTGATTGATAGTTGCAGGATTTTTGAAGAGAATAATAATGCTCATTACAAGATTATCAGTGAGAAGAGAGGTAAGCACCAACAGAATCGTGGTAAGCCTTATGATACCCCAGCTGGTAAAGGTAAACAGAAAGCTGCTCAGGGTCATAGGACTAGTGGGGGAGATGCTCCTGCTGGTGTGGTTTGTTTTAAATGTGGAAAACCTGGGCATAAGATTAATGTGTGTACTGCTGAGGTAAAGAGGTGTTTCTGTTGTGGTAAGACTGGACATGTCGTATCTGAGTGCAAGCATAAGGATGTGATTTGTTTCAATTGTAGTGAAGAAGGGCACATTGGTAGTCAGTGTCAGAAGCCAAAGAAGGCGCAGACAAGTGGCAAAGTGTTCACTTTGGTTAAGGGTCAGACAGCTGCTAAGGACAGACTTATCAGAGGTACATGATTCATTAATAGTACTCCTTTAATTACTATATTTGATACCGGTGCTACTCATTGCTTTATTGTTGCTGATTATGTTGAAAGATTAGGTCTTATGTTGTCTTCTATGAATGGAGAAATGGTCGTCGACACTCCAACCAAGGGGTCGGTGACTACTTCTTTTGTGTGCTTAAATTGTCCCTTATCGATCTTTGACAGAGACTTTACTGTTGATTTGGTTGGACGCCTTTAAGAGGTTTGTATGTGATTTTGGGTATGAACTGGTTAGAGCATAACTACGTTCATATTAACTGTTATGACAAGTCTGTGAGGTTTTCTACTCTTGAAGAAGAGGAAGGTAGTCTGTTGTCTGCTAGACAGTTGAGGAAGTTGATGCAAGAAGAAGCACAAATGCTCTCGTTGATGGTGTCACTATATGTAGAGACTTAAGCTATAATTGAGGAATTGCAGGTGGTGTGTGAATTTCCTGAAGTTTTCCCTGATGAAATTCCTGATGTACCGCCGAAGAGGGAAATTGAATTTGTCATTTATCTTGTACCTGGTACCAGATCTGTGTCTATGGCACCATACAGGATGTTTGCATCCGAATTGTCAGAGTTAAAGAAACAATTGGAAGATTTACTTGAAAAGAAGTTTGTAAGGCCAAGTGTATCGTCGTGGGGAGATCCAGTGTTGTTAGTAAAGAAGAAAGATGGAAGTATAAGGCTTTGTGTTGATTATAGACAGTTGAATAAGGTGACAATTAAGAACAAGTATCCGCTTCCAAGAATAGATGACTTAATGGATCAATTGGTGGATGCTCGTGTGTTTAGTAAGGTTGATTTGAGGTCGGGTTACCATCAGATTAAAGTGAAGGATGAGGATATCCAGAAGACGGCTTTCAGGACACGGTATGGACATTATGAGTATTCGGTGATGTCTTTCGGTGTTACTAATGAGCCGGGAGTATTCATGGAATACATGAATCATATTTTTCATACTTATTTGGATCGGTTTGTAGTGGTGTTCATTGATGACATTTTGATTTACTCTGTCAGAAGAAGAGCATGCAGAACACTTAAGAGTAGTATTGTAAGTTTTGAAAGAAAAGAAGTTGTATGCAAAGCTGTCCAAGTGTGAATTCTGGTTAAAGGAGGTTAGTTTTATTGGTCATGTGATCTCAGGTAGTGGCATTGTTGTAGATCCATCGAAGGTTGATGCGGTGTTGCAATGGGAAACTCTGAAGTCAGCTACTGAGATTAGAAGCTTTTTGGGATTAGCTGGTTATTATAGGAGGTTTATCGAAGGTTTTTCTAAGTTGGCACTTCTGTTGACTAAGTTGACTTGTAAAGGTAGAGCTTTTGTATGGGATGTTCAGTGCGAAGAAAATTTTACAGAATTGAAGAAGAGATTGACGTCGGATCCAATTTTGATGTTACCTAATCCATGAGAGCCTTTCGTGGTATATTGTGATGCTTCTAAGATGGGTTTAGGAGGTGTGCTTATGCTAAGTGATAAGGTAGTTTCTTATGCGTCAAGGCAGTTGAGGACTCATGAGAAGAACTATCCTACGCATGATTTAGAGCTTGCTGCAATTGTGTTTGTGTTGAAGATTTGGAGGCATTATCTTTATGGTTATAGATTTGAAATGTTTAGGGACCATAAAATATTAAAGTATTTATTCGATCAGAAGGAGTTGAATATGAGGCAACGAAGATGGTTAGAATTGTTAAAGAATTGTGATTTTGGTTTGAATTGTAATCCAGGAAAAGCGACTGTGGTAGCTGATGCATTGAGTCGAAAGACTTTACATATGTCGGCAATGATGGTTAAAGAGTTGAAATTAATTGAACAGTTTAGAGATAGGAGCTTAGTTTGCAAGGTGACACCGCGGAGTGTTATGTTGGGTATGTTGAAGATTAACAATGAATTTCTAGACAGTATCAAAGAAGTTCAGAAGTTGGATGTGAAACAAGTAGATTCGATGGCTGGGATCGATCTGTCTGAGAATAATGATTATAAGTTAGATGCGCAAGGTGTGCTGAGATTTCGTAACGGGATTTGTATTCTTGATGATGCTGAGATGAAGAAAGTGATACTTAAAGAAAGTCATAGAAGTAAGTTGAGTATTCATCCAGGAGCTACAAAGATGTATCAAGATTTGAAAGGTTTGTTTTGGTGGCCTGGAATAAAGAGTGATGTGGCTCGGTTTGTGTATGCATGTTTGACTTGTCAGAAGTCGAAAGTTGAACATCAGAAGCTTGTAGGGTTGATGCAACCATTGGAAGTTCCAGAATGGAAATGGGATAACATTTTGATAGACATTGTGACAGGGTTACCTAATACTTTAAGAGGACCTGATTCGATTTGGGTGATTGTTGATAGGCTTATGAAGTCGGCTCATTTTATTCCTATTAACATCACTTTTCCAGTGTCGAAGTTGGATGAGATTAACACTAGTGTGATTGGGAAGCTGCACGGTGTTCCTTTGTGCATTGTGTCTGATAGAGATCCAAGATTTACTTCTGATTTTTGGAAGAGTTTTAAAGAAGCGTTGGGTTCTAAGTTGAGGTTGATTTTGGTGTATCATCCTCATACAGATGGCCAGACTGAATGGACTATTTAGTCGTTGGAAGACTTGCTGAGGGCATGTGTTCTTGAGCAGGGAGGTCCGTGGGATACTTACCTTCCGTTGATAGATTTCACTTATAATAACAGTTACCATTCTAGTATTGGGATGGCACCTTTTGAAGCGTTGTATGGTCGAAGATGTATAACTTCTTTATGTTGGCATGAATCTGAAGAAAGTGTAGTACTTGGACCTGAACTTGTTCGTGAGACTACTGAGAAGCTGAAGTTGATTCGAGAAAAGATGAAAGCTTCCCAAAGTAGACAAAAGAGTTATCATGACAAGCGAAGGAAATATTTATAATTTCAAGCGGGTGACCATGTGTTTTTGAGAGTTACACTTGTGACTGGTGTTGGGCGAGCTTTGAAGTCAAAGAAGCTCACTTCTCATTTTATTGCTCCATATCAGATTTCAGAGAGAGTTGGGAATGTGGCTTATAGAGTGGATTTACCTCCTAATCTTTCGAATTTGCAAGATGTGTTTCAAGTGTCGCAACTCCGGAAGTATATTTCAGATCTATCTCATGTGATTAATATGGATGATGAGAAAGTACGGGATAACCTTACTGTGGAGACGATGCATGTACGGATCACAAATCGTGAAATAAAGATTCTGAGGGGAAAATAGATTGCTTTGGTTAAAGTGGTTTGGCTAGAAGCTGCCGGAGAAAGTATGACTTGGGAGTTGGAAAGCAAGATGCGGGACTCTTATCCTGAGTTGTTTGATTAAGGTAAATTTTTTAGGACGAAAATATTCTAAGTGGGGGAGAGTTGCAACGCCCATAATTTAATTAATTATTTAATTAAATTATTTTTGGAATATTTGTGAAGTTGGGTTATGATGATAGTTGATGTGTTGTGGTTATTTGATTTAATTATTCTATTAAGTTGTGGAATAACATTAGAATAATAATATTATTTGACGTGGGCTTATTTTAAGGAATAGAAGTAGTAGAAAGGGGGTGTAGGAGTTTTATCCCATTAAGACATAATGAGAATTATAGGGTTATTATATTATTTTTTAGAAATAATAAGGAAAAGAAGAAGCAATAAGAAGAGAAAGAAATAAGGGTTGGAAGAGAACGTGAAAGTTGCAGAAAAGAAGGAAAAGAGGAAGAACGGAATTCAACCGGAAAATTTATAGAGAAACCTTCAATCCAAAGTAAGGTTGGGGTTCTGACTCTATAATAGGGTTTATGATGAGTAGTATATGGGATTAGATGTGAAAAGTTGTTTTTTTATGATCGAAATGTATATATTGTTGTTTGATAAAGATCAATGATTTAGAGATGAGTAATGATGCCCTAATGATGTATCATCGATGTAGAAACATAGGATTGTTATAATTGGTGATTACCTATGATTATAGGATGTTTTTAGGGCCTAACGCAGGGAAATCTCAGTGAAAACACAGTGAAATTGCAGAAAATATTCATGACAGAACAGTATGAGTCGACCTCAAAGGTCATGCGTTGATACATGCAGGCTTTTGGACTCAGGATGAGTCCATACATGGGACTATGCATCGATACATGCAATGTTGCAGACTCAGTATGAGTCAATACAAGAGGATTGCGCATCGAATCATGCGGGAATTTTAACCCAGTACGCGTCGACTCCAAACATTATGCGTCGACTCATGTAGTCTGATATTTTTGGCAGATTCGTTCCAAAGGCTGTAACTTGAGTTTCCGGACTCCGTTTGAGGTGTTGTTTGAAGCGTTTGATAGCTAACACGATGAAATTAATTCTTAAGGATTAAAATTAAGGATAAGAACAATAATCCTAGTACCCAAATTAGGATTAGATTTAGCTTCACACGTTAACCACTGTGATGATTTTGTGAAGTATGATGAGGATAAGATGATTATAGATTATTGCTTGGCTCATAACGGTAAGATTAATGATGATAATGATGTAGTATTACAGAATAATATTATGTAGAGGTTTGGTAATTAGAGATAATCCTTAGATTATTAATTAATTATAGGCATTATAATGTTGTAGGCCTATGGCCAATGTTGAAGGATTGTCGATCTGCCGTTGTATTGTTGTTATAGGTGAGTTGATGTGAATGATGTTGATGAATTATGTTTATAAATTATATTGATGAATTATGTTGATAAATTATGCTGATGAATTATGTTGATAAATGACGTTGATGAATGATGTTGATGAATGATGTTGAGATGCCTCTAATAATTGGCAGCTATTAATATGTAGGCTTCTGGCCAACGATGATGTTGTGTTGAGATGTTGTTAATTATGGTTATTGTTACTACATTCATAATTGCGTCGCATACATTTCATATCAAGATGGAGTTGATGCTCGTTAAGATGGCATGTATTGGCGAATATTAAGATGAAGGCTTATGCCTTGTTAATGCCTCTATTTATTGGTAATAATTTAAGATGGGAGTTCTACTCCAATGGTACCACATGCATTTGCATAGTATTGAGTTGCATGGTAGGATTGCATGAAGAATTTGTGTATTGATGCGGTAAATGTGTATATTATTGGTATTCTGTTGCGATTATTGTTGTTTATAAGATGAGAAGTGGTAATATTATGTGATCTGAATTAATATATTATTTATCATATGTTTTATTATATTGTTAGATATCTCACCCATTTTGTTTGAATGTTACCCTTATGTTGGTAATGTGCAGGTAATCCAGAGTGAAGGCAGTATACCTTTGGTAGTTCGAGTCGGTGTCATTGCTCTGATACGTAACACTCGGGGGGATGAACGCTTGTTGCTTTTAATTATTGATTATTTCAGTTGTTGAACTTTAATTTGATTTTTGCTAAGTATGTGTTATTTTGAAGTTGCTGTAATGATGGACAAAGATGTTATTATGATTCCGCTGCATAGATGTTCAATGTTGTTGAATTGAGAGATTAAACTATTTTGCTGATGGTTCATCCGAAGTTTTAAAGTGTTATGTATCGACATTGAATGAAATGTGTTTTTAAGTTGAATTTGTGGCATCCTGATTTAGTTGTATGAATTTTATAACTCTGATTTACATTTATAATTGCCGGGTAAAATTGGGGTGTTACAACAGGCGTGGGTCATGGTACATTCATAGAAGGCAACTTGTAAGACGCTTTAGCAATTGTCATAAGGGACTAAGATTGTTTATTGAAGGCAACATCGAAGGGCCATCGAGGGACTACGACTTTTTTAACTGAGGGTCTTTGCTAAAGCATCTTACGTTCGAGGGACATGACTGCTTTTATCTGAGGCACCAAGTGAAGTTACCCTAGAAACGCGTATGTGTGAAGTGTTTTGATTTCAAGTATTTTTATCTTGAGATTAGGTTTTCTAATGTTTTCTTATTAGTCTTTCCATACAAACCCTAATTACTAACATTAATAAGGAAAGCAATAAATTGCGGAAGTTAAATGTCCTACGCTATTAAAATGCTTCGGGGATGGGGGTACAAGTTTATGAATGGGGGAGGAAACAATAAACCCTAATTATCTACTACAAGCCTTTGATAGTTACATAATTGTATTAATGCGAAAATAAAGTGTGTGAAGGTGGTGAAAAGGGGAAAGATGTTTTAAGAAACCCTAAAAATATTTTTAAGTGTTAAGAAAATAATTTATTGTTTTTATTTAAAAATATTTGAAATGTGAAATAAAAAGTTAGACTTAATTCTAATTTATTTTGAAATTTAATAAAATTAAGTGTGATTAAATTAATTAATCAAAAATTAATTAATTAAAAAATCTAAAGAATTCTAGGTTTTTAGAAAATATTTTTGGTGTTTTATTTTGCTTAGAAAAATAACTGAAGTACAAAAATCTAGTCTTAATAAAATAAAACCAAGGTAAATAAAATAATTTTTATTTCTCAAAAATTAAAATAGTTAATTAAAAACCTAAATCTAATTTTTTTAATAATTTTTTATGATTTTTTCTAATTAAAATTAAAAAAAAATATTTTAGAAAAGAAAGTTAATTAAAAATAAAAAAGAAATAAAATGGGCTTGTAGTAACAAGTAATAAAGGGGGTGAGAAAATAGGAAAAAATGAAAAGCCCAAATAGAGGAGTCCAGCGCTTGTTTGTGATCCAATGGAGATGGTTCTTTGAGGGTGCACCATGGGAGTGGCTTTCTGAAGCGTGGGATTTGGTTACATGATGATCTGATGGTGCTGGTGTGAGGATGTACCACGCACGTTATTACCTTGCTTGCACCTGATCAACAAAGAGAATGTTGAAAAATAAAATGCTAGGGGCAAGGATCGAACCCCTTCCCTGGCACACTAACACTGTACACACACACACACGCTTGCCACTGGGGTGGCTGTTTCATTCGGTTATGAAACAACCACCAATAAATATATTATAAACTCATTTTAGAAATTCAAATTTGTGGACTTCTTCTTCTTTCTCGCGCCAGAACAACAACTTCCATTCTTTTATTTTGTAAAACTTTCATTTATCAACCATTTTGAAAAATGTAAGCATCAAAGTTGTTCCAAATTTCACCACGAATTCAACCATGCCCTTAACTTAAGCTAAAACTCAAAGATTAAAGTTAATTTATGTTGGTGCGAAACTGAAATCTAATTTTTTCAGAAACTTCAAATCCAAAATTCACATCACACAGCCAATATGAATGAAAACTAAGGACCTGATTAGCTTCATAGACATTATATCTACATTTTATCTTTAGAAAATAAATGCAAATGATGCTTGTACTAAGATTTCAAAGTTTGGAAAACTTACCTCTTGAAGTGAAAAGTCAGAGCGTGTATGGTTGTTCCAGGTGCAATGTGATGATTTATTTAGTTTCCTTGGACCTCCCTGAAGCTATTCCAATCCTTACTTTATGCTGAAGGTGTCTTAATCCCTCCAACCAAGTCAAGTTTTAAAGCTCTGTTTTTGAGTTTGGAAGATGATGAATACAGTGTAATAGTGATGCAATAGGTCTTTGGATGAGTTCTATATGAGTTATAGAAACTTCGTAAATCATATAGAGTGAAAACGCACGAGTCGATTGAGTGCTTGGTGCTCAAGTTCAGAAGTTACAACAAATACAGTTTTATATGTAGCTTTTGATTTTGAGAGGTTTTTTGAGGTTGTGAATTCGTGTCTTGGAATGCAAATGAGTCTCTTATTTATAGGGAAACTTCAGAGATCAAGAGTTGTCTCCAATTTCAACTTGTGGAGTTATGGTTTGGTTGAGATAGAAGTAGCAATTTTCATGAAAACGGTGGTTCCAATGCATAGTAATATGGCTTCTAAAGTGGTTGAACACTTTAAACATGTTTCTTCTAATTTGTTAGGTTAGTGTAATCAGAAGAAACAAGTGAGGAGCTTAATGCATTGACTTTTGCAAAAAGCTTTCTTTATGTAAATGGAAATGGTGCTTCTGTACCATTAATGGCAAATTGTCTTGGACAAAGCTTGAATCAAGTGGATAATGGCTCAAACGTTTGTGTAATCTTCTGATTATGGATAGATATGGAGATTTAAGGCCTAAAAAGTAGGTTTATGCAGCATGGCTTGAAGATTTTGTCATATGGTTATCATAGAAATCACCTATAATTCAAGTATGGATGCCCAACTTCATCTCTTCCAATCTCCTAGCTCAAACATGATAAAATTGTGTTCTATGACATTTTGGAAAGCTTGAAACATTGTCTACAACTTTCCTGTTGTGAGTTTTGGCTAAATCAATTGGGATTTTGGTGAAAATGGCCATGAAGTTGGGATAAAAAACTGATCAAAACTTGTAAAAATATTTCTAAGTGTTGGATAAAAAATAACATAACTTCATGAGCTTATATCTCTTAATCCAAGAACTTTTTGAGGATTATCCCACATTAACAAAGTTGCATAATTCATCAATCCTTACAACTTTCATGGTGAAAGTTTTCCTTGAAACAGCTTGCGTCTTGAGGAAACTTGCTTGTGAAGTTAGGGTTTTTGTTAAGAATAAAAACACTTAGAATTTTTCTAAGTGTTAGAAAATTTTCCAAATTTGAATTTTTTTTAATTTTTTATTTATTGATGATCAAGTTTGATAGTTTTTAATATCTTGATGATTCTTGACTTTTCAATTCCAATGTTGACCAAAAAGTCAAAGATTGACTTTTGAGTGACTGTTGACTTTTCATCAGTTGATTCAATTTTTCAACTATCATTCACTTGCATATTTGGAAATTTTTTAAGCCGTCTAATTAGGTCAAGATGTTGTATTTGAGTCCTTAAGATCATGTTTCAAGCTATTAGGTCATGCACTAGGTCAACAGTCAATGATCAGTCACCTTCAATTAAAACCCTAATTTTTGGCAATTTTTTCCCTTTGATGGTTTGAGGGCTTTCCTTGAGGAATCATGGTTAAACCCTTATCAAATGATGAATATTAACTCAAAATATTTATGTTGACAAAAATCTTAAAGTTTGACTGTACGTTTGACCACATTTGATATTTTCCCAATATAGTTGATTTTGAGTCATTTGAGCAATTGATTGGGCAAATTTATGATGCAAGGCTTAAAACTTGACATGAGCAATGTTGAGGACCTATGATGAACCATGAAATCCATTTGAGACATTAGAAGTACAATTTCCCTTGAGAAAATTAAAACCCTAGTTATAGGCCAATTCTTCGAAGGTGAGTTTGTCTGATCAAATCTTGAGAATCCTTGAGTATTTAGAAGAATGTCTTGAAGAAAATGGGAGGGCATATTTTTGGGTACAACACACTACATAACAACAGAAAACACTCAAAATGGCACAATCATACACAAGAACACATAAGAAGAATAAAGTGAAGTCCAAGCATAGAAGATCAAATAAGCATACCTTAGCTTCGTTGGAATCTCTCCTCTAGTATTTTGGAGTCTATCTATATCTTCTTCAAGCTACTGGTTCAGGTTTTACATCTTTCTAATTTTCTTCATGTTTTCATACCATGTAATAGAATAATGCACTTTGATTGAAATCCCCGTGTTTACTTCGTCTGGTTCGTCACTACGATGATCCAATTCCCCTTAGAAAACCTAGATTTCTTCATGATTTCTTTTGAAGTAGGGAGAAGAAAATAGAGACGAGGACGAAATAAAGGTATGAGGTTGAAAGGCATAGTGATGGAGTGAGGGCGGAGGCAAGATTGGGGAAGGAAGATGAAGTCGCTGTCATATGCGAAGTGAGGGGTAAGGATTGTGTGTTTCAAAATAAATTTAAAGGTTGTCTGTTTTTAACCCTAAAAACACTGAGTTTTCACATTCATTTGAGAAAAATATAAGAGGCTATGCTGCATCTGCTGGACTGGGTTACACTCTCCCAAATCCCACCACCATTTTTTTGGTATAATTATTGATTTGTGAACAAAAAATGGTTAATGGACTTCATTCTGAAATGGGCCCTAGCACCCAGTTGTACTTGCCAACACCCTGGATTTGGCTTGCACCTCATAAAGCTTGATTTTCAATACTTGTTTCAATTTTACTTTTGATCAATTGATATGATTGAATCCTTGTGATATTGGTAAATAAAAAAAGAGATTTTCGAATAGTTTTTTAAGAGGTTTCGAGGTAAGTTAAGCTCCTAATCTTCATTAATGAAATTCAAGGAGGCTCTGGTAGAATTTTATTATTGCTTGCGCGACTTTGAAGAAGCGACGGACTTTCTCCATTAGGTATCGTCATAACTCTCTTTTCTTTTTTACTTCCTCGATTTTGCATTGTTTTAAATTAATCTTGCCATGAGAAGTAGGATAGAGACGCATGACTGAAGACCTACCCCTGTAGGCATTAACAAGCCATATTTGTGGCATTTATGTTTATTTAAAGACATACCTTGAAGTAGGTGATTTCTTCTTATTTAAAGACCTACCTTGAAGTAGCCTATTTCTGATTGTTTAAAGACCTACCTCGTAGTAGGAAATTTCTGTTTATTTAAATACCTACCTCGAAGTAGACAATTTTTGTTTATTTAAAATCCTACCTCGATGTAGGCAATTTTTATGTGTTCACTTATGCAATTGTTATCTTGATAATATGTTAAGCATTTCAAACTTACTTTTGGTTGCTTGATTTGTGCTTTATGCCATGCTCCCTATAGGACTTTATCGCTTTCCTTTATTTATTAATGATCAATGAGTCACTCAATTAGAATTGAGATCACTACTTCGCTCTCAGTGCATCCTCCCCATAGGACTTTATTGTTTTCCTTTACTTATTATTGATTGATGATGTCACTCAATTAGAATTTAGATAACAACGTCGCTCTCATTGTATTCTCCCTTAGGAATAGTCTTGCAAATTCTAGAAACTAACTAGCATTTGTATAGTTTCTTTAGCCTTTCTTTGCGTGTTCCATTTGCAATTTTCCTCCCATATTTTGGAGTAAATTTGTATGAGCTTTAGATGTGTACATGCTTCCTTGTTTAGGTCTCCATATTACCTAAGTCATATCATCTTTGTAGGTTATGTATTGATGTTATCTTAACACCTTAAGCCTTTAGTGCTAGTGATTTTGTTTATTACTTTTTATATGGTTTGTAATTCCTAAGGGTAGAACCATTTATGCATGACCCTTAGGGTAACATTAGTGTTTTGTGTGTGACACATTTGCACTACTTGATTGATGACTTGAAATGTGTAATAGAGGCTTAGGCTTATTTCATCGTTGCTTGCTTATTAGGTGATACACTTAGGTGTTTAGTAGGCTTGTAAGCCATCGTGTTTTATGGTTTATATTCTTGTTATTACCTTTGTATGTACCCTTAGGTTCACTTGGTTCACTTATAATCAAGGTAGACATTAGGTTTGTAAACCATGCATGCTAACATTAGGTAGTTTTCCCTTTATCCTAACTATATGGCCACTATTGTATGCTAACTTTAGGAATAGAATTTCCCTTAGATTTTTCATTCCCCTTTTGCATCCATTAATACTAAAACTTTTTCTTAATCAAATGTGGAAAACGTATAACTTTACTCAAATATTTTCTCAAGGTAAAAAAGACTAACCAATTCAAAACTTTTTGCCTTCGGATCGCCTTCGGGCTTTCTCTTTTGAAAACCTTTTCAAGTAAGAACATGTTAGTTCCTTTCTATGACAGATGTATTAGTCTCCAAAGGTCGAGGTGCAGTAGAATGAAAAACTTAACATCGTTCGATTAAAAAACACAAAACAAATAGAAACTATTGATCCAAACTACGATGCTCTGATTCCTTAAAAAGGATACATAGGCATTAGGTTGCATGGCCTAAGCGAGCAAAACTATTTAAAACCTTTATTTTCCATGTATAATTTTCTAATTCATTTCCATTAGCTCATAAGCTTTAGCATAGTTTAAATACACTCTATGATTAGAACAACAAGAGTGGATCCCATGGAATACCACAAACATGAGGGGTGCTAATACCTTCCCCTTACGTAATCGACTCCCGTACCAAATTCTTTGTCGCGAGACTTTGTTCTCGCTTACTTTAGGCTTACTCGATGTCTCCCTTTCCCTTCTATGGGACAAATAACATTTGTTGACGACTTCATTGATTTTCCTAGTTGCTTCAGCTGGCGACTTCACTGGGGAGAGGTTCCTAAGTGATTCAGTCCTAGATCTTGTGTGTTATTCATTGGGTGTTTATCTATATGCTTTATCTCTTTTATGTATTGCATTTATTTACTTACTTGTTAAATTTGCATTGCATTTTATTGCTTTCCATATACTTCTGGTTATTGTTGTTGTGTTGTTATTTTCTTGGTGGGTGGGATGATATTTCGAGGTAAAAAGCTCATTACCCAGGCCGGTATACACCAAGGTTTAACATGGATACTAATGTCGAGTCTCATGTTACGTTGACACGTGTGAGGAGGCGTGAGATACTACACACAGACGAGGTTCTCTTGACAATACATTTGTCTTACATCCTTTGTGCGAAGATGAGGTGTTATAATAGAGGACTCTCGACTCTGGTTTCCATTAGAAACCTTGTTCTGATTAGAATTTACCTGTGAGTGGGATGGGAATATTCTTAACATGTAAAAATGTTGATCTACATGGTACTTGGTTCCTTTGTGTTCTAAATTGGTGTCGGACCTTTGATCTTATGATATTCATACTTGGTTTCTTGGTACTCTGAGATGGTGTCGGACCTTGGATCTTATGATATTCAGACTTGGTTTCTTTGTGTTCCAAGATGGTATCGGGCCTTTGATCATGGGGTATTCAGATTATTCATAATCAACACGACTGATATTCACTATGATGGAAACCTTGATTCCATGACCGTTTCATTTTCGTCATAGGATTTATGAGAAAAAAGAATACATATGAAAAAAGAACTAACTTACATGTTCTTTCCATTTCCAAGGAATCATATATGTGAGCCTTTTGTTGAGATTCTCCATCTCTTACTTGCTTAAAATCCTAATCAAGGCACGTAGACTCCTTGGAAGTGATTGAACATGGCATTTCATCCACTCATGCACCTCGTGCATCTTCATGCATCTATAATAGGAACTCAAAGTTTGGTGATCTTCTTATTCATACTTTGTATTCTCTCTAGAAGTGCAGACTTGACTTTGATCTGTGCCCAAAGATGGAATAAATTCATTAGGAACTGATTGAGATGAAGTTCATATGGGGATGATTATGATAGTATGCAAGCCATGGCCTGTGATCAAGAACTCTTGAAAGAGGAAAACGACCAGTTGAAGACTCAGTTGAATTTGGTCATGGAAATTCCGAAAATAGTACCGAGAAGAGAAGGAAATTATATACATGTTGTTGCAATAGGAGTTTTCATTCCTCCCCATCTTATGGGATCTATTTCAAGTCATGGAGTACTTCGTGGATCTCTTCCACAACCTTGGGTTCTTGGATTTTTCCCGTTAGTAGTTAGTTCTTTTTCTCCAAGTGAATTTAAGGGGCAAGGCTTATCTGCAGAGATGAAAGAAGCCTAAAATGCAGTTTAATCCAATTCCACTATCTTATGATAAACTATTTCCTTGCTCACTTGAATTGCGGTTGGTTAAGCTCTCAATTTGGGTTCTACTCCCGCAAAGCTTCCATATGAATATGATGTTAACACTAGGTGTGATTCCCATTCTGGGGAACCTGGTCAGGATATTGAGGATTGTAATGGGTTGAAGTATAAAGTCCAGCACCTGTCTGGCATCTTTTCCAAAGTCCAGTTTCTGTTTGGAAAATTGTTTCAGGTTGTTTCTTCTCAGTTGAATGCCTCTTCAATATAGTAGAAGACGGAGTTTATTTTGTGTAGTATGATATTTCCTAGAGCTCAATTGCTGAGTATTTCTTCTGTGTGGTAGAAGACGTACCGAAGTCTCGTTACATATTTTCTCGTTTGTGTAATAAAAGGTGAGGTTGAAGATATCCTCGAGTGAAGTGTCTGATTATTTCTTCTATGCAATTGAAGATGCTTTTTGGTAACAAGTTTTGAATATCCCTTCTATGTAGTAGAAGACATAATTATTTCTTCTGTGTAGTAGGAGAAGATCTTCATTTCTTCTGTGAAGTAGAAGATACTTGGTGATTCAGTATGCAAGTTGGCTTGGTAAAGCATTCATCCCATTTTTTGAGAGAATCATATGTGAATGTCATTATGGGGCACTTGGCCATTTGTTTGAAGAAGATATTTCATCTAGAGACAATGTCCAAGAGTTGATTAATTCAAAAAACATTGTGTTTGTGCTAGATCGGAATGACATTGCCCAACTAAGCATCAAGACTGCTGAAAGTCGTCAGAATTAATAAGTCCATACAGAGTCAAGTATCCTCAACAATGGCAATCATGTGTTCTTTACTGCATTTTCATATGTAAATTTGCTTGCTTTTTTAAAAATTGTTTGCATATATAAACTTGTTAGTTTTTGAATGTTAACTTTAATGGAATAAATATGTTGGTCTTGAAGCAATCTATTCCTTTTCACTCATCCATTCGTTTTCACTCATGAAAGGTTTTTCTTGCATAAAGATATCGACTTTATAGAAATCTCTTGCTTATGAAAAGATTCTAAGGGGGACGAAGATAATTGAAAATGAAAAAAAAAATCTAGTTGTATGCTTTTGAATAAAGCCATGTTGGTGATGTACATGCATTGTTTCAAATTCCTAAACACCGAAGATATAAGAGAGTGAAACCTTCGTTAATCCCTTTAAGTCATGAAGTAGGAGTTTATTTTCTAAATAAAAAACCCTTATCTTTAACCCAGGGGCAGGGTAGTGTTCAGTTAATCTAATCGAGCACTCAAATCTCATTAGGAGTGCGCATATAAGGACCCCTCACACATCAGGAGTGTGCATATAAGAATCAACCATAATTCTTATCCCTCACACATAAGTAGTGTGCATCATAAGATGATGATTCCACAATGGCTATCCCTCGTCAACCAAACAGCAAGGTAGTCACAACTTTTTGTAAAATCAAAAGACTCAGGATCACACGACTTGTTCAAAGAAAAGAAAGAAAAATTGAAAAAGAAAGAAAGAAAGTCTGTTGAGTTAAAATCAGAAAAAGCTTGAAAGCAAATGACTTAGGCAAAAATTAGGGCATCCCGCTGGACTGCAAAATAAAAATTCAAAAGAATTTGTCCACGAAAAAGTTAGGGAAAAATAAAAAAGAATGAATAATCGAAAAGTGAAGAGCATTACCAAAGAAAAATGTTCAGTAAAACAACAAAGTTGTATGGTCAGACAACAAAGAACGAAAGGTGAGTGACTGTCGTGTCCAAAATCCTCATTGATTCCTTAACCATATTGAAATTCCCGTTGAGAGATGAATACTCGTGTCGAGTTAATTGAACGTAAGAATGGAGAACATCATGGAGAATGGGTGGGTTAGGTTAGAATTAGAGCCTTAAATCCTTTTTCTAAAACCATGAACCATGATACATTACAACCCTTAAAATTCCTAATTGAAATAGGGTTTATTCTGAAAGCATGCTACAACGAGATAGTGTTTAACTGACTCCTAAGAGGTGTGCTTAAATATTTGTGTTGGTACCATATGCTTGTATTATCTTTCATACAAAAATATTTTCAAATATTGCACTCTAGTTGGTGATTGGGTCATAACAAAGTTGTAACATCATTTCAATCAAAGTTTTTAACTTCAAGACTAACATAAGCTTTGCATTAGAATTTTAATTGTCAGAACAAACATGTTTCTGTTTGCAAACAGTTGCTTGACAGCAATGAAAGTTTCCATGATATGAATCAGTGAATGGCACAGTCACGTCAAAATAAAAGGACTTAAACTCTGTGGAGTAAAAGCCAATCATTTTAAGAGAATGGTCATAGCCAGGGGCATGTTTCCTAAAGACTCTGTTGAGTATAATAAAGATGCTTTCTCAGTTTGTTTATCCTATCAAGGATGAGTTTGAAGTCTCTGTTGAGAAAAAGATATGCCAAGTGCAGCCAAATAGGGGCAATCAAGTTGAGATGTGATATCTCAAAGTTAGCCAATCTGGAGTAATCAAGTTGAGATGTAACCTCTCAAAGTTAGCCGATATGGGGAAATCAAGTCAGGATTTGATCCCTCAAAGTTCAGTCAATCAAGGGAAATTGTGTCGAGATGCGACAAATCTCTCCAAGAACTTGTTGAGTAGGGAGAAATATTTCAGAACTTGGAAATATTGGGGCAAGTCACCCCCAGTAATTATGGTAAAAATATCCATGCGAGGAAAATCCCTTCATAAATCCCATACTTGGGGTACAAGGCATGATTTTGAAGAATTATCGTTCACTTGTGAAAGGTTTCTTCCCAGTACAAGAGTAAGAATCCCTGAGGTTGTCACTAGCAAAATATTCTTGGTTTATTTCCTCGAAGAAAAATACTCTTCCCCGGCAAAGTATGCATGGGTCTAAATTTCCCTAGTGGAACCTACACTTGGATTTTTCTTCCCAATTAGGTTTTCAGGAAGTTATCCCTAGTAAAGTTGTGTTTGGTTGAAGGCCTTCCGAGGATTGCTTCCCCAGTATATCATGCACTTATGAGAGTTCTCTTAAGAATTCTCTTATTCCCCAGTGATGGAAGATGTTGTATCATCCCCGGTGGAAATTAAGCTTAGAGGATTTCTTGTTCAAAAGGTTCTTCCTCCCTAAGTGAAGATTTGTTCCCCAACTAATTTCATCATTGAGTTTCTCTTGTTCAAGAAGTCTTATTATCTCCATTGGAAGATGTTTTGACTAGATCTCTACGTAAGGAAATCTATATTCCCCAATGAAGTATTCCTTATCCCCAATGAGGAGGTAACGGATCTCTCCCCAGGAATGTAAGAGTTGGTTGAAGCTAGAATCAACTATCCTCAAAGTTGGCGCATTTTATTTGTAATTTCGCATCGCAGTTTATAGCTAGTGGTTGTTAACGTCCCAGATTATTATTCTTCACAAAAGACCAGATTTTTAAGAATTTCTCTTCAGCAGTTCCTTGTTTCTCCAGAATTTCCTGTTTGTTTCTCCGGCTCCCTAGTGGAATGTCCAAACATGCATCATTACATTGCATCTTCCGAAAATGCGTAGCATTCCCATTTTTATGAAGCATTATGCCATAGAAAAATTCAAACATACATTGAAGCATAATTCATTGGTTATATTTCTCCTGAAGTAACCAAGTTGTTAACTGTCCCCAGAAGGTGTGTGGTTCCCACAAACTTTTCTTTGGTTCCCAGGATCTTTTTTCATTCCGGTCAACTTCCTCAAAATCCAATTTAATGGGTATCCTTTGGTAGCTATAGTGAAACTATTCCTTCCTTTTTAAATCCAATGTTCTGGTACCCTTTGGTCGGTCTAGTTTAACTATTCCTTCCTTCTACAACCCAGTGTTCTGGTACTCTTTGGTATATGTAGTTTGACTAAGCTCACCTCTTCAAGTCCAATGTAATTGGCAACCTTTTTAAATCCAATTTTATGGTACCATTCGTTCGGTTTAGTTTAAGTATTTTTTTATCCTTCTTAAATCCAATTTTCTTGTATTTTGTGGTTGGTTTAGTTTAACTATTCCTTCCTTCCCTTTTTAAATCCAGTTTGCTGGTATCATTTGGTCGAATTAGTTTAATTATTCCTTCCTCTTAAATCCAATTTTATGGTACCCTTTGGTTAGTTTAGTTTAACTATTCTTCCCTCTTCAAATCTAATGTTCTGGTATCTTTTGGTCGGTCTAGTTTAACTAGTCTATCCGCTTTAAGTCCAGTGTGATTCGTAACATTTTCAAATCCAGTGTTCTGGTATCATTTGGTCGGATTAGTTTAACTATTCCTTCCTCTTAAATCCAATTTTCTGGTACCTTTTAGTTAGTTTAGTTTAACTATTCTTCCCTCTACAAATCCAATGTTCTGGTATCTTTTGGTTGGTCTAGTTTAACTAGTCTCTCTGTTCTAAGTCCAATGTGATTGACAAATTTTTTTCAAATCCAGTGTTCTGGTATCCTTTGGTGGGTTTAGTTTAACTAGTCTCTCTGTTCTAACTCCAATGTGATTGGCAATCTTTTCAGATATAATTTTATTTATATCCTTTGTTAGGTCTAGTTTAACTATTCCTTCCTTCTTAATCCAGTGTTCTGGTACCCTTTTGGTAAGCTTACTCTAACTAGTTTCTCCATTTCGAGTTCAATTTAATCAGTCGTCTCTTGGATCCAATTTAAATTATATCTTGTTATAGGTCTAGTTTAACTAGTTCCTCTTTAGAAAATCCAAGTTGATCAGTATCTTTGTTTAGAGTCTCCTTTGGTGGGTCTTTTTTCAGGTTTCGTCTGTCTTAGACTGGCGTTTGTTTCTAAAAACTCCACATGCGGGTGGCCTTCTTCTAAAAAGAGAAAATAAAAATAAATATACAACATGATTTCCCATGGTTGCACCCAGAGTGCAAATTTTAAGGTTCTTTTGGTATTCAATCCTCTTCCATCCTGAATGTTTGAAAGTCATTGCTTTTCTCACTTTTAGATTTAAGATGATTGAATAGGGGAAGCTGTTGCACCCGAAAATTTGCCCTCTTAATTATAACCCTAAGTGGCTCACATGATTCATTATCATTCATACATGTATGACATTGTTTCTTGTGCTATGGGATCAAGTTCATCAGGGAATTAGGGTTTTCTCCTTTTAAGAAGGAGACGCAATGATCAATCAATACAGGTCTATGAGTTCAGTCATCAAGATCATTCTCATCAAGACACGGGGTCTTATATCTATTCAAATTTATCAAAGATCATGGGGAGATCATAATTTTCATTACCTAAAGAGGGATCATATGCGTCTATCTAATTAGTTCCCCGAGTTAGGGTTTTGTGTTTATGATCATTGTGGACTTCTTTCATTAAGCTATAAGGTCCTACCATCATCAAGGGTATCTTCACCCTCTCGCGCTTAAAATTATCATATGGAGTAGGTTTTGTGTGAATGTGCTTGTTAAATGAATGAAGTTTTGGTTGACTTTCATCACTTATTCAAGGGTGACGTATTAACCAAAGTCCACATTATGTTATGTTGGACTTTCACTTTATTTCATGATCCATTCATAATGAGAAAAGTAAAGAAATGTTTGAAAACTTGGAGGAGGAAGATTCTTTGAAGGATGCTTCACTTAAACTTCACCAAAGGCCTAGGAGTAATGATGATGAATTAAAAAGTTAAGGAGAGACATTGGTGATTTCTTTCAAAGAAAGAGATGTCATTGGAAATTCATAAAGGCATGTTTCTTTTACAAGATAAAAGTATAGAGGCAATGGTTCCAATGTAAATAAGGGTATTTTTGTACCACAAAATTTTCCCTCTTTATTCTCAAGACATTTCTCATAAAAGATCTCAAAATGCTCAAGGATTCTTAAGGGTTTAATCAGATAAGCTCACCTCTAAGCACAGAGCCTCCAAATTAGGGTATTGATTTTCTTAAGGACAATTGGACTTTTTATTCCTCAATTTACTTTCATTGTTCATTATAGGTCTCCAAGAATTCTCATACCACGTTTCAAGTCTTACATCATAAATTTGCTCAGTGAATTGCTCAGATGACTGAAAATCAACTATATTGGGTAAAAAGTCAACTGTAGTCAATATACAGTCAAACTTCATGATTTTTAGCCAACATCAACATCTTGAAGTCATATTTACCAATTTATCAAGGTTTGATCACAATGTATCAAGAAAAGCACCCAAATCATCAAAGGGACAAAATTGTCAAAATTAGGGTTTTGACTAAGAATGATTGATCAATGACTTTTGACCTAGTACATGACCTAATGATTTGAAGCATAATCTCAAGGACTCAAACACAACATGTTGACCTAATTTCATGGCTCAAATCATTTCTCAATATTAATGGATTGATAATTGAAATTTGATCAACTGATAAAAAGTTAACTGATACATAAAAAGTTAAACTTTGACTTTTTGGTCAACATTAAATTTCAAAGATAAAAATTCATCAAGACATTCAAAAATATCAAACTTGATCACCAAGAATCAAGAAAGTAAAAAAGTCAATAAAAAAGTCAAGATTTCTAACACTTGGAAAATTTCTAAGTCTTTTTATACTTGATAAATTCATTACTTCATGACAATTTTTCACCAAGATGCAAGATGATTCAAGGAAAACTTTCAACATGAAATTTGTAGATCTTTATGAATTCTACAACTTTTTGGTAGAGGTTTGATATCTAAAAAATTCTTAGATTTGAAGATATAGGCTCATGAAGTCATTACATTTTTCATAAAACACTTAGTGAAATTTTCAACAAGTTTAGGCAGATTTTTGACCTAACTTATTGACCAATTTTCACCTAGTTCCAATTTGATTTTGACAAAATGGTCAAATTGAATGTTGTATGCAATGTTTCAAGCTTTCCAAAATGTCCAGGAACTTGAAGAGATCATTTTTTATATAGGATAATCGGAGAGAAGAAGTTAAGCATCCATTCTTGCATTTCAAGCAATTTTCATGAAGAACACTTGATCAAATCTCAAACCAATGCTGCATAATCTTACTTTGTAGACTTCTAACTTGTAAATCACTCCATAATTAATTGTTTACACAATTTATTGAGGTATGAGCCAAGTGATTAAGCCATTGCCCACATGACTTTTCTATTTATGGAACAAAGGCACCATTGCCATTCTTGAAAAGTTGTTTTAATCACAAAGTCAACTTGTCTTGAGCCTCTAACTTATTTCTTCTGCATACAATAAACCTACAAGATCAGAAGAAGCGTGTTTAAAGTGTTAAACCACTCTACAAGTCTTGTACTTCAGATTGGGACAATACTTGTCAAGTTTGCTTCAAAAACAAGTCAAAAAACCATAACATGTGATCTTTGTTATCTGATCACTTCAAGCACCCAAACCTTTCCCTATAAATATAGGCATTATTTTGCAATCCAAACATGAATGCATAAGCTCTGAAACTCCTTCAAACTCCAAATTGCACAAAAACCTCCATAGCTTATCATTTATGACCTTGAACTTCCATCTCATAATCCACTCGTGTGTTTCCTCTCCAAATCAATCAGAGCATCCATACATCATAAACAACTCATCCCCACACCTGTTTCACAACTGTAACATCATCTTCCTCATCTTCTAAACTCAAAAACAGAGCTCTGCACATTGACTTCTCCGACACGATTCAGCCACTTTTAGCATAAAGTAAGAGTTGCATTAGCTTTCTTGTAGTCCAGTGAAGCTATTCAGATCATCACCACACCTCCATAAGTGCTCAAACTCCATACACGATTTCCAATTTTAAGGTACGTTTTCTCAACTTTGAACTCTCTCTACAAGCATCATTAATGGTTACTTTGTGAATAAAAAATGTACGCATCATATCCCTGAAGTTAACCAAGCCCTTAGATTTCATTTATGTTACCTGAGTGATGCGAATTTTGTGTTTGAACTTTCTGAAAAATTAGGTTTAATTTGGTACCAGATAAAATTCATGCTCATCTTTGATTTTTAGCTTAAGTTATTTACATGGTTGAAATCATGGTTAAATTTCAAGCAACTTTCATGTTTACATTTTCCAATTTAGTTGAGAAATGAGGAAGTTACAGATTTCAAAAATGTTGATGAACATTTTGGTGCGAGGAAGAAGATGAAGTTATAATCAGGACTGAGTTTGTAATATATTTATTGGTTTGTGTATTAAACACCTAATGTATAGCCACCCCAGTGGTAGAACGCGCGTGTATAAGTCATCATTATGCCTTGTCCTGGGTTCGATCCAGACGTGAGGCATTATGCTTTTTTATAACATTTACATTACATATCATGTGCAAGAAAGCCATGTGCATGTACCAAGTGCCCTCATCTCATCACCATTTGATCATTGTCTGATTGAATCCAACACATCACAAGACAAGCGTATGTTGTACCTTCAAAAGTCCACCACATGGGATTACAAACAAGGGGCCTGGGCCTCCTGACTTGGGCCTATTCTTTTTTTTCTTCTTATTCATCCCCCCCTCTACTGAAGACAGTAGAGGCCCAATGATTCTTTTTTTTTATTTTTATTATTTTGTTTTCTGATTTCAAACAAATAAACAATTTGGGCATGTTTGCTAACTTTTAACCCTCCTTTTACTTTTCAACATCCCGACCCATTTCATTTATTTTTTATATTTTCATTATTTTTTATTTTTTTATTTTTATTTTATTTAAATACTAAAAATATATTTTCTTCAATAATTAAATTGTTATATAAGTTTTACTTAAACACTTATTTTATTTTTAGTTAATATTTAGAACTAGATTTTCGTTTAGTTTTTCATACTTCAAAATAACTTTTTTAAAATTAATATTAACCTTCAAATCATTTCATAAATAAATTATTTAGACTTAGATCTTATTTTTATCTTAATTTCAAATTAACTTAGACTTTAGGATTTGTTAAAATTAATTAACTTCTCTTGCAAATTAATTAGTTTAATTAAGCATTAAAACCTTTCTATCAAAAAACCCCATAAAGTATATTCTTTTTTACTTCTTCATCTTTACATTTTGTATTTAATATTCAATGGTTTGTAATAGTAATTAGGGCTTTATATCTTTCTTCCCCCTATTCACAAATTGTACCCCCCATTCTCAAAGTGTTTTAATAGCATAGGACATTTATATTCCGCAATTTATCGTTTGTCGTATTATTGCTAGTAATTAGGGTTTGCATAGAAAGATTTAAAATCAAAATTAGGAAATCTTAATTCAAGATAAATGAATTGAAAACAATGCACTTTGCACACTTGCACCTCTAGGGTAACCCACACTTGTTGCCTCGGATTTAAATAGTCATGCCCCTCGAACGTGGGATGTTTTAGCAAAGACCCTCGATTAAAAGATCATAGTCCCTCGATGACCCTTCAAATGTTGCCTTCGGTAAATGATCTTAGTCCCTTACGAAAAATTGCTAAAACATCTTACAAGTTGCCTGACGACCCACGCTTGTCCTTCACATCCAATGATACGGCTCCTTACCAACCAATGGTAAACTAGCACTATGTAAAGGAGGAGGAAAAGAATAAAGACTGTTTGAGTAGGTAGATTGCTCGTAATTTCTTGCTAATAAACAAAACTATTTCCACACCTCACACTTTCAAAACATCTTTCAAAACAAACATTTTGTATACATTCTCAATAATACGAGAATCATTACAAAATTGCCTTACATTGGCATTTTCAAACATCTTTCCAAACACTTCCTTTCAACAAATATTTTCAAAACAAACACTTTGTATACATTCTCAACAATACGAGAATCATTGAAAAGTTCGCCAAACATAGGTGTTCTCAAAATGTTTTCAAACTTCCACAAACACAAATCATTTTAAAGTGATCAAGCAATTAAGATCCCGTAGATAACTATGGATGGAAAGGGTGCTAACAAATTACCTTTTCATAACCTACCCTCCAGAAATCAAGAAAATATCTCAAAAGGTCTTTCTTGTTCTTTTCACCCTTTCCTTTATTAGATAAAAGAAAAGTTGGTGGCGACTCTTACTATCCGCAACATTTGCGATCAAACGCCAAAAACAACCAAGTCAGTTCTCCCACCATATCACAGAACTGCGACTCTACTGGGGAAATGATAAACTAAAAGTGGGGTTACCTTAAGATTTATATCACCTTTATTTGCTTTATTTGTTTGCTTTACATTTATGGGTATTGCTTGGGTTTATTACTTTTAAAGATCTTATACCCGGATCTGGGGCACATTAGGTAAGTGGCAATAGATTGTGGAAATTGTATGGTGTAGACCGATATGGTTGAAGCAATGGCTATATTAGTGTGACATATTTGTGGGTATTGGTGTCCCTTGAGTTAAATCGAGGAGAATGCGGGGTCGCTAAGTGGCGTCATGAAGCATTAACTGACACAGAACCTTAGTTGAACAACTTGGCCATTAGAAAGTAGTGAGATAGCTGGCTTTGGTGCAAGACTGAGGTTGGTTAATACTTGATACTACACTCATTGAAATCGGACTTACGGGATATTTTTGCCACAAGAACAGATTATTTATGCTGAAACAATGTCGGATGAAGAAAGATTAATGATTTTGAGATTCCTTAGAACCCAGTTACTTCTTTTAGGACAGGTTGAACCAACTAAAGCTTCAAGAGGGTACTTACCTATAAACCTCATGCAAGCCGGAACCTAAGGCCTTGTGTGCTTTATGTGTATATGTGATCGTGATTTTAGCAAGTGTACTATTGTCACCAATGTAGTTTTAAAGGGTTTTACCCCGAATATCGATCACGAGGATTGCGTAGGAAATACGAGTTATTATATGAAGCCAATTAAACAAAAGAACATGTATTGTTGTTTTGAACAAATAATGAAAGACAATGAAAACTAAGAATAGACTGAAATTAAGAGTGACTTTTGATTTTAAAGAGATAACGCTAAGGTAGGGTGTATGCTTCAACCTCCAACTCAGCTGGATCAAGATTTCATTACCAAATTTTTACAGGATTCAATTACTTATTCTCAAGGTTTATTTTCCTAAGTCCTTAGTGAAAATACTTTTGATTTAACATCCAATTGTCCAAGTCCTCAGAGAAATAGGATAAAATCAATTCGTTCAACTATCAAGAATTTCTAAGTAACCTTATTTTATCCCTAATCCTAGGTGATAATTTTAGGGTTCAATTGTACAAAAACCTTAACAATCGTAGTCCCACAGACTGTTAACCACACATCAATCCTTATTGATCAGATAAAGAAAGCAATACAAACATCGTACAATCGAATTGAAATACTATAATTTTCGATTAAACAAAACCAAATCCAGAGTTGTTACAGGTTTAAAGCAGGGACACCCCCCTAGCATTGGGGGGTTTAGCCTCTCATAATATTCAATAAAACTAGATAAAGAGATTTAAACATTACAGATGATGAAAGTTTCAGATCTTCAATGGTGTCCACCGTTGAATCTCTTCCTCTTCCAACACTTTGCTTCCGTCTTCTCTCGTGTCCAATTCTATTTTGCGATCTTCAAAAAGTGTCCCTCCCCTCTCTTACAATTGGTCTTTTATTCTCCTCTGATTCCAGTCCAAGTGCCTTTCCAAAAATACCCCTCACGAGCCCCTTTGGATGAAAGATAAAAAAAATCAAAATTTTCAGCGCAACAATCAACACGGCCGTGTTGTTTAACACGGGTGGCCGTGTTGATTTTCTGTTTCTGGTTCAAAAATCCACTTTCTGGCCATAATTCAACACGGCCGTGTTGTTTAACACGGGTGGCCGTGTTGATTGTCTGTTTCTGGATAAAAACTTGCATTTCTGGGCATAATTCAACACGGCCGTGTTGTTTAACACGGGTGCCCGTGTTGAATTTCTGAACTTGGTTTTTTCTCCACTTTTTCATCCGTTCGTGCGCGTCGTGAGTGCCAATAATCCCATAGCTAAACCTGGACACAAACACTACCAACAAAAGCGTAAAAAGGAACACTTCTATAACACTCAAACATCGAATTGTTAATCATTCAAACAAAATTAAAACACACGCAAACTTACTTCAAACATATGCATATGCCGCTTAATGTAACCAAGGCGATTAAATTTAATCAGAAAAAGGGTACGAAACTTACTAGAAATGGTGACCGATCACAACCCCACACTTATCTCGTTGCTTGTCCTCAAGTGATGTATTAGGACAAAACAAAGGTCACCACGAGCTTCTTCTTCTCCGCACACAATCGGGTTCTTCGCACAACATCCTCACTTATCAATCGAGCGTATGGTATCCTTTTTCAATCTCTCCACCACATTATCACTTCCAAGCACCTGTTCACCTGCAAGCTTTTTTTTCACAATTCTCACAAGATCTCTCCGGGTTAATGTGTTTACACTCACAGCACCAGGTATGCATATTACTTTTAACTTTGAAAATATTCTCAAATCACTACACACAACTATTGCACACACATTCAAAAGGACTTTGCGAACACAAATGGTTTGGGTAGGGTGAAAAGGTTTTAGTTACTCGACAATCATTTTGTTTCACAAAACTACAGCAATTGGCTTGAATCGTAAGAGTGGTTTAAGTCTTCCGAATTCTTTCGGACAAGAGGGCAAGTATTTTTATGATTTCTCTTTTATTTTTTTTTCATTTTTCTTCTTTTCACTTTTTTTTTTTCAACTTTTCTTCTTTTCATTTTTTTTTTCTTTGCCCTTTTTCAATGATTTACAACCCCACACTTAGATTCTTTCAAACATTATTACGAAACTTATTTTATGTCGAGTACTACTACGATTGATGGAAAAGATTGGTGGTAGCCAAGAACAAACATGATCACGGAGGGTTGTTATGGATGTAGTGAAGGTGGTTATGCTAACAAAGTTTTCTCAGTGTGTGCTTTCGAAGTGTGTTTGTGTTAAGAGAACATCCGCAAAATCAAAGTGAATAATGCCATACCTGACTGATCTCTCATGTGGATTTATGAATCTGGCTTTGACGACTCACCGGGTGGGTTAAGCTTACAAGTTCCGAGGTGCTCTTTGGTGTCTTGTGGTTTCCTTTTATCTGAAGTCTACCATAATACTCGCTTGTTTCAGTGTGAATGCTTTGCGTCCGACCATTTTCTCTCGATTGTGTCAACTGCCCTGGTGCCTGCGAGGGTCAAGTATGGGATGTGTCGTTCAACCATTTACTATTCGTTTGCACCCTTTCCAATTTCCATCAATCACCTGGTAACATCATAACGGCACTGCATAATACTAACTTAAACAAAACAATAGCTTATCAATTCAAAACAGACTTCAAAACAAACACAAAGCAATAACATAAAAAGAATTCAAAACAAACACAAAGCAATAACAAAAAATAAAACCTCCCCCACATCTGAACCAAACATTGTCCACAATGTTTTAACTCCAATGCGAGAGAGGGTACCTGACTCACTGATACGGTGGTGGTGGTGGAGGAGCCTGTGGAAATTGCAACATCAGACGTCGCATCATCTCTTGGACATCGTCCACCACAGCTCCTTGCCTAAAAAGCTCCTCACCTTGTCTTGTTTGCTCGGTCCGGAGGGAGGTAATCTCAGATTGTACCCACCCCCATTGATCAGCATTCATAGAGGAGGATCCAGCATATTGCTGGCTGGGCTGCTGAGGGGGCGGGCTAGGCTGCTCCGCTTCTGGGGCATCATCCTCCGAATCGTCCTCTGAAGAGGAACTATCATGCTGAGAACTTTCCCTGTCAGCTGTACCTGCAGTCTCATATAGCCAGTTAGCAGTATTGGCAACAGAAATAACAGATGGCGCGGGAAGTGACAGAATATGCTGATTATTGCAAATCAGCGAGTAATACCCTTGATGAACCACAATCATCTTTTGATTGACAAGAGTGGCCATGTCAATCTTTTTACCAGCAATTGAAGGCTCCTCCATCAGAAGCGGACCGTAGTGCAAATGGTCAGCTAGCTGAGTGATCATACCACCCACCGAGATATCTCCAGACGTGGCATTCCCCACCACCTTAAGATGATTAGCAGCAAAGGCCGCTACATTCACGCGACCTACCTCAGTCATCTTTTTTATCAGAAATAGCTCTCTTTTTGCACACACCCCTGTGCTTTCTCCCCTCCCGAAAAGAGTATGAGCCAAACCTTTTTGAGCATACCGGAAACATGGGTTGTGGATTCCCGAGGCTTTGGCCCTGCTCGGATTGTATCCAGAGTTACCTGTTATAGCCTCCCAGAACTCACCAGCATGAAAAGTCTCGGGTGGGTGCCCCGGTCCAGAGATTGGTAGGTTGAGCGCCGCCCCTACCTCCGCCACTGACAGCGAATGTTGGTTACCGAACATGCAGAATTCCAAGTTACCATAGAATTCCAACTCGGACCCATTCCACCTGCGTCTTAACTTAAAATCAACAGAACTCAAAAATTCGAAGGTTAGTCCTTCATAAGTCGGTGCTTCAAATAACATAAAAGGCAGTAACCCAATATTTTGAAACATCCGATACACTTCATCCTTAATTCCTAACCTGTTAAGCGTGGCCTCACAAATATAACGGGGTGGAATTAATCGGCGCTTAATTAAAACATGGTACCTTTCCCGGTGTTCTGGTTTGGTGAACGTAATGCCATGGGCATTTTCATCCCCTCTCCGGTTCCTCGCAGCAGTGCTACTCGGAGCACGACGGGGTCTTTGTCTTGGTTGCGATGATTCCGCAAAATCACCCCCCCGTGAGTAACGTTGAATTGGTCTCTTCGGAGGCATTGCACAATTCTGCAAAATCAATGAAAACAACACACCCAAACAACACAAAAGCAGAAACTACAAACAATAATCAATATGAGAGCAAAAATTCGCAAATACAAATTTGACGAAATTAAAATCTGAACCGGTTAAGTTGTAGTGGATGACGAGTAGAACAATATTCGTGAAAGCAAGAGGTGGTTTTAGTGAGTGGGTAAAGGAGAAAAGTGAGGTTTTAGGAGAGGGAGGCTAGGTTTTCTATGGAAACAAGAGAGATGAATGAGAGAATAGGTTGAAGATGAAAGGAAAAGTGTTACAAAATAAGTGGGGTCCACCAAATAAAAGAAAATAAAAATTGAAAAAAAAAAACTGAACGGACGAACAACACGGCCGTGTTGTTTAACACGGGCGCCCGTGTTGTTTGCCCTGTACCCTTTTTTTTTGAATATTTCGTTTTCCTTCCTGGTTTGGAATTCAACACGGCCGTGTTGATTAACACGGGTGGCCGTGTTGTTTGTCCTGAACGCACCCATTTTGGATTTTCCTTGTGCTTTTTGCCCACTGCTTACTGCACCGATCCGCATCCTTAAAACCTGAAATAAAATACATCGAACAAAACAAAATAACGAAATAAATGTTAGGAAAGGAGCGTGGGTTGCCTCCCACGAAGCGCTTCGTTTAACGTCGCATGGCTCGACGGTCCACACCTCATCCGGTGAGACGCAAATGATCGATTATTCCTATTCCCGCTCCAGTGTAATATGGCTTCAACCTCTGGCCATTCACTTTGAAAACATCCCCATTGCTAGGATTTTTAATCTCCACTGCCCCATGAGGGAAAACCGTCTGTACCACAAACGGACCAGACCACCGAGATTTCAACTTCCCAGGAAAAAGTTTAAGCCTGGAGTTGAACAATAGCACTAATTGTCCTTCCCAAAAATCTTTCTTGATGATACGTTGATCATGCCACTTCTTGGTTTGCTCTTTGTACATCTTGGCATTTTCATAGGCTTGGTCTCGAAATTCCTCCAGCTCATGAAGTTGAAGAATGCGAGTTTCACCGGCTTTCACAATATCATAATTGAGAAACTTAGACGCCCAAAATGCCTTGTGCTCAAGCTCGAGCGGCAGATGGCAGGCTTTACCGTAAACCAACTGATATGGTGACATACCAATGGGCGTTTTGAATGCCGTTCTATATGCCCATAATGCATCTTCAAGCTTGAGAGCCCAATCCTTTCTTGAGGCACTCACCGTCTTTTCCAGGATTTGTTTGATTTGTCTGTTTGACACTTCGACCTGACCACTAGTCTGAGGGTGGTAAGGTGTTGCAACCTTATGCTTCACATTATACTTTTTCAACAAATTCTCCATCACTTTATTCAGAAAATGTGTTCCTTCATCACTTATAAGTGTTCTGGGCACACCGAACCTTGAAAAGATGTTGTTCTTCAGGAAGTTCACTACTACCTTAGCATCATTCGTAGGAAGGGCCACCGCTTCAACCCACTTAGAGACATAATCCACCGCGACAAGTATGTAGTTCTTCCCGAAAGATGGTGGGAACGGACCCATGAAATCGATACCCCACACATCAAATAATTCCACCTCAAGGATACCCTTCTGAGGCATCTGGTTTCTCTTTGAAATATTGCCTGTCCTCTGACACCTGTCGCATTCTTTCACGATGCTTTGAGCGTCTTTGAACAATGTTGGCCAGTATAGTCCCGATTGTAAAACCTTTGCTGCTGTTCGGTCTCCACTGAAATGTCCTCCATATTCAGAATCATGACATGCCTTCAACACATCCCTTTGTTCCTCCTCTGGTACACATCTCCTAATCAAGCCATCAATTCCTCTCTTGTACAAAAATGGATCATCCCACAAGTAGAACCTGCAATCATGTAAAAACTTTTTCTTTCTGTTATAATCAAAATCATCAGGGATAATACCACCTACCAAATAGTTTGCATAGTCTGCAAACCAAGGAACGCCAATAACAGCAAGGATGTGTTCATCTGCGAACTCATCCCTTATTGGACGTGTATCTTCCGTTTCTTCAATAGGGGACATCCTAGACAAGTGATCGGCTACAGTATTTTCAGATCCTTTCTTGTCACGGATTTCTACATCAAACTCCTGGAGAAGCAAGATCCACCTTAACAATCTTGGTTTCGAATCCTGTTTAGCAAAAAGATACTTCAAAGCAGCATGGTCAGTATAAACAATGACTCGAGAACCCAACAGATATTGCCTGAATTTATCAAAGGCATAAACAACCGCTAACAACTCTTTCTCAGTAGTTGCATAATTCATCTGTGCAGGGTTCAACACATGACTAGCGTAGTAAATGACATGCAATAATTTTTCTCTACGCTGTCCTAGAACCGCCCCTATAGCAATATCACTTGCATCACACATGATCTCAAAAGGTAGAGACCAATCAGGGGCTACTACAATTGGTGCCGAAACTAATTCTTGCTTTATTTTTTCAAATGCTATGGCACACTCATGATCAAACTTAAAAGCCTTGTCCTTAACTAAAAGCGTAGTTAAAGGTTTTGCTATTTTGGAGAAATCTCTTATGAACCTGCGATAGAAACCCGCATGTCCTAAGAAACTTCTGATACCTTTTTCATTCATAGGAGGAGGCAGCTTTGCTATGACTTCTACCTTGGCCTGGTCAACTTCTATTCCCTTGTGAGAGATCTTATGGCCTAACACTATACCTTCGCGCACCATGAAGTGACACTTCTCCCAGTTGAGGATGAGATTTGTTTGTTGGCACCTTTCTAACACAAGAGCAAGGTTAGTTAAACAATTATCAAAAGACTTACCAAAAACCGAGAAGTCATCCATGAATACTTCCATATGCTTTTCAAGCATATCAGCAAAAATAGATTGCATGCATCTCTGAAATGTGGCCGGGGCGTTACACAATCCGAATGGCATTCTTCTGTAAGCAAAAATACCAAAAGGACATGTAAACGCGGTCTTCTCTTGATCCTCAGGCGCGACAGCTATCTGGTTGTACCCCGAGTAACCATCAAGGAAACAGTAATACTCATGACCCGCCAACCTTTCTAACATCTGGTCAATAAAAGGCAATGGGAAGTGATCTTTTCTTGTAGCAAGGTTCAGTCTACGGTAATCAATACAAACTCTCCACCCGGTAACTGTCCTCGTAGGAATCAACTCATTCTTTTCATTCTTAACCACTGTAGTGCCACCCTTCTTTGGAACCACGTGAACTGGACTTACCCATGCACTGTCGGATATCGGATAAATCATCCCTGCGTCCAAAAGCTTCACCACCTCCTTTCTAACTACTTCCTTCATTGCTGGATTTAGTCGTCGTTGAGGTTGGACAACTGGTTTGTGATCATCCTCCATAAGAATCTTGTGCATGCAAACCGTTGGACTTATTCCTTTCAAGTCTTCTATCGCCCATCCGAGGGCACTCTTATGTTTTTTAAGAACTTTGACAAGCTTATCTTCTTGAAGGAATTCAAGATGAGAACTAATGATAGCCGGGCACTTACTCTCTGTGTCTAAGAAAACATATTTAAGGTTTTCCGGTAATTGTTTCAGTTCAGCCCCTTTCTTTGGTTCATCTTCACTTCCTTCAACTAACGGTTTCCTTAATTCTTCCCATCGGTTGTGGCGAGAATTTGTGATGAATGATGTTGTTTCCATCATGGCTAACACTTCATTATCTTTGTCATCAACTGTTTCTTCTTCTCTAAAGATTGACAAACTCAAAACTCTCTCCAACGGTAATTTTTGTGTTTCCAAAGAGTTTTCTTCATCACAAATTTGATCAATGACCTCAATGTGTTGACTGGTTTCAATGTCGTCTTTGTACTTCATGGTGTTCCTGACATCAATTTTCAGTTCTTCATCATACACTTTCAAAGTCATCGTACCTTCCTCTATGTCGATCAAGCATCTCCCGGTCTCTAAAAATGGTCTCCCCAAAATTATTGGAATCTCCTCATCTTCGGGCATCTCTAGAATAACAAAGTCTACAGGGAACACGAACTTATCGATTTTTACCAGCACGTCTTCTACCACTCCGTAAGGTCTCTTTACCGATTGATCTGCAAACTGAAGCGTCATTCGCGTATCTTGCACTTTACCAATCCCCAATCTTCTGTAGATGGACAAGGGCATAAGACTAACACTTGCTCCTAAATCAATAAGAGCCTTTTTGAAAGATCTATCACCGATAGTGCATGGAATCGTCACTGAACCTCGATCTGTCTTTTTAACTGGAATCTTCATACCCTGCAAAATAGCACTACATGTTTCAGTTAGAATAATAGGATCACTGGCGATGATCCGCTTCTTTGAAATAATATCCTTCATGAATTTTGCATAGGTTGGCATTTGCTCGAGTGCTTCTAAGAAAGGAATGTTCAGCTCAAGTTTCTTGAACATTTCCAAGAACTTCTCAAAATTCTTCTCATGTTGTTCTTTCTTCTTATTTCTTGTGGGGAAAGGTAGTTTTACCGCCGGTTTGGGAGTAACTATTGGTTCTTGTGCTACCCTTTCTTCCCCTTTTTCCTCTTGACTTACAACATCATTATCTTTAATCTCTACATCCACCTCAATCAACATGTCTTCTTCCTCAGAATTCTTTTCAGGTTTCTCATTTGATTTACTTCTTCTGGTTGTCACAGCGTTCACATGATTATTGTCTCTGGGGTTAGTGACCGTATTACTAGGCAAAGAACCCGGTTGCTGAGAGTTAGTCATTTGTTGCGCAATTTGACTCACTTGTATTTCCAGATTCTTGATAGACGCCCCTGTGTTCCTCATGTTGCTTCTGGTCTCTTCCTGAAATTGAGAATTTTGAGCAGCCATTTTTTCAATGGCTATCTCCCAATCCGCCTTCTTTGGTGCTTGTGGTTGACTTTGCGCTTGGAACTGATGTGGGTGGTGTTGAAATTGCTGTTGGTATGGCTGCTGTGGTTGTGGAGGTCTATACTGTTGTGGTTGTGCTGGAGCTTGAAACTGATTTGGGCCTTGTTTTTGGAAGTTTCCTTGTTGATCCTTCCATGCGAAGTTTGGGTGATTTTTCCACCCTGGATTGTATGTATTGGCGTATGGATTATTTTGCCTCAACATGTGAATTTGTTCAACCTGTTCTTGCGTTGCCACACAATGCATAGCAAAATGCGGCCCACCACATATTTCACACCATACTGAAGTGCTTGGTTCAACCTGTGCCACTTTCTGCTCACCAATATTCATACTTTTCAACCTTCTTTCCACTTCAATAGCAATCTGTTCCTCCATTTTAACCACCTGGTCTGCCAGCTTCAAATCAATTTTGCCTTCTGGTTTGCTTATTGCCCGATCATATAACTCTATGTGTTCATTTGCGGCAATAGCTTCTATGATCCTCTTGATACCAGTGGCTGTTGAGAAATTAGTTGAGCCACCTGCTGCAGTGTCAATGAGTTGTTTTGTTTTAACTCGGAGACCATTAACAAATGTCTGCATTTGTTCGGTTGCATCCATGTTATGAGTAGGACAAGCAACCAAACATCTCTTGAATCTTTTATAAGCATCTCCCAACAATTCCCCTTCTTTCTGCTTGAAATTAACAATATCGTACCTCTTACGAATGAAAACCGAAGCTGGGAAATACTCATTAAGAAAAGCGGTTTCCATTTGTTCCCATGTGGTGATACTTCCCGCTGGGAGTGAGTAGAACCATTCCTCTGCATCTTCGGATAATGTGAAAGGGAACATCACAAGTCTCTTAGCTTCTTCGGAATGACCTTCTATCTTCAACGATGTTGTTGTTGTAAGGAATCTCTGAAGATGCTTATTTGCGTCTTCGTTGATTCTTCCTGCAAAAGGCTTACTTTCTAACTGTCGGATGGTGGAAGGATGCAATTGGAAATGTGCCACGTTAACCGGTTGATTCACAATGGTCATTCTTCCAAGCGGTGCATTTGCCCTTCCATAGTCCCCCAAAAGTCTCTCCGGAGGAGGTGGATCAGCTGCCATACTTTCTGAATCAGATTCTGACTGCTCGGATGTAATCAATATAATTTCTTCGTCAACTGGTTCTGAAACTACCGGTGATTTTTCTTTTGCAGCCAGTCTTTTCCGCTTAACTTCTTGTAGTCGAGCTCTTAACAATTTTTCTGGTTCTGCGTCAAAAAGAAGTTCAGCTGAGGCCTTACCTCGCATACAAGATTAGACGATGATTAGTTAGAAAGAAAAATAAACAAATAGAAATGCGTGAAATATAATTTTAATTGCGGAGCAATAAAATTTTAATTGGCTAAATAATAACTTATATTTTGGCAATCCCCGGCAACGGCGCCAAAAAACTTGATCGTGATTTTAGCAAGTGTACTATTGTCACCAATGTAGTTTTAAAGGGTTTTACCCCGAATATCGATCACGAGGATTGCGTAGGAAATACGAGTTATTATATGAAGCCAATTAAACAAAAGAACATGTATTGTTGTTTTGAACAAATAATGAAAGACAATGAAAACTAAGAATAGACTGAAATTAAGAGTGACTTTTGATTTTAAAGAGATAACGCTAAGGTAGGGTGTATGCTTCAACCTCCAACTCAGCTGGATCAAGATTTCATTACCAAATTTTTACAGGATTCAATTACTTATTCTCAAGGTTTATTTTCCTAAGTCCTTAGTGAAAATACTTTTGATTTAACATCCAATTGTCCAAGTCCTCAGAGAAATAGGATAAAATCAATTCGTTCAACTATCAAGAATTTCTAAGTAACCTTATTTTATCCCTAATCCTAGGTGATAATTTTAGGGTTCAATTGTACAAAAACCTTAACAATCGTAGTCCCACAGACTGTTAACCACACATCAATCCTTATTGATCAGATAAAGAAAGCAATACAAACATCGTACAATCGAATTGAAATACTATAATTTTCGATTAAACAAAACCAAATCCAGAGTTGTTACAGGTTTAAAGCAGGGACACCCCCCTAGCATTGGGGGGTTTAGCCTCTCATAATATTCAATAAAACTAGATAAAGAGATTTAAACATTACAGATGATGAAAGTTTCAGATCTTCAATGGTGTCCACCGTTGAATCTCTTCCTCTTCCAACACTTTGCTTCCGTCTTCTCTCGTGTCCAATTCTATTTTGCGATCTTCAAAAAGTGTCCCTCCCCTCTCTTACAATTGGTCTTTTATTCTCCTCTGATTCCAGTCCAAGTGCCTTTCCAAAAATACCCCTCACGAGCCCCTTTGGATGAAAGATAAAAAAAATCAAAATTTTCAGCGCAACAATCAACACGGCCGTGTTGTTTAACACGGGTGGCCGTGTTGATTTTCTGTTTCTGGTTCAAAAATCCACTTTCTGGCCATAATTCAACACGGCCGTGTTGTTTAACACGGGTGGCCGTGTTGATTGTCTGTTTCTGGATAAAAACTTGCATTTCTGGGCATAATTCAACACGGCCGTGTTGTTTAACACGGGTGCCCGTGTTGAATTTCTGAACTTGGTTTTTTCTCCACTTTTTCATCCGTTCGTGCGCGTCGTGAGTGCCAATAATCCCATAGCTAAACCTGGACACAAACACTACCAACAAAAGCGTAAAAAGGAACACTTCTATAACACTCAAACATCGAATTGTTAATCATTCAAACAAAATTAAAACACACGCAAACTTACTTCAAACATATGCATATGCCGCTTAATGTAACCAAGGCGATTAAATTTAATCAGAAAAAGGGTACGAAACTTACTAGAAATGGTGACCGATCAATATGATTATTTTTTCATAACATCATAAACATCATAACATCACGACATAGCATTTTTACTAACCATTTCAAGGACCTGGGGATTTATCTTTGTCCTGTTTTGTAGGGTATGGCTTCCACTCGCAGAAATACCATCCAAATCAGCTTTGTAAAAGTGCCTCCTCAACTCCAAGTGTTAGCATCAAGGGTTCCTGAGAATTATCAGTTCACCAAAATACATGGTCGACTTCTCAATCTGGTTACCCCAAGCTTTAAAGAAGAAATGATGTGTGTACTCTTTCAATTATTTGATCCTAAACATCATTATTTAACCTTTCTCGATTATCAATTGGTACCCACAATGGAAGATTTATCTCAACTATTAGGATTACATATTATTGATCAAGTTCCCTTCACCGGTTTAGAAAAGGATCTATAACCTAAGGATGTTGCATCAGCCCTACACTTGAAAAGGTCTGATATTATAGCCAATTGGGAACAAGGAGTGGAGTCAAGGGTTTTATAGCCAAGTTCCTATTAGAGAAGGCTTAACTGTTTTGGGAGGATATGGATTTGCAAGCCTTTGAAGAAGTATTGGCTCTTCTGTTCTATGGGTTAGTACTGTTCCCTAATCCATACCAACTCATAGATGTGAATGTTGTCAAGATCCTCCTTTCTCGTAACCATGTACCTACTTTACTTGGAGGCATTTTGCATACTCTTAACACTCGCACCATGAGGAAGAGAGGGGCTCTTATGTGTTGCATTTTATTGTTGTCTAGGTGGTTTATTTTGCACCTTCCTCGGTCAATACTAAAGAATGAATAAGGTTTGAATCGGTCACAAAGAATAATTTTTCTTTCTCATATAGGTATCCATTTGTGCTCTCAATCTCAAGATGACATTACTATCATTGACCGTTGTGGGGAGTTCCATAGTGTTTCACTCTTGGGCATTAGGGGAGGTATTACTTATAACCCTTCTTTGTCTCTCCAACAATTTAGCTATGCTCGAAGAGATGGTCCTCATGAAGCACTCATCAAAGGTATTTTATTCGACTACGAGAACGATGTCTAAGGTTATTGTCAAATGTTTGTACGAGCTTGGGGCATGGTAAAAAGGTTCATAGCAAGACTTTGGGGCATAAGAACCCCATTCCTTTGGATCCTTATCTCAAATGGGTGCGAGCTCACGCTTAGAATCTCATGATGCCATATCCTGCTATTCTACCAATAGTTATGGAGCATGTTGTCGAAGGGGATGTTACTTATACCATTATCCATCCTGACATGCCTATGGACCTCGAAGAATTGCAGAGATCGTGGATTCAACTCAAGGGGGGACGAGATATCTTTGAAGCTCAATTCTATGCAAGCGAGAAGAAAGTGTTAGAACTCCCAAGGCAACTTCACGAGGAGCAAAGCCTGAATGCCTATATTACACCAAATAGGAAATGCCCGTGGGAGAATTAAGTCTTTTGTTTTAGGAGTCTTTTTTGTTGTCTCTTTGAGACCTTTTTCTTTTTTTCATTGTAAGCTAAAAGGATAGTTGTAATCTTTTAACTTATTAATATAATTGTTGTGTTTGTTTCCTTTTTGGATAGCAAATTTAAATCTTTTGAGGTCCTTGAAAACATTGCATCCATATAGCATGCATCATATCATAAGCAGGTTTTTCGATACAGGTTTCCTCATCGTTTTACTGTTTATTTCATTATAAGATGTCTCTAGAGAAAACCGTCAAAGATATTCAAACTCAACATGCACAGTTCCAAGAGACTCTCCTCAACCTAGCTAAAGGTCAGCAAGAAATGACAGCACTCCTTGCCACCAAGAAGAGGGTTGTTATTCTCAACATGGGAAGAAGGTTCAAGGGACCTACCCGACTAGCTCAACTAGAAGAGGCTTCTTCTGAGGAAGAAGACAATCAAGAAGAGGAAGTTAAAAGCACCAGAGTTAGGGGTGGAAATAACCAGATTACAGAGGACGAAGACTATTTCAAAGAGCAATATCCACCGGCGGATGAGAAATACAAATAACTAGAAGATAGACTTAAGGCTGTAGAGACCCAAACAGTGCCTAGTTTGGACTTTAGAGACTTAGGTCTGGTCCCTGGGGTGGTCATTCCCCACAAATTAAAGTTCTTGTCTTCTCCAAATACGATGGGGTCTCCTGTCCAAAGATGCATCTGAGGTTTTATGTCCGCAAGATTAAACCACACACTGCCGATAGGAAGTTAGGGTTCATTTCTTCCAAGAGAGCTTATCTGGGACACAGTTGGAATGGTTCTATAAACTTGAGGGGACTAATATCCACACATGGGAGAATTTGGTTGTTTACTTCTATGGGCAATACCAATACAATGTTGATCTTGCACCAACTCGCATGCAATTACAAAATATGATTGTGGGTTCAAATGAAGGCTTTAAGGAGTATGCTCAAAAGTGGAGGGACCTGGCTGGAAGGGTGGAGCCCCCATTGGCTGACAGAGAATTAGTGGACATGTTCATGGGCACCTCGACTGGTTCATTCTTTAATTTTCTAAATGGGAGCTCTTCGTCAAGGTTTACTGATTTAATTATGACTGGTGAACAAGTTGAAAGTAGAATCAAAAGCAGAAAGATCCCCATGGCCTTAACCTCTAATGTTGTAAAGAAACCATTTGTTGGTAAGAAGGAAACTAATGTTGTTTATGGACAAATGAGTCGTAACAAAAATGATCGTCATCAGTCGGTAGGAGCTGTATTGATTTTAAATCCAACCCCAGTTCAACGACCACAATAATCAAACAATCAACAAAGGCCAGATGCCCCGAGGAGGCAATTCACTAGAACTAACATGCCACTGTCTCAAGCTTTACAACATCTGTTGAAGGTAGATTTGGTAACATTGAGGAATCCTCCTCAAAACCCCAATACTTCATCTCCAAAATAAAATCCAAATGCAAAATATGCCTATCATTCCAATAGCTCTGGGCACGATACTAATGATTGTTAGGCCTTAAAAAGCAAGATCCAAGATTTGATTGATAACAAAGTGATTGAGTTTGACCCTCCATAAACCTATAATGTCTTTATTGATCCCATGCCCAGTCATGGTAAAGGTGCCAACGCTATTGATGATACCTCCTTTGTCTCCACCATCAATGATTTGACTACTCTCTTATTGATTGTTAAGAAGAATATGCTGAGAGCCAGTTTATTTCCTTGCTGCCTTGAAAATTATTACCATTGTGCTTCCCAAACCAATGGTTGTATATGGATGAAGAAAGGTATACATCACCTGATTGATAGCCATGAAATTATGTTCGAGAAAACTCCATTCTTGAAAAGTTTACCTCAAGATGTTTCCGTAATCACAATCTCCAACACTCCTATTAGGATCACCTCTAAAGGACGTATAAGGATCCCTACTGAGCCAAGAGTGGCTCCCTTAATCATCACTACATTGGGGCCAGTCCCCTATACCTCTGACAAAGTTGTTCCCTAGAACTATGGGGCAGAGGTTTATTATCATGGCGTCAAGCAAGAGCCATGGATTACCAAAAATGAAGAGCCCGAAACTACAAACATTGTCGGAACTAGTAAGGTCACTAGGACATGAAGGGTCTTCTCTCCGGAGATCTCTCCTCCAATAACTACAACAACACCTGTTTGTATTCCTGCTGCTAGGCCAACTGCTACTTCCCGTGGAAAAGATAAAGTTACTGAGCCTGTCCTGACGGAGCCACCCTCTAAAGATGTGACAATATAAGACCCATCAAGACAAGAGATGGAAGAAATTATGAAGATCATATGAAAAATTGACTACAAAACAATTGAGCAACTAGGGTAGACACCCTCAAAGATATCCATGCTGTCCTTGTTGTTATGCTCTGACGCACATGTCAAAGCTTTGTTGAAATTCCTGAAGAATGCCCATGTTCCACAAGAAACCACTGCTGATAAATTTGAGAATTGTGTTGCAAGCCTAACTGCTGATAATGGCTTGGGATTTTCTGATACATATTTAACTCCGGCAGGGAAGAATCACAACAAGGCTCTACACATCTCTATTGAATGCAAAGGTACCACTCTGGCGCATGCGTTAGTAGATATTGGGTCCTCGCTCAATGTTCTACCTAAAGGTTCTTTGGATAGACTGGACTGTGATGGGCTGGTGTTGAAACCCAGTGATATTATGGTAAGAGCCTCTAGTGGTTCAAAAAGGATGGTCCATGGAGAGGTTGATCTCCTGATCAAGGTGGGGTCTCAAGTCTCAATTCAACTCTTTATGTGATGGATATCCGCTCGGCATATTCCTGCTTGCTCGGGCGCCCATGAATTCATAGGGAGGGTGCGGTTACATCTATATTACATCAAATGCTGAAGTACCCAGTGAGAGGGAAGGTTGTCATAGCATGTGGAGAGGAAGAATATATGGTTAGTTATTTGAATTCTTTTAAATATGTTGAAATGGATGGAGAATTCATTGAAACCTCATGTCAAGCATTTGAGGTGATCCCTCTAATGGTTGTTGTTGCTACTCCTGTTACTCTTGAAATATCTAAAGGCACACCAAGAATGGCCTCTCTGAAGGATTTTAGGGCTGTTGTAAAAGATGGAGGTTGCACTATCTGGGGACAACTTCCTGACATCCCCTACAAATCTAACAAATTTGGATTGAGTTTTACTTCAAAGGCTCAGAAAGAGGTTCGACGCGCTCGTGCTGGTGGACCACCTCTCCGTATTAGCAACAATGAAGTCGATGCACTGGAAGACACTAATAGTGATGGTGACTTGGACGATTGGATATTTCCAACTGTTGATGGTGGACTCGACAACTAGAAGGGCAAAGAATTCATCTCAATCTCCATCAACCAGGAGTAATTGCTATTTCCTATTTTTATTGCTTTAAGAACTTTGTCTGTATAATTTCCTTCAAAATAATGACTTCAAAGCATGTGCCTTGCCAAGGGCACAATGGTCCATTTGCTAAGGGTTTGTCATTTCATATATCATGTGCTCATTTAATGAAAACATTGGACGATTTTGCATTCAAAGTTTGTGCTTTGTCTTTCTTTTATTTTACTGCATTTTCAAAAAAAATAGCCATGTGACCTTACATGCACACACACATTTGCAGATCCACATCCGCTCCGGATCTCATTGACAACAATTCTGCTATTTCCATTTAAGATTTCGAAAATCCAATATATCAAGCCGAAGACGAAAGTGAAAAAGATTGTGAGATACCTGGAGAACTCGCCAGACTCCTGATACAAGAGTAAAAGGCCATCCAACCGCACGAAGAACTGGTAGAAGTGATAAAATTAGGTACTAAGGCAGATAAGAAAGAAGTCAAGACTGGCGCTAACTTGGAAGACAGTATCAAGAGCATATTGGTTCAGATGTTGCATGTCTATGTTTAGGTATTTGCTTGGTCATACGAAGACATGTTGGGGCTCGATACTGATATCGTGGTTCATTGTTTACCAATGAAAGATGGTTGTTCTCTGATCAAACAAAAGGTTCATCGCATGTGTCCTGACATGTCTGAATAGATCAAGAACGCCGTAATGAAACAGTTCAATACAGGTTTCTTGGAAGTGACGACGTATCCCCAATGGGTTGCAAATGTTGTTCCAATGCCAAAGAAAGATGGTAAGGTCCATATGTGCGTAGACTACAAGGATTTAAATAGGGCAAGCCCCAAAGACGACTTCTCACTACCGCATATTGAGGTCTTAGTTGACAACACTGCTCAACACAAGGTGTTTTCCTTTATGGATGGCTTTTCGAGTTACAACCAAATCAAAATGGCACCCGAAGACATGGAGAAGACTACTTTTGTCACATAATGGGGCACCTTCTGTTATAAAGTTATGCCTTTTAGGCTGAAGAATGCAGGCGCAACTTATCAACGGGCTATGGTGGCTTTATTTCATGATATGATTCATTATGAGATAGAAGCCTATGTTGATGACATGATAACCATATCCCAAACAGAAGAAGATCATCTTGACCATCTAAATAAGTTGTTTGAAAGGCCGAAGAAATACAAGATGAGGTTCAACCCTAACAAATGCATCTTCGGGGTAAGGTCTGGAAAGCTCTTAGGCTTCGTCGTCAGTGGCAAAGGAATTGAAGTCGGTCCCGCCAAAGTCAAAGCTATCCAATAAATGCCAGCCCCTCGTACTGAGAAGGAGGTCAGAGGTTTTCTAGGATGACTAAACTACATTTCCCGATTCATCTCTCACCTAATTGCTACTTGTGAACCACTCTTCAAGTTGCTGAAGAAAGATCAAGTAGTTAGATTGAACGACGACTACCAAATAGCTTTTGACAAAATCAAGGAATACTTGCAAGAACCTCCAACCCTAATGCCATCAGTGGAAGGAAGACCTCTGATCATGTACTTAACCATGTTAGAGAGATCAATGGGTGTGTGTTGGGGGAACATGACGAGTCTGGTCGATAAGAGCATGCAATTTACTACCTTAGTAAAATGTTTACCGACTGTGAAATAAGATATTCACTGCTCGAGAAAACTTGTTGTGCTTTGGCATGGGTTGCTCGCCATCTAAGACAGTTTATGTTGACTCATACCACTCTACTGATCTTTAAGATGGATCCCATCAAGTACATCTTTGAGAAGCCAGCTCTCTCCGAAAGAATAGCTCGATGGCAAATGATCTTAACTGAGTACGAAATCCAATACACTACACAAAAAGCATTCAAAGGAAGTGTGTTGACGGATCATTTGGAACATCAAGCTGTTGATGACTACCAATCCATGAACTTTGAATTCCCGGATGAGAATATCATGCTGATAGCAGATGGTGAAGAACCTGGATTGTATGAAGGACCTGAACAAGGATCCTGATGGACTATGGTTTTTGATGGAGCTTCCAATGCACTAGGTAATGGAATTGGGGCTGTAATCATTTCTCTTGAAGGTTTCCATACTCCTTTCATTGCCAGACTTTGCTTTGACTGTACCAACAATATGGCCGAATATGAAGTGTGCATCTTGGGCCTTAAAGCTGCTATTGACCTAAAAGTCAAATTCATAAGTGTATACGGAGACTCAGCTTTGGTCATCAGTCAAGTTAAAGGAGAGTGGGATACAAAAAATCCAAACCTTATCCCTTACAAAGAGCTTGTGCTAACCTTGATCCCATACTTTGAAGAGGTTACCTTTGAGCACATTCTGAGGGAAGAGAATCAGTTGGCAAATGCTTTGGCTACCATGTCTTCTATGTTCAAGGTCAGATGGGACAATGAAGCTCCCCCAATTACAGTTGAAAGATTTGACTAACCAATGCACTGCTATGATATTGACACTAATGGTGCAGAGGAGAAGCCTTGGTTTCATGAGGTGAGAAGATATCTTGAAGCTCAAGAGTATCCTGAAAGGGCATCAGTCAACGACAAGAAATTCCTGTGGAGGTTCTCATGCCAGTTCTTCCTGAGCAATGGGATCTTATACAATCGCAACAATGATTCAATTATGCTCCATTGTATGGACAAGAAGGAAGCAGAAAATATCATGGAGGATATGCATGAAGGTATCTTTGGTACTTATTCTAGCGGACATACTATGGACAAGAAGATTCTGAGAGCTGGTTACTATTGGTCGACCATGGAAACCGATTGTCATCACCACTCAAGGACTAACCATAAGTGCCAAATTTATGCTGATAAGGTCCATGTGCCTCTAATTCCTTTGAACGCCATGACTGCTCCTTGGCCATTTGCAATGTGGGGTATTGACATGATTGGAGAAATCAAGCCTACTGCCTCTAATGGACACCATTTCATTCTTGTCGCCATTGACTACTTTACCAAGTGGGTTGAAGCATCTTCATTTGCCTCAGCTACCAAGAACGTTGTAGCCCGGTTTATCAAGCATAACCTTATCTATCGGTATGGTATCCCTGAGAGGATCATTACTGACAATGGAACCAACCTTAGAAATTCCATGATCACTGAGCTTTGCATGCAATTCAAGATCAAGCATCACAACTCTTCTCCATACAGACCTAAGATGAATGGCGCAGTGGAAGCTGCTAACAAAAATATAAATAAGATTGTGCAAAAGATGGTGGTATCCTACAAGAACTGGCATGAGATTCTACCATTCTCTCTTCATGGTTATCGTACGTCGGCGCGAACATCAACTGGGGTACAAGTTAGGGATTAAAGCGTACGACTATGTCCCGTTGGATCACATACAACCAACTTTATTACTAAGGTCAAAAGTTCAAGTGGTACAAAATCAGTGCAATCAACTTCTTCTGACGACAAGGGATGATATTCAAAGTCATAGGGGAAATAACGGAGTTGGAACCCGATGAGATCACTTCCACATGGCTATATAAATTTGTTTTCACTTTGTACTCTTTCATTTTACGACGACTTCCTCTTACTAGGATTTCCGTCTCTTTGTACAAAACTGCTTGTTTATAGGCAAATTATCAATACAAATATACTTTGAAGTTCAAACTTTTTGTTTTTTGTTTTGCTTGCAAAAATGTCCAATGACTAAAATTTAATGAGCATGTGCATATGAACATGATTAACTGTTAACAAATAACTAAGAACATGAATAAGCATTTAAGAAGTTGGGATGACAATAAAGTTGTCCATACATCCTCACAGAATCCCTTTCATAAGGTTATCCCTAGTAAAGTTGCCAGAACCACTCCTATGAGATTATCCCCCACAGAATAGTCGCCCCAAATATGGGTATATTCCCCACAATCTCCTCGGCAGATAAATAAATATGAATCTCTTTCCTGACAATATCACCAACCTACGGAGTCCCAATCAGTACAACTCATGGAAATTTTCTTCTCCAACTGAACTTGCTCCTCCAAAACTAAAACTCTATAGAGTTTCTTCTGTTTAGAGAATTCAATTCCCCCAAGAGAGTTTGTTTCCTCAGCAAAACACTTTCTCCATCAACAAGGGTTTATTTCCCCAACAGGGTTTATTTCCTCAACAGACTACAATCTCCCCAGCTTAAGTCTATTCCTTAGATCACTACAAATCACTGACAAAATTCTTCTCCCACGTAAAATTTCCACTATCCCCGGAAAGTTACTACAAAACCTGGAATCAGACCAGATATCAGTCAAACTTTATTATCCCCAGACGAGTCGGAAGTTTAACCATCTCTTTTATCCCCAGTCAGGGTATATAAAAAATAAATTCCACTGTAGAATAACGGACGACCAAGGTTTCTAAACTCTACTCCCCAAACAGAAATCAATACATCCCTTGCAAAGTTTCCTCAAAAAAGTAAACAGGACTCCCCAGCAGAAGCATTCTAGATGAGATTGAAGATACACATACTCTTCATCCCCAGCAGTATTCAGGGGTTTATTTTCCCAAACGAAGATACTACACGGGTTTACAAATACACTTCAACAACATTTCACATTCACACATCATAGCATATGCATACGAAACGCGTATAGTACAATCTCATTTATTTTGAGAACATCATTACACAATGTATTTCATCATGACATTACATACAGCTAACTCTTTACCTTTTTGGGAAAGATCAATCAGCAGGCCGATATCATCAACAAATCCTCAAAAGAGATTGTAGGTTATTTCCTGAAACAAGACAGGGAAAATATCTACATGATGGACACTACCTTCAAAAATATGATAACTCATATTAAATCAACCAAAGATTTATTCTGATACTTCTCTTAGTAGACCTTTTTCTGGCTTAGATTAAATCGACCAAAGATTTATTCTGATACTTCTCTCAGTTAAAGATTTAAAAACATCTGTTGGCTCAAATTAAATTGACCAAAGATTTATTATGATACTTCTCTCAATTAAATATTTAAAAACATATGTTGGCTCAAATTAAATCGACCAACGATTTATTCTGATACTTCTCTCAGTAGACCTCTTTCTGGCTTAGATTAAATCGACCAAAGATTTATTCTAATACTTCTCTCAGTTAAAGATTTAAAGACATCAGTTGGCTCAGATTAAATCGACCAAAGAATTATTCTGATACTTCTCTCAGTAGAACTTTTTCTGGCTTAGATTAAATCGACCAAAGATATGTTCTGATACTTATCTTAGTTAAAGATTTAAAAACATCTGTTGGCTCACATTAAATCGACCAAAGATTTTTTCTGATACTTCTCTCAGTAGACCTTTTTCTGGCTCAGATTAAGTCGGCCAAAGATTTATTCGAATACTTCTCTCAGTTAAATATTTAAAAAACATCTGCTGGCTCAGATTAAATCGACCAAATATTTATTCTGATACTTCTCTCAGTAGACCTTTTTTTGGCTCAAATTAAATCGACCAAAGATTTATTCTGATATTTCTCTCACTTAAATATTTAAAAACATCTGCTGGATCAGATTAAATTAACCAACGATTTATTCTGATACTTCTCTCAGTGGACCCTTTTCAGTCTCAGATTAAATCGACCAAAGATTTATTCTGATACTTCTCTCAGTTAAAGATTTAAAAACATCTGTTGGCTCATATTAAATCGACCAAATATTTGTTCCGGTATTTCCCTCAGTAGACCTTTTTCTGAATCAGATTAAATCGATCGAAGATTTATTCTGGTACTTTTTCAGATACAGTCGAGCGAAGAATCATTCTGATATTTCTATCAATAATTGTCTCTGGATGGCATCTATAAGCCCATCTCCGACAACTTTCGGTCACCTCTCCCAATGGAATCTTTAAGCCCATTCTCGATATAATCAACAAAGAGTTTTACTTCGTGCATAAGCGAGTGCAAATTTCTGGGCACTTAAGTGTTCAATCATCTTCCACCTTCAAGTCACGAATGGAGGACGAGACAATCTAACTCTTCAAGTTTAATAAGATTCAACAGGGGAAGCTATTGTACCCTAAAATTTCCCCTATTTATTCTCAATACTTTTCTCACAAAAGATCTCAAATGCTCAAGGATTTTCAAGGGTTTGATTAGACAACCTCACCTCCTAAGCATTGAGCCTCCAAATTAGGGTTTTGATTTTCTCAAGGACAATTGGACTTTTGATGCCTCAATTGACTTTCATGGTTCATTATAGGTCTCCAAGAATTCTCATACCAAGTTTCAAGTATTACATCAGAAATTTGCTCAGTCAATTGCTCAGATGACTGAAAATTAGTTGTATTGGATAAAAAGTCAATTGTAGTCAATATACAGTCAAACTTCATGATTTTTTTGCCAAAATCAACATCTTGAAGTCATATTTATCAATTGGTCAAGTTTTGGTCACAATGTCTCAATAAAAGCACTCAAATCATCAAAGGGACAAAATTGTCAAAATTAGGGTTTTGACTAAGAATGATTGATCAGTGATTTTTGACCTAGTAAAGGACCTAATGATTTAAAGCATAATCTCAAGGACTCAAACAAAACATTTTGACCTAATTTCATGGCTCAAATCATTTCTCAATATTAATGGATTGATAGTTGAAACTTGATCAACTGATGAAAAGTCAACTGATACACAAAAAGTCAAACTTTGACTTTTTGGTCAACATTAAATTTCAAAGATCAAAATCCATCAAGACATTCAAATTATCAAATTTGATCATCAAGAATCAAGAAAGTTTAAAAGTCAATAAATAAGTCAAGATTTCTAAGACTTCGAAAATTTCTAAGTGTTTTTATACTGGATAAATTCATTACTTAATGATAATTTTTCACCAAGATGCAAGATGATTCAAGGAAAACTTTCGACATGAAAGTTGTAGATCTTGATGAATTATACAACTTTGTATCAGAGGGTTTATGTCTAAAAAATTCTTAGATTTGAAGGTATAAGCTCATGAAGTCATGACATTTTTCATAAAACACTTAATGAAATTTTCAAAAAGTTTAGGCAGATTTTTGACCTAACTTCTTGACAAATTTTCACCTAGTTCCAATTTTATTTTAGAAAAATGGTCAACATGAAGGTTGTAGACAATGTTTCAAGCTTTCTGAAATTTCAAAGAACTTGAAGAGATCATTTTTTATATAGGAGAATCAAAGAGAAGAAGTTGAGCATCCATTCTTTCATTTCAAGCCATTTTCATGAAGAACACTTGATCAAATCGCAAACCTATGCTGCATAATCTCGCTTTGCAGGATTCTAAGTTGTAAATAACTCCATAATTAATTGTTTACACAATTGATTGAGGTATGATCCAAGTGATTAAGACATTGCCCACATGATTTTTCCATTTATGGCATAATGACACCATTGTAATTCTTGAAAAGTTGCTTTAATCACAAAGTCAACTTGTCTTGATCCTCTAACTCGTTTCTTCAGAACACACTAAATCTATAAGATTAGAAGAAGCATGTTTAAAGTGTTAAGCCAATATACAAGTCTTGTACTTCACATTAGGGCAATACTTGTCAAGATTGCTTCAAAAACAAGTCAAAAAACCATAACATGTGATCTTTGTTTTCTGGTCACTTCAAGCCCTCAATCCTTTCCCTATAAATATAGGCGTTATTTTTCAAGCCAAACACGAATGCACAAGCCCTGAAACTCCCTCAAACTCAGAATTGCAAAAAAAAAACCTCCATAGCTTGTCATTTCTAACCTTGAACTTCCATCTCATAATCCACTCGTGTGTTTCCTCTCCAAATCAATCACAAAGCATATATACATCATAAAAAACTCATCCCCACACTTGTTTCACAACTATAACTTCATCTTCCTCATCTTCGAAACTCAAAAATAGAGCTCTGCACATTGACTTCTCCAGCACGATTCAGCCACTTCCAGCATGAAGTAAGAGTTGCATTAGCTTTCTTATAGTCCAGTGAAGCTATTCAGATCATCACCACACCTCCAGAAGTGCTCAAACTCCATACACAATTTCCAGTTTTGAGGTAAGTTTTATTAACTTTGAACTCTCACTACAAGCATCATTAATGGTTACTTTGTGAATAAAAAATGTAGACATCATAGCCCTGAAGCTAACCATGCCCTTAGATTTCATTTATTTTGCCTGAGTCATGCAAATTTTGAGTTTGAACTTTCTGAAAAAATTAGGTTTAATTTGGTACCAGATAAAATTCATGCTCATCTTTGATTTTTAGCTTAAGTTATTTACATGGTTGAAATCGTGGTTAAATTTCAAGAAACTTTCATATTTACATTTTCCAATTTGGTTGAGAAATGAGGAAATTACAGATTTCAAAAATATTGATGAACATTATGGCTCGAGGAAGAAGATGAAGTTATAATCAAGACTGAGTTTGTAATATATTTATTGGTTTATGTATTAAACACCAGATGTATAGCCACCCCAGTGGTAGAGCGCGCGTATAAGTCATAACTATTCCTTGTTCTGGGTTCGATCCATGCGTGAGGCATTTTTCTTTTTTTTTAACATTTACATTAAAGATCTTGTGCAAGCAAGCCATGCGCGTGTATCAAGTGCCCTCATCTCATCACCATTGGATTATTGTCTGATTGAATTCAACACATCACAAGACAAGCGTATGATGTACCTTCAAAATCCAGCCACATAGGATTACAAACAAGGTGCCTGGGCCTCCTGACTTGGGCCTTTTCTTTTTTGTTTTTTCTTCTTCATCCCCCCCTTTCTATTAAAGGCAGCGCAGACCCAATGATTCTTTTTTTTTATTATTTTGTTTTCTGATTTCAAACAAAAAAACAAGTTTTGGCCTGTTTGCTAACTTTTACCCCTCCTTTTACTTTTCAACATCCCAGCCCATTTCATTTATTTTTTATATTTTCATTATTTATAATTTTTTTATTTTATTTTATTTAAAAACTAAAAATATATTTTCTTCAATAATTAAATTGTTGGATAATTTTTACTTAAACACTTATTTTATTTTTAGTTAATATTTAGAATGAGATTTTTGTTTAGTTTTTCATACTTCAAAATATTTTTTTTAAATTAATATTAACCTTCAAATCATATCATAAATAAATTATTTAGAGTTAGGTCTTATTTTTATCTTAATTTCAAATTAACTTAGACTTTAAGATTTGTTAAAATTAATTAACTTCTCTTACAAATTAATTAGTTTAATTAAGCATTAAAACCTTTCTATCAAAAAACCCTAAAAAAAAAATTTCTTTTTTACTTCTTCATATTTACATTTTGTATTTCATATTCAATGGTTTGTAATAGTAATTAGGGCTTTATTTCTTTCTTCCCCCTATTCACAAATTGTACCCCCCCCCCTTCCCAAAGGGTTGTAACAGCGTAGAACATTTAAATTCCGCAATTTATTATTTTCCTTATTATTGCTAGTAATTAGGGTTTGCATGGCAAGATTTAAAATCAACATTAGACAACCCTAATTCAAGATAAAATAATTGAAAACAACATACTTTGCACACTTGCACCTCTAGAGTAACCCACACTTGTTTCCTCGCATTTAAACAGTCATGTCCCTCGAATGTGGGATGTTTTAGAAAAGACCCTCGATTAAAAGATCATAGTCCCTCGATGACCCTTCAAATGTTACCTTCGGTAAATGATCTTAGTCCCTTATGAAAAATTTCTAAAACATATTACAAGTTGTCTTCTATGACTGTACGACGACCCACGTTTGTCCCTCACATCCAATGATACGGCTCCTTACCAACCAATGGTAAACTAGCACCATCTAAAGGAGGAGGAAAAGAATAAAGACTTTTTTAGTAGGTAGATTGCTCGTAATTGCTTGCTCATAAACAAAACCATTTCCACACCTCACACTTTAAAAACATATTTCAAAACAAACATTTTGTATACATTCTTAACAATACGAGAATCATTACAAAATTGCCTTACATTGGCATTTTCAAACATCTTTCCAAACACTTCCTTTCAACAAATATTTTCAAAATAAACACTTTGTATACATTCTCAACAATACGAGAATCATTGCAAATTTCTCCAAACTTAGGCGTTTTCAAAATGTTTTCAAACTTCCACAAACACAAAGCATTTTAAAGTGATCAAGCAATTAAGAGGCCGTAGATAACTATGGATGGAAAGGGTGCTAACACCTTCCCTTTTCATAAACTACCCCCCGAAATCAAGAAAATATCTCAAAAGGTCTTTCCTGTTATTTTTACCCTTTCCTTTATTGGATAAAATAAAAGTCGGTGGTGACTCTTGCTATCCGCAACATTTGCGAACAAACACAAAACAACCAAGTCAGTTCTCCCACCATATCATAGGTATTTATGAGTTTTGTTCAAAATTCATTACAAGGTCACTAAACATGCGATTCAAGCAATTATCCATGGTAAAGATTCAACTTATACTTTCAACCATACAAAAATCCATATTATCATTAGAAAACTAATTTGGAATAAGTTTGATAAGTTCAATTTAAAAGGACCCATTCAAGTTCAAATATTCAAGAGAAAAACTCTTTATTCAACTTCAATGCAACATATATTCACCATCCAAGTTTCTGAGTAAACAAATTCAACATAGTTCATTTGAAATTTAAATCACTTTCACACTACTTCATACATTACTTAGAATTGTCGTTCCTTACAAAGTTACACAAAATCCATAATAAATTATATTCCGATATCCAAGCATATTTAAACTCATTATCACACTCTATATGCCTTCACATGTTCTCCATATCTCTATCCAAAGTGAACAGCGTCCTACCATGTCCAAACAAGTCCATAATGTTGCCATGCACAACAAATAAACCATAATCCAGTTCATGAAAGAAAAGCCAGAATTTCATAAACCATGTTCTAATCCTAATACTAATGTTATTGAGCATCAGGCTTTAATCTCCCTCACTTCAAACACCAATCCTCACGTTGTAAAATCCGGCATAAAACTAGTTCAGGACTTGCATCGACCCGTGAACCGAGTTAACAACCCAAATTACCCATCTCACTTTAATAAGTCATGCCCTGCATCTGGAAGTAGAAAACACAGAACAAAAAGTCAAAAAAATTATATAAGAAAGGGAGAAAGTGAACCAGAAGATAAGCCTTTGAAATTCAGAAATGGTAAGCTCATAACAAAATCCCAAATATAAAAGCCCAAGTGCTTACCTAGCCATAACTAACTCATAACTGTTTTTGTCCTCTAACCAATTCTCTAACCGAAAATAAGAGAGTTGTTGTACCCCAAAATTTTCCCTCCCATTTTTCTTCAATACTTTCTCATGAGGTCCTCATTTGCTCAAGGACGCTCAAGAGTTGATCAGACAAATTCTCCTCCTAGGCAATGGGTCCCTAACTAGGGTTTCATCTTGCACAAGGAAGAATGGGTTTCAAGGGTCTCGTATGGTTTCCATGGTTCTCCATAGGTCTTCAACAATGCTCATGTCAAATTTCAAGCCTTGCATCACAGGTTTGCTCAGTTAATTGCTCAGATGATTGCAAATCAAGTATTGGGTAAAAAGTTAATTATGGTTAACATAAAAAACTTCAAGATTTTTGGTCAACATCAACATTTTTAAGTTATATTCATCATTTAATCAAGGTTTGATCATGATTCCTCAAGAAAATCCTTCAAATCATCAAAATCAAAAGTTTCCAAATTAGGGTTTCCCTAGGAGAAGTCAACTTAATTTTGACCAAGCATAACTTTCACATGCTTCATCAAATTTTCCCCAACCAAAACCCATTTTGAAGGAAGTTCAATTCCATGCAACTTTTTGTCTCTATGCTCTAGTCCAAAAAGTGCTTCATTTGAGAGATATGAGCCGATACATTATAGGTCATTTCAAAAGTCAACAAAAAGACACTTTTTGTCAAGGCAACTTACATCAAGATAAATCTCCAAATGCAAAAATTATCAAATGATAAACTGAATAGGACATCTTGAGCTTTCTGAAAAGCCAAATATCATCTTCAAAAGATGAAAATTGAGAGAGTTATGACCATTGCAAATTGGGAAATTTTGGTAAAATGCATGAAATACAAAGTGAGCAAACTTGAAATTCTAGAATAATGGGACTAACTTTTGATGTTCAAATATGTTCACAATGTGTTATAATACCTCTAAATCCATTCATATATTTTTTATGATTTTTATTTCTTTTATTTAAATTTTTATTCATTTAAATAAAAGTAAATCAAATAAAATATAAAATCATTGGGCCAAGGCGCATAGGCTTTTGATTTAAATCACATGGAGGCCCAAGAACAAATGACAAACATGCCAAAATCGGGAAAACATGTTGGGAACAAGAATCTTCAAGTTTGGAATGTTTTTTAATAATTTTGGAAAATTTTCAATATGTTTTTTGCAATGAATTGTGACATTATGGTACAAGATTCTTATATTGTTCTTGTTCCATTTCATTCCTCTATAAATACATGCAATACTCAAGTGAAAAGAACACAAAAAAGCTTCCTCAAGAACCACTTCAAAAAATCTCTCAAAATTCTCAAGAAAAGTGCAAATTCGTATCACACGATCCAACCACTCTTAAGCCAAATGAAGTGTCCAAACCTCTTCCTGAAGTCCTCAGGAACACATCCAGCCCAAGAACCAGAAGATTTGGTGCCTGGAACTCATGCTTCAAACTCCACTGGTTTGCATTTTTTTCTTTGAATTCAATCTTAAATTCCATGCATTACTAATGTGTTTGATGAGCTCAAATGTATTCAGGATATAATTTAAGACGGGTTTGACGTATCACATGCAAGCTTTGGTGCATGAATCTAAATATGCCATTTTTAAGGCATAAAAATATGTTTGCTTCAGATCTCTCTTTACAGGCACATTCAAGAGAAAAGAACCCCACATCAGATTCGTTTCCAACTTTTCAATTTTCTTGTTTTTATTATTTTTGTTTTTGCTTAATTAATTTAATTACTTTTTTTAATTAAAATAAAAATACAATAAAAAATCAGAAAATAATCATTAAAAATTAGATTTAGGTTTTTTTAAATAATTTAATTTTTTACCAACAAAAAGTTGTTTTAATTAAATTAATTTGTAAATTACTTAGAATTAGAGTTAATTATTATTATCACTTTAATTATTTTTCATAAATAAAAACATCAAAAAATATTTTCCTAACACTTAGAAATTTTCTTTAGGTTTTAAATACCTTCTAATTTCTTTTCTCTTTGTTATAAATTCTAAAAAATCAAATGTATAGGTCGCACGGTTGATTTTATAATAGCTTAGTTTATTTTTTCCTCATTTTTCCTTATTCTGTAACTGCTCAAGGGATGTAATAGTCGTAGGTCTTTACTTTCCCGCATTTTATTCCCTTGCGCTTATACTTTATATGCCTTGCATGTATATATAATTGTTAACTAAGTAGGATTTTATGGCAAGATAATAATCAAACGCTAGAAAACCTAATCAAGACAAATTAACTGAAAACAAATCACTTTTCACACACGCACCTCTAGGGTGACTCAAGTTGTTGCCTACAGAAAACAGTCATTTCCCTCGAACGTAGGGATACCATTAGCAAAGACCCTCGGTTAAAAATCATTATAAAGATCATAGTCCCTCGATGACCCTTCGATGCTGCCTTAGGTAAATGATCTTATACCTCGGTGTTGCCTATGAATACATGATGATAGTCCCTTCGAATTGTTAAAGGTATATCCATATATGTTGTTGTTGTACCCAAAAATTTGCCCTCTCTTTTCTCAAGACATTTTCTCACAAGGATTTTCAAAATTTCAAGTTTGCACAAGTACAATTGGATTTTTGATGCCCCATATAGTTTCCACGGATCATATTGGGCTTTCAAGAAACAAATTGAAGAAGAGAAAGCTTACTTCAATTTCCCAAGCTTCGATTAGACTTTTGCCTCCTTCAAGTTTGTTTCTATTTCCCAAGCTTCGACTGGACTTTGGCCTCCTTCAAGTTTGCTTCAATTTTCCAAGCTTTGACTGGACATTGGCCTCCTTCAAGCTTGCTTCGATTTCCCAAGCTTCGACTAGACTTTGGCTTCCTTCAAGCTTGCTTTGATTTCATAAAGCTTCGACTGGGCATTGGTTATCTTCATGCTTGCTTCGATTCACGAGGCAAGGGCTTCCCTCATGCTAGCATCCACAAGGCAATGGCTTCCCTCATCCTAGAATCCACAAGGCAATGGCTTCCTTCATGCTTGTTTCAATCCACAAGGAAAGGGCTTCCCTCATGCTAGCATCCACAAGGCAATAGCTTCCTTCATGTTTGCTTCGATTCCACCTTTAAACCCTTCAACACACATAGTTTCTACACTATGACACACAGTTGGTGGATTCGAAGAACATACAAAAGTCCCAGTCAAAGAACATGAATTTGGTGGATTCGAAGAACACATATTTGGTGGCCTATTCGAAGAACATGAATTTGGTGGATTCAAAGAACCTACATTTGGTGGTCCATTCGAAGGACATACAATTGGTCTATTCGAAGGACATACAATGGGTCCATTCGAAGAATATACAATTGGTGTTTTGTCTTTTCGAAGGATGCTGAACAAAGTCATATGTGCTGCCAAGCCCAAGTCTGATATACTGCTATGAAACAGTCTTGCACCAAGCTGCCACAACACTCAAAAACTGCTGCAAAGCAATCCTATTATGCTGTTCCTAAATTGCAAAAAACTAGCATATAAGAGCTGCACCTCGAAAGCTATAAAAAGAACATACCCAAACTGTTCAAATTTCATTTATTTTTCCCCCCAAAACCGCAGCAAAATTCTTCTATAAATAAGATGTTTCACAACACATCTAAGGGTGGATTTTTAGTGGCTGGAGAGAGGTTTGTTGGCAAGGAAAAAAGAGGAGAGAACACTTAAACACTCTTAAACCCAGAACCAAAAAACCCACACCTTTGTTTCTTTTCTTTCGAATCCAGAACCAAAGAAATACAACACCTCTGTTTGCTCTCTATTTCGAATTCCAGTTTCTCTATCCTTCGAACTCGGGTTCCTTCCTTCCTTTAAATTCAAGAATATTCAGGGCAGCAACCCAAAGTTCAAAACACATTCCAGCTTCAAGGTAAGTCTTCTTGACATTAAACCTTTCATTTCAGGCGTAACATGTAAATAACCTTTTTTTTTTTTCGTTTCTACCCTTTCGTTTGTTTTCTTTTCTTGTCCAAATACATGTTAAGAACTAACCTGTACAAACTATAAAACAATATTAGCATGGCTTCGACCCATACTGCTATCCAATCCCAAACGAAAGAAAACAAAAAAAAGGTGTGTGAATCAAAGGGTGTATGCTTCGATACACACTGATTTGCAGGCCCAAACGAAAGAAAAAAGGGTTGTATGAATAGAAGGATGCAAGCTTCGATACACACTAGTTGCAGGCCCAAATGAAAGAAAACAAAAAGGGGTGTGAATTGGAGGACACGTGCTTCAATCCAGGATTTCTTTTCTTTCTCTCTTTTGCACTATTTTTGTTTTTATATTTTTGTATATATTTTCTTTCGTTGTTATTCAATATGGTTGTAATAATTAGGACTTTTATTTCTTGCAATTCCCGTTTATACATTTGTATCCCCCATCCCCTAAAGTGATGAAATAGCTTAGGACTTTAATTTCCGCAATTTACCGCTTTAATATAAATTGTTAGTAACTAGGGTGTGTATGATAAGATAAAAATCAACAAGTAGACAACCCTAAATTCAAATACAAAAATGCATGCAATCAAACACACTATTCATACACGTGCACCTCTAGGGTAACCTCACTTGTTGCCTCGGAAAATAGTCATGTTCCTCGAATATGGGCGTTTTAGCAAAGACCCTCGATGAAAAAAGATCGTAGTCCCTCGATGTTGCCTTTGGTAAAAGATCTAGTCCCTTATTAAAATTGCTAAAACGACTCATAAGTTGCCTTCTATGACTATACGATGACCCACTCCCGTCCCTTAACATCCAACGATGAGGCGTCTTACCAATCAATGGTAAGATAGAAACATCTAAAGGAGGAGGGGAAGAACAAAGACCTTTTGAGTAGGCAGGACGCTCGTAGTTTCTTGCTCGCAAACTAAAACCATTTCCACACTTACACTTTCAAAACATATTCAAAAATAAACATCTCTTTGAACTATTTTCAAAACCAACACTTTGTATGCATTCTTATAGAGACGAGAATAATTACAAAGTTTGCCGAAACAAAGGCGTTTTCAAAATATTTTCAAACTTACACCTATCACAAAGCACCTTTTTAAACAAAGCATTTTTGATCTGGCATGCATCTAAGAGCCCGTAGATAACTACAGATGAAAAGGATGTTAATACCTTCCCTTTTCATAACCTACCCCCCGAACTTAAGAAAACATATCAAAGGTTTTTCCTGTTCTTTTCACCCTTTCCTTTATTGGATAAAAGAAAAGTCGGTGGCGACTCTTGCTATCCGCAACAATTGCGATCAAACGCAAAACACCCAAGTCAGTTCTCCTACCATATTATAGGACCGGTGACTCTGCTGCGGAATAAACTTAAAAGTGGTGTTACCTTAGAGCTAGATCACCTTTATAATGCTTTCTTTGTTTGACTTGCTTGCTTTACATTTTTGGGTCCTTTTTTAGGTTCGTATTGATCCTCCACCCGTATTTCAGGAACCTTTTAGGTAAGTAGCAATAGATTATGGAAATTGTACGGCGTAGACCGATATGGTTGAAACAATGGCTATGTTAGTGTGACGCATTTGTTGGTACCGGTATCCCTTGTGTTGAATCGAGGAGAATACAGGGCCCTTGAGGAGTGTCATGAAGCACTAACTGACCTTAGAACCTTAATTGAACAACTTGGCCATTAGGAAGTAGTGAGATAGCCGATTTTGGTGTAAATTTGAAGATTGGTTGATACTCGATACTACACTCATTGAGATCGGACTTTTGGGATATCTCGGCCGCAAGAAAAGATTGATTATGCTGAGAAAATGCCAAATGAAGAAAGATCAATAATATTGAGATTCCCTAGAACCCGGTTACTTCCTAGAAAAGGTTAAACCAAATAAACTTCAAGAGGGTACTTACCTATAAACTCCATGCAAGCCTAAACCTAAGGATTTGTATGCTTTGTTTGTACATAACGACTTGTTTGCTTTTGCTTGTGTATGATTACTTGTACATAACATCATGACATCATACCATAGCATTCTCAATAACCATTTCAAGGATCTCAAGGGTCTGTGATGCACGGTCATGATAAACCAAACGTCTATCAAGGGGCAAGAGGATTTATTCTCCTTTAACCAAATGCTGCCAAAAATCAAAGCATGATAACTTGAGTCAAGGGCTATGACCCACTCTACATGGTGAGCTCGATTCTCGTGGAAGGACATTCAATGATATGAAGTTCTCTAATCAAAGTTGTGATCAAAGTTTAACCTCTAACATCTTCTTGTGTTTACCCCGTGATATTCTTGAAAACATTGCATCCACATATCATGCATCATATCATGACAGGTTTTCCCCACACGGGCTTCTCATCTGCTTATTGTTTATTTCAGTGGAGATGGCTCTAAAGAAAACAGTGAAGGATCTTCAAGCACAAAATTCTCAATTCCAACTGATGTTTTTGGATTTGGCTAAAGTACAAGAGGACCTGAAGACTTTCATTCTCAAAGACAAGAAGAAAAAGACAAAGAAACTAGTTGGTGTCCTGAACATGGGAAGCAGACTCAGAGGACCAGCAAAGCGAGCTCTAGAATTTGTGAGCTCTATACAATCAGGAAGAGAAGACAAAGGACCACAGTCCAGTCTGATAAAGAAGATCCTGATTATGCTGAAGAACAATATCCTCCTGCTAATGACAAATATAAACAGTTGGAGGATTGTCTCAACGCCATAGAAATTCAGATAGTGCATGGTCTGGATTTTGAAGAATTAGGGTTGGTTCCTGGGGTGGTCATTCCCTAAAAGTTCAAGATCCCTGATTTTTCCAAGTATGATGGGGTTTCTTGTCCTAAGATGCATCTGAGATCTTATGTCTGCAAGATTCAACCACACACCACTGATCAGAAGTTATGGGTTCACTTTTTCCAAGAGAGCTTATCTTGGACGCAATTGGAGTGGTTTTAGCAATTGGAAGGGACTAATATCCACACTTGGGAGTATCTGGCTGCTTCTTTCTATAAACAGTACCAATACAACATTGATCTTGCACCAACTCGTGTGCAATTGCAGAATATGACCATGGGTTCCAACGAGGGCTTCAAAGAATATGCCCAAAAACGGAGAGACCTGGCAGGCAGGGTGCAACCACCCTAACTGATAGGGAGCTGCTTGATATCTTTATGGGAACTTTGATAGGACCTTTCTTCAATCACCTAATCGGAAGCTCCTCAGTTGGGTTCACTGAGTTGATTCTAACTGGGGAACAAGTCGAAAACGAAATTAAAAGCGGAAAAATCCAGATGGCTGCATCTTCAATAACTGAAAAGAAGACGTACATGGGGAAAAAGAGTCCAATGATGTGTAGGGACAAAAGGGTCATAACAAGAGTAACCACGACCACTATGTGGGGGCAGTCCTGATATCCAATTCTACATCTACTCAATCACAACAAGATGGTAGGTGTAGGACAAAATTTCAAGAAAGATAATACACCAATATTGGTATGTCCTTATCACAAGCCCTACAACATTTGCTGAAAGCTGAGCTCAGTTCACTAAGGGACCCTCCACAAAATCCCAATACATCTTCATCTCAATACAACCCCAATGCCAAATGTGCTTACCGGTCAAATAGCCCCGGACACGATACCAATGATTGTTGGACTCTAAAGAATAAAATCTAAGACCTAATTGGTAACAAGACAATTGAATTCGACCCTCCGGCAACTCCCAACATCATCATTGCTCCCATGCCAAATCTTTGAGAGCGTCCAGTTCATTTTGAATTTCCAATTGTAATTTCTTTATTTTGTTCAAACACTTATCTTTATGTCAGACTTTGGTTACTTTCATTAATGCATTGCATATATTTGTCTTGAGTTAATCCATTTGTCTTCACTATATTTAAACTGTGTTTTTATTCCCTGTTTTTCGTGATATTCAACTCTCGTTAAAAGTTGTAAGCCTTTAGAGGGAGGATGACAAAAACAATACCATAATCTCATACAGTATACTTTTAAATAGAATTTGCTGACGATGTACAAGCGTTCTTTCAATCCCTAAATAGTGGAGTTATAAGGAGGATAATCCCTAGTCAACCCCTTTAAGCCAAAGAAGTAGGGGTTTTCTTTTTCACACAAATTGAAACCATTAATTAAAACCCAGGGCAGGGTTAGTTTCTCAATTAAATACGTGTTCAGTCACAAGTTGTCACTTCACAACAAAAATAACCTCCTGAATCAAAAGACGGTGATGGCTTCTTGTGAAATAGGAAGTCATTATCTCTAAGAAGAAAGACCCACTGAGTCAAAACCTATGAAGGAGACTTAAGAAAAACTGGGGCATCCTGCTGGATGTAATCTCAAAACACGAACAGTCAGGAAAAAATTAGGGACAGTAAATCAAAAAAAAGAGGGCGCTATAAACCCTCAACAAACATGAAAAATGTTGCAAAAATTACTTCCTTCATAAATAAAATTCCAAGTATCCGAACCATCACCAAAACGTCATTTCAGATCCAATAGGAGCTCAAATGCACAATTAACTGAGTATAGGACTGATGAATATCATGAAGAATGGGTGGGTACAAACACAGTTTAAGCCTTATCCTTTGTTTCTTAAACCGTGAACCAGGCCATGTTACAACCCCTTAAAAGTATTAATTGAATCATGGGTTAGTTCGAAAGCATATTGTTACAAAAGGTATCGGGACTCCTATAAGGCTTATTGTAAATCCAGAGTTGAATTCATATTCTTACAAAACTCTTTTATTTGTCGAAACTAAATTTTCAAAACTTCAAGACAAACATAAACTTTGCATTGTTTGAATACCGCTATTTGCATGTAGCTATTTGTTTGACAACGGAGAACTTCGCACAGAGAAATTGGAAGATGTTTCCAATGAAAAATCTCCCATAATCAAGGGGGGCATGACAGGTTACAATCCAAATCATCTGGGGGAAGTCAGGTCGAGGTTCCAAGAAATCTCTCAAGAAGTGTTGAATAACCAGGGGCAGGTCTGCATCTGAATCACTTGGGGCATTGAACATGAATTCCAATGAAGGGTCACGTACGGCCAAGCACACATTGTCTGGAAGCGCTACAACACTTACTACTATCCCCGGTATAGTCATGGATATCTCCACAAATTTGGATCCATGCAATTAGAAGCCAGAGTTTCAACCTTCGGAAAACCTCTTCCCATATGAATTGGTCTTAAAAGGAAGAAAACACTTCCCCTGCAGATTGTCAAATGGGTTTATTTCCCCAACAAACTACAAATCCACCAGACCAATACAAATCAGCAGACAAAACCCTTTAATCCCCGGTAGAGTCATTGATATCCCTAACGGAGTTGTTACTATTCCCAAAAGTTACTAAAACCTGGACCCAACCAGATAATAGTTTAACTTCTTCGAATCAAACTCCTCTTCCCCAGTAAAGTTTGCCACTATCCCCAGTGAGTTGCTGCAAAGCCTGGAAGCCGGTCAGATAATAGTTAACTTCTTTATCCCCAACAAGTTATTAACTTCCATTCTCTCCAATCAAGAGTATAACTCCCCAGTAGAGAAACGGACAACTAAAACTCCTTAACTCTTTTCCCCAAGCAGGAATCAACACTCTCCACAAAGATTTCTCAAGCCAAAGCCAATCTTCCCCAGCGGATTTTTCCTCAAACAACAAAACAGGAATCCCCAGTGGAAACATTCTAAGCAAGTTTTGAAGATGTGCATACTCTTCATCCGCAACAGCATTCCGTGATTTAACTTCCCAAAACTCCCTAACACTTGTCAAGGATTTATTTTCCGAATCAAAGATACATTTCAATAAATATTTCACATTCATACATCATATTACATACATGATAAATGCATACAGCATAATCTCATTTATTTTGAGAACATCTTCAAGCCATGCATACATCTGCATGCAACTAACCCTCTTCCTTGCAGGAAAAGTCAATCAACAAAAATCCTCTTTTGGTAAATATCACAACCATTTATCAAAAGGTCAGATTAATTCCTGAAACAAGCCAGGGAAACTATCTCTACGACCAACAAAAAGTGGGTTCCAGATTAATACCTGAAACAAGACAGGACAACTATCTGTGAACAACCGATTATAGATTAATACCTTAAACAATACATGATAACTATCTACATGAGAAGATTGAAGATTAACTCCCGAAATAAGTCGGGGAAACTATCTTTATTTCTCAAAATAGGTCAAAAATTAATTCCTGAAACAAGACAGGGCAACTATCTACACGACCAGCTGAAGCATCCCTATCCAGGTTCCTTCTCATACATTTCCAGATGAAGTTTCACACGGACTCATCATGAAGCAGCCCTACCTAGTTTCCTTCTCATACATTTCTAGATGAAGTTTCACACAGACTCATCCCGAAGCAATCTTACAAAGATTCCTTCATTACCTGATGAAGTAGTAGTCGTCAGATTCCTTCATTACATGCTGAAGTAGTAGTCATCAAAGATTCCTTCATTACCTGTTGAAGTAGTAGTTGTCGGATTCCTTCATTACCTATTGAAGTAGTAGTCATCCAAGATTCCTTTATTACCTGCTGAAGTAGTAGTCGTCAAAGATTCCTTCATTACCTGCTAAAGTAGTAGTCGTCAAATTCCTTCATTACCTGCTGAAGTAGTGTTCATCAAAGATTCCTTCATTACTTGTCGAAGTAGTAGTCGTCAAAGATTCCTTCATTACCAGCTGAAGTAGTAGTCGTCAAAGATTCCTTTATTACTTTCTGAAGTAGTAGTCGTCATATTCCTTCATTACCTGCTGAAGTAGTAGTCGTCAAAGGTTCCTTCATTATCTATTGAGGTAGTAGTCATCAAAGATTCCTTCATTACCTATTGAAGTAGTAGTCATCAAAGATTCCTTCATTAATGTCGAGGTAGTAGTCGTCAAAGATTCCTTCATTACTTTTCGAAGTAGTAGTCGTCAAAGATTCCTTTATTACTTGTCAAAGTAGTAGTCATCAGATTCCTTCATTACCTGTTGAAGTAGTATTCATAATATTCCTTAATTATATATATGTCACAGTCAAGCTTTACACTTATTGTCACTCTGGATGGCATCTGTAAGCCCATCTCCGATAAACTCTCTATCACCTCCCCAAATGGCATCTTTAAGCCCATTTCCTACACAATCAACTAACACATGGTTGAGTGTAAATTTCTGGGCACTCTAGTGTTCAATCATCTTCCACCTTCAAGTCACGAATGGCGGACACGCCAATCTAACTCTTAAGATCTAAGAAGATTGAACAGGGGAAGTTATTGTACCCCAAAATTTTCCCTCTCTTTTCTCAAGACATTTTCTCACAATGATTTTCAAAATTTCAATTTTTCACAAGTACAATTGAATTTTTGATGCCCCATATATTTCCATGGATCATATTGGGCTTTTAAGCATCAAATCAAAGAAGAGAAAGCTTGCTTCGATTTCCCAAACTTCGATTGGAATTTGGCCTCCTTCAAGATTGCTTCGATTTCCCAAGCTTCAACTGGACTTTGGCCTCCTTCAAGTTTGCTTCTATTTCCCAAGCTTCGACTGGACTTTGGCCTCCTTCAAGCTTGTTTGATTTCCTAAGCTTCGACTAGACTTTGGCTTCCTTCAAGATTGCTTCGATTTCACAAAGCTTCAACTGGGCATTGGCTATCTTCATGCTTGCTTCGATTCACAAGGCAAGGGCTTCTCTAATGCTATCATCCACAAGGAAATGTCTCCCCTCATGCTAGCATCCACAAGGCAATGGCTTCCTTCATGCTTGCTTCATGCTTGTTTCGATCCACAAGGCAAGGGCTTCCCTCATGCTAGCATCCACAAGGCAATGGCCTCCTTCATGCTAGCATCCACAAGGCAAGGGCTTCACTCATGCTAGAATCCATAAGGCAATGGCTTCCTTCATGCTTGCTTAGATTCCACCTTTAAACCCTTCAACACACATAGTTTCTACACTATGACACGCAATTGGTGGATTCAAAGAACATACAAAAGGCCCATTTGAAGAACATGAATTTGGTGGATTCGAAGAACACATATTTGGTGTCCCATTCAAAGAACATGAATTTGGTGGATTCGAAGAACCTACATTTGGTGGTCAATTCGAAGGACATACAACTGGTCTATTCGAAGGAAATACAATGGGTCCATTCGAAGAACATACAATTGGTGTTTTTTTACTTTCGAAGGATGTTTAACAAAGTCCTATATGCTTCCAAAACCTCAGCAAAAAATTTCTATAAATAAGATGTTTCATAACACATCTAAGGGTGGCTTTTTAGTGGCTGGAGAGAGGTTTGTTGGCAAGGCAAAGAGAGGAGAGAACACTTAAACACTCTTAAACCTGAAATTAAAAAACCCACACCTTTGTTTATTTTCTTTCGAATCCAGAACCAAAGAAATACAACACCTTTGTTTGTTCTATCTTTCGAATCCCAGATTCCCTATCCTTCAAACTCAGGTTCCTTCCTTCCTTTGAATTTAAGAATATTCAAGATAGCAACCCAAAGTTCAAAACACATTTTAGCTTCAAGGTAAGTCTTCTTGACTTTAAACCTTTTGTTTCAGGCGTGACATGTAAATAACCTTTTATTTATTTTTTGTTTCTACCCTGTTATTTGTTTTCTTTTCTTGTCCAAATACATGTTAAGAACTAACCTGTACAGACCATAAAACAATATTAGCATGGCTTAAACACATACTGCTATCCAGTCCCAAACAAAAGAAAACAAAAAAAAGGTGTGTGAATCGAAGGGTGTATGCTTCAATACACACTGATTTGTAGGCCCAAACGAAAGAAAAAAAGGGTTGTATGAATCGAAGGATGCAGGCTTCGATACACACTGGTTGCAGGCCCAAATGAAAGAAAACAAAATGGGTGTGAATCCAAGGACACATGCTTTGATCCATGGTTTCTTTTCTTTCTCTCTTTTGCACTATTTTTGTTTTTATATTTTTCTATATATTTTCTTTCGTTGTTATTCAATATGGTTGTAATAATTAGGACTTTTATTTCTTGCAATTCTGGTTTGTACATTTGTATCCCTCATCCCCTAAAGTGATGAAATAACTTAGCACTTTAATTTCTGCAATTTACCGCTTTAATATAAATTGTTAGTAACTAGGGTGTGTATGATAAGATAAAAATCAACAATTAGACAACCCTAAATTCAAATACAAAAATGCATGCAATCAAACACACTATTCACACACGTGCACCTCTAGGGTAACCTCACTTGTTGCCTCGGAAAATAGTCATGTTCCTAGAATATGGGCGTTTTAGCAAAGACCCTCGATGAAAAAAGATCATAGTCCCTCGATGTCCCTCGATGTTACCTTCGGTAAATGATCTAGTCCCTTATGAAAATTGCTAAAACGTCTCATAAGTTTCCTTCTATGACTATATGATGACCCACACCCGTCCCTTCACATCCAACGATGGGACTTCTTACCAATCAATGGTAAGATAGCAACATCTAAAGGAGGAGGAAAAGAACAAAGACCTTTTTAGTAGGTAGGATGCTCGTAGTTGCTTGCTCGCAAACTAAAACCATTTCCACACTTACACTTTCAAAACATCTTCTAAAACAAACATCTCTTTGAACTATTTTCAAAACCAACACTTTGTATGCATTCTTATAGAGACGAGAATCATTACAAAGTTTGCCGAAACAAATGCGTTTTCCAAATATTTTCAAACTTACACCCATCACAAAGCATCTTTTCAAATAAGCATTTTTTATCTAGCAAGCAACTAAGAGCCCGTAGATAACTACAGATGAAAAAAGTGTTAATACCTTTCATTTTCAAAACCTACCCCCCGAACTCAAGAAAATATCTCAAAGGTCTTTCTTGTTCTTTTCACGCTTTCCTTTATTGGATAAAAGAAAAGTCGATGGCGGCTCTTGCTATCCGCAACAATTGCGATCAAACGCAAAACACCCAAGTCATTTTTCCCACCATACTACAGTTGCCTTTATGATTGTACGATGACTCATGCATGTCCCTTAAAACATCCAACGATAGGGCTTCCTACTAACCAATGATAGGATAGCACTATCTAAAGGAGGAGGAAAAGAATAAAAGACTTTAAAGTAGGTAGATAGTTCTTAATCGCTTGCTCGTGAACATTCCAAAACATTTTTCACACAATACACTTCTCTTCTGAAATATTTTCAAAACAAACACTTTGTATGCATTCTCAACTGATACTAGAATTATTACAAAGTTGTCGAACTTAGACATTTTCAAAATATTTTCAAACTTACTCATTAACTAAGCATTTTCAAAAGTGAGCTAGCGATTAAGAGCCCATAGATAATGACGGATGAAAAGGGTGCTAACACCTTTCCTTTTCATAACCTACCCCATTACTCAGAAAAATTCTCAAAGGTATTTCCTGTTATTTTCACCCTTTCCTTATTGGATAAAAGAAAAGTCGGTGGCAACTCCCATTACCCGTAACATTTGCAATAAAACGGAAAACTAAAAGTCAGTTCTCCCACCATATTACAGAACTTGTGACTCTGCTGGGGAGTCCTAAAATTGGGGTTACCTTAGAGCTAGATCACATTTAAAATGCTTTACTTGCTTGATTTGTATGCTTTACATTTCGGGGTTTTGCTCGGGTTTATTTTTGTAAAGATCCTATACCCGGATCCTTGGCGTTTTAGGTAAGTAGCAATAGATCGTGAAAATTTTATGGCGTATAGCGATACGGTTGAAGCGATGTCTACGTTAGTGTGACACATTCGTTGGCTCTGGTGTCCCTTGAGTTAAGTCAAGGAGAATGCTGGGTTGTCGCGTTGTGTCATAAAGCACTAATTGGCCTTAGAACCTTAGTTGACACAACTTAGCCATTAGAAATTAGTGAGATGGCTGGCTTTGGTGCAGACTGAAGTTGGTTGATACTCGATACTACACTCATTGAGGTCAGACTCTCGGGATATTTTGGTCGCAAATAAGATGCTTGTGCTGAAACAATGCCTGTGAGAAATATCAGTAATATTGAGGCTCCTAGAACCGGGTTACTTTTCTTAGGACAGGTTGAGCCAACCAAAACTCAAGAGGGTACTTACCTACAAACTCATTGTAAGCCTTTAAACCTAAGGCTACTTGTGTGATTTCTTTGCATTCATTATCTAATAACTTGAACTCCTTACAGGGTTTGTTGGTATTCATCATCTAACAATGTGAATTCCTTGCAGTACCTGTTTGTATTCATTATCCAATAATTTGTACTTCTTGCAAGACATACTTGTTTTCACCACCTTACACTTTTTGCTTGGAGCATAGCATACACATTATGACATCATATGCCATAGAATTTTCGTTAACCATTTCAAGGACCTCAAGGGTCTATGATGCAGGCTAATTATGAACCAGACGTCTAGCAAAGGGCATGAGGGTTTATTTCCATCTAACCGAATGTCGTCGAAGTATCAGGAACCAGACGTCTAGCAAGGGGCCAGAGGATTTATTTTCCTCTAACCGAATGTTGTTGAAGTAGCATGAACCGAACATCTAGCAAGGGGAAAGAGGATTTATTTTCCTCTAACCAAATACCGTCAAAGAATGAAGTACATTATCTTGAGTCAAAGGCTAGGACCCACTCGACATGGTGAGCTTGATTCTCGTAGAAGGACATTCAATGATAAGAAGTTCTTCAATTAAAGCTTCAGTCATATTCTAAGATTTTCTTTTGTTTATCCCGCGAGATCCTTGAAAACATTGCATTTACATATCATGCATGTCATTTCATAACAGGTAGTTCTCAAGACAGGTTTCTCATTTTCTCACTGTTTATTTCAAAAGAAAAATGGCTCTCAAACAGACTATTAGAGATCTCCAAACTCAAAATGCACAATTCCAAGAGATGTTTCTAAGCTTAGCCAAGGGGCAATAGGAATTGAAAGCATTCCTCACTAAGAAAATGCCCAAGAAAAATTCTAAAGACAACAAGGATGATCAGTTGGAACAATTTCTAGCTGAGATGGCAAATATGATAATCCAGATGATGGGTCATATGGCTCTTATCCAAAACTTAGCTCGGGGACAAGAAGAGTTGAGAATTCTCATCAGAAAACTTCATTGGGACGAATACAACCGTATGGGACGAACGGCTAGAATTGGGGATCAAATCTTTAATTAACCTCTGATAATATAGGAAGTTGGCTTGGTTGAAAGTAGGCCTTTCCGGATTGCTATTACATCGCAAACCCAACAACAACCTCGTCAACAACAACAGGGTAGTCAGCGTAAGCAGGATACATCCAAGAGGAAATATACCAAACTCAACATGCCGATGTCATAAGCCTTACAACACGTGTTAAAGATGAATTTGGTCATGTTGAAGGATCCTCCTTGGAATCCCAATACTTCTTCTCCTAGCTATAATCCTGATGCAAGGTGTTTATATCACTCCAATAGTCCGGGGCATAATACTGATAGATGTTGGATATTGAAATATAAGATTCAAGACTTGATTAATGAAGGAGTGTTAGAATTCACACAAGAGGGTCATATTAATATTTTCTATCACCCCTCAAAGGCACACCATCTGAAGTGACAAATTCAGGCAGAGAAGCTTTTTGTTCATTCGAATTTTCATTTGTAATTTCTTTGTTTGTTCAAACACATATCTTTATGTCAGACTTTGATTGTCCCCATTAATTCATTTCATATGTTTGTCTTGAATTAATCAATTCGTTTTCACTATACTTAAACTATGCTTTTACTTCCTTTTTTTGATATTCAACTCTCGATTAAAAGCTATAAGCCTGTAGAGGGAGGATGATGAAAATGATACCATAATCTCTATAGTATGCTTTTGAATAGAGCTTGCTGACAATGTAAAGGTGTTGTTTCGAATCCTAAATAGTTGAATTATAAGGAAGATAATCCCTAGTCAACCCCTTTGAGTCTAAGAAGTAGGAGTTTTATTGTTCATGCAAATTGAAACCTTTAATCATAACCTAGGGCAGGGTAGTTTCTCAGCTAATCCAAATGCATATGAAGTCACAAGCTTTTATTGCATATACAGCGAATAGAATCAGAGACATCCTTCTAAATCAAAAGATGGTGATGGTTCCCTGTAAAACAGGCAGTCATTATCTCTCAAAAGAAAAGCCCGCTAAGTCAAACCCTATGAAGGAGACTTAAGAAAAAAAATAGGGACAATAAAATCAAAAAGAGGACGCCATAAATACTCGACAATAGAAAAATGTTACAAAAAATGACTGCCTTCTCAAATAAACTTCCAGTATCTGAACCATCACCAAAATGTCAATCCATACTCAATTGGAATCTAAACGCACACTTAACTGAGTATAGGCTGAAGAAAATCACGGAGAATGGGTTGGGTACAAATAAAGTTTGAGCCTTTATCCTTTGTTTCTTAAACTGTGAACCAGGCCACATTACAACCCTTAAAAGTTCTAACTGAAGCATAGGTTGGTCCAAAAGCATACTGTTATAAAAAGTATCCTGACTCCTGTAAGGATTACTATAAATCCTGAGTTGAATTCATATTCTTACAAAATTCTGTTTGTTTACTAAAAATGCTTTTTCAAAACTTCAAGGCAGACATACGTTTTGCATTTTTAATATCACTGTTTGCATATAACTAATTGTTCGACAGCAGAGAAATTCACACGACGAATATTCAATGAACAAAAATCCTCTCAATGAACATAATCACTTCAAATGGAAATACACTTCCAATAACAAGCCTTCCATAATCAAGGGGCATGACATGTTATTATCCAACTCATCTGTGGCAGTCGAGTCAAGATTCAAAGAATCTCTCAAAAGTGCTGAGTAGCTAGGGGCAGATCTCCATCTAAATCACTTAGGGCATTAAACATGAATTCCAGCAAACGATCACGTACGATCAAGCAAACATTTTCTGGAAGTTCTATAACACTTACTACTATGGACAGTGGAAATTCTTCGCACCCTGTGAACACGGACATAGTCGGAAAATACTACGCATGAAAATAAGACCTTCTAGGTTGACTGGCCTAGGAAAAAATAAGGGCATCCCAGAAAACCAAAGGTTCAAGCAAAAATTAGGGATATATATAAAAATTGTACACCCGACAAGTCGAAAACCTGAAAAGGAGGCTTAGGAAAAAAAGGGTATCCAAGTGGGCTGAAAATCTGAAAAAGACAGTCCAGGAAAAAGTCAGGGATTAAAGCGTATGACTATGTCTCGTCATCTCATCACTTGTCTATAAATGGAAGGATTATCACTCCAATCAGCATTTACGAAGGGCTCTAGAAGTTGACATAATGTTCAAGTCATCCATAAATCCCCACAGAGCAGTTTCCACAGAATTATCTCTACAGAGCTATCTGCACAAACTCATCTTCAACAGAGATACATTCCCCGCAAGTCTAATATGCCTTCAAGACAGAAATTGGGGCATCTTCCAGTTGTTAACATGATCATACTCACCAGAAGATCACCCTAACGGATAAAGGAATATGATATTTTCCCCGGTAATATCTCCAACCTACAGAGTCCCAATCTCCATCGGAGATTACAGCATCAGTAGAGTTTATGGAAATTCTATTCCCCGTTTGAGCTTATTCCTCCAAAACTGTAATACCCCCTGCAGATTTCTTTCCTCCAGCAGAGCACATTTCCTCAGCAAAGTGTTTCTCCAGCACGTTTAGGGTTTATTTCCCCAACAGATTACAGTCTCCCCAGTTTAAGTCTATTTCTCTAACTACCACAAATTACCGACAAAGGACAGTATGGGTTGCTATCCCTAGAGAGTTTCTACTGAATCGGAAACTGGACCAGGTATCGTTCAACCTTATTCTCTCTAAACGAGTCGGCATCCATATCAGAAACCCGAACGGACAGCACCTCAAAAGGTTATCCATCTCTTTTATCCTCATTCAGGGTATATAAGAATTAAATTCCCCAGTAGAGCAAGGAATGACCAATGTTCCTGAACTCTTCTATTCCCAAGAAGAAGTAAAACATTCCCAGCAGAGTATCCTCCAAAACATTAAGCAGGAATCCCCTGGTGGAGTATCCTCCAAAACAAAAAACGGGAATCCCCAGCGAAGACATTCTAAACGAGATTGAAGATTCATACTCTTCATCCCCAGCGACAGTCAGGGATTTATTTTCCCTGGCCAAAGATGTTACATGAAATTATCGTTGCCGTCAGCGACATCTTACATCTCATACATCATTTACAAAATATCATAGCATATGCATAGGAAACGCATATAACACACCCTCATTTATTTTGAGAACATCATTACGCAATGCATTACATACGTCATGACATTGCATAAAGAATAACTTTGTCTTTTTAGGTAAAGTCTACAAACAAGATGAATATCATCAGCAATTTTCAAACACGTCAAAGACTAATTCTCGAAGCAAGTCGGGGTAACTTATTTGCATGACTAGGTCGAAGATTAATTCTTGAAGTAAGTCAGGGAAACTATCAAAGACCATGTGGTATGAATTCCCGAAACAGGCCGGGTTTACCAATGAAAGAAAATTGTAGATCAATTCCTGAAACAAGACGAAGCAACCATCTGCATGGCTAAATGACTTCCTTCAAGGATATACTCTGAAAAACATTTCCTCGGAGACTGAATTCCGACAAGCATTTCCTCAGAGGCTGAATTTCGACAAGAATTTCCTCATAGACTAAATCCCGACAAGCATTTCCTCGAAGGCTGAATTCTAACAAGCATTTCCTCGGAGACTGAATTCTGACAAGCATTTCCTCAGAGACTGAATTCCGACAAGCATTTCCTCAAAGTCTGAATTTCGACAAGCATTTCCTCAGAGACTGAATTCCGACAAGCATCTCCTCGGAGACTGAATTCCGACAAGCATTTCCTCGGAGACTAAATTCTGACAAGCATTTCCTCGCAGACTGAATTCCTACAAGCATTTCTTCGGAGATTGAATTCCGACAAGCATTTCTTTGGAGACTGAATTCTGACAAGCATTTCCTCAGAGTCTGAATTCCGACAAGCATTTCCTCGGAGACTAAATTCCGACAAGCATTTTCTCGAAGACGGAATTTTGACAAGCTTTGCCTCAGAGACTAAATTTTTACAAGCATTTCCTCAGAGACTAAATCTGATAAGCATTTCCTCAGAGACTGAATTCCGACAAGCATCTCCTCAGAGACTAAATTCCGACAAGCATTTCCTCGGAGACTGAATTCCGACAAGCATTTCCTCGAAGAGTGAATTCTGACAAGCATTTCCTCGAAGACTGAATTCTGACAAGCATTTCCTTGGAGACTGAATTTCGGCAAGCATTTCCTCAGAGGCTAAACTCCGACAAGCATTTCTTCAGAGACTGAATTCCGACAAGCATTTCCTCGGAGACTGAATTCCGACAAGCATCTTCCTCAGAGACTGAAGTCTGAAAAGCACTTCCTCAGAGATTGAATTCTGAAAATCACTTACCTCATAAATTTATTTGAAAAGCATTTCCCTTAGAGATTTAATCTGACAAGCATTTCCTTCAGAGACTGAATTATGAAAAATAGTTCCTTTGAAGACTCATTCCAATACCTTTTCTAGTTGAAGTCGGGCGTATACATCTTCTGGTTCAGATAAAATCGAGCGTGGATTTATTCTGATATTCTTTTGGACAAAGTCGGACATAGACTCATTCCAAATACATCTTCTAAGACAAAGTCGGGCATAGACTTAGTCTGATTTTCTTATCAACAGTTATCCTGGATGGCATCTATAAACCAATCTTTGACAAATCTCCATCACCTCTCCAAATGGAATCTTTAACCCCATTCCCGGCATAATCAACCAACAGTATTACTTCGTGCATGGGCGAGTGCAAATTTATGGGCACTTAAGTGTTCAATCATCTTCTACCTTCAAGTCACGAATGGCGGACATGTTAATCTAACTCTTCAGGTTTAAGAAGATTGAACAGCGGCAGCTGTTGTACCTCAAAATTTTCCCTCTCATTTTTCTTCAAGACTTTCTCATGAGGTCCTCATTTGCTCAAGGATGCTCAAGAGTTGATCAGACAAATTCTCCTCCTAGGAAATGGGTCCCTAACTAGGGTTTCATCTTGCACAAGAAAGAATGGGTTTCAATGGTCTCAAGTGGTTTCCATGATTCTCCATAGGTCTTCAACAATTCTCATGTCAATTTTCAAGTCTTGCATCACAAGTTTGCTCAGTCAATTACTCAGATGATTGAAAATCAACTATATTGGTTAAAAAGTTAATTCTGGTCAACATACAGTCAAAATTCAAGATTTTTGGTCAACGTCAACATTTTTAAGTGATATTCATCATCTGATCAATGGTTGATCATGATTTCTCAAGAAAAACCCTCAAATCATCAAAAGTCAAAAGTTGCCAAATTAGGGTTTCCTTTGGAGAAGTCAATTGAATTTTGACCAAGCATAACTTTCACATGTTTCATCAACTTTTTCCTAAACAAAGCCAATACCAAAAAGTGCTTCATTTGAGAGATGTGAGCCAATACATTACAGGTCATTTTAAAAGTCAACAAAAAGACAGTTTTTGTCAAGTCAACTTACACCAAGATAAAGTCTCCAAATGCAAAAATGATCAAAAGAGAAAATTAAGAGGTCGTCTTGAGTTTCCAAAAAGTCCCAGATCATCTTCAAAATATGAAAATTAAGAGAGTTATGATCATTGCAAATTGGGAAAATTTGGTAAAATGGATGAAATGCAAAGTGAACGAACTTGAAATTCTAGACTAATGGGCCTAACTTTTGATGTTCAAACATGCTCACAATATGTTAGAAGACCTCTAAATCCATTCACATATTTTTTGTGATTTTTATTTCTTTTATTTGAATTTTTATTCATTTAAATGCAAGTAAATCAAATAAAATTTAAAATCATTGGGCCAAGGCTGCATGGGCTTTTGATTTCAATGACATGCAGGCCCAAGAACACATGAAAAACATGCCAAAACTGTGAAAATGTGTTGGAAAGATTTCAATATGTTTTTTTGCAATGAATTGCGACATGATGGTACAAGATTCTTGTCTTGTTCTTGTTCCATTTTATTCCTCTATAAATACATGCAATACTCAAATGTAAAGGATACAAAAAAACCGCCTCAAGAACCACTTTAAAAATCTCTCAAAATTCTCAAGAAAAGTGCAAATTCGTATCACACAATCCAGCCACTCTCAAGCCAAACGAAGTGTCCAAACCTCTTCCTGAAGTCCTCAGGAACACATCCAGCCCAAGAATAAGAAGATTTGGTGCCTGGAACTCGTGCTTCAAACTCCATTGGTTTGCATTTTTTTTCTTTGAATTCAATCTTAAATTCCATGCATTACAAATGTGTTTGATGAGCTCAAATGTATTCAGAATATGATTTAGGACGAGTTTGATGTATCACATGCAAGCTTTGATGCATGAATCTCTAAATTCCATTTTTAAGGCATGGAAATATATTTGCTTCAAATCTCTCTTTACAGGCACATTCAAGAGAAAAGAACCCCACCATGGGATTCGTTTCCAACTTTTCAATTTTCTTGTTTTTATTATTTTTGCTTTTGCTTAATTAATTTAATTACTTTTTCTAATTAAAATCAAAAGACCATAAAAAATCAGGAAAAAATCATTAAATATTAGATTTAGGTTTTTTTAATTAATTTAATTTTTTACCAACAAAAAATTGTTTTAATTAAATTAAATTTGTTTTTATTTCACAATTAATTTGTAAATTACTTAGAATTAGAGTTAATTAATATTATCACTTTAATTACTTTTCATAAATAAAAAGCATCAAAAAATATTTTCCTAACACTTAGAAATTTTCTTTAGGTTTTAAATACCTTCTAATTTCTTTTCTCTTTGCTATTTAAATCCTAGAAAACAAATGTATAGGTCCCACGATTGATTTTGTAATAGCTTAGTTTATTTTCCCGCATTTTCCTTATTATGTAACTGCTCATGGGATATAATAGGTGTAGGTCTTTACTTTCCTGCATTTTATTTTCTTGCACCTATATTTTATATGCCTTGTATGTATATATAATTGGTAGCTAAATAGGATTGTATGGCAAAATAATAATCAAATGCTAGAAAACCTAATCAAGACAAATTAACTGAAAATAAATCACTTTTCGCACACGCACCTCTAGGGTGACTCCACTTGTTGCCTTCGGAAAACAGGCATGTCCCTCGAACGTAGGGATACTATTAGCAAAGACCCTCGATTGAAAATCATCATAAAGATTATAGTCCCTCAATGACCCTTCGTTGCTGCCTTAGGTAAATGATCTTGTCCCTCGATGTTGCCTATGAATACATAATGATAGTCCCTTCGAATTGCTAAAGGTATCCTTATATGTTGCCTTTATGATTGTACGATGACCCGCGTATGTCCCTCAAAACATCCAACGATAGGGCTTCCTACTAATCAATGATAGGATAGCACTATCTAAAGGAGGAGGAAAAGAACCAAAGACTTTTGAGTAGGTAGATATTTCTTAATCGCTTGCTCGCGAAAATTTCAAAACATTTTTCACACAATACACTTCTCTTCTGAAATATTTTCAAAACAAACACTTTGTATGTGTTCTCAACTGATACGAGAACCATTACAAAGTTGTTGAACTTAGGCATTTTCAAAATATTTTCAAACTTACACATTCACTAAGAATTTTCAAAAGTGAGCTAGCGATTAAGAGCCCGTAGATGACTACGGATGAAAATGGTGCTAACACCTACCTTTTTCATAACCTACCCCCTGTGATATGGTGGCAGAACCGACTGTTTAATACTGGTTTGCATTTTGTATTTGTAAATGTGCGGTAAGCAAGAGTCTCCACCGACTTTTCTTTTATCCAACAAAGGAAAGGGTGAAAAGAATAGAAAAAGACCTTTTCAAGATGTTTTCTGAGTAAGGGGTAGATTATGGAAAGGGAAGGTGTTAGCATCCTTTCCATCAGTGGTTTTCCATGGACTCTTATAGGTTTGCTCATTTTGAAATACCTTTGTGCTTTGTGTGTTTGAAAGTGTTTTTTTTTAAATGCCTTAGTACGGCGAACTTTGTAATGTTTCTCGGGATAGTGGAGAAAGTATACAAAGTGTTTTGAAATTTTTTTTGAGAAGTAGTTTTTGTGTAAGTGCAAAATGTTTGAGCAAACTTCTAACAACTATCTACTTTATTACTCGAAAAGGATCATTCTTTTCCTCTTTCCCTTTAGACAATGCTATCCTACTATTAGTGAGTAGGTAACCTTATCGTTGGATGTTGAGGGACATTCGAAGGGACGTTTTACAGTCATAAAAGGCAACATATGGAGAAGCTTTAGAAACTTTTGTTTAAGGGACGAGATCATTTACCGAAAGGCAACACCGTATCAAGGGACTATGATCTTTTGATTTTTACGGGTCTTTGCTAAAGCGTCCCCATTCTCGAGGGACATGATTGTTTTACCGAAGGCAACCGAAGTGGGGATACCCTAGAGGTGCATATGTGCATATGTGTTGAGTTTTAATTATTTTTGTCTTTTTATTAAGTTAGCTAAAGTTTTAATTTAGTCTTATGATACAATCTTAGTTACTAACAGTTAATATTTACGGAAATTAAAAGTGCGAAAATGTAAATCCTAGACTATTACAACGCTTCGGAACAATTACATAAAAAAATGCAAGGAAATAAAATGCGGAATTTTAAATCTAAGATTATTATATCCATAAGCAGTTACAATATTTATAAAATGCGAGAATAAAAAATAAACACGCGCGAAATCAATATTACGTCTAAAAAACCCTAAAAAAGTTCTAAGTAAACAAACATCTTTTTTGGTTTTGTTAAGAAAGCAAAGTTCTAAGTTTAATTTTAATTAAGAAAATAAAAGTTGAATGAAATAAATCATAATTCTAATATTTTTTGTTATTTTTTTAATAAGAAAATAATTTGAAACATAAATTAAATCCTACATTAGTTCATTTTTAATTTGAGAAAGTAGTTAAAATTTAATTAATTAATTAATTAACTAATATAATTAATTATTTAATAAAAAAAGTATAAGCCTATTTTTTTGAGATTTTTTGATTTAAAGTTGATTTAAAAGGTGAAAAAGTCAAATAAAGAAAAAGATAAAAGCCAAATAAGAATACAACAAGGGATCCTTCGATCAGGGAGAAAAGGGAGACTTTTCGATCCAGAGGGGAAACTGCCTTTCGACCCAGGCAGTAAACCCCTTCGATTCACCCTTCTTTTACTTCCCTTCAATTGAGTTTGGGAGCTGGTGTGAGCAACCTTCGATTGCCCCCTTTTCTGCTTCCTTCGATTGGCCTATGAAGCAGTATAGGGTAGGTCCTTCGTTCATACCCTTTTTGTATTTCATTTGAGCATGTGCAGGTTAGTTGGACAAGAAAAGCAAACAAACCAAGAAAAAATACAGAAACAAAGAAAATAAATAAAAGGCCATTTACATGTTATGCTAAAACGGAAGATGCAAGGTCAAGAAGACCTACCTTGCTTGAAACTGGAATTTGCGCGTGGACTGAAGTTGTTAGGTGCTTCGATTTGGCACTCCTGGGCGTGGAGACACTTGCTTAGAAGATAGTGTGGAATCCTGGATATGTCAGGAACAAGAATCTGGTCTTTTTTTAGGCTGAAGGTGCCTGCAAAAAAAGTGCTTCGATTTGACACTCCTGGGGTTTCTATGAGCAATATGGCAGTGTGATTTGTTCGTGTGCAAAAGTATCTCCCCATGGATTTGTTCTCTTTTTTTCCATCCCCCTGTAATGTGTCATTGGCCTTGTATTTATAGGAGTGTGAGGGTGCATGAAAATGGAAAGGGACAACCATTTAACCAGGCCCTTAAAGCCATGAGACAAGAATCAGACACATTAAAAGATTTCCTTTTTGAAATATTTATTCCCCTTTTGAAATCTTGGATGAACCTAGACAAGTCAACTTGGCGCCTCATTTGAATTTGAAAATATTCAAAATTTTCCTTTCCAAAGCCTCTTCGACCATCCCTTGTTCACTTCGATGATTCTGAGTTCTGATTCGAAGTAATTAGAACTTCCCTCATCAAAATATTTTGGATTAAGACATCTCTGGACTGACATGCCAATCAAAGGTAATTCTGATGTTCCAATCGAAAGACCCTCTGATGTCCCAATTGAAGGAAGCTTTGATGCTCCAATCGAAGGAAGCTCTGATGCTTCAATCGAAGGAAGCTATGATGCTCAAATCGAAGGAAGCTCTGATGCTCCAATCGAAGGAAGCTATGATGCTCCGATCGAAGGAATCTTTGATGCTCCAATCGAAGGAAGCTCTGATGCTCCAATCGAAGGAAGCTCTGATGCTCCAATCGAAGGGTTTGATGCTCTAATCAAAGGGTATTTTGCAAAGGAAAATTGAAGGGTACCTTGTAGATTCCAATCGAAGGATCCTTAACCATCTTTTGGAAAATTTCCCTTTTCTTTAGGCAAAAGTTTGTAACCACCTATGCAAGAGGAAATCTTGGAAAAACATGAGAGGGCAAATTTTGGGGTACAACAGCTGCCCCTGTTCAATCTTCTTAGACCTGAGGATGTAGATTGGCTTGTCTACCTTTCATGATTTAAAGGTGGAAGATGATTGACCACTAGAGTGCACAGAAATTTGCACTCGTCTGAAGTGATATTGTTGGTGGATAATATTGGGAATGGGCTTACAGATGCTATTTGGAAAAGATGACGGATGACTGTCGGAGATGGGCTCAAAAATGCCATCCAAGGAGCACGATGGAGAGTTTTCAAAGATGGCCTTAGATATGCCATCCAAAGTAGATGTTGACTTCATAAGAAGTCTCTTTGTGGGGATTCATGTTCCTACTGTCTGAGGAGGAGTCCGCTGGGGGATTTTTTTGGGAAAAGAGTCTAGGAGCTTCAGTTGTCTGTTACTCAACTGGGGAATTATCTCCTGACATGGAGAGATGAAAGTTTGTTGTTTTCTGGTCAAAATCCAGGCTTCACAGTAACTTGTTGAGGATAATAAGGCTGATTGTTATCTGGTCGTATTCCAGGCTTCATAGTTACTTATTGGGGAATATGAAATTAATTGTTATATGGTCGGTTCTAGGATTCGTAGTAATTGTAAACATTAAACTGTTATCTGGTCATATCTAGGCTTCAGTGATTTGAAGAAATTAAGCTGTTATTTGGTCGGGTCCAGGCTTCAACTTGAATCTGAGGTATACCGTTATCTGGTCGTATCCAGGCTTTGGAGATTTGAAGAAATTAAGTTTTTATCTGGTCGGGTCCAGGCTTCAACTTGAATCTGAGGTATACTATTATCTGGTCGTATCCAGGCTTCGGTGATTTAAATAAATTAAGTTGTTATCTGGTCGGGTCCAAGCTTAAACTTGAATTTAAGGTGTACCTTTATCTGGTCGTATCCAGGCTTTGGTGATTTGAAGAAATTAAGTTGTTATCTGGTCGGGTCCAGGCTTCAACTTGAATCTGAGGTATTATGTTATCTGGTTGTATCTAGGCTTCGGTGATTTGAAGAAATTAAGTTGTTATCTGGTCGGTTCCAGGCTTCAACTTGAATTTGAGGTATACGGTTATCTGGTCGTATCCAAGCTTCGGTGATTTGAAGAAATTAAGTTATTATTTGGTTGGGTCCAGGCTTCGACTTGAATCTGAGGTATTTTGTTATCTGGTCGTATCCAGGCTTCAGTGATTTAAAGAAATTAAGTTGTTATCTGGTCGAGTCTAGGCTTCAACTTGAATCTGAGGTATATTGTTATTTGGTCATATCCAGGCTTCGGTGATTTGAAGAAATTAAATTGTTATCTGGTCGGGTCTAGGCTTCAACTTGAATCTGAGGTGTATTGTTATCTGGTTGTATCCAGGCTTCGGTGATTTGAAGAAATTAAGCTGTTATCTGGTCGGGTTCAGGCTTCAACTTGAATTTGAGGTATTCTGTTATCTGATTGTATCCAGGGTTCGGTGATTTGAAGAAATTAAGTTGTTATCTGGTTGGGTCTAGGCTTCAACTTGAATCTGAGGTATTCCATTATCTGGTCGTATCCAGGCTTCGATGATTTGAAGAGTAAACTGCTATCTGGTTGGATTCCAGGCTTCGCAGCACCTTATACTGTTATCTGGTCAGATTCCAAGCTTCACAGTGTCTTGAATTGTTGATTAACTATTAATCGGTCAGGTTCCGAGCTTTAGAGATGATGTTAACTGTTATCTGGTCGGGTCCAGGCTTCATAATATGGTGAACTGCTATCTGGTCGGATCCAGGCTTTGCAGCGACTTAAATTGTTATTTGGTCGAATTCCAGGCTTTACAGTTTCTTTAACAGGTCATGCAAGTAGTCAACTGTGTTTTGTTGATTTGATATTTCCTGAAAAAAGGTAAAGAGTTAGCCATATGAAATGCCATGGTGTATGAATTGCATCGTGACGATGTTCTCAAAATAAATGAGATTATGTTGAATGTGATGTGTATGTGCATGCCATGATATATGAATATGGGATGTTATTGTGATATTTGCTAGTCTGAGAAAGTAAATCCCTGACTGTTGCTGGAGAGTAATAGGAAGTTGAATCCTTCGTTTCTGTTGGGGATGATGAATGGATATGATTTGCCGGGGATTTTCCCTTTTCACTCGAGGATATTCTGCCTGGGATTTTTAACTCCTCCTTGAGAATGACTCTGTAGTGGAAGGATGCTATATCAGAAGGTTTTACCGATGTAGAGAAATAAACTCTATTGGGGGATAAACTTTCGTAGTTAGAGAAATAAGCTCTATTGGGGAAGGAAAGCTTTGTGAACTGAACTATTGCTAGAAGATAGTCTGGAATAAGTATCAGGATGACATCCGTCTCTAGATCGTACTCGAACTGTTGCTAGAAGATAGTCTGGAATAAGTATCAGGATGACATTCGTCTCTGGATTGTACCTGAATTGTTGCTAGAAGGTAGTCTGGAATAAGTATCAGTATGATATCTGTCTCTGGATCGTACTCGAACTGTTGCTAGAAGATAGTCTGGAATAAGTATCGGGATGATATCCGTCTCTGAATCGTACTAGAACTGTTGCTAGAAGATAGCCTAGAGTAAGTATTAGGATGACATCCATTTTTGGGTCGTACCTGACCCGTTTCTAGATGAGAGTCTTGGAGTAAGTGTCAAGATGGCATCCATCTTTGGATCGTACCTGAACCGTACCTGAAACATGTGTTGAATGAGTGTCATGATGACATCTGTCTCTAGATCGTATATGCACTGTACTTGAAACATGTGTTGAATGAGTGTCAGAATGGCATCTGCAACTGGAGTGTATCTGAACTATATCTGAAAGCTGAATCTGAATGAGTATCAGAATGGCATCCGTGTCTGGAGCGTATCTGAACTGTATCTGAATCATGATAAACTGTTTGGGGAAATTATGGGGAATGTATGTCTTTGTGAAGACTTGATCATATCTCAACTTCTAGAGCCTTTGGTAAATATTGATCAGGGCGATAAGTCTTATACTGATAGACCAGTGACGAGATGATGGGACATAGTCGTACGCTTTAATCCCTAACTTTTTCCCGGACGGTCCTTTCATATTTTCAGTCCGCCGGGATACCCTTTTTCGCCCAAGCCTCCTTTTCAGGTTTTCGACTTACCGGGTGTATTGATTTTTTTTTATATATCCCTAATTTTTATCCGAGCTCTTTTAGTTCGCCGGGATGCCCTTATTTTTTCCTAGGCCAGTCAACCTAGCGTGTCCTTTTTTCATGCATAGTATTTCCCGACTATGTACGGGTTCCCAGGATGTAGAGAATTGTCACTGCCAGAAAAAAGTTTGTTTGGTCGTATGTGATTCGCTGTTGGAATTCTTATCCAATGCCCCAGGTGATTCAGATTGAAATCTGCCCCTGGTTGTTTGGCATTTTTGATAGATTCCTTGAATCTTGACTTGACTTCCCCAGATGATGGACAATGATCATGATGTGCCCCTTGTTTTGAAGTGTTTTTCCACTTGAGGTGAAACTTTTTATTGAGAAAGTTTTTGTTCACTAGATATTTGTCATGTGAGTTTCTATGTTGTCGAACAGATAACTATATAAAAACAATGATATTCAAATAATGCAAAGTTTATTCTTGACTTGAAGTTTGAAAATTCATTTTTTAGTAAAACAAAATTTTGCAAGAGGGTGATATCAACTCAGGATTTATAGCAAGTCCTACAGGAGTCAGGATACCTTTTGTAACAGTATGCTTCTGAACTAACCCATGCTTCAATTAGGACTTCTAAGGGTTGTAGCGTGGCTTGGTTCATGGTTTAAGAAACAAAGAATAAAGGCTCAAAGTTTATTTGTACCCACCCGTTCTTCGTGATGTTCTTTAGTCTTATGCTCAGTTAATTGTGCATTTTGAATCCCAATTGAGTTTTGGAATGTCCTTGATGTTCCGACGATGGTTCAGAAATTGAACGTTTGTTTGAGAAGGCAGTCATTTTTGTGACCTTTATTTTTCGTCGAGGATTTGTAGGGACCTCCTTTTTTGTTTTTATTATTCCTATTTTTGCCTGAACTATTTTTTTTTTGTGTTTACAATCAGCGGGATGCCTCAGCTTTTTTCTTAAGTATCCTTCATAGGTTTTGACTTAGCGGGTTTTTTCTTTTGAAAAATAATGACTGCCTGCTTTGATGATTATGCGGAACCATCGCCATCTTTTGGAAGGTATCTTCTACACTATTTGTCGTGTGTGAAGAATGATCTTGGGACTGAATGCACCTCTGAATTAACTGAGAAAGCTACCCTACCCCAGGTTATGATTAAGGGTTTTAATTTGTATGAAAAGAAAAACTCCTACTTCTTAGGCTCAAAGGGGTTGACTAGGGATTATCTTTCTTATAACTCCATTGTTTAGGATTTGAAACAACGCATGTACATCGTCAGCGGGGTCTGCTCAAAAGCATATTGTAGAGATTGTGGTATCGTTCTCGTCATCCTCCCTCTAAAGGCTTAGAGCTTTTAATCAAGAGTTGAATATCACAAAAAGGAAGTAAGAAAGCAATTTAAGCATAATGAAAACAAATTAATTCAAGACAAACATGTGCAATGCATTGATGAAATAACCAGGTTTGATATGAATAAATGTTCAAACAATCAAAAGAAAATTACAAATTGAAAATTCTAATGAACAAAAGCCTCTTTGTCTGATCTTATCACTTCAGATGGTGTGCCTTGGAGGGATGACAGAAGAATTCTATTTGACCATCTTGTGCGAATTCCAATGCTCCCTCATCGTTCAGGTCTTGAATTTTATATTTTAATGTCCGACAGCTATCAGTATCATGCCTGGACTGTTGGAGTGATATGCACACCTTGCATTTGGATTGTACATTAGAGAGGAAGTATTGGGATTTGTAGGAGGATCCATCAATGTGACCAAATTCAACTTCAACATGTGTTGCAAGACTTGCGACATTGGTATGTCGAGTTTGGTATAGTGCCTAGTGAATGAATCCTGCTTACGCCGATTACCCTGTGGTTGTTGGTGAAGCTGTGGTTGGGCTTGCGACATAGCAGCAATTTGGAATGGTCCACTCTTAACCAAGCCAACCTCTTGTCTTCTTGGAGGTTGATCAATGACTTGGTCCCCAGCCTCGACTGTTTACTTCATACAGTTGCATCCGTCTTGATGAAGTTTGTTGATAATGGCTCTCAGCTCTTCTTGTCCCGGGGCTAGGCCTTGGATAAGAGCCATCTTCCCCAGCATCTGGGTTCTCATTTCTTCTACCTCAGCTTGCAGTTGTTCCAACCGTTCGTCCTTATTGTCTTCAGGACTTTTCTTGGCCAGGTTCCTAACGAGGCGTGCTTTCAACTCTTCCTGCCCCTTTGATAGGTTTAAGAACATTTACATGAACTGAGCCTCTTGAGTTTGAAGATCTTTGTTGTCTTGTTGGAGAGACATTTTCCTTTCTGAAATAAACAGCGAGAAAATGAGAGACCTGTACTGGAAGACCTATTATGCAAATGACATGCGCGCAATGTTTTCAAGGATCTCGTGAGGTAAACAAGAAAATGTTAGAATCCAATTGCATCTTTGATTGAAGAACTTTCATATCGTTGAAGGTCCTTCTACAAGAATCAAGTTCACCATATCAAGTGTGTCATAGCCCCTGACTCAAGTTATCGTGCTTTGTTCTTTTGACAGCATTGGCTAGAGGAAAATAAATCCCCTTTCCCCTTGCTAGACGTCTGGTTCATCATAACCTGCATCACAGGCCCTCGAGATCCTTGAAATGGTTAAGGAAATTCTATGGTATGATGCTATGATGTATATGCTATGTACCAAAGCAAAAGTGTAAGATGATAAATACAAGTGAAACTTGCAAGAGATCTAGGTTAATGAATATAAACAAATCCTGCAAGAAAATCACGTTGTTAGATAATGAAAACAACCCTGCAAGGAGTTCAAGTGGTTAGATAATGAAAGCAAAGAAGTCACACAAGTAGCCTTAGGTTCAGGCTTGCATGGAGTTTGTAGGTAAGTACCCTCTTGAATGTTCAGTTGGCTCAACCTGTCCTATCAATAGTAACCGGGTTCTAAGAATCCTCAATATCACTGGCTTTCCCTTCAGAAATTGTTTCAGCTCCGCACCGAAGTATTGCGGCCAAAAAATCCCGAAAGTACAGCCTCAATGAGTGTAGTATCGAGTATCAACCAATCTTCGGTCGAAACAAAAGCCGGTTATCTCACTACTTCCTAATGGCTAGGATGAGTCAATTAAAGGTTCTAAAGGTCAGTTAGCGCTTAGTGACACTATGAGGAAGCATAATGTTATCCTTGACTTACTCAAGGAACATTAGTACAATCTAGAGTATCGCGCTAATGTAGCCACCACTTCATCAATATATGTCTACGCCGTACAGCCTCCATGATTTATTGCTACTTACCTAATAAGGTTCCCCAGATCCGGGTGTAGGATCTTTTAGTAACAACCCAAGCAACTCTCAAAGATAAATCAAACAAAACACACAATGTAAAGCATATTAAAGATGAACTAAGCTCTAGGGTAACCCCACTTTATAAGTGTCCCCAACAGAGTCGCCAGTTCTGTGATATGGTAGTAGAACCGACTATTTAATACTGGTTTGCATTTTGTATTTGCAAATATGTCGTAAGCAAGAGTTACTGACGACTTTTCTTTTATACAACAAAGGAAAGGGTGAAAAGAACAGAAAAAGACCTTTTCGAGATGTTTTCTGAGTAAGGGGGTAGATTAGGGAAAGGGAAGGTGTTAACACCCTTTCCATCTGTGGTTTTCCACGGGCTCTTATAGGTTTGCTCATTTTGAAATACCTTTGTGCTTTGTTTGTTTGAAAATGTTTTTTTTTAAATGCCTTAGTACGGAGAACTTTATATGTTTCTCGGGATAGTGGAGAAAGTATACAAAGTGTTTTGAAATTGTTTTTGAAAAGTAGTTTTTTGTGTAAGAGCAAAATGTTTGAGCAAACTTCTAACAGCTATCTACTTTATTACTCGAAAAGGGTCGTCCTTTTCCTCTTTTCCTTTAGACAATGTTATCCTACTATTAGTAAGTAGGTAACCTTATCGTTAGACAGTGAGGGACATTCGAAGGGACGTTTTACAGTCATAAAGGCAACATATGGAGACGCTTTAGCAACTTTTGTATAAGGGACGAGATCATTTACCGAAAGGAAACACCATAGGGTCATCGAGGGACTATGATCTTTTGATTTTACGGGTTTTGATAAAGCGTCCCCATTCTCGAGGGACATGACTGTTTACCGAAGGCAACCGAAGTGGGGATACCCTAGAGGTGTATATGTGCATATGTGTTAAGATTCAGTTATTTTTGTCTTTTTATTAAGTTAGCTAACATTTTAATTTACAGTCTTATCATACAATCTTAGTTACTAATAGTTAATATTTGCGTAAATTAAAAGTGCAAAAATTTAAATCCTAGATGTGATACAGTGGGAGAACTGACTTGAAGTTTTGCGTTTTATCGCAAATGTCGCAGTTAGCAAGAGTCGCCACCAACTTTTCTTTTATCCAAAAGGAAAGGTGAAAAAGCACAGGAAAGACCTTTAGAGATGTTTTTGAGTTCAGGGGGTAGATTATGAAAAGGGAAGGTATTAGCACCCTTTTCATCCATGGTTTTCCATGGGCTCTTAGTTACTTGCTTAAATCACTTGCTTTTGTTTGAATGTGTGCTTGTGGTGGTGATTTTTGAAAGTATTTTGAAAATGGAACTTCATAACGGTTCTCGTTTCTATGAGAACGCCTACAAAGTGTTTGTTTCGAAAATAGTTCAAAAGTGTATTTGTGAGATGTGTTTTTGAAAGTATTTTGAAAATGGAACTTCGTAATGGTTCTTGTTTCTATAAGAACTCCTACAAAGTGTTTGTTTTGAAAATAGTTCAAAGATGAGAGTGTGGGTGTATAAAAATGTTTTTGTTGTGAGCAAGCGAGTAACTGGGAGCTAACCTACCTACTCAAAAGGTCTTAGAGGTGATTTTCCTCCTCCTTTAGATGTTGCTATCTTACCATTGATTTGGTAAGAAGCTCCATCATTGGATGTGAAGGGACGGGCGTTGAGACGTTTGTATAGTCATAGAAGGCAACATATGGGACATTTTAGCCATGTCGTTTTAGGGACTAGATCGTTTATTGAAGGCAACATCGAGGGTCATCGAGGGACTACGATCTTTTATCGAGGGTCTTTGCTAAAACTGCCATGCTCAAGGGACATGACTATTTTCCGAAAGGGGCAACGAGATGGGATTACCCTAAGGGTGCATGTGTGAATAATGTGTTAGTTTGCATGTGTGATACGGTGGGAGAACTGACTTGAGGTTTTGCGTTTCGTTCGCACTTGTGCGGTTTAGCAAGAGTCGCCACTGACTTTTCTTTTATCCAAAAGGAAAGGTAAAAAAGCACAGGAAAGACCTTTCAAGAATTTTCTCGGGTTCGGGGGGTAGATTATGAAAAGGGAAGGTGTTAGCACCCTTTTCATCCATGGTTTTCCATGGGCTCTTAGTTACTCGTTTAGATCACTTGCTTTTGTTTGATTGTGTGCTTGTGGTGTGGATTTTGAAAGTATTTTGGAAAGTTTCTTTGTAATGGTTCTCGTCTCTATAAGAACATATATAAAGTTTTGTTTCGAAAAATAGTTCAAAGAGGTATTTGTGAATCGTGTTTCGAAAAGTGCTTTGAAAAGAGGTTTTGCAATGGCTCTCGTCTCTATAAGAACGTATACAAAACGTTTTGTCTTTTGAAAGTGTTTTGGAATGGATGTGTAAGTGTAAAAGTTTTTTTCATGAGCAAGCGAGTAACTAAGAGCGAATCTATCTACTCGAAAGGTCTTAAGTTGTTCTTTTCTTCTTCCATTTAATGGTGCTATCTTAGCATTGATTTGGTAAGAAGCCCCATCATTGGATGTAAAGGGACAGGCGCGAGTCAATTATACAATCATTGAAAGCAACTTGTGAGACGCTCTAGCAATTTTGTAAGGGACGAGATTGTTTTATCGAAGGCAACATCTAGGGTCATCGAGGGACTACGATCTTTGTTTATCGAAGGGTCATTTGCTAGAGTGTCGCATATTTGAGGGACATGATTGTATTTCCGAGGCAACAAGCGAGGTTACCCTAGAGGTGCGCGTGTGAAAAGTGTGTTGATTTCAAGTTATTTATTCTTGGATTAGGTCATCTAGCGATTGATTTTTGAATCTTGCCATACATGCCTAATTACTACACAGTATATAGAAAGCAATAAATTGCGGGAATTAAAATTCTAAGCTATTACAAAAGTATCCGGGAATGGGAGTACAATTATTACAAATGGGATGAATCACATAAAAATAACAATGTCCAAATAATACAACCAAATCAAATTATTGTGCGATTCAATATGAAGCTATGACAATTTATGAAATAAAGAAATCAATAAAGTATGAAATGCAATGTATTTACTTAAAAAAGAAAAATAAAAATTAATCTAATAAGAAAATGATTTAAATTAAAAAATCTTTATTATATTTTTTGTGTATCTTATTGATTATGAGCTTAAAGAAAGAAAACTAATTAGATCAAAGTTTTTTTGATGTTTTTATTATGTGTAACAAATTAATAAAAAGTTATAAAAAGAAAATAGTAAAAATTGATTTTTAGGGCTTAAAAAATGTACAAAAACATCTTTAGTAATTTTCAAAACAAATAAAACAAATTAAAGGGAAATAAAATGGGCTTAAAGGGTTTAAGGGTTATTGGGCCCAAAGAAAAGGGATGCTTGCCATTAACAAAAACAAATCAGATGGGGGTGAGTTAGCAAAACATGCTGGGCTTTAAGGCTTTGTGGACAGAAACGGCCCAAAGCTCTCTTAAGCTTGCTTAATGTTTTTTTGATTAAGGGAAACAACAGATTAGGGTTTGTGGTTCATGCAGAACGGCGCCGTTTTCTCCTTCGTTTCTATCGCTTCTCTTTCTCGTTCATCTTTCTCACTCAAAGTCCCTCTTCTCGTCCTAAATTCGTGAATGAAACGCTTTTTCTGGAAGACCTAGGTTCTGAAATGGAATTATGTTTAAGGGTTTGAAATGTATGCTTATTATGATCTTCCTCTCACCCTCGTTACCCGAGCATCCTCCCTCTCACATCCCAAGCGCTAATGTTTTTGCTTCTGAAAGGTAAAGTTCTGTTTTGAAGTTTGAACGAGTTTTTGATGTTGCTTAATCTTGTTCATGTTTTCTCTGTTAACCTATTGTGCTATATGTTTGAGATGCAGTAAATAGTTTGAAGGGATGCGAAGAATCCATACCTTTGGGGCTTTTCTGTGGAGAGGATAGTGAGATTGAGATGAGGTGCTCCGTGGTGACGGGCTTGGCAAGGAGGAAGAGATGATGACGAAAAATGCACGCTTCTGGTACTTTTTCTTTGTCTATCTTCTTTGCTGAATGAGGATGATATTGATTCTTCTAAGACTTTGTTGTTTTTCGTGTTGCTTGATCAATTTCTGGTTATTGAATGTTCTTGTTTTGCCTTGTTTTGGGTTGATGAGGATATTGGACTGTTTGAGGATGTTGGATAGTTTGAGTATGTTGGACAGTTTGAGTATGTTTTTCTGTTTCTACTTGTTGGTTTGAAAATTGGTTTGACAGTTTGGAGTTGAAATGTTTTTGAGAATGTTTTGGTTACAGTTTGGCTTGGTATGGGATTTGTTTGAAATGTTTGACAGTTTTGGAAATGTTTTTTGAGAATATTGTGAAAACTTAGAGGCTTTTGGTGGTTTTTTAGGCTTGTATGTTTTGTGATTTTGTTGATAGTTTGCAAGCTGTTTGAGGTTGGTGGCAGTGGTTATGCACGTTTTTGGTTGTTACAGTTTGTTATGCAATTTTGGTTGTTTGAAAAATGGTTATGCAGGTTTGGTTGTTTGTTTGTTATGCAGTTTTGGTTGTTTGAGAAATGGTTATGCAGGTTTGGTTGTTTGTTTGTTATGCAGTTTTGGTTGTTTGAAGTTTGGGAGGTTGATGGTAGTTTTGAGGTTTTCTGAGTTGTTGGTTTGGTTATGATTTTGGTTTAACAGGTTTTTGTGTGTTTGATGGAAGATGGCAGTTTTGAGGTTTGAGAATTGGTTGTTGTTATTTCTGATTTTTTGACTATTGAGGTTTGAGAATTGGTTTAACAAAATGTTCTCTACTTCTCTTGAACTCTTTCTACTGTTATATTCATGTGGCTTTTTTGTTTGATATCTTATTCAAAATGGTGGGAAAACCACCAAATTTTGAATACTTTGAGCATTTTCTCCTTAGGCTCTTTTCCTTGCAGTTTTATTTGCTAGCAATTCTGGTGCAATTGTGACAGCAGGGCAGCATCCCTAAGTGACTTCTTTCCTCTCTCTTTCTCAATGACCCTAAGAGCTAATTTCTCTTTCACCTTTTTTCTGAAAAGTTTGCAATAAAAGAGGAAGATGATGAAATGGCTTATGAACAAGCCTCTTGCTCGTTGACTTAGTTTGCATTTGTTTTTTTGCTGATGCTGCTATTTGCACATGATGCGCTGCTGTCTAGTTTGCATTATTATGTTTGTTATATTTGTTTTGGCCATGCTGTTGTATCTCTTGGCCCTGTTTTGCATCTTGTTCTTTTTGCTGCTTGTTTGGCCATGTTGATGTTTGGCCATTGGGAAATTTGCACGCCTGCTGCCTGTTATATTTGTTTGGCCATGCTGCTTGTATATTTTCACTTGTTTGGGCAGCCTAGTTGTATTTTTATTTGGACAGCTTTGCTTGCATTTTTATTTGGACAGCTTTGCTTGCATTTTTATTTTTATTTTTGTGAACCAAGAAGAATAATCTTCTTTTGATTTGCAAATAGAAAAATAAAAACGTGATGAAATAAAAATAGCCTTCTAATTCCAAATTGCAAACTTTAATGATGAACACATTTTTCTCTTTTGCAAATTCTTACTCATGTCCAATTGACTGTGCTAATTATTTTCTTTCTTTCTTTCATGTGAGCGCAAACTGGATGGTGGCAAAGCAGAGGAAGCAAGAGATTCTTTGGCAAGCATGGGAGAAATGGAAGCTTAGTCATCCTTAGGCTTATATTTTTTTCTTTGTAATTTAGAGAGAAATACTCAAACAATTGTACTAATTTATATTTCAAATACAATAAGTTGTAAAACTTAAAGCATTTAAATAATAAATTGTATTGTAACAATTTTTGAAATAAATGAAAAAGTTTTATGAGATAATCTGATGTTCAATAAAATCCATTATTCTTAGTAACTTGTAATTCTCTCTTTGTGTCTTCATTGATTCTTAAAGATTCCCTGATCAAGATAACTGAAACGGCATTCCAATAATTCCAATCAAGATAACTTAAACTCCAAGTAATCTAATAACTCTGTAATATTGCAACTGTATTCCAAATAAACACGCACTGTGTATTCCATAAACAAACAAATTTTTATTTCATAAACAAACAAATGTCTTAACATACACAAATCATCTGGTTAACCTGGATAAAATAAAACATGAATGTTCCAAATGACAGTCTTAGATCCCATCTCTTGTCCCAAATGAATATGCCTTGAAAACAAACAGTAACCTTTCAGTAAACTTGAAAAAAAATGAAAACATGTGAAAGCCAATTGGATCTTTGTGAATTCATTTCTTCTGAGAACTGCAAGTAAAAACCCTAATTGCTGGTTTATTGCCACAGGAGAAAATCTGTCTAATTGATTCCTGAGCCAATCTTGAATATCTGAGAAACCCTAGGGTTGTGATTTCTGTGAAAAATGGGAGGGCAAATTTTGGGGTACAACAGCTGCCCCTGTTCAATCTTCTTGAACCTGAAGAGTTAGATCGGCGAGTTTGTCGTTCGTGACTCGAAGGTAAAAGATTATTGGACACTAGAGTGCCCGTAAATTTGAACTCGCCAAAGTATAGTTGAGGGAATGGGCTTAAAGATTCCATTTGGAAATGTGAGAGAATCTTGTTGGAGATGGGCTTAAAGATACCATCCAAGAACGTTTATTGTAAATCAGGAGAATGATCATCAGAAAGGTATCCGTATCTGGAAGGTATCTGAGTCTAAATAAGCGACAGAATAACATCTGTGTCTGGAGCATCTCTGGGTTGGGAAAAAGTTAGAATAAGTGACAGAAAGGCAACCGTGTTTGGAGCGTATCTTGACTGTATCTATTTGGATAAGCGACAGAATAACATCTGTGTCTGGAGCATCTCTGAGCTGTATCTGAACTTTGAATCTGAATAAGCAATAGAATAGCATCCGTGTCTGGAGCATCTCTAAGTTGTAACTGAATTCTGTATATTTGTTAAAGATAGCTTTTAATCTTATCCTGAAAAGGGAAAAATGTTAGCTGAAACACAAAGTTATGCTACATGAAATGTATAATGCAATAAAATGCGTTTTATAAATGTTTATGATATATGAATGTAATGTATGTGCATGTAAGCTGATTTGCTGTAATGCTAAGGAAAATAAATCCTTGATGGCTGGAGATAATAAAGTCTTTGACTGCTGCCGGGGAAAATAAATCCTTGACCGCTGCTGGAGATTCAAACTCTTTGATTGTTGAGGATGAGAAATCCTTGGACCACTGTTGGAGATTCAAAATCTTTGACAACTTCTGTGGGGATGTGAGAATCCTTCATGACTTTCCTGGAGATATAGGGATCCTTCAAGTCTTGAAGTTGGAGGATGACAAACATTTTGTTGTGAGAGTAATGTCAACCTTCTTGAGAAATCTGCTTGGGAAATCCAGAGAACTTTGATGACTATGGCTGGGGCTCACACAAAGGACAACCTTGATCCGCTGGAGAATAAGGAAGGCTCGGATGGTTCTACGGGGAACTCAGAATGAGAATCTTCATTCTGCTAGGGGAATTTGAATCCTTGGGGACTTCATGCTGAGGAACCAAGAATGAGAATCTTCGATCTGCATGGGATTAAAAATTCTGACAAATTCAATGCTGGTGAGTAATGAAGACTCTGGAAACTTCACTGGGGAATCAAAAATGAGAATCTTCATTCTGTTGGGGAATAAGAACTCTTTGGGGAAGAAGGCTTCCTGTTGGGGAGTAAGTGAAAACTCTGGGGGAGTAGCTATACTGCTGGGGAGATCATGAGTTTGGGTTGTATGCCAATCTACTGGGAGTCATGAATGAGAATCTTCATTCTGATGGGGATATCAGGAGTTTGGGTGTATGCCAATCTACTGGGAGTCAAGAATGAGAATCTTCATTCTGACGGGGATATCAGGAGTTTGGGTGTATGCCAATCTACTGGGAGTCAAGAATGAGAATCTTCATTCTGATGGGGATATCAGGAGTTTGGGTGTATGCCAATCTACTGGGAGTCAAGAATTAGAATCTTCATTCTGACGGGGATATCAGGAGTTTGGGTGTATGCCAATCTACTGGGAGTCAAGAATGAGAATCTTCATTCTGACGGGGATATCAGGAGTTTGGGTGTATGCCAATCTACTGGGATTCAAGAATGAGAATCTTCATTCTGACGGGGATATCAGGAGTTTGGGTGTATGCCAATCTACTAGGAGTCAAGAATGAGAATCTTCATTCTGACGGGGATATCAGGAGTTTAGGTGTATGCCAATCTTCTGGGGTTTCAAGAATGAGAATCTTCATTCTGTTAAGGATATCAGGAGTTTGGGTTAATGACAATCTATTGAGGAGTCATCCTAAGTTGGGGATAATAGCTAACTGTTATCTGGTTGATTTCAAGGCTTTAAGATAACTTGCTGGGGAATTGGAGAAAACAGATGATTTTCGTTGTGGGTTGATAGTTTCAGCTCCGCTGGGGATTGGTAGTTGGTAGTCTTATCTCCGTCGGGGATCTTAATGACGTGCTGTAGAGATTGTGTATGGAAATGGGCTTAAAGATGCCATTTGGAGAAACAGAGGAGAATCGTCAGAGATGGGCTTATAGAAGCCATCCAAAGGTGATTGTTGATAGAAAGTTGAACTTGATCTGAACAGAGAATGAATCAGAATAAACCGTTGAGAGATTTAATCTGTTGAGAGATTTTATCTGAATTAGTAAAAATCTGGAGACGAATCAGAATAAACCATTGGGAGATTTATCTGAAACAGCAAAATCTGGAAGTGAATCAGAATAAACCGTTGAGAGATTTATCTGAAATAATAAAAATCTGGAATATCTTCAACTGGGATAAGAATCAGGGAGATCTTAGCATCGATCTGACTGAAACATAGAAGGTCTTAAAATAACTTTACTGGAAAAGAATCAGAAAAATATAAGAATCGATTTAACTGAGCCAGACGAAAGTCTAGGAATATCTTCAACAGACGCCGGGGAAAATAAATCCTAGACTGTTGTTGGAGAGTATGTGTCTTTAAACTTTGCTCAGAATGTTTCCACTGGGAATTCCTGTATCGTTGTTTGAGGAGGACTTCGCTGGGAAATGTTGATCTTTTGTCTTTAGACAAATAGAATTTTAGGAGCTTCAGTCATCCGTTATTCTACTGAGAAATCATCTTTGTTGAAGAGGGAAGTTGGATGGACTACTATCTGGTTGTGGTCCAGGCTTCATAGCTTTGAATTTTTGTGAGAATTTGATTGCATCTTTCCTGAAAGGTAAAGGTTAGTTGCATGACAAATATCAAACAATGATGTTCTCAAAATAAATGAGATTGCATTGTATGATGTCCTGATGTACGGATATGTAATGATCTCTCAGAGGGGAAAATAAATCTCGAATTGGTGTTGGAGAAAAGAGTTGAATTCTTCGTTTCCGATAGTGAAAATTTTGGCGACTTCAATGGGAAAAATCATCAGAGATTCTTGAGGTCGATTTAGCTGGGAAGAGGTCATCAAAGATTGAAACTCTGGTTGGGAGTCCTCTTATGAGAAGGACTTTGGAGAGATTTGTCACTGCCCCAAGTAGAGAGTGTTTATGGCTTTGCCAGGAAATGTTTGACTTTTTGTAACCCTTTGTTGGGATTGACGTTCAATGCCCCAAGTGACGGTGACAGAGACTTGCCCCTGGTTACTCTGCACTTTGAGAGATTTCTTGAAATCTTGATTGGACTGCCCCAGGTGTACTGGACAATGGCATGTCATGCCCCCTTGTTGATAGGAGATTTTTGCAACGGGAGTGTCATCCCATTTGAAGTGATTTTGTTCACTGAGAGAGCTTTCGTTCATCGGATATTCACTGTGTGAATTTCTTTGCTGTCAAACAAATAGCCATATGAAAACAACGATATTCAAATAATGCAAAGTTTATGCTTGTCTTGAAATTTTGAAAATGTGTTTTTTAGCGGAAAACTTTTGTAAGAAAAATTCAACTCAGGATTTAGAGCAAAGCCTTACAGGAGTCAGGATACCTTTTGTAACAGTATGCTTTTGAACTAACCCATGCTTCAATTAGGACTTTTGAAGGGTTGTAATGTGGCTTAGTTCACGGTTTTAAGAAACAAAGGATAAAGGCTCAAAGTATATTTTTACCCACCCGCTCTTCGTGATGTTCTTCAGTCCTAAACTCAGTTAATTGTGCGTTTGAAATCCAAATGAGTTTGGAACGATGTTTTGGTGATGGTTCACACAAGTTGAATTTGTTGGAAGGCAGTCATTTTTGCAACATTATTTTTGTTGAGGATTTGTAGTGACCTCTTTCTTTCGATTTATTATCCCTAATTTTTTCCTGACTGTTCCTGTTTTTAAGATTACAATCAGCGGGATGCCCCAGTTTTCTTAAGTCTCCTTTGTAGGTTTCGACTCAGTGGGCTTTTCTTTTTTGGGAGATAATGACTGCCCATGTGATAGGGAACCGTCACCGTCTTTTGATTCTAAAGGAATGTTTTTGATGTCATTCATTGTATTACAAGATGAGAGTTTTCGATTTTATCGCGCATTTGAATTAACTGAGAGACTACCCTGCCCCAGGTTTTGATTAAAGGTTTCAATTTGTGTTAAAACAGAAAAATTCTACTTCTTTGGCTCGAAGGGATTGACTAGGGACTATCTTCCTTATAACTCCAGTGTTTAGGATTTGAAGGAAACACTTGTACATCGTCAGCAAGGTCTGTCCAAAAGCATACTGTATGAGACTATGGCATTGTTTTCGTCATCCTCCCTCTAAAGGTTTGTGTCATAAGAGGAATAAAAGCATAGTTTAAAATAGTGAAAACGAAAAGATGAATTCAAGACAAACATATGTAATGCATTAATGAAACAGAGTTTGACATCAATAGATAATTGTTTGAATAACAAAAGAAATTACAATTGGAAATTCAAAATGAACAGAAGCCTCTTAGTTCGAACTTGTCATTTCAGGAGTAGAACCCTCAGCGGAAGATTTTCATCTGGCCATCTTGTGTGAACTCCAGCGTTGTTTCTTTAATCAGATCTTGAATTTTGTTTCTCAATGCCCAACAGCTATCAGTGTCATGTCCAGGACTGTTGGAATGAAACGCACATCTTGCATTTGGATTGTACTCTGGAGCGGTTGTGTTGGCATTCCGAGGGGGGTCCCTTAATATAATCAACTTGACTTCCAAAAAGTGTTGCATCACTTGAGATAATGACATGTTAATCTCAATGAAGCGCGTTTCAGATGCATTTTGCTTACGCTGATTACCCTGTTGACGTTGGTGAGGTTGTTGTTGGGCTATTGACCCTGAAGCAAACTGGGGAGGTTTTCTCTCAGCTTCTTGTCTCAAGGGAGGCTGAATGATGACTTGATCTTCAACCCTAGTTGTTTGCCCCATTTGGTTACGTTCGCCTAGATGAAGCTTGATGATGAGGACCCTTAGCTCCTCTTGTCCTTGTGCCAAGTTTTGGATGAGAGCCATCTGGCCCACCAGTTGTCCCATCATCTGGATTTTCATTGTTGCCATCTCAATCTGTAGCCCTTCCAACTGATCATTCCTGATGCCCCCCGGATTCCCTATGACCATGCCCCTTATGAGGAGAGCTTTCACCTCTTCTTGTCCCTTGGACAGGTTCAAGAACATCTCTTGGAGTTGAGCGTTTTGAGCCTTCATTTCCGCTGGGGATGATGAATGGATATGATTTTCCAGGGATTCCCTCTTTCTGTTTGAGGATATTCTGTCGGGGATCTTCGACTCCTACTTGAGGATGGCTCTGTGGGGAGGAAGGTTCTCTGTTGGAAGATCTTACTAATGTAGAGAAATAAACTCTGTTGGCGCCTAAACTTCTGCAGTTAGAGAAATAAACTCTACTCGGGAGGAGGTTTTATGAACTGTTGGAAATTATAAAACTCGGATGGGGAGTACAGACTTCATCTCTCTGAAGGCACTTTGCTGAAGGAGGTAATTCCTGCTTGGGGAAGGAGAGATCAAAAGTTTGGTTATTTCTACTATGTGGGGAACATAGACGTCACTGGGACGTATGCTGAGGACGTAGCAGTGACTTCGCATCAGGATGTTTCTGCCCCTGTACCATGCTGGACGGAGTAACTGTCGGAACTACAAATTATTTTTTAGACTTTTCCCTATTTCTTAAAGTCATTAGTAATCATCTTTCTGTTTCTTATGCAAATATTTGTGAACAGTGATCATATTCAAATGCATATGTCAAAAATAATCATTGGACGCTTTTGCAAAACAAAATAGAAAAAATAAAACAAATAGTTTTGTACTTTCAAGGAATGATTTGTATTGATTTTTTGAAGTTCGCCTATAACAGGCATTTTGTACAAAGAGACTAACGTTCTAGTAGTATAACTCCATCGTAAGAAATGAAAATTACACAAAATAGTGTACAAAAAGAAAACAGTTACGTGTAACAATCCCATTGAGTTTCAATTCTGCTATTGCCCCTATGTCTTCGAGCATCTCATCACTTTGCTACTTGTCTGAAGCTGACTGGATTGATTGGTATCATTTGAGCTTGATAGTTGATACTGACGTCTGGTCGCAAGGTGATCCAATGGGACATATTGATACGCTTAAAATCCCTAACTTTTGCGTGGACTGCCCTTTCGGGTTTTTGGTCCACCGGGATACCCTTTTTTGCCCAAGTCGCCTTTGCAGGTTTTCGACTTACCGGGTGTTCATATTTTTTTTGTTTTTATCCCTAACTTTTTCCCGAACCCTTTTGGTTCATCGGGATGCCCTTATTTTTTCCTAGGCCAGTCAACCTAGACGGTCTTTTTTCATGCGTAGTATCTTTTCACTATGTCCGCATTAACAGGGTGAGAAAGGTCGTCACCATCCATGGTGGTCAGAATCATGGCTCCACCGAAAAATATTCTTTTGATTACAAATGGCCCCTCGTACGTGGGAGTCCATTTCCCCCTGGGATCACCTTGTGGCAGTATGATGTGCTTGATTACCAGATCACCCACTTGATATACTTGATGTCTAACCTTCTTGTTGAAAGCCTTCATCATCCGTTTTTGGTACATTTGACCATGATAGACAGCAGTAAGCCTTTTCTCATCAATCAGACTTAGTTGATCAAGTTGGATCTGGATCAATCGTCTTTGTTTAAACCCGCATCGTTCATAATCCTCAAAGAAGGGATCTGGACCTCAATAGGCAGGACAGCCTCCAGGCCATATACCAGAGAATAAGGTGGTTCACCTGTTGACGTACGTGCTAAGGTGCAATAACCATGAAGAGCAAATGGTAACATCTCATTCCAGTCATTGTATGTCACCATCATCTTCTATGTGATTTTCTTAATATTCTTGTTAGCAGCCTCCACAATGCCATTCATCTTCGGCCGGTAAGGGGAAGAATTGTGATGCTGGATCTTGAATTGTTTACAGAGTTCGGTGATCATTGTATTGTTGAGATTTGTACCATTGTCTGTGATGATTCTCTCTGGCACACAATCTCAACAAATTAGGTTATGCTTGATAAATTGCACCACAGTATTCTAGGTAACTGTAGCAAAAGAGGCAGCCTCAACCCACTTTGTGAAGTAATCAATGGCCACTAGGATGAAGCGATGCCCATTTGAAGCGGTAGGTATAATATCTCCAATCATTTCAATGCCCCACCTTGCAAAGGGCCAGGGAGGCGTCAAAACATTCAAAGGAACCGGAGGTACGTGTACTTTATCGGCGTAGATCTGGCATTTGTGACAAGTTTGGGAATGTTGATAACAGTCTGCTTCCATAGTGGACCAATAGTATCCTACCCGCAGGATCTTTTTAGCCATGGTATGTCCACTAGAATGGGTGCCAAAGGTACCTTCGTGTAAATCTGCCATAATCCTCTCTGCTTTGCTCTTATCTACGCAGTGAAGTAAAGTAGAGTCATGATTGCGCTTGTAGAGGATTCAATTACTGAGGAAGAATTTTGTGGAGAACCTTCTCAAAAACTACTTATCATTGACAGACGCCCCTTCAGGATATTCTTGAGCTTCGAGATACCTTTTCACTTCATGAAACCAAGGATTGTCTGCTACCTCTTCAGTGTCAATCTCATAGTAGTACGTTGGTTCATCCAACCTCACAATAGTGATTCAAGGAGCCTCATTATCCCACTTGACCTTGAACATAGATGACATAATAGCTAGCGCGTTCTCTAACTGGTTCTCTTCTCGTGGAAAATGTTCAAAGGTGACCTCTTCAAAGTGTGGAAGAAACATCGGCACATGTTCTTTGTAAGGGATTTGGGTGTTTCGTGTCCCACTCGCCTTTGATTTAGCTTATTACCAAGTTTGAATCTCCAAAAAATCTCAAGAACTTGATCCTTAGGTCGATAGCAGCTTTGAGACCCATGATGCATGCTTCATACTCCGCCATATTATTGGTACAGTTGAAACATAATCTGGAAGTGAAAGGAGTATGACAGCCCTTGGGAGATATGACTACAGCACCGATGCTATTGCCGAGTGCATCGGAGGCTCCATCAAAAACCATAGTCCATCAGGATCCTTCCTCAGGTCCTTCATCCAGTCCAGATTCTTCACAGTCAGTCACTAGCATAATATTCTCATCCGGTAATTCAAAGTTCATGGATTGGTAGTCATCCACAGCCTGATGAGCCAAATGATCAGCTAGTACACTTCCCTTGATTGCTTTCTGGGTCGTGTATTGGATATCGTATTCGGTCAAGATCATTTTCCATCTTGCTATTCTTCTGGAGAGAGCTGGCTTCTCGAAGATGTACTTGATTGGATCCATCTTAGATATCAACAAAGTAGTGTGGGTCAACATATACTGTCTCATTCAGAGAGAAGCTCATGCCAAAGCGCAACAAGTTTTCTCGAGCAGTGAGTATCTTGTTTCACAGTCGGTAAAATTTTTGCTAAGGTAGTATATCGCATGCTCTTTTCGACCAGACTCGTCATGATGCCCCAGCACGCACCCCATTGAATTATCTAATACTGTTAAGTATATTATCAAAGGTTTACCTTCAACCGGAGGCATCATAATTGGAGGCTCTTGAAGGTGTTCTTTGATTCTCTCGAAGGCATTCTGGCATTCGTCATTTCACTTTACCACTTGATCTTTCTCCAGGAGTTTGAAGATTAGCTCACAAGTAGTTGTTAAATGGGAAATGAACCTGGAAATGTAATTCAGGCATCCCAAGAAACCTCTAACTTCTTTCTCAGTGTGAGGAGCCGACATCTCTTGTATAGCCTTCATCTTTGCCGAGTCTACCTGAATGCCCTTGTCACTAACAACAAAACCTAGGAGTTTACCAGACCTTACCTTGAAGGTGCACTTGTTTAGATTCAGTCTCAACTTATACGTCTTCAACCTATCAAACAACTTTTTGTAGATGGTCAAGGTGTTCTTCCTCAGTTTGAGACCTGGCTATCATGTCATCAACATACACCTCTATCTCATGGTAAATCATGTCATGAAACAGAGCTACCATGGCTCGCTGATATGTTTCCCCGACGTTCTTCAACCCAAATGGCATCACTTTGTAGAAGAAAGTTCCCCATTGCGTGACGAAGGTTGTCTTCTCCATGTCTTCGGGTTCCATCTTGATCTGATTTTAACCAGAGAACCCGTCCATGAAGGAAAAGATCTTTTGTTGCACGGTGTTGTCAACCAGAACATCAATATGGGGAAGCGGAAAGTCGTCCTTGGGGCTTTCCCTGTTCAAATCTCAGTAGTCCACATACATCCATACCTTGCCGTCCTTTTTAGGCACTGGGACTACGTTAGCTACCCATTGCGTATAAGAGGTGACAGCTAGGAACCCAGTGTTGAACTATTTCATAACTTCTGCTTTAATCTTCTAACATTTCAGAGCACATACGGTAAACCTTCTGCTTTACCGGAAGGCAATCTTCTTTAGTTGGCAAACGATGAACCACAATATCTGTGTCTAGTACTGGCATGTCTTCATACGACCAGGCAAAGATCTCGACATAATCATGCAACATCAGTATCAACTACTGTTTGACACCAAGCTCCAGATTTGCACCGATCTTGACTTCTTTTTTGTCTTCCTCTGTGCCTAATTTTATTGTCTCAACTGGTTCTTCATGAGGCTGTATGGCCCTTTCTTCCTGCTGTAACAGCCTAGCAATTTCTCCGGGTACCTCACAATCGTCTTCAACTTCTTCCTTGGCTTGGTTTATCGTATTTTCAAAGTCATAACAAGAAATAGGAGAACTGTTATCAATGGGATCCAGAGTGGATATGGATCTGCATTTGATACGTGAGAGTGTGTAAGAGCATAGCTATATAGACAAAGTAAAAGCAGAAAAGAAAAAATAGAGAGCGCGAGATTTGTATGCATAAACGTCCAATGATTTATTAATGCAATATGAAATTGAAACATGATTACCCTCACAAATAAACCATTGTTCCCCGGGTAAGACACATGCCATAAAGTTTATAATGTTTATTACATATCCAAAAACAATAAAGACAATTACTTCTGAATAAAAGTAATTGGTACAAAGTATTTTGTTGTCCAGTTACTGGGTCCACCGTTGGTAGTAGGGAAGATCCAACTATCCATCTCATACTCATTGTCAGCATCTTCCGTGGTAGAGACAACATCAATAGCATTGAGTCCTGAGTCGTGCTTGGGCATGGATGCAGTTATGACGTTGGGAGTCTCAGAGGGATCAAATTCAATCTCATTCACCTCGGTCAGATCCTGCATCTTGTTCTTTAAAGCCCAGCAGTCGTTCGTGTCATGCCCCGGAGTCTCATAATGGTAGGCGCATCGAGCATTTGGATTGTAGAGGGGAGAGGCAGTATTAGGATTCTTCGGGGCTTCCTTCAATGTTACAAGATTAGACATCAACAACTGTGGCAAAACTTGAGACATAGTCATATTTATCCGGGTAAACTTCTTACCAGCCTTTCTGTTCTAGGCTGATTATTCCTTTGTTGAATAGGTGCATGTTTAGAGATCATAACAGCCCCTACCACCAGACGGCGATCAGTTCTGTCCTGATTCCTTTGATTGTAAACAACACTGACATCTTTCTTTCCAACGAAAGGTCTCTTTCTTGTACTTGAAGAGGCGTTCTTCTGAATCTTGCCACTTCTGATCCTAGCTTCCACTTTTTCTCCTGTCAAAATTAACTCAGTAAAGCCAGCTGAGGAACTTCCAATCAGATGATTGAAGAATGGTCCAGATAGGGTACCCAAAAACATATCCACTAGCTCCCTATCAGACAGGGGAGGTTGAACTCTTCCTGCTAAGTCCCTCCACTTCTGAGCATAATCTTTAAAGCCCTCGCTCGAACCCATAGACATATTTTGGAGTTGTGTACGGGTGGGAGCAAGGTCTGTATTATACTGATATTGCTTGTAGAAAGCAACAGCCAGGTCTTCCCAATTATGAATGTTGGTCCTTTCCAGCTGGTAGAACCACTCTAATTGAGTTCTGGATAGACTATCTTGAAAGAAGTGGACCCATAAGTCCTTGTCAGCGGTGTGAGGCTGAATCTTCCTCACATAAGATCGGAGGTGCATCTTGGGACATGAAACCCCGTCATATTTGGTGAACACCGGAACCTTGAACTTTTGCGGGATGACAACCCCAGAGATCAAACCCAACTCTTCAAAATCCAGAACTGGTACCTTCCAGGCCTCCATTGCATTAAAACGATCCTCTAGATGTTTGTATTTTTCATCAGCAGGAGGATACTGCTCCTCATCATAGTCAGATTCATCATCAGATTCTTTTGGACTGGAGTCTTCCTCTCTTGTTTCCTCTTCTTGATTGTTTCCTTCCTTTGATGAAGTTACCAGTTCAGAGGCTCGCCTCACTGGTCCTCTGATCCTTCTTCCCAAGTTCACCACACCAACTGGTTTCTTTGGCTTCTTGGTCTTCTCTTTCACAATCAGGGCTTTCAGTTCCTCTTGCCCTTTGGCTAGAGCCATGATCATCTGTTGAAACTGTGCATTCTGAGTCTGTAGATCCTTCATTATTTTTTCTAGAGCCATTGCTGAAATAAATAGCGAAGAGGATGAGAAACCTGCCATGAAACCTGTTAATGCAATGATATGTATGATATATGTATGCAATATTTTCAAGGATCTCACGGGGTAAACAAGAAAATGTCAGAAGTTGAAATTTGCAGCTTTGATTGAAGAATTTTGTATCATTGAGTGTCCTTCTACGAGAGTCAAGTTCACCATATCAAGTGGGTCATAGACCCTGACTCAAGTTGTTGAGTTTTAGTCTTTTGACGGTATTGGCTAGAGGAAAATAAATCCCCTTTGCCCCTTGCTAGACGTATGATTTACCATAACCTACATCACAAACCCTTGAGATCCTTGAAATGGTTACGAAAATGCTATGACATGATGTTATGATGTGTATGATTATGCTAAGAAATCACATATATAGCAAGCACAAGAAAATCACACAAAAAACCTTAGGTTTAAGGCTTGCATGGGTTTTAAGGTCATACCCTCTTGAAGTTAGATTGGTTCAACCTGTCCTATAAATAGTAATCGGGTTCTAAGGGATCTCAATATTACTGATCTTTCCCACAAGTTTCGTTCCGATAGGCGACTGACTCGCAACCAAACAGAATTCGGGAGTAAAATCTCAATGGGTGTAGCATCGAGTATCTGCCGACTTTGAGAATACACCAAAGACAGCCATCTCACTACGTCCTAATGGCCATGTTGTTCAATTAAAGGTTCTAAGGTCAGTTGACGCTTCATGACACCATGTAACGGCCCCGTATTCTCCTTGATTAACTCAAGGGCTACTGGTACCAACCAAAGTGTCGCATCAACGTAGCCATCGATTCAACCGTGTCTGTATACGCCATACAGTTTCCACGATCTATTGCTACCTACCTAAAAGGTTTCCCCAGATCCGGTGTAGGATCTATAGTAACCTAAACAATACCCTTAAAGTAAAGCAAACAAACAGACAAAGAAGCAAAATGATCTAAACCCTAAGGTAAACCCCACTTTATATTATCCCCAGCAGAGTCGCCAGTTCTGTGATACGGTGACAGAACCGACTGTTAATATTGGTTTGCGTTTTTTGTTCGCAAATGTCGCGGTAAGCAAGAGTCGCCACCGAATTTTCTTTTATCCAACAAAGGAAAGGGTGAAAAGAACAAAAAAAGACTTTTTCGAGAACTTTCTGAGTAAGGGGGGTAGATTATGGAAAGGGAAGGTGTTAGCACCCTTTCCATCTATGGTTTTCCACGGGCTCTTAGGTACTTGCTCATTTTTTAAAACTGTTTGTGCTTTGTGTGTTTTGAAAGTTTTTGTTTGATTTATGTATAAAAGGAATTAGTTTTGAGCAAGTACTAAAGAATTGTCTACCTACTCGAAAAAGGATGTTCTTTTCCTCCTTTCCTTTAGAAAATGCTATCCTACTATTAGTTAGTAGGTAGCCCTATCGTCGGATGTTGAGGGACTATCAAAAGGGACGTTGTTGTACCCCAAAATTTACCCTCTCATTTTTTACAAGATCTTCTCTTACATGGGTGGTTACAAACACTTGTTTGAAGAAAAGCAACAAATTTTGAAATTGGTCAAAGTATCTTTCGATTGGCCTCTCCAAAGTGCCTTTCGATTGTCCACTCCAAAGTGCCTTTCGATTGGCCACTCCAAAGTGCCTTTCGATTGGCCTCTCCAGAGTGCCTTTCGATTGGCCACTCCAGAGTGCCTTTCGATTGGCCACTCTAAAGTTCCTTTCGATTGGCCACTCCAAAATGCCTCTCGATTGGCATCCCCAAAATGTATTTCGATTGGCATCCACATAGCGCCCTTCGATTGACAGAGACAAAGGTCTTTCGATTGACCTGTTAACAAGGCCTTTTGACTGAATTGTTAACAAGGCCTTTCGATTGACATTTTAACAAGGCCCTTCAGTTGGAATTTCAACAAGGTCCATTCGAAGGAGCTTCATCAGATCCATCTGAAGATGCATTCAGAAAGCCTCTCGAAGGAAGTAACAAGGCCTATTCGAAAGATCCATTCGAAGGAGGCCATCATCTATTCGAAGGAGCCTCATCAGAGCATTCGAAGGCCAGTTACATATCATTCAATTTCAAAAAAGGGACAAGATCCCTTAACTTTGGTCAAGGTTACGTTTTACATTCATGACATTCAAATGATCGTTACCATCATTATTTCTCTTGTCCCCTCATACTCCTATAAGTATGAGGCCAAGGACACATTACATTGGACGAAAAAAAAGGGGGGGAGACGAAGAAGGAGAGAGCACTAAGAATTCCTCAAATTTTCAAAGAATCTCAGAGTTTCCACAACCCTCATTGCAGGATTTCCCACACTCAGGATTCCAAATCGAAGCACCTCCGAGTGGGTAATGAAATTTTCAATCTCATCCAATCTATAATTTGAATCCATACTGTTTGCATATTCATGCCATTGTTTATGAATGATTTAATACAATATATGTAAGTTGCAGTGCCCAAATGCTAGGATACCATTTCCAGGGGTATTTCAAAATAGTCACTTTGGAAACTCGTGATACAGACTATTACAAATTGAAACATCCCCAGTTTTGGGTTTAAGTATGGATTTCGAACGAGATGTTTTTTTTGTATTATTTAGTTTCGAATTAACCAATCTGCAGGACTAAAAAAAGGAGTCATACCTTTCGAATGAGCAAACAGCTCAGGGGGCGAAAAGGAATTCGTGCAATCGAAGGGACTAGGATCCAGCATCCCATGCCTTGTGTTTTCTATTTCTAATAAATTTCCTTGCAGGGCCAGCATCCCCAATCGAAGGATGGTACATCCAGATCGAACACCCAGATGTGCTGCCTCTCAAACTTCTTCGATCCAGGCCTCACCGTTTCAATTTCTAACGTTTTGCTTGCAGCGCCCCAAGACCCTCGAATGAGGTCTTCGATTAGCTTCTTGGATTGAAGAGCAACCCAGGCCTCTTCGATCCAGATAATACCTCCAAGAATGCATTTTATTTTTCTCCTTACTGTGTTGGTCTTTCAATTTCACCTTTCTTTTGGGTTGTTTGACCTTACTATTTCTAAGCATTAATTAATGAGCTAAAAAACAAAAGACCTTAGGTTAGTTTTTACATCATATTAATTTTGACAATTAATTAATTAACTATTTTAATATTTCTTAAAAAAAAACTAAAATTAAATAGATTTAGGATTTTCTTAATTCAATTTATTTTTATACCAAAAACAAACAAAAAAAGTTCCTTTCACTTAGGATTTTTAGACGCATTTTCAATTCGGGCGCGCGTTTATTTACTTTAGAAATTTTTTAATTGATGTAACTGTGTCCGGTTTGTAATAACTTAATTAGGATTTTAATTTCCGCACTTTATTTTTCAGTCTATTCCTTATGTAATTGTCCCAAAGCCTTGTAATAGCGTAGGACCTTTATTTTCTCGCTTTTATATCTTATATGCTTGTATCTAAACTGCTAGCAACCTAGGCGTGTATGTTGAATCAATCAATCTAAAGATCACTAAAATTCAAGATAAATATATCTGAAAAAAGCACAATTTTGCACGCTTGCACCTCTAGGGTATCCCCACTTTGATTGCCTTTCAGAAAAACGGTCACGTCCCTCGAGAATAGGGACGCTTTAGCAAAGACCCACAAAAGTCAAAAATATCATAGTCCCTCGATGACCCTACGGTGTTGCCTTTCGGTAAATGATCTCGTCCCTTAAACGAAATTGCTAAAGTGTCTCTGTATGTTGCCTTTATGACTGTTACACATCCCTTTCAATGTCCCTCAAACATCCAACGATAAGGCTACCTACTCACTAATAGTAGGATAGCATTGTCTAAAGGAAAAGAGGAAAAAAATGACCCTTTTCGAGTAATAAGAGTAGATAGCTGTGATGCGGTGGGAGAACTGACTTGAGGTTTTGCGTTTGTGTTTGCAAATGTCGCGGTTTAGCAAGAGTCGCCACCGACTTTTATTTTATCCAAAAGGAAAGGTAAAAGAGCACAGGAAAGACCTTTGAGATGTTTTCTTGAGTTCCGGGGGTAGACTATGAAAAGGGAAGGTACTAGCATCCTTTTCATCCATGGTTTTCCATGGGATCTTAGTTACTTTTTTAGATCACTTGCTTTGCTTTTGAAATTGTTTGAAATGGTGCTTTGTGTGGTTTTGAAAGTATTTTGAAAAGAGGCCATCGTTTAGGCAATCTTTGTAATGATTCTCGTTCGTAAGAATGTATACAAAGATGTTTGTCTTTTGAAAAATGTTTCAATGTTTTGAAAGTTTTTTGGAAATATTTGGAAATGTGTGTGTGTGTGTTTGTTTGAAAATAGCAAGGATTGTTTGCAAATTGATCAAGTAACTAGAAGCATTCTACCTACTCAAAAAGTATTTCTTGTACATTTTTATTCCTTTGACATTGTTGATTTACCATTGATTTGGTAAACAACCATATCTTTGAATGTTAAACGGGACGGGCGTGGGTCATCGTACGACCATGATAGCAATATTGCCAAGTATCTTAGCAAGTTTTGAGGGACTAAGATCATTTGTATAGGCAAATTTTGATAGCGTCATCGAGGGACTATGATCTTATTTGTTTGTTTTGTTTTTCATAGATACTTTGCATGCATACCATGGCCATTTATTTAGGCAACAAAGTGGATGAAACCCTAGGGGTGCTTGTTTCCAATGTGTTGTCATTTTACATGCTTTTGTCTTGTATTAGGTCTTGGCTATTTGTTTGATTTTTGTCTTATCATACAAATCCTAATTTTACTAAACATGTATATAATGCGATAAATTGCATAAAAGTAAACTAAGCTATTACACAATTATTATGGGAGGGGGATACAAGTTTTTGAATGGGGATATTTGCACAAAATAAAACCCTAAAATACTATTACAACTCAATTGAATAGTTGCAAATTAAATAAATAAACAAATATTAAAAATGCAATAAAAATGTAAATATGCAAAAATGTCTTGTATTTATTTTATGTATGAGAGAATAATATTATTTAAATCCTAAAAATAAGAAAAATAATATTGTTATTCTTGAAAGGGGTAAAACCCTAGTTTTTGATTAAAAGAAATATATATTCTATATTTATTTTACTTTGTCTATTTTTATACAAGAAATAATAAATAATATTATTAATAAATATTAAAAATTAAATATGTGTGAAAATAATTATTTTTATGTGTTAAATAATAAAAATAAAAATGTATGGTATTTTAAATATTTTTACAAATTTTATTTAAGAAAATAAAGTTCATTATCCTAATAAAACTATTTTTTATGCCAAAAAATAAAAATAAAAAAAAAATACAAAAAATTAAGAAAATATTTTTGTGATTTTTTAATGTTCAGAAAATATTATTAAAATCAATAAACATAAAAAATATAAGAAAATATACAAAATAAACAAAGGGGTGCAAATAGTAGACTAGGGGTGCAAAAAGCCAAAACAGAAGGCCCAATGCGCGCTCAGGCCCAAACCATCATCTTCATCCCTGTCCTTCAGCTTGCGCGCGTTCTGAGTTCAAATCTGTAACTTGCTATAGCTTGCATAAAATCAAAAACTCATAACATAAAAAGTGTAGCTTGTAAACTCACGATTCCAATGATATAAAGTTTGTGACCTAACTCTCAAAGATCAGAGAGAATTTCTGTAGCCCTAATTTCTGACCTAATTTTTTCATGAACTTCAAGCTTCAAATTCTCACTACTCAGTTAATATAAATGACAATTATGCATATGTACAGCTTCAGCAAGTTAAGGACTACATTTTTGCTTCACAAATCAAGGCTTGAGGATTCCTAAATAGAGAGATAGAGTTTTGAAAAATACCTTGTTCAGCTAAGTTTGGATATCGCAATGTGGGGACTTTGAGTGAGGTCTGAGGATTGTGTGAGCTTCCTTGAAGTTCCCTCAAGCTATTCCAATGCTTAGCTTGCCTTGAGGATGCTTGAAACTTCCTGCACGAGTCAACCTGCAACCTTCAAGTTTGAAAATGGTGATGTCTGAAATAGAGGTTACAGCAACAGGACAAGGGCTTGGATAGTTTGGATATGATGTGGATGGAGTGTTTCAAAGGTTAAAAGGTAAAACGCACGAGCCAAAATGAAGTTGGCTTTGATTTTGCAGAAGCTGCCCTGTTTGGGCAGAAATTTGTGTTTTCTGAGTTTTTTGAGTGTTTGGGATCTTTTGCTTTCGTGCTTAGGCTTGTAACAAGTTTGTGAAGTTGTTTTGAATGAGGCCAAGTTCACCCTTTATCAGATGTACAAGTTCTCTTCACTTTTGCCACTTTTCTTGCTTTTGAAGAAAGTTGAAATGACTATGCCAAAGGCCTGTACAAGCTAGCTTGTGGGCTGCAGAGAGTTGGTGAACAATGCTTGATATTTGTGGACCTTTCTTGTAACAAAGAAACAGGTCCATAGCTCAAGAATTGTAAAGTTGCAAAAAGCTTGCTTTATCAAAATGGCATTATGAACTTTTGGCCATTTATGGAATTATTCTTTGTACAATGCTCTAAAGGTCAAAATAAAGCCATTATCTCATGAGTTTGAATTTAATTATGGAGTTTAGAAAGGATTTAAGACATGTAATGCAAGGTACAAGCATGCTAGGATCTGATTTGCAACTTGAAGCATTGTAAAAATGGCTTGCACAAAAGTGACAAAATGCCATTTTCTCTTCTTCGATTCTCCCTAACCACAAATGATCTTGGAGAGTTCTTTGACATTTTGGAAAGCTTGAAACATGATATACAATCCATATTTGAAATTCATTTTGATATACCTCTTGTAACTAGGTGAAAAATGTCCATGAAGTTAGGTCAAAAACCTGCCTAAATTAGGGCAAATTTTCACTAAGTTAAAAAGTTTATGGACCCCTATTCACAAATTCATAACTTGAGATCCAAGAATCTTTTTGGAAAACTTTGTGAATCAAAGTTGTAGATTTCATGGAGGACTACAACTTTCATGTTGGAAGTTTCCTTTTAACCCAATTGCATCATGGTGAAAAAGTGGTGAAAAGTTGGGGAAAAAATAAGAAATTTTCCATACTTAGAAAAATTCTAAGTTATGAAAAAATTTCAAATTAAAACCCTAATTTGCAATTTTAGGTTTCTTGGTCAACAAGTTTCACATTTTGACATATCTTGATGAATTATGACCTTTGGCACTTTATTTTGACCAAAAAGTCAGAATTTGACTTTTCAGTGCACAGTTGACTTTTGATCAGTTGACTGGTAAATTCATTTGTCAATCATATGCATTTGAGATATTTTGAACTATGTGATTAGGTCAAGATGATGCTATTGAGTCCTTTAAATCATGCTTGAACCCAATTGGTCATTGGCTAGGTTAAAGATCAGAAATTGCCCTTTCTCAGTCAAAACCCTAATTTTGACCATTTTGCCCTTTTGATGATCTGATCAAATTTCTTGAGGAGTTGTAATCCAAACTTGATCAAATGGTACATAGGAGCCTAAAATGTTGTTATGGATCAAAAATAATGAAGTTTGACTGTAAATTGGCCATGGTTGACTTTTTCCCCAATACAGCTGATTTTTAGGTCAACTGTCCAATTGATTGGCCAAAAATGTGATTCAAGGCTTGAAACTTGGTATGAGCAATCTTAGGGGTCCAAGATGGTGTATGAAAGTCATATGAAGCATTGATGGTCCAAAAATCCTTGTGCAAACTCAAACCCTAATTTCAAGTCATCAATGCAAGATGAGGTCTTGAGCTGAGCAAACCCTAAATTTGTCTTGAGTCCAAAGAGTCTTGTGAGGAAAATATTGATAAAATGAGAGGGAAAATTTTGGGGTACAACAGCTGCCCCTGTTCAATCTTCTTGAACCTGAAGAGTTAGATTGGCGAGCGTTGCCGTTCGTGACTCGAAGGTAAAAGATGATTGGACACTAGAGTGCCCGTAAATTTGCACTCGTGAAAGTATGGTTGAGGGAATGGGCTTAAAGATGCCATTTGGAGATGTGATAGAATCTTGTTGGAGATGGGCTTAAATATGCCATCCAAGAATGTCTGCTGGATTGTAAGTTGTAAGTCAAAAGAATGAGTATCAGAATGGTGTCCGCGTCTAGAATGTATCTGAGCTGTATCTGGAGATTGAATTTGAGTGAGCAATGGAATGGCATCCGTGTCTGGAGTGTATCTGAGCTGGGGAAAATCAGAATAAGTGACAGAATGGCAACCGTGTCTAGAGCGTATCCATACTGTATCTGAAGTTTGAATCTGAATGAGTAATAGAATAGCATCAAAGTCTGGAGCGTAACTAAACTATATCTGAAGTTTGAAATCTGAATAAGTATCAGGATGGCATCCTTGTCTGGAGCGTATATGTACTGTATCTGAGGGTTGAGATTTGCATGAGTAGCAGAATGACTTCCGTGTCTGGAGTGTATCTGAACTGGAATCTAAATAAGTGACAGAATGACTTTCGTGTCTGGAGCGTATCTGAACTGGAATCTGAGTAAGTGACAGAATGACTTCCGTGTCTGGAGTGTATCTGAACTGTATTTGATAGTTGAAATCTGAATAAGTATTAGGATGGCACCCGTATCTAGAGCGTATCTGAAATGTATATGAAGTTGAGATCCGAATGAGTATCAGGATGGCATTCGTATCTGGAGCGTATCTGAACTGTATCTGAAGTTGAGATCCGAATGAGTATCAGAATGGCACCCTTGTCTGGAGCGTATCTGAACTGTATCTGAATTTGAAAACTGAATAAGGGCCAGAATGGCATCCGTGTCTGGAGTAATTCTGAACCAGAAATCTGAATAAGTGACCGAATGACTTCCGTATCTGGAGTGTATTTGTACTGTATTTGAGATCTGAATGAGTAACAAAATGACTTCCGTGTTTGGAGTGTATCCGTACTGTATCTGAAATCTTTGAACATTGTTAATGATAGTTGTTAATCTTATCCTGAAAAGCGTAAAATGTTAGCTGAAACATAAAGCTATGTTGCATGAAATGTATGATGCAATATATGTGTTTTATCAATGTTTATGATATATGGATGTAATGTATGCGCATGTAAGCTGATTAGCTGTATTACTGAGAAAAATAATATCCTTGACGGCTGGGGATAATAAAACCCTTGACTACTGCCGGGGAAAATAAATCCTTGACTGTTGAGGATACGAAACCCTGGGCGACTGTTGGGGATTAAAAAATCCTTGGCAGCTTCTGTGGGGATGTCAGGATCCTTCATGTCTTTGAAGTTGGAGTAATGACAAAAAATCTGTTGTGAGAGTAATGCCAAACTGCTTGAGAAATTTGCTTGGGAAATCCAGAGAACTTTGATGACTTCTACTGGGGACTACACAATGGGAATCCTTATCCTACTGGGGAATAGGGGAAACTCTGATGACTTCTGCGGGGAATTAAGAATGAGAATCTTCATTCTGTTGAGAAGTAATGAAAACTTTGGCGACTTCACTGGGGAATTAAGAATGAGAATCTTCATTCTATTGAAAAGTGAAAACTCTATGGGGAAGAAGGCTTACTGCGGGAGAGTAAGTTCAGGAGTTTGGGTTGTCTGTCGCTCTACTGGGGAGTTATCCTAGGTTGGGGAGAGACAAAGGTTAACTGTTATCTGGTTGATTTCCAGGCTTCAAGATAACTTGCTGGGGAAATTGGATTGACTGAAAGGTTTCCGCTGGGGATTGATAGTTAGAAGTTTTGGCTCCGCTGTGGATTGGGAGTTTGAAGTTTTAACTCTGATGGGAATTAAGGGTAAAATTTTAGTTCCGCTGGGGAATCTAGATGACGTACTGTAGGGATTGCTCATGGAATAGCCTAAAGACGTTTTCCTATCCTTTCAATCTGTCAGTAATTGTTCTTTTCCACCTGTTTATTTATAAACAGTAATTATGTTCAAATGCATATGTTCATTAATGAATCATTGGACGTTTTTACAAATAAAAACACAAGTGTAAAGAAAAAGGCAAATAGTTTTCTGTACTTTGAAATAGATATATTTGTATTTACTTTGAATAATTGTTTTGTACAAAGGAGACAGGCATCCTAGTAAGAGGATGGTGTCGTAAAAGTAAGAAAAATTTATACAAAGAAAAGATAGTTATGTGTAAAAATCCCATGGGGTTCCCATTCCGCTATAGCCTTCGTGTCTTCGAATATCTTGTCCATTCGCTGCTTCGTCCGAAGATGATTGAATTGATCAGAAGCTCAGAGTTTGTCAGTGAAGAGATTGTCCTTAAAGTGATCCGACGAGACATAGTCATACGCTTTAATTCCCTAATGTGATACGATGGGAGAACTGACTTGAGGTTTTGCGTTTGTTTTCGCACTTGTTCGGTTTAGCAAGAGTCGCCACCGACTTTTTATTTTATCCTAAGGAAAGGTCAAAAAGCATAGGAAAGACCTTTGAGATGTTTTCGTGGGTTCGGGGGGTAGATTATGAAAAGGGAAGGTGCTAGCACCCTTTTCATCCATGGTTATCCATGGGCTCTTAGTTACTTGTTTAGATCACTTGCTTTGCATTTTCAATTGTTTGAAATGGTGCTTTGTGTGTGGTTTTGAAAATGTTTTGAAAAAAGATGCCTTGTCTAGGCAACCTTTGTAACAATTCGTATTTGAATGTTTTACAAAGGTGTTTGTCTTTTTGAAAAGATGTTTCAATGTTTTTGAAAGTTGTTTTTTGAAGTTGTGTTTGTGGTGTGTGTTTGAAAATTGGTAAGGATGTTTTGCAAGTTTTTTGATCAAGTAACTAAGAGTTGGTCTACCCTATTTTACTCAAAGATCTTTCTTATGTTTTTTAACCTTTTTAACAGTGTTGTTTCACCATTGTATTTGGTGAACAACCTTGTGTTAGGATGTTTAACGGGACGGGCGCGGGTCATCGTTTAGACCATAGAGGCAATAGTGTCAAGTACCTTTGGCAATTTTCTTAAGGGACTTGATCATTTTTGTTTAGGCAACTTGATAGCGTCATCGAGGGACTATGATCATTTGATTTGTTTTTGTTTTGCCAAAGACACTTAACATGCAACCATGGCCCATTTTTGAAGGCAACAAGTGGAGTAACCCTAAGGGTGCAAGTGTGCATTGTGTTTGTTTTTCATGCATGTTTATCTTGAATTAGGTCAAGCTATTTGTTGATTGATTTTGCATAGAAACCCTAAGTCTAAGCATGGCATAATTGAAAGCTTTTAAATGCGAAAATTTAAATGCTAAGCTATTACAACATGATTATGGGGATGGGGATACAAGTTTGAATTTGGGGGATATTTGACAAGGAAATAAAATCTAAATTATTACAACCATATCGAATATATAAATATTTAACATAAATATAATTTAAATAAATATCAAAATGCAATGTATTATGCAAAAAAGATTTTTCATGTATGTAAAAAGGTTTCCGTGTTTGAAGTATAAACAAAATAAAAAAAAAAAGTCTTATTTTTGATTATTTTTGTTGTTTAGGGCAAAACCCTAATTTTGAATAAATAGTATTATTTATTAAGTGTATACAATATATATTAATTTTATACAAAAAATAAAAAGTATATTGTAAAAAAGTATTTTTGATGTCAAATATTAAATAAAAATAAAAATGTATTATTTCTATATTTTTGTCCTAAATATTTAATAAAATATGTATATGTATATTTATATATATTTAATATGCTAAATATGTACAAAAAATAAAATATTAATTATTTACAAAAAAATGTATATTTTAGAAAATGTTTTCAAAATGTAAATAAAAATAATAACTCAAAAAGATAAATATTTTGTATTATTTTCTAGGGTTTTAAATAAAAAGGAATTACATTATTTATATACATATGCTTAATAAAACAAATAAATGCCCAATAAATGTAAAAAAAATGTGGAAAAATATTTTTTATGTTTTTTATGTTTTAGCAAAAAATATAAAATCAGAATCAAAAAGAAAAATGCAAAAATGTTAAATATTTCACATAATGGGCCAGGGGGTGCAGATGGAAAAAAGGGGTGTAAACAGCAAAACAGACTCAGGCCCAGCCCAAGCCAACCTTCTTCAACCTCCAGCTCTGTTTGAACAACAAAATGCGTGCCTCTCCTTGTCCAACACTAACTCCTGATTCTTTGATTTTTATGCAAAACTCATAACACAAATATTATAGAGCATCAAAAGACGAATTCAAACATGTAAAAAACTTGGATTAACTCTCAAAGGCCAGAGAGAATTTCTCTGGCCCTAAATTTTAACCTAATTTTTTCCTCATGTTCATGGCTAAAATTCTCACAGCACGCTTAACATAAATGAAAAGTGATCACATGTATGGCTTCAGGGCTATGAGTAGGACATGTTTCATTCACAAACCTAAGCTTAACTCTTCCTAGATTGAGAGATAGAAGTCCATGGATTACCTGTTTCAGCTTGGATCGTGTAGAGCAATATGGCCACCTTCAATGGAGTTTGAGCTTCTGTATAGCTTGCCTGAGGTCCAAGGAAGCTTCTCAAGTACCTAGCTTGCTTTGAAACAGCCTGTGTCGTGCTATAGAAGTTCACCTGCACAGCTTGAAAGTGAAAATGGCAAACGAGGTTAGGGGTGTTACAGCTTGAGTCTAAGGCTTGGAATAGTTTCAGTGGATGGTATGGAATGTGTTTGGACTAGCTTGAGCAAAAACGCACGAGTGGATATTGTTATAGAGGTCAAGTTGCAGAACTTGCCCTGTTTTGCAGCAAAACAGGGATTCTGAGTATGAGCAGGTCTTAGGGATGAATGAGTCGTGCTTTAGGCTTGTTTTGATGTGTGGAAGATGTTCACAAAGTTTGTTAAAGCTCTAGGTTGCAGGAAATCCAAGTTGGATCAGTTTTGCAATGTTTCTTCTTTTCTGAAGCCAAGAGGTTCAAGTTCTTATGCAGGCCTGTGACCTCTATCCCTCTATACTGCAGAATTTGTTCTTGATAAATGGGATATGTGTACAAAGTTTTGCCTCAAAGATCTGGCCTATGTCTCAAAGATTTGGAACTTGACATAAAGTGTTGCTTTTCAAAAATGGCAATTTTGCTTTTTCCAATTAAGGATTAATTTAGCATGTATTGTCCAAATGAATGAAATAACACCTTAACACAATGTTTAGGCATTAAATTAAGGAGTTTAAACTTGGTCTTGAGGCCTGAAAGCTAGCAATACACAAACTGATTTGAAAATGCAAGTGTTATGCACAAGCCTTGGCCATGAACAAAAGTGAGTTTTGGCCAACTTTGCAAATTCAATTCTCTCTAACCACAAGGGTGTTTGAGAAGTTCTTGGACAATTTGGAAAGCTTGGAATGTGTACTACAATCCATATTTGTAATGAAAATTTAAAATCCAAGTGGAACCATGTGAAAAATGGCCAAGAAGTTGGACAAAAATCCTGCCTAGAATAGGTCAAATTTCTTCTAAGTTAAAAGTGTTTTGCACCCTTGTTCCAAAAATCATAACTTGAGATACAAGCTTCCTTTGAGAAAACTTTGTGAATCAAAGTTGTATATTTTTCAATGGACTACAACTTTCATGTTTCACGTTTTGTTTGAATCCATTTGTATCTTGGTGAAAAAATGGGACAAAGTTAGGAAAAAATAAGGAAATTTCATAACTTAGAAAATTTTCTAAGTTATGAAATTTTTTCATTTTAAACCCTAATTTGTAATTTTGGATTTCTTGATGAACAAGTTTCACAATTTGACATGTCTTGATGAAAAATGGATCTTGGTACCTGATTTTGACCAAAAAGTCAAAGTTTGACTTTTCAGTATACAGTCAAATTTTGATCAGTTGACTGAAAAATTCATCTGTCAATCCTATGCATTTGGGATCTTTTGAACTTGTTGAATGGGTCAAGACAATGCCATTGAGTCCTTGAGTCCATATGTGAGCTTGGTTTGCCATTGGTCAGGTCAAACATTCAAAAATTGCCTTTGTGCAGTCAAAACCCTAAAAATGACCATTTTGCCCTTTTGGTGATCTGATCAAATTTCTTGTGGAATTGTGATCCAAACTTGATCAAATGATTCATATGAGTTCATCATGTTGTTGTGGGTCAAAAATCATGAGGTTTGACTGTCAATTGGCCACAGTTGACTTTTTCCCCAATATAGTTGATTTCTAGGTCAATTGTCCAATTGACTGGGCAAAGATTGGAATCAAGGCTTGAAACTTGTTATGGATAAACTTGTGAGTCCAACATGAATCATGAAAGTCACTTTGGGCATTTTAGGTCAAAACATCCCTGTGAAAACTCAAACCCTAATTTGGGTCAACAGTGCAACGAGGGGCCTTGAGCAGAGCAAACCCTAACTTGATCTTGAGTTCCAAGAGTCTTGTGATGAGAAAATATTGATGAAATGAGAGGGAAAATTTTGGGGTACAACAGTTGCCCCTGTTCAATCTTCTTGAACCTGAAGAGTTAGATTGGCAAGATTGCCTTTCGCGACTCGAAGGTAAAAGAGGATTGGACACTAGAGTGCCCGTAAATTTGCACTCGTCAAAGCGTAGTTTGAGAGAATGGGCTTAAAGATGCCATTTGGAGATGGGCTTAAAGATGCCATCTGGAAAGTGACAGAATATTGTCGGGGGATGAGCTTAAAGATGCCATCTGGAATGTATGTTGAACTGATATGTTGTTGGTGAGTAATAGATTGACATCCGTATTTAGAAGCATTCGTAAACTGTTTTCAAAGGTCAAAGTTGAATATGAACAAGCGATAGGTTAACATCCGTATCTGGAGAACCCGTGAACTGTTTTCAGAAGTCTGGAATCTGAACAAGTGATAGGTTAACATCCGTATCTGGAGAACCCGTGAACTGTTTTCAGAAGTCTTGAAATTGAATAAGCAATAGATCAGCATCCATGTTGGGAAGCGTCCGTAAACTGTATTCAAAAGATGAAGTTGAAGCTTATTAATCTTATCCTGAAAAGGGTAAAATATTAGCTGAAACACAAAGTTATGTTGCATGAAATGTATGATGCAATATATATGTTATATCAATGTTTATGATATATGAATGTAGTGAATGCGCATGTAAGCTGATGAGCTGTCTTGCTGAGGATAGATGAATCCTGGATAGCCGGAGATAATAGAATCTTGACTGCTACCGGGGAAAGTGAATCCTTGACTTCTGCATGGGATTGCAAGAATCTTTTGATCGTCGAAAATGAGAAGTCCTGGGACCACTGTTGGGGAATCAGGAGCTTGGGTTGTATGCCAATCTATTAGAGATTCCTGTGTTGAGGAGATCTTCACTGGGGAATATCTGAATATCCTGTGAGGAATTGAGAATGAGAGTCTTCATTCTGCTTGGGGAATTAAGAATTCTGTGGGGAATAGCCATACTGTTGAAAACTAGTTATCCTGTCGGAGAGTAAAACTCGGGATTCTGGATAAAGTTTATTCTTGTCTGGAAGAAGTTCAGGAGTTTAAGTTGTTTGCCACTTTGAGAATGAGAATCTTCATTCTGTCGAGAATATCAGGAACTCGGGTTATATGCCACTTTGAGAATGAGAATCTTCATTCTGTCTGGAATATCAGGAACTCGGGTTATACGCCACTTTGAGAATGAGAATCTTCATTCTGTTAAGGGTCAGAAATTGGGAGTATACCAATCTTCTGAGGTTTTAAGGATGAGAGTCTTCATTCTGTTAAGGGTCAGAAATTGGGAGTATACCAATCTTCTGAGGTTTTAAGGATGAGAGTCTTCATTCTGTTAAGGGTCAGAAATTGGGAGTATACCAATCTTCTGAGGTTTCAAGGATGAGAGTCTTCATTCTGTTAAGGGTCAGAAATTGGGACTATACCAATCTTCTGAGGTTTTAAGGATGAGAGTCTTCATTCTGTTAAGGGTCAGAAATTGGGAGTATACCAATCTTTTGAGGTTTTAAGGATGAGAGTCTTCATTCTGTTAAGGGTCAGAAATTGGGAGTATACCAATCTTCTGAGGTTTCAAGGATGAGAATCTTCATTCTGTTAAGGGTCAGAAATTGGGAGTATACCAATCTTTTGAGGTTTTAAGGATGAGAGTATTCATTCTGTTAAGGGTCAAAAATTGGGAGTATACCAATCTTCTGAGGTTTTAAGGATGAGAGTCTTCATTCTGTTAAGGGTCAGAAATTGGGAGTATACCAATCTTCTGAGGTTTCAAGGATGAGAGTCTTCATTCTGTTAAGGGTCAGAAATTGGGAGTATACCAATCTTCTGAGGTTTTAAGGATGAGAGTCTTCATTCTTTGAGAGAAACAGATTTTTTAGGAGCTTCAATTGTCCGTTATCTTGTTGGTGGTTGTAATTTCCAGCAGGTGATGAAGGAAATTTTGATGATGATCGTAACTTCCAGCAGGTGATGAAGGAAATTTTGAACGACCTTGAATTCCAGCAGGTGATGAAGGAATTTTTGATGATGACCGCAACTTCCAGCAGGTGATGAAGGAAATTTTTGAACGCTCTTGAATTCCAGCAGGTGATGAAGGAATTTTTGATGTTGATCGTAACTTCCAGCAGGTGATGAAGGAAATTTTGAACGACCTTGAATTCCAGCAGGAGATGAAGGAATTTTTGATGATGATCGTAACTTCCAGCAGGTGATGAAGGAAATTTTGAACGACCTTGAATTCCAGCAGGTGATGAAGGAATTTTTATATTGATCGTAACTTCCAGCAGGTAATGAAGGAAATTTTGAACGACCTTGAATTCCAGCAGGTGATGAAGGAATTTTTGATGATGACCGCAACTTCCAGCAGGTGATGAAGGAAATTTTGAACGCTCTTGCAACTTGAAATGTAAATTTACTTTGGAGAATAAACCCTTGACAAATGTTGGGGAAATAAACCCATGACTGCAGGTCTGCTAGAGAGGTGATGAACTTCTCGAGGACGCTTGAATTTCTTTTCAGAAAGATTTCGGAGAGGTTTCATCACTGCCCCTAGTATCAGATGCTTGTGATATTTCCAGGACACTCAGACTGGACGTAACCCTTTGATGAGATTGACATTTAAATGCCCCAAGTGATGGTGATGGAGACTTGCCCCAGGTTAATCTGTAATTGAGAGATTTGTTGAAATCTTGACCGGACTGCCCCAGGTTAACTGAACTTGGAAAGATTTGTTGAAATCTTGCCTGGACTGCCCCAGGTTAACTGGACTTGGAAAGATTTGTTGAAATCTTGACTGGACTGCCCCAGGTTAACTGAACTTTGAAAGATCTATTGAAACCTTGACTGGACTGCCCCAGGTTAACTGAACTTGGAAAGATCTGTTGAAATCTTGACTGGACTGCCCCAGGTTAACTGAACTTGGAAAGATTTGTTGAAATCTTGACTGGACTACCCCAGGTTTATTGAACTTGGGAAGATTTGTTGAAATCTTGATTGGACTGCCCCAAGTGTGCTGGATAGTGACATATCATGCCCCCTTGTTGATAGGAGATTTGTCAATGGAAGTGTCATCCTTTTGAAGTGATTTTGCTCACTGAGAGGGATTTTGTTCACTGGATATTCATTGTGTGAATTTCTCCGCTGTCAAACAAATAGCCATATGCAAACAATGATATTCAAGTAATGCAACGTTTATGCTTGTCTTGAAGTTTTGAAAAAAACGCGTTTTTTAGCAGAAAACTTTTTATAAGACAAATTCAACACAAGATTTAGGGCAAAGCCTTACAGGAGTCAGGATACCTTTTGTAACAGTATGCTTTCGAACTAACCCATGCTTCAATTAGGACTTTTGAAGGGTTGTAACGTGGCTTTGTTCACAGTTTAAGAAACAAAGGATAAAGGCTCAAAGTATATTTGTACCCACCCGCTCTTCGTGATGTTCTTTAACCCTAAACTCAATTAATTGTGCGTCGAACTCTATTCGAATTTGGAACAACCTTTTGGTGATGGCTCACACCTGTTGAATTTTGGAAGGCAATCACTTTTGCAACATTTTTCATGTTGTTGAGGATTTGTAATGACCTCTTTCTATTGATTTATCATCCCTAACTTTTGCCTGACTGTTCCTTTTTTCAAGATTATAGTCAGCAGGATGCCCCAGCTTTCTTAAGCCTCCTTTGTAGGTTTTGGCTTAGTGGGCTTTTCTCTTTTGAGATATTGACTGCCTATGTGATAAAGAACCATCAATGTGTTTTTGATTCCAAAGGAATGTTTTTTTTATGTCGTTCGTTGTATTATGAACTGAGAGTTTGCGACTTTAATGCGCATCTTTTTTTTATTAACTGAGAGACTACCCTGCCCCAGGTTTATATCAAATGTTTTGATTTGTGTTTAAAACAAAAAACTCCTACTTCTTTGGCTCGAAGGGGTTGACTAGGGATTATCTTCCTTATAACTCCAGTGCTTAGGATTTGAAAGAAATGCTTGTACATCGTCAGCAAGGTCTGTCCAAAAGCATACTGTATGAGATTATGGCATTGTTTCGTCATCCTCCCTCTAAAGGCTTGTAACTTTTAGCAAGAGTTGAATGAGTAAAAAGCATAGTTTTAAATGTAATTAAAATGAGTGGATCAAATCAAGACAAACATATGCAATGCATTAATGAAACAAAGTTTGACATTAATAGATAATTGTTCGAATAACAAAAGAAATTACAACTTGAAAATTCAAATGGAACAAAAGTCTCCCAGTTCAAGCTTTTTCATTTCAGGTGGAGAACCCAAAGTGGAAGATTTTCATCTCACCATCCGGCATGAATTCCAGCACTCCTTCGTCAATCAAGTCTTGGATCTTGTTCTTCAGGGTCCAACAATCGTCAGTGTCATGTCCAGGACCATGGGAGTGGTATGCACACCTTTCATTGGGGCGATAGGTAGGAGCAGAGGTGTTGGGATTTCGGGGAGGATCCTATAAAGTAAGCAGGTTGACCTCCAACAGGCATTTCAGTATCAAAGATGATGGTATGTCAGTTTCAGAGAAATGTCTTCCAGATGCATTTCGATGGTGCTGATTACCCCGTTGATGCTGGCGAGGTTGCTGCTGGGCTTGTGACCTTGAAGCAAGTTGAGGAGCTTTTCCCTTGTCTTCTTGTCTCAAAGGGGGTTGAATGATGACTTGCTCTTCAACCTTAGGTGTTTGCCCCACTTGGTTGTCCCGAAGCAGTTTGTTGACGAGATTCCTAAGCTCCTCTTGTCCTTGTGCCAGATTTTGGATAAGAGCCATCTGGCTCACCAACTGTCCCTTCATTATGGCTATCTCAGTTTGTAGCCTTCCCAACTGGTCATCTTTGTTTCCATCAGGACTTCCCATGATCATGCCCCCGGTGAGGAGCGCCTTGACCTCTTCTTGTCCCTTGGATAGGTTCAAGAACATCTCTTGAAGTTGGGCGTTTTGAGCCCGGAGATCTCGGTTGTCTGGTTGGAAAGCCATTGCTGAAATAAACAGCGAGAACATGAGAGACCTGTATTGGGAGACCTGTTATGCAATGATATGTATGATATATGTATGCAATGTTTTCAAGGATCTCTCGGGGTAAACACAAGAAAATGTTAGAGGTTACACTTCGATCCACATCTTTGATTGGAGAACTTTGTATCAGTGGATGTTTCTCCACGAGAATCAAGCTCACCATATCGAGTGGGTCATAGCCCCTGATTCAAGTTGTTGCACTTGATCTTTGATGGCATTTGTTTAGAGGAAAACCCTCTTGCCCTTTGGTAGACGTCTGGTTCAACGTGACCCTGCATCAAAAGACCCTCGAGATCCTTGAAATGGTTATTGTAAATGCTATGGTATGATGTTGTGGTGTTATGTACATGTATGCAAAAGCAAGTATCTGTATATACAAGTAGTCATATTCACACAAAGCAAACAAGTCCTTAGGTTTAGGCTTGCATGGGGTTCGTAGGTAAGTACCCTCTTGAAGTTAGTTGGCTCATCCTGTCCTAAAATAGAAACCGGGTTCTAAGGAGCTCAATATCACTGGATTATTTTCTGTGTTCATTGTTTTGGTTTAGCCACTTAACTGGCGACCAAAATATTCCAAGAAAACAATCCTCAATGAGTGTAGTATCGGTTGTACCCCAAATTTTGACATAAGATACCATCTCCCATCTGCATCATTACATTGCAAGGGTTTTGACCTATTTTTATCAACTTTCAAAGCAGTTTTTAAATTCATAACTTTTTCAAGTCAAGAGCTGTTTATTTTTTGAACGCTAAATTTATTAATCGATCAATGCTAAAACAATGTTTATTTAATTATTTATTATTCTGAATTTAAATAATTGGAACTTATTTTTTCAGTTATTATATAAATTAAAGAATTATAAATAGTAAAGTAAATATTTGAAAAGAAGGTTATTAATTGATCAAACAATGTTTATTTAATTATTTATTATTCTAAGTTTAAATAATTGAAATTTTGTTTTCATTTATTATAATTTAGAAGAATTATAAATAATGAAGTAAATAATTGAAGAGAAGTTAATTGATCAATGATAGTTATTTAATTATTTATCATTCTAAATTTAAATAATTGGAATTGATTTTCAGTTATTATATAATTTAAAGAATTATAAATAATAAAATAAATAATTTCAAAGAAGAAAAGAATTAATTGATAAAATATTGGAGTTTTATTCATTTTATTCTAATTGTTACAATTGTTGTTTAAATACCGTATTTATTTACAACGTATTTACAATGATAATTTTTACAATGTTTAAAATGAAATAAAAGCTATCCTAATTTTTTTCCTAAGTTCTAAATCTTCATCTTCTATCCAATACTTCTTTGATGCTCATTTGATTTTACCTGCAAAGAATTGAAAGAAAAAGTCAGAAATGAACATATAATTAAAAGCAGAAAATTAATTTAGCGTTCATCATTAAAAGCAAACGGCTGGAATCAGTTTTTACCCTCTTTGCAAATCACGGGATTTCTCCCGGTTCACAAAAAGGGATGAATTTTTTATTAATAAAAATGAATGCACAAGTTAAAAATATGCACAAATTCATTTTTGCCAAAATCCATTACACATTTCAAAAGCCAACTGCATAGTTCAAAACCATATGCACAAATTTAATTTTTTGTCAAAGCTGCATATTTCAAAATCAACATCATATGCATAGTTCAACAACATATGCAATTTTCAAAGCCAATATGCAACGTAAACTATCCAGCATGTGGGAAGAGGCCAAAAATACAAAGGCTCCCATATTGTAATGTGCAGTTTAAAACCAAATATGCAAGCAATATATTTCTAATTCTCATCATTTTCCAGCCTTTACTTTTTCAGAACAAGTACATAACATCATATTTTAATGTCAAACTGTACTAAGGAGAGAGAAGAGAGAAATAGTGTAGGTTTACAGGTTTTGGCCTTAGGCAGGAAAGGGATACAAAGCAAAACAGCAGTAACACAGTACAGAAAAGGAAGCATGGAAAAAGAATATGGACAAACTGAATGAAGCAGTAGAGTGCAGAGGTCAAAGGCAATATAAGATTGTGGACCAACTATTGCAAACTCCTTCCAAGATTTCTTTGTTTGCTTTACTGAGAGATTCTGGTGCCCATAGAGAAGCTTTGATGAAGGTCTTGGACCAGGCATTCGTGGATCATGATGTGACGGTGGACCAGTTTGATGGAATTGTGGGAAATATTACTTCGTGTAACAATCTTGGTTTCAGTGATGAAGAACTCCCGGAGGAGGGAAGGAACCATAATATGGCTTTACATATCTCAATAAGTTGTGGAAATGATACTTTATCAAGTGTGTTGGTAGATACAGGTTCGTCGTTAAATGTGATGCCCAAAACTACATTATCTCGACTCTCATATCCAGGTGCTCCCATGAGACCTAGTGGAGTAATTGTCAAAGCGTTTGATGGTTCTAGGAAGACTGTCATTGGTGAAGTAGATCTTCCTATAGTAATTGGCCCTCATACTTTTCAGATCACTTTTCAAGTAATGGATATCCGTGCCGCCTACAGTTGCCTATTGGGTCGTCCATGGATCCATGATGCAGGGGCAGTCACTTCCACGCTCCATCAAAGATTGAAGTTTGTAAGGCATGGAAAGCTGGTAATGATTGGTGGAGAGCAGGCTATGGTGGTAAGCCATTTATCATCTTTCTCTTTTATTGATGCTGATGAGGATGTTGGAACCCAATTCCAAGCTCTATCTGTTGCTAATAATGAAGTGAAAAAGCAAGGGACATCAATTTCTTCTTTTGAGGATGCGCGACGAGTGGTTGAAAGTGGTTCGACTGAAGGTTGGGGCCAGGTGTTGACTTTGCCCGAGAACAAGTCTGGAGAAGGTCTTGGTTTTCATCCCGTGTCTGCAAGAGTCAAGCAGGAAATGGTTACTCGTCCGATACAAGAGGTTTTCCGAAGCGCAGGTTTTATCCATCCGACTCCTCCTGAGGTTGATGCTGTAATAGGAGACGATTCTGAAGAGGATTTACCCGATTTTGTAACGCATGGAGTGGCTTGCCAGAACTGGATTGCTGTTGATGTTCCTGTTGTGATGCACATTTCTGAGTAATGTTTTGTTTTGTTGTTGAAAAAATTCGCTCTGCCCAAGGCGAAAAGTATTTGTGTCGGGCTATGTTGAAAATAAATCCTTTTGCTCTGCCCAAGGCAAAAGAGAAATGTCTGGGCTCTTTGTTTCAAGTATTTCCCCTCATGAATAAAAATGTTATTTTGTCCACTACTGTTTTATTTTTCACTTTTTCTGGGAAATAGTAATGAAAATTAATTGGAAGTAATAGGAAAATATAATAACTTTTTGTTTTATTTGCACAAATCGATTTCTAAAATAAAGCATAATCATATGTGAAGATTAATCCATGACTTAACCATTGAAAACAATGATCCTATTCCCTCTCCCAACTTTGAATTCCCTGTGTTCAGAGCCGAAGAAGAGGATAGTGAAGAGATTCCTGATGAAATTTCCCGTTTGCTTGAGCACGATGAAAAGATTATTCAACCGTTTGAAGAACCTGTAGAGTTGATCAATTTAGGTGATGAAGAAGATAAAAAGGAGGTTAAGGTCGGAGCTTTGCTTATCCCATAGGTCAAAGAGAAAATGTTGGAGCTTCTCAAAGAGTATGTTGATGTGTTTGCTTGGTCCTACCAAGATATGCCAGGTTTGGACAACAATATTGTGGAGCATCGTTTACCGTTGAGACCTGAATGTCCGTCGATTAAGCAGAAGTTGAGAAGGACTCGTCCCGATATGGCTGACAAGATCAAAGAAGAAGTTCAAAAACAAATTAATGCAGGTTTCCTTGTTACATCGGTCTATCCTCAATGGTTAGCCAATATAGTGCCTGTTGCTAAGAAAGATGGCAAAGTTCGGATGTGTGTAGACTATAGAGATCTGAATAGAGCTAGCCCAAAGGATGACTTCCCATTACCGCACATTGACGTATTGGTCGACAGTACCGCAAAGTTCAAAGTCTTTTCTTTCATGGATGGTTTCTCTGGTTACAATCAAATCAAGATGGCACCAGAAGATATGGAGAAGACAGCTTTCATTACACCGTGGGGAACTTTTTGTTATCGGGTTATGCCGTTTGGTCTGAGGAATGCTGGTGCAACATACCAAAGGGCCATGACTGCTTTATTCCATGACATGATGCATAAAGAGATAGAAGTGTATTTAGACGACATGATTGCCAAATCACAAACTGAAGAAGATCATTTGGAACATTTATTGAAGTTATTCCAGCGTTTGAGAAAGTATAAACTCCGTATGAATCCCAACAAGTGCACTTTTGTTGTTCGTTCTGGAAGACTTCTGGGTTTCATTGTCAGTCAGAAAGGTATTGAGGTAGATCCTGATAAAGTCAAAGCTATTCGGGAAATGCCTGCACCCAAGACGGAAAAACAAGTAAGAGGATTCCTTGGGAGACTGAACTATATTTCTAGATTTATATCTCATATGACTGCTACCTGTGGGCCAATTTTCAAGCTTCTCTGAAAGAACCAAGGATGTGTGTGGACAGAAGATTGTCAGAGAGCTTTTGATAGCATCAAAGAATATTTACTTGAACCTCCCATTTTGATTCCTCCAGTGGAAGGAAGGCCTTTGATTATGTACCTGACTATATTGGAAGATTCCATGGGATGTGTGCTTGGTCAACAAGATGAGACTGGAAGAAAGGAACATGCCGTGTATTATCTGAGTAAGAAATTCACAGACTGTGAGTCTCGATACTCAATGCTTGAGAAAACCTATTGTGCTTTAGCTTGGGCTGCTCGCCGTCTGCGCCAGTATATGATTAACCACACCACTTGGTTGATCTCCAAGATGGATCCGATCAAGTATATCTTTGAGAAGCCCGCCTTATCTGGAAGAATAGCCCGTTGGCAGATGTTGTTATCCGAATATGACATTGAGTATCACACTCAGAAAGCAATCAAAGGGAGTATTTTAGCCGACCATTTGGCTCACCAACCAATTGACGATTATCAATCCATCAAGTTTGATTTCCCAGATGAAGATGTTATGTACTTGAAAGCTAAAGATTGTGAAGAGTCGTTACCTGAAGAAGGACCTGATCCCGAATCCCATTGGGGTTTAATATTTGATGGAGCTGTGAATTCTTATGGAAATGGAATTGGGGCAATCATCGTCACTCCCCAAGGTACTCACATCCCGTTCACGGCGAGATTGAAGTTTGACTGCACGAACAACATGGCCGAATATGAGGCATGTATTTTGGGTCTCGAAGAAGCAGTGGACCTAAGGATTAAGATTCTTGATATTTACGGAGATTCAGCATTGGTAATTAATCAAATCAAAGGAGAATGGGAGACTCGTCATCCTGGTTTGATCCCTTACAGAGACTATGCTAGAAGATTGTTAACTTTCTTCAACAAAGTGGAATTACATCATATCCCCAGAGATGAAAACCAAATGGTTGATGCTTTAGCTACTTTGTCTTCAATGTTTCAAGTGAATGGTTGGAACGATGTGCCTACAATCCGGGTTATGTGCCTTGATAGACCTGCTCATGTGTTCTCAGTAGAAGAGGTCACCGACGACAAACCGTGGTTCTATGACATTAAACGTGTTCTTCAAACTCAAGAGTACCCGCCTGGGGCATCCAGTAAGGATAGGAAGACGTTGAGAAGATTAGCAAGCAGTTTCTTCCTCAATGAAGAAGTTTTGTATAAGAGGAATTACGACATGGTCTTGCTCAGATGTGTAGACAAACGTGAAGCAGACATTCTGATGCAAGAAGTACATGAAGGATCTTTTGGCACTCATGCCAACGGACATGCAATGGCTAAAAAGATGTTGAGAGCTGGTTACTATTGGATGACAATGGAATCTGATTGCTGCAAATATGTGAAGAAATGTCATAAATGCCAGATTTATGCGGACAAGATACATGTGCCACCGAACCTCCTCAATGTTATCTCTTCACCTTGGCCTTTCTCTATGTGGGGCATTGATATGATTGGAATGATTGAACCCAAAGCTTCAAATGGTCATCGTTTCATCTTGGTAGCGATCGATTATTTTACTAAATGGGTGGAAGCAGCATCTTATGCTAATGTAACCAGACAGGTGGTAGTCAGATTTATCAAGAATCAGATCATTTGTCGATACGGCATCCCATGCAAGATCATCACTGATAATGGTTCGAATTTGAATAACAAGATGATGAGAGAGCTTTGTGAAGAGTTCAAGATCGAACATCATAATTCTTCTCCTTACAGACCGAAGATGAATGAGGTTGTTGAAGCTGCTAACAAGAATATCAAAAAGATTGTCCAGAAGATGGTGGTAACTTATAAAGATTGGCATGAAATGCTTCCGTTTGCTCTGCATGGATACCGTACTTCAGTTCGAACTTCAACAGGTGCAACCCCTTTTTCCCTAGTTTATGGTATGGAAGCAGTACTCCCCGTGGAAGTTGAGATTTCGTCTATGAGAGTGTTGATGGAAGCTAAACTTTCTGAGGCTGAATGGTGTCAAAGTAGATATGATCAGTTGAATTTAATTGAGGAAAAGAGATTGACAGCATTGTGTCACGGTCAATTGTATCAGCAGAGAATGAAGAAGGCTTTTGATAAGAAGGTTCGACCACGCGAGTTCAGAGAAGGTGACCTTGTGCTCAAAAAGATATTATCTTTCCAACCTGATTCTAGGGGCAAGTGGGCTCCGAATTATGAAGGACCGTATGTCGTTAAGAAGGTTTTCTCTAGAGGTGCTTTGATTCTCACCAATATGGACAGTGAAGAGCTCCCGCGCTCCATGAACGCCGATGCAGTCAAGAAGTATTTCGCTTAGATTTGAGTTGACAGTTTGCTAAGTTAAAAACCCGAAGGGGCGGCTTAGGCAAGCTTTTGGTCAGACCGGTCTTGGCATTTGAACACATTTCGAAATTCGAAGTTGTTAGGGAGAATAGTGATCATTGTTTTTTGTGTAACCTTTTTCTTTCATGTACTATTTTCCAAACTTTTGTAAACCGTTGGAGTCGCGTTGTTAGCGAACTACCATCTTATTAATGAAATTTGAGCATTTACCTTTTTGTGGGCAAAATTTTAATTTTTACGGAAATATTTGAAACAAAGTTATTTAAAGTTTTCTTATTTTAAAAATGTGTCGTGAATAATGAAAGGAATATTAACAGTTGTTCCGAGGATGGTCAAGCCATGAAATGCAAAACAATACAGTAATTTATCTTTGCATGATGAACATGTTTTATTTCAAATCGTCATGAGGTGTTGGTTGTGCAAACTTGCGTTTCTCGTAGTACTAAGTTTGGTGACTCCCCAGTTGTTCCAATTAAGTGTTGTTTTGGTTACCTTTATTTGGGCGATTTCTGAAGTGTGGTACGCTTTGTCTCATGCCAGTGGTCTATTGGTATTAGAAGATTGGATTTGATACTTTTCTCCTCAGGAGACTTGAGCCGTGTAGCGTGGTACGCTCCGACGTTGCTTTGGGGTTCCAGTTCCAGTTATTTTCTGTCTTTTTAAGATTGGCCGAGTATCTATTATGTCGTGACATCTTATTGTCTTCAAGTTACACCATATGTTCGTTTTGTCAGCATAACATTCATTTACTCATTTACACTTATATCAGTATGCATATTCACATTTGCCGTTGATTTTGGGTTGTACTTTGTTTATTCAAACAGCGTACATGTTTCTTTCCAAGTAGAAGGTTAGCTTAGGCAGAAAATGTGCTTCCTTTCTAAATTCCCCAACTGAGCTAATCCTCGTGGATGATTTTTGATTTAGCTTACCTTGTCCATTTCCGGATAGGATGAATCCCCCAATCAAATTACTTTCTCATTGGGCGGAGTCTTATTGACTGTTTTCTCTCTGGTTTATTCCTGGAGGGAGTTTTTTTTGTCTCTTGCATAGGCTATCTCTTGATTTTCCCCAGTGAAGTTGCGACCTAGACGAATGGTGCATTTATTTTGCACATTTAAGTATGTGATCTCCTCGGGAAGGATTGATTCATGGTTCTCTTTGACGAAGATTTTATTCTCTGCCAATATCATCGCAATTTCCTTCTAAATTATTTTTGGAAAACGACAAGCGGCGGTCTCTTCATGAGCAACTTGTACGTTATTATTATTTTGGAAAACGGCAAGCGGCGGTCTCTTCATGAGCAACTTGTACGTTATTATCATTGTTGGAAAACGGCAAGCGGCGGTCTCTTCATGAGCAACTTGTACGTTATTATTTTTGGAAAACGACAAGCAGCGGTCTCTTCATGAGCAACTTGTACGTTATTATTTTTGGAAAACGGCAAGCGGCGGTCTCTTCATGAGCAACTTGTACGTTATAGACATCGGAAAACGGCAAGCGGCAGTCTCTTCATGAGCAACTTGTACGTTATTATTTTTGGAAAACGACAAGCGGCGGTCTCTTCATGAGCAACTTGTACGTTATTATTTTTGGAAAACGGCAAGCGGCAGTCTCTTTATTTGAGCAACTTGTACGTTATTATTTTTCTGGGAAACAGCAAGTGGCGGCTTCTTTATTTGAGCAGCTTGTATGCTATTAACATCTTTGAACGACAGCAAGGGGCAGCTTCTTTATTTGAGCGGCTTGTATGTCATAGTATTTTTGGAGGACAGCAAGCGGCGGCTTCTTTATTTGAGCAGCTTGCATGTTATTGACATCCCTGGACGACAGCAAGTGGCAGCTTCTTTATTTGAGCAGCTTGTATGTCATAATATTTTTTTGGAAGACGGCAAGTGGCAGCTTCTTTATTTGAGGCAACTTGTGTATCTACAATCTTATTATTATTTCAGCATTAATTGGTATATCTCGAGAAATCTCGCAGAGAAGTTTGTTATGAATCTTTACCTTCAGAAGTCGGTAATCTGTCGCTAGCAAATTCGATACTCTCTGTCTACCTTTGACCTTGAATTGTGAGCTCACTGATATTTTTGGGTCAATAATCTGTTTATGGCCTATGCAAGATGCCTTCTTTGTTAGGGTCAGAGATTGTATTCCCTCAATTTTATTCGCCGTCAAGAGTCTGTTACTTGAAGTCGATGGTTTATTTCCCCAGTATTGTATAATCCTTATCCCTGTGTTTTGTTGGTGTTTGATTTCTCCCGCATTATCTTGTTATCATACAATATCTTCCTCTGCGAATTCAATCACTACATTCATATCAAACATAATGGCGGTATCTTAGGGCAAAAATTTGCGTATTATGTATTTAAGTACCTTATATCTCGTCGAGACGAAGATTTTAATCTTCATATCTCCGGATAGAAGAAACTTAAATAGGGGCAGCTGTTGTACCCCAAATTTTGACCTAAGATACCATCTCCCATCTGCATCATTACATTGCAAGGGTTTTGACCTATTTTTATCAACTTTCAAAGCAGTTTGTAAATTCATAACTTTTTCAAGTTAAAAGCTGTTTATTTTTTTAACGCTAAATTTATTAATCGACCAATGCTAAAACAATGTTTATTTAATTATTTATTATTCTGAATTTAAATAATTGGAACTTATTTTTTCAGTTATTATATAAATTAAAGAATTATAAATAGTAAAGTAAATATTTGAAAAGAAGGTTATTAATTGATCAAACAATGTTTATTTAATTATTTATTATTCTAAGTTTAAATAATTGAAATTTTGTTTTCAGTTATTATAATTTAGAAGAATTATAAATAATGAAGTAAATAATTGAAGAGAAGTTAATTGATCAATGATAGTTATTTAATTATTTATCATTCTAAATTTAAATAATTGGAATTGATTTTCGGTTATTATATAATTTAAAGAATTATAAATAATAAAATAAATAATTTCAAAGAAGAAAAGAATTAATTGATAAAATATTGGAGTTTTATTCATTTTATTCTAATTGTTACAATTGTTGTTTAAATACCGTATTTATTTACAACGTATTTACAATGATAATTTTTACAATGTTTAAAATGAAATAAAAGCTATCCTAATTTTTTTCCTAAGTTCTAAATCTTCATCTTCTATCCAATACTTCTTTGATGCTCATTTGATTTTACCTGCAAAGAATTGAAAGAAAAAGTCAGAAATGAAGATATAATTAAAAGCAGAAAATTAATTTAGCGTTCATCATTAAAAGCAAACGGCTGGAATCAGTTTTTACCCTCTTTGCAAATCACGGGATTTCTCCCGGTTCACAAAAAGGGATGAATTTTTTATTGATAAAAATGAATGCACAAGTTAAAAATATGCACAAATTCATTTTTGCCAAAATCCATTACACATTTCAAAAGCCAACTGCATAGTTCAAAACCATATGCACAAATTCAATTTTTTGTCAAAGCTGCATATTTCAAAATCAACATCATATGCATAGTTCAACAACATATGCAATTTTCAAAGCCAATATGCAACGTAAACTATCCAGCATGTGGGAAGAGGCCAAAAATACAAAGGCTCTCATACTGTAATGTGCAGTTTAAAACCAAATATGCAAGCAATATATTTCTAATTCTCATCATTTTCCAGCCTTTACTTTTTCAGAACAAGTACATAACATCATATTTTAATGTCAAACTGTACTAAGGAGAGAGAAGAGAGAAAGTGTGTAGGTTTACAGGTTTTGGCCTTAGGCAGGAAAGGGATACAAAGCAAAACAGCAGTAACACAGTACAGAAAAGGAAGCATGGAAAAAGAATATGGACAAACTGAATGAAGCAGTAGAGTGCAGAGGTCAAAGGCAAAAAAAAATAGTAAAAGTATTCAGAACCTGAGCCATCAAACAAGAGGCCAGCAAACTGTTATAACAACAACAAACCCTTCAAAAAGTTCAGGGAGTTCATAACCTGTTTTCAAGCCTTCAAAACAAAACTGCAAAAACAAAAAAAATACAAAGCCAATTCTCAAGGTCAAAACGAAAACCTCAAGAACCTGCTATCTCAAAACCAAAACCATGGCCTAAAAAATCAGTTAAACACAAAACTGTCCAGCCTAACCAGAAAAACCTCAACCAATATGGCCTAAACCATAAAACCTGTGAACCTTGTCAAAGCCTAATAACCTGCACAAACCTGTTGCCTATCCAAGGCCATAACCTGCATAAACCAGTAACGCCCAACTTGCCTGAAGCCTCACAAAAACCTGTAAACACAAGCCATGACCAACAACATAAACCATGAAACCAAAACCATAACCTGTTCAACCTGTTTCCAGGCCTAAAACCCTCATACCAACCAACGTCCAAGGCCAAAATTGGTACCAGCCATACACGCCCAAAAGCCAAAAACCAGAATACCACAACAACACAAACTTTGAAAAACAATGTCCAAACCCATCAGGCCTCAGAATATTCATCATAGGCCAGTAAAAAGAAGCAACTGAAGCACAGCAAATAAGAAGAGAGGAAAAGTATTTGAAGGCAACAGTCAAGCATCAAGCCCACAGAAGAAGAAGGAAAAGAAGCGTGTATAAGCAAAGTAAGGCAGGGTCAACAGAAATAAGTGAAATCAACAAAAAGGTGTTCAATTTTATTCATCATCAAACCAAAAGTAAGACACAAATACCAGGAGTCCAGCCAAAGCCCAGCATCACGCGCCATCCCCTCGCCTTGGCCTCCTACGCACATCCCCAACCTTTCTTCCTCCGTCTCCAAAGGTAACGATTTCTCCCTCTCTTTATTTCAAATACCTCAAATAACCATTAATAGTTTGAAGTCAGAATCAAAGATCATAACATGCAGTAATGAAAACCCTAACGAAATAAAAATGAAATTAGTTACCGTGAATCTGTCGCCCTAGCTTTCTCGTTGGAGGGAAGAGGAGGTTGAAGACGCCGGTGGCCATGGACAAGGGAGAATTCAGAAACGGGCATGAGAGCAACGCAGGAGAGCAACGAAGAAGACGAATTTGTAACGAGAAGAAGAGCGCCGCTCTGTATTTTCTTGGCTTAACCCTAATCCCTTTCACCAAACTAAAACATATGCTTAACCCTAACAAATCACAAAATGTGTCGACTTAACCCTTTTCTACACCTAAGCCCAACGAATCTCCTTAAGCACACCCCCCATTTCTGTTTGCTTTGATTTGGCTCCTTGAAACTCTTAGGCCCATACATTGCTTATGTACCCCCTTTATTTTTAGCACACCCCCCTTTCTATTTGCTTTCTTTTAGTTTTTTTCAGCATTTTTATTAATTTAGTTTAATTATTAAACTTAATCAAATAGAGATAATTTAATTAAACAATTTTAATAAGGTGACCAATTTTTATTAACTTTAGGATTAATTTGGTAATTTTAGTATTCCTTTTTTAATTAGATTTAAGTTAACAACTTTTAAGTTTTAATTTAGTTTAGATTTATTTATTAATTCTTAAATAATACTTTATATTAATATTAAAAAAACATATAAAAATAAAAACTTTAAAAAACATTTTATTTTCTTTAATTAATTCCCTCGCTTTAGTTAATATTAATACAAAAATATATAAAAAAATAGAATTTAAGAATTAAAACATTTTATTTAATTAATTCTCTTGTTTTGTATATATTAAACAAAAATACAAAAAATGCATGTTCACGCCATTTAGGTCTGTTTATTCAATCATTGTTATGATCATATACCACTTAGCTACTTAATCATTATCTGCATAATTTTCTGTTTAATTATTTTGTATTTACTTGGTTATTTCGTTTACGTCTAAATCCAAGAGAAAAATGATTAAATTTGTTGACTTCATGTCCTCAAATCCAATCACGCGAATATCTTCATTTCATTAAAACCTAAGATAATTTTTCCCCGAATATTCAATCTTTTCAAAACTTATACCTTTTAAGTCAAAACTTCGACATTAGGTCGTCGTACCTTCAAAAAACCCGTTTGTACCCCTTTTCGGCCAAAACAATTTATTTTTAATCAAACGAACATTTTAATAAACAGATATTTCAAAAGGTTCCTATATAGTACTATAGATACATTGGGTGCTAATACCTTCCCACTGTATAACCAACCCCCGAACCATAGATCTCTTTTCAAAACGCCTTGTATTTTCATTACTTTTAAAAGTATTATTTTACATTGCATACTCTAGGGTTTTATTTCGCTCTTTTCCCTTTTCCCTTGGAAATAATAAAGCGCGGTGGCGACTCTTGCTTTTGAGAGACGAATTAATTAATAGTTTGATCTCCGATTTACCCCGCTACATTTTTTATCGCTACAGTATCGAGTATCTACCAACTTCGGACTGCACCAAAGTCAGTCATCTCACTACCCCTAAAAAGGCCAAGATGGTCAAGTAAGGTTCTAAGAGTTCGTTAGTGCTTTATGACATCGCTCAGCGGCCCCGTGTTCTCCTTGACTACTCAAGCGATACCGTTACTCACAAATATGTCACACTAACATAGCTACTGCTTCAACCATGTCGGTATACCCTGCATAGTTCCCTCACAGTTTATTGCTATTTACCTAAGAAGGTGCCCCCAAATACAGGTGTAGGATTTATAGCAAACCCAAACAAGGAACCCAAAAGGTAAAGCAATCAAAGCAAACAAAGTAAGCATGTAAAGGTGATCTAAAACCTTAAGGTAACCCCACTTTTAGAAAATTCCCCAGCAGAGTCGCCAGTTCTGTGATACGGTGGGAGAACTGACTTGAGGTTTTGTGTTTGTTTTCGCACTTGTTCGGTTTAGCAAGAGTCGCCACCGACTTTTTATTTTATCCTAAGGAAAGGTCAAAAAGCACAGGAAAGACCTTTGAGATGTTTTCGTGGGTTCGGGGGGTAGATTATGAAAAGGGAAGGTGCTAGCACCCTTTTCATCCATGGTTATCCATGGGCTCTTAGTTACTTGTTTAGATCACTTGCTTTGCATTTTCAATTGTTTGAAATGGTGCTTTGTGTGTGGTTTTGAAAATGTTTTGAAAAAGATGCCTTGTCTAGGCAACCTTTGTAACAATTCGTATTTGAATGTTTTACAAAGGTGTTTGTCTTTTTTAAAAGATGTTTCAATGTTTTTGAAAGTTGTTTTTTGAAGTTGTGTTTGTGATGTGTGTTTGAAAATTGGCAAGGATGTTTTGCAAGTTTTTTGATCAAGTAACTAAGAGTTGGTCTACCCTATTTTACTCAAAGATCTTTCTTATGTTTTTTAACCTTTTTAACAGTGTTGTTTCACCATTGTATTTGGTGAACAACCTTGTGTTAGGATGTTTAACGGGACGGGCGCGGGTCATCGTTTAGACCATAGAGGCAATAGTGTCAAGTACCTTTGGCAATTTTCTTAAGGGACTTGATCATTTTTGTTTAGGCAACTTGATAGCGTCATCGAGGGACTATGATCATTTGATTTGTTTTTCTTTTGCCAAAGACACTTAACATGCAACCATGGCCCATTTTTGAAGGCAACAAGTGGAGTAACCCTAAGGGTGCAAGTGTGCATTGTGTTTGTTTTTCATGCATGTTTATCTTGAATTAGGTCAAGCTATTTGTTGATTGATTTTGCATAGAAACCCTAAGTCTAAGCATGGCATAATTGAAAACTTTTAAATGCGAAAATTTAAATGCTAAGGTATTACAACATGATTATGGGGATGGGGATACAAGTTTGAATTTGGGGGATATTTGACAAGGAAATAAAATCTAAATTATTACAACCATATCGAATATACAAATATTTAACATAAATATAATTTAAATTAATATCAAAATGCAATGTATTGAGCAAAAAAGATTTTTCATGTGTGTAAAAATGTTTTCATGTTTGAAGTATAAACAAAATGAAAAAAGTCATATTTTTGATTATTTTTGTTGTTTAGGGCAAAACCCTAATTTTGAATAAATAGTATTATTTATTAAGTGTATACAATATATATTAATTTTATACAAAAAATAAAAAGTATATTGTAAAAAAGTATTTTTGATGTCAAATATTAAATAAAAATAAAAATGTATTATTTCTATATTTTTGTCTTAAATATTTAATAAAATATGTATATGTATATTTATATATATTTAATATGCTAAATATGTACAAAAAATAAAATATTAATTATTTACAAAAAAATGTATATTTTAGAAAATGTTTTCAAAATGTAAATAAAAATAATAACTAAAAAAGATAAATATTTTGTATTATTTTCTAGGGTTTTAAATAAAAAGGAATTACATTATTTATATACATATGCTTAATAAAACAAATAAATGCCCAATAAATGTAAAAAAATGTGGAAAAATGTTTTTTATGTTTTTTATGTTTTAGCAAAAAATATAAAATCAGAATCAAAAAGAAAAATGCAAAAATGTTAAATATTTCACATAATGGGCCAGGGGGTGCAGATGGAAAAAGGGGGTGTAAACAGCAAAATAGACTCAGGCCCAGCCCAAGCCAACCTTCTTCAACCTCCAGCTCTGTTTGAACAACAAAATGCGCGCCTCTCCTTGTCCAACACTAACTCCTGATTCTTTGATTTTTATGCAAAACTCATAACACAAATATTATAGAGCATCAAAAGACGAATTCAAACATGTAAAAAACTTGGATTAACTCTCAAAGGCCAGAGAGAATTTCTCTGGCCCTAAATTTTAACCTAATTTTTTCCTCATGTTCATGGCTAAAATTCTCACAGCACGCTTAACATAAATGAAAAGTGATCACATGTATGGCTTCAGGGCTATGAGTAGGACATGTTTCATTCACAAACCTAAGCTTAACTCTTCCTAGATTGAGAGATAGAAGTCCATGGATTACCTGTTTCAGCTTGGATCGTGTAGAGCAATATGGCCACCTTCAATGGAGTTTGAGCTTCTGTATAGCTTGCCTGAGGTCCAAGGAAGCTTCTCAAGTACCTAGCTTGCTTTGAAACAGCCTGTGTCGTGCTATAGAAGTTCACCTGCACAGCTTGAAAGTGAAAATGGAAAATGAGGTTAGGGGTGTTACAGCTTGAGTCTAAGGCTTGGAGTAGTTTCAGTGGATGGTATGGAATGTGTTTGGACTAGCTTGAGCAAAAACGCACGAGTGGATATTGTTATAGAGGTTAAGTTGCAGAACTTGCCCTATTTTGCAGCAAAACAGAGATTCTGAGTATGAGCAGGTCTTAGGGATGAATGATTCTTGCTTTAGGCTTGTTTTGATGTGTGGAAGATGTTCACAAAGTTTGTTTAAGCTCTAGGTTGCAGGAAATCCAAGTTGGATCAGTTTTGCAATGTTTCTTCTTTTCTGAAGCCAAGAGGTTCAAGTTCTTATGCAGGCCTGTGACCTCTATCCCTCTATGCTGCAGAATTTGTTCTTGATAAATGGGATATATGTACAAAGTTTTGCCTCAGAGATCTGGCCTATGTCTCAAAGATTTGGAACTTGACATAAAGTGTTGCTTTTCAAAAATGGTAATTTTGCTTTTTCCAATTAAGGATTAATTTAGCATGTATTTTCCAAATGAATGAAATAACACCTTAACACAATGGTTAGGCATTAAATTAAGGAGTGTAAACATGGTCTTGAGGCCTGCAAGCTAGCAATACACAAACTGATTTGAAAATGCAAGTGTTATGCACAAGCCTTGGCCATGAACAAAAGTGAGTTTTGGCCAACTTTGCAAATTCAATTCTCTCTAACCACAATGGTGTTTGAGAAGTTATTGGACAATTTGGAAAGCTTGGAATGTGTACTACAATCCATATTTGTAATGAAAATTTAAACTCCAAGTGGAACCATGTGAAAAATGGCCAAGAAGTTGGACAAAAATCCTGCCTAGAATAGGTCAAATTTCTTCTAAGTTAAAAGTGTTTTGCACCCTTGTTCCAAAAATCATAACTTGAGATACAAGCTTCCTTTGAGAAAACTTTGTGAATCAAAGTTGTAGATTTTGAAATGGACTACAACTTTCATGTTTCAAGTTTTGTTTAAATCCATTTGTATCTTTGTGAAAAAATGGGACAAAGTTAGGAAAAAATAAGGAAATTTCATAACTTAGAAAATTTTCTAAGTTATGAAATTTTTTCATTTTAAACCCTAATTTGTAATTTTGGATTTCTTGATGAACAAGTTTCACAATTTGACATGTCTTTATGAAAAATGGATCTTGGTACCTGATTTTGACCAAAAAGTCAAAGTTTGACTTTTCAGTATAAAGTCAAATTTTGATCAGTTGACTGAAAAATTCATCTGTCAATCCTATGCATTTGGGATCTTTTGAACTTGTTGAATGGGTCAAGACAATGCCATTGAGTCCTTGAGTCCATATGTGAGCTTGGTTTTCCATTGGTCATGTTAAACAGTCAAAAATTGCCTTTGTGCATTCAAAACCCTAAAAATGACCATTTTGCCCTTTTGGTGATCTGATCAAATTTCTTGTGGAATTGTGATCCAAACTTGATCAAATGAATCATATGAGTTCATCATGTTGATGTGGGTCAAAGATCATGAGGTTTGACTGTCAATTGGCCACAGTTGACTTTTTCCCCAATACAGCTGATTTCTAGGTCAACTGTCCAATTGACTGGGCAAAGATTGGAATCAAGGCTTGAAACTTGGTATGGATAAACTTGTGAGTCCAACATGAAGCATGAAAGTCACTTTGGGCATTTTGGGTCAAAATATCCCTATGCAAACTCAAACCCTAATTTGGGTCAACAGTGCAAGGAGGGGCCTTGAGCAGAGCAAAGCCTAACTTGATCTTGAGTTCCAAGAGTCTTGTGATGAGAAAATGTTGATAAAATGAGAGGGAAAATTTTGGGGTACAACACCTAAATTTTTCCTGGGCCGCCCTTTCGGGTTTCCAGTCCACCGGGAAACCCTTTTTTGCCCAAGTCGCCCTTTCGGGTTTTTAACTTGTCGGGTGTACAGATTTTTTTATGTTTTATCCCTAATTTTTGCCTGAACCGCCCTTTCGGGTTTTCGATTCACCGGGATGCCCTTGTTTTACCTAGGTGTGTCAACCTAGCGGGTCGTTTATGCATAGTAACTTTTGACTATGTCTGCGTTCGCAGGGTGCGAAAGGTCGTCGTCGTCCATGGTGGTTAAGATCATTGCCCCACCAGAAAAGATGTTCTTGATTACAAATGGTCCTTCGTAGGTAGGAGTGCATTTTCCCCTGGGATCATTTGGTGGAAAAATGATGCGCTTGATTACAAGATCTCCAACTTGATATGTCTGGCGTCTGACTTTCTTGTTGAAAGCCTTGATCATCCGCTTTTGATACGTTTGACCATGGCAAACAGCAGTAAGTCTCTTCTTGTTAATTAAGTTCAACTGATCAAGTCGAGTCTGGATCCAATCGTCTTCACTCAAACCAGCATCCTTCATGATTCTCAAAGAGGGAATCTGAACCTCGATAGGTAAAACAGCTTCCATGCCATATACCAAGGAATACGGTGTTGCCCCAGTTGATGTGTGAGCCGTGGTACGGTACCCGTGGAGAGAAAACGGTAATATTTCATGTCAGTTGTTGTACCCCAATATTTGCCCTCCCATATTTCTCAAGACATGTCAAGAATAATCTCCAAGTGACTCAAGTTAGCTTAAGAGTTGGACAGTCAAATCACCTCCTAAGGCAGTCAAGTCAAAATTAGGGTTTTGTGTTGCATCAAGGTCCTTACATCCAAATGATCTCAAATTCTCCCCAATGTCCTAATACTTTCTCAAGTTCACCCATGTCAAATTTCAAGCCTTGCAGAGGAAGTTTGGTCAGTCAATTGCTCAAGAGGCCCAAAAATCGATTGTGCTAGGGCAAAAGTCAACTGTGTCCCAAATACAGTCAAACCTCAAGATTTTTTGTCAACATTCTCATTTTGAAGGATAATTCATCATTTGATCAAGGGTTGATCATGACTCATCAAGGATTGCTCAAGATTCATCAAGATTCAAAAGTTGCTAAATTAGGGTTTTGTAGAAAAAGTCAACTCAACTTTGACCAAGCATAACTTTCTCATACTTTATGAGAAATGACCCATCAAAATCTCATTTTGAGGAGGATGCAATTTCCTACAATCCATCTTCACACCCCAAGATCAATAAATGCTCTCACAAAAAGTTACAAATTTGGACATTATAGGTCATTTTTGAAAGTCAACAAAAACACCTTTTTTGCCAAAACTTATAACTTGAGCATGGGACATCAAAATGAGATGAGACCAAACAAGTTGGTTAGAGGACATCTCAAGGTTTCTAAAAAGTCCAATAACACCTCCAAAAGTTCAAAATTGAAGAAGTTATATATTGTTGAAGATAGGCATTTTTCCAAAATGGCCAAAAGTCAACTATCCTCAAAACTCCAATTTTTGACAAAAGGGCCCACTTTTTTCCACTTGATATGGTCTTATCATGACACACACGTGTCCCATCCTTAATTTCATGACCAAACATTTATTTTTCTATTTTATTTAATTTTATTGATTTAATTCATTTTTAATCAATATTAAATCAAATAAAATCTAAAAATTAATGGAATGAGATTCTTTTGATCATTATAGGTCTTCATTGTCAAGATACACCAAATCAAATCCGAATCATGCCTTATGGTGCACAAAATATTTGATTTGAGCCATTTTTGGAAGTTTGTTAATGGAAGATCATATCAAATCATGAACCTTCAATGCACATGGATTCAAGCCCAAAGGTTAAACCTAATTCATTATATAACACTTGTACAAGCCAAGAAAATCAAGAACACGCCCTAAGCATTGCAGAAACGGCCAAACAAGAATTGAAAAAAGTGTGAAAAAGTGGGAGATCAAAATCAATATTAGAGCACGATCCAGTCCAAAAGCTTGACATAGCTCTCTTGCTGGCAATCTCCTGAAGGTGTAGCCATCAAAACCAAGTCCTAAAACCTCCTAAATCGCGTTGTAAGTCATCACGAATATACCCCTGTACATGAAAACGTAACTCATCATTCTTGCATCTTTTTGCCAATTTTCTTGTACATTCATACTTGCCATTCAATTTCCAATGATTCTATAATATTTAATTTTGTTTTCATGGCTTATAACCCAGTATCCAAAGCTAGGGTTCTTGTTCTTGTTTTTTAGGCATTTTTGATGCAGGATAAATTGAGACTAATGATGGGTATAGAGATGATCAGGGAAGAGAGACGAATGCAGTGATGGTCTCCATTGGCATTTATATGGCATGTAGCTCATGATAGGATGATGCCATGGATTTAGTTGCAGAATAAAATCCGCAGGAAAAGTTACAGTCTTCGTTGAAGAAGACGAAGATGTGTCCTTGCGTCATTGGCCTGTTCAAATTGTTTAGCGCGTTTTTTAATTCCCAGGCATAATTATTTGTTTACAATATTTTATTTGTTTTGCATTATATTAACAAAGAAGCAGCATGGTTGAGTTGGCAAAGGAAGCGTGTCAATGAGCATTGGGACCTGGGTTCGAATCCAGGTCCGCCAATATTTGTGACAATTTTTCTTCAGATGTTCACATGCAGCGCCCAGAGTGTAGTGCACCATATGCCCTTATCCAGATGCCAGCCAGGTGGTTTCAAACCAGATCCAAGGGTCCATATTGCTAGCTCACCATACTCCAAGTCAACAAGCGCATACTGGAATGGAAAAGTCAAAGCAGGCTGATTGAAATTGGGCCTGGAAATTGTTGATTCCACCATCAAATTAAGCCCACACCCCCTGGGTTATTTCTTTTACTCTTCATATTTTCATTTATTTATTTTTGTTCTAATTATTTATTTTATTGTTAATTAACTAACCAATTATTTTTCTTAATAAAAAAAAATCAGAAAACATAAAAACATTATTTTCATTATTAATTTCATTATTTATTTTTGTAAATAAACATTAATTAATTTATTTAGTTTAAATAGGTTTAACATTAATATTTTTTTTACAATAAATTAAAATTAATGTAGAATTAGGTTTTTTTTAATAATTTTAATCATTCTTATTTTATTTCCTTAAATATAAAAAACCCAAAAATATATTTTTTCTATTTAATTAAATAATTAACTTAGATTTAATTTCCATTTAATTAAAAATAACAAAAAATCTCTTTCTTTCTTAAAAAGGGTCAAAACCCTAAAAATGCTCCGATTTAATTTTCTCGCGCGCGTAATTTTTTTATCCAATATTGTAACTGCTTCCAGTATGTAATAGTTTTAATAGGACTTTAAATTATCGCTTTTATTTATTTTCCGCAATTTAAATTAAAGGGTTTGCTTTTGGCGATGTAAATACCTGACGCCTTGTAATAGCTTAGATTCAATTTTCCGCAATTTAATTTCCGCACAATATTAACTGTTAGATGTTTGATAACTAGGCAATGCATGACAAGATCAATTTTTAACCTAAAATCAACATAGCTCACCCATGACATGTATAAAGATAAATAACTGAAAAATATCACACTCGCACATGCGCACTCTTAGGGTACACCTCACTTGGTTGCCTTTGAACGTGGTCATTAAGTATAGGAAGTTTTAGAGGTCGCCCTCTTGTCCAAAGATCATAAGTTGCCTCGAAACGGTTGCCTCGGAAAAAATGATCTAAGACATTAGGGTTACCACTAAGGCGTCCTAACATTGCTTTAGTGACCACACGTCCCTTAATGGAATTGACCCGAAAACTCCAACGACGGTGCTACCTACTCCTCAATAGTGGGATAGCACTGTCTAAAGGACATTTGCACAGTTTAATTCCTTTTTGAGTAGGTAGATGGTTCTTAAGTACTTGCTCCTTTTAAAACAAAACAAAACTTTTCGCACTTACACTCTCTTCAAAACAAAAACTCTTTTCAAACCCACAAACACAAAGAAAAGCAAACTTTTGAAAACACAATGAGCAAGTACTTAAGAGCCCATGGATAACCACAGATAGAAATGGTGCTAACACCTTCCCTTTCTATAGTCTACCTCCCGAACCCGAGAAATATCTCAAAAAGGAATTTTTCTGTGCTTTTGTCCTTTCCTTGTTGGATAAAATAAAAGACGGTGGCGACTCTTGCTTACCGCGACATTTTGTGAAAACAAACGCAAACGCGAACCAGCATTCCAAAATGGTCATTTCTCATTCCCACCGATTACAGAACTGGCGACTCTGCTGCGGATATAATTATAAGTGAGGTGTACCTTAGGATTAGATCATTGTGTTTTCAATTTTATGTTTTGTATGCTTTTATTTTATGGGCTTGTATCGGAGTTCTATAGATCCTAACCCGGATCTTGGGATACCCTTTAGGTAAGTAGCAATAAACTGTGAGGGATCTGTACGGCGTAGACCGATACGGATGAAGTAGTAGCTACGTTGGTGTGGCACTTTAGTCTGTATCGATATCCCTTGTGTTAGAACGAGGAGAATATGGGTCTTCTAAGGGGTCATTAAGCACCAACTGACCTTAGAACCTTAAATTGACCAACTTGGCCATAGAACAGTAGCAATATGCTACACTCATTGAGACTAAACTCTCGCGATGATTCTGGCCGCAAGAAAAGGTTGCTAAACTGGAATTATGACCGATTGAGGGTAGTCAGTGATATTGAGATCCTCTAGAACCCGGTTACTATTTTTAGGAAAGGTTTAAACCAACTGAACTGAAAGAGGGTAGTACCTAAGCTCCATGCCAGCCTGAAATCTAATGGCTCTCAGTGTGACTTGTGTGCCTTTACCATGTTTGCCTTTTATGGATATTTGTGGTGTGCCTTTATCATGACATCATGACATCATAACATTGCATGCATCTTGCATAAGGACTAACCTATTTCAAAGATAAGAGGGTTTCATATTTGCTCTATTTTGTAGGTCATCATGATGCCCATGCGTAAGAATACCATCCGGATCAACTTTGTCTAAGTCCCTACCTTGCTTAAAGAGTTGGTTGTTAGGATGCCAGACACTACTTCCTTCATCAGGAGGCATGGTTCTCTTCTCAGTTTGGTCACCTCCAAATTGGACGAACAAATGATGAGTGTCCTGGTCCAGTTTTATGATCCGTTGTACCATTGCTTCACTTTTCAAGACTATCAGCTGGTTCCTACCCTAGAAGAGTTTTCTGAGCTGCTCGGTATCTCTGTTTTGGAGCAGACTCCGTTCACTGGTTCGGAAAAGACTCTTAGGCCTGAAGAGATTGCTGCATCTCTTCATTTGACTAAAGAGGAAGTAATGGCTAATTGGGAGACTAGGAGTGGAGCAAAAGGATTTCTGACTAAGTTTTTGGTTGACAAGGCTAATTACTTCTGAGATAGCCTGGACTTTAAGGCATTCGAGGATATTCTGGCTCTCTTGATTTATGGCTTGGTATTGTTTCCGAATCCTGATACTTTTGTTGATATTAATTCCATAAAGATCTTCATCTCTCAGAATCCGGTACCCACCCTCTTGGGTGACATTCTTCATCAGCTTTATGCTCGTACTGCCCGAAAGCGAGGAACCTTGATGTGTTGTGCTCCTTTATTGTCGAGGTGGTTTATTTCGCACCTCCCTAAGTCAGTGCTGAAGAACAAAGAAGGAATGGGCTGGGCTTATAGGGTGATGTCTCTTTCTCATAATGACATTATCTGGACTCTCAAAGGTATGGATGAGGTGACTGTCATTGATCGCTGTGGAGAGTATCCTAATATTCCATTGATCGGAACCCATGGAGGTATTTCTTACAACCCATGCTTAGCTCTTCATCAGTTTGGAAGAGCCAGAAGAGAAGGGCCTTATGATATGTTAATGCTTCATATCATCTTTGATTTTCAGGGAGACAACGACGAGCTACGTCGTAGATTCATAAGGGCTTGGGACAGAGTTCACCAATCTGATCCACATGAGTTGGGTCCAAAGACTTCTCTGCCAATGGAGCCATATCTCAGATGGGTCCGCATTCGTTCCCAGAATCTAGGTATGCCATATGAAGTTGTCCGGCCTGTCACTCTTGAAGGTACTAATGAAGACGGGGTTCTTCCAACCATTCTCCATCCTTATATGCCCACTGATATTAGGGCACTGAAGAGGTCTTGGATGCAGTTGAGGGATGAACGGGATTCTTACTGAGAGAAGTTCAACGAGCAAGAGCAAAAGATCCAGAAGCTGACTAGACAGTTGGAGAACGAGCGGATCCTGAACGATTATGTCTGCACTGAGAAGAAGAGACCATGGGAGCATTGATGGACCTTTGATGATTTCTTTTACAGTTTTTATTTACTTTTCAGTATTTCCATTCTTGTAACGCCTAAGGGCAGTTTGTTGAACAATTTAAATTTTGAAGTTTAAATCTAATAAAGTGTGTTTCCTTTCTTGTTTACAAATTTGAATCCCGATTGTCTTTGAAATCATAAATCATACGCATTTCATCCCATGCACTTCATAAACAGGTACCCCTTTTACATGTCTCTTATCTTCTTCGCTGTTTATTTCAGCAATCATCATGTCTACTGAACCTTCAACTGAGCAAGCTATCAAGGCCCTCCAGGCCCAGAATGCCCAGTTTCAAGAACTGTTCATGAATCTAGCTAAGGGTCAGTAGGACCTGAAGACTTTGATTTTGAAAGAGAAAAAGAAGAAGAAGAAGAGGACCATCCTGTTCAACACTGGACGCAGGTTTGGAAACGGGCTACAGAATGAAGTTGATCTGACCACCTCATCTGGAGGGAAAGATAGTCCACAAGAAAGGAGGGCTCCTAGCCCTATGGTCTCCGACAACGAGACGGACTACGATGAAGAACAGTATCCTCCTGCTGAGGATAAGTACAAACAGCTGGAAGACCGTTTGAGCGCTATGGAAATCCAGAAGGTGCACGGTCTGGACTTCAGAGATCTAGGTCTATCATCTGGGGTGGTGATTCCCCATAAGTTCAAGGCACCTTCCTTTGCCAAGTATGACGGAGTTTCCTGTCCGAAGCTGCATCTCCGGTCATATGTGAGGAAGATCCAGCCTTACACTGCTGATAAGAACTTATGGATCCATTTCTTTCAAGACAGTCTCTCAAGGACTCAGCTTGAGTGGTTCTATCAGTTGGACGGATCCAGTATCCGCAGTTGGGAGGATTTGGCTACTGCATTCTACAGACAGTATCAGTACAACTCCTACCTCGCTCCTACGCGTACCCAACTCCAGGGTATGTCAATAGGAACGGGTGAAGGATTTAAAGAGTATGCGCAGAAGTGGAGAGACCTTGCCAGAAGGGTGCAACCACCTTTGGATGATCGTGAACTTGTCGACATGTTTTTGGGGACCCTGTCTGGTCCATTCTTTAACCATCTGATTGGAAGCTCTTCATCTGGGTTTACAGATCTTATTTTGACTGGTGAGAGGATTGAAGCTGGTATTAAGGCTGGGAAGATACAAAAGGGTGCCTCCTCGAGCACCGAGAAGAAGCCGTTTAAGAAAGAGTCCAGTGTTGTCTACAGTGCAAGAAGACAGAGTAGACCTGAACACCACAAAGCTGTCAATGCGGTTGTTATTTCAAAACCTGCTGGTGCTCCTCAGTACAATAATCAACAAAAGGACGAGAGACTTAAGAGGTAATTCACTCGTCTCAGCGTGACCTTATCTCAGATTCTGCCACAGTTGCTAAAGACTAATCTGGTGACTCAAAGGGAAGCCCCAAAGAATTCAAATACAACGTCACCAAGGTATAACCCTAACGCCCGCTGCACTTATCACTCCGATAGCCCGGGGCATAATACAGATGATTGTTAGGCTTTGAAGAACAAGATACAAGACTTAATTGATGCAAAGGAGATTGAGTTTGAGGCGCACAAGAGGCCTAATGTTGTGACTTCTCCCATGCCCAAACATGGAGTAAATGCTGTAGAGGAAGACCTGTTTTTAGTTTCTGTGGATGATATTGTTACCCCTCTGATGACGGTCAAGAAGAACCTGTTGCTAGCCGGTTTATTTCCGGGCTGCGACAAAGGTTGCCATATGTGTTCTGTTTTACCTACCGGTTGCCCATTCCTGAAGTCAGGTATCCAAAACCTGATGGATAGTAAAGAGATTCTGTTTGAAAAGACTATTGTTCCATCCGTTCATACTAAAGAAGTCGCCATCATTACCATTTTCGATAATTCTTCCAAGGCTCCCTCGAGGAAGCCTGTTAGAATTACATCTACTCCGAAGATCGCACCTGTGATTATCACTGTTCCGGGGCCCATCCCCTACACCTCTGACAAAGCTGTCCCCTGGCACTATGAGGTTGATGTTTATGTTCTTGGAGTTAAGAAAGAGTTGGATATTGGTACTGACATCAGCAACATTACTGGACCTGCTAAAGTCACCCGCAGCGGTAGACTTTTCTCACCTGATATTGCTCCACCAACTGTCCGAAGACCTGTTGTCATTACACCTACAAATGTACCTACTGTCATTCCTGATCAAGTTCCTAGTCCTACCATGTCGCCGAGTCATCTGACACTCGGGGCAAAGGGATCACCACTGATGTGCCTGCCCAGACGGAGGCACCGAAGACCATTACTGTTGAAGCTTCCAAACAGGAGATGGAAGAGATTTTGAAGATTATTAAGAAGAGTGATTATAACGTAGTTGAGCAGCTGGGGCAAACCCCATCCAAGATTTCTATGTTGTCACTGTTGTTGTGTTCAGAGGCCCATGCTAAGGCTCTGATTACCTTCCTGAAGACTGCCCACGTGCCACAAGAGACATCAACTGATCAGTTTACAGATTGTGTGGCTAATTTAACTGCTAATAATGGTTTGGGTTTCTCCGACGCTGATTTGACTGCTAAAGGGAAGAACCATAACGATGCTCTGCATGTCTCCAATGAATGCATGGGAACTACTCTTGCACATGTATTGGTTGATATTGGTTCCTCATTGAACGTCATGCCCAAAAAAGCTCTAGACCGGTTGGATTGCGAAGGGTTAGAGCTAAAACCAAGTAACATCGTCGCCAGGGCCTTTGATGGGTCTAAAAGGATGGTGTACGGTGAAGTTGATATTCCAATTAAAGTTGGCTCTCAGGTCTTCAATTCTACGTTCTATGTAATGGACATTCGGCCATCCTACTCTTGTTTGCTGGGTCGTCCATGGATCCATAAAGCTGGGGCCATAACCTCAACGCTTCACCAGAAGTTGAAGTACCCGGTCAGAGGAAAGATTGTGACAGTACAAGGGGAGGAAGAGTACATGGTCAGCCACCTCAACTCATTCAGATATGTAGAGATGGAGGGGGAGTTCATGGAGACCCCATTTCAGCACTTTGAAGAGGTTCCCCAGACATTGGCATCAGCTGAGACTGTAGTTGAAGATTCACCTATGAAGATGGCTTCCTTAAAAGATGCCCGGGCTGTTATTGAGAAGGAAGCTCAAAGGGTTGTTCGAAGTGCAAGGATTGGAAGACCTCCTGTGTTCATCAGCAACTCGGGAGTGAATGCCATTGAAGAGGATGTAGAAGAGTAGAAGATGTAGACCTCCTGTGACCAAGTTGAGTAGACGATCATGTCTCTCAGTGAATGGAGAATTCTCAAGAATCCTTGAAGTTATCTCCTTGAGTTGTGGAGGAATTCTTACAAGGTTGACTTGGATAGTTTTCCTGCGAAGTGAATCCATAACCTACAAAACAGGAACAAAGATGAATCTCCAAAATCCTTGAAATGGTTAGTTGATTCATATGATGTTCATGATGTCCATGATGTTATGGACAAGTATATATGTACAAGCAAATCACACAAGTTCCTAGTTTAGGCTTGCATGGGGTTTCATAGGTAAGTACCCTCTTGAAGTTTAGTTGGCTCAACCTGTCCTAGAAATAGTAACTGGGTTCTAAGGAGCTCAATATCACTGGATTGTTTCCTTGTTCATTATTTCAATTCATCCTCTTTACTGGCGACCGAAATATTCCAAGGAACCAACCCTCAATGAGTGTAGTATCGAGTATCTACAAACTTCGGACTGCACCAAAGTCGGTCATCTCACTACATCCTAAAAGGCCAAGTTGGTCAAGTAAAGGTTCTAAAATTCCATTAGTGCTTCATGACATCACTCAGCGGCCCCGTATTCTCTTTGATTGACTCAAAGTCTACCGGTACCCACAAATATGTCTCACTAATATAGCTATTGCTTAGACCATGTCGGTATACCCTACACAGTTTCCACAATGTATTGCTATTTACCTATGAATGTTTCCCAAATCCGGGTAGAGGATTCAAACCCAAACAATAGAACCAAAATGTAAAGCAAAAAAGGCAAACAAATGTAAGCAAATAAAGGTGATCTAAACCCTAAGGTAACCCCACTTTTATAATAATTCCCCAGCAGAGTCTCCAATTCTGTGATGCGGTGGGAGAACTGACTTGAGGTTTTGCGTTTATGTTTGCAAATGTCGCGGTTTAGCAAGATTCGCTACCGACTTTTATTTTATCCAAAAGGAAAGGTAAAAAATCACAGGAAAGACCTTTGAGATGTTTTCTTGAGTTCGAGGGGTAGATTATGAAAAGGGAAGGTACTAGCATCCTTTTCATCCATGGTTTTCCATGGGCTCTTAGTTACTTGTTTAGATCACTTGCTTTGCTTTTGAAATTGTTTGAAATGGTGCTTTATTTGGTTTTGAAAGTATTTTGAAAAGAGGCCATCGTTTAGGAAATCTTTGTAATGATTCTCGTTCGTAAGAATGTATACAAAGATATTTGTCTTTTGAAAAATGTTTCAATGTTTTGAAAGTTGTTTAGAAATGTTTTGAAAGTTGTTTAGAAATGTTTTGAAATGTGTGTGTGTTTGTTTGAAAACAGCAAGGATTGTTTGCAAATTGATCAAGTAACTAGAAGCATTATACCTACTCAAAAAGTCTTTCTTGTACATTTTTATTCCTTTGACATTGTTGATTTACCATTGATTTGGTAAACAACCCTATCTTTGGATGTTAAACGGGACGGGCGTGGGTCATCGTACGACTATGATAGCAATATTGCCAAGTATCTTAGCAAGTTTTGAGGGACTAAGATCATTTGTATAGGCAACTTTTGATAGCGTCATCGAGGGACTATGATCTTATTTGTTTGTTTTGTTTTGCTTAGATACTTTGCATGCATACCATGGCCATTTATTTAGGCAACAAAGTGGGTGAAACCCTAGGGGTGCTTGTGTGTAATGTGTTGTCAATTTACATGCTTTTGTCTTGTATTAGGTCTTGGCTATTTGTTTGATTTTTGTCTTATCATACAAACCCTAATTTTACTAAACATGTATATAATGCGATAAATTGCGTAAAAGTAAATTAAGCTATTACACAATTATTATGGGAGGTGGGATACAAGTTTTTGAATGAAGATATTTGCACAAAATAAAACCCTAAAATACTATTACAACCCAATTGAATATTTGCAAATTAAATAAATAAACAAATATTAAAAATGCAATAAAAATGTAAATATGCAAAAAATGTCTTGTATTTATTTTATGTATGAGAGAATAATATTATTTAAATCCTAAAAATAAGAAAAATAATATTGTTATTCTTGAAAGGGGTAAAACCCTAGTTTTTGATTAAAAGAAATATATATTCTATATTTATTTTATTTTGTCTATTTTTATACAAGAAATAATAAATAATATTATTAATAAATATTAAAAATTAAATATGTGTGAAAATAATTATTATTATGTGTTAAGTAATAAAAATAAAAATGTATGGTATTTTAAATATTTTTACAAATTTTATTTAAGAAAATAAAGTTCATTATCCTAATAAAACTATTTTTTATGCCAAAAAATAATAAAATAAAATAAAATAAAAAACAAAAAATTAAGAAAATATTTTCGTGATTTTTTAATGTTCAGAAAAAATTATTAAAATCAATAAACATTAAAAATATAAGAAAATATGAAAAATATACAAAATAAGCAAAGGGGGTGAAAATAGTAGATTGGGGGTGCAAAAAGCCAAAACAGAAGGCCCAATGCGCGCTCAGGCCCAGACCATCATCTTCATCCCTGTCCTTCTGCTTGCGCGCGTTCTGAGTTCAAATCTGTAACTTGCTATAGCTTTCATAAAATCAAAAACTCATAACGTAAAAAGTGTAGCTTGTAAACTCACGATTCCAATGATATAAAGTTTGTGACCTAACTCTCAAAGATCAGAGAGAATTTTTGTAGCCCTAATTTCTGACCTAATTTTTTTCTGAACTTCAAGCTTCAAATTCTCACTACTCAATTAATATAAATGACAACTATGCATATGTACAGTTTCAGCAAGTTAAGGACTACATTTTTGCTTCACAAATCAAGGCTTGAGGATTCCTAAATAGAGAGATAGAGTTTTGAAAAATACCTTGTTCAGCTGAGTTTGGATGTGGAAATGTGGGGACTTTGAGTGAGGCCTGAGGATCGTGTGAGCTTCCTTGAAGTTCCCTCAAGCTATTCCAATGCTTAGCTTGCCTTCAGGATGCTTGAAACTTCCTGCACGAGTCAACCTGCAACCTTCAAGTTTGAAAATGGTGATGTTTGAAATAGAGGTTACAGCAACAGGACAAGGGCTTGGATGGTTTGGATATTATATGGATGAAGTGTTTCAAAGGTTAAAAGGCAAAACGCACGAGCCAAAATGAAGTTGGCTTTGATTTTGCAGAAGCTGCCCTGTTTGGGCAGAAATTTGTGTTTTCTGAGTTTTTGAGTGTTTGGGATCTTTTGCTTTCGTGCTTAGGCTTGTAACAAGCTTGTGAAGTTGTTTTGAATGAGGCCAAGTTCACCCTTTATCAGATGTACAAGTTCTCTTCACTTTTGCCACTTTTCTTGTTTTTGAAGAAAGTTGAAATGACTATGCCAAAGGCCTGTACAGGCTAGCTTGTGGGCTGCAGAGAGTTGGTGAACAATACTTGATATCTGTGGACCTTGCTTGTGACAA